>JAKEPQ010000743.1:10355000-11717500 GCA_024500445.1 Entomyzon cyanotis
TCCAATATATAATAACTTGTATATATACATGATTATAGACTCACATGGTGCTTTAAATAATCCACTCTGTCGATGACTCATTCCATTAGCCCTGAAATAGAAGGCATGTCTGACTTTAGTAGATGGTTTGTGTTTACCCCTCAACATAAAACGCATTCGGCCTTTAAAGTTAACCATGTGTCAATTTCCATCCTTTTCCCTATTCCCACGTTTTTCTCTAGGATCTAGCAGCCTACTCGGCACCCGCGGAGCTGCAGGGAGGGGAGTGGAACACGACACAGGTCACGGGGAGGGTTTCGTTTAATGACCTGGGAACAGGGGAGCACCCAGGGATGCCTCGGGGCGCGGTGGGGCGGCGGGATGCGCGGGGCACGCTCGGTGTGAGGGATGCTCGGCACTGCTGGAGCACGCCCGGCGGCCCGGCCCGGCCGCTGGGGACTCGCCTCGTCTCCGCGGCCCCAGGCCCGTCCCTCTCGGCTCCGCCCCGCCCCATTCCATCCCCATCCCCAACCCCAAGCCCATCCCGCCCCGCTGAGCCCGCGCTCTCCCTCCACGGCTGCTCCCGGAGCGGATCCCGCACCTCCTGCTCGCCCTTACTTACTTTTAACAAATCACTACAAGCCCGAGGAGCAATCAATAGCTCTGAACGATCGCGTTTGACCTCCTTAAGGAGAGGAAAGAGCAATAACCCCAGCGCCGGCTCCCCTTTTTTTCCCCTAGTCCCGCCGGTTGGGGCACCCGGGGCTGTGGAGAGAGCCTCGAGTCCCGCTCCGGCCCAACTCGCTCCGCGCTTCCCGAAGACTCCCGGTGTGCGGCGGGGCTACGGAGGCTTCCTCCCTTCCTCCTTCCCTCCCTCCCTGCGCCAGGGCTGGGGCTGTCCCTGCGGCGCTGCACATCGGCTGGGATCCCATCGCCCCCAAGGGCAACGCGGGGCTGCCCCAGGCTCCCCCTCCGCCTGCCCTAAATCCACCCCCGAGTTTGCACCTCGCTCCGGGCTGCACCGACACCCCAAGAGAGGCCTGAATCCTGTGCCTGTGAAAGGCAGGGGAGCCTGCGGTGCCACGCCACGCACTCTGCGCCTCTCCCATCCCGTCACCTGGCCCTGGCGCCGAGCTCCCGCCGGCTGGGGTAGGTGGAGAGCGGTTCTCTCCCCCGGCGCTGCCACAGGCTCCCTGGACTGTCCCTCACCCACCCCATTATCCATTTGCAGCCGCACCTCGCCACTCTGGGCCCGATTTAGAACTCAGTTCTCGTGGCGGCACAGAGTCGGCGCCAGGGCCAGGCGGGTGGAAAAATACCCATGGTCGGGGCCGCATCGAGGTCTCTCCTGCTCCTGCCAAGCTTGGTCCCCTCCCCGGTGACAGAAACAGCTCTTTCTGCCTTAAGGAAGTTTCTAGCCGTGGGGTAGAAGCGCGCATGGCCCTGGCACACTCCTCTTAGTAGGGCTGCACTGAGAGGTGTCTCCTTTTCTTGCAGAGAGCCCTTCTTTTTATTTTTTTTTCTCCTACATTGGAGGAAATGTTTAAAAACTATCTTTAAAAAATTAGAAAAATACCCCAGTACTAGGTGCTGTACGCCAGCTGCGTGTCCTTCCATGCCTGTCCACACGCTCCTCACCACACACACCTGCACTCCCAGTTGCCTTGAACCCGCTCCCATTGTTGTCCTCACCCCCCGGTGCTCATTGCTCTCTCGGTGATAAAAAACTTCTGGGTGTGGAATGGCAGAGCTGCCTGGGGATCTCTGCGGTCTTCGCTTTCCTATGGCCCCAGCTCCGGTTTGGGGCACGGGGCTACACCTGACAGACTTTGCACCCCAATGGAGTTTTAGTGCTCGATGGCTCGTCCCGTGTCCCACTCCCGGTGCCAGCTGAAGGCGACAATCGCCACTGGGAATCAAAACATGTCACCGTCCCGGTAACGCTGGCAGAGATGTGAAAATGGGCCATGGAGAGAACAGCAGATAAACCGGGCCATAGGCCGCCGATGCAGGGAGCTCTGGACATGCTCCCACCCATCTTCTCAGCCACTTCCCCTTGCCTGCTGACGCCCAGGACACTCCACGGAGCCTCCACGGAGCCTCCCCGGGCCCGGGGCGGGCAGAGCCCGGCTGCCGCCCGCCGAGGAGGTTACAACTGCGTGCTGCCTTCTTATGCTAACACCATCTGGTTATCTGCGAACCGCAGCGCGCTGGGGTGCTGGTACCCGCCCTGAAGTGTTTGGGGGTTTTTTGCAATGTCGTGGCCAGGAGTCGAGGAAAGCTTGAGGGAAACGGCGCTGTCCCGGTGGGGCCCGGACATACCGGCCCGGCACGGGCGGGGCTCTCCCCAAACCTGCTCCCTGCACTTCCATCCGGCGTTATTGCAGATCCAGCCTCTTCCACCAAACAACAGATGCAGCCTCTAATGCAAATATTGCCATTTCCCTGCTGAATTAGCCTTGTCACTTAGCCCAGAAGCTGGCAGCGTTAAGCCAGCTTGCATTTTAATTTGGCCCTGAAGTTACTTATTTCATTATTGATCAAACATAATGCTGAATCAATGTTCATCTTGTTACCTGGGCCATTTCCATGTAATACAGTGATAGCACTGCCTGGAGTTACTCATTCCCATCCCAAAGTGACTTTACCATAAAATCAATGCTTGTTTGTTACTGATATAAGGCAGCATCCGTGGGATGAAGAGCGAATAAAGCAGTTACGCCACCGCGATCTGAAAGTTTGAACGGAATATGTGCGAGAATAAAGACTTTGATATTTAAATGTATTTTATCGGCATCAAAATCATCCTAGCCAGGCCGATGGGACAGAAAATCTCAGGCTGCAAGATGATGGGCTTTGATACTGTAGGTGTTGCCATTTGTAAACGCTACCTGGGACCTAATGGGGGAATCGTTTCTCTACCCAAAGTATCATTACACAGCAGATGTGGGCTGTAAGCTCTTCCGGGAAGGGAGTGTTTTGGAAAAATAGTAATTAATACAATAGTAATTAATGATTGTGTCACAAGATTAGACTCCGCGCAGTGTTATCTTCAGCGCAGCTGCTGCTCCTTTTCTTTGCTTGTGTTTTCCCCTCCAGCTAATAAACCCAGTTACAAATTACACGGAGCCATCCCCATCCTTGGCTCTGCCATGCGGCGGCCAGAGACTGTTGGAACACCCCACGCGAGGACTGCCCCATTTCGGTGCCACACGGAAAGCCTCCAGAGGGGTCGTCTGAGCTGCATTTTCCACGCACGGCACCTCCAGCCGACCCTCTCCCCCCTTTCCACACCGGACGCACCGGCCCCGTCCCGGGGAGAGACACCTCCCGGTGGGCTCGGAACCAAGGAAGGGGATACCTGCCGGGAAAGCTGCAGAGGCACCCTGCCCCGGCGGCGGCCCGGGGGGCGTCAGGCCATGGGGCGATGTGAGCCCCCGCAGTGCCGGGCGGGACCGGCTCCCCGCTGCACCGTGCCGGAGGCTCACACCAGGGCGTGCCGGGGAACAGACCAGCAGGGAGCAATAAACTGGGTTTAAGCCCGCTGCTGAAGCTCGAGAAACCCAAATACCCTCGGCTCCGGTTTAAAAAAGACTGCAGCTCTCCAGCCGGAGCCGGTACCGCGGACATCCTCGCACCAGCGGAGGAAGGTGGGGACGGTCCCGGCCCGACCGATAAGCGCCGGGGCTGCAGACGAGGACAACGTGGAGGGGAAGTTTCCCGCAGTTATGCGCACTTTGCGCCCACTCCTCCGCTCCCGCGCAGCGCCGGGACCGGCCCGGACTCACGGAGCCACGCTGGCAAGGCACATCAGCCACTCATTCAGATAGGCGATGGAAAAATCTAACTGGGCGCATAAAATATATTGGCATAAAATTAGTGAATTGCACTAACAGATTGTAAATCACCTAAACGGTCAAACCACAGATATGAATCACAAATTCCTATAAAGATTAATGTTTCCTAAGATTCACGGCAATTATGCAGTTTTTGGACAAAAGCCCTTTCCCAACCTATCATTCCTGAGCGTTGCTTTTTTTCTGAAGTCCTTCCAGGTTTCGGTGGGGTTTCTAATGAACGATTTACCAAAGGAAAGGTTTTATTAACACCTCTAAAAACTATAAAGTTTAAAGACAGGGAGAAAGGGAGCAGATCGGAAGTTGGGTAACACAATATACTGACCTACTGGCAACGGTCCGAACGCCAATCAACAAAGCAACACAATGGTCGGGGGTGGGGGGGGAGGGAGAGAAAAAAAGTCAGAGAAATGGAAGGGAAAAAAATCACCAAGAGGCCAGCTTTGCCCCGGCGGTAACCAGGCTGTGCTCAGAGCTGCCCCCGCAGCCTTCGGCGTCTGCTGATAGCCCCTTACCTTTGCTTACCCCCTTGTGGTACACACTGTAGCCTGAGCTGCTTAAAAGCGGAAGAAGCAGGAGGAGAACACGCCTGCGAACAGAAAGGGGCATTATTTCTCGAGGAAATAGGTTGGCAGGAGGTGTACGGGACTTCAGGTCTCTCAGGTACTATTTTTCCTTTCTCGCCTCTGTGCAGAACTGGAGATAATAGTTGGGGCTGCAGGTAACGGAGTCTGTTCTTATTCAATTTCCCTAAATGGCCTGGAGAGCACTTAAAAGCCCAGAGAGCTTCTGGCCAGCATTTTCTTATTAACTAATTTCACTTCGATCCTATTAAAGTGTATGCTTTCTAACCTTCAAATGAACCTCTCCCTCCCCCTTCTAAAACAAAGCCAATACCTTTTAATGACAGAGTAAAGCTTTTGAAAATGTTGCTACCTCCTCTCCTAACATTACAGCCACGGAGCACCCACTCTGGCTGCTGGCCCTCCCCGCACCCACAGGACCCAGAGCACCCAGGAAGGCTCCGCCGAGGGTCGACAGCCCCAGCGACCGGGAAAGGGCAGCCGAGCCAAGGGGAGCTGTGGACAGAGGGCGCTAGAAAATGAGATTGGGCAGATTTGCCTTATTTCTCTTTGGGAAAATCTCAGCAATAATGGGTTTTAAATGGATACATATATTTACCATTTCAAAAGGGTTCTGCTGTTTCCTGGTAACGCTCACCACAAATGGTAATAATAAAAGATGAAGTATTTTTTCTCACCTTAGGTCATTAGATTTACAGACAAGGTACTAAATCATTTTAGCTCCCCAAACCTTGAAGGAATAAGGCGCACACGCTCCTGTCCCTTTCTCTTCTCCTCCCCCTTCTGAAGAAACATGCAACGGGAACAGAGGCAACATAGTCGCCGAGGCTCGAAGAATGTCTCCCTTTAATAGTTTACTGCTAGTAGTACTACTACTACCAATAATAGCTGAGTTGACGTTGGCTGCAGAGTGAGGATTGTCAGTGGCCTCGTCCCAAAGTCTTAACATGAAGGGTCATTAATTGTGTTTTCCTTCCAAATCATATGTCACTGCAATTAACAGATTCTGATCAAGAGACTCCTTTCAGATTGATTCCATATGTGATAAGGAATGTGCAGCTTGTTATCTATCTGTCGCCTTGGAATTATGGAAAAGCTTCAAACGTGTAATTTGAAGAGTCTTTTACCCAGCGCTTTGATCTTTCCCTCTATTTTTTAACTCTTGTTTTACTGCGGTCCTTCTACTAATCCCACTTTTTTGTTTACCCCCCTTTCCCCGGTGGCTGCTCCCCGTCACTCGTGTGCTGTGGCACGGCAGTTCCCACCCTGCCCGTACCCCGGCACCCCGCGAGAGTCAGACCTGCACCCTCAGCCCTGCCTACAGCTTTCCCGCAACTTCCAGCACTTAGCCTTCGGCCCCTCACACGGGCGCTGCAGCGGAGAGACACGCCGGGGCCAGAGCCACCTCCGTCCCTGCGCTCCCCCGTGACCTGGCGGAGAGGGGCGCGGCGGGGCGGGAGCCACAAGAACCGAGAGGAGGGTCCCGGGGGCATCGGGGAGGGCGCGATGCTGCCCACGGAGGGTGCCCAGTTCCGCAGCCCCAGAGCCGGCTGCGGGATCGGGGACGCCCCGCGGCCGCAGGAGGGAGGTTCGATTTTAGCTCGGCGACGCTGTGAGCCGCTGGGAGAGGCGGGAGGCGAGGCCGGGGGGAGGGCGGGCGGGTTTGTGTGTGTGTGTGTGTTTCGGGTGATAAATCAGGACCCGCTCTCCCTGCTCTGACAGGTCCCGGCCAGGAGACACGTGTCTGGCCGGCCGAGGAGCGCTCCGCCGCCACGGCTCCCCGGGGGCGGCGGCCGTCGGGCCCCGCGCCGCTGCTCCCCTCGTCGCCCGGCAGGACGGGCCGGCTCCAGCCTCTCCTCCTCTCCCTTCGGCTCCAGCCAGGCAAAGCGACTCCCGCTCGGCTTCGTTCTTCCCCTGCTATTTCCTCGCCCGTGGGGAACGGGCTTTTCTCCGTTCCCTGCTCGGCTACCGTCCTCGCCTCCCGCTCGCCTTGCCCTGGCGAGCTCCCCTCCTCGCCCGGCACCAGCCGCCCCTCGTCCCGTCCCACAGCGGCCCTTGCGCTGCCAGAGGCGTGCGGCGCTTCTCGCCGCGGGCATCGCTCCCGCACCCCGGGAGGACGTCTCCTTTCCTTCCGCTCTTCCCCACCGTTTGCTGTCTTCTCCGCTTTCTTTTCCCTCCCTCTCAGCCAAGAACGGCATCCCTACAGATTTCTCCTCCCGTCCACTCGGTATGGCTGTGCTTCCTCTCCCTTTCTTTCGCATTAATAAACCACCGCTCACCCTCACCCGGATCCATTTGCACCCATAAATTTCTCTCCTCCCGTGTCTCTCTCTCGGCTGCCCACCGCCACTTACCGAGGGGGTCCCGCGGTAGCCCCCTCCCGTCTGGGGGGGATCCCCCGGCCGCCCCCACCCCAGCACCGCCCGCCACTGCCCGTGGCTCCCACGGGGAAGAACTCATATTGATTGTGCTGTTGATTAAAAATCAGAAAATAATCCCGCCAGCTTTGACACTCCGTGCCAGACGTGCAGCCACAAAAAGCCGTGTCCAGTTTTGTGGGACACGCGTGTACCCCCGTGCCCGCGCGTGGGGGGCACAGCCCGAGCCCGACAGTAACACCAGAGCGGCGAGCACGACCGCATCACACGGCAACGGATTCATCCCAATTGTCATATCCGCCCATTTTCTCTTCCAAGTAGATAATTTTAAAAGTTGTGGTCTGCACCCAAATTCTCTGCCGACCCCCTCGAGATCGTGTCGCTCCAGCAAGCGCTGCTCTACAGAAAAGTTTAAAGCACATCAGGACGTGGTGTTCGCCACTTGTTTTCCTTTTGAATAAAAAAGAAATAAACTTATAACTGAATTTAATATTGTTATCTCCCTTGCATTGTACTATCAAAAGCACCAGCGTTGAATAGAAGAAAATAAATTCCTCCAACCCAGAGTTGTTTTTGCACTAGATTAGCAGATAGGAAATGCTATAAAGATGAACTTAATACGATTAGAGATGTTTCCTACAGATTTTCATATATTGATTCAGGGAATTTTAATTCTGGAGCTTGCTTTGCTATAATCCGCATTTATTACAAACTGATACAGTTTTATTATAGCAAGCTATCAAGGTCGATTCCTTTAACTGCATAATCTGACATGAATTTCATTTTTAAAGAAATGTAGTTATAAAAATCCATACTGTGGGCGCAGTGGTTATATTGTACCTAAATCATATTTTAAAGGCAATAAATCCAGAGAGTATTTAGGAAGAGAGGGGAATATGGTTAAACGGCTCTCCTTCAGCCGCAACTCCTCAAAAGACCTTTCAAACTTTTTGTTTTATTTAAACACCGAGTATTTTAAAAAGCAGATAACGGTGGCAGGTTCAGGTCTCCTCTCCTCACAGGCTGGATGAACTTTTTATGTTCCAGCCCAGGCTCTTCCTCTGCCCGCAGCAGCGGAGCAGGGCACACCGGCGCTTGCCAAAGACGCGTCGTGATTGAACTGTATTTTAACTACTCTTAAAAGGCTAAATTGCAACTCATGCTGGTTTCAGAGAAAGAAAGGGGGGGGGGGCACAACAACAACAACAACATCAACAACATACTACTAACCGTAATTTAAAATGTGTGGATCATAAAAAAACCCCCAAACCCTATTCTGTAATTAAAGCATATCTCGACTCCTTCCCAGTAGCTCCTTACAAACCCGTGCCACTTCTCCCTTTGCAAATGTTGCACGTACCAGGTACTTCCTTCTTAGTCTTGTAGTGATTCAGAACAGAGGGAATAAGCAAAATGATCATAAATTTCCTAATTAGAGATTTCGCACCAAGACAAAAAGGTGTTAATGAGTTTAATTCCAGTGCCTGTCATTGTCCCTTTTTTCACACCACTTATTTACTAATGGCCCAGAGGGCTGCTCCCGTCTCTCCTTTGTTAAGATTTTAATTTGCCTTCTTTTCTGCCTTTGATGTAAAATTGTGACCTACAACTCTTTGAAGTCCCTTATTAGGAGGAAAATTAACTTAGCTTTTCCACTGTATCTGCGCACTGTTAGCCCAGACAAAATGTAGAGAACTCCTTAAAGATCCAGTACATTAGGAAATTTTTCAAGGTGGTTCTGGAAAAGCAGATTAAAAAAAAAAAATGCAATAGACTTTCAAATCTATATTAGGAGATGTAACCCTCGCAAGGGCCGGAGCGGGGGAAGGGAAGGAGGGAATATCTTAATAAAGAAAACAAAATTAATCTGGTCAAGGAGAGGTTGTAAATCTGAAAACCTGAAAAGGGGAACTGGGGGATGGTGGTGGTGTGAGCCTTTATTTTTAAATGTCACAACTTTTCCCCGTCTCTCTCGTGTACCGCTCACAAATGACACCCCGGCTTCCTATGCTCGGGGGGGGGGGGGCGCTAAGAAAGAAATTATATCTAAATCTATCTCTATATAATTAGAATACCATGAGGCAGGGTTAAACCTTTGTAAAACACACAAGTGATTGGCGATCGCTAAAACGAGATTTGAAAGCAACTCAAATAAAAGATCGCGACGTCAGTAAACAGATTTAGAAAAAAAAAAAAAAAAAGGAGGGGGGAAAAAGCAGCTAGTGACAAACCCGGCGAGAGCGAGCTCTGGGCATGAGAGAGAGAGGGAGGCAGAGGGAGAGAGAGAGACTTAAAAGAAATAGGAGGGGCTTGTGAGAGACTAGAAATGTCAATCAGAGCCCAGAGTCCCAATAATCTCAGGCAATCTGTTAGGACCTGACCTGGGTCCACTCAGATCAATAGGAAAAGTGAGAGAAGAAAGAAGCGATCGGATCGTTTACTGCGGCGGCCGAGGACAGGAGGGAGCCCGCGGCCTCCGCGCACCCCCGGCTCCCCCCCATGTCTGCCGGAGTTTGCGGGAGGCGCTGAAAGTGCGGGCGGCCGGCGAGGGCGAGCGACCCGGCTCCCTCCTCCGCTCCCGGCCCTGCTACTTTCTCCCCTTTCTCTCCCTTCTTCCTCTCGTTTCCCCCCCCCTCCTCTTCCTCCTCCCCCCTCCCCTACCCCGCTCCCCCACCATGTCTTTCCCCCAGCTGGGCTACCAATACATCAGGCCGCTTTACCCGGCGGAGCGCCCGGGGAGCGGCGGCTCCCGCGGCGGCGCCGAGCTGGCCCCGTCCGGGACCCTCTCCAACGTGCTCTCCTCCATGTACGGCGCGCCCTACGCCGCCGCCGCCGCCGCCCAGGGCTACGGAGCCTTCCTGCCCTACGCCGCAGAGCTGCCCATCTTCCCCCAGCTGGTAAGAGGCTCCCGGGGCTCGCCGCTCGCTCCCCGGGGCGCTCGGTTCGCGCTGGGGATCGGCCCGGGGGGCGCCGGGGGAGACGCCGGGGGGGCTGTCAGGGCAGAGACGGGCGCTATCGCCGCCCTGCCTCGGAGAGCCGCCGGAGAGGGGCAGGGCTGGAACGGCGGCCCCGCAGCTTCCCTCCGCGCCGCCCGGGGGTTTGACGGCCGCGGAGACCGGCCCCAGCAGCCGCCGGCCCCACCGCGTACACACAACTGCGGAGCTGGTCCTTCCCCCGAGACACCCCCAGGCACCGGCTGCCGCCTCGGCCGGGTGGCCCTCGGCGGGGCCCGGGCTGCCGGGGCCGCAGCGCGCCCGGGATCGGCGCCGGGACGCTCCGCGATGGGGGTGGCAGCTCGGCCCGGCCGCCGCGCGGTGCCGACGGGCTCCGTTCCCGGTAGCGGCGGCGGGACGGAGCGGACCCGGGCCCGGCGCGCCATCTCAGCCGGGCCACCCCTTCCCTCTCGCTGCAGGGCGCCCAGTACGAGCTGAAGGAGAGCCCGGGGGTGCAGCACGCCGCCTTCCCCCCCACCACCCTGCGTTCTATCCCTACGGGCAGTACCAGTTCGGGGACCCGTCGCGGCCCAAGAACGCCACCCGGGAGAGCACGAGCACCCTCAAGGCCTGGCTCAACGAGCACCGGAAAAACCCCTACCCCACCAAGGGCGAGAAGATCATGCTGGCCATCATCACCAAAATGACCCTCACCCAGGTCTCCACCTGGTTCGCCAACGCGCGGCGGCGGCTCAAGAAGGAGAACAAAATGACCTGGGCCCCCCGCAGCAGGACGGACGAGGAGGGCAACTCCTACGGGAGCGACCACGAGGGGGAAGAGGACAAGAGGGAGGACGAGGAGGAGATCGACCTGGAGAACATCGACACCGAGAACATCGAAAGCAACAAGGACGAGCTCGAGGACGATCTACAGGATGCCGACCTCCTGCATTCTGACTCCAAGACGGACTCGGAGGGATCCGAGGGCTTTGAGGACCTGCCCGGCTCCGAGGAGCGCTACGACAAGGCCTCCGAGGGGGGAGCCGCACCACCTCCGCCACCACCACCTGCACCACCATCACCATCACCACCACCACCACCACCACAAGTGCGAGCTGCCCGCCACAGCCGCACCAGGTGGCCCGGAGCCCCTCAAGCCGCCGCTCCCGCCGCCGCCGCCCCACCTCTCGCCCCCCTCCTCTGCGTCCTCGTCCTCCGCCTCCTCCCCGACGGACGGCGCTTTGGCCGGCGCCTTGCCGAAACCCAAGATCTGGTCGCTGGCCGAGACGGCCACCAGCCCGGACAACCCCCGCAAGTCTCCTGGCGGCGGCTCTCCGCCGGCTGCTGCCCCCCAGCCGCTGCCGCTGCCCACCCCGCCGCCCCACAGACTCGTCTCCTCCTGCCCGCTGGGCAAGTTCCCCAACTGGACCAACCGCGCCTTCCCGGCCCACCATCACCACCACCCCCCGCACCCGCTGGCCTTACTGAACACTCCCCACCTGCTGGGGCTGGGGGCCGCCTCCGCCGCCCCCCCGCCGCCGCCTTCCCGCGGCCCGCGGACCAGGCGCAGAGCGCGGAGCCCGTCGGAGCAGGTGACCGCTGAGGGACGCGGCGGGGACGGGCCGGGCCGGCAGCCACCGCGGGGGGCTCGGCGGTGCAGAGCGGAGCGGCGCGGCGCGGGAGGCCCCGCGGGGCCGTGTGCGTGGGGCCGCGGCGGGGGGCGCCGACCCCGCGCGGTTCTGATGGTGCCCCCGGCCCGGCGCGGTCCGCCTCGGCGCGGAGCAGCCGTCGGGGCGCAGGTGGCGGCGGGCGGGCGGCCGCGGGGGCCCCGGGGGCCGTAGCGGGGGTCTCCTGGCCAGCGTAGTCTCGATTCCCGAGAATTACCTTCTTCCAACGGAGATAATTTTTGTTGCTGTTGTTGTCGCTTTTGCGGGAAGGACCCGGCCGCCAGGTCAGGCTCGCTCCGGGGTCAGTGTGTTTTCTCTGACGGTCACCTCTGCAGCAGAGCAGTCGTTGTGTCATATTTGCAACTCGCTGAGAAAAGAGCTTAAATCTCGAGGCTTAATTCAGGGATGGGAAGAATAAAACAGGGGCTATAAAGGAACGCTTTTTTTTCCCCCCCTTCTCTTTTTAGATCGATCTAGTGCCTTGGAAGTAGAGAAAAAGTTACTAAAGACAGCTTTCCAGCCAGTGCAGAGGCGGTAAGAGATGGCTCCCTCCGTCTCCTCGGGATGTATGGAGGCAGTTGTAAATGGTTAGCTTATTTTCTCCGCTTCTTTAGGTTTGCCTTTCCAGGGCGGTTTCTTGTTCTTCCTCTGAGTGCATGGTGGGTTATTCTGATTATATATTTTCTTTGCTGTTCTCATTTGTGGCTCTCGGGAGCGATTCCCGCGGGCAGGCCGAGCCGCTCTCGGGGGCGGTGGGGCAGCGCGGCTGCGGAGCCCGGGCGCGGGTCGCCCCTGGCCGGGAGCGCATCCCTGAGCCCCCCGCAGCGCGGATCACCACCCGCTGCTGTCGCTTAGCCGGGGGAGAGGCACCGCGGCAGCAGAAAATAGTGAATTAAAATAAAATAAAATAAAGTAAAATAAAAAAAAAATAGTGAAAGCGAAATAAAAAAACCCACCCAGAGTATGAAAGCTGAAGAGGCTGAGCCTTGCCGCCCCGAATTTGGCGTAGCAGTCACTCAATTTCATTGAGAAACCAATTAGTCTTTTGATTGACTGAAACCACGGGGATCGGGCCCGCGGTGTTTTCGTTGTTAAATACATTTACTAAAGTCACTCTGAAAACTTTTTATATTTATAGATCTTTTAAAAAATAACAACAACAACAACAACAAAAGCAGATCTACCTGCAGTTACAAATATTGTGCCAGCCCAAGCTCACTAGAAATCCTATTAAATTTTTTTTTTTCTGTGTCATTTTTTTCCAGGCCCCAGAACCAACTTGACGCCGCTATGGTTCTATCGGCGCTCTCATCATCATAGTTAATTTTTTATTGTTGTTGTAATGATTGTAAAAAATCTCTGTATAGTTACAACTTGTAAGCATGTCCGTATATTAAAACTCAAAAGGAAAAAAAATACCCGCTTCTGTACTATCACCTGGGTTAGCTGAGCTGTGAGGTTTTTTCGGAAGTCCGGTGAGAATTAGGTGTTCCCCCCACCATTTTCTTTCTTTTTTTTTCTTTTTCTTTTTGTTGTTGTTGTTTGTTTTTGTACATACCGTAAAAATGTACATATGTGTGAACCAAATTGTACAAGAAAGTATATATTTTTGGCTAATAAATAAACTGTTGCCACTTTGACTACACTCTCGTTTCCCCCCTCTGGAGTTGTTTTCCTCCCGCAGTCCCGCCCCCCTCCTCCTCCTCCCCCCCCCCGGTCGGTTACTGTTTTTCCGCGGCTGCCGGGAGCGGCTGCCGGTCGGGCGGAGCGCGGGCGCGGTGCGGCGGCCGGGCCGGGTCAGCGGCGGGGCTGTGCCGGGCGGCGCTTCCTGCGGCGGCGGCCGCATCGCTGGAGCCGCAGCGCCCCCTGCAGGCGGCACGGCCGGCCGCTGGCGGAGGGTGCGCGGGTCCGTGCGCGGGTGCGGGGGCAGCCCGAGGGCGGCCGGCAGATGATCCATGGCCCCCGCGGACGGCGTTACCGGGTGCCGCTCTTAACCCTCTCCCCGCCCCCGCGGAGCGCAGGGCAGCGCGGAGCTGGGGGGCGGTTAATTGAGCCCCCTTCGGGGGTCGGTGGTGTCGCCGCGGGTCGGCAGCGCAGCTGTGTTAGTTCTGCCGTCCCCTCCCCTCCTGCTTTCGTGCATCCCACGGGGCAGTTTTGGGGTGCTCGCCACAGGCTCTCTGTGCCGCTGAGCGGGCCCGGGGTTGCCCAAGGCGGCGGGGCTGGGACATCCCCCCGCTCCCGGGGCTTGGCATTCGGGCGGGAGGTACCGGTCGGAACGGGGCACCGAGCAGCGAGGTGCGGCGGGGAGCCCCGCTCCGGTTAGGACGGGCGGGCTGCGCACCCCGCCGCCCCCCGGGCCGGTCCGCTTCCTCCCGGCTGCGCCTCCGCACGCCTCGCCCCGGGAGCCGCCGCCTCCAAAACTTGTAGCTTCGCTTCGCCGGCAAGGTGCTGGAAATTGGCCCGATCTGGGAAAGGTCCCCCCGCTTGGAAACCATCCTAAAGGGAGTGTTGGTAGGAGGGCGAGGGCTGCTCCCTCCTCCCTTCCCAGTGTACCATCAGCAGCCGGTGCCCGCGGATGGCCGTGCTCATCCCCCCGGCTGACGGGGCAGCTCGGACGCGTACAGCTTACGGAACGGCTCCCTCCTGCTTTTGTTCCCAGGCTTTTCCTTCTCTGCCGGGCAGATGTGTCCCCTACCTGTCCTCTCCTTACAGTCCTGGAAACGGCATAATTATAGTGGTGGTGATTAAATAGCTGGTGCTTTTCTGATTTTGGTGACAGACCCCGCAGAGGGGGAGGGTGCTCAGAGCTAGGAAGCAAGAGTTAAAATGAAGTTAAACTACAAACAGAAGCACATAGCTGACACGCTTCAAGTTTAGACAGTACAAGATATGCAAATGCGCAGGGCTGCACGGTATTGACATTTTGAGGTCATAGTGATAGGAATGTATTATTTATAGGATTGGGTTGCACTAGGCCAATAAACTACATTTTAAATCCCAGGCATTTGTAAGTGATAAGATTTATATATATGTTTACGCTATATATGTGTGTGTGTACACAGATTTTATACAGGGTTTTAATGTTTCACAATTAATATTCTTCCTAACCAGCATTACGATGGGGAGACCCCTCTCCCGGTGTGTGCCTGCAGCCTCCCTGGCTGCTGTTAGCAATGGCTGGGAGCAAAGGAGGCCAGGGAAGGGACCTGCAGAGTTTGCGGCAGTGTTTTGATCTCTGCTTTTCCCCCTCCGCATCCTCTTCCTTTCCCCATATGTCCTTTCTGGCCACAGCTCGCCCTAGAAACAGCATTTGCCTCTTTGCAGCCCCATGCAGCTCTCTGTCTTTCTGCCAGGAACTGTTCCCACTCTTTTGCTCCGACAAGCTCCTGAAATGGGGGAATCTCTGTGGGTGGGGGGGTTAGAAAACTGATCGTTTCTCATGTAAATTTTTTCCAGTCTCTCTGCACTTTGTATCCCTCTTTTTCCTTAGCCAATTCTTGCCGAGGGAAAAAAAAAAAAAAAAAAAAAGATTAATGGCACCTAAAATGGGAGGGGTGGGGGGAGAGAAAGCTAGAGGCAAATTTCCACATCCCCTTCCTCCGGGCATCCTGGTGGGTTTTCCATAGAAACTTTCACACAGTGGCCAGACAGATGCTTAAAGGGGATGGAAGAAAATAATGCAACCATGATGGGAAAACAATTGCATCCCCAGCTTTCTACCTCCATTAAAGACTCCTTTGCCTTTGCACAGAGGCCCTCATCTCCCTGTCCCCGCAGAGCCCTCTCCCTTCACTCTGACTGTGGGGATGCTCCTGCAGCAGCAGCATGGAAGCCATGGGAAAGCTGCCCCTTTGGCTTCTGGAAGTGAGAACTTGGTTTCCCTGCAGGGGGAAAGCAGCTTTTGTGCCTGCCTGGCTTCCCTAATGTGGAGAAAATTCCCATTAATTTTGTGAGGAAACATTTTGTTATGCGTGTTTCAACAAAACATTAAAAATCCTACGCGTATTTTTTTTTCAGAAATCCCTCTCTCAGTTTGACAGCCTCGCTGGAGCCCCAGCCAGGCCTGCCCGAGACGGCACAGAGAGGCCTCCCTCTCCCTTCTCCCTCTCTGTTGGCTGCTCTTTTCCTGTCTAATCAATTATCTCCCTAGCTAGTCCTTCTCAAAGGTGAGAGCTCATTATGCATATTCATAAATCACAGCTCCCAGACCTGACACTGATTGATGTAATCATCTCCCTCTCGCTCCCTGTCTGCGCGGGGCCAGCCGGAGGAAGTGGCGGCGAGGAGGAGGAGGCAGGAGAAAGAGACTTCCAACTTGTCAGCCCCAGTGGTGGTGGGAGCGGCCGGCCGGGTGTAGCGGGCCGTGTCAGGGTCCCCATTCACCGCAGCCAAAGTGCCCATCACTGCCCGGGATAAGACAGGAGAAAGCCCTGGGAGCTGGGAAACAGCAGTGAGCTGCCTCCAGCTCAGCTAGCTGTTATGCAGACAAAATCACAGGAGTAAGGAAAAGATCCAGCACAATTTTCACAATCAGGCATCAGACCATGCATTAAAATACCCTCCCAAATCTTTTACGTTAGTTGATGCGCTTGCTGTTGTTTTCCTTAGCTAGTTAAAACTGGTTTACTCCCGTAACAACAGATGTTTGTGGTCTGGATTCTGATTGTGAGTATTTAGATGTGTGACACAGCAAATATCTTAAATACTATATCCTCAGTAGTTATCTTGAATTAAAAAAACAAGCAAACTAACTTGTCAAGTATGTAAGTTGCTGTTGAAAGGGTTTGGGAGCAAAAGGGCTCCAGCCCAGTCTACCAGCTTTCCAGATAGGAATGTATATCTCAGCTATGACTGGTTTGCCAGTGTGTACTCCAGAATGGCAGTATTCAAGATGCTCTTCAGATTATGTGGTTTACCTGTATGGCTAATATTTACACTTTTAAAATACCTCTTTTTATCACCTTGATCAGAACTATCAGTGTACTAAAGTAATAATACAAAAATATATGCCCTGGTAATCATAACAAGATACAAATCAAAGGGAGCCCTAATCAAGTACTTTTGAGAGTGTTATCTTCCTTGTTAACAAATGGTAATAAGAAAATTAAGGCTTATAGCTTGCTTGTGTTTTATCTAAGAAAACCAATAAAGATATGAGATGTTCTTTGTTTTTTATGTTTGAATGTAAAGCAGAATAATGAAGAACATGTACCTTCTAAGACTTCATTTGCTTTATGGGCATTAACCCTTTAGGATGCCATTGAAATTCTGAATTTGCAGAATGAGGACAAGCCTGTGCTGCCACCCAGGGTTTTGAGGCCCAGCTTTGCTGCAGTCAAGACAACATCTTTTTTTATTAAATGCTGAAATTGGAACAAAGCAACAATGGCCGCTTGCTAGCTGTGCATGTCCAACAGGCCTCTTTACTATTCAGCAAATGGAAGATATTAAACAACATTTTGCTTAAAGGTACACTGAGGCCATTTCCATTAGGACATGGTGTCATTCATTTATTCACATGTTAAGTGGATGTCCTTGTGGCTAATGAGTAATAATCAACAGTGACTCCACTTTATTCCTTTGCTCCCAGCAATGTTAAATACTCTGATGGAGTCTCTTTGCTGACACACTAGAGAATATGGTTAAAAAGTGCTAAAGGACATTTGCAGCGTAGAGCAGCCACATACACACATGCTGGAAATAGCACTTTTATTACAGTCTATTAGGCTTTGTTCCTGTTTAAGGCATGGCACGTGGAAACCGCTGATATTTATTTGAAGGTACTTTACACCTTAAAAGCAGGAAACTCTTTCAATTTGAGAGTCAATGTGGTTATTGCCGGGAGATGAGCTCTCCTCCAGCTGGTTTCTGAAAAAATCAAACTGCACCTTACAATAGCTCTAGATTCTCTACATAATTTCAGATAAATCTTTAGTGGAGGGGGATTTAGGGCAAAACCTTTCCTGCAAAAAATCTAGTTTGACATTTATTTTGTTTTATAAAGTAACTCCCCTACCAGCCAATTAATTAATTTTATTACATCAACCACAGCAGCTAAATAGACTAATAAAATATATTAATCTGTATTTTTTTTTCCTTTGCATGATTGCTTACACTGGAGTCTGCAGCTTGGTTGTCTCCTGTGTCAATTCCTAAAGTTTGAAAGGTATAAATGAATCATCCTTGGTCCTGATTAAGCTTAAGTTAGAAATAAAATACGTCAATCAATCTGGTTGGAAATGTTCCTGCTGTCTAAGCTGGTTATGCAAAACACTCTAAGGTGTGTAGGCATGCTCAATTAGGTCAAGGGATCTGATGGCACTCCTAGCCATAAATGTGTGTCACTCGGATTCCTCATTATTTTTAGCAGTGGTGAAAATGCATGTCAGTAGGCCAGCTAGCCAGGCTAGAATAAAATTACTTACTGGGTATGCATAAACCTGAGGTTTTAATACATTACTGTTATACTTATTTTCAAGCAAAACAGTGAAAAGAAAATCTCTCTTTCTCAAATATATGACTCACTCTATTGGATTTCTCAGCGATCATTAGTATAATTCACACTGGACTTTGCAATACTCAAGATACCTTAGCAGTAAAATTTAAGTGCCTAAAAACATAGATGCAATGTGAAATTAGATACAAGAAGTAAAACATTGATTTTCTCTGTTATAGTCTAACTTGCTTCCAAGAAAGATAAAGCTTCACTAGGAGATTAGACAAGCCCCATTCCAAAATAATTTAATGAAAAAGGACACTTGAGATGGCTATTGAACAGCGGCACTAGTGCCGGTCTTCTCAGATGGAGACTTTTGCAAGAGATTCCTACAGAAGACAATGCCAGAAATGTTTGCTTGATAGACAGATTTCCTCTGGTGTGCTGTGTCATACCCTGATACTAACAGAAGTATTTCTGTGCAATTAGAGGGGGGAAAAATGCCCAGAAAAGAAAATTTCAGTGCTCATTCCTGCCTTCCTGCACCTGGTGTAGTTGCTGATATTACCTGAATTGGTTAAATGACCAGGGTTAAATCCTTGGGTTTTAGACTTTCCATGCTGGTACTTTGAACCACACCAAGACCTTGGAGTTGGGTACAAAACAGGGAATGAGAAAACAGCTAAACAGAAGATACCAGCCTGGTTTTGTTACGCAAAACCCCCAAGCAACCAAACCTAAATGCAGGGAGCTGCTAAACTGAAAGAAAAACATTGCTTCCAAGAATCACAGGCAGGACTAGTATGACAGGTAAGGCTGGGGCTTCTTAAACAGGGATCTCAAACGTGGTGTTAAAGGTGGCCGTGTTCCTTTAAGAATAGCACCATGCAGCTAATATTTTCTTTACTGCCAATAAAATGCAATTAAATCTCATGAATTAATATATTCACTTCAGGAGGAATTCTCATTCTTTTCTTCAGATATCAAAATGGAGCCATCATCAGTCAGTTAGTTAAATAGGGGAATCCAGAGAGTAAGTAAATGGAAGAGCTTTCAAATGCAGGGTTGAAAATGCCCAATGAATGTGTAGGGGGCTACAATAAAAAGATTTTGACTTGTGTTTTCACCCCTTTCCCACTTTGCTCATTGTTTACTGACACTGCTGTGGACACAGTATTCAGTCCCTGCCCGCCCCAGCCCTGGGATGTAAAAATGTCATCTCTATTGTGCTGCCGGGCTCGCTTTGATGCTGCCGCAGCCCTTTGTATGCCCTTCTCAATCCCTTTATAAGGCTGTCCTGATTGTCCAAACTGAACATCGCCACAAAAGCTCGTCTTATTGAGAAAATAAAAAAGTCAGAGAGGGGCCAAATGACGGGAGATTGGGCCTTTGCTGTAAAAGATCTACTATTCACATTCAGCAGTCATTTTTTCATCAAGGAATTACAAAGTTGGGACTGCGACTGTGCCAGCAAAGCCGTTTTAGACACTTTCTTATTAAGTTTTTATTTATAATTACTTTTATAATACAGGGTTTTTTCTTTTTAATAGCTCGTGTACTACTGAGGACAATCATTAAATCCTAGGAGCATTTGTGGAGGGTATTTTCACCTTTCCAAAGAAAAACTACTGTATAACTGTAATGTGCAAGATTCATCTGGGAAGTTTAGACAGACAGGTTGTATGGAAATTCAACTACATATAAATTACAAAAAGGGCTTCTTGTGATAAAAGAAGTCAGGAACAGACCTCATCTCCCCCTGCTGTGCAGGAGTGCACACATTTGCAACCCAGAACCAGAAACCGAGGGTTTAAATTGTCAGTCTGAAAAACCTCCACCAGTCATTCTTCCACCCAATGCTATCCTAACTTGTACCGAATGTCTGTGGGCAGGATGGAGACAAAGGCTGGATAAGGTCTTATTCTTTGGGAATGGGCTATCGGAATGGGAGGACGGTGATTTCATGGCTTTTGTTGCTGAGGTTAGGGACCGAATTCTCTCACTGAATTAGAATAGTAACAAGTGGGACTGGGGATCTCTGGGGCTTTTGTAGTGCACTCATCTGAGAGATTGCGCTTTTCTCAGCCCTTCAGATTTATTTTGCCAAAGTTACAGGGCAATTATGGAAATGTGCCCTTTGAAGCTGAGCCGATTTCTCTTTATTTTCTCTCCCCCGCCCAAAGCAAAGCCTCCCTTGCCTCCATTCTTCAGCAACTTGGCAGTCATTAGGCAGGGGGGTTTTGAGCGGCCATTCAAATATTCTTTTGAATAGTGCGAGAAAGTTTTAATAAATATGTGTTAAAAAATAGACTTTGAAGCTTTTTGGGAAGGAAGTGTAAAATAGCAGCAAGGTAACAACATCCCAGAAAAGAGGCTCTGTGTGTGCAAGGTGCCAGAACATGGAATGCTTCCCATGAAAAGGGGCTCAGTGCGCTAGGACTGGGGCTGGCCAGAGGCTTGGGGGTTGTTTGGCCAAGTGACCACCTGGGTGCTCCTGCCATGCCACGCTGTGCACTTGGCAGCTCCGTGGCAGCACTGTGCTCCTCGTCCCTCACATGTCCCTAACAGGAGGCCCAGACAAACAGAATTGGACTTTCGCACCTTTGTACATTATTTATCATCTGAGTTTGGAATCTTGATGCTGCATGTGAACTAAGATGACATATTTTTTACCTTACTTGCTACACTAACGTTAAGTAAATATGTCTGAACCCAGATGGTGAGACCTGGAGCTAGGCAGGTTGTGAGCAGGACTGCTTCTTGCCCAGAAACTCAGTTCTGTACATCTCTTTTCTCACTCTACTCCCTTTCTTTATTTATATCAGGCTACTTTGCTCTTTAAAGATAGATTGGTGTTTTCCTGAGTCATTTAACAAATGTTGTGGGCCAAATTCAGACTTAGTAGAAGAGGGAGGAGATACTTTTGGTGTCCCTGAAAGTTATATGCACTTACACAGGGCCTGGCCAAAAATGTGCACTTTCCATCATCAAAACACAGTAGAAATATTAAGGCTTCTTGTCTGAGCTTGGTAACTGAGATACAAATATGTTTTTTGCTCTCTATAGGGTTTATGAGTGATCCTTGGACCACATATTCAACACCATTGAACATAAGAGATTTGTGTTTTCTGGATGTTAGGGCTTGCAAATTTCAGAGCAGAAAATTCCTCTTAACCATGAATGTGTTTAAAAGAATAAAAATCCAGCTCAGACCTCTACAGAAGTGTGCTTACAATAAAGTAATACAAATATTTCTCGTGATGGGTGCAGAAGGTTTAATGTCACATCTGTAACATGCAGCACTGCACACCAAGGTATAACAATTTTCATGTGAGCTGGGTTCAGTGGAGTTGCAGAAGGTACCATTGGAGACCAGCACATCTCCAATTTTCTCCTCCTCCTCATCCCCTAGCTCACTTTCACATATCCAAATTTCTTCTCCAGCCCCACATGAGTGCTTCCAATATCCTCTCTATTCCTCTGTACCTTCCCCCAGTCTGGGATCATCTCAATTATTCTGGAACTCATCCCCTTATTAGCTTCCAGTAATCTGTCCAAACTGGATCCATTGTTTAAAAGTTCTCCAGGGTCTTTGGGGTGCCTGATACATTTCAATGTGCACCTGGATCTGGTGTGCTCCATTTTGTAATAAAGAGAGGAGGATTTGTGGGATACAGATCTAGGTTCAGGTTTGGGTAAAAAACTTAAAATGGGTTTACGTCCTAATGTGCTGGTCTACTCCAAGATCATTTTTAATCTTAAAAACTTAAAATACTGGTTAAGAAAAAGCAAACTTCCAAATAATATGAAGAAGCTCTGCCATACAGGGTTGGGAGTTGACTCCTCTGTAAAAGGGTAGTATTTGTGCTGTTAGTACCAAGTGGCATAACCCTGGGAAACATGCAATGGGGGAAGTGACAATGTCTTGCTCAGGATATAATAAAGGAAAATTAATGTAATCCTTCCATTTGACAATTTCTATTTATTTATTTTGAAATCTACATAAAAAACCAAACAGCACACTTAAGTTTTGAGCCTCAAACTTGTCACAGATGTTGCAAGGGGTCAGCTGGCAGCCTACAAGCTGATACACCTCCAAGCCACAGTCTGAGCTTGCCTTGCTCAGCCTTTTTTCTGGGGAAGATGGAGAATACCTGCCGAGGCAGCACAACCTGCCCCTCGAGCTCTCTGTCCTTGATGCCCTGGGCAGCTAAGCACCCAGATCCCCAAGGCTACAGAGTCCCTGTGGGGGAAGACATGGCTTCACTCAACCTTCAGGTGCCCCCCAAGAGAAGCAGGACCCTTGTCCCATGACAGAGGACACATTCACAGACTTTTGTTGTAGCTTGTAGCTGTAATTGCTGTGTGCATCTCCTCTGAAAAACACTGCAGTGTGACATGATGCCTGGGCTCCTCAGAGAGTCTGGCTTTCTACTGTTTTAGGCTTTAAACACCAATAATTAAAAAGACTTTGGATCATACTTGCAAATGCAGTTGCTGAGCACAGAGCTGGCCAGCTTCCCCAGGTGAGGGCCCTTGAGCAGTCAGGCTTCTCCTCCTTGGCAGCTCTGGCCTGCAGGTGTTTTGGAGGGACGCCTTGTATTAATCTGGCCTTAAGGCCACGGAGACATAGATCACCGTGACGGAGTCTCTGCCTGGAGGAAAAGGTCACAGATTTTGAATACTTCAGATATTTTGTAAGCCACTTCTGAAGATTGTAAAGAAAATGGGTTTCCATGTTCAGTGCTGTCAGAAATGACCCTCAGGATGCAATGCTTCTCTTTGTGCTTGGGTCAAAGCCCACAAATAGGTAGGGCAGTCAGCAACAGGGTGAGATCTTCCAGATGCCTTGTCTTATGGGGAACAATTGTTGCTCATCTGGGCTGGGTTTTAACCCCTGGGCTTTTTATTTACTCTGCAGTGCAAGCAAAACAGCAGGTCAGAGTTATGACTCTCCCTGTCTCAAAGGTTTAGAAATCAAGGGATGAGCATTATAAACTAATGATAAACTCATTTACGGTACAAGGGACGGTGCCTCCCCACTAATTCTACAAATAGACTTTAGATATGGGTATCTACTATTTGACTGTCAGTGGGAAGTGTATATCTCATAAGGCTCTGACCTGGTTATCTTCTAACCCTGACCAATTAATCACCAGCATCTAATAGGGAGTAGCTGTGCACAGCAGCATGTGGTGTCCAGCCTGTTCACAATAATGCTTTCACCTATTCTACAGCTATCAGACTTACAGCTTTCCTCGGCGTGGGACCACTGCTTTCTTTTGGATGACAATTGGCACAATATCAACCTCTCTGAGCAGGAGCCCACCAATTCTAGTCACTTTAAGAAAACCCCAGTGAAAAAACACAAAGCCTCCCCCAGAACAGAGAAGCCTGTGCAGTGAAGTCACAAAACATCAATCTGAGTTATCAGCTGTGCTGCATGGGGGAGCAGAGGGGATCAGGAAGGGAAGGGTCATCATTCCCCCTCCACGTGTTTCTCACACCTGTGTCTGCAGGAAGGGATGGGGAGAGGAACCAAAAGCTGCCAGCCTGTCAGACTGGCAGGGAGGGCTGGGGACTTTCCCACCGTTTCTGTTGTAAGCAAGAGGAATGGCTTTGTCTGCAGTGGGCTTGTGCAAAGTTGGAGTAAGATAGTGAAGAATCAGGCCCCATGGATTGTTTGTAGTACTAGAGCTTTGTTTTGAAGTGCAATAAAAATACAGGTGGCAGAGGAGATAATGCATGGTACTGTTCCTTTGGGACACTCAGGGAGACAGTAAGGAATTCCAAAATAAGGAGCGTGGGATTTTTCTAGCATTGATCACAAACACTAGTTCAAGAAAACACCCAGAAGTAGTAAATATGTAAATTTGTTATGAAAGAAGAACCAATAAGTACCTATTATGTTAGAAAATTTGTTTAAGGATATTTTATCCTCATGCAGAGTTTATCAGATTGTGGTTTAATTTGCACATTCAGGGTTTCTTGGTTATTTTTTGTTTGGTTTGGTTTTGTATGTTTTTTTTTTTAAGGGGGGTTCTCTTTAAAACAGCTTTTCTTTCTCTTCTGCTTCAATACTTGTACTGGAGGTATTGCACTTCTGCTAAGATTCAAGAAGTATGTTTACAGTGTAATATAAATCAGGTTTGGAGATTACCAATTTCATATAAATTAGATGGGAGAGTACTGTTCCGCTATTTTGTTGTCTAAATTATATGGAAATTGGTCTTATGCAAGGAGTAAGTCCTCACAGAACAGGGCCCTTAGGCTTTTGGTTTAATTATCATAAGCTTCCATTTAATTAAACTTATTAAATGGTTTGGTGTAAGAGCAGACTATCATTTTGCAGAAGCTTTCTGGAATAGAAAAATATTTATGCCTTAGCTGCTTGGGAAGAAAATATCACTTTCCTTCAGAGATGTTTGCCTCAATAGAAGGGTGAGGGTCACCTAGGCCATCCTCACAGGCACCTTCAAGCTCTTTGTACCCAAGGGCATTTCAACCTGTTCCTCAGTACAGAGCCAGCAAGTTCAGTTTGTCCTGCAGCTGGTATTTCAGTTTACAGGCTAGAAATTATGAGACGGTGTTAGTGGGTGTAAGTGAACCAGGAATACCTGGGAACTGAAAGGAAGTCCTAAACCATCAGAACAGGGAGGCTTGGTGACAAAACAAATCCCCAAACCATCCAACCAAAAAAACCCAGCCCAACCCCAAAACAAGCCCTTATTTGCTTTCATCAGATCAGTTTGACAGATAATTTGGGTATTTCATGATATGGTGCCTGTATGAACAGGAGAGGGGACTCACTGACTGAGGAGGCCTCCTCCAGCCTTCTGATCATGGGCAATCCTTTTGTGAGGCTTTACTCTCATGAAAATACGTAGATAATGGGATTGACCCCAAGTGTCCTGGCCACCTTCATATGCAACCATTGTCCAAGGTATATATCAGTTTAAAAAGGAGAGGCCTTATCTGAGAAATATATATTATAAAATTACTCATTCTGATGAATTTGACTCTTAGTGACTTCCTACAAAACCCTGGCTTTTATTAATCAAGTCTATAACACAGCTTCTGGGAAATGTTACACCTCTTGTTTTATTCAACAAAACATAAAACTTTGTCTGTTTTGAAAAACTATACATATTGATACTGTTTTTCCAAATACAATGTTGTGGAGTAGCACTATGTCTTAATACATGTGGTGCTGTGTACTGACTCTTTTAAAAGGAATTATTAGAAGAATTAGAAGCTGAACATGTGAAATAGAGATGCTTCTTCAGAGACATGTGAGAACCTGATTAATAAGAGGAAGGAGGGCCCCTCAGTGTCAGGCACCTAATAAATATATTTAAGGACAAATAGGTAGAAAAAGAAAGTACACATTACTAATGTTGATAGAAAGCCTTAACTGCCTAATGCATTTCAGAAATTGGTTGAGAATAGTTAATCTGTGTGATAACATGACCCTCAGGGTTAGTTAGATCTGTGAATTCTTATCCTCCTGGGGACTTAGCAAGTTTCCAGAAATTCACTGCAAATTCTTACAAGGAAAAGGCATTCACAATTGGAAGATTTCATGCAAGTTTTACTTCTGAATGCTCATGTTACACAAACTCATATTTACTGAGATAATGGCAGAGAGTGGAACTCAGTAATAGCCACAGTTAATTTAAATTTTCACTTTCTAAAGAAACAATCATGCATATTTGGATTTATTAGGGGATCACATACAACTCTAGATGAAAGGAGGTGTTTTACTATAGCAATACTTGATTCTTAGTTGCTTCTCTATGCTAAATTAAACGATGTATATATATGCTGAAAAACAAATGTATCAGTTGCTATTTTCTCCATTGGATCTGGCATTTCTTACACACCCTTTACAAAAATTTCATGGGAAACTCACAGAAAAACCCACCTAACTGATATAGACTGGAGCCATAAAGTGCTTAGTATGTGCAGCCTCATCAGTGTTTCAGGAATACTGCCAATGGGAAGGAAAACCACATTTTTGAGAGTTCAAAAGAAAACGTAGCAGTGTAACATACTACTGACCCCAGCAGTGGTGGATCATCAGGTTCCTTCTCCCAGACCCAGCAGGCACCAGTGCTTCTGGGGGGGATGAAGCTAGTCCTTTTGTGAGCAGGGGAGGCTGGAAATGCCATTCCTTTTTTGCTTGAGATGCTGTGTCCCAGCTGGCCTAGGAGTGAGATGCAAAATGAAAAGGAATATTTCTTTGGAGAAGGCAGTTTTTATACCATCATATAGGACTGTTAGACTGGAATTTCCAAAGGAATTTAGAGCAGCTAGGCATCCAAATCCCACTGAAATTTCCTCTGAAAAGTATCAGCTGTAGCACTTAGTGACACATTATAGGAGCAGCTTTTTCTTTTGAAGAGCAAGATGGATTCACTCTTCTTGATATGAGTGTAAAAATGCAGAAAGGGGCAAAAGAAAGGAAATATTCTGAGTCTGCAGTCAGCAGTATAATGGATTGAAAGAATCTGTATGTTTTCATTTGTGTGGGAAATCTATTGATTCACTCATGTTCAACCTGTGTTTTTGCCCAGACTGTAATTCAGGGTTTGTGTTCCTGCACAGCATTAAAAGAGGTGAGTGAGATCAGAGGGCAATGATCCTGAAACTAAAAAGCAGCCACATATTTTGTGCATGTATCTCTGACTAGGTACCTCTGGCTCACCCTCTAAAGTAAAGCAAGGTTTGTTTGTAGCAGTGACATTGATATAAATGGTACAGAAGATATACTTTTCAGCTGATACTGCAAAAGGGAGTGCTCACCACATAGTTGTGCATAGGAGGTCCTGCTGAAAATACTTATATATAATTTAACAAAAAAGAAGCTTTTGTACTAAGAAATTATGGCTTAAAGCTTTCTTATTTGGGAAAATTCCAGCCTTTGTGCTCATATCCCAGTTATTACAGTAAAGACTTCCAAATGGGAGATATTTTAGAAGAAAACAGTACCAGAGTGATAAGGGTACTGTGCTTATTTTTCTTCAAGCATTGGTATGCTTTTAGTTTGAGAAGGAATTTTAAAAGGTTCTAGATGAGATGGTACAAATCAAACATATTCTTATAATATTTATATAAAATATGTCAAGAAAAAGGAATAACAGGGACTATTATAAAACATTGCCTGAGAGACAAGAGCAATGGCAGGGCCAGACCTTATTGACCAGAGCTCAATAGAGCAAAAAATGTATTAATATGTCTGTAGTACAGGGCAATAAAAATTATTTTAAAAACACAAGGTTTTACTAATTAAAAACAACATTTCCTTTGTCATTCCATGTAACTGCCCATTAACTGTGGCTTTTTGTGGGAGGATGCATACCTAGAAGTCTTGCATGGACTGCCACTGCTGAAAATATACACACTGGCCAAACCAAGGTAATGTCTCTTGTCTCTGGAATTAGTATTTCCTACTTTGGTATCTTTTCCTGTAGGGATATTAACATACAGATAACATTAACGGAATGAAAATTTATTAGCAATGACAGAAAGGCAGGGAAGATTGGTGAGTAAGATCCAAGGGTATGAGGGGAAAGATCAAAAAACATCACAGAGTCTATCATCAATCCGTTCCTGGGTACCTAGGAGAGAAAGTGAAGCTTCAAAAAGATGAGAAGAAAGCTGATGATGGGGTGACAGAAGCAGCTCCTCTCCAGGACAATGACAGAACAGTAATTATAGACAACGATGACATGTGATGGAGAGCTTTACCTTCTGACTTTACAGGAAATGATCTAGGCAAAACACACGTATCAACACACTCTGTGATAGGAGGAATAGGGAAAGAAAGGAAGGGTGAAAGGCATCCTCTGCCCCAGCCCTATCACCATGCTTGTGCTGTCAGCAGTGAGGACAACCCAAAGCAAGAGAAGCAAAGAGATGTGTCCCTCTGCAGAAGGCAAGCAGGGCACTTCTGAGCTGAGTGTGTGGTGGCTGGGCAGTCCCTGTGTGTTGTGGAGCAGAAAGGCCTTGCAAAGTGAGGGCCTTGCTGCCCTTGTAAAATCCTTGCTCACTTCTGTTACTTTAGCTAACTAGAAAAGCATTCTGGGAATGACTCAGCTAAACTAGAGGTGAAAAACAAGTTCCATAATTGTAAAACAATTATTAGAACCAATAAGTGCTCACATCGTGGGGCTCATAGTTGGTAACATCTGGTGCTGTTCCTATCGTGGTCTGTGGTGGTTGGTTAAACACATTTGTTGTGCCTCACAACTCATAACAAACTAACAGTTTTAGAACCCTGGATTTTTGCAGTAAAGTGTCTTCACCATACCATCATGGAGACTGTGTGTTTAACCTGTGTCCTGGATGGTGCTCAGGGCTGCTCCTGGAAGGCCGAGCCTTCCTCTCCCACACCGTGAGCTGCAAGGATGGCAGATCAGTGCTGGATGCTGCCTGCAATGGTCCTGAAATGTGTGTATTTATTTCAGTTTGTAACACATACATTTGTAGTCCTTCCTGTAGGCTGAAGACTACTAAGAGAGAATTCCAGGAATTGTTTGAGCCACAGATGCCCCTCTGGAAACACGGAACAAGTTCCAGTGTAGAAAGTCAGCCAGCAGCCTCTTCCCAGAGCATCCCGCGAGCCCGAGCAGCACGAGTGGCACACAGCAGTGCTGCTCCAAGCAGGGCTGTGCTGTCCCACATGGAATATGGGGTGGTGCATGGCCTCACACTCATCCTACTGCTCCCAGAGTGACCAAAGGCAGGTGGGTGACCAGCAGGGCCATGGTGGGAGTACCCTGTGGCTGCTGCTGGCTCATGACACACAGGGAGGAGAGTCAAGGCCATGCACAACTCTAACCAATAAGCCCTGTTGCCATCTCTATTGAGAGAGTTTTCATCCCAAGACAAATAAATGCAGAAATTTTCCCTGTTTGCATGCATGCACATGTGTTCACTCCCACACACACAGATACTATAAGGCCCAATAAAAGATCAAAAGCAAATAAATGAAGCAAATTAAGGAAAATAAAGTGGAAGAATGTAATCGCACCCAACCATGCAAAAATAAAAACCCCAAACTCTGACCAAATTAATATGTAATGCACTACTTCAGACAGATGTTTGAATAGGAACAAAAGGAAATAAGGAGGAAACCCGTACAATGCTGGTTTGAGTACTTTCAGGAATATGAAAAAAAAATATAAAGGATAATTTCCCATTTAGCCTGGAGCAGAAATAAGGCCGGATTCTGATCCATTGAAGATACTCTTCCCATTGCCTTCAACAAAATCACCATCCAGCCTTTGCAATAACAGCTGAGAAACATGTTTCCTGGACAAAAAAGTTCAGGGCTGTATCTCACAGGACCAGGGGCTCCTGGGCATGGATTAGCAGTTAGCCCAGGCACAGACTTCTGCTAGACTCTCACTGTACTTTTCTTTCTGCTTCTCTCTAACTATTATTGCCCAGAATTTTTAACCACTAAAATCACAAGTGTTTTCTTTAGTATGTAGAATTTGGGAACATTTGTTTCCAGTTGAGATCATAAAGAGATAAACAAATTTCTGCCAGCATGACAGCTGCAGTATGGAACTTCAGGGAATGGCCACAGCAGCAAACAAGGCACAGAGCACTGCACCTGCACAACAACTGCCTCCCCAAAACTGTACAAGTTTCTCAGTCTATCTACTTATTCAAAGAAGAATTAAATATCTCCCTTTGTGGAGGGAGAGGGTACACACAGTCATCAGTGATTTCCAGCAGTGTCACATCCTCCACAGTTTCTGGCATCAAAATATTCAGTTTTACTGCAGTCATGTAACTGGTTTTCGACACACTCCTTTAGGACATACTGTATTTGATTTGGACTGATACAGATCAACTGTAAATTTATTGCTGTAATTTTGCCGTTTCAGAATCTCATTCTCAGATATTAGAAATATGTGCTGTAAATTGTAATATACACAAGAGATTAATAAAATGGTCTTCTTGAGTCCTGTTTTCCCATGCAGAAATGCTTTCCCATTAGTGTAAGAGTCTGCATCACACACCTTGTTTCTTAAAATCTTACTCAGTTCTCTCCTTCACACATGGGCATCCTAAATTATTTAGCAGTACCATGGAGGGCACTCCCTGGCTCAGCAACCCTTTCACCTCCCAGAGGAGCAGGGTCATCAGTGAACCTCAGATCACAGTTAGATTGCCAGATTATCTTTAACATGAGGTTTTGGCTATCACTGTTCTCTCCACTGCCTTCTCAATACAGATGGTGCCAGGAGACACCAAAACCTGCACATTGATGCCAGAAACCTCAAAGCTGACACTTAACTTTGCTGTTGAGCAGGAATGATGATTGAGGTTCTTCAAATGGAGCTTTAAGAGCTGAATGAAGGATTTCTTGTCCAAACACTAAAAGCAGTTCTTGACTTATCACACCAGATTGATGAAAATGCCTTTTGGAAGCAAACAAAGACATTAGAGACTTTCCCATCCACTGATCTGAATGTGTCTGCAATCAGCTCAGGAGCAGGACTTGGTGCACTGTCCTATCTGCACTTTGAATCTCTGAAGAATTTCTGAAGAAATCAACTCCCTGAGTGGCAAGATCATGAGTTTGCATACTGTGAAAGGCCAGAGTCCAGGAACAGAGCCACAAAGCTGAAACCTCATCCCTTCATATCTCAGTTCCATCTGAGAGCTGGGAAAAGGGAGAATGGCTTATCAGTAATTTTATACTCTAGAAGTACGAGCCCAACTCCTCTGCTGCCGTGCATGACAATTACTCATTACACTACCAAATCAACCTGGTCTGTTATTCAGCTCTTGCTCTGTTATAAATGAGGCTGAGAGGCACTGGAGATCTGGAGCACTTGTGAGAATTACAGTGACACCACTGCAAATTGTCTTGTATTTTAGTTATCGAGGAAGTCAAAGGAACTGGCCCTTGCCAAGAAGTATCCTGCTGCTGCAGCAAGATCACTTGTGCTTCCAACCTACCTTGTTTATAAAGTTATACATTTACTTTGGAAGTCAGCAGAGCTATCACAGATCTGACCTCCATGTAATTAGGAGACAGCATCAGGTGATAAAAATGCAGAGTAAGTTTTAGCAAGTGAAGCAAGAATGGTTTGCTGGTCTTCACTAGAATGAACAATACAGAACCAGAGAAAGTATATTCAATAATAAACTGTGAAAACTGCAGTTGGCTGTGACACTCATCTTGTTGGGCCTTACAACATTATCATAATTTATCTCATCTGTCCTGTTCTCTTTTATCATCTGTCCAGCTTCCTTCCCAACCATGCAAATACTCTCTGAGCTGGTAATCCTTGCTTGGTCCCCAGAGATGTGTCTCTGTAGTTTTCTTTTTTGTTTGTTTTGTTTTCATTTGTTTGTTTGGGGAGGGTTGTTTGGTTTTCGGTTTTCTTTTTAAAATTTTATTTAAATAATTTCTATTCCCTGATGCCAAAAAATAAACATGGCAATTCATTCAAATAATTAAAGGCTTATTACTAAAACAAAAAATATTGAATAAGTTAATTAAAACATTTAATTTTTAATGCATTGTGTTTGTCCATTATTTTACACAATGCACCAGGATAAGACTGAGATGCTCTTAAAGTAAATATATTCAGAGGCTCAGTTGTCTTCTAACTGCAACAGTACAGAATGGAAACTAGGAAGTGTTCAACAGACTAGGAGATAGAGAAAGATTTAACTAAATTAACAGATAGAGAAAGATGCCAATGAACCTCCATTTATCCCCAAACTGCATATCTTTTTAAAATTTGCATCTAATATTTTGGGAAAAACAAATATGTTTGGTTGAGTATATACATACTTGTGTCAGGCAACAACAAAGTTTAGAATTATTTTATACCAAAATATTTTTGTAATTGCCCTTGAAAGTCAGCAATTTTTTGATGTTGTATTAGATCACAATATAATACCCCTTAACAGCTGAATATACTTCTGGGGCCAAGCACTTCTGGAACAGTATTTATGCTATTTAAAACTAAGTTCTTTGCAAAAGTTTTAGTCTTAGCAAACAATTTAAACTTAATGTGCACCTCTGAATTTACCTTTCTTCTTATGTCAAGAAAGTATTCGCAGCAACATCACCATTAGGCAGTTATATTTGTGATATTAGGTACATATGATGGCAATTAGAGGCAGAACCTCCAAAAATCCTGGTAGTAAACCCAAGCATGGCTATAGCTATTTTAAGCAGATTTATACTTAGGGCATCAAAGAATGTCACAAAGAGAAGAAAATATGGTAACTGTTGCTTTAAATTATAGCTATCATTACTTCAAAAGGATATTCAATCAGAAACCACTGCAGACTTAAACTATTTATGTCTTCTGACATTGAAAGGAAAAGAGGCAGTTTCAGCCTGTCATCTCTTAATTATTTTTTTTCCTTGGGGTTTTTTTTTTTGTGTTTAATAAAAGTACTGTTTGGTCTAAGAAACAAGTTATAAGTCCAGGAGGAATGAGTCAGAGCAGGTCTCCTGCTTGTTTTTGACCTTTCCCTGTCTGTCAGGCTTGTTAAGTATTGCAGGTTCTTTGCTAGTGATTTTACAACAGCTATTGGACAAATGAAACAAACCTGTGCAAGGGTCTTGCTTTGGCTGCTTGGACATAACACTCAGCAGTGTTTGCCTAGCAAAACAGTTCCTGTGCCAAGTAATAACAGGTAGAGTTTTTTCCCCTAAAAATCAAAAAGACAAAAGAGAAGCCACAGTTGCTTGTAGAGTAAATTCTGACCAAAATCACAAGATCATGATTAAATTGTCTAGAGGGATTCCTGACCTCTTCTGGCAAAAAGAACACACCTCCCTGTAGCCAAGTGTTTAAAAGCAAGGAACTTTCTGTTCAACAAAATGTTTAGCGGTTGGCCATGGAATGGTCTGCAAAAACTAGCAGGAGTTTCAGGAGGTAAATAAAGTAAAAAAAAAAAAATTCTTTATGCCCCTGCTACCCCTTCCTCTCCAGATGCACTCAATGTGCTGAGCCAAGAGTGACAAAGAAGTGTCATTAACCTTAAAAATAAAAAAAAAAAAAAAAAGAAGAAATGCCTAAAGATGAGTGAAAAGGATCTCATGACAAGAGAGGGAGAAAAAGATGTGTCCTGTGTGCAAAATACATTCCCAAGGCAAAATGAGCACCTTATATTCCCAGCTGCAGGGAAGAAGGCAGACACAGAAGTCTGCAGCTGGGAGATGGGTGGGTGCAGAGGGGAATTCCAGATAACTTTGTGGTCCAGGCTTTGGGGGAGCAGCCAGCAGAGTCTGAGTAATTTTGCCAGGCGGATGTAAACAGCTCTCAGCCAAGCTCGTGGGCTCCTGTGTCATGACAAAGCAATATACAGTTTGAATTACAGCCCCTTCATTACACAGATATATGTACAAGAGGCAAGAGCAAAAGAGCCCAAACCAAGCATCAAGCCTGTTTGGCTGTCTCCAGAAAGTGGGACCATTTCTGAAGAGCATTTCAATTTTGAATGACTCTGGTCACAACCATGACAGTGGCCGAGGATTTCTGTCAGGGTCTCTTCTGGTAAGCAGTTGAGCCCTTCCACCATCGGGTGTTTCTGGCTGATTTTTCTGCTCCCAGGGTAGCTGGTTTGAGCCACAGGCACCTGGCAGAGCAGCACGAGTCAGGATCATGTCTTGGTGGAAGGCAGAGAGGTGCCTCGGACCGTGACAAGGCAATTCCCCAGGCAGGGGGTTGCAGGAGGGTGCTGCAGTGTCCCATGGCCGTGGGGCCATGCTGTGCCTCTGGAGCATCCAGCTCCATGGGCCACGATTCCCAATGCTTCTTAGCCAAGGGCTGAAATCACACTGCTTCTGCTTGATGTTGATCCTCTGCACCTACAGCGAGAGGGAAGTCAAAATCAAAGTTTCACCACAGAATACAGGACCTGACAATTAGAAAAATATCTGGTAAAAACAACCAAAGGAACAAACTGAGTGTAACACGTGTGGCCACACCTCATTGCTGGCATTTTAGTTGCACTTCAAAACATGCATGCAGCATTTCTCAGAATTTGCACTGTGATTTCTTTTTCAAAATCTTTTCTTGGTAGAATCTATTTGTGAAAAAAACATTTACATTTATCTGCTTCCCTTTCAAATTCAGCAATATCAACTAATTAGCAGAACAGTTTGTACTGTTTATAGATTTGTACCAATCACCACAGTGAAAAAGGAAGTTAACCAACCCACATCTAAATAAATAAACAGTTGACATCTATCCTCAGCAAGATTACTGACAGTAGTTTGCTTAGGCACAGAGTCCAGAACAACTTCTCCCCTGAAAGATTCATGTGCTTTTTGGTCTGAAATATTGTCCCAGCTTGGTTTTTTTAAAAATTTTTCTGCATGAGCAGGATAGAATACAAAGACTAGGGAGCAAGAGCAAATATCTTCCTTTATGCAGATTAAAATAAAGAAATACTACTAAAAAAAAAAAAAAAAATCTGTGAGCGCCTAGAAAGGAATTAAAGACATAATGAAAAGACAAAAGGTCTGCATGGAGGAGGTCTGCATGCTGCAGAATAAGCATATAAATGGCACTAAAACGAGGAAAACCTTCTCAGTGTTTTATTCCACGGGGTCATTGTCCTTTCCCAAGGGGAGCACTGTATTTTTAGGTGTCACAAGCTGCCTTCCTGATAGTGGTTGGTCTGGCTGGAGACACAGAAGGCTGTTGGCACTGGAGCACAGACAGTCCACGTGCAGAGTGACGGCAGAGGGACAGAACTGCTGCCACTCAACTCTCTGTCTTTTCATTACAGGTAACTACTGCTTTAAGCAGATTGTTTCAGGGGTTGGAATGTAGCAATAACTGATCTAATTAGTGTAGGCTGTAATTTAGGAGGGTTCATTATGTCACACACACTATGACTCCTGGGTATTACTACAGGACTCATTTGTAGTAGTTGAAATGAATTTTTCTGCACACCTATAATGTCGCCCATATAGCTACAGTAAAGTAGCTTTAAGATGAACTAACATATTTAAAATCTCTGACTTTGAGCAGGGTTAAGTTTCCAGACAGTAATAAACAAATCAGCAAATAGTACAGATTTACTTCTTGCCAAGAGAAGGGAAAAAAATGAAATATAATGGTTACTTCAGATTGAAATGGCAAGTAAACTCTGTGACAAAACTACAAAGGAAACTAATAAATCATGCCAGAGGAAATATATACCATAATTAAAGACACACACACATACAAACTTGACAGAGACTTTGCATTTCTGGGTACAATACCTGTTTACTTCATGTAACATGGAAAAAGTTTAATGGGTCCTTAAGAGAAGTCAGTTATTTATTATTTCTGCTCTAAAAGCCCCCATGAGCCTTCCCTCAGCAGGAACACAAGCCTACACTCCTGGTAACAAATCCAACCATATGAATTACAGAACAAGACAAATGCATAAAAGTGCATTTCAGTGCAGCTTTCAGTAGTACAATACTGAAGTAAAAAACAGGTTATAATTAAGTTTAATTTAACCTCTAAAAAGGTTACAAATATAACCTCTATTATTTGCTTCCCTTCAGGGGTCTCTTGCCAACTAGGCATTTCACAGCTCTTTGCTTTTATAATTGAAAAAGTTCATTCCCACACAGACACAAATATGCTTTTCCCTTTGACTTACATCGTGTCTGATTTAAAAAAAATAAATTCTTCTGGAGAGCATTTACGCCTGTGCTTAACATTAAGCAGTCCTTGGAGCCCCTGCCTGCACCTTCTTAAATCAATATTAAAGCCTCTGTTAATTTCGTTTGTTCATGATCCCCACTCATGGGGAAAATGCTGTCATGACATTGACATTAGAGACTTCTGTGGTGTTCTATTCTGAACACACTGATCTCTAGACCTGATCTAAAATTAACTGAAATGAATTAATTCTTTACTTACTTTCACATGATTTGCATTGGACCTGCCTTCTTTTTAGGAGTCAGAACTCATTTTTTTCTCAGCTTCTTTTTGAAAATTCAAATTTTACAAAATTCAGCTTATAAAGTAGAATATTGGAATTATATTCTGCATGTAGAAACCAGAAATGTCAAGTTGTATATGAGGCCAACTGGAAAATGCTGCAGCATGGGTTGTTTTTGTTTCATTGCAATGTGTTTTAGGGGCTGGAAGCACCCTGGGCTAAAATCTAAATCTAAAATTTAAAAAATTATTTTGAAAAAATTCTTTCCTCTAGAAAGCTAAAAACCTAACTGGATGATTTATTTCCTTTACTTTCTAACCCAGATGCAGGTTCAATATCTCTTAAATGGTTTTTCAAAATCTCAAATACAAATTTAATTTCCAGATACAAATTAGATTCCCATTCTCTTACAAAACCTTCTGTAATGCTGTTACCTCCAGTATCCTTTTTGACTGTCTAGGTATCAAATGTATTTTTAAGTGGGTACCAAACCAGATAGAAAGACTGACTGTATTTAGTCTTTAATTAAATGCTGGTGGATTTCCTTCAATAGCATTAAGCTCAGAAGTGAGAAAATATAATTAAATGATTCTCCTACTCAGGCAATGACCAACATTCCTGCATGCAAGGTGTGGTAGCAGAGTAAGCTAAGGATTACTTCTCAGTTTTAGTTTTTATATTGAAATTCTCATAGCTCAGGAGAAACCCTATTCTGTATGCATGAAATATAAACCAGACAATTGTCCTAAGGATGCAGTGGATTTATCAAAGTCCATTAATCTGATTAATAATTGGATTGCTGACAAGTTAAGTGTCTCAGTGCTGTTAAAACTAAGTATATTTTAAACGTATCTGACTTCCTCCCATTGTCTGTCATCTCACTGAAGATGTGGGCAAATAAAAGGTTGCTATCACAAGAGGTTGCTACCCTGTGGAAGGCCTGGTGTCATTAACAAGCAGAGGAAAGCCCCAACATGACGAGCTGGTGGACTGTACAAGGTTTTCAGAGATACTGAGGCAGGAATTGAATGACAGCAGAAAAGGAGGACTATTAAGGTTAATCTTTAACACTCCTGTTCTAAATGGAAATATTTCCAATACTAGTGAACTCCTGCAATTTCCACATGTATATCTAAAACATTCCTTTGTGTGGACATGTTCTACGTGATGTCTTGGCAGCAACCAAGAGACACAGACTCTGATCTTAGCTCTGCCACTGACCCGCCCCGTGACCCCAGATAAATCATTCCACTGTTCTGTTTCTCTTCTTACTTTTGCCTGTCTTGCTTCTTTCGAGCACAAGTTCTTCGTACGAGGAGCCAACCTCTAGTTACCTTTTTGTCTGACATGTGGAGGCCCTGATCTCAGATGAAGCCTCTAGGAACTTTTGAAAATAATAAAAATAGTGGTGAGGAGAGGTTGCTACTGACATTCCCAGCCCTCATTCCATCCCAGGAGATACACCAGCACAACTTCATTTACAATACATCGTGATGGATTTTAGCTGTAAGTTAGGGGTTAGAGAAGGAGTCATAGTGGGGCTACAGGAGAGAAAATAGACCTCTGTGGTCTTTTCTGCTCACTGCTGGAAGTCTAATTTACATTAAATAATAGTGTTATTTTTCTGTGTTGTGAGCATCAGATGAAGACCACAAACTCAGACTGGAGAGCCAAAGCAAATTGTATCAACAATCCAGGCTAAATTAAGATGAGCCATTCTTTGTTTTACCACTCCTTTCCCCCAGCACTGTGCTGAAGACAAAGAACAAGGTGAACTCACACTAGAATAAGACATAGCTGCCAATTAGGGCAGCCTCAAGAGGTGGCATCTGCTTGGCTGGAGGGGTTCAAATTCACACATCACCCACCTCAGAAAAGCACTCAAATGATAAGTGTATCTTATCCAAAACTGGACATATTTCTGCCTCCTCTGGAGGCTGTTTATCATGGAGGATTGACCCTGCTCTGCTACTTTGGGCCTCAAGCTTGGGAGACTTAAATCCTGCTCTGGCTTAGGATCTCCATGAGACACACACAGTCACTCAAGGACACAACTCCAGCAGGGCTCTCTCTAATGCCTCCTAAATTCTCCTTAGTGTGCTGGCTTCTGTGACTCCTACTCCCAATTGCCCCAAAGAGCTGACTTGGCTGAATCCCTCTTACACCCTGATCTTACCAGGAAGACAAGCTCAGGCATGGCCTTAGCAGAGGTGTTATACAAGGAACAAGGTAAGAAAGCCAATCCCATCCTCCATGGGAATGGCCAACCTGTGACACTTGAGCTTCATGACATTGATGAGAAGATTACGTACAGCTCTTGTGCTAAAACACATCATGTCTGGCACCTGTGCTGCTGGAAAACCCTCTGGGTGATTCAGGTCTTCAGCTCTGGGATGCTGTAAGGCAGCAAGAACTGCTAAAAATGATAGCCCAGAACCACACTGGGATGCAGTTGCGTGCCCATTCCAGCCCCTGTGCAAAACTGAAATCTCCCTGGGCAGTTCTACCACCTCACACCTGCAAGGTTCTGCCTCTGTCCTCCAAGGCAGGTGCCTGCCCAGTGCCTCTCAGGATACAGCCTGTACAGTATCAAAATCCTGGCCAAATCCTCCCTATCACCTCTGTCTCCACCAGCAGTACCTTGTGCCTCCTTCAGCCCAAGAGTTTGGTGTCCTGGGAGCTTTGGCAGAGCAGCGAAAGCTACTGAAAGGAATCTAGATAAAGGATATATACCCTAAATCACTAGGACAGATTAATTACAAAAAATCTGTGTAATTTTTCAGCCACATAAAACAGCAGCGAAAACTAGTAGCAGTTTTGATAAACAGTCTTTATTACTGTGGGCCCAAAAAACCCACTCAGAAATACCAAATAAAGTCAGGACTGCAAGATATAAGATACTCAGTTTTCATGCTTTCCAGCTTTTAGCCTTCCTCCTTATTTTAAAGTAAGCAAGCTTGACCTACTGTGACTCCTAGAAGTTACCTGCTGGGCACATCAGAAATATTTCAGTAACTAGAGAATGAGAAATATATATTAGACTATGGAACAGAAACCAAAATGAAAGCTTTACCATTAGGAATATTAATGTTGGTACTGTCTGAGTTGAGACAGTTACAGACTGGAAGACTCAGTTGCTGCCCTTAGTTTGTGTTAAGTAGGAATATCAGCAATTCATCCTGTGAAAAATAGTACTTCAGCTGGTAGAGTTGGAAGGGAAGGGTGAGAGAAATTGAGGTCTTTTGTCTAAGGGCTAGAAAAACCCTACTACTTTTTTTTTTTCCTCTGCAGAAAACAAATAAAATGAAACAGAAGGAAAGAAAAAAGCTCCACCAACAACATAGCAACATGACAGTGATGTGTATAATGATCTTTGGCAGCCTAAGATAAGATCACAGCCCTTGGGACTGTTGGAGCCTGGAGCTAGCGGACCCCTGCTTTGGGGAAACACTAGAAGCGTACAAAAAAAAAAAAAGTTCAGTTCTCATATTAAAAAGAAAGAAGAGGTATGTTGCTAAATCTATTCCTTCTGAAGAAACCTTTGAAAATATAAATTTATGAAAACATCTGAGTCACTTCTGCATCCATGAGTGAGTGATCCCCTCTGCTCTCACCAGTACTACCAGGAAGGGCTGCTCTACTCCCAGTTTGTCCCAAGAACTATGCTCTGCTTAGTTAGTTCCATCAGTTTTTTCAGTACAAGTCACCATGCAGATAGCATTCTCCTGTTAAAGTCACTATAGGTTTTTTTTTCCCCCTAATGCAAACTTGTGCGTAAATTTTAAATCCAGCATATGATGAATGGGGTTCATCTAAATTACTGCTGTCACTATTCCATCTCCCTCTGATCTTGGGAACAAACCTGTCCTTTCAGGGAGATTGTTTGAAGTGTCTGTAAGATAACTGAATAATTAAAAAAAATCTGTTCTGTTCCAAGAAAAGATCCAGAAACTTCTCAAAGTCCACAAGCAGCTTTGCTGTTTCTATTGATTTTAGATAGAAGGTGTGAAATACGACAACTAAATGGCAGCACTAGTGAAAAATCAAGTTATTTATGGTTCTCTTCAGTTGGATTAGTTTCTCTAAATAATTCTGTGTTTATCTTTGTTACTGCTTGGACCAGTGCAGTGGGAGGAAACAGCAGGATGGGGAAAAGTTTCTATTTTGGGATACTATTTAAGAGCATGTCAAACTGTGCCCTGGCTGCTGCCGAATACTGAGCTCTTGTGAAAATCCAACCTTTTCCTTGGGTGCTGAACAAAGGCAAGCCATGCTGTTGGTTAGCTTAAAAGACTGGTACCAGAAAAATCAGAGGGTTGGCAGACCTGTGCGTGTTTGAACAGAGGAAAATACACTCTAAAGAAATGTTGAGTGGGTGGAAAGTGCAGGGAGCAGCAGTTCTGTGAATCACTTCCTCCCCCAAGGCCTTACTGTCATTAGGAGTACAGGTGTGTGGTTTTAAAACACATGTTGTCCATACTGATATTTTAACAAGCGTTAGTCAAAGCAGTAGCAGTTCTAACAGGCATTTACTGGTCAAGATGAAGCCTAAGCTCCCCCCTCTGGGTTGTCACAGTCAGCTAACATGTTAAAACTGTTGCTGCCTAGGCCAAGAAAGGATTTTAACATGAGTTAAAAATAAAGTCCTTTTTGTACATGCATGGCTTAAGAGGGAAGAGTCCAAATCCCTTCTTCCAGCAAGAAGAATAGAAAGAAGCAGCAGAAAAAAAGGATTAGAAGCAGCATATGTGCTCTGTCCTGCCTGTTTACTTCCCAAGATTTTATGTTGCTTTGCTCCACTTACCGAGTGTGCCACTGGATGCTGACCCAATTAATTTCTGTATGACCTTTCAAATCAGGCCCAAATACAGAACACTGTCAAGGCACGGATTGCTGGAGCCAAGTGTCCACTGGTACTAGAAAAGTTAAATGTTTTGCAAAGCAAACTCTTCTGGATACGGTCGTTTTCACCAAATCAAAATGTCTCATCTCCTTAAAAGCATTAGAAACACAGGATGAGGCAGATGCTCTCACATCCAGCCAGCTCTGCCACTGGGAAACATCAGAAAAGCTCTCTGCCATTTTATGAGGTGCAAGACAAGGCAGAATTTGCCCCAAAAGCATGAAAGCAAAGTTTACGTCCATTGCCGTGCAACTGTATTACACTAATACTGAATTTGGAGCTCAGTGCCCTGCTACTAATCACTCATTTTGAGTCAATTTGAACGTACACTCTCTAGAGGCAGCAGAAGTCTAAACTGAAACACTGTAGGAAATAAAATGTCATTTAACTGGAGAAAGGAAAGAGCCTAGTGAAAGTAAGAGAATTCAAGGGGCACTCCTTTCTGCTGTCATTTGTCATGTATGACACAGGAATGTTGACATCATCCTCTGATAAATGACACTGGCACCTGCATCAGAGAGATATTCTTCAGCAAAATAGAAGTCTGAAAATCCAGCAGCAGGGCACTACTAGTAGGTTCCAAGAGCTTGCAAGAAAGGAAAGATAGATGATGGTAATTTTCTTCCAAAGAGAAACATAAGACTTTTTAAGAACCATTCCCTTTTGCTTCCCCTTCTGCTCCCTCTGGGCTTTGGGAAATGATTCTGTTTTCTAAATCTAATAGTATCTTAGACACGAGCTATACGTTATCCAAAAGCTAACTTGTGGCACTCATGCCATGAGCCAGTCTAGGAGGATAAGTGTCAAGCAGAGAGCTCCAGAAGGCATTCCCATGACAGAGAGCTTCAAAGGGGCCAGGCTGGCCTTCTCTTGTCCTAGGCCAGCTAGAGATGTCAATGAATAGACTACTCTAGCACCAATCCTTCCAAATCTCACTTTTGCATTCACAACCAGATGCAGAGACTTTTCCCTCTAAGAAAGAGCAGGAATACATGTCTGCATCCCACTCCTGTATGCTGTACATCTGCAGGGTGGGTTTGGGGCAGGGAAATTCTCTTGGGAAACTTCTGCACAGCCACACAAAGCCTGCTGTGGTGTGGTTCAATATCAGCAGGAAAGGTAACTAAAGAATTTTTTTCTCAGATTAAGACAGAATCATCACCAGTTTTCTGTGTTGAAAAGCCAAAGGCCAGTGGATTAACTGTAATTGTGAGGGGGAAGTCCTGCTAGTCTTAAAAATGAAAAGTAAATTGATGTGTTTTCTCTGTCAGATTTTTCCACTTGGTTGGCTCATGGAATTTTTTGCAGCTCGATTTTTCTTCTGATTGTATGATTTATTTATGCCAGAAAAGAAGGGGGAAAAAATCTATTTGATTTGGAGCAGCAAGTTGGGAAGACAAGCACAGAAGCTGTGTGACCAAGGTAGCCTGGTTCATCACAGGAAACCTTCATCCCCTGCCAAGGAGCTGCCTAGGTCCTGGCCAGTCCCAGTTTGTTGTGACTTGCTCACTACTGTCCAGTCCATTTGTCCCTTGCCATCTCCAGGGATCACCATGCAGTGATATGGACTAATAGCCCAGCAATATGCCAAGACATATCCTTTTCATCCTGCACAGCCAGCACCGTCTTCCAGACCTCTGAGTGCATGAGGGAGGCTGGAATCTGGATGAAGAACAGCTGGCTTAAAACACACCCTGACAAGCCAATACTGGCTGAAAGGAGAAAACACTGGAAGAATGAAGCAGTCCATGGGCTAACCTTTATATGCAGGGCTCCTTCTCCAGGACTTCTCAGTTAAAATATTATGCTGCTCTTGGCTCTTACTGAATCCATCTTTGGTACTGAGCACTGGAGCAGAAGCAATCCTGATTCTCCTGCTGGGATAACAACCCCACGTTCATGTCTTCAATATTGTCAGATTGCATTGTCATAAACTGGGCTATGTAACACATTCTCCAGGAAAATGCACTTTCGTCTTCTAACCTAGAGAAGAGAAAGAGAACATATCATACTGATCTGCTCTTCAGACTGCTTTGGACCAGAAACTTGCTAATTAAGCTGCGGGCTTGTGGCTGGTGAGTCCCAGCCAGCTGGGCTGGGTTCTTTCCCCTCAGAAAGCCCAAGACTTTCTGCATCATGGTGAAAGACAAACAGTAAATGCAGATGCTGATCCCTTGACTTGGTGAGGTTAGGTAAGCCCCATTTGAAAAGGCTGCTTTGGCACAAGGCAATTAATTTTATCTCAGCATGTCACATGTGTATGGCTATGGTCATCACAAAAGACAGCAATGCAATTTTCATACTCAAGCAAATACCAAAATTTAAGTGCTTAGGTTTGGCTGAACAACTTTCTGCAGCCCATTCTTCAGAAGAAAACCATAACTTCAGGGACTGACAGTGAATTCTTACAAAGGTGGGTGAAACAAGAGATTTGTTTTTATTGTACACATTTTCTTCAACAAAATACAGACATTATTATCCTTATAGTCTTGACATTCCTAACAGCTTTCCTATAGCAAACTATTACTTATTTAGTTTATAATGTTTAGAGCACAGCAATAATGATAATAATTTTGTTGTAATGAAGATAAATATTGTCTCAGAATGTCAGAAGACACCACATCACCCATTAAGTTTAATGATTTCAAAATACCCTGAAGAAAAGTCTTCTGGGCTGGTTGCAGCAGCATATACACACACATATATGTCTGATTTTGATTCAAATACAAGTTACTGAAAGGTTCAGTTCAGTCCAAGTCTAGAATCAACTGTTCAGCCCCATAGATTTAAATACAGAATAAGGGGGAAAAAAGCCCTCCTAGGACTCTCCATATTCTCCATGCATTGGCCAGACAATGATCTAATAACAGCAGTGACTTTGGGGATATTTGTTTATCTGCTCTGAGCCCAGTTAAGTGACTCAGAGGTAACGTGGCATTTCACAAATGTTCTGTTGGACCATGTTGTGCTTGTAACTTTATCCTAAAGGAGGCTATTCATAGCAGGCATTCAGGAATGCTGCAGAAGTGGTAATTTGAAGATGGTTGCAAACACATTTGTGGATACAAATGAGGCAGCCACAAGTCTTCATACCTTATCTCTGTTAAAGCAAGTATAAAATGGCAGGGCAGGAGAACAGGGGGTTTCTCCCAGAGCAGTGATGCCAGACTGATTCTTCATCTAGGCAACAGCAGGGACCTCTTGATAGTTTTTATTATTACACTCCTGACATCAATCAGGAGTGCAGAATCAGGCCCTTAGCACTGACAAAACTGTGCTCAATCTTCTCTGACCTCTCATTTGAAAGTATGCTTAGACACAAATGTAAGACACAGGAGATTAAGGAGAGACAGGGGCTAGGAGGAGGAAAGCTGAAGGAAAATATGCTATAAATATGAACTGGGTCATATAAAAAAGATTAAGTATAAAAGACAGCTTTCTTGTAATGTCCAGCTGTTTCTCTTAAATATTTCTAGCAAACCTACATATGTATAGTTTCAGAAATGTACCAAGAGGGAATACTAGTACTTCACTTAAAAAACACTTCCTAGGATTGCTAGTGGTTTTGAAGCTGTAGCACTGAGATCTGTCAGGATAGGACAGGAGTTATTTCAACAGTACTAAGCAGCTCTCCTACTGCTTTACTGTGGATTGATCCATTTTCACCCTTTCTTGCCTTTCTGCAGTCACATACAGATGTAAAACAGATTAAGGTTCTGTGGAAATAAAATAAAATAAGAAAAAAACACCACCTAGGACTTTTTTTACTTCCCCTGCAATAAAGTGCAGGGAGAGGTGAATAAAGCCACACGAAAGACAGTAACAAAATGACAAAGGTCCTGACTGATAGTTTATTGTGATGACAACTCAGTGAGATTCTAGACATCTCTGGCATGAAGACTATTTTTGTCTTTTCACAAGTTAAAACATATGTACAATCAAGACAACTGCCTGCCTATCTGTTGAAGCTTGTTTCTCCCTATTACCTCTCTCTAACAGAGCCATACCTGACTGCAAAATAATCCTTCTCCTTTTTAATGTACTTTAGAACCACAGTTTGACAATGCTTGAAAGGAAACCAAAGCAAAATAACAAACCATTATCAATATATTATTTATGCAGGATCCAAAAGCTGAGAAACATCACTAACAAGTCACTTAAATTTTCAGCCCCAGCTTTCAAGTATGGAAAAGCATCATTATAAATATCTGGCTGCTGGGAAAACAGTGCAGTGGAACGACTGCATGGTCTCAACGAGAAGAGTTTGATTGCTGTCTGTGCAGCACTTCTTACCAGTGCAAGAGGCTTTCATTTGCCTTGGCAGTGTTTTATTCTCCATTTCTTTTGGTGCAGAGCTCTGCACAAGTTCCAGACTGCAGAGGACTGAACTCTGGGCTCCAGCTCCCCCCGTTCAGTCCCTGACCTCTGGCACCAGGACTTTTGCCTCCCAGCTCAGCGCTGTTGACTGGACCTTGCTGCACACAGCATCAAGGCTCTGGAATGCCTCAGATTTCGCTTCAGACACAATAAAGATTACAAATTATGGAGCACAGTGGGAATAAAAGAGGTAAGTTGTCCACTCTGACTATCCATCACTGTTTCCCATATCTCTGGGCAAAAGCAAAGCAAAGCTTTCTCAACAGCCCAAAGACAAAAATAGGTTGTAAGTATTTTTAAATGTTTTACTTTGCCGCTTCTTAAGCTAATAAAAGTCGGAAACAGAGAAGGCATTGATTTTATACTTTCCAAAGTCACTAGTGAAAGAGGGCCCCTACAATTTATATTTTCAAATGATAAAATATTGAAGGAAAGTAGTTAAGACATTTTTCAGCTCAGAGTGCCTTTTATGCAAATTTCACTCTCTTTTATCTACACTATTTATATGTAGCTATATCTAATTGCACAAAGCAATTAAACAAGCTCCTGCACAGTCATATGACAAGTGGGAATCAGTGAGATTATATATTTATTTTGAGTTTTAAAATGTGAAACTGACCGAAAGCTGGATGGGTTCAGAATTAAGAGAACACTCGCACTGAACCTGATCCTGTCAGATGATTTAAGGTCTCAGAGATGCCAAACAGAATTTAAAACAATTTCTGTGATGATAATGCCAAAAATCAGAAGCATATTAGATATTTCTAGGAGTTCTGGTTCTTGGCCAACTCCAGGATTTTGTCAGGGACTGTTGACTGCTGAAGGCACAACTGTCATTAGCTTGAGATAAAAGATCCTAAGGTGATGGCTGCAGATGGGGCAGAGAGAGAGTGCCGAGTTACAGATACATATGTCTGGTAGCTTATTATTATTAAATATGAGAAAAGCCCTGAATACATACACAGATTCACACAGACACTAATGCACAAACCCATGCCTTTTAGAACAAGGCTTCCCTGACAGCATTTGTTGTACTTTGATGTCAGTCTAAGGAAATATGTTGGCAGCTCCTCCACACAAAAATCTATTTTCCACAAACAGCATATTCTGCCAGTATAAAATTCATCATCCAGCCATACAAAGGACACAGGGCCAAGGGCCTTGAATGACACACCAAAAACCTCAAAACACATGTCTGAGCTGCCACATGACTTGTATAACACTATTCACATACAGCATGAAACTGGAGCGCTGTAAACCACATCTTCATATTTTGCAACATCCTGTAAACTCATTGCAGGGGAACAATAACAGATACTAAAAAGCTTTCGCCTCTGCAATGACAGAGCCCAGATAACTAAAACTTTTTTTTTCTTTCAAAAAAGGGGTGGAGGGTGAATGGATGGGACGTCAGTCCTGCTGTTCAGTCAACCCTAGATAGCCGAGCTGTGCATCTTGGTAAGGTATAAAGGTGTGTTGTATCTCAGCTGCTGTTCAGCGGAAATAAGGTATTGCTGAAGTCATTTAATTGGTGACTTGAAGCCACAGGTCATCTCTGACATTGAGATAATTCCAAATGAAGCATTTTAATCATATAAGGCAAAAGGATCACTGTGGGGCAATATATTAATAAAGTAGGGGAGGGGAAAGGCTTTCATGGAACATTGATTTAGTTAGTTCCCCAGGATTCATATAGAAAGATATATCTCATACCCAAGCCAAGTGGATTTGTGAACTAGATAAGAATTATCATCATCATGTATTCTAAATTTCTTCTATTTTTGTCCAATTTTTTAACACTGGGAGAACATTTTAGAAAGTGTTCATTAAATTAATGCTAATAAGCACATTGATGCTTTGCTTTAGCATTTATCCTGATGGGTAATTCCTGAGAAGGCAGCAATTTCTGCAGGTTTTATAGCCCTGAAAATAAACCAGCAACAATCCAAAACTCGGAATCTAAAAACTACAGAAAAGGAGAATTCAGCTTGGTTTTCAAGTCTCAGTTTAATAAATCGTTTTGGTGGTTTTATGAGTAACGTAAGACTGAAAGTAGGCAAATTCCATCTGTGGTTCATCTGAGCAGGAGCAAACACACAGTAGCAATAATATATCATGAAAAAAGTGCTGGGCAATTTAACTTGAGTTCTATGATATTTTAAAGGCAGGAAGTACATTTGTGAAAATTCCCTTTTTCTTTAATCAGAAAAATCAATATATGTGGAACAAGGAGAATATTTATCTTTGAAATAATATCATGAGATATTCGTACAGAGCACTTCTGGCTGTACAGCACAGAGCTGCCTCATCTCCCAGCACAAAGGAATGTATTTATGCATGGCATGAGCACAGCAGTTGTGCCTCCTTGTCCCAGGCCAAGTTATCTCAGCACATGTGGCTGCAGGAGGGTTTTGCAGCCTGGAACCCCCAGTGCCCAGCCCAGCACTGACCCTCCCTGTGCTCCTGTTGGTCAGCCTCATACCTGAGCTACATCCATACAACGAGGAGATTGCGGCATCCTGATTATATTAATTTTTCTCAGAAATTATTATTAGACTCCTGGGGACTTTGGGCAGTGCTTTGCTCAAGGAGGATTTATTCTCCTTGCAGCAGCCAACACCATGGCTGCTGCTTGAGAGACTGTTATTGAGAGCTGCAGCAATTCCTGTGACAATTTATCGGGGTAAATTCTCTTTTGATACTGTTGGAAAATCTTTGCCAAGCTGACACTACATATTAAAGGGTTCACAATAACAAAAGGTAAAAATTATATTGAACAGAATATTAATACCTTGTAGTTGAGGAAACGATATTTCCTTTTGATTTTACTTTTTCCTTTGTGAATTAGCCAAAATCTGCAGCCCTGCACAAACTGAATCAACTTTCCAAGTTCTCCACAAAGCACCAGCAGTGGCTTCCTCCCCCCAAGCATGTGGTGACAGCAACCACCTCCAATGCCTCCCCCACTAAAAACTCTCTTCAGAAACATGGCAAATTTAAAACAATCAGGTCTGTTTCATTCTGCATCCCCTCCATATCTACTATTCATCCTATAATTTTCCAAAACAGAAACTATCAGTGATTAAAAACAGCCTACCGACGTGAAGAAAAGGTTTAAAACATGGAAAAGGTTTTCCACACTGCAGTTTCTTCCTGTTTCTGCTGCACACTCAGATCTTTTATTTTCCTACTTTCTTTCATTGCTACAGAAAGTACTCAAGAGCACAGATCCAAAAACCATGAATAAACACTACCTGGACTAAGACAACTGGACAGAGCCACACCTCTGCTGTCTCCTGTTCTTTGATGGGAGCCAGACTGAAATACCTGGGGGTGTTAAACGCCACAGATTTACTGACAACATTACTCCTGAGAAAACTGAAGTGTTTCTATTGCATGATATACTCTGGTGGGCTCAGGACACTTTGCTTATGCAACAAATCCTTACTGAGCCACAGTGACTTATTAGTGCTTCACACTCTGGGGTGTGAACTGGCATGTGGCTGAAAAGACTTGTCTGTTGAGGTTCACAAAAGGTAAAACATACTGCTGTCCTTCAAAAAATTTCTGTCACTTTACTAAGCTAGATATTGAGAAACCACCTATGTCAAGGTCAGCAATACCTTTGTAAGAAATTTTCACAAATTGAACTTGTCTCTCTGCCTTCAAAGACAAGCAAGTTGACTGCTGCAGCCAAAAGGTGCAGGTTTGCAAACCTGCATTTGTAGAGCAGCTCCAGTCCTGTGCATGGCCCCAGGCTCCCCCAGCCTGCCCTGACTGCTGGGCTCCAGCAAGGCATCATTCCATGGCTCCATGGGCAGGACAAGGGTCCCCTGCACACACCAGGCTGCTCTTCCTTTTGTCTCTCTGCAGCACCTCCAGCAGAGGGTAAGGGCTGGCTGGGATCCCTCTGTCCAACAAGTTTGAGGAGGGCTGTTTTGGTTATGTCTAGGGAGCACCATTACATAATGGAAGAACCACTTCAGGAATAATGTGCCAACATACGTCTGTTAACTGGATCCTCACTAAAATCCATATATTGGCATGAGAGGTGTGTGCACAGATACATGTACTTCACAGAAACCCATCTGTATGTATGATCTTCTGGGACTGACTTTTAAAAAGCATTAGGTTACAGTGTTTGTACATTATCCAGGCTCAATTTAATTCAGCTTTCAGAGTGCTGGCATGGCACAAATTAGCTGGTCTGCATGCCAGCAGCCATCACTAGTGTAAGAGCAGAGCCAAATTGGGGAAACATTAAGAAGCACTCTTTGTGTACATAATTGTGTGTTTACAAATGAGCCATTTGAATATTATATAGTTAGTCCTGTGCAACACAGAGATGGGAGTCATAAGAGTAAGAAAATTTGGCATCCTGGTTTGAAACTCTGGCCAAAACCATCATTTAATCCAGAGAAAGAAAAAGATTGACCAATTATGCCAGTAAGTTTGAAACAGCACTATAAAAAGAAAAAGTGACATGGCATAGGTTTGTGGTTCCTAGCTAATGGAGCTAAAACCTAGCATCAGATGGTTTGTATTTTACATTATTGTCAAACAAAAATAAATCATCAAAAACATGGCATATTCAAGCCTAACTGGCAAGACATACCATTAAAAAAAGCAGCTAGTGGTTGAAGTGAAAATTAAGAAGTGCTGTTCATTCTCCCAGAAATGCTAGGGCTAACCAGAGGAACCAGCTCACCCTTACAGGCTCTGCAATTGATTCTCTTTTTTTCTGTAAGCAAAAGGCTACAATACCATAGATGGGTTCTGCTCCAGAGAGATTTTTGCTTCATGATATTCAGAGATTAGCATATTAAGTGCATTCTATACTGTATTTACATAACTATGGTATTATGGCACAGTTAAAATTTTCATGGCATTTCTATTGCAAGCCCTAGTTTCACAGCCTGTAGTTGTGATTAGAGATTATGTCCAGATGACCATCTTTAGAGGGGTCAGGGAAAGGGGAGATTTCATATTTATTTTTAAAACATATTTCAGATTTCCAAAAGAAACAACAAACTGCCAAAGACATGGCAGTCTAATCAATACATCAATACTGGCAGGGAACAAGTATTCTTCCAAGAGGAACTGATCTTTCAAATGGGAGAATTGACAGGCAGATGCTCAAATGACTTTATTATTCTTTACATTACAATCAACCCCAAACATTCACAAATCATGACCTGGGTCCCAAAATTAGAAGCTGTCCTTAAAAATCACAGGACCTACAGATTACAAATTTAGAGATCATTTTATGTTTCTTTCATGTTTTGAAGCTATCAACTTCAACATTACTTATCTTTTCTTGGCATTGTATGGCCTATACATTTCCTAACTAAAGAATTCTCCATCCTTTGAATACAGGAGATAAACCTACATAAATAAGAGTCATGATAAAGGCAGGAATGTTTCCAGTCCTGTACTATACTATCTTCCAGTTTTGTATTCTATGGGTTTTTTATATTTGTCAGAGGAATAAAAGCAGCCATTTCAAACATGTTTTAGTCTGTATTTCCAAACACTATGATTTTCTTTCTAGAAGCACTCCTGGCTGTCTGGGCTGAGCTTTCTTTTGGACCAGAATGACTTGTGAGGCAGCACTTACAGTGCAGCCCTGGAGCTCTGAAATCCTCTTGTCCCCTGGCCCTGCAACAGCTGCTGCACTTTATCAGAATAAAACAATCATTGGGCCATAGACTATGGAATTTCATCAATTGGATGCATTTAGCTTCCACCGTGGAATGGTAGAAGGCTCGGATGCAGAAGGCTCAGGAAACCAAGAAAACCTTCCAGGCAGAGCTTGCCCAGCCAGGTTCTGTGCTAGTCTGGTCCTGGCATCTTGGGCAACTCACAGCCCTGAGCATCCCTGCTCCCTGCAGGACAGCACAATGACTCCATGATTTCACCCCTTGCAGTGCATTTCCCTGCCTGCACTGAAGGCTCACCCTTAAAGCAGCTCTACTGCTGAGTCCCACCAGCAATTTCCCTGCTGCAACCGAAGCAGAGCTTGAAGTGTTTGCTCTTGACCTCCTCCCATCCTTGCTATAGTTCGGAAGGGGATTTAATGTAAATTTAAATAGCCACATCAAAAACCCAAACAAGCTTTACTTAAAATTGCTAGCATAGACAATGCCTTGCTCCAGCTCACTTGGCAGCTCACATTTTGAGCACAGGACATGCAGACGTGGCTCAGGGCCAGATTCCCAAATGCAGTCAGGTGTCTGGAGGAGTAGGAAAATGTCTATGTGCATTCGAAAAACAATTTAATTGATTATTTTAATCTTTAATTCTAGTCTGTAGGACTCTAAATCCCAGTGACTCTCAGTGATACTCAGTCTCTTCATTGCTTTATTGCTTTACTTCCTTGCTTTATTGAGAATGATACTAATGATCAGGTTTTAAATGACATTTAGAGCCTTAACTCTCATGTGGCCCTAAGCCATGGAGGAGCTTTGAAATTTTTAGCCACCCCCTTTTCTAACTAGAATGGAAAATGAAGAGGTGACATATTTTATAATGAAAAATTAGATACTGCTTAAATGGAAAAAGATTGTAAAGGAACACTAGGGCTGTCCAGCACCACAGTCTGCTTCACACAGATCTCAGATGTCTCTACACTCTCACTCAGAGAAATTACTAAATTAAGCCCTTATTCATATTTTTTACTATTTAAAGTTATTTCTTCAGAATACAAAGAATATCTTTCTACTCATAAACTTTATGTCAAGACAGTTTTGGTCTGAAAAAAAAAAAGGAAAAAGGCTTTTTGGCTTATGTCACATCCTAGATCTTTGTAGTGAGGAAGTGTTTATGCATAAATTATAAAGTTCTGAAAATAAGTGGTTATAGTAGGAATGCAAACAATCCAGACCATTACCTGTAATGGCAGACTGGGACAGTGTTGACACATGCACACACATTTCATATTTATTGACAAGTTAACAGCGTTTACCAATTTCTAATTTTCTGAAGTTGGAAGGTCTGTGCCAACCACATGTGGAGGTAAAGGCTAAGGGCAATATTTCACCACTGAGGTAACTATCCTAACCCATGAATTTACCTGGCAGTAGATCATCTTAAAATATATCATGTGGTGAGACTACATCAGTGAGCAGTTCTTTCAATCTCCAAGATCACCATAAATTATACATATTGCACTATGCAGAGGTAAAAATCTGTAATATGCTGAAGCATCTCACCTTGCTAAAGTAAACACCTGCCTTGTTTGGATTAACAGGAAAGTGATCCAACCAATTTAGAGCAAACTTGGCCATACTCCACTCAACCAAACACTTATGAACCTTCAGTTAGTTTATCCTTCCAACATATTATGGAAATATTAGTATTTGCCGCTCTGAAAAATACTTTTTTTGGCATCTTCATATCCCATCCGTATTCTAAGATAAACACTGACAGCTGATGGTGTTCAGGAACGTTGCCATATGTTCCCCTAGAAACAGAATTCTGAAATATGGCTGTTATCCACCAATTGGCATATTTACTAATTAGTACAAAATTGCTCAAATACACTATAATTTCTCCCCCAAGGGAGAATCTCTCTTAAGAATTCTCATCTGAATCAGAATCTCCTACTCAGGGCTTACCCACTCTTGCAGTTTCTGATTTAATGGTTAACACAAAGAATTAAAAAGCTCTTCTAGGGAGCAAAGTCAAACAGCCAAGTCTTCAATTCCTATTTTTTCCAGACAAACAATGCAAATGGCACTCACAGAGTTAATACTTGAATGCCTTTTCTAATAAAACCAGCTTCCATTTTTTTCGTCTTTTGTGCAAGTTTAATAAAATAAATTTTGAATATCAGTGGAGTACATTCTATTTTTCTTGGCATTTCTCTGCCTTGCTCTGTCCTTCTATTGCAGGAGTCATGCCATAGGGAGAGAACTTTTCCAGAGTCCATTGAAGTTGTGCCATAAGGGCTGGAGATGATTTGCTAAAATGCTCCAAAGGTATTCAAATTTCTTTAAAGAAGAAATTCAATTTATGTGCATTTATATTGCAGTGTCTGTCAGGAAGAAAGGTTATAATCACCAGCATATTTTAGATTTACATTTTCTTCTATACATGAGGTAATGGTATTAGAGGTAAACTATGAGGTTTAAATTTGAATTCGATGTATGGTACTATTTTCATTGCTGCTAAAAGCATGTTTTTGAAGTTCTTGAGGAAAGCATATGTTAGCATATGTTACTGAAATATCAAGAACAGGATGCTGGGTGGCTTAGAGGATAAACCATTTGTCTTTCTTCTCTGCATTCTTATATAAAGTACGGCTGGATTTCATGAGCAAAACGAAGCGAGGATGCTCAGCTCACAGATTAGTCCCCATTGCAAAGCTGCAGCACAGTTTTGTTAAGTAGAGCTATCAGGCACATTTCTGAATTAACATGCAAGCTAAATGTGCCGTTAGTTGTACCACAGAGGAAGGGAAAAAGAGGGCTTAGAATTTGTGATACCGCTTATGTAACCCTCAGAAGAACAAATACTCATCAAAAATTAAAAGGAAGCCCTGTCTCAACCATATTGCTGTAGGAAGCATTTCGCCTCGTTTTTCTCTGAAAATTTATTTCATTTAAATTCCCTGTGACTGTATTAAATATTTAGATGTTGATATTTTCCCTGAGTAGAAAACATTATCACAATTCTTATCAAGTTGGAATCCTTTTAAGCATATCTTAAAGTTATCTGATAATTAAATTGCCACGCTTATCTCATTTAGGACCTCACTAATTATAGCTCAAGCACTTCAGTGGTGCATACTGCAACTGATTTTGGAACTGTAGCTGAATGTCCTCTTTTAAATAAACACTAAAATTTGGCCTGTAGATTTATTTTATAATTTCACTGCTTCCCCTGCAATCTCTGTCAATAAAGAAGCGTCAAAGGTATTATGGTGGTTTTTGCACAGCAAGGTAATTGTATTTTAAGCCTACTTCCAAATGAATTCCCGATAGCTATCCAACTTTGCAAACAGTCATTTAAGCAGAGCTCTTTGGTGAAGCAGGCACACCCACACATTTGCTGTTTGCTTCATAAATTTCAACAGATAAAAATCCTGTTTCATTTCTCAGAGAGTGTTTATTTTTAATATATTCTAACCAGATACTGGGCCAGATAGGGTAACAAGAGATTTTTGCTGAGTATCTGACTGGCCCTGGCCAAGGCTGGGCATCAGTCCTGCAGTCAGGTCCTCGTGCTCAGATGCCTCCATGACTTTTCTGTTAGCAGAGAATCAAGATGCAGAAATACTTGGGGAAAAGAAAAAATTTCAAGAGAAGGGCTCTCTTATTTGTGTAATAGTTCATGGTCTATTCATGTCTAAGCCTAATTCACTGTATGCTCTTATCCTTGCTCTTCCCTCACAGACTTCTCCTGACTATCAAATCTGATGCAGAACATTGCCATAGCATTGGATACTTTGGAATGCCCTTGTTGAGATCTCTTTGTGGGAGATTTTGCACGGTATTTAATAGGACTTTTTGTGCAAACACATATGCAGACACAAAGCCTTTCCCTTTGTGGAGTATGGAGATTTGTTCTGGATGCACAAAGGTCCAGGTCCAATGCAGGAAATGAGCATCTCCTGAGGAGAGCCAATCCCTTATGGTCCAAAAAATGATTAATCAATTAGTGAGGGGTTCCTCACTGACCTGTTAGAGCCTGTCCTTACTCTCCCATACAGGTTATGTATGTCATCAACACAATGCAGCGACACACACATTTTCTTTTGTTAAACAGGCACAGTATTTCTAGAATTACATTCTCCCTTAACACTGGCACTGATGTCTACAAGAAATATGGTGTCTGAGATGTTTAGTTTATGCTTAAATTGAATCCCTTCCCATCTTATTGCAACATCTTGTATTCAAATTCCTCGAAGACTCCTCAGATGTACTTTCTGATGCCCAGTTCCACCACTCTGAGCAGTTACTCACAACCTTCTGCCCATGTACTCAGACCTGCACTCTGCCAGGTCTCCAGGCACAGCATGGCCCTCTCAGGGCAGCAGTGGAGAAATGCTCCTGCTTCTAAAAGGCAATTTTGAGTGGGATGGGGTTGTGCTTCCTCACATTTGCATTTTCAATTGTGTTCCCCAGGACAGAATGTTGTTCCTTATAGAGTTTCAAAGCAAAGGAGGATTTGAATGTATGACCATGTTGTATGCATAAGGATGTAGCCTTGTACTTCCACAAGGCTCTCTAACACTTGAAGAGTCTGCCCACCCTAAACCTCTTGCAGACACAGTCTGTAAGCTCATCCCAGATTGAGAGGAAACTACAAAATAGGTAATAACAATGAACCTGTATTTTCTCTGCCATCCCAGAGGAAAAGACATACATCCCAATTACCGACAAGTTTACATTAAATCAAAATCATAGGAAAATATTTTGGGAGTGCCAAAGAATCTTCCAAGTGAAATAATTTAAAAGAAGGGCACTTGAAATTCAAAACAGTCCTATATGTTTGGGACCATTGAAAGATGTTACAAGAGAAATCACAACCTCAGTCAGTTCAGCGAGTAGCACAGACACTTGTCTACACAGTGTTTCATTACATCCCTGCACATGGTACTTCAAAAAGCATGGTAATTTGCAAAAGTAATTTTGTAAAAGCTCCCATACATCTCCTGTTAAGAGCAATTTGGCTAGTATCTGTTGCTAGCTGTGAGCAGCTTTTAGATATTAGATGGATGAGTGCAGACTAGGAGGAGGAAAAAAAACTGAGAGGATAAATACTTGGCAGATCTCTAACAACTTTCACTAGAGGATCGCAAAGTGATTTACAAACATCAATTAATTAAGCCTCAAAAAGCCCCAGTGAGATAGGTAAGTATCATTACTCTCATTTCACTAATGCGTAAACTGAGACACCGAGAGAATAAGTCTTTCACCCAAGGTCACACAGCAAGCAGCTGGCAGAGCCAGGGATAGAACCCAAGAATGTTGACCTACCTTGCTCCTTACCTACCAGACCATTATATCGCTCCTAAAACAGTTTAAAGTTTCTCTTGTGCCTGATAGTGGCAAATGCAATGTTCTGCAAACCAAGTGAAGTTTCATTCTCTGTCTGAGATCACAAGACCTCACTGGTACCAGGCCACCCCAGGCCACTCCTGCTGAATAACACATGAAAGCTCCTAAACCCTTGTACTCAGTTCCTATTGCCCAGTCCCAGACTGATCACAGGGTCAAAAACTGGAGATAGAATAAAAAAAATAACTCCAAAACAACCAAATGACACAAAACCCCAGCCTTCAATGCTGGAAGCAAGACTGATACCAAAGGTTTCTGCTCTCTGGCCCTGGAATGTGCTGCTCTGGCCGTAGTGTAGCATCACTCAGCCATGACCACAGATATCACTTGCTTTTCACTGTGGCTCAGCTGAGGAAGAAATCACAGAGAGCACATTTCAGGCTAGGCAGGGTATACACACAGATACACAGAGTTGTGGCATACAGAATAAAAGAATGGTTGTGTCAGGAGCAGAGGGTAACACCATACACTTGGAAAGCAGCACATGTTTTCGCTTTAAAGCAGAGGTATTTAAAAAAAATAATTTAATGCCTAGGGTTACTGTTGACTACGTTATCAGAGATCAGTTTACAAGGATTTAGGGCATTACTTTAAAAATTGGAATAGTGTCTAGAAATAGATATTTGCAATATATATGCTCACCATGGCTGCACCAGGACAGAGGTACTATGTATAAAATATTTTAGAAAACACCTGACTCCTGGTATCAGCAGAAATAAACTCCCAGAAAACAACTCTGAATAGATTTGCTTCAGCTCTGAATGCATTTGCTTATATACATACATATATTTATATATGTGGACAATCAACAATGACCCCTTACAAACAAACAGATAAAGGATAGAAAACCATTGCATTACTAACCAGTAATCCTCAAGTTTGGATGGACTAGTAGGAGAAACAAGTGACATAGTCTCTGAACCATCCATAGTCATATAAAGGTGTTCTGCTTGGTAATAAAGCAAGCTAGCTGACTGCTGAGATTTAGGACCTAACTATAGGAAAAAAACCAAAAAACAAAACTGAAAAACCCCTGCACCAGTGTTATGTAACTACCTGCAGGACAGTCGTATGGTCAGGAAGAAATTTATTGTCTGCAGACCATATCTATGTATATGTATATGAATATGTCAAAAGAAACCCTGTATTTAGCTATTTAAAATGGAAATCCAACCACTGAAGAAAGAAAAATACTTGCTATTTGCCTACCCTTCTTTCCCATGGACAGAACTGCAAGGACTCTCAGAGAAATGTCTTCTTTCACAGGGATCCATCGCTACAACCAATTCCTCACCAGAAAGAGCAGTTACCTTTTCAAAGAGGAAAAATAGGTAACAGATCCTGTGATTTTGCAGCTGAGGGAAGTCCCTCATGCAGCTGCTTTAGCACCTCTACCTAAAGGCTCTGGGAGCAGAACTAAAAAGCTTGCAGGAGTTCTGTTCTCCCAAACCCTCTGCCCTGTGAGCCCCCACACAGTAATGGGACACATTGCCCTCCTGTGCTGCTCCCACACCCTGCAGCCCTTGCTTTAGTCTAATGATTCATCTCACTGTGTTTGGTGTTTATGATTACAGTGAAAAACCAATCAGAACCCATTCTTTGTTACTCATGGTGAGCTATCAGGCTGTGGGTTATAACCAAGTGTTCTGCCAGGGCTGGGAGCATCACTGCTCACTCCACTCACTATGTACAAAAGTTGTCCTTGGAGGATAATTTACATGGGGTTTATAGCACAGGAGGCATTATTTTGCATTTGCAAAACGCTGCCCTGGCTCACAGATGACTAACAGAAGACAGACAGACAGAAGGAAGCCAACATTTCCACTCTTCCCTCCATGCACTCATTTCTATTCCTGACAGCCAGCACCACAATCTAGCTGCAAACCCAATCTGCTAGGCTAGCACATCTATAATAAGAGAAACATTAAAAACAACTAAAATTCAGGCACACTACGCATAAGACCATTTTTCACATTTATCCATCTGTGTGTAAAGTAATATTAGCTAAACTGGTGCTTTTTTGAAAGCAATTGGCTAATATATTTATGTGCAAGAAAGGATATATGTGGTGTGATCAGCTATTGCAAATAATTCTGGTGTGCTCCCAAAGAAAGAATTTCAATTTAAATTATTTATTCAACATTCCATACTAAATCATATAATAAAATACGATTTCTACACAGAAAATAGATTTATTGCATACAGATGTGCTAAAATCAAAACATCTGCACATGAAAAATCATCAATACCACAATATTTTATCTACTTTGTGAAGATAAAGCAACCAACTAATTGCTTTCTGAAAAATTCAGGGCAGAAATTTAGTGCACCAAATATTTATGGGTTAAAAAGAAATGTAGTAATTACAGAATCCTGTATCACTTCCATTTGTACATAGTATATTGGGTGTAGGCACATGCCATCAGACCTCAAGTAATGCTTTGTGGATTGATGAAGTCTGAGTCAAACAATATGTCACAACAGGAGCCTGACAACTGAAAGCATGCTTAATGCAAACTTGCAAAGTCTTCCAAAAGAATGCTAGATTTTTAGCCACTTAATGATTTGAGCAGTAGGCTCTTTTTACTACTACTGAAACAAAATACTTCAGTAAAGCTCTTGTCATTTACAGATGTCCTTCTATATCAAAATCATGCACCACTTTTGGTTCGTTTACAAAATCAGATGAAACAGAGCTGGATCTTTTCCTTTTTCCTAACTGGCTACAATTAGTAGATAGATGTTACTGAACTGGACTGTTGAATAATTTCCCCTCAATCTAATCTCTTTTGCCGTGTTCTGAGTCAAACTGTAACCCAACAACCTTAGCAAACATCTCCATTTATTATTTTTGATAGAAAGGTTCATAACATCTTGCAGTGTGTGTGCTTTTTGTTTCTGTCTGGCTACTAGACACTGAAGTAATTTGGGACATTTCTTAAAATGTCTTCAGCTACTTTTTAGTGTGATGTTAATTCTGAATTTATGTTTCCATAGAGGACTATGTGTAACACTAGAATAGCACTTTAGTGTTTAGTACTTTATCCACATATAAAATTGTTGGCTGTAAAAAATTCAAGCAATATAGGGAGTGGTTGAGTTGTGTTGAAAGAAACCTCTTACAAAGGTAAGAAATTGAGTGGAGTTTGAGGAAAAGCATTCCTGCTTATTTTAAAATATACGTTTAAAGAGCAAGGATCGAGGTAGAGAAATTTGACTATCAAATATAATTTTAAGTCTTCTTTTCTTTGGAAACTAAGTATCTATGAGGATGAGTTTTGTACTGTGGGAAGAGATTTTAAAATTAAAGAATTGTGCTACATTTTATCCTAAGATGTTTCCTTAAATATTTGATGGATGCAGGTGCCTGACTCTACAGCTTACATGACACATCTGATCTTCTCAGATAACAATACTACCATCCTCATTTTTATTTAATAAATCCTCTGTCAAAAAAAAAAAAAAGTGGTTTCTAAGTAGAGTGTGTATGATTTGAAGGAATAGGCAAATCATGACACTTGGGCAGCTGTTGCTGTTCCCAAACAAGACAACACACCAAAGCTGCAGCTGTCTGTAAGAGGGATGGATACAAAGGGACTCACATTTGGTTTATGATCAATGTAGAAAAGACAATGGAAAAGAAGTGATTATACCAGGCATATTTTGTGTAGCACCAGCCTGGAAACAAGTCTCACTGGACAAATTTCCCTAAGGAATATTTCACCTAGGCAAAGGAAGGGGTGAGGAGAGCTGTGTCTTTTCCACTATATTTATGAAACGTGTTGCATTTCAAGCCATTTAAAGGGGAGGTGGCCTTTGGGTATTGGAACTCCTATTGCAACAACCTGAATGATCAGCTCTTTAACTATACTTTTTCCACATGTGTAAAAAAGAAAAAGCCTTTTAAAGGTGCCTCATACCAGAAACTGTTAATTTGTCAGCTGTGTATTATCTGAGGCAACTTCCACATGTCTCTCCAAGCCTTTGAAACTTCACGGTACATCTGCCCTCCCCTAACAGCATTTACAGATGTTGATTTTCTGGCCTGTGTAAGGTGCGTGGACTTAATGCTATTAGCACAGCAAGCTCTTTGAAATCTTGCCTGATGTCTCTATAAGAGCTCATATGAAAGAAAAATTAACATTTTCTATCCTTCTCATTAAGAATCAAATGAACATATAAATACATTAGTATGAAAAATATATGTCAGATGCTCCTACATTAGGAAAAAGCAACATCAGAGTTCTATTGTACCTAATTCAATAAAACAAATAGCTACAAAAATTCATGATTTTATTTTGCTACTTGGAATCATAAATGCCTCAATGTTTCCAAATGAGACATTTTGTCAATGTTGCTGCTAATTAATAGTACTTGTTTAGTTTGGGAACCAGCTTTTATCACAGCTGAAATCAGCTGGGAATTTGAAAGAGGGAAAAAAGATAAAGGTGTAGTTTCCAGGTCTGCTTGGGGATGCAATGTTCACTTGAGGACTGTGGAGCAACTGCAGCAACAGGCGAGCTGGAGAAGGCTAACAGAAAATGGCAATAAACTGGTTATCAGTGGCTTGTTCAGGCTTTAAAAGCACAGACCCAGAGAAATGTCTTGATTTAGGGATATAAACTGCCAATGTTAGGATTAAGGATGGCAAAAAAGTGAAAAAATCTTTTCCAAGGTGTTTTCTCCTAGAGCCTTGTTGTGTTCCAGCTTTTTCTTCCTGAAAACTCAAGCCTTTCCTCCATGGCAGTCTCCCACTCTGAGGAGAGGTTTCTGCTCTGCTGTGCTGCCCATACATACAAATCCACACCTGTGTTTTTAGAGGTCTGTGGAGTCATAGGCTGAATTGCTAAAAGAGTTGAGTTACCTTTCCTTTTCCTTTCCTCTTGCCCACAGGTTCAGTTGCAATTGTTGGGAAGGGTTTGATGGGAGGACACAAATCCTTGACTGTAGGTTTGATCAAACCTCGAGGAAGCTCTGGGAGACCTTCATCACACTTCTTTGGAAAACCATTCTCTATGCTGACAGTCATGCTCAACTGTTATAACCCAAACTTAAAAAACCCATTGTAGTATTTAAGACTGGGGATTCTGAACAGCCCTTTTAAATATGAACTTTAAAGTTTTTAAATATGAATTTTGAAGAAACATTAATAAATTTTGGCTGCAATCAGATTCTAAGAGCCTGGCCATTTCTCCTGGCTGTAAAGCCATTCTGTTGCAAACTGTGAAAGAATATGAAGCCTTTTATCATTATTATTTATTCAAGTGAACAAACATCATCTTTCAGTCACAGACTGTGATAGTGTTATCCATTTTACCTGTGTGTAGAGTTACACACACATATACACATGAAGAAAGCCAGCTAAAATAGGTGTAAGCATGTAAATACTTTTACAATAAAGACAGATAAATGTCAGCAAACCCTACCTTAAATGAAATAAACTGCCAGGTTAAAACATTCAACATGGGGCTGCAGACCAACTCTTTTTTTTTGTCATCTTCCAGGAATCTTTCCCTAGCAGCCCAGTTCATTCCTTTCTGGGGTTTTTTCTGTCCATGTTCTCAAACTGGGCTATGTGCTGCCAATGGAAATGCAAAGATAGTGATTTTATTTAATTTTGTTGTTTAGCATTCAAAAAATATTTTTCTTTAAAACTCCTCCAGCTTCTATTTCAAATCTTTTTTATGACTACTGCGTTTCAATCATTTTAGGAAAATTGATGGAGGTAAAATAAGAAAAACATGAGAAATTGCTAAGTTCAGCAATGCAGTTAATGCAGCCATCATTGGCAGTCTGAAAGAAGACAATCAATGGCTGGAAGGTGACCTGGCTTCAGAGTTTTCTGCCATAGCAATCAATATTATCCTTACTGCAGACAGACTACTCTAGATATGTGAGGTTTCATCTCAATGGTTTTTATTCTTGTATAAATACTTTAAATAAATAGCACGAGAAGAACACCTAAGGCTACTTTCAATTACATCCCTCTCATGCAAAGGTGAAAGCAGTTCCACTTGGTAGAATTTGCCCTTCTGTCCAAGACAAGATACTTTCAAAAGGAAAAAGGAACTTAATGAAGTGTTATTTACACACTGTGCAAGTTTACATTATGCTGTTCTCACATTATCAGAAACCATTTCTAGTTGGACAGAATCTAGCTTTAGTAAACAGGCAATTTCTTATGATTTCTTTTGTTTCCAACTGAAATTTCATGGACCACTGATTCTAATTTCTTGCTATTTTAATAACAACAAAAACAGAGTCAAAGCAAGTACCATTTGTCTGGGACATGTCTTCTTTTTTTCCTTCAGAAAATACTTTATCATTCCCTTAGAGATGATTTTATAAATACAAAATAAATTCATAAAGAAAGCTTTATCCTCTACTACTTTTTCTTATCTGATATGTAAACACATTACAAAATTAATCTGCATTTGTTCTAAGTTATAAAATAATACAAAACTGTTGACAAACAATTGGTTTGGGTTGCTGTTGACTAGTAATATTACTTATGTTTGAACTAACTTATTCAGGATTGCACTGGGCACACCACTTACAAAGATGGTTCTTCCATTTTTCCCATGTATACAAGGTTTCCTCAACATTAAGAACATTTTTCTCATCTCTACACCCAGACTAGCTTCTACAGAAGCCTGTGGGAGTCTTTCCATCTGCAGACAAAGACAGACTGCAAGTTTTTTCAAGCACACTTTGTTAATTTGAGGCAGGCTATGAGAATTCCTTAAAACTCTGAAAAAAAGTTCCAGTAAGCTAATCACTAACTTCCATGCCAGGCACAATATTCTCCAGATATGGCCCAAATAAAAGCTATAAAATAAAATTCTTAAGATATACCATATTTGTAAGGAACAGTAACTTTCTGTTCAATTATATGAAATCAAATATTTGAATGTCAGTGCATGACCTCAGAATTACTGCTTGAAAACATACTTTTAATTATCTGAACAAACACATATTACTAGCTGCTTGTGGCACACAGACTGTGAGACAGTTGGGCACCTTCTCCAAAGCCCTGAGCACAGTGAGGTTTGTCCCCAAGGCTGAGCACTGCCCTGCTCACAGCTCTGAGAGGAGCAGCTCTCTGCCTCCCCATGAACAGACACCATGTGGAAACGAGTTGTGGAGCTATTTTCAGATTTATTTTGTGGTGACTGTGTTTGCTGCAAATACTGAAAATATTATACTAACTACCAAAAGCATAGCCCATGGCCCCCAGAGATAGACAAGTACATTTTATAATCAAATTAAGATGTGCTTCTGGTCCCTAATTCAGCAAACTGCAGCATTACACACATCCTTTCACCAGGGTAAATGCTAGCACATGCTTAAGGATAAATGCATCACTAAATTATTTTTCATCAGGGGTAAGAGCAAAGCAAGTAATGTAGGTACATGATATCTTTGGAAGAAAGATAACAAAACTCATCCAAACTCAAACCCCCCCCAGACAATAAACTTCCAAACTAACCAAACACCTGTTTCAAATTATGCTCCAATCCTGCATCAACCCCTTCCATCTCAAAGAGCTTTAGCAACAAAAGAAAGATAGAAGTTAAAAGCCAAACAAATGCAAGTATATACTCAGTAGCATTATTTGTGTTACAATAGCTCATGTTATATTGCTTGGGTAAAGGGAAGGAAAAACAGTGGTGAAATTGCTTTGTTAATGAAAGATTATAAACTATTCAATGCATAGAATAACTTTGGCTCTGATATACAGGATTTTTTAAGTTTAGTTTGCAAGGAGGTTGATCACCAAGCTATCTCACTGCTAGAGTCTATTAAAGAACCTCAAAGCTTCTGAGCAAAGCACTTCTAACAGCCAACAAACACATACAAGAGTAATGTGCTTTTAAATGTGCAGATGTAAGTTATCAAAACTAAACTCATTTGATGTCAGTTCTAATATTCTCCACTTGATATACTTTTGATGATTCACTTCTTGACTTAGGAAAAAGCTGTTCACCCAGAGGGTGGTTGGGCACTGAACAGCTCCCCAGGGCAGTGGTCACAGCACCAAACCTGACAGAGTTTGAGGTGTTTGGACAATACTCTTGGCACATGGTGTGACTCTTGGGTGTCCTGTGCAGGGCTGGGAGCTGGACCCTAAAATCCTGATGGGTCCCTTCCAGCTCAGCAGATTCTGTGACTTGTATTCTTAAAAGGGATAGCCTTTGACTCATGACACTCAAATTAAGAATGGCAACTACAGTTTCAGTTCACTTAAGCATGTCAGTAGTCTTACCAATTTTGATTAAACTCCTTACATGCTGAAAGTTGGGCAGATGCTTTAGTAATTAGCTGGATTGGGCACAAAACCCAGGAAGTGTAGTTAAACTTCCTCATGTTCCATTATATAAAAATCAAGGCATAAAAATTTTTAATGAACATCAGAGAACTGTGTCAGCATTGTTCTAGGAGAACTACAGATTTGTACAGTTTAGATATGTTCTAATTTAAAGATTTCCACAATAGGGAATTAAAAAGACCTGAATTATAATTCCTTTAATGGCAGATCACTTGATAACACTGCCATCTCAAGCAGTTCTATTTTAAAATTCATGGTAGTGCAGACAAATACTTTTTGAAGGAAAAGAATTTAACATTATCTTTTTACTTTGTCTAATTAGCTGAATACTGTGTTTTTTCACCCTGCAGCTCTTAAAAAGCTGATCTAATTTCACAATGAACACTTAATGCCATTATATTTGGAAACAGTTGCATTTGCCAACTCTTGTGCAATCACCATTCATCCCACTGTATCATCCCTTGCTTCTCTTTCCTACTTTCTGCCTAGATAAGCTCCTTTCATTAAAAAAACTGTTTTGCTGATTCAAAAAAAAAAAAAAAAAGTTAGAAAAGTTTCTCTGTGGATGTATGCAGATATCCTCATACCAGTATATATTAGCTCCTTTTTAAAGTTTGTCTTCCACAAGTACATTCCTTCTCTTCCATCCTTGGAAGCTCTTCAACAGCATTGAAATTCAGATTCAGAGGCAGTTCCATGCTCACTATAAGGCCCTAAACTACAGAATAGATGGGTTGGGAAGAGAACTCAGTAAATCATCTCATCCCACCACCACTTGAGCAGGGCCAGCTGAAGCAGGGTGCCCAGGACTGTGTCAAGAGGGTTTTTGAATATCTTCAAGGATGAAGACCCACAATCTCCCTAGGAAACTTGTCCCAGTGTTCAATCACCCTTATGGTAAAAATCAATATTATTTTTAAACAGAACTTATTGCAGTCTATGCCCATTGTCTCCAGTCTTTTCACTGGGCATTGCTGTGAGGATTCTGGCTCTCCATCTTCTTTACTCCCCACACCATCAAGTATTTGTTCACACTGATGAGGCCTTCCTGAGCCTTCTCTTCTCAAGATGAGAAACTCCAAGCTCTCTCAGCCTCACCTCATACCACAAATGTTCCAAAACCTTCATCATCATTTTCTGGGCTCACTCCTACTGTGCTACTATTTCTGTGCCCACATCATGCAGATGTGGCCTCACCACTGCTGAGCAGAGTGGGAGCACATGTCCTTACCACCATTTGTGAAATAAGTTTAACCTTCACAAAAGTCAGCAGCCAGCCAGGTCCTGGACTGTGAGCACACATTTCCTTCCAAGTGCAGCTCATGAGAAGGCAGATGACTAACCTTAAAATGCCTGTGACCACTTCCCTTGCAGAGGGTACAGACACTTGATAGAGCTCAGACAAAATAAACAGGATTTGTTTACACTGTTTACATGACTGGTCTATGCCAATCCAGCTGTGCTCACCTGACATGAACTAAGCTCCCTGGCAGACCAGAAAAGGCAGTAGAGCCTGGCAGTGGACAGGGAATGGAAATCCAGACCCAGGAGCAGTAGCTGCTTTTGGTGAAGCAGATTGATTTTGAAGGGGAAGCCTCTCTCCAGCTTAATTCATTCACAGCTTTGAGCAGACTTTCTGAATAACGACAAATTTCACCTGATGATATGATATGTTCTCACTGCCCCAAAACCAGGAAAGCTGATTTTGGCAGCACTGGCAACGTTGCTGCACATCTCTGAAAATACATCTGTAGTGACACGCACAACTGGGACTGGCTGAGATGAAATACTAATACAATTGATTAATCATGACAGCTACTGAGCATTTCACCAGTTGGGAGGATAAATACATTATACAGTTAACGGAGACATTGCCTCAACCTTTCTTTGACTCTATTACTGCAGAGGCAGAGCAGCTCTCAGCCACAGAAAGGGGCCCTCAGCACCTATAAAGTGCCCGAGACATGTCTGCATACATTTTAGGCAAACATTTCTTCGAAGCCAGGCAGTTGTTCTTTCTTCCATTTTCATTTTCCATTTGCTTGCTCAACCTCTGCAGCCCCTTTGTTTCCTGGTAATAGGTGAGATAGGCAAATACAGGCTCCGGGCAGTGGAACGAAAGGGCCTTTCATGTTGTCAGCACCTCAGAATGAGCGAGCAGTGTAAGCCCTCTCTGCAGTTTACATACTGTAGTGGCCTGCTATAGAAACTATGTAATTTGGTTTGCTTTGTTATTTGATAAATGGCAAGGCAAGCTTTGTAGCATGTTGACTGACCCTACTTGTAAGGTCATAGGCCAGCACTGGAGTGAGAGGACACAGCCGTCTGCATGGTCCCAGCATGCCTCAAGATTGCCTGGGAGAAAGCAGGCTTTATTAGAGGTACAAAGAGCTTGTGATGAAGAGCATCAGCTCTTAATCAGGAAAAAATATTGGGGGTGTTTTCAATGAAAAGATACTGAGAAGTCTTAATACGTAACATAGAACATGACACAAAATATAGAGCAGTCAGGCATGTAAATAATATCACCTCTACAAACGTTCATTTTAGCCCATCATGGATTGCTTCTTTTTTGGCCCAAACCAATGCACTTTTTCACCCTGGGCAGGCCTGTTCAGAACATGAGTTCTAGAACAGAGTCTTCCATTTATAGTTGAGAAAAATATGTTTCAGTGAAAGTTGTGTTCACTTCACTAGACTGTTATGCGTAGCAGCACCCATGGAGGCATGAAAAAACAAAGCATGGAGAAAATGCCAGTCAGCCTGCTCGTATCAGCTTTTACCTCCAAGAGCCCCTGGTAACATTTATTTCTTAAGAGGAGACTATGCCCAATATGGGCTCTGAACACGAGGGACTGCTGGACTCCAGCTGATTGAAACATACGGAGACAGAAGAGAAGAATTCTAGTCAACAATTTCCATCCCTTCTGTGTTCTCCCCCTGCTCCCACTCTCCTCACCCACCTGTGAGATCATGAACTGGGATCTTCCTTGAACAGGTTTGAATTGGCTGATATATATGAAATAAGTTTGTAAGACAGCAAGGAAGAGGGTGTGCAGCACCAGTGTGCTTCAGCAGTGAGCAGACTGGGTACAAGCAACATGAAACAGGATTGCCCACCAAGGATTACAGAAAGACTTTAAATTGGAGTACAATTAAATTGCAGTGCAAAATCCTGTATTTCTATGTATAGCATTTTTCCCTGTGGAAGTATCTGTCTTGCTGTTGTTCAAAGCTCTGTATTTCGTATGTACAGTTACATCTGTCCTGCCTCTGAGAACACACTGACACCATTGAGGACCTGACCCCGAAGCCATTCCAAGGAGATAGCACATGAATGGAAGTAGCTACTGAATTAGAAAAATTTGGCTCTCCACTGCAGAATATACAGGACAGAAATTCAGCTGACACTTTATTAAATAACTTCTGATAGATAATTAAATTAATATTCTGAGATGAGTACAGATTATTGATTTGAATGGTCATTCAAAGCACTGCAAATCCAAAGTCCCTCTATAAAGAAGAGTGGAAAGTTTCCAGAGATCAAAGGAGCTGGAGGGACCCTGGGCCACAACAGCACCAACCAGCTGGGGAGACACTGAGCACATGCAGCCCCAGCTCAAGGAGTGAGCTCAGCACTCGAGATAAACCTGTTGCCAAATGACAGATGTGTGCAGACGAATAAAATGCATTGTGTGGGTAGTCTGCACATTAAAGCTGGAATTTAGACCTACAATTTTCATAGCAGATATAAGGCAGATGAGACTTAAGACAAACTGAGATCCCTCTTCTGAATTATTTGGCTTGCTTCTTATTTATTTTGCTTTATTCTGTACCAGCTCAATTTTGTGAGTCAGGGAGAAGCACGAAGTAGAAATTCCTTGCTAATCACTTGGTCAGAGCTGGGCTTCAGAGAGAGTCTTACCATGAATCTCTTAAAACAGAGAACTAGGGCTGAATTATCCCAGGAAAACTCACCTGGAAGCAAGCTGTTACAAAGGGGGCATCAAGGCTTGACAGGCAAGGGATGAGACTTAATTAAAGCTAGAGGCGGGAAGAGAAGAAGAAATTAAATGCTATTTGGGAACACATGAAACAGTAATAACTCAAAATATGAAATATTTATTATTTGTAGCTGTGAGGGGTTATTTGGAAATATATTATTGCTCTTTTTCTGTCCCCAGTGCTTTTTCTAGGAAGGGAGGAAAAGCAGAATACTTCAAAGGATATGAACCAGGAACTGGAGAAAAACTTGGTGTGTGCAAGTGTGTGTGTGTTATTCATGTACTTCTGGTCTTCTTTCATTCTTGAACTCATTCCATCTGAGACTTGGACCTTACTCAGTTTGAAAAGCCAAAACACACAGATTTAAAAGTGATGGGACAATTCTCACTTCAGTGAGAATAAACTGTACCAGTAAACTAATTATTAGGATGCTGGATTTAGAGTAATGCAGTTCTCTCCTCTCTTGCTTTGAAAGCCCTCCTGTTTTGGGCCACAGGAGGGGATGTATTACCATCCCTCCTGCAGGAGGTGTGGGTGCATTCTTACCCCCTTTTCAGGGGTCAGCCTGCTCGTATCATGGCAGAGCTGTGAAATCCTTTGAAAAGATGCAGTATATGTATAAATTCCCTACAATATGCAGCACTCATTGTAGTATCTGGCTTCTGTTGATGTCAACACTACTACCTCCCTTTATTCATTGCCATAGAAAATTCTGAAAAAATAAAATCAGCCTGGATTTTGTTCCCTTTTCTCTGATGCTAACTTTGCTACACTTAAATTATTTTGTAATTTTCTCCATAACCAGGTAGGCTACACATTTTTGCGTGTATTTTAAATGAATTCTTAAATCTGGGGTCCAACAAACCTCATCTATCATAAGACATAGAGAAACTCATAGAAGTTGACAAAGATGGAATCTTCATCCTAAAAGCGCATTGTAAATGTTAAGTAATCACTGCAATATCCACTTCAGTAAATAGTATTATCTTCAGATGGTGGGAAGGGCTAAATCCAGAAAGAGATGTGAATACTACTGAGCCAAGTACTGGTGCCTTCAATTCCTGCTGACTGCAGCCAGCCTGGAATTTCACTCCTTTGCAATGCTCTGCAGAGCTGAGTCCAACATAAATTCAAACCCGAACAAGTCATCAAACTGCTGTATAACTTCACACAGTGACACATTTGCTAAGGTGTTTAAAGTTTCTCTTCTATTAAATACCATAATTATTCATGCCAACCTGATTATTCACATAAATCAACCCTCCGTTTAAGCTTTCCTTCCCTTGAGAACACTAAACACTCCTACGTGACTGGGTCTTTAAGTTAAATAAAGAATTGCAAATGCCTCTCTTCCAAAGGAAATGCTGTACAGATCCAGCACAGCCAGGGAACTACATTAACAGGATCCTGATAAAAGAGAGCAGCTTAAAGCAATACAGATAGGACAAAACGAGAAGGTAGTCAAGAGACCCCTGCCCCTTCTCAAACATCCTAAAAATTCTAAAGTGCATTTAGAAAAGAAAATTCCCTTCATCACCCTCAAGGTGAACAAATACTTCCAGCACTTTTCTATAGGAGTACCACACAAGTAAGGTCCTCAGCCAATGATTTGAGGAATAAAGTACTGCTGTAGGACCTTTCCAAATTGCTGACAGCTTCAGGCAGCAGAAAAGAGAAAGCCAAAAGATAATGAAGTTATGAACATAGCCTACAACATTTTTGTGATGGAGAATGCTATTACCATGCTCCAGTCAGCTGAATCCCTCTATATCCATCAAAATATGTGCACAAGCAGCTCCATCAGGGGTAAAAGCAAAGCCGGATGTGCAGAGCTAGAAGACATATGTGGGTACATGCAGGTGGTTGGGCTCAACTCTGCTGAGCACAGGTATTCACCCAGGGCTGTGCCCTCTGCATCCCAAACCAGACCAACACAGAGGTTCTCCAGCCTGAAAGGAAGGAAATTCCTGCTTAGTCCCCTCAGGCTACTTACAGATGGTCTCAAAGAAGAAGCCCTGGGGTTCCCCTGTACTGCTCACCTCCACCAAGCCCACTGGCTGCTCCCTCATCTGCTCTGTCAGAGCCATTGACTTAGGAAAATAAAATTAAATTAAAGCAGATAATCCTGACAAAGTACAACTAAGAAACGTGCACCCTTGTGCCAGGAGATATGACAGACTGTGACCTTTAGTAAGACAAGGATGTGTGTGTGTGAAGTTTTTGAACCTCCTAGCCCCTCTCAGCTCTCACAGGATAGCACAGCTGGCACACCCCAGCTGTGTCCACCAATTTCACAACTTGGCTGTTCCCATCTTCCTATGCCAGGTGTGTCTGGTCAGTTATATCCTCACTGGAATATCTCACTGACTGGAACAAGTTATATACTTACTCATAAATAACCCCTTGAAACACAGATAAACAATCTTTGCAGGAATAAAAAGAAGTAATATAAACTATAACATGAGTTCTGTTTTTGTCATTTCCTGTGTAAAACACTAGGCCAGCATTGAACAATTATGCAAACTTTCTGAGAGAACTGTCCATAAACCAGTTCTTTTACCAGGTGTCAATACCAGAGCCAAATAAAATCTTTACACATTATATTGATCTGCATCTATCACATCTTGATCAAAGTTTCCTGCCTTCTGTTGTGGTGCTAATGATTTCCTAAGCAAAATCAAACACAGCTACTCAACTGTCTCAACAAGTTAGATGAAGTCACTTTAATTGCTGACTTTGATGCATCTTTTCTCGCATACTAATTTCAGCTAAGTAAGATGGTGCACACACATTAAATGATGCAGCAAGGCAGGAGCAGGGCCAGCTGCAGGTAACTTTGTTAAAGTCTTGCTCATTCCTAAGTCTCAGTTTTAGGGACTTTCTTTCTGTTTTGTTCAGACAGATCTGTTGCTCCAGAACTCATTTTTCAAAGCCCAAATAATTAAGAATATCCCAATGACAATCACAATACTGCTAACAAATAAAATTCAGTCTATTTTTTCATACAATCACACAGTTATTGTCTGTTGCTCCTGCCCAGTCACCTTTTGCTCAGATCTAAAGTGGAAATCTGAGGAACAAAGTCAAAACTTAAATTTTATAGGCTTAATGTGCCTTTTTTGAAACAGCTGTGGCACGTGCTTGCCCTGAGATTTCCCAGTGCCTCAGTACTCAGCAGCATCTCAACTGACGTGGCTCCATCTTTGCCTCTTTAAAATTCCATATGGAGAAGCTCATGCTTTCTGTCTGTGTTCACAGTGTGATGAAAGGAGAAAAATTAAAGGGAATGGGATTCTTACAGTAACATATTTGTATTGCTATTGTTAAACCTGTGTCAAGAGCTTAGAACTTTCCACAGAAAAATTTGTACTTGGAGGAAATCTGGAAAGAAAGGGCTTGGCCCTGGAGGGAATTTCATAAAATACCAAATTAAGACATGTCAATTGGGTTCTTAAATTACGCAAAGGCAAAGCAAATAACATACATCAGTGGCTTGAAGTACTCTTTTGTAATCAAATGATTTGTGTTTCAAACCTGAAATTTGACAAGTAATTAATTCCTTCAGCAGATTTATTTTGTATGGGTTTTTTGCATTTTTAGAAAAAGATAGATTGCATCATAATGCAGTAGAATATAAATTATTATGGTACACATTTTTTAGTCTGTCTGAATAGCTTTTTTTCCACATTGTAGAATATGAGTGCTCCTAGAAATTCTTTCTCCAATTTTACAATTTGCGTCTTGCAAATTTTATCTCTGACATGTTTGCTTAATATTTGGATGACTGCCATTGTGTGCACAAATTAGGCCGCCTCTTTTGAAGTGCCAAGTCCCTTATCCATTACATTTCCCATTGCTTTCAACAACCATTCAAGCTGGAACGTGAGGGTCCTTCTCAGACCTGTGCAGGACAGGGCTGCTGGGTCACATGTGCATTTTGTGGGGTTGAACATCCAGCCTGCCACTTGGTTCTCACAAATACTGCTCATTGACTTGCGTGCCAGGGTTTGCACACATGGAGATTTCCCAAAAAAATATAATTTAAAGAATGGTTTTCAGTTCCAGCGGGAGCAGCTTAGCGCTCAGGACTCCTACAAATCTGTCTCAGAAACACTCAGCATAGATTTTAAGCAGAGTTGATCAGTGCTTCTGAAAACACAGGGAAGCTTTTCCAATAGGCACGTACAAGCAGTTATCATCTGGCAGACACTCAACTCTCTTTCCTCCTTTTCAATTCCATGCTTGAGTCACCATGTTCTGTACCTGCCTTGCACAACCTAAAAGTACACACAGCCCCTTTGTCACTGTGCAGGTGAGTAAGAGATTGGTCATCGGCAAGCTGCAGGTTCCATTGCGCAAACCGCGCTGCAGAGAACGCTCGTGGGATCCTTCCAGTGCACACAGCTGCCTTTGGGAAAGCCCAAGTGCACACTGTGTTACAACACTCATTTCTGCTGTGCTGTCATTTGACACCTCCAACAGATTCATGCTGAAGGATGATGCCCTGTTCTGCAAGTCCCCATCTGCCAGGCTGCAGCATGGCCCCAGCTGTTTCTGCAGCCTAAGGTACGCAGGGAGCACCTCACAGGGCAAAGACAGTTTTGCTCAGATGCCTCTCAGTTGCAGAGATGGAGAGGACCAGGATGGACGACTCTATCAGCCACAGAAAACACACAGGCACACCTCAGCAACGAGGTGGACAATTATTCAAATTGTGCCTGTGAAAAGCCTGCTGCAGTCACCTTTCTGGTCTCAGGCTCCTCTTCTCCAGGTACAAGTAGCCTATGCTGAGGACAGAAAGAGAGACCATTGATTGCCAAGACAGATGTGTGATCAGAGAACACTGAGAACTCCACAAGGTTCTTACATATGCAGTGACATACAGGGTGCAGGACAGGGGAAAACTAAACCCTTTTCTAAGGCCTAGGACTCTAAAATCTCATTTTCTTCAGCCATATTGTTATTCTCATTATGACAAGTATGTAAAACTATTAACATGAGTCTAACCTCATCAAACATTCTATCAATGCATAATACTTATTTTCAGTGGAAGGAACACATCCCTGCCTTAAATAATGAGAGTAAAAACTCTTTCAAAAAGAGCAGAACAAAGTATCTTTTTATATACTACAGGCCAAATTACTTCCCTCTAAAGGGAGGGAATGTAAAAGTAATGTGAATGTAAAAACTTCCTAGGGAGAAATGAATATGTAGCTTTTTAGTTTTAAATGGTTTGCTATTTTGTCATTTAATCACAAAATCCTGAACCATCATTAGAGTGAGACAAGCTACATCTTTTTCCCTCCCTTTTTGTATATACTGTAGCCAGTGTTGCTACCATGCAAAAGGTAAATGTTTGTATTTCCCTCTACTCCATAACACTATTCACCGAGCTGTAACAACACAAGTGTCTACATTCTCCAGGTTTGACTGAATGCATCAATTGTTCTTCATATTCATGAGAGGCTTCATGTTTGAGGTTGAGAAATATTTCTACTGCAAACATCAGACCAAGGAGCACAAATTCAGGTTTCATTGCTCTCCATAGTGATCTTTGCATACAACTTATGACACAAAGGTGAGTCAATATGTAATACAGCAGCAACAAAATACCTCAATAGAAATAAATTCCATTTCGTTAATACTTCAGTAGCCTCTTTAAACACAAGATTGGCTGCTGTGCCTGTTCAGTTGTAAGTGCCAGATAAGTTGTAAGGTATGCGTAAGGCTCACAGTGTAACTGAACTGTCCTGAAGAAACACGGTCATGAAACATCTTCTTAATAAACTTGTCTGAATAAGATTGACCAATAAGACTTCAGTTTCAAAGCTGTGAGCTCTTACATGCACATGGATATGTGTGTTATGGAGAAGGAAGAACAAGAACTAGTGCAGCTCTGAGACAAAACCTAGTATGCTTTGTCTATTTAATGTGCTTGGGGTTTTTCCCCTGTGAAAATGGGTTTGGTTATTTATTAGGCCATTTACTTCAATTATATGCTACCGTACAATCATACATATAGATCACTCCTAAAAACTACATATGCACACAATGTATTTTTTAATAGATATTGTGTGTATTAAAGCCTCATCAACAACCATATAGCAAGTTCTTCTTACCATCTTCTCAAGATGCTTTTTCTCAGAGCCTCATTTCCACTCTGATAAAGGTACAGACAATTCCCAGTTCTACCCACTCTTATCAACACACCCATCTCAGTGTGATGTATAACCAAAAGCCACTAAAATTCCACCTGAAATCCTTAATGAACCTCTTCACCTGACAGATATTAGAATGCTCTCTTCAAATAAGCAATCATTGTCTCAAAATAATATTCATGTAGGAGACTCAACAATCCATTTTTCTACTTGTGTGTTAAATTACTGCATTATGTAGTTATAACAATAAAAAAGTCTGATTTCCCTTTATCAGCCATAGGTCTAAATCACTGTAAGAGTTTTGCTATTAAAGAGTCTCCCTAGGTACACTGCTCTGTCACAGATCTGAACTCAAAATCATTTATTTAACATCTGTTTCACAATAATTTCTTAAAGATTTACTTCCTTTAAACACAACTGGGACACTTGATCCTCCCTTGTTTCAATCTGCAATATCCTTAAAAATAACAGTAAAAGATGTTATGAATACAAAACCAAAGCTGACACCAATAAATTTCAGTGAGTCATTTCTCTTGCATTATTCCTGCTTGGCTGCTCGTAGGAGGAGGTGAACTGTAGAGACACTCAGAGGCAATTTGGCGGTATTACAGAAAGACCTATTCAGTCAGGATTGAAAAGATCCTCTCAAAATTACAGAAAAACTTTTTTTTTTCCCCCGGGGGGCACCTAGAAAGTGCAATTTCACAAGTAAGAAACCCCAGATCACTGGTGAAACTATGCTTAGAGTGGAGTGTGCACCACAGCCTGACACACTGTGCCTTGAGAGCAGCTAATGCATAAATACAATCGCTCTAGTTGGTTACTCCAGACTGAAAAAGTTGCTTTTCTTTCCCATAGGAGGTTATCTTTGCAAAATTCATTGAGGGGAGGGGTTTTCTCCATAAAACTAATAACATATTAAAAGTGTGAACATTTTCCAGGTGTTAGAAGTTTCCATGTCAGGTTACAATGGTGTTGCCATGGACTTGTCTTTTTTTTTTTTTCCACCAGGAAATTTTGCCTGGGCTGAATGTAAACCCTCTGGACATTGTTCCAGGATTTCTGGCAACCCAGACATAACATTAGCTACTGCCAGGCTGATGGACATCCAGAAATGCCAAACCAATGGCCCCTGAGCAAGCATGGCTCAGTGTCCAGCAGGAGCACCCATCAGCTGCAGGGAGCACGCCCTGGAGCTCTCGTGCACTAGAGATTTGCTGCACATGCAGGACCATCTGTGCTGCACATGAGCACATATTTCACTCCAGGAAATCCTGGACAGAAACAGGACCACCTGAGCTTGCTGCTGCCCTCCCCCTCTGCCAGCAGGCTGCTCCAGGTTACAGCTGCCCTCCCATCCCTGCCCTTGCTGAGCCTGCAGGGCTCTGCCATCACCTTCAGCAAAGCTCAGCATCCAGAAGAGGCACCTGCCCTGGACAGCCATGCCAGGCTACCTTTGCAGACAAAGAGATTAAACTGATATTGCTAATGTTAGCATTTTATCAAGGGTCTTGCAATGTTTGTTGTTCTTGTTGAATTTCTGGAGCCAGAGAATTGCATGACAATTGTAACTTTTCATTTAAGAAAAAACATTTTTCAGATTAAGACTCTGCAGCTGATAAAGTGTAAATTACCTGATGATCTGACTGGAGACTGTTGCTTGTCCAGACACATAGAATAAAAGAGCTTGCAAATCTGACCTTAGAGACTTGAAAAGCATAGGTATATAAAAAGAATCTATATTTTGGTCCTTGTTAATAATTTTTAAGCCACTCATAAACCCATCAACAACTTTGAAAGACCATATCCTGCTTATAAATGGCAATTTTGTGTAGATGAAAGTTTGATTTAAAAATTATATTGGGGTTTTTTTTTTGGAGGGGAGGTGGTGTCTCTGAAGTGTTAATAATATTTGATGTACAAAACCTTTTCCTAGATGGAGGCAGTAGGAGATCATCACAAGTGCTTTTGCTGAGACGTTTGTCAGCCAATGCCTGAGGTCCACTTCCAAAAGCTGGAGGGTCTGCTCCAGCTGGCTGTTGGATTGTCTCTGTGCCAGCCTACAGCAGTGTTTCAAATGGGAGTGTTTTGGGTTGAATCAGCATGGTCAGAAATCATGGACCCCCATAATTTCTGTCAAGGATCAAGGAGACAGAAGGGGGAGGGAAGGAGAAATCTGACATACAAAAGTTGTAACTTAGTAGGAAAATACTGGTAGTTTTCTTAGTCCTATAGTTTCATGTAAACATTTGTCAGAGATGACAACTATATTTTCAGTTTGGTTCTTAATAGCAGTGAAGAGTTGGATATTTTAAAGTGAAAAAACTAGAAGTCTAAAAATGTTACATAATTTAAATTAATCTGAAAATCTAGAAACACAGATTTTCAGAATTTATGCAGATAATTTTTAAAGGTGCTCCTTAAAAATTAGTCCAGATGTGTCAGGCTATAGATTTGTTTCTCTTTTTCCAATGGTACAATTCAGAAGAAACTCACTGAAGTCAGTGGCAACACATAAGCATAAGAATAGAATGAGTAGATGGAAAATCCATCACAACTGGCGTAAGGGATTAAGTCTGGTCTTTCCTCCCTCAACCACAGCACAGTCATAGAGCTCCAGCCAAGTAAAGGTACTGAAGAAGGGAAATTATAATGCAAGAGGTTTTGGGGGATGCTGTACATCTCACCAAAACCCTGTTTCACTGGTGACAGGCAGTGCTGGTGCTGCAGGAGGGCTCTGCCTCCCCCAGCAGCTCTGCCCCACACAACACCTACCCCAGAGCTGCCCTGCTGCATGCTAACGAGAGCTCCATAGCACTGATGGATTGTGCTCGGTGTCTGTACACAAGAACAGGCAGCTGAAGGCTTTTCAGCCCTCTCAAATGCCATCATGACTTTGGGAATCCTACTTTCAGAGTGACTCACAGCTTCCTGAGATGTCTAACCTCAAAGAAGCTGGGCAGACCCAGTCAGTCTCACTGCATTTTATATATATATCCCCGCTGCTGTGTGACAACTGCTGGTTAGCTTAGATGTGCTAAAACCTCTGCTTGTTCTCTGACCCGCAGTGTTGTTTGCATATTTCTGTTTTCCTGCCTCACAGGACTGACCTGCCTATCAGCTATGCTTGTACAGCACCAAGCACAATGATGTCCTTGAGCCCAGGGAAGCATCTGAGTCTGTAACTACAGCTCCTCAGCACTAGAATGCTGTATGTAAGACACGACAAGCTGTCTCTACTGTTTTTGCCAAAGAGCCACTAAATAGCATTCCTCTATTTTAGAAGAAGAACATGATCTCCATTTGAGGACATTATTGCCTTACTGGTGAGCACCCAAATTTGGAAAATTTCTCAAAAGAGTAAGTATGACAAAACAGTAAGAATTCCCCCACAAATGCAAGTGTACACACATTTTGACATCATGTCGTTCGCAGGCAATGAATGGTTTTAAATATTTGTCAGCACAGGCAGCAGTACCTCCTGTATACTGCACGGGGAACTACATTTTCCACTGACTGTCCCTGGCAGGTGGGTCTCCAACTTCTCACTCCAGTAGGAATCTGTAGGACAAGACCCCTTACATGCTGCCCCCACTGCCTTTCTCTTGCTTGTCAGCTACCAGGACTGTTTCACCAAGGTTCTGAAAATTCTGGTAGCAGCAATGCTGTGCATTCCCACAGCTTTTCTCAGCTGCCCTGCCCCTCTAAGGCTGACAGCAGAGAGTTAGGAGCTGGCTGGAAGGGGGAGATCTGCAGTATCAAGGTTGCTGTTTGTATTTCAGACCTGAAAACTGGGCTTCTGTGCCCAATTTTTATCTGTTTCTCCATAAGTATGTCTAATATAACACTAATGTCTATAACGCCTATAACTAATAAGAGATACTGAATCTTCCCTAAATATCTCGCCTCACTTTTATTCTAAGACTATCATGACTACACCACCACTACTAATGTGAGCCCTTTACAACCACTAATGGATTAATCTTCACAGCACTGTTGTAGAGATAGAAGACAAAAAGCACAGAGATAAAGCAAATCACTATTTAGGTCAGAGACACAGTAAAAAAGGGGGAAAAACCCCCAGAATTTCCAGTTCCTTGATGTTTATATGTCTGTGCTGCAGCTCAGGCTTTTTGCTATGACTTCTGGTTTAAATTTCTTCATAGATTTTTAGTGTATCAGAACTGAAACTTTTAAATGTTATAAAAAGATTTTTATTTTCAATTGCACAGAATACTAAACTGCCACAGAAAATCACATTACAATCCAAAAGAAACTGGTTTGGTCAGCATTTTCCGTATAACAATTTTGGCAACACAGCTACCAAAGCAAAATGTGATTTTGCTGAAGACTTCTTTGTAGGAAATAATGATTTCTTCAGTAAAACCAACTTTACAACAAGTCTATTAATAGGCAAGAAATTATTTATTATTTTACTGGCATAAAAATACTAAATAACTTGTGAGATTAGGATCAGATAGGAACCTATGGCATGGTCACTGAATTCACACTAAAACCCCAACCTTCCCTAGGAGTGATCTTGTGTGTGGTTGTTTTCCTTTGTGAACAGGGAAAGGAGCCTCTATTTTCAGAATAACATTTTATTGGTAAATGGTCTAAACTGACTGATATCTATATGCTTGCATACCAATGAGAAATATGTCCAAACACATATACTTGTGGAAATACAACTAAGTTAATGCTACTGTTCAGTGTTTTTTTGTTCCCAGTCAAGTATATGACAAAAATGAAATTTATTTCTCTTAAAGCTAGTGACCCCCCCCCACTAGATCTGCTCTAGATTTCCAATTCCTTCACTTTTCTGTATCAGCTATCCTGTACAGATGCTTCATTCTTCAATGGGAAAGCCAGAAAATTAAAATCAATAACTTCATTATGTTTACAGTGTTTTTCTTTCCACCTGAGTTTTCCCTGTCTTAATGTCTTACTATAAGTTAAAAATCAGTGCTTGTTTTTGCTGAAATATTCCATCATTTTTCCTTTCATGTAAAAGAGTAGGAATATGGCAATGTATACCTTAATTTTTTACAGTGTATATTCTGAAAAGAATAAAGTATAAATATTTGTCTGCTTTCACAAAATGCCCAACAGAATATAGTATAAACAAACATTTTCATAGCATCTCCAACTGTATTGTAAAAATAATAATTTTTACTTTAAAATGGAACAATTATCATTGATCTTTTAAATTCATATTCTCTTTTACTGACAACAAAAATTCTTCCTGCACAGTTCTTTTTGGTTTTTGCATATACAAAAAAATAAATAATTGACATTTTGTACTATGTGAACTTCATGTATTATTAATTTGATGGAAATGAACACATGATGGAGCACCTTCTTTATCTTTGTGATTGTTTTCACAGATATGTCAGTAACACTGATATTGAATTGTATGATGTGTCCTAGGGACTGTAACATTTCAGCAAAATATCTCCAGAAATATATGTGCACCCACAATGTCATCTAACAAACTCACCTTTCATTAAAGTCATCTTCAGTAAATGTGAGCTTGCATTTGCAAGGCAAATCTAAAAAGCTATGAAAGGAAAGCTGAAGATAAAAAAAATTTAATATAGAAATAGAGCCTTAGAGATTATTTCACCTATAATTCTAATGAGACAATAAAAATAAAAATCCAGAGATTCAGCCTAGATGGCAACACAGAACTTTCTTCTCAGGGATATTTGGGTTCTTCATTTAGTGATATACCATGTGCTATTTCTGTCTCATCTAAAATTCTGGCGTCTCCTGACAGTGTATTCTCCTAGTGATATGCACATGTGTAATCACTCATTTACATTAATGGGATTATGGGTGTTTTGTATCTAGGAGAGAATACCTTTTTTAATTTTTTTTCTTCAAGAGTGGTTGCTTACGATGCATTTGGCAACTGAGATGTGTTATGGTTTCTCCCTAAACAGGAATTAAGTCTCTACTGTTATATGTGTCATACTTGCCTGAAAGCAAAAATGCTGCCTACTAAGCAATAGACACCCTAATTAAAGTTGCCCAGCATAATATCAGCCCATTAGTTTAAACTAAAGAGAATAATGGAGGTAGGATTAGGATACCACAAAATATAACCTAGGGTCAAACAAAAATTACTTTGCTTTGGGTAATTTTTTTTAAATGTATGCATTTTCAACCAATTTTGAGAAGCTTTCCAAAGCCAAATATAGATAATAAAATGCTTGTCAGTTTTTAAGGATCTGCCAAAGCAAAAATGGTACCAAACAGCAATAAACTAATTGTCAATCAGATGCTTTCGCAGGAACATTTTGCAATAATGAGATATAATAAATATTCATCAAGACATAGTCTATAAAGGCACATAGGAGCATATTTTATGCCTGTGTGTAACATATTATGCTGGACAGTTACAGCTGATTGTGGAATGGTAGCAGACTTATAAAGCTTTCTGGTGTATTTACAGTCTCTTAATCCCCTATACAGAGTCTAGAAAATCTGAAGGCTTGCAAATGGTGGGGAGAGGAGGGGGTAAATATTGTGCACTTTTCAGCCCAAACCTTTTCAAAAGGCATTCTTTAAGGAGGATGGGAAAAGGTCCAGAAAATACGTGACCTTGGAATTCCCGTTTACCAACTTCCTTTCATCCATAATCACATCTTTATTGGTGCATTTCCAATTCCACCATCTATTTGTGGAATTTCAAACATTCCTGGATTAACTGTTTCAGATCTAATAATTTTAAAATGCCTTACAAACAGAAAAATAATATATTCAGTAATACTGCTGCATTATCATCTGCTAAAATAAGTATTTCTGAGTTTAGATTTTTTTAAAAATTATTTTGATCCTGACCACTAACCAAATAAACCAGTAAATTATCCAGGTTCATTAAAAACCCTTGTTTGGCACTTTAAGAAACAACCATTTGTTTCAAAACACAGGAAAATCTTCCCAGAACAGCTGATAAAGGAAGCAGCTGACAGAGAATCTGGTTTTGTTTCATGACACTATAGGCAGCACTTAAATTGTTTCTGCTGCATGTCTATCATAGAGTCCTTTGAGATATTTATCACTGGACTCAGGAAAATAAGCATTAGGTGGAGTCACAGACACTCCTCAAATTAAGACAAAGAGCCAAATCCTGCCCACACAGACCACAGCCCTTCCACAGCCCAGGTTTCTCAACAGACACCTCCCTGAGGTCATTCCCAGCTCTGTTTTCTTGGGTTCCACAAACTTAGCTCAAAATAATATTTTTCTCTCCATCCTTGCCCAGGAAGACAAGCATTATGTCCCACGTAGTAAAGATGGAGAGTGTGAAGGGTTCCTACAGCCTCAGGCTTCTCCCTCTTCTGAGGGTATGAGAATATAGCCTCAGACAGAGGGGCGGAGGAAGGAAAAGGAAAGGAAAAGGGTGCCAGGCTCCCTCCATCTGCTCCAAGGGCAACACAGAGCTGCCAGCTCATGGCACAGTCCAGCCCTTGGTCAGCTCCCCTCACTCCTGTACACAACGAGTGTTTTGTTATGTAATTTCGAATTGATTGCAGGAATTTATTAAAATACCTTATGCTGTGCCAAGGATTCCATCTCAGGCACACCAAATTATTTCATATGGATATTAATATTCACATGTTCTCTAGTAAACAATGAGAAATCCTTCTAAATCTGGCACTTCCACTGGCTTTTATTTTTCACCATTTAGAGCGTGTGATCAGGTATGTTCACATTATAGGCTCGTGGTCCAGATTTATTCTGAATTTCTTCAATGAGATTGACTCCCAAAGACCAAATGTAAAGGGAGCAGATCAGTAAGGATATATTCAGAACCTGACTGCCTGCACCTGGAAAGCAGAGATCTGACACGGTACCAGCTTTGAAAGAGCATCTGGAATTTAGACATGCCACGTCTGTCTATTAGCCAGTTATCTGCAAGTATTTGATAGTTACAAAATTGTCACTAGTCGGTTGTTTGGCTAGAAAGCAACAAGAAACTGCAAGAAACATTTCAAATCTTTTGCCCAAGTGCCAGCTTCAGTGAAGGTCTGAGCTGCTCTCATTAAAAGTCAGCAGAGAGGATCCTACTGCTTTCAATGCTACAAGCTCAAATCCTGCAAGCATCATTGTGCCACTGAAAGTAGGTCTGTGTAAGAACAATTACATAGCACTGATCCCGGATACTTGAGCTCTCTTCAGCAGTGCAAGACTCCTGTTATCACATTTGGCACTGGCACTCAAAATAAGGCTTTCACAGGTTTAAAATGGAGATGACAGAATATCTTGTAATGGGACCCTTTGGGTGAATGAATTCCTTTGCTTCTTGAGCAGTGTGATTAGATGGGCCTGACTGCAAGGCACAGAAAGAATGACCTATCTGTACCACAGATGGGAACAGGTATTTGGAAAAGATGGGTTAGACCTCTTATTGTGGATTATGATCCTCCTAATCTCACACAATTCTATAACAAGGTGGGCAGGAGCTGCTAAAATAACTACACATCAGGCAACAACTGTAACAGTCAAGGTTTTCTCTAAGGAGAAATTAGAAAACTCAGGTAAGACTAAAACCCCCAAAGGTGACAAGTATTAAGAGAAGCTTCCTGGCCCTATCCTTGCTGTCATTTCTACCCAGGACTCTTCCACTGGTCCTGCAGGGTTCCAAGCCCCAGCTGTGTCCTGATGCTCTGGTGAGTGTCCATGGAACAGCTGTACCATGACCAAGGTGACACTGGCACATCTGAGCCTCAGTCCCATGGGCTCCCAGTGGGCTGGGTACCTTAGCTGGGCCAGATCCACAGTCTGTTGGGTTTGATCATCTCTGTATTTTCTCAAGGTAGCCTTGGGCCACAGTCCAGTAATTGCCAGGGTTTTCCAAACGCCAGGTGGAAAACAATCTCCCATCAAAACTGAGTGGCTCTGCCAGGTTCAAAAGGTGAAATAAATGAATCTTTACACATTATAAGAATAAAATCAACATTCTTCTGTGGCATAAAGTGCCTGAAAAACTAGCAAGTAAAAGCAGGTGTGATGTGCTCCCTGTCAGCTAACGACACTGATAAGCTTGCCATGCCTGGTTCTGCTTCATTTCAAACAGACTGCTGAAAAAAAGGGGGAAAAGCCAGAGCAGAAATAATTGCTGGAGCTTCGAGTTAGCTGAGAGAGCCTGCAGGCTAAGATCAACGCGACTGATTTCATCCTCTTCCTTTTATTTCTATAACCTTAAACGTTCTGCTATTATAAAAGTCATCATGTCAGCTTTCCCCCAAGCCTTAGCAGCGGCCTATTTTAAAATTGTATCAATTGGTAAAGCTCCTGGCTGGAGTATTTTCATCTTGATTTATGGTTTTTGAGCTTTAAAGATGAAGAAAACTCCACTGACCTGATCCGAGCATGCATGTGCATGGTCCCACACATATGTTTATGATCAGACCCTACAGAAACAACGCACATTAGGGAAGCTTTAAAATTACAGGGAAAGCAGCAAATTGCAAGTGAATGCTGTTTATCCTGTATTTGTCTCCAAGAAAAAAGAAAAAAACAAACAAAAAAAAACCCACCTATTTTGATTGTAAATGTTTTCTTTCTCTGCTTAATACCAGGGATTTAGCACTTCCTGAGGCCATTGATAAGGTAAGGGTCTTAGAATTAAGAAACTCGTAAATCAGTGTGGCAAATGTGGACATACAATACTGTGGCCTTGTTCTTGCTTCTAGATCAATGTAACTGATAAAAGAACTCTAGGCTGGTGAGGAAGAGGGCAAAGGGACTTTTGCTTCTTTTTTTTTAAGCAGGGACTGATCAAAAGCAACCCCACAACTTAGACTATTCTGGCAAAGCAGCAGCCATCCAGCATATTGCTTCCTTTTAAACACTTGCAGCACAGACCCCAGAGAATGCATTATTAAAATGTTCAAGAGGATCATATTAGGGCTTCAGAATAAATACTAACTTCCCACAATAATCTTCACACATTCGTCCATAGGGAGCGATGGAATAATGACCCTTTGAATTTGTAATACAAAGGAGAGGCTTTTCTTCTCCCCTCTCTCCTTGCCAGCAGTGTGGTGGCATTGCACACTAAAGAGCTTGCTGCTAGAGGGGAGCTTAACCTGAGACAGGAGGCACTTAGGGAAAGGAACTTAATGGAAAATATGGTGACTGAAGCAGGCACATGAAGGTAAGGTTTGCCCACTGAATGGGGAAATACACACTGCAAATAAGGCACACTCCCAGGGCCATGGGGTTCTGCAGGGGGGCTGAGCAGCAGGATGCCCAGGAATTACCTGTTGTGCTGTTCACATCAGCCCATACATGCCATCACATGTGGAAAACACCTCCCTGCACAAAAGGGTTTAATCATAAGAAGTACTTCTGAAGTCCTCTATCCAGATTATTTGAATTTTTTGTATGAGAACTAACCCAAACAATACCTTAAATAATCCCAGATAAGCTAACCATCAAAAGCACTATTTCTTAGAATGTGGGCAGAACAGAAGCTCAATCCAAATCTGAGAAAATTTTCTCTTGGGACTAAGTGTAATTTTGATGGTCCCCTAAAAATGATCTATACCTACTCTTCAGACAGATAGCAGGTCAGGAAACGCTGTTTTTCTTTCAAGGTGAGCTGGCCACAGTATTTCTGAAACAATTCTTTTTCCCCTGTCTTTTTTCTCCTCTTTTGAGAAATGGCTAGACAGAGCTCACCTTACCGAGGGAGATGCTTGATAGATTGCACACGAAAAAATCTGATCTATCCCTTTTCCCAGGACAGAATTGTTCCCCACAATATACTTCATCTCCATTATCAAAGGAATTAAAACATGCAAATAGAGGAAAGGTCTGCTAAGTTATCCTGTTGCTTTGAAAGGACCTAAAGGCACAGTTTATGGCAAGTGGGAGTCTTTTAAAAAACAGCAACTGCTTTAGCTGAGCTGGGGGGAAGAGAGGTTGTGCATGCAGTCAAAGCCATAAACGCCAGCCTTGGTCTGAAAAAAGGTAATTGTGCTGCGAATGCTGACAGGTCTGACAGAAAGTGTCTTCATTGAGAAATTGCATTTTGAAGTTCTTCCCGTTCCTTCAGAAATAAATGGACTAAAGCAACAGGGCTGGCTCTGACAGGAAGCGGGGATTCAGGACTTCAAATACAAACATTATGAAAAACAAGCAACATCTGCAAACAGTAAGTACTTATTTATATTTTATGGAGTGTGTGCTTGGGATTTTGACAGGTTTTTAAACAGAGCCTATATTAGGCCCATACAAAGGCGAGAATGTCCCTTTTTAAAAATACATTATGCTGCTGAACAGCAGTCTAAATCTGCAGTCCAAGCCTCAGGTGAGCTCTGACCCCTCCTAACCTGGTCTAACAAAACACACATGTGGTGTTTGCAATAGAACAGTTTACTGCTGCTTTCTCAAGGTCAGGACAAGACAGACACTTGAGGGTTAGTATTCAGCAAGCTTTTCCCTCAGCTGCCAGAGTGGCTTTGAACTTTTCGCTTTTGAACAAATAGGAAGTGAAACTGTGAGGAAACAAGTGCTTGCAATCAGAGAGGCACACATACCAAAAAGAGAAGGGAACCTCCCCAAAAACTAAAAACAGATCTTTTTTCAAGCAAACAAAAAAAAAATCCAAACCAAAAACCAAACCCAGCCTGACATCCAATTTAAGGGTTTAAAATTATTCTGTGTGTAGTTTTGAAATTTTAAGACACGCTCCTTTTCACATGCTATTCCTGATTTTTTTCATATAACAAATAATAACCAGTTGGCAGGTATGGTGCACTGAGCACTATAAAATATTTAGTAAGGCAATAACGACTCCCTGGGCAGCATAAGAAAACCACGATTATATTCAGAGAGAAAGCCATGAACAAACAGAGGGGAAAAAAATACAAAGAAAGATAAAGGAAGGCCTTTCATCAGGTCTTCCTGTCCAATAACACACTCAGGCTTGATCCATATGTTTTGAGAAAAATCAAAGTGTCACGACTACCAAAAATGTCAATAGCTCCAGTAAGGAATATTGTCTAACATTTTCTATTACACTGTTGAAGAATTTGCCTCCCAGCGCAATTTGGAAGGAAAGTCTTTTATTTCTAAAACACTAAAAAAAATGAACAAGGCACGCTTCTGTGCAATAGTGTAATACAATAATGCTGTGGGCTTCCAAACTATCCTGGAAACTGATACCTTGATGAAAGTGAGTCCTTCTGCACACCTCTCATATTTTCTGTCCTCTGCACATAGACAGGGCTGCGAGGCACATCCTGGTCAGTGGGATCTAATAGCGCAATACATCGTTCACTGGGAAACTGGAGAAGGCAAACTTTCATCAGCCTTAATATTTTTATAATCCTGCATAATGACCCGCAGGATTGGCTAAACCCCCTGAAATGGAGGGGGCTGGGGGCTCTCCAGGAAGGGAGCATTAATTGCACTTTGCTCCAAGCTGTGTCCCTGTGTGCTCTTTGCATTCCTGTGCATAGCTCGCTTTTAAGGACATCTCATTTCTCCCTGTCATCTGTAAACAAACAATTTTATTGCTGTCTTGGCAAAATGTAAACAAAACTTAGCACTTTGCCCTGGGGAGAGCTGCAGCTAACATAGGGTTTTGTCTGTACCCTGGTGCACAATTTCTTTTGTATTTGTCTTTTCCAGTACCCTTCAAGTTCCAGAGGGAAAAAACACATCAGTGCTGCTGCCTCTTTATCCTGTGGAATCTAAACTACAATTGAGCGTGTTGCAGGCAATCAATATTACTGTGAAAATTAGCCTTTATGACTGAGCCACTGTTAGCTCACAGGGAAAAAAAAACAAAACAAAACTGGTGTGAGTACAGTGCAGCTACCAAAGCACTGCTGTGAGCACAGTGCAGCTTAGCTCATGTCCTGGGGCTCAGCACCCAGCTGAGAGAGGAGTGCAGTGGCTCCAAGGAGATGGAGCCACAGGGGTACCTGCTGGGAAAGTGAGGCACTGTGGGCACGAGGTGACATAAGGACTGGGAATGAGGAGAAACAAGCAAGGGCACAGCTTGCCCAGGGAGGTTATTCAGACTCCATCCTTAAAGGTTTTCTGGACCCAATGAGAAAAAGCCCTGAATAACCACTTTAAAGCCCACAGCTGGCTGCTTTCAGCAGGAGGTTGGACAAGAGACCTCCTGAGACCCTCTCCTACCCAAATTACAAACCCTTCATGAGTTACTCACAGGAAAGCCTTTTACTTCAGTAAGAGAGACTTTTGGAATAAGATTCATACTGAAGCATTTCAGAATTTGGCCTTTGGGTTACTATTTGTCATTTAATGTCTATACTCACTTAACATAGTCCAGTACAGTATTTGCACACTCTTACATGAACACACCCACTTATATCCAGAAGTAGGTAGATTTTCCTTGCAGAAAATCTAGCAAGACTGCCCTGTCAATATTTGGTTTTACCTTGCAGTGCAAAGTTGTTTGTTTTCTACCTGTATGTTATTAAAAGGGAGATCTAACACAGCAATGGGCATTAGTAGTCAATAAAGTAAGAATTAATACTCATCACATTAGAAGATATTCAAAAATGAAAATAAATACTGCCTGCCTAAACAAATCATGTGGTAAGCAGAAGAAATGCCATAAGAATTTATTTTGTAGAGAATAAACAGTAGAAGATAACTATTAGTGAGATATGTGCAATGAACAAGTTATTCAAAAAATGTGACTCCTTGTTTGCAAAATATCTGCAATAGAGCACGAGCTTGTGTATCTATTTGCTGTTTAGAATTACTCAGCAAATGGAACATGTCAGCAAACTGCTGCCAGGGCTTTGCTGGCAGGTTTCTTACCACAACTATTACTTTGAATATATGTCCTTTGTGCAATCAACTGCTTGTGCTCAGCACCTCCTCACCTGAGTCAGGCTGCATTTTCCCTCTCCCTGCTGTATGGTCGCAGCAGATTCCCATGCCAGCAAGGAACACACAAGACAACCACATACTTTTGACACCACTAATTTACAGTCATGAGTTCTTTCTGCAAATGCTTTCATTCACAGAAAAGAGCTGTTCCCAGGAAGCGACAAAGATGGAGCAAATACTGTCAAAGTCACTTGCAGCTTTCACTTGAAATACCACAAATAATTTTTTCAAGTATTCACACATAGCTAAAAATAACCCCTCTGAACTACCTGCTCTAACAGTGAGCTGTGTTTTAAATAATAAATTTTAAAAGCATCATAGAATCCATAAAGGCTTCCTTCCTTTATAAATTGGATTTAAGGTTTTTTTGGCTATCATACAACCCAGACATTGCTTATGAAGTCTGGCATACAAAGGAATAACAACCAGAAAGGATCAGATTTGACAAACAGTCCTAGCTTCATACTCTTCAATCTGCCCCCCAAACACATGCCAGGATGGGGTCCTGTTCCTCCCAAGACCAGCTGCATTTCCAAGGGCACACGAAGACACCTCTACTCTGTTACCAGCATTTTTAATTTTGGTTCCCTGCCACACAGCCTGGTTTCCTGTGGGTCCATTAGCTGTGCTTGCAGTGTGCATCCCTGTAGCTGCAACACACAAAGACAGAGCAACATGATAAGCATTTCAACCACTTTCGCTGCCTTCATTGCTTTTTGAAAACAAGTCCAGCAAGAGACACTATGGCTAAGATCTCAACCATAATATAAAACCAGAGACATGACACTCTTATTCCTTCAGAGGAAAAATGGTCCCCAGATGACTGAAATTTCCCTCTAGTCAGTGTCAGTAAACAGCAACAGAAATAAAAAGTCACAAGGGTACAATTGTCATTAGTATGTAAATTTTAAAAGCTCAGTCAAAAATATCAATACTTTCCACTTAATTTATTACTATATAAAGATGGATGATAGTAAAGAGAAACATTGATTTTCAATGCCCTTTAAAAAATGGTGATGAAGAAAATACTCAAGGACAACTACTTCAAAATACACAGACTCAAAATTAATTATTGTATTTTTTTTACAAATGCTTGTTCAGTTCAATTCTATTTGATTGCTTTTTTTTTAATGAAGAAAAGGAATAGACCATTTATGTAAAGAGCCATTTCAAAATTGATTAGATGTAAAGACAGGTTAGCATTTTTACAGTATTGACAGAAAACCATTAACCAAGCAGACTATAGACACGGTCACAGAAAGTTAATCGAAGTGAATAGTAATTTGGTAGGGCTTTGCGTGACAGTAATACAAGCTCACTCCCTCTGTTCACAGATTTTGGTTGTAACTGATCTCCGAGATGCATTGAACTGTCTCTTTTGAATGCTGTGTATAATTACCTTTTGATTATAATCATTAGATTTAAACATTTTTTCGAGTGTGTAACTGCTGTCACATGCTTGTTTCTAAAATTAACTACAGCATCTCCACCACTCCATAGACACTTGATTTAAAGAACTGTAAGCAGTCTTGGGTAATAGCTTTTCTTTGATTATTTACCTTTCAGATTGCTTGAGTCCACACTGTAAGATAAGGCTAATATTTTAAAGAAAACAATACTTGTGGGCATTTTAGGTCAATGGTTCAGAACAAATTCTGTACCACCTGACAAATATCATATGCTTGCAGCACACGCATTCTTAATAGTGATGAGTTGCAACTAACCCCTTTTTTCAAGTGGTAGAAGTGAAACACGGAAAGCAAACTAGATAAAGGGCCTGAATATGGTGACACCAAGTCAAAATCTGGCCCTGGGCAGCATAATTTTACAATCCAGCCCTTGGGTAGAACAGTAATATGGAATTTATAATGATGTCCAGTGAGAGAGACAAATGGGTAATCAGGACAAACTTTAAGCAAAAAAAAAATATCCCAAGGCTTTGGGAGACACAGCTGACTCTGGTGGCCAAAAGAACAGCAGGATCCCTTTCTCCTGGTTAGCTCCACCACAGAAAATGTCGTGCAGAGCTCTCGTGCTGTTGGCTGCAGCACCCCTGGCTGACAGGACCCTCCCTGCTCTGTGCTCTCAGTGCACTTCAGCTGAAGGCATTTTGACCAGAACAAAATGAGAAGATGGAGGATATTCCTTGTCAAACCAAGAAGTGGTTCAACCTGAGGTTTGAGTATGTGGACCATGCTAAAAAGCTTGGTGTGAAAAGATTGAAATTGTTTCCTTATTTGTCTTGAAAGGAAAATAGGAGGGGGGAAAAAAAAGAAGCAAAGATGCCAAAAGCTTGGAGGCATGCAAACTAAGAAACACAAACTAAAGGTTGTCTCAACCTGCAGCTGTTACACAAAATATACTCTAAGCCTCCCCCAAGCAAATATCTTCCTTGCCTGCCTCTTTATTAGTAAATTCTATGAACCCTGACCCAGCTTAGAAAAATTTAATATTTTCCCCCTAAATACTTTAAAAAACATATTCAAGAGGCCTGGTGGAGTCAGGAAGTCTGCAGAGAGGTAATTTGACATCTGAATTATTTCAAGGCCAATATGGAAAAGTATTCAAAAGCTTATTTGGACATACATCAGTCAAGAGACCACTTCTACCACAGAGATGGTGCTGGGAATGTAGACAGCTTTCAGAAAGCTATGAGATAGACCAAGGGAATTATGGCAAATGTCACATCTCAATCTGAGATGTCTATGATTAATTACCTTGGTAATAGGCCTATTTCCACACCTGTAAAAGCATTTAGAATTTATTAAGAATGATAAGCATAAACAAGGAACATGGTGTAAAAGCTTCCCTCTGCTAATTTGGTTGCACTGATTAAGATTTTACGTGATGCTTCTAAATTGGAATGTCAGCCCCACACTTTGTGGAGAGGCTTCACCAGTCAGGGTTTGCAGTGCTTTGGTTAAAACACATGGCCTTTTAGGGCTCTGCTGCATTGCCAGCAGGTAAGAGAAATCCATCGTTTCTTTCATTTAGATAAAATGGGGATGATTTAGTTATTCATCACTGTCCATGCAATGTGGCTTAAAATAAAATAGTCAAGCTTCTGACTTGCCTTCTTTTAAGGTATTTCCCTCCATTAAAAAAATAATCTAATTATCCATTATTAAAATTTGAAAACAAATCATGGTTGTAATTATGCAAATCTGAAGCACCATTTTGCTAAGAGACACTCAAGTTGTATCTGAAACACAATCAGCAGTGAAAAAGGAAAACTAAATTATTAATGCTCATTTCTGAAAATTATTAGCAGCAACACAGCTACTTATCAGGGAGAAGGGAGGTGTACAAATACTGAGCTTGCCTAAGGTTTCCTTTTGTAAATAACACAGACCAGTTACTCGGCCTTTGGTTCATGGCTTGAGTGTTTTTACAGGAATCCTGTCACAGGCACCTCTGCCCCTCGTCTATAGCACAGCACAGGGTTTGTCATTCCATCACCCAGTGCTGGGGAGGACGTTTGGTCAGCTGTGCCTGGCCAGGGATCAGCTCTGGTGTGAGATGTCTGGGAGCAGTTTGTTGTCATGACTCATTGCCACTCGTTACAGACATTTCACACGACTTTTGCAATATGCAGAGATGGCACAGGGCTGTGTCAGCAGAGCCACACCTCTGACTGAGCAAGGCTCTGAACACAGGGTACCCAAAAGCCCCATGCACACACACTCTTTAATTGCCCAAGCACCATGTACATATTTAAAATGACATTTTTAATCTACTGCTGTACCTCCATTTGTGGCATTCATCACCTAATATTAATGAGAATATTAGACATTATTTAGCCTAAGGCCCTGAGCCAGCAGTCCCTCCTGCAGGCAAGGAACATTGTCTGGATCTGGTCTCCAGGTCTTAAACTCAGCTCTGTGGCTGAAATTTTAAACTTAATTTCAACAAAAGTTCTTTTTTTTTTCCTTCCCCTGGATTTACACACACAAACCTGCTACTCACTGATTTGTTCTTTAAATTTAAAAAAAAAAAAAAAAAAACAACAAAAATCACATCTTTTTTTCTGCCATTGGCTTTTTCCTAGTACAAGCAGCTCTGTGGCTAGCACAGGTCTTTCTCGTGAGAACATTTTGCTATATTTCATAAACAAAGATAAAGTTTGGATGTTTTGTAAACAACGTCTCCGGATTAGGTCAGTTCGGGCTTGGCCAATTGGGCCTAGGGGGAGGTTTCTGGCTGACCAATCTGGGTGACCTCTGAAAACTCTATATATATGGAAATCAAAATAATAAAGACGCCTTCTCTCTTTCCTTGTCTGAGAACCTGGGTCATTTCTCAGCCAGCAGCTCAACAGCGACACAGCTCTTCTTACCTTCTGCAGAATTTTCTATTTTATGGCTCCCTGGCTCAAATTCCAACACACAAAGTTCAAGTAATATCAGAAATACCCCTTGTCCCAGTAAAAAGGTGCACTTTGAGGATAAGAGCTAATCACATGCTGGCCAGTGGTGTCTTGCTTCACCTCTGTGCCTGGCTGTTCCCCTACACCTCTGCTGAGGGATCCCCTGGGACAAAACCAAGCCTCCTCCCAAGGAAAGAAGGGCTGGGATTAAAAAGAAATCTGCACTGTCAGCTGTAGAAACAGATGGGCTCTCTGCTGCAGCACCATTTATCAGAGGGGTGAAAAAGCTCCCCCAGGTTGTGCCCTCTGTCCTCCAGTGCAGCCATCGACAGAAACTGCTTCTCTTCCCCATCACTTGGCACCTTTTCCATCTCAGCACAGCAAGAGCAGGCAGCCCCAAGCCTCTCCCTGGAGCATGGCTGAGGCCTCCTCCCTTTGCCCAGGCTCAGCCCCACTATTATGCTTCACAGAGATGTTATCCACCAGCAAATCTCTTGCTAAAGGCTGCTAATGCAGGGCTGATGGGAGAGATGGCTAATGCCTTGTTGCCAAGTGATTTCCACTTTAATTGCGTTTTAAGTCTCTTTTAATTGGCCCTTTAAAAGTCTCCCATACTGTAAGTGGAATAAAGTTATACTGTGTGTGTCTTATTAGTTCTCTCACAAAGTATGTTCTGTAGGGGATTTTGCTCTGGCATTCTGGCCTTTCTATTCATTAATTTGAAGGAAAAGATTAGCCAATGATTTGGATATTACTGCTTAACTGGTGGCTCTGGAATTACAAATCTTTTCCTTCCATTAGAATTTTTTTTTAATTCTACATATGAAATACAGTGGATGACACCATCGTAATCCTCACTAATAGTTTCTGACCTTTAGCTGCAGGCATATATTTTCCTGGGTTTTCAGGAATGAACCCCAACATTATGCCTCATTGCAAGCCGTTTCATCTCTCTGCACACTCCCAAGTTTAAACTTTCTGCTCTCTCTCAGCAGTCACAAAGCCCACATATATTAAGACCATACTTCCATTGACTTCACTTTTAATATTAAACAGGCAGTACATGATACACTCAGTATTAACTCTACCAAGTCCATTAATGACCCTTTTGTGGCTTCACTTTAATTTACGCTTTGAAGGAAAACTGCTGTATTATGAGTCAGGGGTGAAAGAGAATATTGCTTATATTAAAGATCTGTATAAAAAGAGTATCATCTTTGACCTACTAAGTCAAAGTTGAGCACTCAAAATAATTCCTACTGTAAGCACATGAAAAATATTATTATGGAATGCTCAGGCTTTCATCTGACAAGGAAGATTTAAGGATTTCATTGTTTATGTACATAAGAGGAAAAGGTCTTTAGTTTTTTTGTTGCAGCCAAGCTACAATAGAGCCAGACTTGTCCAAAGTCAGAATATATCTCTCTCTCAAAATCAATGTAATTATACAGATCTGAAGTGCCACACAGAGTGTACTAAAAACATCAACTGTTCAGAGAGACCTCAAGAACTTCAACCTTACAGGTCACATTAAAGACAGAGTTTCAAAACTTCCCCAGTCTTGCTGGTTGAAGTGAAACCCTTAATAATTCAGTGTAGCTCTGGGTGTGTATATCAGACCCTGTGGTAGAGCTATGCTCACTGTAATGAGATAGGAGCAGATCTGCATTACAGTGAAGGATGACATGGGCTAATGGCTTTGGCTAAAGCGTAAAGTGTGAGATTTAAATTGACTAAAGTGAAATGTAAGGGTGAGCTTTGCATGAACACGGTCATCTGAGGAATATTCCTTCAAATTGCCCGAGGGAAGAAGCAATTCAGAAAGGACACACTGGAGTCTGTCAAGGAGACTCTGAGCTCTCCAACCTGCTCTGAAAGGGCATGAACAGAGGAGTCCTGCCTGCCAGGGCTCCAGGTCCCAGGCTTTGCTATTATCAGCTGCCTTCAGCTGCTTGTCTGTAAGAAGTTTGAAGCTCCTACTACATGCCAAAAAGGTGCTTCAGACACAGGGCAGACACAATAAAAAAAAAGTAAAATACTTGTGTCAATGGTACATCAAGAGATGCTAAAGGAATTTAAAGGCAGAGGACAGATTCAGAATGTGGTTCAAATCAATAAACTCCTAAATGGGCAGGGACAGAAGGTGCCCTGCAAAAAGCTGATGAGCTGTATAGCAACTGCATAAGCAATTTCTAGTGTAAGTTATACAATAATAAAGACTTGTTATCTGGAATATTGCACTGAACTACAAAAAAAATTACAAAAGGCTAAGGAACACTTAGAAAATTTTATTTTTAAGAAACTTCTTCAAATAGCAGTTAGAAAGAATTGAAATACTAACAGTTGCTGGTCTAGTGAAACAGAACTGCATTGGATGACAGCTATAAAAAGTGCAATTATCACACTTTTCCCATAAGCCTGACCAGTTTTCAATACCATCTCTGCCAGCCTAATTTCAGTTGTTGATTACAACCTTGAATTGGAAAAATACAAGAAAACTCATCTGAAAATGAGTCTACTGGAAACAATATCTTTCTATAAAGATCAAAGGCACATATATGTGTGTGTGTGTGTAAATCACGTCTGGTGCACTGTTTCTTTTCATCTGGCCAGCACTCAGTAACACAATTATATTTAGATAAAAATGTGAAACATACCTTAGCATTTCCCAACAGAGTCTGCGCTGTAAATTCCCAAGCAGCAATCCTCTCCCCATCCAGACACTCACCCTCAAACCAACCCTTAACTTCCATTAACTGAGTCCTACCTCAGTCAGGAAATCAAAGCAAGGCTTTTTTTAAGGTGAGCAAAGTCTGGAGTCTTTCAGTCAAACAACAATAACCAAGAAGTCTGTTACAGTTCTACTGATCCATTTCTAGCCAGCAGCTTCAATAACCAACATAAAACCTGGCAAGATGCAGCTGGAAAAATTTTCACATAACATGCTCTTCTTTTTTCACATTTGTGAATGCCTTGTAAAAATCTTCAGTTAAAAGCAACTGTGAATGAAATGTCTTAGCAGCCTGGAAGGAACAAGGCTACTTGTTGTTGACAGGGCAAAGGAAGTTGTTCCAGTTTTCTCTGTAATTTCACTACTGACTTGGACTGGTTTAGAGAAGAAACAGACTGGGATCAATCTGAGTAGCAAACAACTTGCCTTCCTAAGCCAGAACTCAGAGATTCTTACAGTGAATATCACCAGTAACTTGCAGGGAACCAGTGCTTTGCCCCATAAATACTTTAACAGAGAATTGCATCCTTCTAACACCTCACAAAGGAAACTGTTAACTGATCCCTTCCTATACATCTGCGTTCTGTAGTCATGTCCCTGTGTGAGAACACTGACGGCTGAGAAAGAACAAAGCTGCTGAACAGAGCTCATGCCCAAACTCTCTGCTCATCTCTGCTGTGTGCAGGGAGACACAGCAACCTTGCAGCAATGGCCTTACCAGTCCTCCTTCCACACGGGGTACTGACATCACATCTGAACAGATTCCTGTGCACAGGTGAAGCAGCAGAGCCTGGGATCCTGTTACTCTCACTGCACTCTTAGGTAGGTGATGCTGCCAAATTCTTACAGAGTGAGGACACCCCAATCACTACAGAGCTGGCACAGCACCCAGTGCCAGTGGGAGCCACAGCTCCTGCAGGTACCTTAGTGCTTCAGAGCACGCCTGCCTTGGTGTGGTGTGTCAGTAGAGATGGGGAGGTCACTGCTGGGGTGATTTTCCTGACCTTCACCACCTCCTGTGCAGAGCAGAAAGCCACAGAATCAACTGGGATCCTCTCAGGTGAAACTAAACTTGATGTTCTCCAGGCACCAGAACATGCTTAGTGTCTGGGCACAGCCCTGGGCTGGCTTGCAATAGCCTTACCTGAAACATCCAAAAGGCCTTTGGACCTTTAACACCACATGTTTTGCTTTATAAGGCTGCTCTGACTGGGCTGCCTAATTTTTATTCGTGTAGGCTTGGCCCTGTGGACCCAGGGACAGCAAAGGACCAACACAGCAACTGGTGAGGAGACCAAATCTGCTCAGGGGAAGTGGTGCCAGGTGGAGACTGTGGGAACTAGGATAAGGTCCTGCTGTCACAGGCAGATAACCTCAAGTGATGCTAGAATTTAAGTGGACTTGTTCCTCCTTTTCTCACTGTGTAACCAGAAATCACACACCTCCCCACAGCCCCCAGTATTTGCACTATTTTCTATCAAGATGTCACTGGTTTAAAACAGAGGACTGAGTTGTGCAGCTCTTCCACAACAAATGCACAATGGCAGTAGGAATTTTTGCTGAATGAAAGACTGCAGCCCATTAATTTTACAAATGTCTTGTCTTCAAATGCTACAGTAATTAGCTTAACTCCTTCACACTTTAAGATGCTTTAAAGTGTGCTGCAGGAATGTCTTAGATTTTAGGGCAAAGCTAATTTAAACTTCACTAGCAGTATGATCTCCTGGGACACTGCAGGCAATGTTGATTTTTATCTGCAAACTCTTCTCTTAACTGTTGCCAAGGTTTTAGATTTTATCATAATGTATTCACAAATATTTATGGAAACTATAACTCAAACACGCATTGGCTAAAATTAAACATATTTTACACAAGGTAACATCAGTTCCAGTTTATATAAATAAGTGTTCGTAGCTGCTTCAGCAGGCTTATTTGTCATGTTTAGGGAAAAGCACCTTTAAATCCTGACAAAGCTGTCTTGTAAAAGAAATCTAAATCTGTGTTTGTGGCTTGTTTGGCAGCACACCTCTCCAGTGTGTGGCAGCTGCTGCAGCAGTGGCCAGGATGCTCAGAGCAGGGGTGCCTGGCCTGGGGCAGCTCTGGGTGCAACTCTGTGCTGTTCCACAGCAGAGTCAGCAGCTCCTGTGCTGTACAGAGCACAGCAGGGCTGAAGCTCACACACTTGGGGAACCCCCTGTCTCTGGGGCCAATATGTTCCTAGGGAATGAAAATTTTCCCATGATTGATCTGACTATGGGAATACTTTGGACACCAAAATGATGCAGGTAAAATAATACTCACTGAAACTTGTTCAGAGAAAAATAAGGAAATGCAATATGAGAACTCGTCAACTTCTGTATGTTACAGATACGGAACTTGTTCAGTGTAATAAAAGAATCATGGGAAAAGCAGAGGCAGAGGAAACAAAGCAAAGAAGGTACTCAACATTTCCATGGCATATAAACCTAAATTGAATATTTTAAGTGTGAATATTTACTGTTAGCCCTGCAACCTCAAAAATGCCAACAACATATGCATGTCATTCATGATTTTCTACAGTTATAATTCAGCATGCTGCTCAAGTTGTAGGGAGAAAATTTGTGGAGACAAAAGGCAACACTGAACAATGACCAAATTAACTTTGCAGTAACCAAAGCTGGAATCCAACTCAGTTTCAGATAAACACAGATAAATGGATTTATATACTCTTTGCACTTGAGATTGTGTTTAATCCAAATTAAACCAGGTAAGGGTGTACTCCTGCAAGGACAGTCACAACGCAAAAAATATTTAATCTCATTCTATTTTAGCTTAGCCTAATAAATTGTACCTGGCAAACATTCTTGTTAATCCCACAGCACTTTCACTCCTATGTCACTGACTGGTTTTCTGCCCACTCTACATTTCTTGCCAGGGTAAATGAGCTTATGCAAAGGTCTGTGCTGTCACAGCTTGGATTTAAGATCCTGGTATCACTGAGTGGCTGGGGCTGGAACCATCTAGTGCAACAACTGTATGAGCTCAGTCATCAGCTTGGACTCTGCCCCTCCCCACACACAGTGTAGGACTAAACAGTCCTGCCTTGGTCTGTTATGTTGGTCAAATGAAAAGCAGGAAAGGAAGAAAACCTGTCTGTATTTGAAACACTTACTTTTTCACGTGTTGTTTTCAGTTACATATTGTGTTGCACGACCCTCTGTTTCCTAGGCCTTCTTGGATGTTTTGTGTTTCCACTCTGAATGCAATATAACCACTGTTGGAACTATGCTGCAGCCCACCAGGATTGAGAGCCAGGTACTTCTCATAATAGGAGGTCAAACTAAATGAAAGTCAGAGCCCCACCAGTTCTCACAGCTGAATTCCAGCACTGGATATGACATGGCCAAGGGGAAAATATTGGATTTATTTTTATGAGTTAGTCATAACCCTAATGCCCTTAAGAGGTACTGTGAGAAGTGAATCCATTCATAAGGCCAACAAGGTCACTTTTAACTTGTAAAAATAAATCCAATATTTTTCACTATGTCTTATTAGGTTTGTACAATGCAGCAACCACTGTGGTTTGTTTTAAAAACGTCACTTCCCACAACTGCTCATATTGCTTTTTAGCATGATTCCCCTTTCCCATGTTCCTCAGCTCCCAAGGTCTGCATTGTCTCTCTCACTGCCTTTGTTTGTGCCTTGAGATGCACAGACAAAACACATCCTGTTACTGAAAGCGCTCTCGAGTTTTCTGTTCAGTCCTTGCTCTAACACAACTCTGTTGTCACAGTCTCTCTTTTCTACCTCACGTGTTTAACACATCCCTAGCATTTCTCTCAACTGGTCCTACACAGCCTCAGCCTTCCCTGACCTGTCTCAGGAACTGCAGCCATCAGAAATCCACAGAAGCATTTGGAATTTGTTGCTTAGCCTGGTCTGACAAATAGTCTAATAATAGCCTGAATTGGATAACTTCTTTTTCTTCCCCCCTTAAGGCTTCAATAGCTTAGAGGAGGATGGAAGAGCTGAGATGTGACCAGGAATACTTGTCCCAGCCCATGAAATCTGCCCTTTCAGGCCATGAGAAGTCCTGCAGACCTCAGAGATTTCTCAATTTGAACAGCATTTCCCTCCACAGACAGCAAGAGCCCATTACACATTTCCTCTTTCTCCCCTGTAGCCATGCCATAATCCACAAACAGCAGGAAAAGGCACAAGGTATGGAAAGACACAGCCTTATAACCAAAGAAGGGAGGTCTCAAGTGACTACTGACACACACAGGAGTGGGAAGATTTGGGATGGTCACACTTCCTTGCCTGCAGGAGAAAAAGGGCAACACTTTGAAGAGCTGAGCCTCAGAAAGTCAAGAGGAGATTACAGGAAGTGTCTCAGAGGTGGTGAAAGGAGGAATGAGATACTCATCCCTTCAAAACACAGGGTAAAATATTATTTCAGGGATAATGTTAATAAACCAAGAAACCAAAGAAAGCAGTTGATCAAAGAATATGGACAGAGCGGAACAGTTTGCTCTCAATATAATTCAAATTTTTTGGCCAGCTTCTGCTTCTGGGCAGAAGCTTTAGGGACATTCATAAAAATCTAATTAGAAAATAACATCTCTCATGAATTATTAGCTCCCCTCATATCTGGTTGTAATAGATTAAATTAAAGTCACAAAACCAGCAAAATATACTAAATCAATTAAAAAGGAGGTTTTTATGTCAATCACAGTCTATTGCTTCCTTTTAAAACACTGAAAAAGAAATGGTTTATGCCAAGAAACCTCTCTAGAAAATATTCACTTTTCCCCTACAGGAGCTTTCAGAAGTTTCCAAAAGCCATGCAACATGTATTTTCTCTCTCCCTTTGTACTAAGCAAAATATAAATCAAGCAGTGAACAGTCATAGGAACTAAAAAAAAAAAAAAAAAAATCTATCTCTTTTGTTTTTTTCCATGTATCCATCTATATGTTCCCATTCATTTCAGTATGATAAGCCTGTATCTTTACTGGTGAAGACCAAGCAGAATTTGGCTTTGGTTGATCCAGATCAACACACCTATAATTTTTTCACCCTTTATCCAAATTCTGAGCTACATTCCTTCCCAGGAACAATTTTCACTCCCTTTGTGCTAATGTAAATGATTTCACTAATGGCAGTGATTGCACAAGGTGCAAAGGGAAAGCAGACCTTCAGTTGTTTTGGTGAGAAAAGGCTCTGCATGAGCACAGCAGCTCTCACTGCTCCCACACTGCTCCGAAAAATGGCATGGCCACATCTTTATCATTTCAAAGCCCCAGCTCCCTGCTCAAGTACAGCTCCAGATCATATAGAGCAATTTGAAATCTTGGCACTTGGCTTTCAATAATTCCCTGTTAGATTACTGTCTGAGGAAGAGCATATAACACAACTGCTACAAATGCTGGGAGCAAAATCTTCAATAACAACTTAGCGCATATGATAACTTTCCCAATTTCCTGCGTCTACACCACCTATCTCTTTACTCTGGTCTGTAGCAGCTTGTTTCTTTATTGAACATCTGCCTTGGGATCCCCTGTCAGAAAAAGTAATAAACACATCAATCCGAAAGAAAGAGTATTGCATGGCCCAAAACTACTTAACCAATCAAATTGGCAGCTGCTAGCATGAAACTAAAGGGATAAAACTCTGAGGTGCTTTTTATACAGTGTATTTCTAATGATATTACACACCTGCTGCCATTTTGCACACCTAGCTGCCTGAGTGCTTCTAATAAGTTAATTATAGTTTCTAGCAGCAATTATAGATTTCAACCTTTGTGGAAATACAAAGCAATGGGATTAATTTGTAAATCTGCTATCTCACTGATATTTGACAGCTATTGCTTTGATTCTCCTTCCTACAAAATACAGATGGATTGTCTTGGGAAAAAAAGCATTCTTTAACCAAATAATAATAAAAAAGCACAATAAAAACGCCTTGTAGCTTATTATCTACAGACCTCACAACTTGTAACTGTGACTGTAATTATAGCTGTTCGAGTTTCCCCTGCAGGTTTTGCTAAACAAACAAATGAAAAAGATACCCAAAAGGAAAAACCAAAGCAATTTGTGCTCTCCAGTTATCATAATATAAATATCCATAGATTACTTGCATAGAGAGAAGATCAGATCTAATCTTCCACCACAGTTTCTTGTAAATTAGAAATTACATTTACTTCAGGTGTATACTGTTTGCCCAGTTCATATCCAGCTGTAAATTAGAGCAGTTTTGCCTTTTGGGAGAAAAACCTCACTTTTGAAATGTGTCTTATTGACTGTGTATAGATTACCAGCAGCTGATCCATGGAGTAGATTTGAAGGCAGAACTGCCCATAGGCAACTTTCTTTATTGATTGTAGATTGATATTCAGTTGATTTTTAAGAAGAGCAAAATAAAATAAGGCTGCAATGTAATTGCCAACTTTTTGTAGGAATTTTTTGCCCAGGTAAGTGGTGGAGCCACCATCCCTGTAGGTATTTAAAAGCTGTGTAGATGTGGAATTTAATGCCATGGGTTAGTGGTGAGCTTGGCAGTGCTGGGGATACTGTTGGACTCAATTCTAAAAGATTTTTCCACCCTAAATAAGTCCATGATTCTTTGATTAGCTCAGACAATAGTGCTGCTTGACAAACTACTTGTTCTTCATTCAAACACTCACATTAGCATGCCTGGCTTACCTTTGTTTTCAATGTTCCCCTTCCCTGAGTTAGGAAGGTGAAGAGGGGAGGAAGGCTGTGGTCAGCTGTACCTCAACTTTCAGTATCTGCAGAGCCACAGAGGTACTTGTGATGTTTCTGGATGGCACTAAGGTCTGCATTACTGTGCAGCCTGCCACACCTGTCCCTTAGCAAGAAGGGGATCCTCATTTTGGGTTAAACATTCTGAATAATTGCTTTGAAGACAGTGTTTGCTTTTAAAGCTTTGTCACAGTAAAAGCCACAAGACCCATGAATTCCCACTTGCTATGGAGTTCTGGCTCATAATTTCACACCTGTGTAGGTGAGCTGATTTCTAGTAGGACTGAGTTCTCAAAACAGCATTTTCCTTGCAGGCATTAATAATGCCTCTCTTCCATTCTCATAAAACCAGCAGAAACTTAATCTGTCATTCAATCCATTTTGGTTTAATAGGTCCTTGGTTGACCAGGGTACAGAACTGACAAACTTGTCTGAGCACATAGCACAGTTGCAAACATTCTTCTTGAGGAAACCACATGAAATTATTCATTCCTATGAAAAACCTCTGCTCAAAATACTACAAAACTGAGGTGCCAAGCACCAGCTTGGATTCAGCAAAGCACTTAGACATTTTCCCAATTGAAACACATGCAATATACCCCCAAGTGCAGTGGTGGCTTGGGACTGAAAAGCTCAATGTCTAGTCCAATTCTACTCAGTGTCACACTGACTATTAAAATCAAACATGAGGTAACAATGTGCATCTACTGTGGATAATTGCTTGAAGCTTATGGGAAACTGTTATACAGCCAAAGCATTTTAAATAACATTACCCTGGTTTTATAAGTGTAAAGCAGAGAAAGCCCTGGTTTTCTCAGGTTTACCAGACAGAAGTTGTGTGAACAGCAGAACTAATGAAGACTAATTTCCCATAAATTAAGTTCTTTGTCACCAAAATCCTGCCCCTATGCCCTCACCACAACTGTTCTGCTCTCTCCATGTTGTTTAGGGTTTCCTCTACCCAGGACACAGCCCTTGATGTGGCTGACTGACCAGCTGGCTGCTCCAAAGGGACACTGATGGACACCTCCTGCTGGTTCCCCTCAGAAGGGACACTGCTGCATGTCACTCTTGCTTTGCCACATTCCAAACCTCACAAGACAATTTGTGACCTTCTGTCTCTGAGACCTGAATTTTTATTTCATATTTGATTAAAGTTGGCCATAAATTCAACAGTCTTAAGGACAAGGAGTTAAAAAGCATCAGACCAAACAACAGAGCTCCCCAGCCAAGCTTGCTCTAGAGGGGCACCAAAGCCTTGTTCCTACACATGGAAGAGTGTAGGAACATCACTCTATTGATCACAAACATGTTAAATTATTTATTCTACCAAAGGCAATACTTTGTGCAAAACACCCTAGTAAACTCAGAAGTGTGGAGAAACACTCCCACTTACCTTTCTGCTTTCAGCCATGTCCAGCTTCTTCCAGGCTCCTTGAGTTCCTCCCCATCAGGTTTCTAGCTCCCTTCATTGCCACAGACTCAAGCCCTTCTCCTGGGCAGCTGGGAAATAAATGAAGATTGTTCACCTGTGCTTCCATTCCCCATCATCTCAGACTCACTCCAGCTGGGGATAACCATGTCCATTGTGTTTTGGGCCCACAGAGGGGTGGCCTCTTGTGCATCAGTGAATTGCAATTTTCCCCTAATGAAGAAAATTGTTCCTGTGTATTTGATGCCATTATTTTGATTCCTACATAAGCCAAACTTATATGATAACCACCTCCATGGCTTGGAGAAGGTAAATTGAGAAGAAAGGGAGCCCACTAAAGCAAAAAAACCCCCCAAAATAGCTTTACTGCAGATAGTTCACAGATTTCACTTAATTTTATCTATAGAAGAAACTAATAAAGCATGCTCACCATTTGTAGAGTGCATAATATGATTAACTACTCCTTCCTACCTGGCACATCTCAGATTTCCTGTAACAGCAATATTCAAATGACAGTATTTAAGAGGAGAACTTGCTGTAACAGCAAAAGATTATACACTGGCACACAGTTTATGAGATGTCTGTGTCTTTTTTCACTGCTGGTCAGTTCACTTTTATCCCAAATTTTCAATTTTCACCTTTAAAAAAAAGACCTTCCTGCACCTTGATACTAGTACTCCTTATACAGCTCCATAACAAACACCCCAGTAACTACCCAGGATTTGAAAAATATATTAAATGTTTTAAATCTCAATCCCCCTGCAAATCCACTGCTAGATAACTAATAATTACCCAGAGTTACTTCTACAATATGGGGCAGCTACTTTGACATATGTAGTTCCTCATTAGAGTTTGAGAGGTTTTTCTTTCTGATTACATTCTCTCTAAAACTGCCAGCAAGGCCACTTACTTCAGGAGGGTGGAACTGAAGAGCAGCACTTCATTTCATAGTACATTATCCGGTGATGGGCAGGCAAAATTACTTCACTGGGTGTTTATCTGCCCTCCTAATGGACATCAGGTCTAAACCCCTTTCCCTGTGTGACTTTCCTGTGCTTAAGTACCCGAGGAGTTCCTGAGCTGCTGAGTTTGTCTGCTTTTTAGCACTGGGCATGGCACAAAGATTTATGTTGTTCTGTGTGACCATAGCAATCATCCATCACTATTAATTACAAAAAAGTCTTTCTCCTTGTTTTTAAAAGCCCTTTGAATAAGCTCCCATTTTGAAGTTATACCACAGATGGTTAAATGTTTGTGGACACAGAGAAGGCAAATGTTCTTCAAAACACCTTTGTGATCTATCTAGGCTTCTATGTCAGGGAGAAAGTCAAGGGATTTAGGTGACTAAAGATGACTTTCCTCAGCCAAATTTAGCCAAAAGTTACAGAAGCAAGTTACAGAAGCAAGTTACATCATCTCTCTCCAGAGTCAATGGGAAAAGATACACTTCTTCAGAGACAGTTCATGCTAACATGAAATAAATACCAAATCCAGGTGGAATGAGTAATCCTTTGGAGATGCTTCTTGCTATTCATTCATTATGGAAACCATCTCAGAATATGGAGTTAATCATCAAAAGATCTTTGCTTAGATAAGATGAATGTTCATTTTCCCAGTGGTTCTAAAATTATGGCAACTTTGTATGTAAAAAAGGAACAGATAAAAATATCTGAGGAGAATTTATAAATATCTGAACACAGTTATGCCACTTTAAAAATAAAAGTATTATTTTCTTCTGTTGAAGATGGGTAAATCATACTAAGAGCAAACATGACAGATCATTTTTTCTCCCAGAAAAGAAATAGCATAGGCTAACTCTCTGCTTCATCTAGAGAATTTGCTTTAAAGTAGTTACACCAAAGTAAAAATACATTACTTAATTTCTTTTCATAATAAGAAACAAAAAAGTATATTTAAACTGTGCCAAGTTCTCCCTGATGAGGGATGTCTGTACAAATGTTGCATCTTTCTAACCACCAATCCCATCCTATCACCCACTACCTTGTATTACATTTATTTTTGTACAAGCTGCCAAAGCTACATGCACACCACTACTGCCACCACTAAATGCTATTAATGGGGCAGGCTGCAAAAATGGAGAATGAAGGCTATTAATATTAGGTTTTAACTGATATCACTGTATTTGCCACCTAGTGTTTGAGTTTGCAGAGTCCACTTCTATTCCATTCAGCTGTAAAGAGAAAAGTCTAAACAGTTGCTTCTTACCTGAAAGCTAAAACAATGTTTTTACAGAATCCCTCATTTCCAGGGCTTGAGACTTTTAAAATCCCAAATATTGCATGCCTTCCAACTGACCATTGGACATCAATATGATTTGATCACAGTGTTACTGCTAATCAAACCTCTACTTTTCCTCTTTTTGGACTTGGAAAATCTACACAGCATGGCCTTAATCCAGACTTCTCCTGTCACAGACCTACCAGAGCCCAGACTTTTCCTGCCCCCAAGGGAAGCTGAGAAGCACATTATGGATCAAATCCCATCTTTCCCCCATAAGGACAGAGCTGTACCTCCTGCCCTGGCTGAAAGGCAGTTTCACTTGCTGGTGGATGAGCAAGGACAGCGAGGGGCAGGGCAGTGGTGCTGGGTGGGATTGGGTTGCTACCTGTCTGATCAGGAAGGAGTTAAAATCCTAATTTTTCTATTGCATTTCACTTGAAAGATAACCCTCTTTTATTACAGGGTGGCTCAAACCCTTGGCTTGCACTGGCATTGCTCAGTAGAGCATTTGGTTTTCTCTTTACATCCCATTTTAGCGAGTGTTGTGTTTTATAAGATAAAATGATAAATGGCCTGACTTAAATGACCGGAGGGTATCTACTTTCCTGCTACTCTATTTAAAAGGTTTCTGTGAACATTTTACACACCTTATTGTGTGACTGTGGCTGTCTAATAGCAAAGGAAACAATAGCCTCTGATGTCCACAGAGGCAGGGCATACCACACAGGTGCCATGTTTTACAACACCACTATATCTTGTCATTCAGAAGTGAATGACAATTTGTTCATCCCTGAACAAATTGCCTGTCATATTTAAAGATAAAATCTGACAGTGCCAGAGCTGACAAGTAGTCCTCAACCCTGACATACAACACGGAGCTGAATTTTGCTAGATTCACTGTAGATGGATTTGTCTTTAGAGATTCACAGCAAAGCTAACTGCTGGCAGAGCAGCAAAAATTATTTCAAAACATTGCTAAGTGTCAGACTTTATTAAATGGTTGCTTTAAAAAAAGGGGAAAAACCTTCTGTGTTAGCTTTAGAAAAGAACTGTACAGAAATGTTTTTACATATTTTATACTTCTCTATAAAATAATGATTTACAGTGTTTCTAAATAATGGAAAGTCCCATGGTACATTTCAGGAAGTGTATATTCATTGCTCCTGAGCACTTGGATTTTTATTTACACTACATGAGCTTGTATTCTTTTATCTTTTGCCCCGTGAGGCTCTGAAAGGTACATACAGTAAATGAGAATTAAGAAGGAGCAACACAGTGTTCAGCAATGCCCATCCACTGCTCAGGTGGTGACTGGGGGCAGTCAGAGGCTGCCTTGGGAAGCAAACACTGCTGCTGCAGTGCTGTTTACCCCTGGAAACACCAAAGGGAGCAGAAGATGGAGGCTACAGGACTGCAGCACAAGTGGCAATGATGGGCAGAGGCAGGACAGGTACCCAAAGGTTGAAATCCTAACCTGTAACTGCTTTCAGATCAGCCCCTTTTTATGCCCCCATTAGATACCTGTACATTTAACTCCCTCCTTGGCCACAGAATGCAAACTTTGCATTTATAGCTGTAGAGATTTTTCTGTTCCTGTTCATTAGCCATTAACAAGGAGCTATGTGTTTGTTCTCAAAGAGGAAAAAGAGAGGCATAAAGCATTACCTGCAGTTCAATGTGCCACGTTGTGTCAGATAATTTCCCAAAGACAGCCTTGATGTCGAGATGTCTTTTCACACCTACTGCCAGTTGGACACCTTCCCTAGACCCCATCCAAGCTAGCCTCAAGCAATTCCAGTGCTGGGACATCCACAGCTTCTCTGGGCAGCCTGTTCCAGTGCCTCATCACTACCACTGTGTTGTGTTTCTTCAAGGAAAGGGACCTTCATCACAGGGCCAAGGCTAGCAGGGGGTGCAAGTACCTGTGATAAACCAGGGAGAGAGCCAAGGAGGGTAAGAGGGAGAGCTGTGCCCTCTGCCACAGTGGGTGACAGCAGGAAGGTGAGAGCAAGGGGCTGCAGCCATGTTTCTGAAGGGGTTGTGATGCTGCCATGCAACTTGAACTTCTGACAAGCTGGTGCTGATGTAGAAGTCTGGGCCAGGAGTATTATACAAATGTCCAAAATGGATGATTGACATCAGTTAAGCCAGGATCAATGACTGGAGAGCCTACTGCTATGTGTTGCATGCAAAACTGACATGTGCAGAAGGCTGTGGAATTATAAAATTGGAAATTAAGTGGTCAGAGACAGGCAAAATCTCAGCTACTGCCCCCACCCCCAATTTATATTTCAGCCACAGATCTGCCATGAAAATCAGGATTTGAATTCAAGAATAATGGTAAAAAATGCCTTTCTGTGAATCAGTAATCCGGGAATCCGCGGGGCAAACACTCTCACTCTGCTTTTGTTCAGATACACAAGAGCTCAGTGGTGGCTCTAATGCCCTCTAACTGCTGGGATCTCCCTTCCCTGCCACAGGATTTCTGCCCAGCCGTGGTGTCCTCCCTCTGCTGGTGACTCTCTGGCAGGCTTGCTGCTATAGTGTGCACAGTCCTGCACAGTGTGGGGAAATAATATGGGTGAGTATGAGAGAGAGGAAGTTCAGGTGCAGACACAGCTCACTGTCTCCCATGAAATCACCCCTGCCCAGCCCCTTGGCTGAGACTAATGCCATGGGATGTAGCAAAGGACCATTCAGATGTGAATTCTAATTGCAGCTCTAACTTGATTTTGGCAGCCCCTTGAGTGCCTCTTGTACTGTACATCTCACCTGGGTCCCTGGACCTCAACCCCAGGAGTGGCTCTTGTGTTTTTCATCTGCTGGATAAAAATAATCTGCTGCCGTCACCAGCTGCATTTGGTCCAAGAAGAAAATAGCCCAGACTTTACTAACTCATAGTGGTGACCCACACAGGGACACTTCTCACTCTCTGCAACAACAGAGGAGCCACTTATGTGAGTTTCATTTTCTCTCTTATAGAACTTTTCTACAGCATGGACCTATCTACTAGTGACTACACTAAAAACATCTCCCAGAGTACTCCATCATCCAGTTTCCTACAAAGCATGACTTTGCCTTAGGAATAGTGTTAGCAAAAGATGTAATTGTCATTCTCCTGGGCTGCATCAAATCTTATTTAAGGATGGATCTCCTCTCAATTTCTCTTAGAGGCACTTTACTCTAGAGAGAACCAATCCATTATTGGAAGGAGATGTTCTGACCCCATTAGCTGGGCAGATGTGTGTTTGAACTACAGACCTCTGAGCATCCTCAATCCGAGATGAGCCAGCTCAGGCGATGGTGTCTGGAAGGGATGCAATCTCAGAGATCCCTCTGCATCCTGCTCTGTACCAGGCAAGTGCCAAATGCACACTGCAATGGGCACCTGAGAGATCAGTATGGCCAGCAGCTGATAGAAAAGAGTGAATGGAAGGGTATGCAGATAAATACAAAATCCTGGGAAGTGTAACTTTGGATGTATGCTGTGTTTAAAAAAAAAGCATTGGAGAGAAATTCCTTGTGTTTTATAATTCTCATATTGGCATGTACAAAAAATCAGTGTATTATATTGAATTTTTTTAAAAGACTGCTCTGTTTCAAGCTTGCTTCCTGCATGTTTGACTTTGTCCTCCTGAGAATACCAGAAGATGCATAATACAAGCATTTGCAACCTTTAAAAGTGGAAATGTCATAAGTTAGTCTTAGTTAGTCAGTTGTGGCCCTGACTCTAATGAAAGTGCTGTTGTCCAATATACTTTGCTCTACATTGATTTTTCTTCTATCAGCTGGGAGTTCTGGTAAAAGAACAATGGATCTAATAATATCAGTAAAGCCAAGAAAGTGAGGAACAGAAAGCTCTTCAGTATATATATATGTCAAGCCACAATCAATTTCCAGATTTGAAATTATGTTTTAAAATGTATGTTTAATACAAGAGCTTGTTCTAAGTCTATCAAGTCAAAGCTTGTATAGTTTCAAGTTCCTGAATGACTGCTTTATCAAGTAGCCCAGAGTTAGGCCCCAGAGGTTAAGCAATAAAGGAGAAACAAAAATAACTTAAAAGTTTCTGCAGCTAGTTGAACCCAGCAACAGCTCCTTAAACCGCTTTTACATTCCTACAGTTTGACATACCATAAAGCCACAAAATACACTGAAAAGCTATGAATTTGCTAAGCAGGATTTCACTTCCTCATGTTGTTAGAGGTCATTAGGTTTATTACATGTTAGCAAAATACTTGTAAACAGAAAATATGGAGGCTTATAAGAAGTGCCCTTTATTTTCACCCTAATCATTAAGAAGCAACTAGGAACAGGATAATAACAGAAACCTAATTAATGAAGTGCTGCTAGTTCCAAAATCTTAGTGATACTTATGCAGCAAGTTTCATACAGACCTGCTGAAATGAAATATAATTGTGCAAAGAGGGCACTGTATAGATAGACAAGAACTTGTGCATATGTCTTCGGTAGGATAAGCTGTTTCAGTTACAAACTCTACAATCACTCTGGCCTCGCTGAAAAAGCAAATATCCAGAGTGATACAAACCTTCTTTACTTCTTTTTACTTATTTACAAACTCAGTGTGATTCTTCTGGTTTGAGACTATAGTTCTCTAACATGAAAAACTGTGTAATAAAAATCCTAACACGTTAAAAAATGTTTAGCAAAAACTCACTTTGAGCTATGATTGTATGACCACAAAACAGACACTGGCTGACACATAAATTGCACATCTGCAATTTCAGCAATGTAACTTGGGACCTTTTAGACCAGAAATTAAGTCTCATCACCAAATGAAATTAATATCTTTTAGCTATAGCAGGGTATATAACCTTATGAAACTCTCATTTGCAGAGTGTAACTGTATGTGAGGGTGCAAGTGCCTGTTTGATGAAAAGACAACTATAAGGCAGTCTCCCCAAAAAGTATTTCAGTTCTCATGATAGATTTCCTAGGGAAAGAATGGAATTAGGATAAAAATCAAAATTCAACAATCGCTGAATCCTGATTAGTCTTTGCCTCAACTAAGACCAGCTGCTCTTCAATGGAGATGCTGGAGGAGCACCTTAACCCCCACAGAAGTTGCCTCTTCTTGGGTCTCCTTGTGCTTGTGTGTTGCATCGTTGCTTTTTTTTTTTTTTTTTTTTTTAAAGGTCACTACTGCCATGTGCTTTACCCACTTTTATGAAAAGCTAAGGAAAAGTATGCTCTGAGAGTATAAAAAAAGGGAAAAAAGGGGCAGCTTAAGGCACTCTAGATTCCAGGGATACTAATCTTGGTCTTTCTAGATATGTATAAGGCATGTCACAATGAATTGTAAAAATGTGTCAAACTAACACCGGTTTTGCAAATGGGTCTTCATCCAGTTGCCTGGCTTTTACTTAAATCAATTAAACTTCTTCTAAAGCCAAAGGAAGAATGTTCTAGGCTAAGAAATTTAATTTCTTACCTCTTGGATGCCTTGCTGACTCTAAGCTGGAGTGTGTGTTAATAATGCTCTCTGTCAACTTTTTCTCACAGAGACTCCATTCCATCCTGGCCAATATTATTCACATTTCCATCACTTCTTGGCTGGAATCTACTAATGCAGACTAATTTGCACACACAGCCTTTGGCCTTAAGGGAACTCCAGGAACTGCAGAACACTGCAGTGCAGCTCAGCCATGCAGCCATGTGCACATCAAATCACTCTGCCCTCCTCTACCATGGCTCTTGTCAGAGCATCAAAAGAAATCTGCAGTATTGGTCCTTGCCTTGCTCTGCCACCTGAATCTGGGATAGCAGGGACATAGCTTTCCACTGGGAAAGAGACAATTAATGACAACTATTCCTCTGACATAGAACCCTCCACAAAATCTGATGTGGGTGGTAGATAAACCTGTGAAATTAAGCTCTTTAGAAACAAAGGACATCACCAACCTCACTGCCTCTTAAGTCTATGTACAAGACACATTTCTTTGACATTGCCTTGCTTAACTTGGCTACATGTGTTTTAAATTGCAAGCTGTACTGCAACAAACATGGAACAAAGTTTATTATACTCAAACAAGTTGATGCAGTGCTGGTAGGAACTGAGTTCCTACTATTCACATAATGTAACAGTTCATGTCAGACATGGGAAGTGTGAGGTTGCACAGCCAGAAGAATGTGCTCTAAATCTAGGAGAGCCATAAATTTTAACTGATGGAAACACTATTACAGGGAGTAGAAGTCAGTCATATTCATTTATGAGTCTTACCAAAGGCTCAGAAATTAATCTGCCTTCCTTACCAGAAGATTTGCAATATAACCAGAATTTAATTCTATCGATTCAAAGAATAAAAACAAATTCTCCACTATGTATTTTATCTATTTACCATTATTAAATTGTCAGCATAGGCAGAAGAGGATGACCATGCACTTGGACTTGACACACACTTAAGGTTGTAATAACTGTGCCACTTTGACAAAGTTTCTCTCTCACTATTTGGCATACAGAGAGCTTACAGAAACCAATTTTGTCACCTATGCACCTGAACTTAGATGGTTTGAAAAATATATGCTCTTCCTCCATGCACTGTAATAATGAGGTATTGAAGACAAGACCTAACACCTTCTGGAGGGCAAATGACAGACAAACAAATTCTTTAAGTGATTTATTTGATAAATTTCAGTAAATTACATAAGTTACAAACTTACATATCACTGTATATCTTACAGAATTCTATAAATAGATCTCAATAAAAAAAGTAGCAGTACCAAATAAAAAAGGAGTCAAAATAACCTAATAAATTGGTTCAAAAATAAATGTACTTCAGGGAATATCTGATATGTAATTCTAAAGCTTTCTCACTTTAAGGTCATGTCGGCCTAACAAAGAACAGAACTTGTTAATAACACTACTGTTAATACTGAGAAAAAAGGGAAAGAGGGGGTATCGATCAATAGAAAAGAAAGAACAGCAATGAAAGGGTTGTGGAATTCTTTGATGTGGGGCATTAAATTATTAGGATGTTCATCAAAATAGCTAGAAAAGCAGTGCTCTCAGTAAAGTACTCCCAGACTACCAAGTAAGTACCAGCCCAAAGTGCTAACAGGTGCATAACCAGCATTCCAGTTTGCTTCAGCAGCTCATCTTCACCTTGGTAAAAATAGCACAAATACCAACAGGGTGTTTTCTTAAGAGTTTCCTAATACAGCAACTGTACCCCTTTGTGGGACAAGCAGAGGAAATACTATAGAGGAAATAGATCTAGAAGAGTGGGGATTGTCCAATATTATATTGTATTGTATTATACACTGCATATTCTCCATGGAATCATTTAATTCCAATAAAATCTGTCTTTCCCACTGAGAACTCAGGGACTTGGAATGCATCTAAAATATTCACTGGAAAGTTTAATCAAACCTTAGGAGGTCTGAAAGATCTCTATTATAGGAGATGTATTACTGTATGTTATGCAATTAAATATTGTGCTATGACACAAGTAGGATAGATTCCAGCTCCACTTGCAGATAACTTTGGAGGACAACAATTTCTATGAGAGCATCTTTAATCTGTAAACTGAGCTGATTAACTGGAAGTAATGGAGATACACCAGAGGCACAGGGTTACGTAACAATTGTTCCAGTGTTGGCACTCTGATCCCAGCTGCACTTTTGACCTCTGCCTCAGTTTCTCTGTGTAAAGCATCCTGATATTTTAAAATAAAAAGCCACTTTAAAACATCAGTACAATTAGATGTTTAATTTTTCAGTGAAACTGTTGAGCAAAGGGAACTTGGAAAATTCCTTCCCATTCCATATGTTATACATTGAGGGTTACAACGAACTAGGAAAAATGAAAAACTTGTGAGAATAAACAGGTGATTTCACTGCACTTTCCCCTTTTTTTTTAATGAAGACATTCATCTTCCACAAGAAATGAAGCTTCTCAAGACATGCTGGAGAACAAAATGCTCAAGTCATACACGCTTAGTTTCAAAGTTACATTGCTACTCTGAGAGAGAAATCAATGTATACTGTATTAAAAACAATCATCACAGCCCTTCAAATGATTGGAGAGCTTAACTTTGAATGCAATTCACCCTAATAGAGGCTTTAATGGCTTTTGACAGATTGTTCCACTGATCAAGGGACATGCATGAAAATAACTGCCTACCAAGCCCTGATTTGATTTTAAGAAAAGAAAACCGAAGGTTAATGGTGAACAGAAGTTGATTGTTCACATTTTCACTGAAATAACTCTATCTGACCTGTTCTTAGAAGCAGTGAAATAAAGGATAATGGGAATCTTATACACCTGACTTTTTACTTTAGCCTGTAATCAAGGGGACTAATCAGACCAAGATGTGTTGGCATGAAAGCAAGTATTTGACGATAGGGAGGGGGAGGAGAACAACTTTTGTGACCAAATTCTTAATCATCATGGACAAGCCCTGTAAAACCAGTGGAGATTTAGAGGATGTAAGCCATAGCATAATACATCCTTTTGGATTATGAATGTTATCTCCAAAGCAACAAGAAGAAGTTCACATGACATATGTGAAGTGTTCATGCCCAAACATCAACATTTTAATGTGATAATTTTATCAGTTATTTTTTGGCTTTTATTTTACATGTCATGCAGCCAGTTCAGCAGCCTATGTACAGTCTTTTTGTGACTGTATAAATTATCCTCTATTGTTCAATGAATGCCAAGATGAAGAGGACAGATGAATGTAAATGAAGGTGCAAGCCCAGCCACATTGAAGGGGAAGATTCAGTATGGACAGGAAAGAGAACAGTGCTTCTGTGAGGACTGGCCCTGCCTGTACAGGTCAGGTGAGCCAGAATAGGGCAGGATGGAGTCCTACAGAACAACAAGTGCTGGTGGCTTAGCCAGAGTCCATTATCACTCTGCAGCAGCTCCCACTCTCTAAAATCAGACTAGTGTAGTACTGAACTTTTCACTCTTATGGGGAGTGCAGTGGGTGTCTATTTTTGATGAGGAACCTCATGCAAGCAGAATTCTTGTTGTCTGACCCTTCCCTGTGTCAGCTCACTGTCCTGGTGGGACAGGACAGAAGATGAGCTGTAGCACCATGAATCTCAAATGGGAAACAGAATGTTTGGAGGTTCTCAGTCTGTGGAGGTGTAACAGGACAGAGGTGGGGGCTGAAGTTGGGGCTGAGAGTTTCTCATCCCTGTTGCTACAGTGGAACAACCATTCTTCCCAACTCTGTAATCTTGGTGTGAGCTGAGAGCAGTCAGCTCCCAGCAAAAAGCTGAGGAGTGGCTGTTGGGGGCAGGAAGGGGTTTAGGGAGCCAACATTAACTTTGCAGCAGGTGGTAACAATTAAGGGAGAGATCCTGACCTGCACTGTACAAGTTTGAGCTCAATGACTCCCATATGAGTTCACTTAATAAAGCTGTGGCCTTGAGAAAGCACATCCCTTGGGTCTCATGTGCATCTCACCTCATCTCTCTTGCCCTGCTCTCAGCCCAGCTTAGACATCAGTTGTTGGCTGGTTTGACATCCAATAGCCCAAATGCCACTGCATGACACAGGACTAATGGAACAGCACTGCTATAACTGAGAATGGAGTGATGCCAATTCTTAACACACTACAATATTTTAGTCACCTTTCATGATGGATTTTAATAACCTTTTAATTTCTCTGTCCTGTTCCATCAGTGGAATCCCTGAATCTCCCCCACTACATTAAGTAGTCCAGCAGGATTTTACAGTGGATCTTGCACCACTACCAGTGAATGAAAAACCATATTCAGATGATAATAAGGCAACTGATTTGTCTATTTATTATGGTGCATGTTACCCATCCTGCACAGTTTCCAGTCAATGATTACTCATGGCATTCTTATTTACCCTTTAAATAATCAGAATCTGTTGTAAAGCTTAGAAAATAAGTATGATGCCTTTAAAATCTACTGTATTGAGATTTATTCTATTTATTTACACAACCTTTTCAACAGAAGAAAGAACCTATGGGATAAAATATTTTCATAGACAGGGATATGAACAAAGCATTATAAAAACATTTCTAATTACATTGCATAACACAGCAGTTTTCTATCAAATACTTTAAAATGGTCTGTATCTTTCATCCTCCAAATTACAGAAACAATAGAAGTTTTTCATTTTCTGCCAACATTTTCTTTCTATCAGTGTAAAACCAACTCTGTATCAGATTTATAAAAGAAAGCCCTTGCCTTGAGCATTTCATTTGTATTGGTTCCATGTTTAGTCAGTAGCTTTTGTAAAATTGATGAATATTGTCTAAAGGCAAGTGCAGACAGGCAAATAGATCTGTATCTTCTGCAATCCATTTAGCCTGACACACACGTGCAAGTGAACTATTTTCCCTCAATTCAGTCCTGGCTGATGAAAAGTAAATGTAAGCAAAGTCGTGAACTTCACCATTTTAAAAGAACAACTGAATTTAATGCCAAGAGTTAATTTATGCTCTCACCTCTTCCTTGAAAAAACCTGACCGTGGTCCTCATGCTTCTAAAGCATCCACGCTTGGCAAACAATTGCTATACACAGAACATTTATTAGAGGCCATGTCTTCCAGCTCATCCAAAAAGGAAATGGGTTATCTAATGATGGAATATAAATGCATTACTAAAGAATCACTGAAACAAGCTAAATTGTAACTACTTAAATAAAATAAAGAAAACTTCAAAGTATTTGTCTGCTTCTAATACATAATCTAAACACAGCAATAATTTACACTTGATTTCTGTAGTTTTTGATATATCCTTGCCATTAACTGTGTTTTCCTTTTGGGGTACCCTTTGGCATTACTATGTGCTTCAAACAGTCCCATCACCTTACTCATGTTTTTGCCATAAACTCATGTAGGCTTTTTGGAGATATGAAATCTTTTCATACTTCTGCATTTCAAACAAACTCAATCAGGTTATACTGACTGAGATGATGCAAGACCGGAATGCAACACAGAGCCCTAAACCACTTGATTATTGGTATTTTGGCAGTGAATCTTAGGTCATATTCATTCCAAAGGTGTTCATTTGTCCATGGCTTAAATAAGTGCTATCTGACTGCACTGAGATTAGTACTTGTTCAGCTAATCCACTACCTTAAATCTTCAAGGATAGGCAAGACCTGAGAACATGTATTCTAAAAATTCTATTATTACTCCCAGCACCAGCACTCTCCTAACAGACTTGGGGTTGTTTGTTTTTTCTTTTTTATTGCTGCTGGAAATAATTATTTGCCAATCATTTTTTAATAGCTTTGCCTTCACTTCAGCTACAAACTTCTTTGATGTGCCTTCTCCACCCTTTGTGACGGTCAGATTCCTTTCAATACTGTGATCCCCACTGTTTTTAGCAGCGCTTAATTAAACACAAAGTAATCATAAAGTAACACTATAAATGAACAGTCCCCTCAAACACTGTGTTAACAGTGTTACATCATTAGCTTGTTTGAATTCATATTGCTCATTTCCAAAGCAATATCTGTTTCTGAGAACTGCCTTTTCAAAAGCAGAATTCCCACATCTTCAGCTAGCTTTTCTCTAAGTGATCTCCAAAGTAAACAGTGTTTAGTGTGGCACTAATCCAAATATGTGCTATTTGCCCACTGGTAAAGCCAGCTTTAGCTAATGCAGGAAAGAAAATGCTATGCCCATAACAGTATTTCCAAATGTTATGAAATCTGTGGCACAAGAGACAATAGATAAATGTGTGGATCAAGGTAATATTACCAAACCTTCCTGAAGTAATACTTTGTTCTTCAGAGAGTCTTTACATTCTACAGGGTAACTAAAAGTTTTTTCAAAAGCCCAGGACTACAATGGAAACACTTGATTCAGGTCTTTATACTCTTGCTGGCACAGCTATACCAGAAGTCTTATGAGGTACAATCTCTACTTGATATAATTGTCCTGGCAAAGGCTGCTAGGTGTGGACACAGTTTTATACCACTAAAACTGAATTTTTACTGGCACAGCTTCCTTAGCTCCAGGGAGGTCTGGCATATGTTATACTGTCAAAAGTACAACTTTCAGCAGTACAAGCCTCATCCGCATACATAGCACTTAGCCAGTACAGAAAGCTGGTGTGTTCTGGGTGAGCCTGGCCTCAGCAGAGACTTTAAACCCCAGATTAACACAGGAGGCATATTCATTTCTTAGTGGCAATGTCAAACTCTGAACCTTACTGGCTTCTTTTGTAGTGATAATACAGCCTGAGTGCTTTTTCACCATAATGATTTTCTTCTGTTTTTTTGTAGTAAAATTGGACACCAATCCAACCAGTTCAGTTAAAAGAGCAATTTACCAAATAAAAATTCTCTCTCATTCAGGAGTGCCCCGCATATGCACATTCTTTTTATAGCACATTACTGCAAAACAAACAGCTTCATCTCTCATCTTTCTGGCTTTGTTCTCATAGATCCCCCTTGATGCTGTAATACCCAGTATCACACAATCTAAATCTAGTTTGTCAGGGGACCAAACAACCCTAATGGAAGGCCTTACTTAGGTCCATGAGTTCTTCAGGCAATGCACTGGGATACCTGACCTTGGAATAGGACTCACAGCACGCAGAAACAAAGCAATGGTTAGAATTCAAAACTGAATCCTGAGTTCCAGGGAGCCCAGGAGGTACAGGTTCACATGAGAAATCTCTCCCAGTAATACTCAGTTGCCATGAGGCAAACCAGTACGAAAGTCTTGGGATCTGTGTTAGAATGCTTCTCCAGAATTCCTCATCTGATAAAATGGTCTAAGAAGGAGCCACTGCACAAAGGACTATCTCCACCATCTTCTGCCCCTTTTGTGGTAGTGGACGAAGAATTCACAGCTCTGTTTTCAATATCTCCAGCAGGCTCACCCCAAGCCAGCCTCTCATTAGGATACCCAGATCATGATTTACCACAGGTGTGAACCACACCTTGGGTTGCTCAAACCTGCCAGGCCAGAGACAGTTCTAGACACTCATGGAAGCTGAAATTTAGATACCCAAGGGAACTTGTTAAAACACTGGCTGAGCTGTGCCTGTTCAGCCTGAAGCAGAGATGACTGAGAAGGGACATTACTGGTGTCTGTCAGTGTCTGCAGGAGGGGTCAGAGCACAGAGCAGGCTCTGCTCGGTGGTGCCCAGCAATGGGACAAGAGGAACAGGCAGAACTGATGCCCAGGAAGTTCCACCTGAACATGAGGAAGAATTTCTTTCCTGTGCAGTGACCGAGGACTGAACAGATTATCCAGAGGGTGTGGAGTCTCCCTCTCTGGGGATATTCCAGAGCTGTCTGGACACAATCCTGTGCTTGTGCTCTGGGATGACCCAGCTTGAGCAGGGAGGTTGGACCAGATTGACCCCACCAACCTGACCCATCCTGTCATTCTGTGAAACATGGATATCCCTGGGCTGTAGGGTCAATGGGAATTAGAGTGGAGGAGGAGGGAACTAAAGCTGATGTTCTGGACTTTAGGTCTTAAAAAACACATGCTTCTGTAAATTTGGGGGCTGATCTTTTTTATTATGAGACAGTAAAAGCTACTGTGTAAAGACTGGTAAAATCGGCATTGACATATAAAATTACATATGATCAAGGAATCATAAAACTGAAAAGATTTATGATAACTACAAAGCTTCTCCCCAGATGACCAGCATCAATAATTCTAGGCTGGAAGGTCACTTGTTATTCCATCCATTGAACAAGATTTTGTAGATAAGCAATTACTTCTTCTAGATCATATGGCAGTGGCATATTACATTCATCATCATCTGTCCAGAAGGGATGGCATTCTGGTTTCTGGTCTTCTGGCAAGCTCTCTGCTGCGTCTGACTGGCATCTGAAAAGAAAGGTAAGCAGATAAACCACTTAAGTAAAACTGTATCAAGAAACTGAATACTCAGCGAGGATACATTTGAGCATTAATTTAAAGAGAAAGATGATAATAAAAAAGAAATACGACATCTTCTGACACCAAATGGATTGCATATTTCCAGTGAAGTTGATTTCTGTTGTAGGCTTCGTATTTTCTATAGGGATTTCTCAAAAAGCCAATCACAGAGAAAACTCAGTTAGTGCTCCTTTATATGGTGAATTATTTTTTCATTATCTCAGCTGTTATTTAAAGTATGTGATTAAACCATTATCAGATTTAAATGTTTGCCGGTTTCCAATGTATTACTAGATTATTGAGAAAGATTAAACTGAATTTACTACATTAAGGTCAGGGGGGATAAATTAAACAACATTAAAGAAGCTGGACTAGCTTTGTAGATTCTGGAGATTTACAAGTGTATCAACCTGCTCAGCTCTGAAAAAGGCAATTTAAAAAGAGAAAATTCTATAAAGAAAAATGGAAATGGAGGTTAATAACAACTTCCAATGATGAATAGGTGGGCAAAACTTCAATAAAATTAAATTAAAAGGTTAGTGTATGTTAGTCCCCAGAGAAAATGTTTAAATTACAATGTTTTTTATTAAATGGATTATTCATCAATACTAGTGAAGTCTAATTATAATATTCAACTGAACTGCAGCCTGCAAAGGGAAGTTTTTATAAGTGGCAATCATCACATCTCTAAAGGTCAGACTGGAATACAACGTGCTGCATCAAAAACATTGTCACAGTACAAGAATTTCTCCTCCTCTCTTTTCCCCTCAAACAACTTGCATGCAGCTGATTAATTAGTTAATGTTTGCAATGGGGCAAAACTAAGAAAAATGCTGAGTGTTACCTTAATTTTAGTATATACTGTAGGTCTATACAGCTCTTTAAAGAGATAACCAACCAAACTGCAGAAATGCACTTTTATCTCTTGTATGACATTTTAAAAAATTCGTGTTCTATAAGGCACATAATTTTTCTAATAAATTTAAAGTTGTTTTAAACATATGTGTTTTTCATCTCAGTAGAATGAACTCTAAGTATACTGACACATGCAACTTCCTTGTCCACACCATTGACCTTCTGGAAGAGACTGATGCCAAATGAAAGATGTCTTCTTCTCCTGGGAATTATTAATAGCAGTGTAATCCCCATGAGAAAACATCCTTCAGCTTTACACCCATGTTGGTGGGTGGTTAATTGCTACACCAGCATCCTGGGCACTCAATCCATCGTACATTACACTACAAGGACAGTATTAACACATAGCATTCCAATATATCTTCAGCTCTCCACATCAGCCCCTGATAATAGCATCTGTTAACATGCACTAAGTACTATTATGTAGCACATCACTTCATAAATAATAAGATTAGCCGACCTCAGGGCCCTGGGAAGAGTAATGTGTTTAAATGTTCTCATTATTTATTTAAAACAAGAATTAAAGGAACAGAAGCTACTTGTGACAATCCTCTTAGCATAAATATTAAACTGTTTGCATTGATAAGCTGCACTGTACAGAATAACAGAGGATTTGTTTTGCTGGCTGCTTTATAATAGTTGTTAGAGCAAATGCAGTTTAGTGTGTGAGTTCTGAGAGGTACTTAACTGATTGTGCCATCATGTTTGGAAGACATTTTCCAAATTATGTAAAGGAACAGGAGAAAATTAATATGCAGGGGAAGCTGAAACTAATTACAGCATAACTCTATAAGGCTTTTAAAATCTTGCTTCATTTTCTGTCTTGGCAAAAAATAATGCACTCAGTTTTGTGGGTAGTATAAGACATTCCAGTTTAAGCATTTCTATCTAAAAGTGGACAAATTAACCATGGAGAGATTATTGCAGATGACAAATTACAAAGCTCAGCCAGTAAATACTGCAGGCATATTATGTGATCTGCAAAACTCAGCTAATAATAATAATAAACATTCTCTCTCTCCCACACCTGCTAATAACAACAGTTTTTACTGAGAGAAAAGATATTGCAGCCTTTAGCTTCCTCACCATTTCAGAGCCCCTTTTTTACCTTTCGTGTCTTTTTTTTCCCTTGATTTCTCACACAAACAGATTGACCAGCTTTTCTCTCACATCTGGATGTTTGTGTTGCTGTAAATGTGGCAGCAGTCATGGTGAGGCTGTAGCTGGACAGCCTGTGAGCCACTACTTGCTACTTTCCCGTTTCTGTATTTTTTACCAGCAGAGTCATTGCTGAAAAGTGTCCCTACAACTAAGCAGGTGCCTGAACTTCCAGGCAATCATGCACTTGGGAAGTTTTAGCCATGGCATATTCCATGTGAGGGATTAGAGGAATGGAAGTGTGTCAGGTCCTCAGACTTGCTGTGTCAGTCTGATGACAGAAATGCATCGATGTGCTGTAAAAATATAAAAAAGGGAAAGCAGTGCCATAACACTCCAAGTTCAGCAATCCCACGGCACCTTTGTCCTTCTGTCGGATTTCTACTGCTTTTGCTCCATACCAGCCCGAACAGTAGGGAATGATACATTTTTACATTTTGTGATTATCTATTTTGACCAAAATTACAACCCCTGCGCTGCATCTGCTGACATCAAAGCCAGCTTAAGTTTCTCCTATTCAGAGGTACAGGGCTGCTTCTACGCAGTCACCATTGCACCTGACAGTTCATTAAGAAATTCACCCAAATAGCTCCCACAATCTGGAACGCAGCTAAAGATGGGCTTTCTCACTCAGAATAAGGGAGCAAAAATACACACCTTTCTAGGTGAGTATATTACTGATTAAAGAAAGATTCTATAGGAGAAATTGTTCCTACAATGGTCTTGAATTTGTAGCAGTGGAATAGAGCTGAAGATCTTGCCAAAAGCATAGCAATATTTTAAACTGAAGCAGAACAATCAAAGGCACCTAAATGATTGTACAGAATTATTTAAAATTCTTTGTATCTGACAGCTAATGTAAGTTAGCAACAATAACTCCAGATAAACAAAATTAAACAAAAAAAAGATTGTAAACATTGAGCTACGGTGGTAGTGGGAAAGTATGAAGATTTACCATATTGTAAGTTAATGAAAATATTCCATAGAAATTAAAAACTGTTGAGTTAATAGAGTCAGAACTCTGAAAGACAATAGAACTGATCTGTGTATATAATATGCACAAAATGTGTCAAGAGTGGAAATCACACAAGCTCTGAAATACAGAACAGATGCACTCAATACTTTATCTGCAGCAGGAGAACAGGAAAACTGCCATGATATATTTCAGAGCAAACACCTTGACAATATGTGTTCAACAACATATTACAGAAAGAATTGTTTGTCTATAGAATGTACAAAACTTCATGGTCCCTAATTTCTTGCTAAAATAATCAAGACTTGCGACAGTTTCAATTAAAAAAGCTCATTTTTTGTTACTGTTGAAGTGCATGTTCTTACTACCTCTACCTTCTGAAGTTCTCAGATTTTTCATAATCTTTTTGTCTGTTTTTGACAAATAGCCTTTGCCCATTAATATTTACCAATGTTCAACTAAGTGATGTCAAACATTTGTATGACTGTTTGACTATTTGCATAACAACACACAACACTTTCCCTGGGAGGTGGCTGATGTCTCATGGGCAGATGGACATTCACTGAGACAGACACTTGCCTAGTTATGGTTCCCTGGGCTGCACTGACTTTTGATGATCAGGGTGTCATCTACATTAGAGGACAGTGATCACGATGCTAAAATTAACCAAGCTAGCTAAAGTGTGTGTTAATTATGAGTATGCAAGCAGTCAATAAAAGGTTAATGCAAAAGTCAAAGGATAAATTTATTTCAGTATTGCATCACTCTACTGACTAAATGACTAACATTATGCTTTGTTTTTAATCGATATATTTTACAGTAATGCATGAGCCATTGATTTGAAGAAACATCTTCTTTTTAATAGTTAAGTTTTGCAACTATTAAGTATCAAGTGTCAATATATTTAAAACACCCTTTCTTCAGAGCAGATACCTTTTTGTTCTGCTGTCAGGAGTAGGAATGCATATAAGCCAAGAGGCAGCCTCAGGTTCTGCTGATGAATGTGATTAATGCAAATAAGAATTATTACCTAGGATCCTAAATAAGATACTGTGAATTAGAGTCCCTGGATTTTCCAGCACTGTTTGTCTACTCCACAGAAGTGTAGTCAAATCAGATCAATAGGGGTCAATCTGAGGCTCAGACTGCACAGGCATGTTAAGAGTGAGGAGAGGATATAAACATTCCTGTTTCCGAGATGGTACTAATTTAGTTGTCTACGCCTGGCAGTTCAAAGACCAATGGAGAGCACATGGAAATTCATAAGGTAAGGCAAGGAAAATGGGTCTGGCCATTTTCCCCAAACACTGATATGGTCAGAAGGGGAGGATGGGACATTTGCCCTGCAGGTACAAAAGCACACACTCACCTATATATGTTTACTCCAGCATTCCTGAAATTGTTATGTTTTGTAGGGGAGCTATGTTCTCCCTCCATTCATGCTGGAATAAAGGTGTTACTGAACTGCCATTCAAAACTTCAGAGTAACTTTTAAAACAATGGCTTAGGCAAAACCAGCATTTGGATCACCTTACTAAGGCAAACACATTCCTGAAACCCAGCCTGACATCCCTTGAAATGGCACTAGTCTGCTGACATGGAGGGTGCTGTTCTGAGTAAGAGCAACAGCAGCAACTTCTTTAGACACCATCTTCCTTTCTTAAAATTCACAGTGCCTTTGCACACATGGGTCTGATCAAACATGGGTTATTAATGTTCCAACACAGAGCTCTGCTGTGGAACACAAATCCTACTCCATATAGGTACCTGGGACATAGAGATTTGCTTTGGAGGTTTGGATTTTTTCATCCTTGACCCTCAAACCTTGCCTCTGCATGGAAATTATTATGCAAACTACATGTAGTTATTCTAATCTCAGTGTTAGGATAATCCCAGGTTATTTCAGGGTGGCACTCTTAGTTGCCAGAGCATATACAAGAGGATCCAGTGAGTTCTCAGCTACCTGTGCAAAGCACAGAGAAAAGATAAGATTACATACATGAGGACAAATACTCAAATAAATTAACCTTGATTTTTCCTGCGCAGCCACAACTCCAGCCTGGATCACCTATATCTGAAGGAAACCATTCCTGTGCTCTCCCAGAAGTACTTTTCCTGGAGAACTAATCCAAGACATGAGATCTACATAGGGAGATGGAGCTTAACTTCTTTATAAAAGTTTATAAAAAAATTATAAAAATTTTTTAAAAATGTTGAAATATTGACTTCTGTTTTAGCTTATTTTAGAAGAAATAGCATATATAGAATCAGTATTTCAGGTGGAATTTCATCAAAGGTGTTTTGAAGGGTAGTTGGAAAATAGGGGTTGACTAGTGGTGTATCATGACACAGGGTTACGGTGGAATGCTTCCTGATTTCTTTGTTTAAACTCTGTAAAACATAATCAAGCTAATAATTAAAAATCCTTCACTTGGTATCAACTTTCCTAATTTATATTCTAAAGATTATTTACTGGAAAAACAGATGATGGAGAAAATAAACTGAAATATGTTTTTTTTTTCTATGGCTATATCACCAACAAAATTCTGATTTTTCATGCCAAAACTGACATTTTGAGTTATTGAGTCCAATCTAAACTTTAAACCGAAGATTCCTTTTTTTTTAATTAACCAATCAGAAAATTGCCAACTTTGGCAGAAAGCATTTCTTTCGGTTGGTCTCTACTTGTCTGTTCTGTGACTCTGCACAACTAAAACCTTCCCAGGATTACTCTACCTTTTAAGAACAAAACAAATTAAATCAATATTTGACTTTGCAAACTAGATTTCAGAAGTACTGGTCCCAAATAGGCAGTGAAATGAAGTGGCCAGATGGAAAGAGAGCAGTGCTTCATCCTTTTGGACATCTGATCCCAAGTGCATTCCCAAGAAGTCTGTCCCATTTACAGTAAGTCATTGCTGATGTTCTTTCGTGTGCTGTAACTACAGTGTGCCCAGCCATAAATAATAGCTGAGACCAGGACTGCATTTATAGAAGGGACAAAATGAGTTTGTTTCCAGATAAGAAGCTTGAAAAGAGAATGCCAGTTTTATGAAAGGGATGGAGGCAATATCAGTTAAATATTAATCCAAGAAAAAAACCCAACATATCAGCTGCACAAAGACGCAAGAACAAATACACTTGCTGGCATGTCAGCTGATCTCTCTGTCTGCTTTCAAAAGTTGATTATGACTTGTGTCACTGGTGTTTTTGACCCTTACCACAGAGCCAAAGTTTACAGTCACTGACACAAGAGCTTTATGCCTCCAAAATAAACCATTCCATTGGAAATGAGGATGCTGACTACAATATCCTGAGGCATCGCTGGTGACAATGTAGGATAGCCTGAAAACAGCCAGCCTTGTGTGTACTTAGACAAAGTGAATCTAGAGCAGAATCCATCTGTAACACTGGCCTGCAGAGTGCATTTTGCCGTTCCACAGAAAGGCAGGGGAGTGATCAATGAACCCCACACTAAATAGGGTGAAACAACAGTAGCATCAGCTTGAAAATGTCAGAGTTTCTGCTATTACTCAAATAATAAACCAGGTAAATATGAGAAAACCCCTCCACATGTTGAAATAACAGGAACCAAAGCACTGGTGGAGTCAAACCGAAGACTTTTCAGGCAGTGCACCAATGCACTTCACGTGCATTTGTAGAAATAGATAAAACTCAAACCCATTTTTAAAGAACATTTTGCTTTGCCTTAACTGTAAATAACTTAAAATACTTTCCCCCAAAATATTAATTACAATCTGTCAAAATGTACTTCAGCCTTTCTGAACCATTTAGCTCAGAAAATAAGGAAAAGGATAAAAGTTTGTTTCAGCTACAGAGCAGGGATTGTTAAGCCCCGAAACCTCAGAAACATTCCAGCTCTGGGCAGAAAGAATGAAAGAAAAGAGGATACAAGAAGCTCCTTTCTCCAAGACAGTAATCTCCACTGTGGGGTAATTAATAAACAGAAATCTACCCAACTTCTGGTAAGTTTATCAATGTTCTTCCTCATCACATCCACCAGCTCTCCCCTACAAAGGGGAATACCTAGGAGATGGGACTGCAGCACTGAGAATAGTTCTGGCTTCAGATGCATGATGTGCACTTGAGTTCCCAAGCCAGAGCTTTTTCCTGCCTTTGTGTCCAACAGACCCAGAAACTGTCCATGAGAAAGTCAGTGCACCTCCTATTCCCACAAGAGAATGTCTGTGTGGGGCAGCCTCAATTCCATGTTTGTTTGATTTTTTTAATTAAGAAACATCATTACTCGCTATAAAGTGTAGGGGATAGGGAAATCCCCCCAGAGAAACACTGAATAAATAACATGGCATTTGCTGAAAGATCAAGTTTAATGCAATCTAACTTACAGGTGTAGAATTTTTTCCCTTTCAGTCCTGTTTCTCAGATGCTTTTGTTTCCTGTTTTTGGAATAGTATGTATACAAGGAATGTATCCTGACTGTATGAGAAGCACGTTTATACATATTTATATGCATACCCCTTCACACCAATACTTGCAAAAAATCCCATTAGTCCAAAAGAGACAGCATTTAGGAGGAAATTTTCAGCACCACAGACATAGATTTAGTTACATACTTTTCAAGATCAGCAATGGGAAGGGAGTTATTCCCACCATGCTAAGAATATTTGGCTTTGACTTCAAACAACGTACAAATATATCAACCTCAATATAATTTATATTCTCTCAAAAGGAACCTAAAATTCTCTAAGCCTTTGCTGAGACATCTGATGTTCCAGTCCCCTCTGTTGCACTGTATGATCTGCTGTTTTATTTCACTTGCAATCCTTGCTTTCCTATGATTTTTTCAGACAAAGAAACAAAATGTCTGCTATATGCTGAGTATAAACACAGCTGACTTGTTTTCCCCAAAGTATCGATTTTATGCACTTTTAAAATAACTATTTTCATTCTGTTTGCATAATCAGCTGGGGCATTGTTCCTCTGCATTTGCAGAAACACAGATGGAATTGCTGATTTGGAGCCTTTGGAGAGATTTTATAGTATTCTCCAGAATCTAAGCTTCTATTAAAATAAGGTTTCAAGCACTTCTGGTTGTGAAGATAGCCTGGACAATGTAATTTGATGCATGGTTATCTTGTTGAGCCCACAACCAGACAGACAGACGCAATAGCACCAAGGGAGCTGTGAACTTCCCCCACTTATTTTATTGGGTGTTTACTTGGGGCCAGATGCTCCCCTCTGTTGTGCAGAACAGCGTTAAATGACTGAAAAAAAGAGAGGAAAAGGAAATGGAAATAAAAACCAACAAAGAGGAGAAAAGGAAATCCCCACAGCCCACTTCCCAGGGGGCTGCAGATGCCCTCCCTTGCCAGTATTAAATTGCTGGAAGATTTGGGGCTGAGCCATGCATATGGCACATTTTTTTGAAAGACACTGTATTTTCCAAAAGCATGTCAGCTGAAAAGTTAATGATGCTTCCAGCATCATTCACTCTTTCACTTTATCTTTTGCACTCTTTTTATGTGAAAGTCATATAGGTAAGGAAAAATGTAAACATAGGATACTTTTAAATGACAGGGCAGGAAGATGGCCCTTACATTTAATGCCACCTCATCTAAAATAAGCAATCCCATTTTCCAAAGAACTTCAGGATTTGCAGGCTCTGCCCTTCTGCAAGAAAGCTAAAACATCTTTCTTGTTGAGTGTGTATTTTTCCATAAGGCACCTTTTCACATTAATAAAAATCAACTGCTGTATGACAAATCCCTGTTATATAACGAAAGTAAAATCAAAGGAAACATGACTGAATGCAGCTAACAGCAACCACATTACTTGATCCTTAAATCAGACTGGAGAGAAAGGGTCTCTATCTTTTCATCATCAAAGAAATGTAATCCTTCCTGTGTCACTCCTGCCAGCTGCTAATCCAACTCACCCCCAAAATTCCCCAACTTCCATCAGGACCAGAGTGAGGGTGACCCAGAAGGGATAGCACTTGGGAGCTGAATGGAACTGCAGACAGTTATAGTAATCACTGTGCAAGAAGGACTCCATGTGTGATTTTACATGGAACAGTCCTTTGTGGATGTATGGCTTGTTAGGGAGAGTGACACTAAATGGAGATCCTGCCCCAGAAACTACCTGGATCCTCTGACTCTACCAAGACTCACCTCTTGCCTGCTTTGCTCCATCTCAGTGAATCTGCACATTTCAATGGCCAAAGGAAAGCTATGATGGATGGACAGCAAGCACCATATGTGAGAACCAAACAACTACAAGACTCTCTCGAGACTGAAATTAAAATCTTGCTTATCACTATAACTGTAGACATAAATACATATATGTACATATAGACATCTCTATACCTACATACATACAAACTCACACACATATTTTAGAGGAGCTTACACCACATTTTCTATCAAAAGCTATGGCCTTGAACTCCTAAGAGGCTTGGGAAACAAACAAAACTAAAGGTTTCTTGTGCTGCAGAACTACATTGTCTTCCCTGTGTCGTGCACCTTGGCTGTAGCCTGCAACCAGAATGTTTGTAACATATTGGAACTCCTACTGTAAGAGCAATGCAATCCTGTGAGCTAAAACACAGTTTCTTTTAGGTCAACATGAGGTGAAATGTACGCAGGAGGGAACAAATAATAGGGAAATGAGAAAGCAGGTAGAAGAAAGAGAGGCTCAAGAAGAGGAAGTAGGAGTTTAGGAAGAAAAAAAGAAAGCCTCATGTAACTAATCACATTTCAACCACTGCAGAATTTCTCCATGGCTTCTGCTTTATTCAGTGATGTCTTATGGATAAATCACTATAAAAATATACCACCAAAAAAATTCCAGTGCTGGCAGAGAAATAGAAATGCTACGGTACACCCAGCCACAAATAAAAATCATATGGCAATAATATGCTCAACAAGCTGCTTTTCTACAAGTGGAGGAAATCTTTCTGACTACCAAGGAAGACCTCACAATTTTTTCTATTACCCTTTGCATTTCAAACAACTGCAAACATTATAGAGAAATTTTAAATATAGTTTTCTACTTTCACTTGCAAATAATTACCATTGCCCAAATACAATGAGAATAAATTTATTTCTTTATTTACTTTCAAGTTCATCATCACTATACTTCAAAATTTTTGAATTAATGTAATTCTGCAATATTTTTAAAAACCAGCTACAATTCCAGTACAGACTGGATGAGAATTTAAAGTTACTAGACTAGAATACACTTTGCTTTATGGAATATGATTGCATTCAATCAATTTAAACACAAGATAAAGGACATGCATCTGATCCTGGCCTACGTTTGCAACCCTTATTTTCAGAAGCACTTACAAAAAGAGCAAGATTCTGATCTATAACATCTTATCAGTGGACTTGAATTCTCTCAGCACCATGCAGACTTATTCACCCAAGTGAGTACCAAAATGCTACAAGCAGGCAAAACCTAAAATGTCTATTGCAACAAATGCATACAGCTCTTCATCTTACTTCTGTGGTTGAAAGATCTCTCTGACTGCAATATCAATGGCTTTAAACCACAGACTAAGACTTCAGACCTTTTGGTGGTGCCAACTCACTTGTTTTATATGCTATGATATATAGTACTGGCTTTGAGCTATCTCACTGCTGATGCTTTTGATGCTTTGTTCTCTTTTTACTTTAGGATGGAAAATAACAAATAATGCTGAGTTCTCTTCTTACTCTTGAATTCTTCTGATGTCTATCTTCAGAACTCTTCTAACATCCAATTTATGTCATTCTTTTTCTTTCTTATGCTGTGAATTTGAAACGAAAGAAGGTAACATAATATCATAAGATCTACAGACGATTGAAATGGCCTTCAGAGTAAACTTCGGAGTTATTCGGAAAAGTATCTTGCCTCAATAGAAAGTAAAAAAATTCCTTCTCAATAGATAATGCAACTACTCTTGAAATTCTTCTTGAAGTTACTGCCACAGGGAACAGTCCAATAATAATAAAGTATATGGTGCTAATGCCTTACAAGTAGTTCAGATGAGTTAGTTTGTTAGTATTTGCAAGACAGAATTAAAATTCATTTACGTGCTTTCTCTTGACTAATTTTTTATCATGAAATGGCTACAAAACCCTGAGTTTGCTAACAAGGGAAGCTGACATCTGCTGTGCTGATTGACCTGCAAGGCTACTCACATTATATTATCATATAACTCCTCCTAAAACACCACATCAGAATTCCAAAGACCTCTTATGTTAGTTAATTAAGGACCCAATTCAATCTTCTCTCAGTTCTTAGCAAAATGCATAGTCACATATTTAAATCTCATTTACCTCAGTGGAACTTTCAAATATATTTTGGGTTCAGCACAGGTTGAAAAGCTCCACTGTTTAGGCCCAGGAGGTGATCTCTACATTGCTGCTGAAAGCACAGCCATACACATATATAGGATAATCTGCAACTTCTCTTAAGGACCTGAGGCAGCCATCCTATCTCTACCCCAATCCCTCTCCCTGCATTTAGTCTCCAGTCCCTGTGCTGCACTGGCCCATTCTCTCTAACACATGGGCAAAAATCTGCTGAAGTAATGTTCCCTGAAGTAATGCAGGGCTTCAGTAATCTACCAGCAGAACTTCTCAGGGATTTCTGCCAAGTAACCTACATTACACTGTCAGGTTCAAATTCTGTGGATAATGGTGTAACTTTTTGACACCAAGGAAACAGAAATCTTCTGTTGTTGGGTGCCATCCATATTTTGTGCAAATTCATGGAAAATAAAGAAATACATAATGAAAAGTATCCTTTTCACTACTCTTGCAAGAGAGCTACTGCTTTATCTTCCTTCATTCTGTGTCTGCTAAAGAACAGTTATTTAAACTTCATGAAAAGTGGATGATTTTGGCCTTCTCTATGTTTTATTTTGTCTAGGAATATTATATTTCAGACTCCATTTTTCCTAGTTCATAGGTTTCCAGATGAGCTTCCTTTCAATGAACTGCTCATCAAATTTCTTCTCTTCCTGTTTCACAAGAAACTCTGCTTCCCTGAGTATGCAACTGACCTAATATCCCTCCTATTTAGTTTGCTTTTCAAATAATATTGTTATCATATTAATCTACAACACAATGTGCTCACCTTTTTCTCTGCTGAAATGCTATTACTCCAGTCTGTCATAATGCCAAGAAACAAATGTAAACTTTAAGGGTTTCGGTAGTAGCTACATAATCCTCCTCTTTTCAGTCCAAACAGCAGGTGTCCCTTTTTCTTTTCTCCACTCTTAAGTGCTCCTGAGGAGTTATTAATCTGTAGTTTGTATTTCTCAGATATGTGCAGTTCTACACAGAAATTTCAGCTGCTATCCTGCCTTACTGCAGAAGTGCCAGTAGCAGTATCTAGGGAAGTTATTGACAGTCCTCAGGAAGATGAGAAGCTCCTTTTCTTAAACATTCTCCTACAGAGTTTGTCCTTTGCAGTTTCCCATGAGCTTTTCCAGCATTTCACCATGATTGAGCACAGAGGACACTGCTGCCTGCCTGAGCACTGACAGGCCTGGCTTAGTTATTTCTGATAACAGCTATCAGCTTCATCTCCCTTTTCCAAGGCTTAATGACTTCACCAGGTCCAGTTTACCTAATGTTGGCTTGTCTGCATGGCAAGGGTGAAACACTGGTGAAATCACATTGTAACCACATTACTTTCAAGCCCTTGAGGAATACTACATCACTTCTTCCCCCTCCCTTTGTTTTTTTTGCTCCTCCTCACAAGATATCAGCAAAATAATGGTCATTTAAATGAAGTGCTAATCTTCTCAGTGTATTTGTAACTTTCTAACTAGAAGGCTTTAAATACCTTCAAGAGAACACCTTTGCTTTATGACAACTTTGGGGCTTAAATAGCAACAAAGGGTGTTCTTCTGTGCATCACTGAATTTCAGGAATTAAATAATTTTCTAGCACTGTAACAACCCCACTTGGCAGAAGTCAGCTAGGGCTGTGCCACCAAGCTTTCAGCAGTGTTCAAACCTATTTTTTCTGAACTTGTTCCAGAACACATACACACAACACCCACCTTTGCACGCAGCCTCTTAGAGATGTTGTTGTCTGGCACTATGCTGTGCTATTAACTTGTGCCAGACTGAGGTACTGTGTGGCCAAATAACGTTGATTTGAATTCTGGAAATTATAGACTGACTGAGCGCTACTATCCTGACAAGGGAGATGGAATGCTCCAGATATCTACAGGCTCTGTAGCATATAATCAGGCAATAGAAAATCTGGTACAGGACTCATTTGACAGATAATATGACTATATAAAGCATGACAATCAGTGTGCGTTTTCTGGAAAACAAATATTTTTGGACAAACAAAATGAGAATAACACGGAATAGCCTTGTTTACAGTCTTTTAGAAGTAGGTTGAAGAAAACAGAAAAAAGACCTTTTCACCTATGGAGACAGGTGAAAACCACATAATGATAACGATTTACTCAATTTGCTTCATTTATCAGATTTAAAACTAATAAGTTGAAGGAAAAGATCTCTTGTCTAGCAGTGGAGGCTGAAATTTGAAAAAGAACCCAGAGAAACCTGAATATGCCTGTTTTTTACAGTGAAGTCAATCACACACCGGGACAAACTGTTAAAGGAACAAAATATTCCTAACTTCTGACATCTTCAAATCAAGAAAAGATTCCTGCATGGAAACCATGCAGTAACACAGCTAGCACAGGAATAAAATAACAAAATTTAGTAACTCATGACAGAAGTCAAAACAACTGACACAAAAATCCCAAATACAATGATGCTCAAACTTTTATATATCTATTCTTTAATGAGCTCACTTTGAGTAAGACTTTCAAAGCTCCTTGTAATAGATCTTGCTGTAAAATTATACATTCCAACTGGAAAGGATACTCCAGGAGAATGAAAGAAGACAGAAGAGTTCTATTTTCAAAGCCCCAAAAGAATCAGTTTAGCCTTTGAACCCAACACCACTATGGAGAGATAAATCCCTCTGCAGGGAAAAAAACCTTTAGGAAGCATCATATTCCCCATTCCCTTGCACTTGTTATAGAGAGGTAAAACTCTAATGTTTAATATACCCAGGTTTAATTGAAAAGAGAATTGGCCAAAAGGTATGCACACACACATAAACTTAATTAATATTACAATTTATAATATAATTTATGAAAAATATTAAATATACGAGTATATAAGTAATCAGCATGTTTGCATTTTCATTTACTTATTTTCTCCACAGATATCATGGAATCACCAGAAATACAAGGTCACACTGAATCAAAGGACATCATCCGCTTGTTCAGAATGTCATTAAGGAAAAGCAGCTGTATTACAAGGCACCTTTCCAGCTCTCACAAGCAAACTATTAATGGAGAAAGCCAGCTCTTTGCAGTACATTACAGGACCAAGGTCACCTGGGAAGCCGTAAAGCCTCAATGGCCACCCACAAGCCCAACTTGATTAGTCTCAGTAACCTCCTGCCCTTGCCAAAACTGAAAGGTCAATTTTCAGGAGGCTGCTGAATTGGTGGTCACACCCTTTAGATGCAGTTACACAAGATGAAGTGCCTGAGATTCACCTGAAGCACTAAGCCACACCCACTGCACTGCTCACCACTGTCTGCTGGAATTAGCAAGAGCATTATAATTATGGTGAGAAGCACAAATTCTCTAAATATGAAGACAGTCTGAACTCGCAGTCTATGTCAAGACTTCTGTCAGCTAAAGAGGAACTTTAGCACAGTAACCAGGAAGGAAGTGTTCTTGGAAATAACCTGTAACCACATGCCAGACACTTTAAAGCACTGTCTTTACAATACAAACAGACTAAACCCGTGCTTTCAGTATGTGCCTAAATTACAAACTCTGTGTGTTTTCCCTATACAGAATCCTCCCTCATATTCCCACAATAGCAAGCAATTTGACTTATTAAAACAAAATTAGCTCACTACAGTAAACAAATTACATAAATAATATGAAAGATATGAGAACCCAGTGCAGTTTCCTTACATATCTTTATAATGATTGAGTAATCAACTGCATTAGAATGCTGGTGACAATTTCACTGCATCAACAACTGGTTATTGTAAACTTGCAGACTGCCAGAACCTCATCAAATAAGGTGATATGGAAAAGAAAGGGGGAATCTCTAGGTTGTAATCAGTTCTACACTGCCTCAATCAAACTGATCTATATTCAACCTATTGCATCAGTTTTACACTAGCACGATTGAATAGAGTTCAATGGTTAGTCTTACTTACACCTAAAGAAAGAATTGAGCCCACAGCATTTCTTTTCATGACTAAAATCCTTGTCCAAGGATTCAGTAAACGTTCATGATTTCAACTCCATGTGTGTCTGTGCAGATGCATGACACACACACTTTAAACAGTTATGCAAACAACAAGAGCTGACTCCATTTAACCTGGGTTGAGTTTTTAACCCCTCAAAATGCAAGGACGTGGACTGTTTAATGCAGTCCCATCAGAGTACAGCATGATCTCGACTTATAAGAAATTTCAATTAGTTATGTTTTGCTTTCAGGTACTGTAGCCACTAAAGCAATTCCACTTTAATTCCATCTGACTTCAATTGTGTTCAAATTATAGTAAAAAGGAAGAAGACAACAAGCTGTAAATATGAAAAGAGACAGAAAATCATTGAGAATCATGCCTTTATGAATATTTGATGAAGAAAGGTTAGATCTACTGCTGGTAAATTACTAGAAATTATGTCCATCATGTGACTCTGTCAGCAAAGGTTAATACAAATAGGTTTGGATTTAGTTGAGATGACAAGGAGGATTAAAAAAGATTTGTCCTGTCCTTGCTGCAATTAGTTTTTCTCCTATTATTATTGTAACAGAGTTTATTGTTAGGATTATGGTAACAGAACTCCCGCTCAATGAAATAATTTTGTTTTTCATAATACTGTGCCACTTTTGCAATAAATTTTTCATCTCTACTAATCTACCTCTTTATTGCACATTTGCTGAAGTAGGCATACAATCATTAACCCATTTCTTGCTGCAATAAGTCTCACTTTGACTGATGGAAATTTTGGATGCCATCCCATGGGCTGCACAAGGCTCAGAGGCTGCTCTCCTCCCTTCTCCACTGTGGAGCAAGGGAGGAGGTGGTGATTAATTGGGACATCACACAAGACCCTTTAGACAAAACTAGTGATGACATCTGATACCGTCTGCAGTAACAGCTCTTCTGAGCTCATGGTGATGGAGAATGGGAAACCTGTTAGGGTACATGTATGCACACAAATACAAAGGAAGAGGTCTTGAAAATCTCACCCTTCCTCTGACATTGTAACTGCTTCAAAGCACAAGCTAAAGTAGATTGAAAGCTTGATAATATTTTCTTTCTATAAAAAGAATTTATTTATAAAACAACTATCAAGCAACTCTACAAGAAAAATCAGGAGCTTAAGCAAAGCTAAGTTTCCTTCCAAGATGCATTGCAAATTTTAGCTTACATTCAAATGTTACATTTGGTCCTATTTGTTGTATTTAAATTGTTTTAAATACAAAATTTTGCTCCTCTGCAGTTGATAGTTTCTTAGTCAACTTTTCAGTTTGAATCAGTAAGTTTGAATTCAGTAAGAATCCATGGGCAGCAGAAATTTAATTCAGCATTTTCTATGATGAAAACAAACCTTTTTGTGTAATTCTTCTAATAAAAACATAAATTAAAACTCTAGAAGTGCACAGTATACTAGAAGGTGTATAAAAACTAATTGAACAGTATATTCGAAGGGGTACACTAAATTGCTAGAAAGTGTTAAAAGTGGCTGGTAAAATCACTAATTGGAATTGGCATGTGCAGCACAACTGATGGCAAGCAGTCATCCTTTGGTGGTGTCCACTGAGAGTTACAAATACTTCTCCCACACTTAACACCACGTGAAAGAAGGGAATTTAACACATCAGGAAGCTTGCTGGATTATCAGAACATCTGATCAATACCATTGACAACAATTCTGTCTAAAAGCATTGGGGCAACCCTAAGTAAAAGATGGAAGCAGGCATTCAGGGCCTTTGCCAATACATTCCCTTTGACCCAGCATTCCCACTTCATACCCAAGAGGCAGTGTGGCTCCCTTTCCTGAGCTCTCCCCAGTAACTGCTTTCCAGCTGCCTGGTTTAATAAATGCACCCTTCGCAGTAGCTTTGACCCAGCTAAAACCAAAACAAATAAAAAACCAAAAGCCCCACTAGTGCCACTCTGAAGCATGAGAAACAGGGATTCAGGTCACACAGATGCCACCCTGCTGCAGCCACCCTTCTTATCAGCTGCTGAGATTGGACTTGTGTAAATCTCAGCAATGTTCTCAACATTATGGGACTCAGTGGGATACAAATGGCTTCTTCATGTACTAGGCTCGCTCAGAGAGATTTGAGTTACCTGTGGAGCAACTTTCCCACTCCCTGACATACACCTGGTGGTCCTGAAAGACATCATGACAAATATCCACTCGCCAGATTTAATGCTCTAAAAAGCACCCAGGTTTCATTGCTCTAGTTGAAGTTAACTCTCAAAGACAGAAGACAGGGATGCATGTGTCTCGAAGTACCTCAGGTAGCATTAGGGAAATGAAGTGCAATGGAAAAAAAAACATTAAACTCATAGTATATGCAACATATCAAGTCTGACTGCTGTTCCCATGTAGTGGTAATGGCCATCTATCTTTTAAAAAAAAAAAAAAAAGGAAGAAAAAATGTGATCAGCCTGTTAGAAAAGAAACATCTCAAAGCAGAAATGTATTACACAGGAGTCACAGATCAGTCTATAAACTTTTAAACGTTGCCTGCTATAAAAAAATGAGAAAGGAGTACAACAAAGAGAGTCACAGCTGTAAGCTAGAATATGCACATAACCCCTAGAAAAAGAACTGGAAGTCATAGGGCAGGAAAAATTATTTTCTCATGTTATCACTGACTTGATTGTGTGTTTAGCCCTGACACCAGGCAGCTTGTGAGAATAATTCTTCTATGTACCGTTGCAAGGCAATCCATAGAGTGCAGCTTATTTTAAGGACACGATCCACATTCCAGAAACGCATCAGTCACTGAATTTTGTAACTTTAAAATAAAAATGTGAATATTGCTTCATGATTGTCCAATTCGTCACTTTTTCAAAGACTACCAAATGATTCCTCAGAGACACAGCTCTTTAAGGCAATCTTTTTACAGTGATATAAAAGTAAAAATAAAACAACCTGAGGTCTTCAGCTTTAAAGACAACATAATGAGATCAGTGATTCTGCCCACAAAGAAATTAACTTATAGCTGATTAATGAAAGTAACCTTAAATAGTAGGCATCCTGCCAAGAACAGGATACTATAACAAATGGGTAGGAAATAACAGGCACCTTTCAAGATGCTAGGGCAGAGCTAAATTTGAGCAGGCTACTGCTTTCAAATTTGATCCCAGCAACTTGGAATGACCAAATAAGTCATATATTTTATAATGTCCTTCATAAATTTCCTCCTTCCACATATTCTATAATGACGTAGATAACCACTTCAAATAATTGTTGATGAAAAAATTGTTACTATATAATAAAAATTTTGCATGCTGTTATAGGGAAAGAACAGAAATAATGATAAAAAAAATCTGCTCAGCCCTATGAACCCCAAAGGTCCTCTCATAATTTGCTCCATTTTACGTCAGCAGTACGTTTTGTATATTGCTGTAATTCATATTAAATATCTCCCACTCAATTATTATTGCTCCCTGTTCTCTTTGTCTGGCATAAAATCAAGGTCCAGAAAGATGAGCTTCACATTAAGAATACTCAAAGGTATTCTGCATGTGCGGAAGGGGGTTAATGCCAACCAAGATTAACCACACACTATAATTTCAAGACATGATAATAATATTGATTAGAGCAAAAATTCAGCAGATCAATTGCAGTTCAGATTACTATCTTCTAGGAAGACAGTGACATGTAGATTTTCCACAGTAAATAGCTGAACAGACAAGCTTGCCAGACCACTTGTACCTGTACACTGAGACAGTTGGTCATGATGCTTTCAAGGAGCTGATATTCCTTTTTTCCTTCACAAAGAGTGAAAGCACAATTGCAGAAATATTTTTTGATGGAAAACCCAAGATTAATATAAAATCTAGACATTTAAGATCTTGTCAACCTCAATAAACTGTTAACAATCCCACAATGTTTTGCATACTCTGTCATGCACTCACTGTCAGACATGGGTCTCAACAGAATTGTTGATTCTCTTACACACAGCCTGCATACGTAGGCCTGGAATGTTTAGCAATCTGTGGAATAAAACATATGCAATATAGACATAAGTGTATACACAGAACTATTCAGGACTTCTATAGGAAGATAGAAGCTCTAGTTGCTATCTGAAATCTGTAAAGCCATCCATCACAACAGAAACTGCTAAAAGGTTGTAGGTGATTAGAAATGGATTTTCCTGAAATAAAATTAAATCATTTCAATATGGCTAGACGAGGACAGTAATTTCACTTGTCTGAAGGAATGCACAATGTGTTATTCTATAAATCAGCTGGCTTCACCAGTGGCTGTCAGAAGAACTCAAGACTTTGATATTGTCAGAGGGGTTGTATTCAGCTCTCAAAATTGCTCATGTGTGGCTTTGTATTTGATAGTTGAAGAAGAAACCAGGCAACCATACATTGCTTTTAATGTGTTTTCTTTAAACTTAATGCTGAACACACAAATCTGATACAGCTTGTAATACTATGACATGCTGACAATGAGCTTTTCCCATCAATCTTATATTAGCTCCAGTGCTTAATTTCCTGTGTAAATGTATACTGTGCATTCACTACGTGCTCAATCCTATGAAAATTAGTGACTTAGTTGTGTTTCACCTCTAAAGAACCTAAACAAAACACTAAACAACCTAACGTTTTGTGCTTGTGATCAAATGCAGGATTTATCTGACAGACACCTACAACCAACCACTGCAGGGAAAAAAGGTCATCCCAGGTTGAATGGACATCTAGAAAGGCAAACCCAAAAATTACTCTGACAGCTCGGGGCTCCTAGAGCATAGAGGTTAATGGTTTGCATTCCACCTGCATGTGAAAAAACCAACCAAGTACCATAGAGGTTCATGCAAGGAAATGTTGGAGCCAGGCTCTTCAGAGCAAGACAAGGGGCAACAGATCAAAATTGGAACAAGAGAAATTCTAACCAGATATTAGAAAAATCTTTCTTCCCATGAAGACAGCCTGTACAGGCTGCCCAAAAATGTTGCACAGTCTCCATTCTTGAAGGTTTTCAAGCTCTGACTGGTTAAAGCCCTGAGCAATCTGATCTGATCTCATTGATAATAATGCTTTAAGCAAGAGGTTGGTCTAGACAACTCCCAAAATCCCTTTCAATTTCACTTATTCTATAAACCTGTGAAGTTTTTGATCTCTTTTCACTAAAGATACTTTAAATGCAGATTGTCTCTCTTCAGAGATGTAATCTGCTTCCACAATAATAGACAACTGAAATGTTCTTATGTTGAAGGTAAAAATGTTGACTTACTTCCAGCTTCCCAAAGTAGGATAGACAAAAAAGGAAAAAAAACCCAAACCTTTATTGACATAAACCAACACAGAGTGGCTTAAGATTTTCCAAGTATTAACATTATAATTAGGGAACAAGAGGTTTTGTTCCAATTTTGGGTCTCTCACAACATCCTGCCTTAACAGGATTGCTTAGAATTTGCAACTACTTTAAGCACAAATTGTTCTTCCAAAGAGATGTTGACTTTTGTGGTCTATTAAACAAGCAATACAAAATTGTACAGTGACGCAAACGCTTCAGGCTAAGCTGTACATAAAACAGCTCCTTTTCCCTAGGGACTCTGTAGAAGTATAGACAAGATTAAACTCCAGTGTTTTAGCAATAAGTGGTCAGGAACCAAAAGCAATTCATACAAGTTTGCTCATTGTTTCATTTCCATGTGAGAAGTTGTTTGCTTACCTACAGAGAGATGGAGTAATTGCCAGGGGAAAAACAGAAACAGTCCAGTCTTTTGGGATGCATGAAAATCAACAAGGTGCATTGAAATGAAATGCAATTATACACCTTTGGATCCTTCTTCCAAAGTATCTCCCATTTACAAAAGGTTGCTGGGATAGCTCTGGCCAAAGATTATGAAAAATCTACACTTCTGTCTGCTAGAGAAAAGAGAACCACACGAGTGCACCAGCAATCACAGCAAGGATCGTTTTAGCCTGCTACAGCCTCCAAGAAATCCTAATGGACATATAACTGGGCTCAGACGGAGGGAAAAGAAGGGAGGTTAGAAAGAAATCTTCACAACACAGTGAAATTCCACTGAGGCTTTTATTTACTTTTAGACTGTGCTGTTGTGCACTTTGTTCCTCATTGGTGTGGAAAGACCTACCAAACTCTCTGCTGGAAGGGCAAGTTCACCAATACTATAAACAAATACAAGCAAGTAACAAGAACCTACCCAGAGCAGTGAAAACTCTGTCTTATCTGCAGAAAAGTTCTCTATGTCATGTTTCGGCAAACATGCTAGATACAAGGAGAGTCACAGTTTGCATTTGAACTCTACAGGTTCTATAGGAAATCAAAGAATGAGTGAACATGAAGTATTTATTTTAGGATAGTTCTATTCTGTAGTATTCCATGTGAAAATTAACCTGGAAATTACTAATATACGACAGCAATGAAGGGCTTAGAATAGGATGACATCCCAAGTTCTTAGACATGCTTTGCCCAATTATGTTTACTACCAGTGGTCCCCATCTGTTGAGAAAGCTGTCTGGTATGTGTAGAGCGAATATAGTTAACAAGAAAGATTATTGAAGTTTTAATTTACTTTTTTCAAACACACATCTGCCAGTTTGCAATGCCTCATATTAATGTATAAGGCCTTTATTTTGCTGTTTTCATTCAGACAAGACACCCATTCATTTTGATACAGTGTTCAGTATTATATAGGACACATGCTCAGAATTAATTTATCTTAAACAGCAAACAGTAATTTTGGGGAGAAATCCAGCAAGATTAATCCTATACATTTGCTTTCCCCAAAATACTGAATTAGCTTTGTGTTTTAATGTAGTCCTTACTTCAAAGTGTTCTTTTCTTTCTATTCTGATTTCAAAGTACTCCAGTCACTTCTGCCAGTTTCCGAAATTATTAGTGTTATTTCTTTTAAAATACACTATTTGAATTGATGTTACAGAAAGATACATGAGTTCAGATTTCTATCATATGAATTTAGTGAGTTCACTCTCTAGTAAAGGCCAAGATGTTATGTTTTGTGAAATACCTTTGTATACTCACAGTCAGCAAAGCTGTAAACTGGTAAAGACATTATACACCAAAATTTCAACTTTAAAAACAAGTCCTTTCTACTGGAAGCTCATGCTCAGTTTGACAATTCCTGAAATGTTATTTGGACATTATAATTGTTCAGTTGATCTCCACCTGTGTTTCAGTAATCAAAACAGTAGCACTGAGTTTTGACAACTGCAATACAATATTGAACATGTGTGTTGAAGTTAACTCTTGTAGGATTCAAAAGGGGAATAAAAGTACTTTCTTTTTAAGTCTTTGACAATTAAAAGTTTTTCTACAGAACAAAAATAACTCTGCTTATAATGTAACTTCCATGTTCCAGCTTCTCTTTCTCCCAGCTCAAAGCACTTTATAACATTGGTCCAAATAGTTCATGCTTTATGCTTGGAAGCACTTTCATTAACTATTTATGTAGGTACAGAAAGCAAGATTTGGTCCATGATAAATAATAAATCTTCAATAGATTTAGCTGGAATCTTTTCAATGAAACAGGTTTTTCCCAGAAAATCCTAATTTCTTGAAATCATAAAAGTTGATGGAAGGGGTTGATTTCAATTTATTAAACGTTTCTAGGATATTTTGGAAAGACATTTTCAATTGTAAAAAAATCTCATTTTAACATATTCAAAACAAGTAACTTACATTTAGCTAAATATATCCAAAGGATGTCTCAAAAGTCATACATATTTTTGGAGCACAAAATACTTTCACTAACCTGTGCTAAAGTGTCTTCTGAATTGAAGGTTACAGTAAATTTTTAAGAATTTGACTTTTTGTCCTTACAGAAACTGCTTCAAATGCTGACATTTTCCCCAGGACTTACAACTGTCCTTTATATCATTATTCATTACTACTATTTACATTTTCCTGCAGAGATATAAATTAAATACTTAATTACATGAACATAAACTAATAAAGCCTAATTCACAACCCAAAGGTGTGATCCCATTTCCCTAGGCATCCCTGAGCTAGCCAGGATACCTCTAACAGTTTATCTAACACTGCCCAGTGTAAGGTGTGCCTCTCTGATGTGGCAAAGCAAACCAGGCCCTAAACATGGTGATGAACACGGTGTACCTGTGCTTCACCAAAACCTCCTGCAGCTCATTTAAAGGCTACCAAAGGTACAAGAATCTAAGGTGAATTTACTGCAATTTGCAAACAGTGGGTCTGATCAGACCCCCCCACAGGATGAAATAAGAAAGGACACACAGAGCTTCTCTCCCATCATTTCAATTATCGGTAAGAACTGGACAGAACCCCTTCTGGCTGAGCTTTCTCTAATCACAGTAAGTGCTCAGAACCTAAGAAAAGGAGTAGACTGCAGCTAAGCAAAAAATCCAAGCCAAACGTGGCACAGAAAGAATATCATACAGATGCCAAGGCCGTGCAGTTGAGAAAGGCCTATCAAAGGAAGAAACAAGTCCCATCCTGTCCCATGCCCCAGGCTGCTGCCTTAGTCCTTCAGCCTCCTGAATATTAGGCAAATATTTGTGCTTCTACTGATTCCGCACCAAATACAAAATTCGGTTCTAGATGTGCTCTGAGACAAAGTCTCCTAGGATATCACCAACCATCTAAGAGATTACCAGGATCTCCCACAACAGAAACCCCAATGTGATGCAGTCATTTGGGTTAAGTAAACAGAAAAAAATAATGATTCTGGACCAGAAGGGAAACAAAGACAATTCCTGTAACAAGGTAGTCCTTTCTATCCTGTCTTGCACAATTCCAGAACCTGCCTAGCAACTTCTCATATATGATACATATTACATATCTAAATCATAAATATTACAGTTATTTATGATAGCAAACAGAAGAGCCTACTATTTGCACATAAATGGATTCTGAAAAAAAGGAAGAGAAAAGGCTGTATGACATTTTCTCAGAGATGGCTTAAAGAACAAGAACTTAAAGAACTTGTACTTTGCAATTTAATTTTAGTGTTTATGCAGTCACAAATAACCTGAGGCACTAAAAATTACCATGCTAAAGTATCAAAAAGGCTGAGTCAGGACCTACAGCTGCCATCAAAGTCCCTGAAAAGTAATCAGAACAGAGTCATCTGTCTGCTGGATGTTGTTTTGGTGCTAGCTCATTTAACAGGGCGCAGGGAACCCAACAAAATCAGTGACTCTGCCAAGCTAAAGTTGAGGGTTTGGCTTAAATTAATAAAGCATGCCAGCAGATATATAAACTTAACCAAACACAAAAGTCTCAACTGAGCTAGAATTTTAAAACTGCTCAAGTGGACCAGTTTTCATTTTATATAAAAAAGGGAGGAAAAATAGTGATTTTGTCATGGTGGGAGTTTCTGAGCCCCTCCTTCACAATGGCAGCAAAGAACCCGCTGGCATTTGCTAGGAGACCACCCACAGTACCTTTAGTATATTGGAAATGTCAAGAGTGAGCTGCATGTGAAAATAAAGAATATATGCCCCATTTCCTATGGAACACCTCAATATGGCATGCATAATGTCTTAAAATTTTCCACTGAAATATTGGCTGTTACCCTGGTCCAATCTGGATTGTCACTCAAATGTCAGAACAGAAAGAGTAAATGCTGGGCTGGGGTTTTTTTACCTTGCTTTAGACTTACCAATAATTTTACTGTCAGTCACTGCCTTTTTCTTGCCACTAATGGTATCCCCTAAAAATCTGAGAGGTGGCATAAGCAATTCTGAGAGCAGCACTCAGCCCACTTCAGGGTGGGCAAGCAGTCAAGAACATTACACTTGTGTGACCTTGTGGCAGCTGGTCCACACAGGTCGGAGTTGTTGGATTTCCACTTCCAACACAGCAACTCATTTCTGCAATTGTAAAATAAGGTACTACATGCCACACTGCTATCGCAATGGTATAAGGAAAGGACTCTTAAAAAAAAAAAAAAAAAAAAAAGAAGCAGCCAAAGGGCTGACAAGACAAACAAGAGCACATGTGGCTACACAAATGTAGCCAGACAGTGCAATTCTTGAGCAGTCAGAATATTGCTACTGAATCATTTTTCTGAGAAAAATCTTCAGAGAGGCAGTGGTGAGACACTTCTATCACATATACACATATATTAATAGTAGGTTACACAGAAAACTCCACAAGCTGAAGCTGCAAGGCACAAATATGATATCATATTATAAAAAGTCCTGGCTTACATTATTTTCCAGTACAGAAAAAAACAAACTACAAAACCATGAAAATGAGATATGCAGGTCATCTGTGTTAATTTGCTGCTCTGACTCAAAACTCTAGATTTTAACATAGAAATGCAAAGCACAACGTTCCAACATTCCCTGGTAAGCAGCTGCTTTATGAATAACTGGAAGAAAACCTTTATGCTTGGTCACACCACCAGCAGGAGACAACTGGCTTTTCTCATGTAATACAGGGAACTGCAGCCAGTACTTCATTAAAACACAAGACACTTTGGCAGACATGGACACTGAACATTGCTTACTGTTCACATCTGTGGGTAAATGACAGCCGGTTGAAACTGTTGCCTTCCACTAAAGAGCAAGTACATGATCCAGTGCAGTTAATCAATAAGATAATGGAATGAATCAATACCAAAGATTTTTTGGAGGTCTTAATTAAACAAACACTTGCAGATACAAATGATGTCTTCAATCTATTGATGGTGCTAGGGTGAGGGGTTAAACACGAACAAAACCATCAACTTTATTTTACCAGCATCTACTTCTCTAAACTACCACATAGCATTATGGTCTCTGCACTGGCCCATCGCTGCACCTCTATTCATTTTTATCATCACATTACACAGGAAAATTAGCACATAATAAAGAAAAAGAAACAAACTAAAAAAAACAACATTGAACAATTCAGGATGTGATGACAAAGTAGATAATTCACTGCTATTTCTTCCCTTTGAAAGGTGTGACTACCTAGCCAGAAGTCCTAAAAATGCCACTTCCCAGCTGAGAGGTGTACAATTAGAATAAATAAAGAATACTTAAATTGAGAGACCCATTAATGCAGGAGATCTCCATGGGCCCCCTGCACAAACATGATAAGTCGATATTTTTGATTCTCCCAATGGTTCTGTGCCAGGCACTGTTTTAAAGAGACATCAATCTATGATGTCAGCATTTATCTAATGAACCTTCAAAAATCAATGTCAAGATGGCCTGCTACATGTATGCACCCAATTTGTCTGTTCCCCAAGGGATACTAGGTAAAACAAAAACATTGTGTAGCGTTCTGTTATAAGGGAATCATGCGGGGGATACTTTTTAACAGACTTCTTGGACAAAATCAACCACAAATAAAGCAAATATTTTATCTGAGAACCATTTTTTGATAGGGAAGGGTATGTGTCCCTGTTGGAGAGGAACAGAAAATTAAGCAGAGAGGGAGAAAGAGACCAAGAGAGAAAAAGAAAGACAGGGACAGAACCACTAGAATCCCAGGGTGCACTGCTGGCTTCTGACCAGGAGGTAGAGTACAGGCTGTGAGCTGTGGCACCACAATTTCTTCCCTGCCTAGGTCAGTGAAGGGGCATGTGATCAAGTTCACACTGCATTTCTCCAAACTTGGTTTCGCACACATTTTCTCTGCCATCCTTCCCTAATTTGTCCATGCAGAGACGGTGCCTTAGTTTATTCTGGATTTCCTTCTGAAAAACTTGTGACCAAATCGACTATTCCTGTCCCACCCTGGTTGGAAGGGGGAGGGAATCCTGGGTGACAAACTTCCACTAAATGAGATGGTAGAGATTAGAAAGAGGGAGCAGAAGCACTATTGGGGTGCTGATGGGATCAGCAGGGCATACCACTTTGAGCCTTCGTGTTCTTAGAGATGAGGGCTCTATGACTCCGTAAACCCAAACCCAAAAAACCAGGACAGCTTGTAAGTCAGGCTGAGATCACCATCAAATTAGGGGGCGCCCATGACAAAAATACACAGTTATGCAAGTGGGAAATAGTGTAATTGAAATGCCTTTTAAAGCGACAGTGCCCCTGAAATGGTAGACCCCACAGCAGTCTGGAAACTAGAACCTAAGACACAGGGAAGCTTGTGCCAGAGTCACAGTGCTCAACCCCAAAACCAGTTAATTAGTAAAGTAATGAAACAAAAAGCTTAGATTCTCAAGCACTGAAATATGCAGGAGCAGCAATGTTGGGGTGCCGTGCCGATGGCCTCTGCAGGCCCTTTCCACCCCACTGCGCCTGGAGCGCTAGGCTCTGTACATCCCTCAAGCCTAACCCTGAACCCTACTGGCAGCTTGGCATTGGCCCAGAGCTGCCCAGCCCTGTGGCGGGTCCAGGTCAGAAAGGTGGGGGAGCAGCAAGGTTGGGGCCTTGCTGCATTTGCCTTGGCAGGCCCTTTGTAGTGCCACTGTGCCTGGAGCTCCAAGTCCTTTAGATTTCTCAACGCTAACCCTAGGCGTAACCCTAACCCTAGTTAATTATCCCAACACACTACCTGGGTTCTCCATGTCAGAAAGATGCAGGAGCAGCAATGTTAGGGCCCTGCCACGATGGCCCCGGCAGGCCCTTTCCAGCCCCACTGAGCCTGGAGCTCCAGGCCCTCTAGATTTCTCAATGCTAACCCTAGGTGTAACCCTAACCCTACCCCTAGTTAATTACCCAAGACTACTACCTGGGTTCTCCGGCACTGAATGATGTTGGAGCAGCAATGTTGGGCTGCCTCTGTTGTCCTCGGTGGGCCTTTTCCAGCACCAGTGTTCCTGGTGGTGTAGGCTCTTCACATCTCTTCCCGTTAACTCTAATGCCTGGTTGTCAGTGGGGTTTTTGGCCGAGATCGAAGAGGATGTGCAGTGAATCAGCTGGCTGCTGTAGGCAGTTGCAGTTAGGCTTGTGGAGCAGCGAAGCAAGTTAGACAGGAGAGGTGTGGGCAGGGATAGCAGTCATGGAGGCAGCAGGGTGTACTGCAGTGAGACAGAATGCAGGCAGGGCAGGACAGGAACAGAAAAGGGATGAACAAGTGGATAAGCGAACCAGAACTACATTGGGACCCAGTTATGATGTATTTAGTTGCTTTTTAAATGCTACGGCTCCTCCTATAGTCCAATTGCTTGAGGATGACCACTGACTGCTCAGGGAAATACTCCCCTAGCACCAGGTGTGTCCCTGCCTCTCAGGGGAGTCAGCTGCAGCCCAGGGGTGGAAGTTTTCTCTGATTTGCTGTCAGGAGAAGTCTCCTCAGAGATGGCGTTTCCCTCCATTTTCTGAAGGGGTGCGTGCTTAGAGACTGTCATGTCAGCCGTCTTCACCTCTTCCAACACATTCCAGCTGACCTCTACACGTGCCACCTGTTGGGACTCTCAGCACGCGGTGTGCACCTCCTCTGGTAACTTTCTATCTGCTGTCAAAAAATGGATTCTTAGCCCACAGTTTGAGAAATGAAATTGGACAATGCTGAGGCATAAATGAAAATGAAATTGCTTCCTCACACATTGTAAGAGCAGTGAAAACTACTTGTGACCACCCTACCTGGCCTTGACAATGGTAACGTAAGGAGAGAAACTTGACCTGGCTGTAGACACCACGAATAGGTTTCTAAAGACAACAGTATTCCAAATTCCTGCTATATTATATGCATTAAAAAAATAGGTATTCCAGAGAGAAAAGGAAATTACGTGGCTTAAGGCCCTCTAAAATTGCCTTTGTCAGCCTTGCAGTACAATGTCAACCAGGTGATTGTTTTTGTAATTACTACAATCAGGATTCTTAAGGATATAACAAGATTGCCTTAGCTATTATTATAATTCTCATCCTTGTTGCTAGCAGTACATTCCTTGGAAGAGCTCTTGTTTACACTTGAGAGCCAGGGTGTCCAATCCCCTGCACAGCTATTATCCACGAGAGCCATTTAGCTCTTCTGAAGCAGTTCTTTTAGCTATTTTCTTGTTAGTGTTTAGACTCAACTTATCCTCACTATCCTGTCCATAAAATTCCCTGAAACTGTTATTTTGACACTGTATCAGACAGAAAGTGGAGGTCTAAGTTAGCTTCTCCCTCTCTCCTTTTTGAATAATGAACTGGTCTCTCTAGTTGCTCCGAGGTAGGGCTGCCTCCAGCATGTAACTGGAGGTGACAGGTACTCTCTAGCAGATGGGCTGTCTTGTAATCTTTTCTTTATTCACAGCAACTCTGTCTCTTCCTTCTGTTCAGAGTATTTACTCTTGTTGGTAGCATGTAAACAGTTAGCTATGCCTTAGACAGTTCAAAGATGTGCTATGTGGGTGAATTAGTTGTTGCAGGATGCCTGTCTGCCTTCACACACACACTTCTTTCAAACACTGCCATTTTCAGATTTCTGCCCAATTAACTGACGATGACTGAGCCCAGTCCTAAGCTTCTCGCCCAAAGGAAACCTCTCTTGAATTTAGAAAAAGCTCTTGTTTACACCTGAGAGCCAGGGTGTCCAATCCCCTGTACAGCTATTATCCACGAGAAGGAAGCAAAAAGCTGAGAATCACTCTGAAGATGCCATAATTTCTCCACCCTAAAATGCTGCATTCCAAATATTTAGTACACTTGCAAAATATTTATATTCTTATCTAAATACAAAGCACGTAATTTAATTCCTTTCATAACATTTGTGTTTCTTGACAAGTTGGAATGAATTCAGGTTTTTTTTACATATAAAAATTACACAGAATTTTTTCTTAAATACATGTATTCTAAGCAACTAGGGCAGCACTGACACACAGGACAGCTTCTGCGAACTACTGATGTCTCATGACATGTTCACTAATATTTCATAATGGCTTTTTTCTTTCCCTGTCTGCTGCAGAAGAATTGCTGATTTGTCTTTACTCACAGATAACACAGTGGGGCCAAGTTTTCTATTTGGTGTAATCACATGAGGACTGCATTTGATTGCTGATATCCTGGCAAATGGGTTTTGTATTTTAATATCAACAACATTCAACTCATCTTTTAGGAAAACTAATTCCCTGTGTTATGAAATTTCCCTCCACGTAAACGGACACTCTTGCATATTTATGAAATGCTCCTTTTAAAATTTTTCTTAATGCAAGTGAAATTTTCAAATCTGCCCAAACACTTTGGGTACAAACCCCCATAAACCTTCCTATGGATTCCGTTTTAACTGTATTTAATGAACCACCCTTCTTTTACTAAAATGCAACTCAGTTTTCAAAAACAAGTATGCAAATTAATTAAAAAAGTTACTATCCAGTTCTTCAAAGAGTTGTTCTATAGATACGTAAAGTTATACCTGCATGGGAACACAGCACTTGCTGTGCAAAATGCATCACCAGTTAAATAAGTAATAAATCAGAAGCCATCTCATACATTAGGGGCACAAGAGAAGAAATTTTCCTATACTTTACAACACCTACTTTTACTCTGAATTTTTATAAGGTTATGTCAAGTTTCCAAATTTTATCTAAACTTGTAATTCTGGTCTACTGTTGTTGGCTTATAAACAAATAAAGATGTAATAGAAAGAAGTTAACAGACGTTATGCACGTTTTACTCGTTAACTTTCTTAGGTGATATTATAAGCTTCTACTTCATCCTTGGGTATTTCTAGTGAAATTATTTTAATTTATATTTGGGGTTTTCATTACCTGGAGGATGCAACTAAATGCCTGTGCCTCCATGGCACTTCAGCAGGTCAACCTACTAATAAAGACTTCTGTGGAAAGACTGAGTGGGACTTGAGCATAAGTCAGGTGAAATCCCACATTCTTTAAAGAAACTCTCGCAGAAGGCATGTTGCATTCTATATCCATCCAAAGTAATTGCTGAAGATAAGATTTGCCCAAAAGTCCTCATTTTAGAAATGGTATGATATGCAGGCAACAAAATAACTCACTCTTAAATGTCTTTGTGAACCTATGCCTGAGCAATGACACATTTGTACAAAAATAGATCAGCATTAACAGTACATAATCTCTAGTATTATTCTAAAATATTCATTAATAGCTCAGAATTCTTTAGGAAGCAGGAAGATATTCCTTTACAATCTATTGAGAACTGACAGGTCTCCATCTTTCTTGAAGGATCTTTGAAAAGCAAATCAAGACTTAAAGCATTATGGTATTGGAATTTTAATATGTGTGAACTACTTTTTTTTGTTGAAAAGGCTGAACTGAAGCTGTAGCCAGACTCAGCATGTGTGCCATGGTCTCCAGAAGCACGTTATAAATGCAATCTAAAATCAATAGCAAGAAACAATTACAGCATCTGAATACCATTTGGGTGAAATAAGCTGATGCTGGTGAAACAACCAGCAAATGCATGTCAATACCTGCAACAAAGCATTCCACAGCATTTGCACAAGGAGGGGTTGAGTAAATATCAATAAAGCAACTCCTACTACAAACAGGAAAAATGATAAAATCAATATTATAAAATAAAAAAGTTAGCACACAGATGAACACCCTGATGTAGACAGTGCTGTGTTAGAAGTGTTGCTGAGTTCCTGGATCTCTGTAAAGGAACAGACAATAGCTGCATTTGTCCAGTGCTCTGATTAATCAAGAAATCAAAGTATACAACAAATGGTATGCAAACGTTGGACCATAGACATTCATACGAAAATGTATTTATGTCCTACAGCAGCAGGAATCACATAGCTACTGCACCTGCTAGTCCTGTGCACTGTCAAGAATCCATCTAACTAGCCCACAACATGCCAGCTCTGTCTGCTTAATGGGAAGACCCTGAAGGGCTTCACATTTGTCCATAGAAAAGGCTTGATTAAGAAAAAATAACCCATTATTGCAAAAAATTTACATAAAGCATCAAATCTCAGTAAATTCTTTAAAGACCCAGCAACTAAAAGGGTAAAACTGCGAGTGACAGGCCATCTGCAAGATGCTGTCTGTAGCTCTGACCTGCATTTAAAACAGGGCTGCTTAGCCTTTAGAGCACCTAAAGTTGGCTCTGTTGTTTGCATTTCATAGAAACTACTTTTGAAAGTAAACAAGAACCTTTAGTGAATTATTTAGCATACAAATAAACCGGCAAAGAAGCCTAAGTAGGCCAATATGAACTAACTGGATTGAAATATTCATCTGTAAATAACTTTTCAATCTGCTGCTTTCACATACAAATACTACATGGAACATTAGACACAACTAGCTTCTAGGGATATTTAGGCTCACTGGAGAGCAATTTTTATGTCTACTGGCATCTGTGGGTAGTGATATGGACTGACTGTTAATATAACCAACATAAAATTTATGTGAACACTCACTGCAATAGCAACACACTGTCAGACAGCTGGTGGTTGATGCGTAGCACATGCGGATTTTATATGCAGTGTGTAAACTAACCTTTGCAAAAAAGATTTAGCAGGTTTATTAGTTTAGGAAATCACTATAATTAAGGATAATTCATAATGGCCGCTTATCCATTCTATAGCAATAGCTGCTTTAATTTAGACTCTGTTTCTTTGAGCCATAAATAAGTGTGCTGATATCTTCTGCACAGATGTGGCATTCAACTTGTTCAAGCTGGTTGAGTTCTGCTTGTATTTTAATCCAAAGAAACAGTAGATAAGCCCATAAAAGGGACTTTGCTTGAAATAAATTTAAAAAATGCAGCTTGATAGCTATGAAACTGTGCTAGTAGCTCCTTTTAGGTAGGAAAGGCTAGAACTCAAAAATTTTCCACAAAAAAGGAGCAAACTACATGGTCAGAGATCTGACCTGAGATAGAATACCAGATTTGCATAATTAATCACTGGAAAAAGAGACATGTCTGTGACCTATGTATATTATTTACAATCTATTCAGTTTGTAATGGAGCGTTTGACCTCTGTGAGTCCTTCTCGTAACACTGACTTTCCTGCTTTTGTGCACAACTCCAGCCTTCTCTGCAGCAGAACTCGCATGGTGTCTCCTTACTTCAATTCCTATTAAACATTCCTGCAAAACAATTCCTTACATCCACTTTGCTTATTTAGTGGACAGCACTTTTCCTGACTTGTCAGCCACCCCATGTCCTACTGGCTTGGAAACACTGTGGGTCTCTCTGGCCAAACCCCCACAAATCCAGCTTTCCTTCCATTCCCTGCCCTTGGACATGGGCATTCTATGTTATTTCACAGATAACTAATCAGGAACTATTACCACAAAGGCCTATAGTACCCGACATATCAAAGGCACTGATTTTACCAAAAAAATAATAAATCTGCTACACTTGTCACTTGTGACCCCATTGGTACCTTCTGTAGACAATGACTGTAGACGCACCCAACTACAAAAATATGGTTTGAGGTGCCTTTCATAAAATGCTTTATTAGATGGTTGATAAAGCAGCTTGAAGTACCAAGTGATTGCCAAGTTTAGAAACAAATATAATCCAGATTCTCCTGATTCCAACTTCAGCTTCTCCCCTTCTGGAAGAACCCTAGATTAGCAAGGGCATTAAAAAAATTTGGATACTGAACTTTGCAGCAGATGACTAAGCACAATGGCTCAAGGCATTATTTCCTTGTGTATAGAGGCAAAAATCTAGCCTTGTAAGTCTCCTGCCACAAAATTACTAACACATTGCCTTTCCAGGGAGGGTGCAACCTACTTTTTTTTTTTTTCAGTTAGATTTTATAGTAACCTTGAAAGTGACATTAAATTACATAAATTCACATAGTGCCATGGCAGTCAGTGGAACACAGTAAACATTCCCTAGCTGGGATCAAGTCAGTCAAAGATGAGATGATTTTCCTGGATTGTACTGTTTTCCCACCAGCCCAATTTGCACTGTGCCTGAAGAATGTGTATCAGCCAAAGCACTGCATCTATGAGTTTAGTATGGAACTTTGCTAAAAAGAAGACACACCTTGTTTTAAAGAAGAAAATACAAAAGTAGAAGTAGTCTGCTTGCAATCACCAAGAAAATACACAATAATCACAAGTCAAAAAGGGAGATGTAGCAATCACCATACATACTGAATTTCAGGTTATCTAAGCCTATCATTTTCAATCTCTTGATGACAAATAACCACACCATTCTACTCACTTCCAGTCCAGTCTGAATAGGTATTAATTGTGAGATTCAGACTTCAATATTAAAAAGATCTCGGCTAAGCAGTATGTTTCCAATCCATTGAATTATTACATTCAATTTTTTTCATGAGCGTATGGAATACAGTATAAGAAAAGTCTTCCAATACCCTTCTAATACCATGAGGTAGTAAAGCACAACTACTGCTTTAACACCATTCAAAACACAAACACTGCAGTAATTATGTACCTTCTGGGCACTACAAAAAGAGAAAGAAAATGTGAAACAAACATTTTTTTAAGGCATTCCTAAGCAGTGACAGGAAACAAGTGTATTGTCCTTACCCAAATCAGAGCCAAGACTAGAATGGAAATGGGAGAGATGAGCTCCAAAGGTAGAAGTTTTGTTGTCAATGCAAGACACCTTTTGGCAGTATCCTTTTGCTCTCTGGGTTCTTACTAATATGTTTTGAATGAGATAAAAGCTGCTGCATTAGCATTCAGTTCAACCAACAAGAGCAATCGACTATAGAACAGAATTGCTTTGCCAATGGCATATCGCACATAAGCTGAGTGAAACCGCAAATCTACGTGCCAGAGGAAGTTTTGGAATTTCCACTGCTTTTTTATATATTGCATTATTTTATCAAATAATGGACAAATAATTCCAAATTGCAAAACTCACTCAGATTCGTAGAATTGAGCTGAAACACTTGGTTTTTAGTCAGCAGAACACTGGGCTGTTTTCTTTGTGGTGACATTCAGCTTGATGGGACTTGTGGCAGGTGAGCCTGATGTTCACATTCACACTGTGGTTGAAATCCCTTGTGGGATGAGTTGACATCTCCCATAATTTATTCAGCAGTCATTTAACTCCTACAGGCCATTACACAGCTTTATCTTATAAAGTCCAAAATACATCAAAGAGATCGTATTTTTGCCAAGAAGGTGAACAAACAGGACAAAACAGAAGTTTGATCTACTCTTCTAAAAGGCGATTTCAAGTGCCACAAAATTAATTTTTTTTTAATAATCAGAAACCTGAACTTTAGATCAAACTCATACAAAATTAAATAGATACTACTTTAATAAAACAGAGACATTTTTCATGGGAAGCTTTAGCTTTGTAAAAATTGCACTTTTTGGTGAAAAAGTATTTTACTTTAATTTTGATTAGCTCAAACAATTGGAACTAGGCAAAAATGTGGTAAAATAGGAAGTTAGATACTGCTGTGCTAATTCTTAATGCAAAAATTTCAGAGTATGTGCTGCAACTTTATTAAATAATTCCTATACTTGAATAAGATATGAATTTCGATTTGTTTTAAAAAGGCTTTACTGTTCAAGATTGCAATGGAAATACAAACCCCACCTGCTCAAAACCAGAAGTTGAAAACACATTCAAAATAGTCTTAAAGATGCTGAAAATGTCTATCTGGTGGTCAGGCCAGGTCTGAACAGGGGAGATTACACCATCTCACCAACAGTTGTGAGATAAACTAATGTCTGTTTAACCCAAATTTATAAATTCCTTTTTCTCCTGAGACACTTCTTGCAGTAAAACTGTTCTCTAGGTACTCCAAATTGCTCTAACAGCTAGAAGAAAATCAGAAAAAAGTCTTACACTAGGCTAAAGTGGCTACACATGATTCTTAACAAAGGCAAATGTTTTTATAGTCTTGGACAAGAAGGAAGCACGTAAAGAAAATGAACCACACGCGCAGGCTGGCAGTGCAACAAGAGAAGACCTGTAAGCAATGGAAGGCTTGTCTGAACAGATACTCTACCAGAAGGGATAGGCAAAAGGAAAGAAAAGAACAAAACCAACAGAAATGGACAAAACAGTGTTGCAATGTAAGGAAGATCCAGTGGGGTACAAATACCTTTACTTAAGCCTAAAAGGCATTCTGTGATGAGGAGCACAAGACAGTGCAGGGAGCAAGGAAGAAAACAGGTTTTCAAATCTTTTTATTAGGGCTTGCTATTTGTGGTTTATTAGGTTTATTTTATTTGTGCTTTGAATAAAATATAGTAATGGAGAAGCCAGCTAGGTATTTGCTAAATAGTTTGAAAGTGCTGATAATGATGACCAGTGTATCTTACTGCACAAAAGCTCATTATGTGACTTGTCCTTACTGGGTCTGATTCTTGAGCTAGCCCAAACTCTTATTTTTCAGGATCTCCAGAGGAGAGCATTATCAAGAGGACAAAATGCTCATGACAGAGCAGCTCAAGGAAAGGGTGACTGGAGGGAAGTCAGCGCAGATCATATGGGGAGGAGGCCAAATGTCCCACCTTGCACAGACACTGTGCCAAAGAGGCAAAGCATAAAAACCAAACTGACAGTGTAGGAAATAAATAGTTCAATGGAATGTGCATGGGATGTGTGGAAGTGCTGAGCAAGGAGATTGAGATTGGCACTTGGGGCTGTGTATCAACCCCATCACACCCTGCTGGGCTCCAGCTCATCACCGACAGGAGCAGGACTAGCTCAGAGCTCTGCAGACTCTGCTCAAAAGCTGTCAGTACAGAAAGGAACTGAGGACACAACAAGCAACTTGCAGATTGGAAGGAAAAAGAAAAAACACATGGAAAAAAAATAATCCTGAGCATGTGGGATGTAAGGAAATGTATGGTTGACAGGTTTTTTTAGTCCCTCTTCCAGGGATCAAAATTACTTCAGAGACTGCCTACAAAGGAAAGTTCCTTAAAAGTGAAAGCCAGTGGCCAGACTGAGAATGAAAGGAGAAAAGTAGAGATTATAAACTAAACTAAGTAGAAACTCAAGCACATCATCTGTCTTTGCTTGTAACTCACTTTTTTTCCCTGAGAAATAAACTTCAAATTATCAAACGTGTACAAGGAAATAGAAGTCACAAAATAGTGACTGAATTCAACAGTGATCTTCAAGGTTAGATTACATCCCTTTGTCTTAAACAAACAAAACAACCAACCAAAAAGCAATAAAATGACCGTTAGGTTTCTATAATATATTTTTTTAACTGCAAATCACTATTCTTTCTTTATAAAAAGAAATGCATTTGCAGTAGGAATTAACACAGTTTTGAACATAACAAACAGCAAATGGTTTGGCACTGATTTTTAGCACTTATGGTTGACTGCAACAGCTAAAGAACAGTATTTTTAAAAGCAGAATGTATTTGTTAAGTCACAAGTTTCTTCATTGGATTTGCAGATGGGGACCTCTATTGGTATAAAATAATTACTAAAAAAAAAAATGACACCTGGAAACACACCCACTGGCTCCCACAAAAATCATATTGGCCAAATTCTCATTTTCACTACATCAACGTTAACATACACCCATTTCAATTAAACTTGCAGGATTAAGCCCAATCAAACACAATTAATACAATAATTTGGTCCAATCATGAAAGACATCAAGTATTCTTTAAATAAAAAAAGCTACAAAGAAGAACAAATCTATTTTGAAGTTAACCTCATACTTACGCCTGGGGGCTCTCCTGTGCATGTGCCTTATGTGTATTTTTACTACAACCTCTGTGTAACCATGCAGTGTTCTGGCTTTGGACTGACATATCTCCGTGTTGGGCAGGATTTTCAATCCTTCATGACTATCTATTTGTCACTGCAGGTGAGTGGTAGCACTCAGGCTGATCCCCAGCCACTTTCACAGTTACTTATCTGTCTTTATGGATTCTTCCTGTGTGTCAAGTTGGTGCATAACAGCATTACTGTCAGGGTGACAAAATTGTCCCCAGAGTGTCACAAATGATTCCCTGGCCTTATGGCTGCAAGCAGGTAGTAACACATCGACACTGCCTTCCTCAGCTCATCTTTCTCCAGCCCTGCCACCCACCCCTTATTCTGGACACATTCCCCTCTACGGATGTAAACCTCAGCTAAGAATTAAGACAGCTCTAATTTTGGTACTGTAAAGTAACCACCAAAAAAAAAAAAGAAAAGGAAAAAAAACCCCCAAAATAAAATAAAAAAGAGCAGATTTTGTTTTCAGGGGGAAATATTTTTCTCTGAAAAGTCTGCTCGTTTGCCTTATTAAATAATAGACTTTTGTGGGAAGAATACACTGCAGAATTCCTGTTTTCTAAATACAGAAACCATGCTTACAAATTAAAAATAGTGGCTAAAAATCTGCGCACACAGATTTGTGCTGCATTCTATATGCCATCCATGCTCTTAGTTTTTTCATGTTTTTCTATCAATTAAAGCCTGTTTGGTTTTTTTTCTTATAATTCTGTTGCGTTTTTTACTTAATTGTGTTCTGCACACAGTAACACCTTTTCTAAAATAACATTTTCTCCAGTTCAACACCAGGTTTTTATCTGTGATAAATTTAAAATCTCATTTGACAAGTGCTGGTTTAAAAACTTCTTCCCCCCTCATAATGTAAAACCATTCAAGGAGGAAAAAAAGAAAATCCATCACGTTAAAACAATTTATATGTTATTTGAAGAAGGCTGAGAATCTCAATAAATACAGAGGAAAAAAATGCTTCAGCAGCAAAGCTTGTTCAATAATCTAAAACTACTTCATAGTCACGTAGTACAATCTAAGATTTCTGTGATTCTTACAGGAACCACGTTTTATGCAAATAAGTTTTGCTTTAAGTCCACTGTATTCAATTCTTCAAAACACCCTCAAGGTAACTGTTTCCAGACACTGACAGTGGACAGGACTTTGTGAAGAGCAGTCCCTGAGCTCTCATCCCTTCATCACCTTGCTATGTCAGCTCATCTCTCTGTGCCTCAGTTTCCCCAGCTATGAACTAACGATCATTACACCCAATTTTCTTACAAAAACGCCAAACAAACTGCAGAGTAGCAAAACTAGCTAACATTAAAAGTATGCTGAGATGAAACAAAAGCCTTTTGTTTGGAAGATGAACCTTTAGAGAACTACGCAGGGCTTGTGTGTGTGTGTGTGTGTGTGTGTGTGTGTGTGTGTGTGTGTGTGTGTGAAATGCATGGTCAGGCACTGCTGCCTTGAGAAATGCAGCTGGACCAAGGGTGCTGACCCTCACTGCCACTGGCACGACCGAGGACAGGAGAGCTCCAGCAAACACGTGTTTGGCTGTCCGTGCACATCCTCCCCACCCCTCGGACCATTTGTCCTTCACCTGACAAACACTCATTGTCTGAGTTCTCAGATAGGTTCAATATGATTTCTGACACTGGAAAAACAAAGCTAAAAGCAATTTAGAAATACCTGCCCATGAAGTCAAAAGGCAAAATATCTAAAGCTTCTCCTGGAATCTCTGACCTCAGAGGCTGACATGGTTTGATGGGAAATTTAATGTAATAGTCTGAGAAAGCCAAAAGGCCTATTGTCAGCAATGAAGTCTGAAAGTTAGCAGAATTAATATAACTGTACAATGGAAGTGCCCTCGAGGGACAAGGCTGCAAAACCAGGGCAGAGGGAAAAATGACTTTTGAAGTCATTTCACTATGACATTCTGTCATCACTGCTAAACGGAAATAAAAAATCATCTGAATCACCACATGCTTCAGTGTGTGTCCCCTCCTTATCTAATATAAAGTAATAACACTGACGTCCTGTGCCCCACCTAAGCTGGGAAGGGGCTCTGCAGGGACTTTGGGAGCTCCATTTTGAATTGCTAAATGCAATAAGAATAAATGCAAGTGGGAGTCTGTTTAGCAGAGAATGATGTCTGGTCTGTAGCCCATCAAAGCCCAATAAATCTCAATGCTTCAACAAGAGATGAAAATGGTTATCTCATCATTTCAGTGCCAGGGTGAAATTTTCTCTGAGCCAGAGTATTTTTACAGATGATTTATGTCTGGGAAGGGTAGTTGTTTAACAAAATGGCAGATAATGATAAATAGAAAGCAAATAGAAACAGCAGCAAGGGAGTGGTTCTTAGTTGCAGCAGCAGAATAAACAATATACTTACATAAAGTATATGTCACATATAAGTGCCATTATTCTAAATCCTATGAGTTATATGTTACTTGGAACATCACATAAAAGAGCTGGTAATATGATTTACAGGATAGGAAATTTAACATGTATGCAAGGCAAATAAGTATCAAAATTCTTCTTTCTGTTACATCTCTGTTAATCCCACTTCCCTGAAATTACTCTGGATTTGCAATTGTATAATAAACAAGAAGCGTCTATGTGTTCACTGGATTTAATACATTATTATATTAAAAGAAGAGGGATCAGAAGATGGGCTAATTTTGATGTCATTAAAAATTTATTTTTAACCACAACACTTACATTGTCTGTGGGCTAAAATACAAACACTTCAACAGGAGAAGGAACGGCTGATACAGACACTATCTGGACATGTTTTTAATAAAGTCATCTGAAAACAAAACTTTTTTTTTCCCTTAAGATCTGGGTTTGGATGACACGATAAAACAAATATTCACGGAGTTAATGATGAGAAGAAAATGTAGCAAAAAGCAAACAAAGCTGCCTGTTTGAGTTTTTTGAATTACAAATACTGCAAACAATGTCAAATTGGAGATGGAGATTTGAGGTCAGGGCGCTCGGTTTCAGTTTCTTTTTCTGCATTTTTCCTGTGGCTGTACACAAAGGAAAAAAAAAAATCTAATTACAGTTTTAAATGCCCAAAATGCCATGTCCACCAAAAGCCCGATGCTCATTAGTACTAGTAATTAACTTTACAACTGTCAACACAAACACCACACAGGCTGACAGATAGATAGTGGCTCTGAGGGTGCTAATAAATCCGGAAATAACAACTTGACACGCAGATGCACAAAAGGATGCAGGTGATAAAGAAATGTTGACATCAAATCTAATTATCTTGGAAACGGCCAAGTACTGCACAATCCCCAGTAATGCACTGTTATTGCTGGTGATGAGCCCCACTGGAACGGCTCTTAACCACAGCCTACAACGGAGCTTTTACAGCCCCTTGTCATATCTAGTGAGGACAATATCAAAAAGGAAATTATGAGTGTCATGACCCCTCCAAGTCAAAAATCTAGTGATGAATATAGGCTCAGCAAGGCATAGCAGATTACCCCCTTACGAGTTTTAAAGCCAGGATGATATATGACATTTTTATCAGGCACTTTCTCAGGAATGTCACCAAGAGGGAAAATAAAGGCCCTGAAAAGAGACGACTAGGTGAATTATGCAACTGTAATTGCCGATCATAACCTGATATGAGCTGAAATTGCTCTGTTTTCATATTGAGATAGCATAAAATTGTCGGGAAATGCAATGGCTCCTTAATGTGGCCTAGATGAGTCTAATATTCTGATCATTTTTCACTCAGCTGCTAGGTAAATAGTGCTTCTTTAACACAACCACCGTGGCCCAGGGCAATCTGGGGGCCCAATTTTACACTTGAATTGAGAAAATATGTGTAAACTACAATTTTTCATATTTTCTGCATACATAAGAAGATGAAACATCTTTATCATGTGTATTGTCTGGCTGAGCTTATACAAAATATTAGTTTATCTCTCCTACTTTGGTTTATTCCATAAGCAAAACACATAGATCTAAAGGACAGGCAATATTCTATATACAAAATAGGTCCATCTTTTATGCAGTCTTGTATGAAGAATTCTACCATTTTGTTTTTGAAAAGCTGGCAATTAGCAAGTGTAGGTTTTGCAAAATAAATTATTCTAAAATGCTCACACTTTTCTGCAAATTGGTGTAAAAAAAAAGGAAAACAAAAGGCCACAGAAATATTTATCTGTACAACCTATTAGTTTAAACACTAACCTCTAGGAGAAAAGGAAGGTGAAGGGCATTTATTACCATGCTAGAAGATAAATTTATTTTATCATAAATCTGCTATATTAAGTGGTTCATAAAACAGATTTGCTTAAAAAACAGCCTGAGTTAAAACAAAAAAACCTCAAATCAACCGCAAAACCCAATGAAACAAAAAGCATGCTACTACCCATTCTCAGATAATAATCAGCAATAATACCTGGGGCAGAAAGGTCATAAACCATACTTCCAAGACAGGAATAATTCATTGTACTACTATGTGTTTAAGAATTAGTTTGATAGAGTCACTATCTAGACTGTGAGATATTGTCTATCAATCTGACCTTCTAAAAATGAGCCCACAGACTCCCACTTAGATCAAAACCTCTGCTTTTATGATAAGCAGTGTCTTTCTTATGATGAATTTTAGGATCAGGGTTATGATGAGTGCAGCACCATTTGCAAAATATAGAAGTGAAGCAATACAAACTCTTAATTAGGTCTTTCTAAATTTCTAGACATATTTTTCCTCCAAAAGAACTGAAAAAAGCAACTCCATTTTGCTCACTTGCTTAAGAGTCAGTTCAGAAATAATGAAGTTCAAAGGAGGTTAAAAGATTGAAATTTCTTTGTTTGCATTTATGTTATCTGTTCCTAGCTCCTATATATCCACCTAATCTAGGTACTCCAACACTAATTGCAAAGCAGCACTGACTAGCAGCAACACCCAGCACTTGGAAAAATCCCGTGTGATGCTGGTGACTGCAGATAAGAGCTCCTTAACAAACTTGGGTATATCTGCACCAACTTACTTCCTACTCCCTTCTACATTTTATGCTTCCTAAAGGCTGATATTTTGTACTAAACATCGTAGCAAAATGATACCTCACTCTACAGAGAGGCTTCAAGCACAGATGATTTCCAAAGGCTTCAGGGTGTGGGATATACGGAACTGAAAATAACACTAAACACTGTGATACTTCAGTAATCACACAAGTCTTTGTAACATATTTGACTGGAAACCAGAAGAGGATTGAAATATAGTTCCTAGCAATTAATACTGTGTGATCCTAAATGTAGAGTTGTTCAGATCTCAAAAGAATTTAAAACTGTAGACCCATCCATATTTATTACATTACCACTAACCCTATTATGAGCAGTCTTTATGTAATTAACATACCAGCAGGGAATTTAAGAGGTACTTGGCATTAATTTTCAATCCCTATTCTCCATGAATTTGGTACTCAATTGTAGTGATAAATAGAAGACACATGGTTATGATTACACATTTTCTGTAACGATTATGCACCACGGTAGAAAAGACCTCATAATGCAGCACAGGCTCACAGTTAGCAAGAAAACCCATTTACTGCTGGATTTTCATTCTCTTCCAGTAATTCAGAAAGTCAAATGACCACTTTCCATTTTTTCCCTTTTTCATGGGGCCTGTTTAGAAAAGACTTTTCCCACAGTCACTGGCACTTGGCAGAAAAATAACTTCCAACCTTTATCCTTCCCTTCTCACGTCAGCCCTGCTGAAGGTGTATTTATTCCATCTCCCTGTCTCTGTATCCCCCTTCCGGAGAGCTGGCGCAGGGGCTGCAGCCACTGTTGCTAAGCAACTCAGCCACAGCACTGCATCACCAAGTACAGATTGCTCCCATCATTTTCAGCCTCACAAATTTGGGAGCTGGTATAATAATAGGAAGTAGTATGGATAACAAAACCATTATCCATAGACCGGTAAGTTAGCAGATGGATCATAAGAGCTAAAAAAAAAAAAAGGGCTACTGTAACAAGAACCCTGAACAATTATTGGCAGTGTTATTTTCAATCTTTTTTTTTTCAGTACAGCTTCCACAGAGAAGTTTACATACTCACTATGTGTGAATGCAAAAGTATTTTTGAATTGTTATGATTTTTTGTGGGTCTTTCTGTGCAAGAGAACACCACAATATTGGCGCTGCTGAAAGCTAGCAAAAGATCTATTAGTAATCAAATTTCAGCCCAGATTTTATGGTTAGTCTAACCGAGTTAATTTCTCTAATGTTAGCAATTCATGGAAGAGGTCTCTTGTGGCAGCACAAACCTGGGATCCACAGCAGCTGTCAGAAGAGACTCTGAGGAATTCCTTATTAGCCAGAATGCAACCAGGCAGAAAACTCATTACACAGTGCTAAATATACTTAATCACATCTATTAGAGAAAAATGAACTTGGTAATTACAACAAATAACTAAAGAGCAAAAAGTGTTCATGGAAAAACCCACACCAGGATGTGTAAGAAGAGGGGCTGCATACTGACTCTGTGTGGGAGAAAGCCTCGCTGGAAACTCTTCTGATTCTGATGAAAAAGGATTACACCACAATGTACAAATGAGTTAGGTTTCCCTTGAAAGTGAAGCATTTACATTTAACAGCTTATATAAATGTAACATAATAAGTAAATTAATTGCTTAGATTTTAAAAATTAATTTGGAAAGCTCTTCTGAGAGTTGAGACAACAACATCTCCTCAACATGATTTTTGGGGAAAGAGAGTCTGCTACAGACATTCAGCACAATAAAGGTAATTTCACAATAGCTGGCACTTCACTGCAGTACATAACACAAGTGCTCAAAGTCTTTCCTTGTTCTGCAGCCTTTATTTTCCTTCAAATGGGATTGGACTGTGGGGCAATGTGGTCCACAATTTCGCCCATCAAGCTATCTATATTTTAAACTGAAGGTATCAGATAATGACCTCAGGAAGTAATTACAGGCTGAAGTTAAACATAAGCATCACATACTTTTTGTGGATTCATCACATACCATACACAGTCACTTCACGCAGACCTGGATATCATCTGACAAAACCTCCCTTGCTCTGTCATCCACAAATATCAGAAGTCTTAGTTTTATTTGCCCTTTGCCCACTCAGTGCACATGAAGTGTGGGCACTCTAATTTTGCAGCAATTGCAAATCCTGATGCACAGACACTTGGAGAAAACAACAGAGCAGTGACTGCAGCTTCTTATCTTTAGAACAAGCTTAATTCCCAGACTCCTGTCACTTCATAACAAATTCCTCTCACATCTTATAAGAAGCAGTTAACCTTTAAGCAAATCCATGAACTTGGTTTGGAGTCTTTTTTGAGCCCAAAGTTTATTTAAAATTCTTTCCCAACTACATATATCCTTAATTCAACATCATTGAAATAAAGAAATCAGGCATATTGAAATCATCAAATAAAATCTGAGAAGGGATACTCTAAGGTTTTCATGTAACTTTGGCTTTATTGGAAGAGGACAGCTAAGCAATGCATGAAGCAAGCCATCTGGGTTTTCTGTTTTTACTCAACCATAGAACATTTTCACCTTTATTTCTATGAAATACCATTAAAACCTTGGATGGCACCTAGCAAAAATAAGATAAATTCTTCACAGTTGTATCCAAATAAAGAGAGAACACAATGGCAACAGAAAGTCTGTACCTAAAGGCTGTTGAAGACATACAAAACCTCAACACCTTGCAAGCCAAAGTGAGGATCCCAGATGAGTCCCCAAGTGGAAGGTCTACACTGCCAGCTTCCTCTCCTCACCTCATTCCTCTCCTCCAGCTGTCATGAAGAGAGGCAAGAAACTGCAGAATTCCATTTCCTAGGAACTTAACTTAAAATGGTAGAAATTAGGAAACAGGATTTGATTCATTGTGTGGCCCAACAGCAGTGAAAGATCCAATGTCTGCATGACAGTAAATTACGAGCAGAGGGACAAGACTTTGAACTGATAGAAGAAAATTTCTTTTACTGCTTCCTTGCACTTGGTTTCCTTTGTTTTAGCTGATTCCTACCTTCTCTGGATCATTTCTGCTGTCTCTGTATCATGACAGAACCAGTATTTCAGAATTCAAACAAGGCAGTAGCAAACAGAGCTCAGGCAGTAGCCACTGGTCAGAAGTTAAGGACCACACATACACCATTTTTAAATATATTCCTTTCAATGAGTTACACTAAGGGATTGATGTTATTTAAAGGAAAAAATGTAAAAGGCATTCTACAAGAGTCTAAAAATTGAACATTTTGTTTCTTCCAGTGAAAATATATCACCCATATACACATGCATACAGTACTTTGCTTGGCTGGGCTTTAGGATAACACAATCTAATTGTGGGGGGTGGTAGTAATTCTGAAAATTTTTTGGTTCTCCAGTTTACAGATCAGACAATGCTCTTATGGAAAGAAGCAATTGAGCCTTGCAAAAGTTACTGACTTCATGAAGCCTATTATTTGACCTATAAATGTAAAGAGTGAACCTCACTACAGAGAGCATGTAGAATTCCTCTGTGCGAACAAAAGTATCTCAGAATTTACATAATTGCTTACTCAGTTCTGTACATCTATTAAATAATTTGTTTTTCTCTGTACAAACAAATTCTAATTTTAGGTTGTCACTCATAACTTAGAATATACATCACACCATGCTGAAATCAGAATTAATACACACATCTGAATTAAATTATGAGTACAGAATTAAGTTATTTTTACAAAGTTCTACTGCATTTCAACAGATTTAACTCCCACTTAGTTATACAATAAATACAATAAATATCCAGTAAGTTTGAAATGTGGAAAAAAGGTTTTTGCCTTCAAGCATCCTCTCTCCACTCACTCCCTATGCTTTCAGAACTAGGCACAGTTCACACTGGATTGCTGAATTAGGTGAACCTTTCACCTGAACTTTCATAGCAGTTGCTATATTCTTATGACTAAGATACTCTTGGCCGTAGAAGGTTAAGTTGGCAACACAAATATGACATTAACTGGTATGAACAGAAAGAGAGGTATGGCAGCAATGGTAAGATCAAAAAATGAAACAAGCAAATTTTACAGGGCATAAAAAGCCATGATCTTCCTTTGTGTGTACAGAAAATGGCTACAACTGCATCAGAATTTTGCTCAAAAAGTAGAAGTTACTGACTGCTCCTTATAGAATATAAGCCTTTCTGTCCATGAGTAGGAGTTTGGACAGTAAAAGCTGGTTCTGTAACATTTCTCATTTACACAGTATGAACTGTGAGCACAGAAAATCCACAAGTATAATTGTGCATTGCAGTGACAAAAAAGGAGGTGTAATATCCTTAGAGAGCAATCACTTTCAGGAAGGCTAAACACATCATCAGAATGTCAGAATTCTGCTTAGTGTTTTAGGGCTAAAGGTACATTGCAATCTTTTCTGTCCTGCCATTCAATAAATAATAATAAGCCTTCCTCCCTTAAAACAGAAAACGTATCCATTTTAATTTAAAAATTCAGTAGCATTTACTAAAAAATTAATAGAAATGAAAAGGTTGCTGTAGAATTAGTGCCTTAATAGTATATAAATTGCAGGTATTTCATTTTAAATCCAGCTAATTCTTGCAGGGATATAAATTCCCATTCTTTTTAAATTCTCTGTTGGGAGCCACACAGACTTTTTTTCCCCCCAAGGAATTTTTTCCATAAAAGTGTAGCATCCTAAATTAAAAAAAAAAAAAAAAAAACTGTGGAGACGAAACTGAGCAAGTTTACGTTGAGAATGAATTTGAAAGCTAACAGAGAGTGATGAGCAGTGACAAACACAAGAACAGAGGAATCATTCCTTTTGCAGTCCTCATGGACAGTCCAAGGATGCCACAGGCACAAACCTTTCCTAAGCAAACAATGTTCTGATAGCATCAAAAGCAGAAAATCTGAGTAAAATGGCTAAACCAGACTTTTGTTGTTACAAAGTGTGGAAAACCTCACAGCTCCAGATGTTCCTAACTTAAGTCCACACTGCTTATGAAGCTTTCCTTTGTTTTTGCCTATTTTCCGACACAGGGTTGCACCAAACACCCTTGAAAAATATGGAAGAGTTAGGAACAACAGTGCCAAGCAGAGCAAGCAGAAGCAGCACAGTGTGGTGGCAGCTGCAGCAGCACTGGGCTGGCAGGGGATGGAACACATGGCTGGCACTTATCAAACAATAGGGACAACCACTACAGACCACGGATGGGGCATCTCTCCGTGGGGTTCCACTGCAAGAAATGACAAGAAGAACTGTATCTATGACTTTCTCTAATGTTCATAACTCAAAACCTACGACCTTGATCACTTTAGCAGATGGTTTTGCTCTGCTGTAGTTGCAATTAAACAGAGTGTGCCAAAGTGAAGAGCAAATTACCCATGCTATCTATCCCAGTTAAAAAAATCTGCCGTCTTCCAGTATCTAGTGGGACAATATCCAAAATTCTTCATCCCCAGCCCATGCTGGATTGCCATTATATTTTATGTCAGTCAGTACTTCAGAGAGTCCAAGACCCTTGGCATATGTTCTTAGTTAACAAAATGGAAAATTAAACTTTGTAGCAACCCCCTGCCACTCCCAAAATAAAAGAAAAATTCTATTTACATCAACGAGCAGGAAGTCTGATCTTCCTGTGCCAGCCAAAAAGCCTGCAATATAAGGACATTTGGCTGAAGAAAGGAATTTAAAGTAAGCAAACTAGCCTAAACTCACAATCCTGCATTTTAGGTGCTGAGGAATATTCATAAGAAATATGAATTTTAAAATAACCTCTGATATTGACAAGCACAAGTTTATTACTTTGACAGAGCTTTTATGCCTTTTCAAAAATGAGTTGACTTTTTGAACACATTATCCTCATGGAAGAAGTGCTCCTGAATTTCTTCAACACACGAAAAATACCAAAGCCAAAACCAGTATATGCACAACCAAGTAAAAAAATTGTATTGCAACAAAACAGGAAGAGGTACCTAATGACTGTGGCATTTTCACTAATTAATGACTGTGTATAAGACCCCATGAAGTCTGAGGGACTGAACACGACAATGTCTGAATATGAGACCTTGTCTTTGGTTTCCAGCTATCAGAACAAAGTTTTCTTTGGGCCACACTGAAAAGGAAACATGAGCTGTATCTGCTCCATGGTTCCCCAGCATTGCTGGATTGGAAATACCCAAGTACAGTAGTTTTTACAAATTAAATGCATGAAAACTGCAATGAGTAGACTGAAAAAAATGGTATTTGAGACTAGATCTGAATATGAAGAAGATATGTAGATAAACTACCTCACTGGCAAACTCATGTTAAGTTTTTTACAGTCCAGATGGTATGGGGCAAGCTGAAAGGGGGCATTTATGTCAGAGCCTGTACAACAGGAACAAGGATGCTGATACGGTTTCTTTTTTATATATAGCTGGGTAAAGAGATCAGAGAACACTGGAACGTTAGCCAAAACAAGTTATCCAGCTGCACTGTGTTTCATCACATATCAATTTTTACTGAAAGAAAACCATACAAATTTAATCAGTTCTTCATATGGTAATATTTAACATTTTTCCCCAAGTTGTTTGATATTATTGTTTTAAAAGTTCCTTCTCCCCCGTCCTCGAACGTGATGTGTGATAGTGGTGAACACAGGAAAAATATCTATCCCTGGCAAGACTGAAAGTCTCATTTACAGTAGACTCAGTAATAAATGCACTGGCGTCTGTGTCAATTGACTGTCTCAATGAAGAACAGGTCACCATAGGGAACAGTGTCTACATTTGAACTCCCACATCCTCCTCCCATACATGGTTGTAGCATCAGTAGAAATTAAATTGCCCTAATAAACCTTTCTGCCTCCCCCCTCCCCAAAAAACAGGATTTTTTCCCTGATATCTTAAACCACATGGGTTTTCCCTCTTTTTTTTTTTTTTTCCCAAAGGCTATCATATAGCATTTGTATAGCACTTTTAATTATTTGAAAATATATAATAGAGCGGAGACACGGATCCCACTTATATAAATTCCTATTAAAAGGCCATTTATTCTCTCAGTACGCATAAAACATAAAACACCTCTTAAAAGAATATAATTCCTTTGTTTCTCAGCCAAACACATATAATAAGACAGCCTGCTCCTTTTAAGTAAATAAAAATGATTTGTATTAAATAAAATGAAATATTGTACACACTATATAATTTAACAAAAACACACATCAAAGTATGCATTACTGCAAGCTAACCCATGCCTCAGAGGTGTCGCAAGCCAAATACTTTAAACGATCCAAGAAACATGTTGTTACAGAAGAGCAAAAACCACAGCGCGTCATAAACTATTGGTCAGACGAGATGTAAAACTAAGCTCCTAACCATTTGTGGCCACTAAAATCCCCTGGCAATTACTGTGCCCTTAGAATGTTGATTTTGCCCAAACTGGACTGTTTTTAATGCACAAATTTTAGGCTTTAGTCCTGATTTCTGCAGCGAGAAGTGCCCCCCACCTGCTCTGCACTGTGGGTGCTCTGTCCAGTCCTCAAATGGTTGCAAGGACTGTCTTGCATGTGAACACATTTATCTGGATCTCTACGTGCTCTCAGTCACAGCCCTCTAAAATGGGTGAAACTAATGGAATTTCTTGGAGGTACTTGATAGTGAAATCTGATCCATAGTTTGTAACACAGTTTCAAATCCCTCAACTATAATGCAAGTATAAATCACATGATTATGCAGTATCTAATTCCAAATAAGATGATTCAAAAAATCTAGTAATTGAGAATACACTAAACCCCTTGACAGATCACAAAGTATTTTTAAAAACACAGCAAAAATAACCAGCACAGAAAAGCTTACACATTGTTTGTATCAGTTTCGTATGGATTTACACCACCACATTACATCCATATTCCCCATTAAGGAACTGCTCTCTAGTTCTGATTGCTCTACTTAAAAAAACTTTCAGTGGAAGCACTGTAAGCTGAATAAGAAAGCTGATGAGTCAGTTTGCTAAAAAGGAGTTTCCAAGACAAACATTAACAAGTTGTGTAGCTAAGGTTCTAGCTGTGCCAACTGTATAGCAGCAAAAAAACCCTCCTCTGTCTCTAGAAATAGCAGTAATTTCTTTCAAAAAAATACACCACACAGCAAGGAAATGGACTGTAGTGCCATTGATTTATATTATCCATGAGGAGTGAGTGAATGGTGACATAAAGAAAAACATGCATCAAAAGTTGGTGAGTTAAGAGAACAGTTTACAAACACTGACACTGTTCCATAAAGAGAAACCTCCCCCAAACCACGACAGAACTAAAGACCTCCTCCTGCATCCAAAGCCTTCAGTACTGCATGATCAGCTAAGACAGTGGAGTCACACGACTCCATAGTTATGGAGTTCCTCATCCCGAAGAGATCTGCTGCTGGGACATCTGCCCTAGACTTGGTGCCGTGCACAAAGAAAGAGCTGTGTGCATATGGCAGAGGTGCTGCAGATGGGAAACTCTTCCTGCTTGTCAAAACAGTTGTACATTCCAGCCACAAAGGGCTCCACTAACAACCACAACAATTTATTTTGTGATGGTTGAAAAATTCTTTTTAACAGTAAAACAATCCTAGCTGAAAAGTAATGAAGCATTGTGGAGGTTTCTGAGTAACTGTGACCCCAAAACATTTTGCTTTGTTGATCTAAATACACCTGCCAGGTGGGTAGGAAAACCAGACACCAGCATGTCAGCCTTTTCATTCTATTGTTAAAGGATCAGCAGAAAACCCATTAACATATTTCAAGCATTTCCACCAAAAAAGCCATGTTATATAATAAATTTGAGGTAACTTTTTGCATGTCAACAAAAAATGATTTAGCTTGTGAAATTGTTTCTTGTTAATGTTAATTAATAGTATCTGAACTCTTGCTGCTATCTTGCAAATTGACCTGCAACCTGCAGTTTCCTGTGGCTGTAGACTTCACCACCAAAAGTCATATGGTGGTACAATAATATTTAATAAACACTTTTTATTAACCTGTCTTCCATCCACAGTATTATTACAGTCAATAAATGTTACAACAACATTCTTATGTGGCCTAAAAATTGTTATTAATTTGCATTTGATCGACTCCATGTGTCCACAAGCCTTACAGGACTGCTTAGTGCTTCTAGCACAGAGCTGAAGCTCTTCTGAAGCAGATTCACACGCATTCAAAACCAAAAGACTATATGCCCATTGAACAAACAGCAGCCAAATCCTTAATTTCATTGCTCCAGGCGTGCTGGTGAACTATTCACACTGATTGGCATCGTTCAGTTTTCAATAAAGGATTTGCTGAAGTGACAGATACTTGTGGAAATAAACTGCCAACAGATTTGCTATGTCAGTAATTAAGAATGTAAAGCTACAGATGTTGAACAATAATGCCTTCCACCAAGATGTATACCATAATATCAAAAAGTAACCTGGCATCTGGCTTCTTTATTTAAGTACTTTTCTTAGGGTTTGGATCTTAATTTTTTACAGTTGACAGCAATGTTATTTGAGCCAGTCAGTGGCATCTGGTTGCTGGGGGGGTGGAAAATAAGGAAAAAAAAAGGGGGAAAAAAAAGCAGCTCTGTGCACTTTAATTAATTGTGGAGAGATTACATGGTCTTCCAACCGTGTAGTTTGTCATCAGAGCACATTACAGATTTATATTAGATGTTTCTCCACAGTGTCAAGAATAATTAAAAAGGGATAGGAAATGATGCCAGCTAGCAATGCTTTACATCAGTGGTGAAAGTTTTATATTTATTAGAGCCAAACAATTTTAAAAGAAGATGTCAATTTTGCAGTTATACTGTGCAAGGAATAAATATTAGGTGGGTAAAGCAGCCAATACATTTCAGCTGCTTGAATAATGAGAGGTTCATGTTTAATCTATCAGACCTACCAGAATTGGTGTGACATGTCAGTTATTAATGAAGCAGCATCCCCTTTTCTCATAAAAACATCCTCTCAATACAATAACTAACATATGTTTTTCTTTTCTTCCTAAAAGGAGCTCTGCCCAATTCCTCCTTTTGATTCATGTAAGAACAGACATGCCAACTGTACACAAATTCTTTTGCTCAATTAATTTGCAATACCTTTGGTCTTGGGCTGTGCTAATAGAACAGTGCTTATGTGTACTCAAGCTCTCAATTCACTCATCATAAAGGGCCACATTTCTCTCCTCCCCTGTGCACAGACTCCTTTGTACTTGCAGATGACAGAAGCCCATGGACCTAAAGGCAGTTTGCAGCCTAAGGAACAATCTCTACCCAAATACTACAGGTTTCATTTCTGCCCTCATACAGACTTATTCACAAACTGCCTTTCCCAAATCCCCTCAATATATTTGTATTTATTTCATGCCATTTTAGTAATGTAGTTTCTGCTGCTTTAAGCATTCTGTATTAAGAAACCAGTGCAAAGCAAGTCTCTTCCTTTTGCTATGAAATAGCTTTCAACCTCTGAGCTCAAATGGAGATTTTCTGTCACATGTCAATGCTAAAATAAACTATTAAAACCAGCTGTAAATTGTCCCCTTAACCTATTCCGTTGTGTTTTCAGAAGCACAATGAGAAAATAACTTCAGACAAATTACTATACATAATGGTGATCAAATGACCTGGCCCTTACTGTTGTTTTTGCTGAGCCCAAAAGAGGAAACAAACACTCATGAGTAAAATGGCAGCTTTCTCATTCAGTTCATGTCTTTCATTGAGATACAAAACATAAAACTACATTTTATAAAAGGTAAAAAATATAAAAATTCATATCCAACATCGACAGCATCATTCAATTATGTTGAGATCTCACAAATCAAAGAGCTGACCTGGAGGAAGCTGGAGCATCTCTCCATATGAGGCAGACAGTGAGTCCCAGCAGACACAGCTCTGGATTGAGGTTCCAAAGAGAATCAGGCATGACCAGGAACCCACTAGATGGCCTTGAGTAAGTCTCTCTTTCCTTTATGGTTGTGACTACAGAAAGGGCCATTAGTTTAATTTAATTTAATTTCATTTCAGACACTTGGGCCTCTGTTCACCACCATACACAATGTTACCTCAATTAGAGATGAAGCTCTATGTTACTATAATGTGCATAGATTTTGAAAAAATGCAGTTAAACCCAGTCTTTCATTCTTTAGTTGTTCTGACTTCATTTGGGATGTTTAACCATCCCATACAGCATTACTGGGTTAAGACACCACACAATTCTTCTGCTTATGGGAGCTGCTCTGCCACACTTCAGAATTGTTCCCTTGCTAGCAAAAGACATAACATCATCTGCTTTGGTTTGGTTTTGTTTTCTGCTGAATGAATACTTTGTTCACACCAGAAAACATGGCAATGACAATTCCATAATGTTTTTTATCTATAATAAGTCCATTTGGAAAAGGTAACCAGTGTGCAATTTGTCCAAATGGTGGTTCCCAGATCATTACAAAGCTTTGCAATGGAAATTTCCATTTACTGATGTCTTTTAAGCACCTTTTTAAATGCAGTTTTTCCTGTATATTTCTAAAAATTTGGGGGAGATTACCTGTCTAGATGCCCTTCCTCTCTTTTTAGTTTGCCCACAGTAGCAACTGCTGCAACTGCTCACAAAAAAAGCCCCCTGGAGAAGCAATACCAGTCAGTGAGTGAGATCTCTTTCTTTGAAGGCAGACTATTGGCATTTTTCTTTTGGCACTCCTTTCTCCCTCAGAGATGAGGAAATATCCTGGGCAAAGTCAGGTAATGGCTGTGGGGAATTCTCAAGAGACTTGCTCTGATTATTTTTAGGTTGATAGGGAATTTGATTGGATTTGAAGAGAGAAGATGGGAAGAAACTGTTGGTCTTATCAAATAGGATCAGATTTATTTTAAGATTATTTGGAGCACTGAGCGCAGGCTAAAGTAAATAAAATATGAACACAAAAAAAGGAGGAGGAAATTGTTCACAGCTACCTACTGCATTACATACTGCATTTTACTTAGCTGTCTTCCAAGTGCCAGTCAAAACAAAAAAAAGTTCCTGCTTCTCTCAGATAGATTTCTGTGTGTGAGTACATGTGCCACTGACAATTCAAAGCCTTTTCAGTCTTCAGAGAACTAATAAACATATTCCAGTGGATTGGAGAGGTGCTAAAGAGGCAAAGAGTAGGCATTTTCCCTTGTGCCTAGACTCAAATGTCCTTTTATTTTGAAATAAAGAGTAAGTCCTCTAATCTCAGTTCAAGTCCTTTGTCATAAAGACCACCTGATGAAAACCCACTTCTAAGACAAAAAGATCAGCTGTTTACAACTTAGAAAGCTTTTGGTTCTGAATCAGTGTATGGTTAATGTCAACAAACCAAACATGCAAACAGCACTTTCTGGAGAATTAAACCTGCACCTCAGTGTCTCCTGAACTTCAACTAAAATTACTGCTTAATACTCCGACTTACCATTTCAGATACGACCCAAGGACTCAAATACCATGAATGGGTGTGGGAAAATGATCTCTCCACCATGTTACTTCGTCCCCTGAACTACTCTTCCCCTCTCTCCCTACAGTTCAGTGACAGGCAGACAGCAAGGGCCATTAGCAGATATATGAGTGGTACAGTAGCTCCTGTGTACTTTGATGATCTGCTTTGATCATCTTGCATCATAGTCATTAGAGAACTTTCACCCTTTCCATTCTGCAGAGGTGCATATCTCCCTTAAAAATTCCCTTCTCTGATTACCATCAATACTGAATTCATAGTCTGCAATGTAGCTTTCAGACCTCAGACACACAGAGATGACAATGTTCAAATTTAATGCTTCGATTGCATCAACATACAACTGCTTTATGGTCAAATCAATCCAGTGATTAACAATATTTTATCATTGACTTGAAGTTTTGCCCATGCAGAACACAAGCAAGTTATTAATATTTGTTCTGATTTATCCTACCCTAATCAACACTCAGCTGTCACCTATTTTAGCTACAGAATATTTAATAACTTGTATTAAAATAAAAGAGTTTTGGACATCTTCCAAAGCATATTAATTTTTTATAACACCCAAGCAGCTTCTCTAAAAACATGCAAAAGCCGTTAATTCGCATAAAATCAATGAAATAGATACAGCATAATCATGGATATTTCTTAAATTATTTCCCATAGCAGTGGCTGCCTTACTTCCACCTGCCCTTCACCTTTGTAAGAAGAATTTAGAAAAAAGAAAAAAAAAAATCATATCTTTAGGTTCCTGCCTAAAGTGTGGAAATATTCCCAAGGCACAGATGTATTTAAAAAGACCCTGTAAGAACACCAACATAATTTTGGGACTTAAAGTATTAGACACTTTGTAACTTGTGCTACAAAGGGGTGGTGAATATTAGCATGATGGTCAATGGGCTAAGAACCAAATTAACTCTGCTTTCTTTTACACTTGTATGTTCTCTTAACAACAGATGAATTCATTTACAAAAACATTTACCACTTACTTTAGACTGAAAAATATCTAAATGTAATCAATGTTGTTGACATTTGCAGTGAAATGAAACAAATTAATCAAAGTATTTTAATTATAAAAATTAAACTCATTCATGCAACTGCCAAAAAAAATGAGGTTTCTTAACCAAAACCATTACACCAGAAATTAAAAACCTCTTTCACACAGATGTTTCCCAGGAGTTAAAAACATGCCTGGGCTGGCTACTGCTACTGGGTACCAAGTTTCTCAAAGCTAAGCTAAATCCACTGGACCCTCAGAAGAGCACTTTTCTCCTCTCTTCCGACAAGCAGTTATGACAAACCAAGTGAAATATATTTTTAATAAAGATAATACATTGTGTATTATCAGAGGTCTTCACCAAGATCACTTATTCTTGATAAGGGATAGGTTTTTTCTAGAAAAGAGTTCCCACCACTGGTGTTCCCATGGAGCAATAATGCCATCCCTATCTGCTCCCCATCTCTGGGTGCCAGCAGCACCTCAATCCCAAATCCTGTCCCTTCCCCAGATGCAGGAGCTGGACAGTGCAAATTTAGGTACACACAGCTGAAGTTAAACTGAAATGATTTGAAAAAGTCTCCTTAAGCTCTGAAATCATAAGCAGTATACTAGTGATACTGCAAAACTACAGATTTTTTGGGGGGAGAAAAGTGGAAAATGCTTTTCTCTTTCCAATCTGCCATAAAAAATGGTTACATATCCTGAATTTGTTCTTGTGTACTCCCATCAAAGTCGATGGGAAGACTTTAGTGGTAGTTGACCTGGATGCTTATCATATTTTGTATCTGTATTTTAAAAAGAATTTTACTTCTTTTAAAGGCACTTTGCTCTACACCACAGGTGCCAATACTCTAGTGGTATGCTAGATGATCCAACATATGTTAGGAGTTTTCTAAAGTACTTTGGGATCCTTGGGGATAAAAGGTGCTGAGTAAATTTATTCATATATTTATATATTTCTTTATTTGTGGTTTTAAACAACAAAACTCTCTGTCCTTTATAACACATACACATCTAGATGTTTGCAGACTGCACAAGAAACTGCATTTTTCTTGTGAATGCCTTATCACTCTGTCTCCTTCTGGAAGATACACTAAAAAGCCAACATTTTAGTAAAAAAAAAAAAAAATTAAAAAAAAAGTAAAAACATAACCCCAAAACTCACGCATTTAGATTTCAGGCTGAAAATCTGATATACCCATACTGAACTCCAGTACATTCTGTTCTAGACACTTATGAAGAAATGCATAGATAAAAAGGTAAATGCTAATTACGCTTAGAATGTTTATAGAGGGTTAATGTGGAATTTCAAAACATGCACGAGCACTTCAAAAGTAAACAGCTTTATATTGTATTCCTTGATTTCAAATAGTCTAAAGGCATTGATATGCCTTTACACTCACAGCCTTTGCAGCGCACCTCTTGACCTTTCAGCACTCAACAGTGGGGCTGAGATAACTAAAATCTGGGAAAGGTAGTAAAACACTGAGCACATAATAAATTAAAGACTTGGAAAATTGTGGTAATAAGCCCTTTGGGGTAAGTCTCTTTTAAAGCAGTAGCACTGCTTAACACTACTAGAAAAATTGTTTTATTTAAAACTTGTGCTAAGGAGCTTCACCTACTGCTTAGATACAAAATGTTTTTGTTACAGTGATGTGACTCTTTCAATGAGTTTCTGCCTCATTTCATGATGTCTTTAGATCTTTGTCTAAATAAAAAGACAACAGCTGGGTGAAATGTTTAGTCCCATGTACACAGAAAGACAAGTTACTCCTTGCACTGAATGCTGCCATTCTCAAGGCGTAAGGGTTGGGGAAGAAAACCGTATGAATCAGTTGATTAAAATGAAAATTAACTTTGGCAATGAGTCCTCTGGGATATCTTGTTTGTGCAAAGCCATATATGAATGGAAACCACAATTACTGTCTAGATCTCACCTACACTCATTTTAAAAAGTGAATGCTAGAGAGAAGATTGCTCTCACAGAAAGGAAGAACAACCAGCACCTGGAACTGGATGACAGAACTACCATGGTAATGAGAAAAAACCCAGAAATTACAAGGAATGCCTGACACTGCTATGAATATTTGCATGAAGCCCTTAGGGAATCTCACAAGGTCTTGAAAAAGAGTGGTCTTTCATAGAAATTTAGGAATGCAGAGATGGTGGTCATGTGCATGCATGAGCTCCGGGGAATTCTGCTTTAAAGTAAGGAAGCTGAGAAAAACTGAGGCATTGGAAATCTGAGACTGTTCTTTAGCTCTTTGACATCTGTCTAAGGGGAGGTAAGAGATGTACAGCTGGGGAAAGACCCAACCAAAAGCTCCAAAACTGAAGCCATGGCCACATGCACTTAATGGAGGAGTTGTAGTAACTGCCACAAACCTGCAATGAGAGAAATGGATAAGGAACCAGCAATTTTCCAACACATGAAAATCAGAAATTAATAATTGTTAAGTAACTTATAAAAAAACAGTCCCAGGTGACTGTCTAGTCTATATTTCTGCAATGGGGCAGCACTGATGTAATTATCAGCATTCATGTTCTCAAAACAACTGATGTGAAAACATGCTAAAGGTGTCAGTTGACAAATGATAGCAAACATAGATCAAAATGAAGCAAGCAAATTGGCAGGAAAAATGAGTGACTGAATTGCCTGAGGGATCACACAGGTGCTAAATATATGACCATGTGAACAGAAATGCATGCAAGTATTCACACAGAGCATCTTTTTACCAAGAACATTTTTTATCTCTTCACCATTGTGAAACTGTCAACTCATATACATTTATTAGCACTCTAAAGGAAAAAAACTCATTGCTATTTATTAGTTTGATATGTTAACTAGCAAAAAAGAAAAAAGAATCCAGATATATTAAATATGTGGAGGCTGCCTACTCTTAATAACTCGCGAATCTTTGATCTATGTTAATCTCATGTTATTGTAGTAAGCGTGAAGGACCATCATTCATCTCACATGAGCAAAGCACTCTTGCATGTCATGATAGATTTTATCAAGAAGAAAATGAAGTCAAAGGTGGCTGTCAAGACACTAGGGTTTTGAGTGAGTGGAGAACCTCAGGATGGGATTTTTAACTCGCAGAATTTGATGGAGGAAGGAAAGAAATTTAATTAACCACTTTACTGATCATCAAAAAGGTTTCTTCATCTAAACTTGCACAGGGAAAATTCTCACACAAGTAGTCTACCAGGTAGAGGGAACTTGCAAAGTAATCAACAGCAGTTCAGTGCACAAATGGAACAATGGGGTAGTTTGGTATTGGCAAAGATGCTCTTTCATTACTCCTTTTAAATGTTATGGAGAGATGGGATTTGAGCACAGCAGTAAATGCAGGGCATGAGAATGTTGACAGGATATTAGAAGGAATCCTGTGGTGGCAAAGCCAATGTAATTCTCATCACTCCACAGAAACAGGCCTATGGTATTTTATGAGCAGTGAGTACAAATAATATTCACTTTGGCTTTTAGCACAGTAGTGACTGGCAAAAATACAAAAATTCTTTTAAAAATAAAAATCATAAAATATTATTCCTTTTTTTTTCTTTTTTAATTTGGTAGGCTATGCTAAAAAACACCCAAAATGGTAAAATTAGAGGTACATTTTTCCTTGCAGTTGAGTATTACTTTGGGGTTTTTTTACTAGTCAGTGCTGCTTTACAAGACGACACAAGAATGTTCCCCCTGACAAGCAGCAGATACTGAAGGCATTCCACTTGTGCTGAAATTAACCAGAAAAGTATCTCATTGATAATTACTGAGAGGAGTTATTGTCCTTACTGTCTGCCACAGATTCAATACAGGTCGGGTGAGCATTAGACTGTGACTCAGCTCACCTGCCAATACTCTTTAGTGCTGCTGGCAGCCTTATTCCAGCGCAGTTTTCCAGAAGTCTTTGCACCAGGACTTCAGAAAGCAGCTGTGCAAGTGTTCTGAAAGTTAGTGAGTCTTTGAGCTCATAGATCACTCCAGGAAAGCAACTACAGCAGGGCTGCAAGGATCTAGCATTCTGATTGCTTACTTAGCATCAAGTGAACACAGATATTTATACTACAGTCTTCTGAACTCATTACTGAATGATGTTGTGACCACAATATCAGCAATGCAAGTTACCCTGACCTTGTATTAAACTCCTTCACAACTGGAACAGTAAAGGCATTTAGACACTGATTTCTGCTACATTAAATATTAAGCCTGCACATTTTTTGAGGCTTAGGGGTGAATATCTCTACTAGAACAAGTACTTTTTAGCTTCTTCTTTTACCTAATGTATTTCAAGTTTTCAAATTATTGAAAGAGAAACCATATGTAGACAGAAGAGCTGACATCCCATCAGTAAGGGATTGGTTTTATCTCTGTGTTAAGCTCCAAGAGAATGTCATGGGTAAACAGCTCTCTGCTGCACAAGAATAAGCATCAGCCACAGAGGACAGTGCACAGTGGACTTCCCCTCATATCACCATGTACATGCTATCTGACCCCCAAAGTCACAAGTATCATAAGATCAGCATGAGAGAAAGAATACATGTTGAAATTATGATGAAACTGGAGGTCCACATGTATATTGTGTTCATACTACTAACACATACCCTAAAATTACATTGACTAGGAAAATAGGTCTGTATTTAGCTATGGGTGCTTGAAGGCTTTTTTTTCCCTTTGTCTCCATCCATGTTAAAAAAAAACTTAAATACATCAATTCTCTTCTTCATTTTCCCACACTAATGCATTATTGACTACAATGTACCAAACTTGAACTTGCAGTCTAACCCACTATTACAGCACCTTGTATCAGTACTTTAAACATTGCTTAACAAGAAAAATATGTCAATATACAATGAAAGCCTTCATTTATGCTTTCAAATTGAGGAAACTGCTGCAAGCTATGTTGTAAATTACCCCCAAGAATGTTTTACTGGGCAAAATAAAGAACAAATTTTAGTGACATCAGACGTGACTTGATTCATAATTAGCAACACTTAACAATATATTAACTTTATCTCCTTTCTATTCCAGTGACCCTTTCAGTCCTGAGCAACATTTGCATATGCTACCATAAATCATGTCTCAGATTTGTCAACGAGCTTGGAGTAGTTTTGTTATTTGTGAAAATTACAAAGTGAACTCCTGGTTCAAAAATGTTTTGATAACGTGGAGCAGGGTAGGTGTGAGCTGCCTGATCTAAGCTTCACTCCAGTCTCTCTCAAAATTGAAAAAGAACTGTGACTGGTATCTTTGCAGAAGTCCATTGCTTCACTAACTGATGCCACTGACTGGTCATGCCAAACTGATCCAAACCAGGTCCTAATACCAAGTTAGCACTCTGCCTAAAGCAACTGTCAAGTAATGATAGATTGGACAAATCTGATTGCTCTATCAAAACATTCATCTCCAATCTTGATTAGTAAACCTATTGAATTATGATTAATTCACAAGAGTGCTGCTGACAGATAAGGTACTTTATCTGACAATGTGTAGTAGTTGCTTTGCCTGAAGCAAAAAAGCTCTGAAGCTGCTGGTAAAACAAACAGTATCAACTACAACACGCTGCAAAGGATAATGAGGCTACATGCACCTTTTAATTTAATAAAGGCTGATCTAGGAGAATTTAGATTCAGCCACAAAAACATAGGGGAGGGAGGATAAGGGCCAGGAAATCACTGGAATGGCAGGAGAGAAGGTAAAACTGCCAGGCTGAAAGTACAGAGCTGGGATGAGCTGCAGGGACTTTTGGGGCAGCTAAGATGAATAAGAAAATCCAAAACTTCCTGGCTTTGAGGAAAAATCTGATTCCAAAATTATGGCATATGGCCTCCACATATTACCTGACCTTGGTTTTACTGTCTTGTAGGAGAGTGTGACACTTACATGAGATGTGATGTCACCTACCTTGCAGTTCCAATGAATAAAGCAAGTTAAAACCTGAAAACTGTATTCAATACAAGAAAGTAGGAGAGACTTGCTTCAGTGTTACTAAAATGATATTAAAATAATATATTACATTTTTTACAATCTTTCACAAAAGTAAATAAAAATCAAAACAAATTTATTGTGGTATTGCAACTTTTAAAAACCATCTACAACTAAAGCATTTTCACAATTAATGAAAATGTCATGGATTCATCAAGCTCCTTTCAATGCCACCTCTGCACACTCACTATGAATTTGTCCCAGGCTCAGTATATCATAACAGACGTTCCATTACTGGGCAAAGTGAAAACCTACCAGTTTCAACTCAATTTTGCTGTTCTGATACCTGCATGTGCACAGGGGCAGATCGTTAGAAAGCTCCACATTATTTGAATTTGTAGCACAGTCAGTGAAAAATAGGTATTGCAATATTTGGCTCTGACTTAATGAAGAATCCACTTTCTCCAAGTCACTTGTAAGCTTATCCTGACCTAATAATTTTACAAAAACCCTAATGCACTATAATTATGTTTCTCCCCAGCCAGTATTAACCTTTCTGTGACTCTTTCTTCTTTATTCTCTCTCACACATATTTATTTATTTTACCTAGCCTCTGTTAATCAATGTGAACTGCAGATGGGGTCAAGGAAAGCTACTTCCTCCTTTGATAGCCTCCAATGCTTTCACTCCCGGGGATAAAAATGCTTTAAATGGAGTTATATTCTAGGAAAATCAATATATGATTACTGCAAAGATTTGTATCGATTGCCCTGTTGCATTGCAAAAAGGCTAAAGAAAAATTGGATGGTACATTCCCTTCATTTTCTACTCCAGAGAACTCGCTGCAAATATCGTGAGTGAGTAAGAAGCATTGGAACTTTGTTTAATAACCTAAACTTTTCTTTGTTTAACCCTGCTACTTGTGTGTTTAGTTTGAAAACAAAATATCTTCACTGATATCTCTTTTCTAATGGCTAAAATCAGACAGCTGTTTGTGATCCTGAAAAACAAATGCACTGCAGCAAACATCCAGCTTGCAATAATTTTACCCATTTTGCATATTTCATAAGAGCAAAAAACCCCCCTCCAAACCCCAAATTCCTATTTTCACTACTTTACCAGAATTGTTCATGCTTCTTCCTAGCACAAACACCACACCAAATATTCAGGCTGGATCGTGTTTTCACAGACTATAGTTGTGGAGGAGCTGGGTTTCCTGACCTGGTTTCATTTGTTTTGATGTAACCAGAGTTAGACTTGTTTTTCCCCACAAAAGTCCTAAGAACTGGAACTAGGTTCAAGTTTGAAAAGGATCTTATTAAAATTCCTTTCAGGAATATAAAAGATTTTTTTAACACATCCTTATTTTGCAAGAATGGCCTAAATGCTTCCAGCAAATTATTCTCAGACAACAGTCTCTGTAATCGTGTTTCTTATAGTGTTTTTTAATTTCCATTATGAGGCATGGTATCCAAATAGCATACTAGTTTTACTCTTTGAAAGGATAATTAAAAGCTGTTAAATATAGTACTGCAATATTTCAAAGTCACTTTGGATGAGATCTCTGTTCATAAGTTTCCTGAAATACAACATATTTGTATAAATTGTTCAGAGATCTACTGCCAAAAAGTAATACAGAAGGACTAATATGATGATGTTTGTATTAGTGAACACAGAATGCAAAATGAAACTATAGCTGAAGGCACTGAATTTTAACCAAAATGTGTAAGTGTGTTTGTGTGCACACAACTTCCAGGAATGTTGCAAAGAAATAACAGGAAATTAAAATTTACAACTATCAAACTTATTGCTTTTGTTTCCCCAACTACACTTGCAAACCAGTTAATCTAGTTCTAGTACCCTAGTATTTTTAAAGGAGTTGCTAGTCAATGTCTTCTGCTTTCTGTTTCTCTCCTTATCGCTAATGTATTTTAGTTTCGAAGAAGTAAAAATATCATTGCAGATCCTTCTGTTACTTACATTTTTCTATTTCAGGAATATTGTAAATTATTTCAATTACATTAAAAGGTATTTCATGGCACGCTCCATTACTTATCTTGTAGAATCCTTCAGGCTTTTCTCATGTTGCTCATTTTCATTATTAATAAATTCCTGACACCAAGTTTCTTTAACACTTTGCAACTCCTTCTGTGAAGTAGGTGCTAAACATACTACAAATTAATACTAAGCATTCCTATTAATGGACAAAGTGACATCATTTACATAAAGAAAAGGTAATACTAAGCCACATCTGACTCACAAGACTAATTTTCAGGAATTTTTCTTCTATGGATATGCATGTGCAAAAACCAAATAAATTCTGTTCTGGGTGAAGAGTTTCTAACAGCTCAGTAATTTTGATGTCTGGCCATTTTACTGTGCTGGTGGGAGACAACAAGGGCTGGGAATAAAGTTTGTTCCCAGATTACGATTTATGTTAATTTCGACATGAATGAAGGGTCCCAAGTAGTCTATTTGTTTAATTGCACTTTTGACATTTCTCAAAGAGTGCCTGGGGAAGAAGATAGGCACACCGTTTTATGGAATGTATATGTAAGGAGAGTAAGTACATACATGGTAGGTGAACTCCTGTGAAAACCTGTCTCCTTTGACCAGATTGTTAAATAAAAGGTCTTAACTGCTGAGCTTTCAAAAAACTGATTCTTTGTGTTTTCCAACTCTTTTTTCCTGCAAAACAATCTCTCTCCATTCCAGCCTGTGCTGCCCAGCCTCATGCACTGCTGCTGCATCACCAGTGCTACCTGAAGAGAGGGAAAGCACATACCTGCCAGGCAGGGCTCAAAAGGGCCCCAGTGCAAGAGTCAGTCACTGCAAGGCAGCACACATCTGGAACAGCTGCCCAGACACAGCACTGGGTGCCTTGCCATCACAGATGAGAATCCCCTTCATTCATACCTAGAGACTGAATAAAACAGCATTTGTACCTGCCCTGTTCTTACTCCCTACATATCTGCACACGGCTGCTCCTGCAAGCAGAGCAGCAGTTGGAAGATGGATCCTTGCTCTGAACTTACAGCACTAGTCCTGTGTTCATCCACCTGCCCAGATGTCCCAGTGCCAGGAGCAGTGATGCTACACACTGCCCTGTCCAACTGCCCTCTCCTCTTCAGTGGAAAATGGGCTCCAGACTAGACCTACATTTTAGGATTAATTTGGTTCCATCGTTTTTTTGGAGAGGTGTTCTGATAACAGAATAATACATGGAACATGCACTTACAGTCACAAAGCTAAGGGAAAAAACTTAATTCCTATAATGACATATAAAAAAATATATATACAGGCAACACCATCCCTTCTCTGGAAAATGAATTACGCTACTAAGTAATTCACATATGCAGAAACTTGCTCCTGATAAAATGAAGTAAAATATAATTTTCTGTATTTTTAATAATTCTATTATTACCTAAGAAAAAGTAAACAAAAATAATTTGAATTGGATAATGTACATCCAGAATGACTGGCTGTCAAAACATCCCTTAGATCTATAAGTTACTTTTACTAAAACAAATGGAAAATTATATGTAACGTTTCTGAGCTGTGTTTCTCAAATTACCTTTCCTGCCAATTTACATCAGATTCAGTATGTTGTTTTACAGGAGAAAATTAATTATAACCAAAATGCAAAGGTTTTTTTAATCTTCTGTATCTCATTCTAAAAATTCCAGCCAGGTATTTACAATCAAATTTCAAAGTGTGCTACTTCATACTGCTAGTTTATCTTCACATTAAAATTTTAATGATAAAACATTTGGTGCAACTCTGGATCTCCTTCAGCAAAGAGAAGAAAAGCTCCAAGCCATACATCTAAGCAAGATTGTTGGTTCTGAATTACTCATTTTTACCCACCTAATAAAAATAATGTCATGAAGAAGAAAAATAGCCTCAGTCTAGCTTTTCAGCCACTCCCCAAACTCCTGTGAGAATCTATCACTAACTAGCTAGTGTTAAATGTCTTTGGTTCCACTGAATTCAGGAGAACTAATGCAGTTCACACTTAGGTGAAAATCTAGACAAGACTTATGTATGAACTAACTCTGCTCTCTCATAAGGACAAGGCATTTATGGAAAAGCAAGATAGTACAAAATGTGGAGCAATGCTTTCTGTTGGATGAACCTTCTGAATGAGGTGGGGATCTGTAAGGTGAGGGTAAGTAAAACATCCTCCTCAACTCCCTTCCCTCTCAATGTTTTTCCCCATTCTAAAAAACACAGCCACTGTTCACTTAGGCAAATCTGTTTTAATTCGGAGATTTTCATCCTTTGCCAACTAACAAAGAAAGAATGGCAGCACTTCCAGCCTGTGTTTTTAAACTGTATCAATGGTCACTCACCAGTGCACAGTCAGCCTCAGAGTAGAGCACTCTGTGTTTGGAACATGACTCTGCAGATCAGGGAATTCTTTGCCATTTGATGACCACCAAGGACTGACCACAGCACTCAGACATTAGTAGTGCTTGTTAAATTAAATGGGAAGTGCTGTAGCCCACAAAACAAAGTCAGTGGGTACGCAGAAGCTCTCGCAGACAGGAGGGCACCACCGGATGGTCAGTGAATTCCAGATTATCATCTCCATGAGAAGGGGTGTTAGGCTCTCCCAAAATCAGTTTCATTTTAATTAAACCCAATTAAAGATATCGCTCAAAATCTAGAGTAATTATAACTAGGCAACCTGGCAAAATACCCTGGGCACTACTAAACAATTCCAGAATAAAGGCCTAGATTTAAAAATTCTAGTTATGTATAAACACATACACACACACTCTCATTTTAGTACTGACTCATAAAAGGATTAAGTTAAAATTGAATATAGAATCAAATACATGGTAATCTAGACCCCATTTGCTATATACATATGTAAATGCTATTCTTGTATAATCTGTAAGTAAAAATCTGGGGTTTTTACATTCAGAAACAGAATTTCTTCAACGTACAAAACTGCATAGTTTATTAAATAAACACAAACTGGGATATAATGGCATACATTTGTTTTCATCACAAGTAGTAATGCAATATTTCTCTGAGGCTTACATTAGCATTTCTCTCCATGTTCCAAATGCCTTTGAACTTTCTGAAAAGCTACATCTGTTAGCTCCCTTGTATACAGCCGAAACTTACCAAGTGAATTAACTTTTAATATAAATTGCTTTGTTCACTATTAAGATTGATGTTGGACACACTGTACTGTAAGTTGCAAACTGCAATTACAATTCACTGCAATTATCTCTGGTTGTTAATAGCACAAGATAGCATGTCACTTTCTACCAAGTGTATAATTTATCATCTGGTTGGGGGTTTTTTTGGTTTTTCCCTTCATGAACTCTTGTGGTATTCCAAATGTATAATCTTGTTGTATTTATTTCCCAGTGGTCCAACAAAATGCACAGCAAGTGCTGACTAGAACAAACTAAAAGGCAGTGCTATTGACAAGCCGTCACTTGAGCAGTAATGAACACTCTGCCTTTACTTTCACCTCACCAAACTAACAGCTTTAATTTATGATAAAGCAAACGAGAGACAACCTCCAGTTTTATTATACCCTCAGTGCTGTTTCAAATCAAGTAATTAGAAGGTCAAGAGGCAGGTCTAGAAAGCCAAACACAAATGCAAGCCCTCTGCACTGACATTTTTAAAAAATCTTGACTGTTCAAAGAGCATTTTATCCATCCCTCTTCTGCAGAGCAGTGCGAGGCAGTTTTTACCACCGTAACCAATCTGAAACAGTGTAGTTCAATTCTTTGCTGAGTAATTTAGCCCATATGTTCAGAGAGATACCTAGCAGACAATGTTCCTTCTCCAAGTCTCTATTTAAAAGAAAGGTACAGGTGAGCTTTATAAACATGCTTTTCCAAAAGAAACTTTCACATAAAAGTGGCTTTCTTTCTAAAATCTTTTTAGAAGTAAAAGAAATTTCACGGGATACCATACCCCCTCCCCCCAGTGAAATAATTGATGCAAATAAATAAGAAAAAATAAATCTATGATAGAAAGGTGAGTTTAAATCCTCTAAAAGCTTATTTATAACTTGGCAAGTAAACTATTCCTAGAACTGCTGAAGAACTAGTTTTTCTTGAATGTTTAGACCAACTGGAATAAAAGCACATAACTATATTTGGTCTTTGCAATATTGTTATATAAATATTTACAACTAGAGAGATATAATTATGCTAATGCAGCATGTCTCCATTTTCATTACATGATATAATCTTGAATTTAAATTTCAGTCAAAAGTAACTCACAATACCTCAGAAGCTTTTGAAAACTGTTCCTCAGCTGTGTACAATGAAACCTACACAATTAGGCATTCTTATTAGGCAACTGTATGCCTTAAGCTACATCAAAGGGTACTCCAATGTATTATTATGGCTCTGTTATATGGTGATTGGAAAATTACTTCCCATTAAGACACTGTTTTTGCTGAGTCTTTGATGAGTTGTCTTAGACTACCTTCACAACTTCAGATAAATCACTGAACTCCAGCCACATCTGAATAAAACGCAACAGCTGTTTAACACAAATCAACAGTTTTAGGAAAAGATAAATCGGAGACCAAATGAAAAAATCTGGGGAATGAGTCTGAGTGCACCTATCTGAATGGCTATTTAGACCAAGGCTCTTCTCTTCATAGAGTGCTTGTGGAATATATGTTAGGAGTCTTCCCAATATGTCAAAGAACTTTTGTCTCACCCAAAATACTGCTGCTCCACCAACAGTGGAACAACAGTTCCGGCTGACAATACCACACCAGGGACAGAATGGAGAGTGTCACTTGCAGATTTGTGCCACACTAACTCTTACACCATGTTTTTCTGTAACTCAAGTCTTGTAAAACTATCCAGCCGTTTAGATCATATTTCCTTAGCTAAATATGATGGTAGAATCCATGCACAAAATCCTACATCCAGAACTACACTTCTAAACTACCAGTACTGTTTGTACATAGCACAGATTTTAGGGGAGTTTAACAATAAAAACTGCAGCCAAATTGAAGCAAGGGTTTCACAATTTCTTGCATAAGAAAACACAGATTTTGCAAACATTTGTGCATCATGGGAGTTTTCAGTCTTTAGTATATATAGTTTTACTGTAGTTTGGTAAGTATGTCTTACATACTTAATGTTTTTTTAAGATTCTGTTGTACTATTTTTCTCAAAGTAATTTTTACTCTATCATGGCATGTTCACATGGCAAGTGTAATCTTACCTAATGACATAAGTGGTGTAAATGTGTGATTATATAATTAGAACATGCAGCTATGCTGTGAAGGTCTTTGGGGAACTGAAGAATCCCCAGCAGATACTGTACACACACCTGAGAGAATTAACATAACTCAGTGAAAAACTGCACTTCAGTTTTTACAGACAACACAAGAGGAATAATTTCAGAAGATACCTCAAAAGAGCTGCTCAAACAACAGTCCTTTACCCAAACCATTTGAAGAAGCTTCCACCTTCCCTCTTCTACAGTTGTCAATAGTGATTTAAATGTTTGTCGTGCTGACAGGGACGGAAAAGTCTGAATGACTGTGGCTAGCACAGGTTCTTCCCGTGGGAACATTTTGCTATATTTCATAAACAAGATAAAGTTTGGATGTTTTGCAAACAGTTTCTCCCGATTGAGTGAGTTCGGGCTTGGCCAATTGTGCCTAGGGGGAGGTCTCGGGCTGACCAATCTGGGGCACTTTTGTAGACTCTATATATATGGAATTCAAAACAATAAAGTCCCTTTTCTCCTCTCTTCGCTTGTCTGAGAACTTGGGTCAGTCCTCAGCTAGCTGCTCAACAGCGACAAATGACTACAATGAAAGCAGACATGGAGTTATAGGGACATGCTAGTGAATAAAGACTTTGTTCTTTTCCCACATCTTAATTACCAGTCCTTCATAGCCAGAGCAGTTGTGTAATTTGCTTTGAATTCAATTTGGTCTAAATGTGCAAATATACACAGCCTGTGTGACTGAATTATATACAAACAAGTAACATCACACCAAAACATCTGCAGCAGGGCTGAGAAGCACTCGGAACTATGAAGTTTTATCCTGGCTCACATGAAAAGGCTGAAGCTATTTTACTTCAGTGAATCCCTCGTGACTCTGCTGTTTTTCCCTGGCAAGGGTCTTCAGAGTCTATTTCCTCAAGCTGGTGTTTACAGTATGAGGTTAAATTTATTTCTCTCTATGCTGTGCACTCCCATCTAATATTTTCCACCACATAAACAGTGAACTGCCTTCTTCCTACCTCACTGGTCAACAGCACCTTCAAAGATCACTTTGTTTGTCATTTTTTCCAACAAGAAACTCCAACTCTGAAGCTTTCACTTTCCACATACCCTCAGGGTAAGCATATTCTTTCCTAAGATGCAGTTTAAAAGTGATGGCATCCCCTTTGCCATCCCCTCTCCTGCTCCCATCTAACATTTGCAACCTCCCTTATTCAAACAGAGCACACACCAAATGATGAATACAAAAGATCTGTAAACCTTGCAAGGAAGCTTAAAAACTAAGCACACGATATATGCTCCCTAAAATTCAGAATGCAACAAAGGAACATCAGATGTCTCTGCTGCTCAGTGTATTTTTAGATTGACATAGTCTATGTGTAGCAGGCAAAATCTGACTGAAATTGTGAACCTTGACAGGTGACAGCAGAGAAGTGTGCATGTGTGAGAAAATAAGAGACTGAACGCTTGACTTAAACATATTAGGATCTCTTCTTTGTAGCATTACCTGCTGAAATGCCATCCAAACTCACAAGATTCAAACCCGATAATATTCAGTGTTAAGTATTTCTTTAGCAAACCTTTGATGGGCTCTCAAATTTATGACCTTTTGACAAGTGAGGCTTACAAGGATCATTATGAGATTATGATTAAAAAAAATAAATTAATTCCTTGGTTCAGATGCAGCCATTGCAAGGCAAAACAGCAGTTATCTTCAAACTACTGTTCAAAGGTTGTTAAGCAGTAGAGGAAATACTGAGGATATAAGGAAATCTGTGAATCAGTGAAAGATGTTGGTATGCAAGAGTGAAGATATACCAGCTGGGCTCCTGCTTCAGCTGGTTACCAGAGGGCCAGGAAGAAATTAGTCTCAGCCATCAGTTGAAAGAACACCTGGACATTAACCTGGGGCACCAATTCCCTTATGAACAAGGTAATCTTTGTTTCCTCACCAATACATCTAGAAACTAAATAATGACTATTTAAAAAAAATAAAAATCCTTAGTCCCAAGTGTCCTTAAATCACTTCAATAAAGAAAAAAAGAAGTATTTACGAAAAGGGCAGGGGAAAACACAGCAGGCTTTCCTCTCACTTTGAGATACAAGTGAAATAAACTGCAGTAGCATCTCTCACCTTCTTGACAAAATGCATGCAAACATGGGGCTGTACCTAACTAATTCTTTATTTATTCTTATTTAATCCTCTAATTAAAAGTTGCTGCTTTCCTCAAGAATTTGGCTTGTTGGATGAAAATGAAGCAGAAGGTAATAAATTTATTTTTGGATACACAGAACTTCTACACTGAAGATGGCACAAGCTCTCAAAATAAAAGCTATGCTGTATTTTGGCTAGTAGTTTGTACTTCCTCTTATTTGGAGATCTTGCCTTAGGACGCAGAATGAGGACACAGTTTGTGTTTGCATGTATAGCTCATTCCCAAAAAATGAGTATTGCACAATTTCCATAGACATTTACAAAATCGCACATATGGCTAAGTAGAAACTATTAGTGGTGTTGGAATCATATTATATTTGGCAGCACTAATGTTCAGACTGCCAAATACCACCCAATCCCAAATACAGCACTAAACCTCTGTTTTAACACTCCAGCAGATTCTGCCCTTCAGAAACCTTCACAAGGAAAAGCTAAATATTTAAATGAAATCATTACTTTCCCCCCCCATAAGAAAGAGATTTTTTAAAAAAGCTCAAGATATTTCATAGAAGAAAAATATTCTTGTAACAAGATATTTGATTGCTTTCCAATAAAAAATGAAGAACATGTTATATTATTTATTTTATATTTGTCTTTTGGTTTCTATTATCCTGTGTTGGAGGGAAAAAAAATATAGAATTATTTCTACTGCCAAAATGGTATACATAGAGAAAAAACGTATTTGCCACTCACATTGCAAACAAAGATAAGAAAAATAATTGGTTTTAATGATAAAATTCAATACTTAAATTATTTTTATTAAACTTTCAGTACATTTTGGAAGAAAATCCAAATTCTACCACAAAGTTGGCATGAATCTGCTCACCATTTATGTTTTTCCCTAGTATTTTTGCTGGGGGCATGCATCACTTTCTCAGTATTTCAATCCTTCTCTCGGCAGCCAGCAGCATCCTGGCAGAGCATTTGATGATGGACATTGTCTGCTCAGTTTGTATCAACAAATTATCGCAGCAAAAATTTACATTGCTGATGACAGGTACCCTGCTCCTAGAGAAGCAGGAAACCTATAAGCTGTGCATGAAGAAAGACTGGGGAAGGGAAGGCAGGAAGGAGACAAATCCCCTGCAAGCTGAGGAAGCTAGAAAAGATGTGAATTGACACCTAGAAATCAGCTAAATGCTTCTTACTTGTTATATTAGACAGTGGTGCTTCTCCCTGGCCAAGGAGCTTCCTGAATGAAACGTGGGTTACTGGAATTGTAAAGATCTTAGAATATTTTTTTTCAGCAGCAGATTAGTTTTACATAAATGCAGAATTAAGTTTACATAATCACATTTTCAATTGACTGATTTTTTTCTTCTGCCACTGATGTGCACAATAAAATGCAGAGAGTATTTACATTCCAAGAAGAGACTTTTAGCTCCTCATTAGTGTCAGTACTAAGGTCAGTCTTTAACTATCACCATTCAAAATATGTAACAGTGACTGCTAAAAGTTGATGGGGGTCTTACAGATATATTGCAATATATCAAATTTTATTACCACTCCATACAAATACATGTCAATTATGGAGATACATATTTTGCAAGATTTCCAAAGGTAGCCAATGTCTTTTAAATGTGTACTTTTATGCCATTTTTTTTTGATGTTTTGCATAAGTGATAACCACTGTCCTTCAGATGACAAGGAACAGAACAGAAATACTGTTTTCTCACAACAGATTTTCTTACTTTGGTAATGAAATACAAATCTTACTCCAGCCAGATAGTGATGCCTTCTATTTTTGGGTCAGCCTTCATCTGCATGTTATACACACACTAAAGATGTATATTTTATCTCTCAATCAGTTCATATAAGCACATGAAAGGCACATCCTAGAAATTCTTTGCTACAGCTTCTGATTCATGATGTATCTTACGGAAGACGTATTTTAGGTTGTCTGTCCTTTGATTTCCCACAGAAACTAATAAATAATCAACAAAAATATGATTAAAGATGTTGCTTGAACTCTCAGCCAAAATGAATACTAGCTAGTTGAAAATCTTTCTGATCCAAATCTGTTTATCTTAGAAACAGAATTCTAACTTAGATTTTAAAAAGCCTGATGAAGGGTTGAGCTAAGTTTTGACATGATCTTTTCATATTCAAAATATTTCTTGAAATAAGAGGGAAAAGGTTATGAAACTTAAAATTATAAAGGGATGAAATAGAGCTTAATGAACTAGAAAAATATTTATCTACAATTGCAATCCTCTATTAAAAAAAATTAAAACCTTTGAAATCTTAATCAACTAATACTTGATGCATTCCTGTGAACAGTACTCTAAGTCTTTGTTTAAATAGCCAAAAGATCACAGCCAAAAGCAGATATTAAATTAAAAGTACTCTAACTTATGTCTAACTTCCCAAATCAAAAGGTGAGGGAAAAATAAAATTAAAACTTCAAACTGATTATTTCCTGTAATTCAATTCTCCGTAAGTCCATCTGTTTATCTAAAACTCCAAATTTCTCAGACATATTCAACAAATTAAGCAGTGGGCTTAAATTGTATTCATTTTGAGACTTCCTCTTTACCTTTACAAGTATAGGCAGGATAACAAAGATCTAGTTAAAAAATATAGTTTATCAAAACATATATGACCTCTAGCTTTTTTAAAGGAGCATTTATTTTCACATAGGCAAGCCTGAGATTCTTTCATAGATCACTTATTGCCATCTGTAAATGCTCAAGATCTAATACATGAAACTTATATTTTGTCATGAAAGAATAGTTTTAGCTCAGAGAAACAACAAACGAAACAGAAGTGGAAGCACCAAAAGAAGGGATTATTTGTAGGAAGACAAGTAGTGCTGGTTAAAACTTTCAGTTGTTTTCTTACAAAAATATTGCTAATTAACTAGTTACTATTTAAAAATTGTTTTACAGCTCAATAGAATAACTACTGTATTCGACAGAAATGCATTTTTACACTTCAACATGATAGATACTTATTTAGCCAATTTTATATATTTTACTACTTTGGAAATAATTACTATTGAAATATTTAGTAAAAGTGACAAAAAATGTGTGTTAGGTGTACCTTTAGGAAAAATGGAAAATACACAAGATAATTTCTTGAATAGTTGTTTTTTAATTAAAATAAAACAGTGCATTGGATATATTACAAGAAAAAAAAAATCTTTTATTTTTGTCTTTCATGTTCAGCAGGCATTCAACACCTGCAGCTCAAGTCCTCTTACATATCTATGTATCTACATATATATATATAAATATATAAAGGTTAGAATAGGAAAAGAAGCTTTCCTGCATTTTCAACTCTCAATTGGCTTCTTAGCTTTGAATGAATTAGTCAGTGAACCATAATGAAGGAAAAACTCTCTCTGCATGCTGCCACTGCTGCCAAAAGCCAGCTTAGCAGTTTAGCAGCCTTGCTCCAGGTGTTTAACTCCTTCAGCCATCTGACTTTAACACTTGAGCTGTAAACAAGTGTGCTGCTTCATTATTAGCTTTCACCGATCTTAAGATGTCTGTCCAACCTCAAGTTTATTTTTACATATTTTATAGCAGAATGATGCAAATATAAATGTCAGTGTTTTCATTTCCTTACACTGATTTTCTTTTTACTTGCACTAACTTCTGTAAGACATATTTAAACTTGCCTTTATATTTATTAAGAACAACACAGACTCTTATTCTCTACATAATTTTTTTTTCTAATTCCTTTTCAACAGGACCTGCAGAGGACAAAAAACCCCTGCTTTCTTGTAGCTTTCTCAGCCAGTCCTGCTCAGCCCTTTTAGCAGGTAGCTCTCACAATAAATTTTACAATTGGGGTGAAGAATTCCTCTTAACTTCATGATTTAGATCAGAAGCAAATTTCATTTCTTCAAAGCATATGCAGTAATTATACAAACATGAGCCCAAGCAGATCAACAAAATGCCTCTTTCCTCAAAGGCACGTAGATGCAGCATGGAAACTCATGTCCAAAGCATAGGAAACCCATATGCAGCTACTTAGTCCTCCAGTTAGACAACTTTGTTCATGGTAATGAGCGTTAGCAGTTTAAAAATCTTGGTGATAAAAAGCAGATGCCCAGAAAAAACTTAATTTGATTTAGAAGAGAGATGTATCTCCAATAGATGACCTGAGACAGGGACTGGGTCTGTTTCAACATGAGCTGCCAAAGGCTGACTCGCAGTCAGGGTTCTGTGGTAGCAAACCGGGAAGACCTGGCAATTTAGAGACCGTCCCCTGCGGTCCAGCTGTTTGCACAAGACTTCAGATGGTAATAGCTGAGTGATAAAGTTTGCACATAATCAGTAGGAACTAGTCATCATTCAAGTCTTGTTTATTCTGATGGAAGATCAAACTCCTAAAAGTTCACAAACAGGGAATATGCAGTGTTCCCAAGAACTCCATTTTGGCAACATTACTGCCTTCTCAGTACCCTTCTCGTCTGACTCAAAGCAACTACATTCTCAAAGAAACAGCCTTCAGAGCCAGTGCAGAGTGTCCAACAAAACACAGAGATTAAATCAACCCTTGTGCAGGAAACCTCACAGTGTGCCACTCTAGTAATATACTCCGTAATATACAGAGTTGATTTTTTTTTTTTTTTTACAAAAACAACATAAACATTTCCATTTATCACATAATTGAAATGCTCTTTTATCCCCCTCTTCTGTGTACCTTTTTTCTTTGTACCCTACAGACGATACACAAAATGGTTTAACAGACTTTCAAAGAAATTTTGCAAGGGAAATAGGATTCAGGTAAGCAGAGCAAATACACCTCTACAGTAAACAGTTGATACTCTTGGAACATTTTCATTTAACATGAAATTTATGGGAATAACAGCATTGAAATACTGTCACAACATTATCTACCCTAGCAAAAAAGAAAAAAAACCCAAAAACCAATCTAGCATTACTGAAAGATGATCTGCCATTTAGCCTTAAATGAGGGAACACAAGCAAGTTTAATATCTCCTGCTGAAAGGACAATCATAATCGAGTATCTTATCCCAATGCACTCAATGCACTAACATATCTCACTAAAAATGCTTTGATTATTGGTGGTGTTCCCAGCATCCATTAAACATCATATGTTAGTGTAGTGCAAACATACAATTTAGCTTGTAAGTAAATGTGATTTTAAATATACCTTATGCATGGAGGCTGGAGACATCCACTCTCCTGACTGTACAAGCTGCTCTGCACAGTTAGCTAACTAGTGCTTTCTCACATTTCATGAAGAGATTCCTCCAAACTCACTGAGGGAATTCCTGAAAGGACTATGAAATTTCAGTCAGAGCCCCCAAACCAGAGCACGAACCACAGAAAGACTCAGCCCTTTTCAAGACATCAAACAGCTTCTAGTCTATAATTTAAAAAGCAATTAAAAATTACAGAAAGCACAATGTCTGTGGATGTGATCTCAGCAACCGCTCAGTGGGTTGTTTCATCCCAAACCTGTGTAAACTAAATTTTAAGGAAGTATTGGTCTCTCGATGGAAGTCCTTAGTGCATATTTCATATCACTTACAGTATTTAAGAGGACAATACAAACAACATTAGGTGTCTCAGTACAGGCAGGGCAGAATTGAATGTCACACACACTGGCACACACAAGCACAAGGTAACTTCTGTGGACTACGAAAAAGAGAAACAATTTCCTAGCAAAGAACACAAAGACTTGAAAGAAGTTGATTAAGAAATATTTTTGAGCTTCTTCTATTCAGCAACTAAGTGGATAGGAAAATGTGTACCTTCAGTTTTCTATATAAAAGTATAGGTCTTTTATGAACCATTTTAACATATTTATTTTAATAATTGACCTTTACCCCCAAGTAGTCTATACTTGCAAATATTGAAAATGTCATCCCACCATAGGCAACAGTTGTAGGTAGAGACTTGAGTGGAAATACAGTAGGCTGGAGATAAAGCTCATATGTGCAAATTAGCACAGAGTTAATTGGAGATCTGTTGTACATAAAGAGGGAGCTGAAGGCATGTGTTATTGTGCATCAATGATCAGCCCTATAAATCAAAATCAAGCTAAGCTTTACTTAACTATTATCTGTTCAAAAAGAGTACAGAATTTTTTTTCAGTACAGAATATCTCAAAGCAGCAGAATTTTAAATATAACTGAACTCAATGAGTAAAGCAATATAATTACTTATTGTACCTAGTAACATTTCTGCCTATGCTCTTCTATTTTCTTTTATTAGCTTGAAGAAATAATTCTGGGATACTATAATAAATACTTACACATCAGAATATATAAAAGAATTTACATGCCAACAGAAAATGCCAAGAATGCAAAGCAGTGATGACAGTTTTGGTTGACTAGTTTGTGAACAGCCACCTTATGAATTGTGCCATAAAAACAATAATTAGCTGGTGTTGGCTAGATATGTACATGAAGGGAAAACAATGAAACCAAGTATCTAGAATCTGAATTCTAAATTTGAACAGTACCAACACCCATTTCTACATAATTAATCCCTAGCAAGCATCTAATTTTCCAAAAGATTGTTAGTCACTTGCTCTGAGATGCAATGCACATGCTCTCTATGATTCTGGACAGTATTTGAAGCTCTGCACCTGCTACAAGCAAAATCTCTATAAAATTCTTGAATGAAATCCCAGCCCCTGCTGTTGTTAATAGCAGTGTTCTCACAGACATTCAGGTATTTCTTCCTTTAGGAAACTCAAATGATGCAAAGTATTAATAAAAATGTCAAGCACCAATGAAAACTAAAAAACAAGGCCAGTCCCTGAATCATACTGCCTGTTTTGAAGATAAAAGGCTGAGTAGCAGAGAGGGAGAGTGAAAAAACATGGGAAGTGCTCCAACACAAGTTCTCATGCAAAGGCCCTGAATGGATTTATACATCTTAAGTCTCATTATTATTCACTCTCAAGTCAATACTACTACGAAGACACCAAAGTACCCATTTTTTTTAATACAATCCACAATATTTCCACTGCACGCTGACATGTCTGAAGTGTTTTAAAATCCTAAATGTCAAAAAAATTACTAATTATTGCATTTATATAAACTGTTTAATAACTATCTTAGCAAAAAGGAAAACACAGAAAAAGAAAAACGTGGTCATCTGTGATGAGCAGTAACCATAATTAATCACACACTTCCCTTTAGCCACAGCCACTCCTGTCTCCAAATAGGAACTATTTGTCTTTGAGAATTCTTTTTAGCCTATATGAGCATATTTAACTGTTTCACTTGTTCTACAAGTTGTTTTAAATGTTTAAATGCAAAAAAACCAGTGATAATTAAATTATCCTGCAGATCTTGCAACTGTGTTGACAGATGCAGTAAGAGAAAGATCACATGAAAGTACATTTTCACAAACCATGGACAAACCCTTGGAAATTGGCCATATTGACACTAGAAGTGAAAGCTGACTAAAAGTATTACATTAATGCTTATAAAGTGCTATAGCAAAATGGCAATTATCAGTCATTTCAATGATGATTTTCAGAGCCATGCAGAGAAAAGAAAAAAATCTGACATACAATCTTTGTAAACCAGTGACACAGTACATTCATGCTCCTGTGGTATGATGCCAAGATAAATATTTTTCCTCAAATTTTACATCCCTGTGTGAATTTGGTAGGGATCATTCTGTGTCTATCATCTACATTAATGCCATTATAATCAGATTTGCTAGAGACAGAACTGAGTTCTTCATTACCAAATTATCTCAGATGATGCAGCACAATGCAACAACAACCCCTGTGTTCCTACAGAACCCTGTGTTCCCTTGCCTTTTCTGGAGGTGGATATGGGACAAATGGATTTGCACAGGTAGCTGCTGAGTCTCAGCAGAGTCTTTTTTTCTAGGCTGCTTTACCTTTTAGCTCCGTTTGACTTTCCGTGGCACATTTCAGAGCTGTCCTACATGAGTTCAAAGCACAATCCTATCGCTTTTAAAGAGAATCAACATACTAGATTGTTTGAATCCTCTTGATTTTGTCTAAAATTTCTTTGCTACCTTTCTGAAGCAGGCTAAGCCAAGGAAATGCACGTCCTCCTCATTCTCTAGACTCTGAATCTCCGGGTAACCTCACATAACATCTTCTGAAAGACACAGACAGCGACTCTGATGTGCTGCTGATTTTAAATGAATGCTGCATTCCTCTGGCTATGGCAACCACACAAGTTTTCAAAAGGCACATTTATTTCAGATCTTATCTTGAAGAATGAACAGAATTTTGACTGACTCAAGACCTGTGCCAACAGCAGCTAGCACTGAGCGTGGAGCTGAGACCCTGGGGAGTGAAAGTCAAGCGGCTGGAACTCAAGGTGACTAACTGCCCACTTTGTACTGCCGGCCAGCACATTCCAAAAATAGGGCACTGCACTGGCTAGGGAAGGATCTTGTTACAGCAGACAGAGGATATCACTAGCACAGTGTATGTCAGCTACTATTTGTCCCGACCAAATAATACTTTGGGCCAAGCATTCAAAGACAGTTAAGGCCACCCTTGGTTTTGGGCCAGGAGGTTTAACCCCAGAAGTCACTGCCACCACACAATTTGTGGTGTAAACGAGAAGGCTGTCAAAACATTTGTGAATGTGCTTGCAAGACAAATAAATTGTGTCATTTCCGTCTACACTTTACTGTAAGTGCAGAAGCTTAAGGCTACTGATTTTTATCATGCATTTCCACAGTTGGGGAAGCAGAATTTCCTGCAGAAGAAACTTCATTTAAAACTTGCCCTTTCTTAAGGCAGGTGAAACAAAGGGCACAACAAGCCCAGTGAGCATACCCCTACTGCCCTTTAGAAGCAGTACGCTAAAACACTCCCAAATATATATTTGTATAATATATATATCATGCCCTCTTGTACGCTAAAACACTGCCAAATATATATTTGTATAAATTACACATACATATGCACCCACATATATGTATATACTTAGTTTAAGACAAGTTTAGCTAATGTGATTTTGATTGCTTTTCCAAACATTGATATCAAACACAAAATTTAGTTGTGTTTCACCAGTTAGAATTTAGACTTCCCTAGCCTAGAGGAGCGTGTATTCCATCCTTTACATGGCACATTCTGCTTTAATCCTGCACGTGCCAAATGCCAGCAGTCACCTCGTGAGAAATATTGCTGTGGCCTTTCTCTGTCTATGCTGATGGCTTTTAAAGCTACATACAGCTCTGCTGTGGAAAAAGAGGTTTCATAGACAAAACGAGCTGCCATTATTCAAACACTTACCAGCACATAATAACCAATTTCTTGTTTGAGATACAACCACACCAGTACAAAGCCTAGAAAACATGCTCCTAATTCTGTGTAACCAAGACTGCACTGCCTCAAGACTTTGCAAATCCCAACAGACAAAGACTGAGATGCAAAGGGCAATGTGTGACACCCCCTCCAGCTCCCTGGTTTGGCAGCAGGAACCCAGAAGGTTACAGGGCTTAGGGAAACCACGGCCTCTGAAGGAGCACACAACCCACAGAACACTGCCAGCCTTTATGGTCTCAAGGAGATAAGAAAAGATCCTGCTCATTTCAGACCTTCCTCCTTCTTCTCTGTCCTTTTCCTTTCATTCATAATGAGGGCAAATTTATGCTTTTTGCTTGCAAGCAGCATATTTGGGACAGTGTAAATCAAAACAGAAGTTTTCTAAGAAGAACATCTCCAAGTCTGACAGTGCTGATTCTATTTCCAGCCATATTAAACTCCAATCTTGAAGACTTCAAGTTATTAGAAGCTTAATGTAATAATCACAAAGAAACAATTATTATACAATTAGAGAGACATGTGTCAACTGTCTTTATACTTTTTAAGAAACTATGTGTTAATTAAATGTTGTGCTTTATGTTCAGACAACGCCCAGTAGATTATGTCTGTGTCCTTCAAGTCCTGCTTTTATAAAGTACAGCGCACAGCTTTTCCATTTTACCACTCATATAAAAATTCACCAAGATTTTCTTTCAAAACCAACAGTTTTTTGAATGGAGTAAGAGCAAAAAAAGGACACCTTCTTGGCTGACATCATAGTACTACCTAAATAAAACAGATACAAGGTTCACATTAACATGAGAAACATTTGAAACACAGATTTTGATTATTTCAAGGTCTTAAAAGGTTTTCTGAAGAGTGAGACATAAAATAAAAGAAATAAAAATGTAAAATAACCCCTTTCTCTGCTATAAATCATTGTGCTGCTTTTCTCAAATCCATTAATAAAAACAGTGATTGTATTTCATGTTACAGTTATCTACAAAAGGCCATTCTTAATTGCTCTTAAGGCATCATGTTTTATTTTAGCCAGGTTCACATTTTATTATAGAAGACTAATGGGGCATAGACTCCTAGCAGAACTTATTTGGACCAGTCAACTATAAAGAGGGTATAAAAATAGTTATAGAGGCAAAATAAAAATTAAAAACTACAGCTAAGCTTTCAGATTTACAGGTCTAATAAAATGTGTCATAAACTTTTGCTTTCATTCCAAAGCTTTGTCGTAAGAACATGCAGAATCTTTCTCCATTTCAAAAGTATGTTCAAATGTTTAATCTTTATGTTTTCATTTTTAGTTTATAGTCTTGCTTGGGTACATGAAATTTCTTAAAATTTATTGCTATTTCATTAAATATCCCTGCTGATCAGAATGCAAGAGTGATAAGAAGGAGAAGCATTACAGGATAATAATAATAACTTAATGGCATTTCTTGTTAATGAGGTAATAACAAGAAGCCTTCAGGCTTTCTGCTTCAAAGGTTATTTAACCAAACTACTTTATTTTTATCTTATTAACCAGAACCCTCAAGTTGTCATTGCCCTAATAACAATTCAAATACCTACCGGATTCATTTATTAAATTAGTTAAGAAATAAAATAATAAGCTAGACCTAAGAAGTGAAAACACCTCATGATATTAGACTGAGATGAACTTGTCTGGATGTAACACAGAGTTTGTACTGATTTGAGACCATAGATGTTGCTCTGCTGTTTGCAGCAAGATCTCCCAGAAAAGACTGAAATCCTAATCCTCTACTCTATGTATTATTTTCTAGATCAAAGAAATTAGCACTCATGTCCTTAAAAATTCTAGCTCGTTTATGTCATCCTGCCTACTTGCTTTTGCTTATTAGTTGCAGCCAGATACCATTCCATTCTTTTTCCATGCTTAATTGTATTGATGTATCTGAACTGCAACTTGATTACAAATCTCTTGATAGAGGATATGATTTAAAAAAAACCAGTCCTCTTAAAAGAAAAAAAAATCAAGTTGAACTTTACTGTCACACTAGAAAGCAATCTGAACAGTCAGATCTCCCCCAGACTTGTAGAGTTTGCTTTCTTTACATATTTCCTAATTTTTAATCTAATCCTGTAGCTTTAAAGGTTTACACTTATTTCCAGTGGTGGTTTATTTTCATGGTAAAGCCACATCTTCAAGTGGTTCACATGTCTTACCTGCCAAAGAGCTGCAGAAGTAACACTATTGCCTGCCATGGCAACAACAAATAAGGGAGACAGTGTAAGAATTTATCATTTTTTTTACCTACAAGAGTAATGACTGAAGATGAATATTTTGGAACAATCTGGTAGCAAAGAAGCAAAAGGATTTGACTGAAAGGCCAATGCTGGCAAGGTGCACAGTCACCCAATGGGTTTGGTTCAAATTTAACTAGAAACTGGTGATAGCCATGGAATCCCCATCTCCTGTTCCCAGAAGGGGCTAGTGCTTAGGTACAGAGCCAAAATACTCAGTTTCACTACTCTTTGGCAGGTTGCGTTCTGCTAAGTATGACAAATTTTAAGGCTGAAGTTGCTTTGAAAATCTGTATCACATGAACTGAGTGTAGTTTCTCTAATTGTTCTGCTCCATTTCTGGTTGTACTAGAATTAACCAAGGCAAATTATTCATGTGGAAATATTCTCATTTCCTGGGTGAACAGCAAGTCCTCCACAGAGAAAACTGCTTCATTATGCACATAGGCAAACTGACGTGTGCAAAACTCTATGTGCAATAGATAGCTCTATTTCCCCCAGATATCAGCAGCTAACAGGTTTAGCTCTAATTCCCCGTCATACTCGTCTGCCACAAACACTTTTAAATAGAAGAATCTTGAACTGGCTCAGGTTTGCTCCCTGCAGGCATACTTGTAAAGATAAAAAGACTAAGAATTTTTTTCCCCCTGCTTACTCCCTGTTTTGGTAGTTACTAACAAGAAGGGCCAAGGAAGGAATGGAATGTTTAGCCCAGCACCACAGTCTGATCTTGCAGAAAAAAACCCACAAGAGCAGTCAAACAAAGTAACTCTGTTCCTATTTCTGGGTTTAAATTTCCATGCCAGGTTGTCTGTAATGTCTGGTTCTCAAAGTTTGCCTACTCTTAATCCTTCTTGCTAAAAATTTTGTTTTGTTGTTTTGGTTTTTTTTTCATCCTACAGCTTCTGGGAGCAAGTGGTATGTAAATGTTCAGTAGCCCATCTGAACCCTGTTTCAGAACAAAACAATTTCAGTTTCTAAGTGTCTGAATTATTTTAACTAAATCTGCGGATTTACCTCTTGAAGCTTGAGCAGCTCTCTTTCAACCCTGAATGAAGGAAGAATTATGAGACTGGAGTTATTCAATGAGAGCTATCTGTCCTGGCACTTAATCAAAGGGATTAGGATTTGGAAAGAAAAGCCTACAGGTGATCCTCCAGGAAGCATACCAAGCAGTTATCAAAAACATACAAGTTCAAAGCAGCTCAATTTTCATATGTTAAAAGTATTTGGATGAAGCCTCAGGCTTGTTTCTAGGTAAAGAATTGTGTTAAAGCTGTTTGTACTTGCATACTTAGTAGACAAGGGAATGAAATAGCATGTGGTGAAGCAGTACTAGGTCCATCTAACCCTGATGTAACACAATAAATCAATCTTGTTCTGTTAGTGAAACATGATCTGATATTGAGTCCAAGTTTCAGTGCTCTTTTCCCATTCTGGCAGTTGCAACAGACACTCATTTACCTCTTCTGCAAAGAAAGCTGTCATAGCATAAAAGGAAATATGTTACATGCCACATCAAGTGCTTTAATCATTGTTATTAATCATGTAACTATGTTCTCCCCCTCCACTAAATATATCGAACTTAAAGTATATTCAATATCTTTGCAAAACTATTTTTAAACTATCAAAATTCTAGTAATCAGTGATCTGTCAGTCAGCTAGAGGTGTCAGTAATCAAAGTTAACATTAAGTCACAACTACAACTATTATTATTTACCACAAGCATTACATCACACTGGCATAAAAGGGCAGGTTAGAGACAACATGTTCTGTCTCATTGCCAAAAGAAGGAACCCTTGAGTTCCTAGTCTGGACCAGCTGTGGATCCAGGACAAAGCACTTAGAAGTTATAAGCCTCCCGACCACATCTCTTAGATGGCTTTCCTTGCCAAGCACAGGCAGTTACCTTTCACATGCAATAAATGGAGTTACAGCTGTCCAGAAGGAGGCAGGAATAGAAAGAATCCACTGTACATACTAAGTTCCTACTGAAAGTCTCCATAAATCATACAGGCAGTCACCATGTGAGTTAACACTGAATCATTCTCTGCAGAGTTTACCCAATCTGCAAATACCGTGAGAGGTGCAGAGAGCAGAGCTATCCCCAGCAGCAGCAGCTGAGGGTCCTTGGCACCAGCGGTCTGGAAACTGAGACAGCTCTTACAGTACTGAGAGCATGGCTTTGGGCCACAAAAATCCTTAAAGCTCAAGAGGTTTTAAAAATGTATATATACATCTCCCTAGATAGATATTTATACATCTATATATATACATCTCTCTATGTATATTTATACATATATATATATATACATATCTATTTCTATAAATCATTATCTCAACTTGGGGGCAAGTGCTTCACAGCCCAGTCCACAGGGAAGGAGAATGGCACTGAAAGGGAAAAAAATATTTCCATGCAGAAAGGAAGAGGAAGGGGAAATATGTTGAGCATCCCAGCTTCCAGTCTTTACCTTACAATACTTAAAAAAACCTCCTTCATGCTGTACCATCCTATGCACATACCATATGTATGATTACAGAATCACAGAATATTCTAAGTTGGAAGGGACCCATAAGGATCTTAACTGCATAGGAGACAACCAAGATTCAGATTAACTGAAGTCCATGCGTAGGAAGGAGAGATTTTTGTATCCATCAATTTCTCTGGCAAACTCATAAAAAACTTTAGAGTATCATATGCAGCAAAGCTAACTGGACCAGCTCAGTTAATACAAAAGCAAAAGATAAATTCCATGAAATTACAAAACTTAGGAGTTACACACTGTATGTGGGAGAAGCATTTTAAAAGTAGATGTTTACTCTATATGCTCATAAAAATTGGATTTGTCAATATTTACAAAACTACTTCATCATAGTTTTTAACCAAGACTTGGCTTGTGGACTCTTCATGAAGTCCCAGGCTTGGTTAAATTAAACAAATACGGGAAAACAAACTATGTGTTTGGAGAAAATAACTTTGAGTGGATCATTACAGATTGTTCAGAATAATTGCATTACTCACTCCTGAAATACAAACCTTATAGCAAACAGGAACTGTAGCAGACCTACCAGGCATAACTGAGAAACAATACCTTAATACTGACTCTCCGTGGCTTCCTAGCATCTTTGCATTGGTAATTTGCAAATTACCTACTTAAATACTCTTCAGAGACAATCTTGAAGTCCTTATTTGGGCCAAATTCACATTTCAGAGCAACAAGATTTAGTCTAAAAGCACTTAACAATGAGGAACTGGAACAAATCTAAATTTATATTCTGATTCTTTCTCCATACAGTCTCATACGTCTGTGTTCACGGTTGTAGAATCAGGGTAAACTGTTCATAGGTAAAAAGTAAGAAGAAAAACGTGCAATAGTTTTCTTGTGTGTCCTTCAAAATTACTCTCTAAAAAGGCAGAGTTATCGAGCAGGAATATATATTGAAAAAATTAAAGTCTGCTAAATATATCATTACTCCAAGTGACACAGACATGGTTTATTTTGAACTTGTGCTTATACAAGTGAAACTAAGGGAGTGAGAATTCTTCCCTTACTAACACAGGCTTCAAGGCACTGCATTATGAAAAAGCTGGGTGCTAGACTACAGAACAAACATAGTATTTTTAGCCTGCTGATAGACAAAAGAACAATTCTAAATAAATTCCAAAGTCTTTAAAGATTCCAGTAATTTCAGAGAATTTTCAGGTACCCTAATTCATTCCTATATTTCACTTGGGACTTACACCTGTACCAATGGACATAATCCTGACATTGTGCTAGACACCACATAGAAAAAGAATAGTAATCGGCCATGAAGAGCCTAAAGTCAAAAAAAAAAAAAAAAAAAAAAAAAAAAAAAGACAGGACAAATAAGGCAGGAAGAATTCTGTGTTAAGATTACAGTAGTACAGAAACATTAAGTATCTTCCCTAACTATCTATACAAAAGCAGAAAGAAAGCTGAAATTGAATCTATATCTCTTATCTCTCTTTCCAGAGCATAGAAAACAACCCTATCAAATTCAACAATAGCTGAGGGCACTCAGCACTTTGTAAGATCAGTAAGAAGTTCATCTTTCTTTAAAATAAAGCTATTGGAAGCCAAATATCGCTGTCATTCATAACTGTGCAGCCTCACAAAGATTCCTTATTTCAGTGGAGATCCTTGGAGTGAAATTTGGCCCTGGAAAGAGTCAGTTATTGAGACTGGTAAGTTTGGTAAGGAATTTTAACTAACTTCAATGGAGTTCCTTTGGATTTACACCAGCATAACTGTGTACTTGCCCTTGTACAGCTATACCAGTTAGCTCTCATAAAAATAGAAAGGGCTGTTACCATCACAGCATAAACACTGGAATACATCTTGTGTACACCAATTTAAAAAAAAACAAAGATGTATTGCATGATTGCTACAATTCTATTTTTATGTCTTTTTGCCAAAAAGAAAATATGGTTTTAATATAAGTTTACATCTGCGTGGTATTACATGCATGTAAAACAGATGTAACCCAATTACATTTTCATTTAAATTGCTAAATAGCTACTTAAGTAAAGAGCTAAAATAACATACAAACAACAGTTACTATAATAACAAGTGTTCTTAGAATTAAATGAAAGGGATCAAAGCTACAGCACACAAAATTTGAGCTGGTCTTTGAAAAAGATACAGTGACATAACAGCACTGTATTGATTTACTCAGTAATTTAATGTCTCTACAACTCAGCCAGAAGACACATCTCAGTTTAGCAGAGACACACGGAGGAAAATTTAGGGAGTTTATACAGAGACTTTGGGTCTAATAAAGATTAGACATACTCTACTAGAGTTTATGTAGCAAAATCCCAAAGTGGAAATTAGAATACCAATGCAATACATTCAACTTGATTATAGTTTTAGGCAGACCTGTCTGAACTGGCTGGACTCAGAAATCACATACTAATATTGCAACCTGAGTGTGCTTTTTTTAACTTTAGCAGGGAATTGCAGTCTTCAGAATAGATACCATATTTACTTCTATTTCTATGGATGTAAACTTAAATTCACTAGAGATAAATCTGAGGGACTAATAATAATTATATGATGAGTACAGTGGAAAGACTAGAATCAACTCTCCTTGATTATTTGATGAAGGGCAAATAAATCTAATTTTCATTCAAAATTACTTACCAGAAAGGGCTAAAATTTCAAAGCCTGGACACAAAAGGGTGGCTTGGCATTGGTAAGGCACATCTAAGTATATGTGAGATAGTCTGGAAAAGGAAATACAACTGCAAGATTCTGTATTTCTGCTGTGACTCTCAGGAACTTAAGATGGTGGTAATGTTTTGTATTAATATATTTGCATTGTGTGCAAATAGCTGTGACTTCTATTGGAGCTCCACTTGGGGGGAAAAGCAATCATACATTTTTATCTGCAATAAAACCTATCTTTTAACTACCTTATTTGTTCACACTTATATAGAGTTTGCCATCTGCATGGCTTTTCTATCCAAGGCACTTGTACAGACTTGTGTAGGTAGATAAGAAGATTAAGAAATTTATATCTACTGCCACAGAGCAGCCCTTCTGTAGGTTTTGCGTGTACATGTACACTTTGCTAGAGACTGCTCTTTGTATCCTATTACATCTCTATTTACTTGTTGGGCTGCGTATGACTAATGAAGGTTCAACAATCTGCTAAGCAGAGTTTTGCAGGAACATGCAAAAGCATGTCTTTTTTTTTCTAACAAATTATTTTTTTATTAAATAAACAGTTAAGAACAGTCATAAAATCACAGAATCATAGAATGCTTTGGGTTGGAAGATTACCTCGTTCCACCCCCTGCACTGGGCAGGGACATTTTCCACTATCCCAGGTTGCTCCAAGCCCCATCCAACCTGGCCTTGAGCACCTTCAGGGATGGGGTAGCCCCAGCTTTCCTAGGAATCTGTTCCAGTGGCTCATCCCCTTCACAGGGAAGAATCTCTTCCTAACAACTTACCTAAACACCCAAATGCCCCCTAGGAATTGCTTTTGTCTCTGAGCATGCTTTGCTGGCACTGCAAGCAGCAGCAATGTAACCAGGCTGACTTGAGGTGGCCAAACTCCCTGCTAAACCACACTTCTTGTCCTTTGTTGTTTTAGTCCTGAATTACAGCAAACTCTAAGGAGTAACACAAGTGAACATGTGTTTCATCTGCCAGCAGTTTGAATGCAGGACAAGGTAAGTAAAAGCACAAGCTATTTAACCTTCCCACTTACCCAAAACCATATGTAATTTGCAAGAGAAACTTGGGGGCTGTTAAAATGATAAGAGACACATTTGAAACAACTTCAGTCCCCAGGTCAACAGAAATTCAGATTGCTCAGCATTTAATTACAGGTACTCAGTATTAGTTGAGCTCAGGACGCAAGTGAAATTCCCATTTAGGGTCTTCAAAATCTGTTTTCTTTCATTCTATTTTATTAATAGTCTACTCTTCTCTTGCTTTTATGCATCCAGACATGACTATCAGAAGTTTAATATTTACAGAGAATTACTTAATGAAAACACTTTGATTCTATACAAAAGTGACCTTGAAACCAGAAGTTGAAACTGAAAGGTGCTTTAAGGCACAAACCAATGCTGGGGGGATAAGCAAAGCCAGGAAGCAGATCTGAGTATTCCCTGTTGCTGCTGTACATCAGAAGGAACCAGGACTACTGGAAAGTCCTATTATTTATTATCAGTCCGTCTTAAAAGAGAGATCAAATAGCATCATCAACGTTAGGTGCAAGGAGTTTTTGAAGCAAAGGTCTGGTCTCCTCCTGCATCCTTTATGCTACCTAGAACAGAGACAAGTCAGAGCTGATGACAGCAGGCTGCAGTGACTCCTGCCTTCCAAATGCCTAATCCTGAACATCTCTCCTTTTGTGCACGGAGGCTGAGTGCATATAGGCTGAAGTACATTTTTGTGTGTTTCAGTATTAGATCTAGATCAACTGGAAAAAGACACATTTATCTTGCAAAAGCACAGCTTATTCTTTGCTCATTTTAAAGAAGTTAGCTTCATTAAAAGAAACATGAATTAACTTGCCAGGCAGATGTTATTCTGGTGCTCTCTTCTGTACGGTCTGAATAGAATAGATCAGCTTTATAAAAACTTCCATTTTCACATAGTACTGAGGCCCTGTACTAGTATTTATAGAAAAATTGTGATCTGAATGAAAAAAGTACTGTGTGTTTTTTCTGTTGGAAAAATATCAAAAGGAGTTACTTTGTCATGAAAGGCTCAGTGTATGCAGTCACACGCATTAGAACACTGACACTTCTAAAGGAGGAATCAGCCTCTGACCCTATTTTGAAGTGCCAATACCACTTTAGTGCTTGCATTTTAAAATATTTATTTCCTTCATAGATATTTTATGTGGACATCTCAGTCCCTCAGCAGCAAACATTCTTATTTTCACATTAGCAGAAGCCCAAGACTAACATGATCCTTTGTTATGAAAGACTTTCCTTCTTGGAAATCAGATTGTCTTCTCCTGTCTTAAATGCATGAAATCACGTCTGTATTTGGTAATGGACAGATGTGGAATCATAAATATGAAAAAGCAAGTTCTTTAGCAAAAAGCTGAAGAAAATAATTTCTATATTCTTGTCTCTGGGAGGGAAATATCCTTTGTTTTGAATTGTTATATTTATGCTGTGAGATAATTTACATCACTTTCCAACTTAGCTCTATTTCCTCTACAAATATATAGTTCTGCAACTTCTTTTTTTGGAGGGGGCAATGTAGAAGACTGATTATCAGAAAGTCAAGAAAATGACCCAGTGAAGAATTATTTTAAATTCTTTTTCATTTTCCAAGTGAGTTTCACACTTTCAACTGAGTTTCTCCCCGTCACAAACAATAATTACATTTCTGAATGCTGCCAGAACTGAAGCCAACAGTTCTTCATAGAAATCTGGTAACCTTGAATCAGTGAAGTCCCAGCATGGTAGAGCTGCTGTTTTTTGTTTTTTCTCTGGTACCTCCTACACAATAAAATCAATACTGTCTGACAGGATAAATAACTACCAAGAAAAACACTCCACCCCTGGCACAAGGCGCCTTTCATAACATAAGACACCTTTATTCTCCTTTTTTGCCCTTAGTCTTACTGGGCCCACAATCCTTAAAATCTGTCTGAGCATTTAGGATTAATTTGTTATTCCTTTGATTTTCTCCTCTGCAGTTTGATATCATCTTCTAGCAGGTCCTTGTCCTCCCACATCCTATTCTTGGTCCCCTCATCTCTTCAAGTGACCAGTTCCTTCACATGGAATGTGTTAAACTTTTGCTTTCCAACATAATAAACACTTTGCTGTTTGTTGATGTGACCGCATTGTCAAACTCACATCATGCCCCTGGTAACTCTTTGCAAATTTCTTATCAACTTAAAAACTGCAAAGGACTGATCCATTTTCTACAATCCCTTGAGCCCCTGTTTTTCCATAACGGGTTAGGGAATTCAGAAAATTACTTCAAGACACACAGTGACATACAGAAATATAGAATATGTTACATTTAATCTTCATTAGTGATTTATTTGGGAGCATACTTATGCAATTATGAGCTGATCTGGCTGTTTCTAAGAAAATGAAGAAATCTCTCTCCCTTCTTAGTGAAATGTAATATTGCAAGAGATATTTGTACTCTTGCTCATAAGATGCTCACCACCTCTGTTTTTCCTATCCTTGCTCTGTACTGTGTTTTATTGTGATATCATTCAAGTCAATTAGTTTGATAAAGTAAAAGCTAGTAAAAGCTAAAAAGTACAAAGTAGCTTTTTACCAAATGGATAGAAACTTACCCTATATGCTCATATACCGTGTAGAAAGTGGCTACACCAAGATAATTTGCTTCCAGAGAAATGTCAGAGAATGCATAGTAACATCTTTCTGAATTTTCCTCTACTGTATGAGATAAAATATCAAACTAACTAACTTTACCTATTTTCATTTGGACTTCAGAAACCTGTGGGGATGGAAAAGTACTCCCAGGAATTGTTTCTTTGACTGATTTGCATGTTTCATTAAACAAGCAGGTACTTATTTTTCCCCATGTACGTCATAATGGAGAAGATATTCCAAAACTTGTACAATTTAGAATTCATTCATACACATAAATTTCACTTGATTCTTTATATATAAATCTGTTGAAACAAACCTCCACCTAGAAGGCTAAAAGAAATGTTATTTTATTAAGTAGCACATGGAAATAAGCCTAGTAATTTCAAAGACATAATATGGAGAGAGTAGCAGGGATAAAATGAAAAGAATGTAAGTATAGAGAGATCCTTCTGGGACCCTTAAAGTTTTATGAGAATAGCCCTAGTGAAAGATCTCTGAACGTGTAAATGTAAATTAATTGAAGAAATTGAATCTTTACCTGCATAAATTTGTTAAATGTAACAATTAAAATCTATTTAAATGTTAATGATCTAAAATTTAAAATGTGCCCCCTATTAACAGCAATGAAACCCTTTACAGTTTAATCAATATTAATGAAAGAAAAATGTTAAGGTAACAAAACCTGGTGCATTAGAAGCTGTTGGGCAACAGAATTTTTTTTAAATTAAGTTTTTAATAATCAGACAGATTATAGCATCAGATAGGTGCATGCTGTATAAAAGAAAATCTGCAAGGGATGAATTTAACAAGAGACTAACAATCCTGTATACGCTCTGGAAGGTCATTCATCAATTAGGCACTGTTACCTCCTACACACGAAACCAAAACTTGATATCAGAAATTGAGCAAGTAACTGTTAGGAAGCTGAAGAGCAAAGATTGAAATAAGCCACTTATCAGCACCTAAAACACATGTCTCCTGTATGCACATCATCAGTAGCAAACTCACTGCACCCAAAATTGCTTAGCAGGAATACTCTACAGGAATGAAAGCAGTAAAAGGTGGAATAGCTGGATCTCTATGCAGCATACATTTGCCTAATATTATGCCATTAAGAACCATGCAAAATATTTTATCTTCATATAAAACAAATAGATTACCCAAAAATTTAGTAACTGACTACATATGGCAATCAAAGCAAATAAGAAAGCAACAACAACTATTAATACATTTCCATGCCTTACAGACCACTAACATTTTTAATATACAATATAAAACAATTCATGAAAGAAAATCTTTAGTAACTAAAACTTAACAGCTGCTATCTTAATAAAAGACTCGTTTGTAAGAGAACTATACAGAACTGCTGTACAGGAGAAGGTTTTGGGAGTCATTATAAAAATTCTGATTGCTGATGGTCTGGCACTAAAATGAAATTATAGGCATTGTATGCAAACAAGCTTTCTGAACTAAATATTAATATAAAATTGTATATAATTCTTCAGTGGCCTGTGTATAAGGAGGAGTCTTGCCAGCATAGCTCCTGAATTTAACTCCTGCATTTTTTCTACATCCAAGGTATGCCAGACAGAATATAACCTCAGTTTAGCACAGATACTTGTGAAGTTCCTTTACCTGTACACTAATATATCAACACCACTATTCTGCCTAGCAAAGAGATCATCAATGTCTTCATTCTTTTACCTAAGGCAGGTAAGTAAACTCTGAACTGACTTCAGTTCCACCCTGTATACTTAGTGACACATAAATTAAAAACTACTGCATAAATTCACTGAGAACAAGTATCTATACAGGACCATTAAAGGTATCACCTTTGCATCAAAAATTCTGTTACCCACAAATTATCTGGGCTAGATCAATAGCCAGAGAGACAATCACTTATTCTCTTTTTTTTCTTTTGCTGTGTGCTGTTGTCCCTCACTGTGTGGCACTGAGCTAGAAAGGTTTTTGGTCTGACCTGGCATGGTGTTGCTCACCATGGGGGAAAGAGAGCAACACAACAGATTATTACAGAAACTTCACAGCATTCTTCTTCCCCCATTCTTCCTATTGATAGACATATTCATTACATTATTGTCTTAAAGACCACAAATGGAGAGAATATTAAAACAACAAGCAATGATGCTACTTAAAAATTTTTAATCTTGACTTGCATAAATGTGGTATTCAGAATGGAAGTACTTGCTATTCAGGCCATGCTTGCACCATGATGCTCTGAAAGGAGAGACCACTGGGAGCAACTATGGACATTAATGAGCTACAACTGAAGTGCAAAGATGCAGAATTGTTCCTGGGCAAACGTGTGCTGGGGAAGGAAGTTCATACAATGAAGAAGGTTCCTTTTCTGAAGGGGGAGGTGGAGTCTCTAACTTGCAATTTATATGGAGGAAACATTGCCCAAAATAAGTGACTGGCTTGTGTAAATCTCTCGTTCTCAACCCATTGCTTTCCCTCCTCTCTACCGCAAGAAGACAGACTTATCTGTAACAATAATTTATCTACAACTCAACTCTGTTCAGCATTGCTGAAGCCTTCCTTAAATCATACATGCACATGTTTAGGTTAATAAAGTATTCTATTTATTTGCCAATACTTATCAAAACTCTGCAATGAGAAAAAAGGACATAGACTAGAAAATAGGAGCTTAAAGAACCCAAAAATTGTTCATAAGTTTTGTAACTGTTTGTAAGAAAGAATTTAAATTTAGAATAAAGGACAAATGCTGTTGTTTTAATTATCAACATTTATCTCTGGGACAAGAACATCAGGTAAATAATATAAAAGATTCTTTTAATATAGAGGACAGATGGCAACTTCACTCCTGGGACTTCCTTAGACTGCCCCAGAAAAAAAAAAAGCAAAAAAACCAACAACCCAAAACAAAACCAACACCAAAACTCCTATAATATTAAAAGGCTTTGAGTATTCCCAAAGGAATGATAGTCTGGATACAAGAAAACTGAACTGTCTTGTTTGCAAAGCAAATGATAAAACATTTGATGACTATACAGAAACTCCTAAGGATGCCAATTTACAAATTTCACTTCTAATAACATTCACTTTAAACAATCCCTTGCCACCTGATATAACAATCCAGAATTCACTTATACACTTTCAAATTTCACTTAGTTATTTACACATAAATATTTTGAAATGAACCTTTTGGAAAACAGAATTACATTAGCACAATTTAAGATAGTAAGACATGTAAATGCACCTTGGAAGCTAGGAATGTTTAGTAAAGGTGTTGCTTGTTTTGCAGCAGAAACTGACAAAACCAAAGCAGACTGCACAATCCTTCAAAAAAGCACTTCTGCTTGTCTAAAATCATACATGCATCCATATGTGCATGTGACATTTCAGAGGCATGTTTCATACTTCATTTACAGGGTGTTAATATCGTAAGCTGTGAATCCACATTTTCTCCTTGAGTGTTAATACCCTTTATGTCCTGCTGGGTAGACAGCCAGAACCAAACCCATGTTCTGAACTGTCCCTGACAATAGTTAGCCTTCCTACCCTTGGTTTTCCTCACAGTAAAACTATTTAGTTTCATAAATTTTAAATCTCATTCAAAAGAAAAAAAAAAAGAAAATAAAAGGAGTCTGAATAAAAGAAGAATTTTAGACTAGCTTAGGAAAACTGAAAGCTGTCCTTCTTGCAATGTTGATTTGAATATTCTGCAATTGCAGTGTAATGTGATTATTACTGAGGGTTTACACTTCCCTAAAAAAGACTGGAATCTACTTGACTAAATCAGGCTCATCTCCATTTCTGGTGCTTTGGGCCACAAATGATAATTTCTGCCTCTCCCATTTTTCTTTACATTGGTTTAAAAAACCACAAAGCAATAAGTTTCTTCTTTTTTTTTCTCAACCCTTTACATGTAAAGAATGAAATAATGCAAATATTTTTCCTCCTTGATTTTAGACCAAAGTTTCAAAACAGCAATATTTTATATTGCAAGAAGTGTCCTTTAAATAATTAAACCATTCAGCTCCTTCCCTAAGTTAGAAAATATATAGAACAAGCACAGGCATCAATACAGGATTTGCCCCTCTCTGAATTAATCCAATTATTCAAATGTCAGTTATAACTGTCAGAGAGCAGTTCCTTGGGCTGGACCAAACTGTTAAAAATTAAAACTGTTTTACCTCGTTTAGTCTCTCTGCCTTTTTAATGTAAAATCCATGGTCTTGACAAAAAGTTGTGGGATTTGACACCCAATGCAACACAACCCTATTTCTGTCATACATGCATAATTCACTTTGGAAATTTGCACTTGCTTTAAAATATTACTAAAATATACATGTAACATATGCTAATTCAGCCGCACTGGCTTGCGAGCTTCAGCCACTAGGTTATATGTAAACTTTGCCAAGTGCATACACTGTACATAAAGGGATTATAAATGAAAGAAAAGATCACTGTCCCTAGCTCTCAGTTTCCAGCCTTGGCCAAACTGACAGCCCCAAATCCCAGCAACATCTAACATGCCCTTCCTGTGGAGAAGACAGCCTGTTCTCAGAGTCTTAATTACATCCCAGCTGACTGCCCAGCATTGCCAAAATCAGGCAACAAACGATGCACCTTCACTTGCAATATGGTCTGCTAAACAGACTCCCAGTCACACAGAAAGAAACTTCCACAACAAGGAGAAATCAAGGGACAAGCAGAGAGCGAGGGAGAGGGCAGGCAGCAATCAAGAGGCGGCAGAAGCATCCTCCCAGCCTCCTGAGAGAGCGGCGAGCAGCAGCACGTAACAAACAAGGCTATCCCTCGCTCACAACTAACGCGCAGCCCAAGGTGCCTCATGCCAAGGACTGCTGTTCTCCAAGATGGGCCACTGTACCTAAGGCTCGCTAGATTAATGATTGTTAAGGAAGGCTAACCAACCCCTCACTGCTCAGGCCATTATAATTACAGAAGAACAGCATGCCGCATTCTGCAATCGCAAATGGTATCATATGTTTTCCTGGCCGGCTTGCACGAGGAGCTTTATTTACACAGATGAAATACGACAGAGCACAGATTTAAAGTGGAAGAATTTTAAAATTAACGGCATTGTGTGAACTTGTAGAAACCCGCCACACAAAGTTGCACCAAAATCTGGTTTAGCTTGCAGAAGTACAGAATCAAAGCCTCTGTGAGGGAAGATGCTCACCCATCATCCCTGAGTCTCATGGTTATACAGAAAATACTGCATTGAAAGAGTCCTATTCTCTTAATGAAATGAATTCACCATACAGAAGTGCTAACAAAGCACTTTTACTAAAACCACATGACTATTTTAGAATCTGTGAAAAAAAACCTTCACTCTTACTGAATGTGCTAAGGAAATGTAGAGATTATTTCCTACTAATACAATGAAGATTAATATCAAAATTATGTCAATTAGCTTCCAAAAGATGGACTTCATACTATTGTTCACAGAATTTTACTATATGCAAATGTATGATTGCATTCTAGAAATACAATACTTGCACTGTGATTTTTAATTAATATATAGCTTATATTTTTACTATTGGGTAAAAAAATCTGTTTTGTGTTACTCCAAGTACCAAAGTATCTATTCCACTGATAAAGCCTGGTAGTTCTATCTAACAGATATACCTAATTTTTAAATTTGTATCCTTCTCAAATACACATTTGATGAACTAGCATAATATGAAATTTATATAAAAAGATATCTACTCTATTAGTTTAACACTCCTTCAATGTAAGTCTCCATGTTTTTACTTGTATCTGAAGGACCCTTTTTTCCTGATATTTTTGTGAATTGTGTTTTCAAACCCATGAACCTGACTGTGGTAGCCTTTCTAGAGGAAGATGGAGTGAAAGAAACTCAAGAGGTCATCTTATATTGAGGTAGAGGACCGCTTGCAGGACTGAAGAAAAATTTGGCTTTTCCATACAATAAATAACTACAAAAATTTTTCACTTGACAGTCCTACACACACAAGGACAAGTATACTTAGGCAGCCACTACCAGGGACTGCACCCTGTAGCCCTTACAGTAATGTAGAAAATCCATAGTGTTCCTGACACTTGCATTAAGCAGTTCTTTCTTTCACAGGCCTTGTGACACAGAGTTTAAGAAATAACAGAGGGTGAGGCTTTTTGCTTGCTCTGATTGGTTAGTTTGGTTTTAAATACTGGCCTCTAGAAACTGAGAGAAAACCCTTCTCCACACATTTTTATACTCATGAAATACATTCCAACTTCCTCATGATTACTTTCAAATATTGAAGACCAAATGGTAAAAAAACCCAAAAGCAACACCCCCCAAAATAGTGAATAAATCACTAGTGCAAACTACCCTTCCAAAAGTGTAACTGACTCTAAAGGATGATTTTGCTAGCTCACATTTAAATCTTGAGAGTATACCATTAGACACATGTATTTTTCTCAAAGACATGGTTGTCACATACTTTGAACTCCAGACCCATCGCTCTTTACACAACAGAGTAAAGTAATTCAGCACACACAATCTTATTAAATCTTCTGAATGCCAAAATACCAGGGTTTTTTTTTTTCCCCCAGACTTCTCATGGCATAGAACACGAGCTGGTGAACGAGCCAGCCTCAGAACAAGGTGCTGTGGAAGCTTGGAACTGAATACTATCCATCGATCAACAGCTCCCACTGTTCACTCTGGCCCGCCAGGCTCAGGGGGAGGAGTGCACACACAGTGCTCCAAGTGGGATGCAATGGCTGGTTTACTGCAAACTTCCATCCTGACAGCTGTGGAAGGCATTTTTATTGGATAGCTGCACTGGCAGGAACAGCGTGGGACTTGAATCCACTATATATTGATATGGATTTTGAAAATATGTTGGATGCTGTGGAATGTGAGGGTAAAAAAAGCATGTATATAAACCAAAGAACTAATTTTCAAAGAAGTTGTTCTTATAGACGAAAGTTATATATTATAATGATATGAGGAAAAGGTCAAAATAGGAAAGGGGAGGCAGAGGAAGGATATCATAGAAACACTATCACAACACAGTAATAAAATTAAGGAAATAAATGTAAATTCATAACTGGCAAGTAACTGTTTACACCATTCCATACTCCAAAGCTAATGAAGTATTTCTTGCTTACTATATATAAGTTTAGATATATATAAGTTTGCAGATATGTATTTTATTTAGATTTGTAGATAAAGATGGATATATTTTAATCCGTCTCTGGCTGTTGTCACTGATGTTCAGTATTTTGGTGCTGCAAAAGCTGATTTGTTGAACATCCTATTTCTGTGAAAAGTCCTAAAGGCCTGGCTATGATGTCTGCTTAAAACAGAGTAAATTCAACTCCAAATATGACAGATTTTTGCATCAACTAAACAAAACAAACCAATAATTTATTTATTTGAAAAATAAACAGTACGGTTTTCTGAAGACTCCATTAAACTTACTGCTCTGTCCTTTTGCAGCCACACATCTCTCACCTAAAAACCACTGCTTAGATGGACACAACAGGGACACCAGAGTGGCATTGGGGATGAAAATGCACAGGCATTAAAAGATGAGAGAAATTATGAAATTATTATGACATGAAGAAAGATTGTGAGACTCCTGAGATGCCTGTCTTGTCTGCAGACTGTGTAGATAAGCACCCAGCTTTTTGCTGAGTCACTCTCAAGTTCAGCATTAGTCTCTACTGCAAAAATATAACAGAAAGGATGAGCTGTATCCAAGCTTTTTCTGGCATGAACAGAATTGATATTGGTCATGAACCATCTATTGCAAGAAATCCAATCCTATATAACCAAATCCTATTCCGAAAAGAAAACAGACTGTGTTTTTATTGGATGCTGTAGGTTGTAAATGACAGAGGGCAGATAACACCTAGCAATCAGCAGAAGTTCTCAAGAACTGTGTTTATAAGTGGTAGGAACAGTATTTGTGAATGGAAAAATAATGAACAGTTTTTTAAAGCGAAATAAACTGCATCAGATACACTACCAGTGACACACAAAAAATGTGAATAAGGCAGTTCATGGTTATTCACTACTTCCAGGACAAAAATAAATCACAACATTGTTCCAGTCAGCAGATGCAAGAAGACATTAAAAGCAAGTTAAAAAATAATCTTTTCACAAGAAAATTTACTGTAAAGCTTTCAGGTATGACTTAAAATCAACAAAATAATACCTCCACTACTGACCTGTTTGGAAGGGAACACAGCTTGAACTTCTCTAAAGAAGCCTTTTTCACAGGACATAAATGATATTTAACCATCTATGATTGACCATTTATATCACTTCCCCAAAAGTCTGAGCTCAAAAATTGCATCCATTGGTTTAGATCAACAAATCGCAGTCTCAGCCTCTACTGGCATTATTATTTGCTTTTAGCAGAAAGAAGCTAATTGAAGTATCTCTAGGGTGGAAAGATATCGTTTAGGTGCTTTAAAGAAACATCTTCCTTCCAACCCTGCAGGACAAAATATGCCAAAATTTTCCACTGTCTTCAGCCCAATGGACACCATTCTGAAAAGTGCATTTACCCAAAGACAAATCACTGGGCTTAATACAGGAATAGCCAAGTGAAATGTAACTTCTTACAATATACAGGAGGTCAAACCAGATGGTCTAAATGGCCCTTCTTGACTTAAAATCTATGACAGAAAAAGAACACCAAAGAAACAGAGGAGATGGAAAATAAATCACAAATCTTCCTTTAAAGTGTTTATTCCTTCAAATAGAACTTAATTCCACCCTGTGATTTGAGACCTTCTAATTCTACCAATGGCATACAATTTTTTGGATGTGCTATTTGAAAATGTATTAAATTTTCAATCAAAGTATTTGCTTAAATTAAGAGTAGATAAAATCACAAAGGCAAAATTTATCTTCATTAGTAAAGGGGTAGAGACTTTAAAATTGTATTCCTTTCAAGTGAAGGAAATACATCCTCTTACTACAGTTTTCTATTAGTGCAGTCCTTAAATCCAGCTCTGAACATCCACTGAATTGTGCTTTTGAAGAATGCACAAGATGAATGTCATATTCACTCAGCATCCATAAATCAACTTGAATAATTTAATACCTGTTGAAATTTTCTTCCAATTTATTACATGAAATAATAACATGAGAAGTAATTACAATAAAGAAAAAGTTCAGGTGCAACAGCATTAGTTCAACATCTAGGATCAAGTGTCAGTGGAGATTAACAAATTTCATTCATTTTATCTCCAGCACTGGAGACACGCTGCTCCTAGCTTTAATAGTCAGGAATGTCTGTTAGTTAAATGACTTTGTAAAGGCAGTCAAGTGAGGGCAGACAGCGACAGTTTAATTAGGGAGCTTGCTATAACTCTATCTGGGAGCTGTAGGCACTGGACTAGAACAAGTGTAAAATGGCACTCAATACTGACTAGCAACCCCTGCCCCCCAGCCAACAAAAACCCTCCGACACAAAAAACCCCAAGAAGATACTTTTCATGGCAGGTTCTCTCATTTATTCTGGCGTCAGGTTGGCTACAGGTGAACGGGAGCAACGTAACCGCTGCAGCAGAAGAAAGGTGAGGTTAAGAGAGCAATCATTTATCTTGTATTGATTTCTGGACACTATGTCCTAGATACATTCCAAGATAGAATGACAGCTTTCTGTTTTGTGTCGGTGAGAGAAGAAAATGACTAGCACCAGTACCCATTGTTTTCCTATCATATTTCCTTTTAGAAATATGCCACACTTAGATTTTTATTCAGACAAGGAAATCCAAACAAGTTTATCACAGAAAAGGAGGGTTAGGGGATGGTTAATCAGCCATTTGTCTTTGCTGCTGGATAGTTGGGAGTCACAGGGTCAAAACTGAGCACAATTGGACCATTTGGTTTTATCTCAGGTAACCCTACATCTCTGGTAATTGAACCCATTTCACTCGGTCAGAGTTCCTGTCACTCATATTCAATGTCTGTCATTACTGAGAAATGCTTCATGACATATTACACTGACAGAACCACCACTGCAAGACTAGAAAGAATCCCCAGGCACCAGAAGTAGAAGACAATGGAAGCTTCTTTCAGACCAGTGATGTTTAACATTTTATGTGCTGACATTGTGACTGTAACCACAATAAAACGAAAGGCTAGCAAATGGAAGATCAAAAAAAAATCCATAGTTTATCTGCTTCAGGGACTAGCAGGCAACATCAGAAATAAAATGAAGTGGCAGCTCCAAGGTTACTTGCACATAACACTAAAATCCTTCCAAAAAGTTGTATGTATAAATACACACACTTAATCCTGAACCCCAATATGACACCAGTTTAATTTCTGATAGGCTTTACAAATATTACACCTCCCTTAACTATTGGCATCCAAATCCTTTTCTTTCTGCTACAGTTTTTTACTTATAAGCTGCAAATGGTAACAGGAGCATGACCTGCACACCTCCTGTTTCACTGCAGACAATGGAAAACAGCCAAGCTTTTCTAACCTCTGAAACACTGCTATACATAGAAATTTTAAATGCAAAATGCCTGTTACCCTCTCACTTCTCAGCTTTACAATCCTTACAAGGGATCCCCCAATTTATTTTCTCTGTAGAGGCACTACTTCACTTTGCTAGGTCATTGCTGCAGCATTTGACAGGCACACCACTCACCTCTGCCACACTTGAATTCATCAGATACATTCAAGCCAACATCTTTGGACCACATAAATTTTTTACAGGTTCTTTCTCAGTCCAGAGGCTTAAAATTCTATAATTGTACTAACTGTATATCAACATTCTATTGGCACATTCATTAGAATCCAGTTGATGGAAAGCTGAGAGACTTGAACTGAAGATAGGGGGAAAAAACCCCAAAAGGCAACAAAAGACATTGAAAATTTCATTGTCATCTTGATAGGTTTAACTCAGGTTTACCTCTCATAAGAATACGGCAGCAAGGTATTTAACAAATTTCACTGAATCCCTTCACGAAACTGATGCAAAAAATTGATTTCACCATATTTAAAATGTCATTTTTAAGAACCACCTTTAAACTAAAAGTTACTAGATTTCAAAGACCCTTTGCTAAGTACACAGCCCACATGTTAAGACTGTATTAGATACAATCTACTATTTGTATCAGGTTCTTACACTGCTTAGATGTCCTGACTAGCCAACAGAGAGAAAAAAATTCTTTCCATCTTGAGTGCCCTGAATGAGAAATAAACAGGATTAAATCCTACTCCCAAATTTGGTAGAAGTCCAGAATTTTAGCTGACATTATTATATTAAACACTTATTGCTTCAAGGCTGAAGCAAAAACCAAAGGAACATCAATAATGTGAGCAGTTAGTTTCCATCCTAAGATTATAATGAATTTCACACAGAATAATGGAAAAATATCCCTAAACTAAATATTTCATATTTTATTAAATCAATTTTGATTAATTTATAGGATTAAACCAAATTTTTGCACTGCTCTGATGCAATATGTGAGTGAACATTTTAAATAAAGGGTTGCTTGGAATTCTGAGATCAATAAGGAACTTTAGCATTATTCACTATCAGCTAAAGAAATTTGAACAGAAAAGATAAAGTCATCTTAAACTATGAAATTGCTGCATGAAGAGCTGAGAAGATACTGCCTGAAGTTCATAAAAGTTCTAATATCAAGTGCATTACTTCTAAAGCAACCATTATTTTCACTTTAAGAATAAACTCTATTCCATTGTGAAGTACATTCACACACATAAAGAAATCTTAAATAGATTTAGAAACTAAAATTTGCAGCAGTAAAAGCAGTTAAGATGTCCAATAAGAAATATATGACAAACAGTAGCACAATAATTCAGCCATTAATAAATCTGGCACAATAACCATTATCTTGTCATAAAGTAAGATAATACATCACCAATCCCTTCATGCTGGACTTTATACTGTATTTATATGCTAAAAGCCTTCTTAGAAGCAGATGCTTCAATTCAAAGCTCCAAAACCCCACTGATTTGTACTGGTGCTATTCAGCTATTTCTCAACACTTCTATACATAAAGCAGGGAGCAGGTTTGGGAGCACTGCGGCCAAAGAATCAAAATGAATGATATTCAGGTTATAGCTTAGCAGGGAAAAAAAGTGTTGCAACAATTTTTCTGATGCTGAAATACCATTTCACCAAATGTTCCTGTCAAGGCATGGTTTAATTACCTTGGCACCCATGCCACTTATAATCACCTGTCATTAGCAACAATGCTTGCATCTGTTTACACGTCTGTCAGAAATGCCAGCCCAGCTCAAGTCTAAGGGTAAGACAACTTTTGCTAGTACTTGATCCCAGATGTGGAAAGCTCACCATAACCTTATCTACGTCCAGGGCAAAACATTTCACAAATTTCAGCTGTAAAGAATACAGTACTACAATGTTTTTACCATAATGCTTTCCCAGCATGGATTTTGTAAACATGAGACTTCTCTCTTTTTCATTGTCATATATATTGGCAATTTCATCCAGGAATTAATTTCAAAACCCTATGTAAAGTAGAATACATAGTTTAACCTACACTAAAAAGAACTTTTTGGAGGGACAGAGCAATCACAATATTGCCCTGATTCTTAAGTTATTTATAATTCAGAAGGACAGGGCAAGACAAGACAAATTCTGAATGATATTATGGCAAACCCTCCTTACTAGAAGGACTCCTTGTGTATTCATTCCATATAGATACCAGGAAGTCAGGTGTGCACGCACACCCATGTTGGGTGGTAGGGCAGTAACATACTAAAATGAGGGGAAGAGCCTATTTTGATAGCTTTTATAATTCTAAGACTAAAACTCCTGAGGCAAAATAAATGTAGTTTCCATTTTTGTGCTATGCAACTGGAACACTCACTCAAAGTTATTCTAACTAGTTGGCAAATATCTGTAAAACAAGTAAATCACAAAAGTGATTTTACGGCTCACTCCTGCAAATACTCTCTGCTGTGGTACCTGTTCTTTAAAAGCCCAGCAAGTCAGCTGTGAATTCAGAAGTGTTCTGAAGGATCAAAACTCTTAATAGGTGTCAGCACTCCAGGGCAATGCCCCACACAGAAGAGATGCACACCTGCCCTTTCCTTCATATAAGTACATGTGTGGCACCCCTGCTCTCACTCCATTCTCACTCCAGCTCGAAGGACTGGAGACAGATTTTTGTATACACCATTTCTAGCAAGTTAGAAGACTTTACAGCGAGTTCTTCAGCTGATAAACTGAGAAATTTTACTCTACAATATTTCACATCTTTATAATGCTGAAAATAAAAGCTCGCAGATACTACAGAAACAGGCAGCTATGGTGAGTACTACAATTTAAACACACTTTCTATCCTTGTAAGATGCATGAAACAAAGCCAAGAACTTTTTGGCTTTACGTTCTAGTGAAATCCAAACTGGTCTGAACGATTATAAATGGTTACTGTTTGTCTTGGCTCCTACCTATATCAGATTCAGACTGAAGAATCTTAGTGAATTATAAAGGATGAAGTGGATATTTCTAAATTACAAGACTGCAATTCCAGTGGCTCGCTGTATCAGTTTTCTGTTTCATCTAAGTTTGCTGTGGAGAAAATTGTGGTATCTGACAACAAAGGATCGAAAACATTTACTTTCATGAGCCAAAAGCTTCTTGCCTTGATTATTTTGAAGATTAAACTCCCTACCCTCTCCAACCAGATGAAGATCAGTTACATTTTGTTAATGACTCAAAGGGACAGAGGCTACCAACAGAATAGTTACAACAGAATTTAAAGTGCACCCAATCAGAAAGGAACATGGTTGAGTTAAATTAATCCAGCGCTGAGTTTGAATCCTGGAGTCATGTCTGTGTTTTTCATGTAACTTTTAGGTTTGTAGCATTAAAAGTTAAGGGGAAGTGAGCACTGCCATTGTATCTTCTATTTGATGGGGAGACATAACACTTAGGGCTAACAGTCTATCACCACTTAAAAACAGCACCCTTTGTTTACTTTGGGTTTTCTACATTAATAACTTCTTGGCCAGATACCCAGGCCAGGTTAGTGACATGTTAGCACTGCTCACATCCCAAGCAGAAGGAGAATGCAGCATCTGTGAGTGTAACACAGACCAGTAATGCCAGCTCGTGTTTCACTTGGAGTCAGTCACCAGGATTGGATTAACAAGTAGGAAAGACATAATCAGTTGTGCATAGAGTACGCAGCAGAATGAAAACTCCTTCCTCTAGGCTTGTACCAAACTCATAACTGAATAAGCAACACCATAATCACAACTTCAGTTGAAACACAAAGTTCACAGTAATATTAACACTGATTTCCTACAGTCACTACAGTTTGCTGAGTAGTGAGAATAATAAAATGTCTGTGTTTGACAACCAGAAACCAGTCAGAAGTGTTCCAGAGCCCAAGGTAAGCAATGCTGAGGGAACAATGCTTCACAGAAACCCATGCAAGTCAATCATAATTGCTACCCCTACTCAGCAATAATTTCCTACTCAGCAATGATTTCCTAGAAAATGTGAGAATCAGTGCTTAATATGGAACAGGACAGACAAGGATCATTTTCGTGCCTAAACTGCACTATAAATTCTCTAAGATATGGACCATACAGTATTCTTCCAAATGCTCCCTCAATCAGCACATGGTCAAGAACTTGAACCACATTATTATTAATTTATTATAGATTACTCTTTATATTATACCTGCTCATAATACGTGATGAATATGACTAGACAAGATTAATTAATAGAATATAATCCTTAAAATCCAAAAATGGAAAAGGATGAGGACCAAGGATGCATGGATAGCAAGGGCAAGGAGGAAGCAGAGACTGGAAAATTTCTGGGGAAAAAACCCAACAATTTCCCCTTAGGGTCTTTGCTGAAAGGATTGAAATCTGTGAGAAAAATATGAAGCAGTTAAGCTGGTGGGTTTATTTTGGACTGAATGCCAAACAGCTTTACAGTAGCATTTCAAATATGACTGCTATTGTGACTGGTTAGACAGAGAAGCTCACTGACTACTAAACATCAAAGACTATGAAAGTTATACCACTGCTAGAATGCCTCTGCCTGAATGTGGCTTAGTTGCATGTATATAAACCTAGAGTTTCCTCCTTTCACTCCATTATTCAACAGCAATTAAAGTTGGGATGTTATGTAAGAATCACCCAATATTCCAAGCCCTAATTTAAGGTGATACACAGCTACCTGAAGCTTCTGGGTACTTCCTCCCATGAGATGTATTCAACCACACAGAAAAAAAAAAATCCCTAACTTGTAATACTTGTAAAAGCTCGTTATGATTAAGCTCTTTACTGTCCTATAATTGAAATAAATATTACAAATAACTGCCCCCTAAAAGTAAGCTCGTGGATACAGATTTCAATTGTGAACCATCTGGTTGTAGTTTTCCACCTTCCAGCACGGGTGGTGATAGCAGTCATACACTCTAAAAATGAAGTTTAAATAATTTTATCAATACACACAGCATTCCAGTAATGAACCCCAGAAGTCTCTGCTTCCTAAGATATTTCTGCATTAGGAAAGACAGATGACTCCTGAAAGGTAAGTTAGCATTTCTGCAGCAAACATTAGCCCAGTCTAGCCCAGGACATAAAACTTGCCATTTGCACCATTAGGTTTGCCAGGACAAATGAGAGGCTGGGTGTGATGTATGGCACAGGAAGGCAACCACAGCTGCTTGCTTCTGCTGGGGAGGATGGAGGTGCTCTGCACCTGAGTCTGCAAATATTTATTAAGCCCTTAACAGTGAGGTTGTGATGTTCAGAACAGCCACTGCTGAAAACCATTATCTATGGATAATTAACTATGTCAGGACACTGAGGTCCTAACATGAGGTCCTCATAATTCCCCACTAAGGGAAAGACAGTACAACATTATTATAATATATTAGTAATATTTAACAACAGGATCATACTATTTGTGTTTTAATAATGAAGGCTGAATACCATAGGTTTAAATTAATATTAGGTTTTGATAGTGCCAGTTTTTGATAGTTTAAGCCAGGCTTAGCAAATTCTCAGTTTTTATTACTACTAAGCAATGTGATACTCCAACAAACAATAACAACATCAAATTAGAAAGTCATTTTACTTATAAATAAATCATTTTGTCCTTGCAGGTTTAATTATTATTAATGCATTTTTCTATCATTTGCCAGAAGAAGTCTCAACTTGCTGGGAGAAAAACGGAATTTTTTAAAAAAAAATTGTTTTTTACTTGACCAAAATAATTCACTTGAACTTTGGAAGCCCTTGTATTTTTTCAACCAATTTTTAGAAACAGCTAGGAAAAAAAAAAATTCATCACGCAATAAAAAGGCTTTTTGACACATGAAGACAAAAGCTTCAGGCCGTTTATTAAGACTACTTCCTACTGTGTTGGGCTTTGTTTTATCTCATAATTAAAATCACACCTGAGCTGGGCCATCTGTGAGAGTGTATTAAGTTTCTTACAAAACATGAAAATCCTTTCATTTTTTCCATACAAACGCCAATAAATCTTGTAGGGTTATTTTTTTTTTAGTGTGACACAGAAAAATAATATGCTTAAATAAAGGCCAGGCTTTGAGAAAAAAAATGAGCAGGCAAACAAAATTATTTTTCTGTATTCATCTTCAACTGCCCCTCATAATAATTGATATAGTTTTAAAAGTTGTACTCTTAAAAATAAACTTTTTTAAAAATATTTGACAGCATGGTGTTTTTTTACAGTTTCTTTTGTAGGATAAAAATAAGAATTAGTAAAAATGGAAGGAAGACTTTTCCATATTGGTTAGCAATTAAGAGTGTGAAGAAAAAGTCAGTCAGCACTTTTCAAGATAGCCATCTATGTTAGAATATTAATGCATATGCTAATAGGTTCCAGTGAGAAAAATGAAAAGTTACGTAGTTCATAAAGATAGGTATGTCATAAAGTTCAAGGGGGTTTGGTTTTCTTTTGGTGGATTTTTTGTTTGTTTTGGTCACTTCGTTTAAAATATTCGGATGAGATATCAAGAGGATTTTCTTGTACAAAAGGATGTTTCTAGAGAGCAAGAAATCCCTAAATATAGTCCAACTCCATCAAAAGAATGTGTCTTCAACAAAGTTCTTCTGTGTGCAGTTACACTGAATGACTAATGACAAGAGGACCTGAATTCATGCTAGAAGTCAGAGAAACACAGTAGCTTGCCTTGAACATGTGAAAACTCAAACACATCCATGATTCTATTTATATTGTTTCAAGCTATTTTCCTTCAAAGAGACTATAAACGTTCTTGAAATGATCTTGTTTCATACTTCTGTTGAGCCAGGAACCAAATACACACCACCATCATGTTTCTTAATCACATAACTTTGATTACACAATTAAATTTGCATAGTATTATGGTAGTCAGACAATCCTACTCAAAAGTTTTACACTTCTCAGCCAAGGTGAATTATAGAAAGGCTGTCTCGGAGAAAAAACAGATCAGAAGGCTCTAAAATGGCAGTGAAGAACAGTCATTCTCCGTCTCAGAATAAAAAAAGAGCAAGGTGTGGGAATATTTTGCAATAAAAGATTACAAAAATTATTTCACGCCAAAGCATCCTATATTTGATTACAAAGAGAGAGATAAGCAGTATTGATGACTTGTTTTCCTGGGCAAACTGAATGAGCAAATGATCAACTGTGTTCAGCACTCCAATGATATCACAAGATTTAAATTGCACAAAGGCCTTTCCCCCATGCTACTGGTACTTAATCTTAACTATTAACAAGGAGAAAATTCAAACCCCCATATTTTGTCTGTTACAAAAATATTAAAAATCACGATTTCTTTATACATTTTGAAGCATCCAGCTTCAACACTGATCTGCACAACTTATCACAGATTTAAATCCCTTTTATATTCATATAGATTTGAGCTACAAATTTATTTTTATCCTTGGAAATTAATTTGGCTGATAGTGCACTGAACTGGAAAACGTTTGAGTTTGTATTCTTTTAAATTGCTTATTTTATAACAAACAAAAGTCTACATTCTGTGTCTTAAATAAGAGTAAAGTCACAAACCAATCCTTCAAATCCTTATTTGTTTTCCAAGTGGGGTTTTTTTGGGGTTTTTTTTTGGGGGGGGGGGGTTGTTTTTGGGGGGTTTTTTTGTTTGGGGTTTTTTTTTTTTTTTTGGCTGTTCTGTTTTTTTCAAATGTAATGACTAATACTGAGGCTATTTTGAAAATTCAGTTTTTCCGTGTTGGTAATAGAACATATTGAATCATGTCAAGCAAGAAACAGCAATATTTTTTAAATGTGTCTGTGAAACTAAGTGGTCTGGATCCAACTCTTAAGTTGCTCTCTCTCCAATTATTTTACAGCTAATTCAATCCATTTTCGTAAAAAAATTGCAATACTTCATCATTTTCTTTCCAAATGCAGATTTTCCCTATCAAAGCTGGCCAAGAGCTAAGAAATTAAGGCACTTTATTCTGGGGGGGGGGGGGGGGGGGGGAAAAAAGCAAAGTCTGAGATTCCATCTCCACAAAATGTGAAGGATATTTACCAGGACCCGTGCTCTAATTGTGTTCTCAAACACGCTGACTTAAATCAAGAGTAACTCTCAAACTCAGCCATATTTCAATGGTGCAAAATCAAGCTGGGAAGGAGATGATGAAAATAAGCCAGATACTTTCACATGATTTTAAGCAAAATAAATGTTATGCCTTTGGATACTCAGCAGTCAAATTATCCCTTAAGAAACGAGTATGGATGTCTCTCCTGTCCCCAGCCTTCTGTACCTACACAAATTCACAAGAATTACACTACAGCAGCTGCAGGTACCTCCCAGTGATGCCCAACCCTAACCGGCAATGCCCCAGAATGGGGGAATTGCTTTGGCAGTATTTGTGGATAGTCTTTGTATAGAGGTTGACATGCTACAGGGCAGAAGATAATAACACAAGTGAACAGGTGAAGCAGCCCTGTTTTAGAAATATTTTAGAAACACCTAGAACTTTCTCTCTTCTCTTCTGTGGGAGACAAGGAAAGGATGAAAGCCAAAAAGGAACTTTGAAAAGCAACACCTCTGGGTCGACTCTCAAGATCCTGTTTTTACACCTCACTTTGCCCAAGGCTCTGGCTTATGCAGACCTTCCCTCTAAATAAACTAAACAAATAGCAATACAGGGTTATAGTCAGTTGAAACTTAGTTGTTTCTTCTGGGAATAAACCAAAATGCGTGCTGTTGACTCTGAGAAAAGAATGGACCTCTAAAATGTATCACAAGGCCCATTTACTGTAAATTCCAAGGGAAAAGAAATAAGAACATACATTGGAAGTGTACTAATTTTCAGGCTATAATGAGTCTTTTTTCCTTTTTTTTAATCATGTAAGAGGTCTAATTTACAATGTCAGCACTATTTTGAAAATGTTTTCTTCCCTGTGTGATAAATAATCAAAAATAATTAAAACTGAATGAAGACTGTCAAAACAAACAAACAATATACATTTAGATGAATTATCCTCACTGTTTTTCATTATTGTGTTTGTTCATTTCCCCCTCAATTGAATTCATAACATGTACTCATTCACAATGGGTCTGTACATTCACATCTGCACAGTGGTTGCCTATGGAAAAGTATCAGCTTTCAGTATTCCTTCTCATATGCCCTCCCAGCTGTAAATGAGGTTAGGAAACAACACTCTAAACACAGAAAGCCTTTCGAAAGGTAAAAGAGTGGAAGAATAAAAAGCCTCTCAGGAAATTTGATTTGCATTTTGGTTTCATTCTTAAAGGAACACTCAAAACTTAACAGCATTTAAAATTATTGAAATACTAAATATTAAAGGAATGGACAGCAGGTATTATATTATATGGTAGACTTGTATTCTCACTATAAAGAGCAGAATAAAGCATTATAGTAATAATAAAAGTGTACTACAAAAATAAAAATAGCACTGAATACTGATCTCATTGTTCTGAGCAATGGGCTGCTTTATTTTTATTATCCCCCCTTTTATTTCTTTTTAAGAAATGAGTGTTTGCAATTCCTTCAGCAAAAAAACCAGGACACACACACACACACACAGATGTCATAAATAATGCCCCTATAAACCCATGCTAATTTAGTTAATGTGAAACTCCAACACAAATTACTTAGCAGTGAAATTGCACCTCCTCTTATTGTGTATGCGAAATAAAGGCGAACAGATGTGCTCTTCCAGACCAAGCTATTGCTACAATTAAACCAACAGTCATTTTACAAACCAGCGAGCTCTTTCATGTGCCTCTACAGCGCTAATCATCTTTTCTCCACCACCCCAGCCCAACACATGAGCGAGTTATTTATAGAGTTATCTATCTTGCACTTTGCAGATGATGCCTAACATTATGACAACAGTGAAAAGGTCTCCGTACCTGCCTACCTAAAACAAGTTTCTGTAAAGTAATGAATAGAGACAGCTTGGGGACTATCCACCTGCACCGCCTGCCTTTTACTGCCTGCAAAGTGAAACCACAAGGGACTGGCAGAAGGTACTTGTCTGACAGGGCCAGGACAGCCTTTCTCCTCAGTGACAGCCTGGGCCTCGCCTCTTAAACCTGACCCACCATAATTCCTTCACAATGCAGCAGCGAGGCAGCTGACAGTAGCAGCTGCACCTCCTAAGCGAGATGGATGGAATTTTCATAACTAGTTCCCCAAGTTACATTTTACCTTCAAGATAATTTATGAGCTGCTGTGGAGCCTTGAAGAGACAATATGCTTGCCATAAAATTAACTGTAACAGTCTTGTAGGTTATAATTAACACTGGGAGGGTAGCACCAACTGGATGAAACACATGGCATAATTGATGGTGAAACTGGAAATTAAGGAAGCTAACAATATCATTACTGTGCACATCACTTTAGTGAAACCTATGCTTTCCAGGGGTTAATTACAATCCCCTTCCAACGTACACACTCTGACGGGGAGTGGATGAGTGTCACAGCTAGGAGGAGGCAGGTTTGCTGGCAAGGCCACCTTGCACCTGGACTGATGTATATATTGTTTTTTTTGCCTGGAAGAGATATACATGTCAAAGCAGCAGCACCAGCACCTGAACATCTGGCAGCAGGCACACTGTAGCTTAGAGATAGATGATTGCTCAAGCCTCATAGAATATTTCATTTTCGCTGCAGCCAGCAGACTTAATGGCAAAGAAGAAAAAAATCCTCTGTGAGACTTCACTTAATGACACACATTATTAATTTAAATGACTTGAGCAAAGAAAAACATTTTAACTTTATATTGCTGTAACTTAGCAGCAAATTAAGACTTTTTTTCACCAGTGTATTATCATCTTGGTTTATTACATTAGTCTTTAGAAACATGCAGAGCAATCTTTTTAGAATCTCACCTTTCAAGGGAATACTGAAGATGCAATGCTAGTGAGCTAGTTAATCAGAAATAATATTATAAACTGCTGCCATCTTTGGGAAGACGAACATGCAATTCATATACCTGTATCTGAGACTCTACTCTCTAGCCAAGGCTTAAAGAATCATTAGCAAAATGTATTTTTTTTGAATCTCTCAAATTTTAATGAAACTTTTTTTTTGTCCCTGGACAACAGATGTGAAAACGTGCAGATAAATGATGCAACAGTGTCACCTACAGGCAAGCAAAACAGTTAGAAACCTCCTCCAATATTGCACCCTCTTACCTCTCAAATCCTTCTCCTCCCCTCCCTTCCCCTCCTCCAACCTTCCCCTCAATCCCTAATAATACACATCTGGATTTGGGGACTATCCATTTCTCCAAGCAGAAAAAGAGCAAATACCTAAAGTGCTTTCAGGATGGTCTAATATAAAATACTTAAATCTTTTATGCAGTAAACTACACCTTACAATAAACATGCCGTGCAGCCAGCAAGTCATCTACACTGCAGTGGGTACTTGGATTACTTCACCTCTCCTGTGCACTTGCTCAAATCCACCTTAGGTGATCAAAAATAATTCTGATAAAGAAATTTTTCAGATCTCAGGAAGACCAAATGCTGACGTTACTAAAGGCAAGGAAAAAAAAAAAAGAGAAAATGTTGACTGGCCTAAAAGCAACTGGCAAAAATTTTTAACAGGATTGTCCAAACTTGTACAAAAAAACCACCCTCCAGCATAATTTGGAGCTAAATCTAACTCCAGCATATCCATGGGCATAATTGATGGATCCATTCAGCTTACCCTTGCAGAAAAAGTGGAGCACTCTCTTATTAGTACCTCTCAGAATTCTCAGAACTCTCATTTTCCAATAGAATACTCTTTTCTCCTAGCATTACTGCCCTCACTTTAACACTCAATAGACTTCTCTTGGCTTCTCCCACAAACCCTGCATTGAGAGAGTCTGTTTCTCAATCTTTTTGATACTGTTCAAGACACCTTTTTGTTTCAATTATTTCTCTTTGTTTCCAACCATAGCACTGATGTCCACTATTGTTACTTCAATACTCTCCCATAAATCCCATCTGCTCCACCACCAACCCAGGGCAGATAATCTCTAAAACACAGCAGAGTATGGAAATATGAGTACTCCATTGCATACCTCTAAAAGAGCTCTCTGTTGGCTAAGTTACTCAAGTAACTTATAATAGGATTTTCTTCCATTACTATTACATACACTTTAAACACTGTTCCCTTTTGGGGCTGCTGTCATTTATCAAAATAAGACAAATAATATGAAAACCATACATGCTATGTAACAGGTGCCCAAGTTCTCTGTTTTTACAGAACCTCTAAAGCTTAAGAAATGCCAACTTCCTTTTTTAGCTATTTTAAAACATCAACAAAGTTTATAATTTATAATTCCACAGCAATGATACATTAAGTATTGAAAATTCAGACAAAATAAATGGAACAAATAATACTAGCCAAATCAAACTCTTCAAATGCCCAAAAGATCTCATTAGTAGTGAAAATAAGCAAGTGAATCAAATTCTATTCTCCAGCTCATCTTAGTTTCTCAGATTAGTTAAAATATCTCCAAGCCATTCTTTGACCTTGCAGTGGACTGCACTTCCCTCTCGCCAATCCTGTTAAGATTGCCCAGGAATTTCCCCTCTCTCCCAACACATGACTATCTGCATATGCCACCATAACTTCAATGCAAGCAAACTGTGGAACAATGCAACAGACTGATCCTCTTTTTGCCCACAGCCATCCATGACATTCGTTGGCTTATCACCACCTCACAACCATGGTCTAGACTGCTCAGAGTACTGACAGCATCTTGCTCAGTTTCAACGTCTATTTAATTTTTGGCTGCTCCAGAAGTGCCAGCGAGGGTACCAATTAGTGTCAGCTGTAGCAGTTGCTTTCCGTGATATACACACCTGCCTACCAGGGCTGGAGAACCGATGCATTTTACATAGGCCATCAAACACAGATACCCAGTGGGAGTAATCTTTGGCACTACCTACCTGAACCATATTTAAACTGCTGACCTGAAAACAAAAGGCTTTGTATTTCACTGCCAATCCCTGGAGCCATCAAGTTCTATATATGTGGAAAAACTTTAGTAACACAAGGCTGACAGCCTTTAAGACTTAAGTCATGAACATTTGTAAGCATCTGCTCACTTACAATCTTGGTATGACATGCTCAGCACTATTTGGCTGGGTAAACCCTTTAAGTTACCCTTTGTTTCGTTACCATGGGCAATGTATACAGATTATTTAACACGCCTCCAAATTAAACTTATTTAATTCAGCTTTATGACAGGTAAAGCTGTGACAATAATGATACTAAAATCATTAAAGTCCTGTTTGGATAAGGCTTCTATTTTTTTACAGAAGAGAGAATTCTATCTTTAGACTCTTAATTTTAAATGTCTAGTTTCAGACCAAGTTTTAGTTCATAGTAAGTTCGCCAATAATTTAATGGATGTTACATATCATGACATTAGCACATTTTGCTGGAGGCAAAGGAAAGTATGGATTGATACTGCAGAAGAAATAGATCTCAGTGCATAAAGTAAAATAAATCTACGATAATTTTTTATTCACTGGACCACTCACACCTTATCCCTAGTTTGTTACACCTGGTCTTTATCTGATGTGGGCAGCTACAGAGCACAGTGCAACATACTGGATTCTCCCAGCCTTTCTCTTTTTTCCCCTGCCTGTGGTAGACACCATTCTCTGCTACAGAAAAAATGACAGCTGATGCTAATGCTGCTTTGTGGTTCAACTGTCTGATGATGTGGCTAACACTTGGTCTCCACAGATTATAAATTTGTCACCTCTGTGATCTAGTCAATCTCCAGTATCCTGCAGCCTGGAAATGCAATAATCTCCATTTCCAGCATTCAGGTCTCCCAATGGTAGTGAACAAATCATTGTCAAGCCAGTGGAAAAACAACACTATCTATCTTTCTTGTACTGCAATTATGAAAGCTTACATAAATAAGGAAATGTCACCCATGCTAACTTTAAAAGCCTGTCCAAGTAAAACCAAACACAAAAATAATAAATTATCAAATAATCTCTGATAGAGTGGGAAAATTCTTTTATTTTTTTGGAAGCTTTAATTGCACTATAAATAAGGACTAAATTTGTGTCATTTGCCAGTTTTGGAAGTACCATTGAATTATATGAAAAACTCATCTAGCACAAGAAGAAAAAATCATGAAATCAAAAAAGAAAAATGCCAGAAATTTCATTTGCTAGTTACTCAGGTATAGAATGATGCATGTGCCTATGGTTTTCAGAAGTGAACCATTGAAACTAAACTAAAATAATAAAGTAAAGAGAGTAAACAATCCCTACAAAGTGCCTTAATGACAGAGTCTGACACAAACAAAGCCACACACAGAGCTGAAGTTCTGCAACTTTTCTTAGACTGGTCTATAACACCATTTGGTTTAGGTTGCTACACCACGTAACTGTTTCTGCACCATATTCACTGTGTATATAGTGACATCACAAGGTAAGGAGCAGGATTTTCTGTAAGTAGCCACTGCTTGTAAACATATAGTCTTTCCAAGGGTAAAGGGTCAAGACAGTTTCAAAGGAACAGCTAAACAGCAGCATTTAATCAAGCTGCATTTCCATTGTTCTGTAGAGTACTTGTACCTATTGATCCCAAGCTTGGCTGCTTCAAAGACTCTTTCATACAAGGAACACAGGTGAAAGACAGAGGCAGAAAACAGGAAGGGTCACGAGAAGCAAAAGAAATCTGGCAATAAGCAACTGGAGAAAAGTCAAAGGTCAATCAAGGCAGCTGATGTCTAAGCATAACTACAGCAGGAGACCTGACAACTTCATCGACGTTGCAGTGTTTTCTCCATTCATTTGAAAGAAGCTGCAAGGTTGGTTTTCAGTCTGACTCAAAGCATCTTCTTGATTAACAAACAGTATTCAGGATTACGAAGCCACAATTTACTTTCTGCACATTGTCTAAGTATATTTACTTTCTGAAAACATGTTTTAGGTTACATCCTGGGTGCTAACACTTTCATTTTCCTCTTTTAAGCAGTATTCACAAACATACATCTAAAATATGAATGTCAAAGAATTCAAATGCAATTTTCTCTTTTTCTCTCTGTGATTTCCAAAATGGTGACTCAAAACTTTGGTCTATGCTTACTGAGACCCATTGTCCAGAGAGGACAACTGTTATCAAAAACCCCACTGGAGACCACTCTGCTGTATGTACTGAGATGCTTACTAATTTCAGAAACATTGACACTGGATGCCACAATGCAGACAAAAAGTCTGTCATTCTCATGTTACACAAAATACCACAAATTTTAAACAACCCAAATACTTCCCCCTCACTCTCTCACAAACTTTGATACCTCTGCAGTTTGTTTGTAAAATCTGGGGAACTGGTGTTGCTCCTATTGCAGTAGTTTCTGAAGAGTTCACATTATTTCATATACCTATCATCTTGCCAGCTCTGGAAGAGTTTAAAAAAAATTCAGTATTTGTCAACCAGTCTTTCAACTGGTATTACCACATTTCATTAAAAAAAATAGTATTCACAAGCTTCTGAAAACACACAAAGCCTGTGACAGAAAGGAAATAAAAAGCTCTGATTTTCCCAAAGCCTGTGTTAACTTCTTAACTCACCAACGTTTCCTCTGCTACAGAGGAAACATGGTCCTTCTTTACATCAACACTACTTTCTCCTACTGGAGCTAAAAAGAGTAAAATCTACCTCAATTACAATCTAAAATTCCAAGGTGTAAGGAGGTTAGGCATAGGAAGAAAAAATTAACTTTTTCTTCAGAACAGAAAATAAAACACATAAAATCTTCCAGTTTGTATTTCATTTAACATGCTCACTATTTTAGGACTCCACTCTAAGATTTTTCATTTTTCTTCTTATAGAATTGAAGAGTGTTATCACAGATTAGGACTCAATTTTCTCACTAGGTACTTTTAATTTATATTCCTATACAAATATTGACATAAAAATCCAGATTTCACTGTTGAGAGCTAAGACTATCGCTGTAGTAGAACTACTCATCATAGCTAGGAAAAAACCACATACTTTTAAATTATGTTAAAATTGTGAGATCTAAGAAGAGTTGCTTGATGAAGGCAAAAAATGCTGAGGAATTATAGCTCACATCTGACTTGAAATCTGAAGCTAATATGATTTGCCACAAGTAAGAGGCTCTTTCTTCCAGTGCCATGCAAAAATGCAGGAATATAACAATTCCAGAAATATACAGTGACCTGGTCTTCAAAATATTATGGGTTATAGAATGACCCCATAAAAAGAGATTTTTTTTTATTGTGTTATTTTAATGATGCAAGGTTATAAGTTATTGATTTTTATAAGATATAATCAATTAACACTTTTCTGCTGTTTATCTCATGAACCAGAAGATTTTTGTGTTTACTTTGGTACAGATTATTTATTGAATGCTTATTCTGTTTTCACTATGTCAATTTGTCACTAGATGATTTAGACAGAAGTTAAGATTTCAGAATTTTGTAAGCAGCACAACTATGAAAATACAACAATCATAAATCATTTTATCACACTTTCCACTTCATTATGTCTTTCTCCAAAACTTTATATTTTCCAGTATACAGCTGAATTTCCCCTAACACAAATGATACAATTTCACTGAGGGAAACAGCAAAATGGACATCAGAGTCCATATCATAATAAAACCATTTTGGACTAATAAAATTTTTCCATAAAAAACCACATACTTTAGTAATGGTTTAACTAACCATATTGTTTCCTAGCAGTCAATATTTTCAATGCAGTTAAACACTACCCTTTAAATTAATCTCTTGTTGATTTATTGGTGACAAATTAGTTTGGTAGTAAATGTATCTCTATGAAAAATACAACAAAAACCTACTAGCAATTAAGTGCAGTATGTCATGCAAGCCTTAAAGACAATGCTATTATAACATGATACAAGTTCTATTAGGAGAAATAAGAGCTACAATTTTATTTAACTACAGCCCAGTTCTCTCAGGCACTTACTGATCAGGAAAAGTGCAACATTCTCTCTTGAAATTCAAGGACTTTTTTTCCCCCATTTCTTTGTGATATAACAACTTTTCTGGTTCCAGTTAAAAAGTGAAATAAAAACCACCAATAACATCATCAAAAGGAAAAATATTAAGGCTTTTTTTTTAAATGAATCAGGTGCAGATATTGAACTGTACTTTCTCATCCTTTGTCTCACTTTTCAAATGATAATTTCTTCCACAGTCACCATTAAATCTTGATCTATTCCAGCTCTCTGTATGGGTCATTGATTCTAGATGTACCATGGTTATTTTTAAATGTTTCCCTTTCGTAGAGAAAAAGAGGGCTGTCTAGAGCCAGATGGGTAACTTCACACTTCATTTATCAAACCCAATGCATTAGACTCCACCCTCTCTTTCCCACTATTGCTGTTAAATTTCCATATAATTTGGTAACAATTTTCATTATCATACAGTGACCCTAAAAAGTCTACCCAGGTTTGCATGGTTAGTCCAAAATTCACAGCTGTTCCCTTCACCCTCTATTTGTTACAGTAGAATCCGAGGTTCCCCTCACTTTATAAGCTGCACAGTGACCTTGTGCAAGCAGAGGTCAAGAAGGGGTCAGTTCAAAGGGCTAGATCAGCTCTTTAACAGCTGTAACAACCTGTCCATCAGGCACTATCATGCAGCATAAACAAATCTGGGGCTTTGGAAACTCTGGACCATTTCTGTTAACACTCAGAGGACATTCACTGAGTCCTACCTGCAGTATTTTGGATCACTACCACCCAGAGAACAACTGGAATCCCTGGAAGACCTGCCCGGATACTTAAGATGACATCTTTTGCATCACAAGTCTAGGAAATGGTGAGTGCAACACTAAGCACACTGCCATGTGTTTTGGGCTGTGGAGCCGAAATAAAATCTTAAGGAGGCATTTTAGTTTGTTAATATGCAGAAAAACTGGTACAACTTAAAGCAAATAACACAAGAGCATGCTTTAACTGAGTAGATCCATACCAGAACAGTTCATATGCCTTTCTCTGGGAAAGACTAAATTTCCAAAAGTTCAATCAGTTTGTATTACTAGTTCCCAGCATATATGTCTTGGTTTTTTTTTTGTTTCAGGTGTTAATGACACAAATAAAACACAAGAAAGAACTCTACACAGCTCTACAAAGACCAAGGGCAGAGTGAAGTTTTTTCCAGCTGCCCTCCCTTCATTGACCTAAATTTCTTGAAGTTGTACTGTTCATAATCTGCCCTCTAATGCACAATGTAAGGTAATTAGAGTCATCTGTATTTAACTTCCACAGGAAAAAAAATTCTATTATCTAATCTAGCTGATCCCCTGATAGCCTGTTGAAAGTAAAGTACTGTAACCTATTGCCTGCCCTTTGACAAGTGCTAATTATTTCCTGTCCAAGCACATTTTTCTCATGTAATTCCAAAGTACACAATAGACTGATCTCTAAAACGTGGGCAGCCCTGCTCGTACCACGGCGGACGTTTTATAACTTTCAGCACCGTGTGCTCCATGGCTGCCACAGCCAGAGTTTCATTCCAGACACCGAGCTGGGGCTTTGATGGAGCAAAGCCAGGTGTACAGTAACAGTTCCTTTTGCAGATCATATGGAAAAGACTCTCAGATAGGTCACTGGGTTGGGAAACATCAAATGGAAACACAAAGGATTATGGATATTTAATACTCAAAGGCCACTTTCTTTCAGAATTTTCAAAGCACGAGGCTCTTGAAATTCTCTTTCAGGTGTTTAGTTTTAAGAAGGTCTGCACTTCGTCGGCTCGTGCCTGTCCCAGCCCCAGGAGCTGCAGCTTTGCTGGGTCAGAGGCTGGGCTACATCTCCAGCTGCAGCAGTGAGCGAGCCAGGAGCGCTGAAACCCACAGCACTTGTAAATTACTCATTATTGCCATGATTTCGGATGACTCTGTCTGTTAGGAAATTATTGTTAAACAAAATGAACTCTAAAAAGGTATTCCACTCATTAGATGCTTTCTGTTCTGTTTCACAACAGAGATGCACATGTCCTACAGAAAAGCTTTAAGTGATTTCTTCTGTTTCCAATGTAGATAAAATATTTGCGCTATATATTAAGCATGGTGATGGAAGGCAAAAAAACCAAACAATCTCTCCCCAGGAAAAAAAGAAAATAAAAAAACCAAATAAAAACACCCCAACAAAACCCCCGTTCAAATCCCTTAAATCGCTCAAAAAGAAAAACGTAAAACCCACATGATAATAAGGAAAATATTTTAGAGCCAGCTTACTCTGAAATCTTTACTGAGTAGCATACAAGCAAACATTCCATACTCACAAGAACAAGGACTTATAAAACGCACCCTGTAATTTGTAAAAGAATTACATGTAATTATGTTCATTTTTTATCTAGAGTTTCTAAAATGTTTCAAGTTCACTTGCTATAATTATTTGGAGCAGCAAAGATACTCAAGTGTCAGACCCAAAATCTACAGATAACATTTCAAAAGTAATTGCAAATTCTTCAGCAACTACACCAGCAAAATATAAGAGATCTCTCCCTTAACCATAGTACTTAGTGCAGGTAAAACAATCATGCCAGTTAAATGCTAAATTTGCATTAAAAAATCTAATTTAAAAATATTTTTAACAAAAAACCGTATTTTATTGTAAGTAAGGAAAATCTGGTTTTAAAAAAAGCTGTATATTTGGTAGGAAAAATTAATAGACTGCTAGATATTTTCTGTAAATATCAATTAAGAAAAGAATGAGAGATTATAAAATTAGTATAAACCTATAGCTTTTAGATATAGGTGTGAAAAAGGGTGACAACTCACTTAGCAGCTAAAGTGGAACAAGGTGGAACATGGTGGAAATTCTCTTTCATTCACCTGTTTCTGAGCAAACTAAAATTATGGTGTATCTGCTGCTTCTGAAATGCATTCAGCTGACTACACTCCAGTAACACAAACCTTTCCAAATCAGAAACATAAACAACTTTTTAACGCTGTTAACAGCATCTCCTGATCTACGGCAGTGCATTCCGTTTGAGAGCTCAAGAACAGTAGAACAATCCCATGATAGGAACAGCAGCAGTACAGACACTGCCCAGCTCACACAACACGACCCAGTTAACACCAGTAGAACCCCACAGGGAAATGGAAGGAGCATGAAGAAAGCAGCCAACAAGTGGAGTTTCAGCAGAGCATTCCAGCAAAGAGCACTGCTCATACTGCCAGTAATATGTGGAAAACCTGAGGGAACTTTAGGTGGCATCACTCCTCAGATCTGAGTGCTGCCTACCAAGCTGTTAGCAGGAGCCTGCACTTATGAGCACAGTAAGGGAGACATCTACCCCACAAAAACATGGACTAACCCATTCGAGGAATTGCTATTTGAACAGTGAAAATTTAGAATATTTTTTTCAAATGTCACTTTTCCCCACTCAAGGGGATTCATAAGAGTATTTCTTACCTTGCTGTCCATTCTCTACGCAGCTTTTGTCTCTCCTTAAGAAGCAGCAGGAAGCAGCTGATGGTTTCATTCCTTTGTTCCTCCATTTGTTGCTCTTTTCTAACTTCAGAGAGGACCAGACTTGTCTTAAAGGGAGGAAACACATAAAAATTATAATCTAGAAATAGGAAACAATGTGTAAAATTAATAAAAAGCCCATAAGCAAATAAGGACAGTAAATCAATAGCTTTTTTTATTACAGTTCCACTGCTGACAAATCAATACAATGAATGATGGTTAGAAATGGCCACCATATATTTGGTATTTAATCAATATACATGGCACATAAGGTAAACCTTAAAATCTCATTGCCTTGAGTATCACAACAAGACATTGTGCATTCTAGCCCACATTTTCCTGAGGCATAGTTATTTTCTAAATATTATCTTGTATCAAATAATATCAGAACTATTTTCCTCAATGTGGCATTTGTTTGGGGTATTTCACCATCCCCTTTGCTCATTGGTAAAGCTATTGAAGAAAATACCTGTTTGTATTGTACCTTCTGAATGGAATTTCTGCTGATGTCCCCATGTTCTCTTTATCATTAAATACTTCAAATAAACAAAAAAGTCTTTTCACATATGGAATAAATTAAAAACTGCTAAAAACATACATATATATATATATATATATATATATATATATATATATATATATACATGCAATAGATTTAAGTCATCTGTGAAGCAGGATGACACTGAGTCTCTGCAGATTGAATGTTCCTGGCCTTCCCTAATGCTGTACTGATAGTTAATGCTGATGTAACAGAACTGGAGATGTTCTTACCATCCTTCAGCCCCCCACCAAGCTAACTCCAAACCCCTCACTCCCATCTTTGCCTTCAGCTCCTAACACACACCATTTCCTCCTCTTCTCTCCCTGCCCTTCCCCATGTCTGCCAGCTTGGGAAGGAAATGTTTGATGCTCATGCTAACAGCCAGTCCTGCAACCACCAGTGCCAGGTGCTCCTCGATGTGCAGCAGTGTCACCACAGCAGAGACTGAGAGTCTCTTCCTTCAGCAACCATATTACATTGTCTTTTTCACCTTAACCAGCATCCAACATACACTGAATTATTTCTGATATTCTAAACTTCAGTCACATGTTCTGCAAATGTCTCAAAGAATCTAAATGCTTTTGGGAAGGATGACTGAACAAAGTTCTTGCACAAACCTGTTTTCACAGAAAAGGAGGCAAAAAAATAAGTTCCTAACTGGAGAAGTTGTATATGTGAGTTTGAAAAAACAACTCAAACATAACCAAGAGCTGCAATTCCTGTTCCCAGCATAACCTCTCCTATTGGAACAATGTGACAAAACACATGGCATATTGCCTCCTCGTCAATATCACGTACATACTACATTCTGTCCTGCCCAACTAAAATTCCTCTGGGAATTCTGTGAGGGAAATTATTGTTATTATCTTCAGTTTGTGAAAACAGGGAGATCTGTCCTCATTCTGATGGGGCTTTTTTCCACAAGAAACAATGACATGCAGATTATACACTTCTTAAGCTATGTAAAGTAGGAGTAGCATTGCTACCGCCGTGGTTATTCCAAGAGAGAAGCAAGATAGGGTTCACAGACACAAAAAATAATTTTATTACACCAACATCATGAAAAAGAACAAAAAGCATCTCTTTCTCCCCACCTCCCAGCTCTATCACTTGGCCTACTAAGAGGCATTACCCCATCATATGGGACTTAAAACATCAAAAAGAACATTTTCTTGTAAAAACTCAAAATGTTCAAAACTCTGTCTACACAGATCACATTCTTGACCCTGCTTTGACATTACAAAGCAAACAAAAAGCCAGAGAGCATTTTCAGATAAGGATTCCCTGACATGGGCTTCCCTTTCCCGGACCTACAACATCTTTTCCACAAGCTCTAATATCCGCCAACTTCAAAAATCCTGACCTTAGAGCCTCACTTCCAGCAGCTGCACAGTGTAAAGCAGAGTTTGATAAAGGACTTTGGCAAGTGAAGACACACGAGATGATGTACATTCTTTATGGTGCAAATTAACACTCCTTGTCATTCACAATAAATATAGCTATTAAGGCTTTAACTTTTATATTTATCACGAACAAGACTTGAGAGAGCACTACAACCAGACTTCACCTCTGTAGTATAGACTATAGACTCTGTATTATAGTCTCTATACTGTAGCCATACAGCCAGGCCACAGTCCACCAAGATTTCCCTTTCAGAATCTTTGCACATCAATATTAATCGCAGAGGGACAGGAAAATCTACTGGTGACAGTCAGATGTCTGCTTCTCTCCAAGACTTTAGAAAAGTCCCAGGTATACTGATGATATGCCTCACAAAGCTAAAATTATAGTTATTTGCTGCAACAAATATTAAGATTCCCTAAATAAATGATTCACAAAGTGCAGAAAACTGGTAGTTGCTAAAGGATTTTCATTTAAAATCTGATTAAAAGGTGATGTTAATAGAATATTATCAGTCAGAGAGGGGTGATCACTTCTCCAAGTATTCACAATCACATTGCACATGATATTGTATGAATTTTGTTGACCTGGTGAAATTGCAAGTTTGGTCCTGAGTTTCATTAAGTAAAGTCCCCTCCATCTACAGAAACATCATAATTATAGAAACTGAACATAATTTATTTTTCACTGAGAGAACAATTATATTGCTCCGGCCTTCTGTTCACACCTTTCATTTCTGTGGTGATGTACATGGCTCAAGTCAAACGCATAGTTTGACACTGACATCATAAACGCTTCTTTATTGAGCCCTGTGAGTACAGTCACAGCTACCTGGAGGGTGAAATAGTACTATTAAGCAACATACAACAACAATACATAGCAATTTAACTGATTTACTTGTTTTCTAGGAGTGCTGAGAGGGCAGTAAGGTCACCTGGAATGCCAGTGCAGGGCTTGAAGTGTAGCTTTTATAGAGGCATTTCTTAATATCTTGCTATTCTTATAATCACAATAAAAATCTCAAATTGTAACAAATAAAGCAGCATTCTGGGTAAAATAATATTATAAAACATGTTCCTTTGAAAGTTTTCTTTTCCATGTACCTTGTTTTGGGATTTATTTTTAACAAGGGGATTCAATATATACCTTGACTGATAAAGGTCAAGGGTTCAAGAAACTCGGTCAAAGATGTTATCAGCTGGGAAAGCCATTTCCTCACATCAACACTGATAAAAATCCATCAGAAACCCGCCTGATACCACCCCTGCTCTAAAGAGCAGGAATGACCTTCTTTTGAACATCACTATAGTTGCACATCCCATCAAAGAAAATCTGATCTTGTGTCTCAATTCTTTTAATGACAGATAATTGCCTGCAGAGGCCCCCTTTGCCCAATGCTGAGTGAAGCCTTCACAATTCTGGACTCAGCACTGACTCACTGTTTTTCAGCACACTTGGGACTGCAGGACCGTAGAATAAATAAACAATGCAACCAGCCCTACAGCCTGTCTTATCTCATCCTTGTGTTCACAGAGATTCTTGGGGGTGGTAACGTTTACAAACTGGTGTAACTTTCTTTCTTCTGTTTCCTGAGCTGGCAAAAACATATCCTGGACAACCTAAGCGACGAGATTGTGCAAATTGCTTATCACTTGTGGAAAGCAACTCCCTGTCTCATTGGCCAGCATACCTCTTTAGTAAGCAGTATTGCTAGCATTTTCAGTAACTCTTACCCTATTCTCCTTACAGATCTCTTAGTGTATTTAGGACGTTTTCTTGTAAATCCCAAATGGCACAAGTCTTAAAAACAAACGCACAACTCACCTCTCAAAAAGCTCAAAGCCATGTACAAACACATACACACACATATATGTATGTGCATATATACATATATCAGGTGCAAATCTAGCCTTTTATGTTAAACATAGTATTTAGGAAACTGTACTCTGTGTTCCTCCTGGTACAGCAGCAGAACTAAATTTAGGCATATCAGGCAGCACCCTCAGAGCATCTCCTATTATTTATGTAAGAAAGGAAGGTTCTAATATTAGATTTCAAGAGACCAACACCCTATTTCTCTCCTTACCACCAACAAAATATATCAGTGACACAGGACTGAATAGAAACTGTTATAACCAAGTCTCTCTAGTCACCCAGGATATACACACAAAATTAGATACCCAACAAAGCTAATCCAGGTATTGTAACAGGATTACAATAATATCTTTTTCTTAGATACACAGGAGAAAAAACTCTGTTTTAACATCCACAGGCCACTGCCCTGCTGAACTGCTTGTCCTGGGTGAATATCACAACGTGCTTACAAACAAGAAAGAAAAAGCAACATCTAAACACTCCAAAGCCCACACTGGTACATTTTCAATCTTACAAAGCTAGATTTTTTTCCTTCTTTCCTTCAATACAGACCTCATAAGGAGTCAGACATAAGGTTAGAAACACTGTATAACTGGAGACATGAAGCCTAGTGTTCTGTCAAACAAATTAGCCTTCAGTCTGAACTAAAGTGGCACTTGGGACAGTTTGCCTCTTGGTCCTACTTTATTGGGTCAACAAATCAGATTTTTCACTCTAAGTTAAGACTTAATTTACTCACCACCAGTTTAAATAGGATAAGCTTCTGAATCTTTACCAACCACTTCTACTTTAACATAGCAGTCATCTCTAAAAAAAATCAATAACTAATACAGAAAGGAAAAACATAAACAGTAAAATCTGCAAGCAGGGCTAATATGTTGTTCTGTATTTTTCCTGTTATTTTTGTCATTTTATTTTGCTTTTTGTGCAAGAAGTATCCTGATGAAATTCAACGAAACTAGAACATGGTGCCTTTTAGAGGGGAGGGGGAAAGAACCTGAAATCTATTAAGCTGTGTTAATTTAACATGTTGTAACTCCTCCATTATAAAAAAGCTAGTAATTGATTACAAAACCCTGTTCATTTCTTCTTTCAAAATTACTACTTAAAATATGAGCAAATGAGCCCATTTTCATTGATAAGATGGAAACAGCCAGTATGGTTTAAGTTATCACCCAGTAATTTGGGCACATTAAACCCAATTCTCTGCCTTTTGTTTATTAATCCACTATGCCAGATATCACAGTTTCACTCAGCAACCCTCATGTTTTGGATGATATTGAAAAATGAGTCATGTTTGTCAAAGAAAGTTAAAAAAAAAAAAAAAAGGTAAGGAGGGAAAAAAGTGTTGTTTATAGAAGCCAGCTGCTCTGGCTTCGGCGCCAGCAGCTCTTCATCCTGCTATTTTACGCTCGCAACCCCCACTGCCCCCACTGGCACAGGTACAACTAAATGTTGACTTCAATGCTTCAGAGAGCACTCAACTGATTCTGTACATGATTAATTGCCAAAGACATGGCTGACCATATGGAACAGAGAAAGCATCAAGTAATTCATACTTCTGTATATGATCATTTGGCCCCTGTTGTTTTAATGTACAGGAAAGAGCTAGTATAGCACAGACCTGGTGTCTTGCCCTTGACAGCCCATTAAGAAATCTCAAAGCACCTAGCTGAAGTTATGCTGTTGGCTTTTCAATAGCAGCCTAATAAAACAGAAGCAAAGCTTTCCAACTAGTCTTAAATCTTTCACATACAGTACATTAACCACTGCTGCTAAAACAACTGGTTTCTTATGATAGGAAATGGGATTTGATTTCTAGCCTCTGCATACTTACTGAAAGCCTTTTTTTGACCTTTGGAGGGTTTACAAAATCATTGTTCGTTTTTCCTGCCATTTTCCCAGTTTCTTGCCATGGTGATCCTAATAGATTTGTTTAAGGTTCAGTACGTTCTACTCTTACTAGCTGTTATATGCAAACTGTACAATGAAGGTAGACTTGTGGGAACTTAAAGGAAAGAAATTATTATTAACTATTTTCTTTCTGAGAGTCAGAGAAGTCACTGCAACATCTAAAACATAATTTACTTTTAAGGAGCCCATAAAACAGAACAAAAAATTCCTCAAAAGAAGCAATATAATAGTGTGTGCTTTCTTTTATCAGACTGGAGACAAATCATCAAATTTCATTTGAGAAGGAAGGACAATTTATTTTAAAGCTGTAGTATTCTCAAGGATTTCTGACACAGAGCTCAAGAAAAGAAAAAGGTGAAGTCTTGGAATATATGTCAGTATCATTAACTGCTTTATATTAGTTTTATCTACCGTTAACATATTTTCAGTCATACGCAGTCAAAGAGAAAACATTTAAATAATGTTTCCCTGTCAAACCTCTTAAATTGACAGTGCTAAAAAGTTAATCCCCATTTTCACAGATCTTCTGGCAGTTTTGACATACGTTGGCAAGGATGTATTTGCTGGCACCTTCCATTAGAAAATATTTACACAGAGTTTTCTTGTCTGAGGATTTTCTAGTTGAGTAAATGATCCTCATGGTCTGAAGGGCCTTATATGGGATATTCTAATCATTGGACATTCATCAGTGGTAATTTCCCAGGCTACTGAGAATTCAGAGAGCACTACTAATACTCCAACAAAACACATGAATAATCTGCAAGCCAACATAAAACTGCCTAACTGTTCTGGTTATTGACTGAGAACTTCCAACATAAAATCAGGATTTTTAAGTCAAACATAATGTCTGTTTTTAATTAAAATATAAAGAATAGAGAATTTCATGAAAGATGTGTCATTTTTGTGGCATAAAAGGAATGAAAACTCAAGTTGCTGGTGTGAAACCATTGCCACAAAGATTATACATTCTCCTCTACCATTATATTCAATGGTGCACATCAAAACTAAACATGTACATAACCCAATTATAGAGCAGAATGCTTAAAGTCAGACATATGCTTAAGCTCTATATACAAGTCTACATGCATTAAAATGTAGGCAGCTCTGCCTCCCTTTGAGGTATTCACTGCTGACAACAAAGGATGAATACCTGACTTGATAGATGAGTAGTTTGACCTAGAAAAACCTACAGCGAGTAGATCACTTAGACATTTCCAAAGAAACTGCAGGTCTTGTCTGCACTAGAAAGTTGTTCCATTTATCTATACCTGTGGAGCTAAAGCAATACATTTTCTAGCTATGTGAGTTTAAAGGTCATAAATTAAACCAGGTTGAGTTTATTTGGAAATAACCATTACCTTTATGCCTATATAAGCATATTTATACCAGGGTCTTGAATCATATATTTAGGAAAAAGGAATCCAAATAGAACTAATGACCAAGTAATTTTTGGTTACTCTGGCACACCACAACTGAATGAATTTCCAATTGAGGAAAAAAAAAATCCTTTTTACTGGATGATTTAATGCAGTTATGATGAGTCTCACTAAGATTTTCAATATGTAGTTACAAAGTAAAAAATGTAAAAAGATCAACACTTTCAAAACATTTTTGCTGCCCTAACTGGTTTGGCAATGTTCTAAAGGCGAAGTATAACCCATCTCATCATGAAAGAGCAACCAAACCACTTAAGATATTTGGAGTAAGAGTGGCTTAGCATCGTCAGATGTATGGGTGAGTGAAAGGTTACCCTTCAGCCACATTCTCCCAGAGCATGGCCCCTCCACCTCTGAATCATCAATAGCACAAAGACCGAGGCAGTCCTAGCATGCATAGTGGATTATATGAAGTGTAAAACATTGTGGGGGAAAAAGCTTTTGAGAGAAGTCAGGAAAAAGAAATCACGCTTGCAAGAAGATCCAGCTGACAGGCCAGTCCCTAACAAGTGAATATGTTTGAAAACATTGTGAATGCAAGAAAAGAACACGTCTTTTGTCTCCAAACCTACAGTGTGTCTTTACCCCAACTGTTGCCTGCATGGCTGAACATATGTTTTCTGAACAAGAACTGAAGCAGAAAGTGTTCTTTGTTATAATTCACTCCTTTGTATACACCTCCCTTTCTCCATTTTGGTCACATGCAAACAGTAGTTACACTGAACACTTAAATTCTGAAGGACTGCACAGCAGTGTATGCTTCAGTGATTATCTCCTGTTGCTGAAATCAGTTGAGCTGAGATGCACTACAAGACTCACTTGGCTAATCTGCACTCTGGACAACTTAGATTTTCCAGTGCTGAATCACGCTGAGTACAACCTGCACATGCTCACTCAGCCAGCAGTCTGAATTTTCATCATCAACAATTACGTGCAGATCTAACAAGCACTAAACAATTATACAACAAATGATTTTATGCATTCAAAAAAACTCAAAAGAGTACCCTGTAATTTTCTTAGCATCTCAACATTAATATCATCAACCATTATGAATAATTTAGGGTGGAGAAGAGAGGGAAAAATGATGGGCTTCAATGCCAGAAGTAGGTAATACTATCTCACAGACACTGAAATGAACTATAGTTCAAATTAAATACTCATATAATTTTACTGATTCTAATGAAATAATTCTACACGTGAGGCATTGCTTTGACTCATCTAATTTATACTGAAGCTCTAATACGCTAAGCTACGTATGAGCTTTTCTTAAAATATTTATAGATGCAAACTTGTACCAAAATCTCCAAACTAGACCTCTGCTCCTTGTAGCACTTAAAAAGCAGACTGGAATCTCTAAAGGTAACAGCATTAATCACCAAAAAAATGTTTTGAAATATCCACAAGCTATGAAGAAAAATGGAAAACAGTAAGTGCTAGAGTTAGAGCTAGATTCTGAATTCATGATTGCATTTTTATTTGTGACTACCTTTTAGTATTCAATTACATCACATTACTGATTTTCTTGAACAGCACATCTCAGTACCTATTTAGTATGGAAAAGCCTAGAATATCAGCATTTTCCCCCGTCACTGAAGCCACTACCTGTTGCCATCAAGCTACTTAGTCACAAGCTACTTAGTACACCTTTTAACACACTGTCCAGTAAAATATAGTTGTGCAGAAATTTAAAGTGTATTTACAATGTCATTAGTTTTACTGAAATAATTTAAAACACAGAAAGCCAAGTTACAGAATGGGTTAAACACTACAGAATGAAGAAGCTGCAAGCCACAATCAGCACATGAAAATGAAACAGCAAGCCACATGTCCAGAAGTGCCTGTGGGCATGCTTTGTCTGAGACACATGCCATAGCAGAATAGCAATTTAGTACATATGCAAGATAACCACATACAGCTGAATCATATCTTCAAGTGACATAAGGGGTTCAATGCCTTTATCATCCTCACAGCACTGAATGCACCAGGTCTGAGGATATCCCTGTGAGAATGTGATTCTCACCTTTTTTTTTTCTTTTTTTTTTTTTTTTCAAAAATGAAATTTTGTCACACTCAGCTCAAGTAACAACTTCATTACCCACCCCGTGACACCATGGAACACCGTTGTGAAGATTTAAAATTCATAATCATTTAAGTGCAGTAGTGATACCAGCTGTCATGGCAAAACAGACAGAAAGAGAATTGAGATCACACTGCTGGGAAGAACACAGGAAATAAAACCAAAACAGAGCCTGCTACACTACATGTATTTAGAGTATGGGGAATATGACATTGTCAAACAGCAAGGAGAACACCACCAGACACTGCTGATCATGACACCAGCATTTGGAAATACTATTTTTTTGGAAGCTATGATCCTCGTTCCTCAACTGAAAACTAGGCTGTCTGATTTCAATGCCTTCCTCTCCTCCAGCTTTGTTACAGTACATAACTATATTTTACATCAAACCATGTGCTAGATACTTCACATATAGGCCATGAAAATGCTGATGATGTGCAGTGTAAAATGTGCAACAAAATGCAATGTTCTAGCAAATTTTAAAAATAGGGGAGATGACAAAGGAGGACAAACAGAAAAGCCTATTAATTTAACTAATTCAAACAGTTGCCCAAAATATCTACCATCACTATTCTGGATTCAGTACTCACACTAAATTTTGATTCCTCCTGAAAGAGCGGGCAACTACTTACTCCTGATTCACTTGCATTCAAAGCACGTTCAGGAATAAAGTTTTGCACGTCATTCTGACTTATTAGACCATGAAGCTACATAAATCTGTAATATATATATGCCTCTTATATATGGACACTAATTTTCCATTACGAGTGATAAAGAGGAATATATCTTACTAGTATATAAAAGCAACACAAATCTTACAAGGAAAGAAGATAATTGCAAAATTACAATGCTGAACTACAGTTAATATGTCTGATCAAACTTAGCATCCTGTAGGCTCAAAAGAAAACTAAACTACTTTTTTCCCAGAACAAAAAAGTTTAAAAAAACCAAAAAACCACAAACCACAGCTCCTCTTAAACTCCTCTTAATAAGAATATTAAGCTCCTCTTAATAAAAATATTAAAACTCTGTCTGATCCTATATGTGTAAGTCCATGTTTGCCATATCCAATATACACACCAGGATATCACACACCTGCAGTTACTGTTTCATCACATTCCACCTAATTTCAGGAGAGAGCATCATGAATCTGGAGTATTAACCCAAGGAACACTTAATGGCAACTATAGGCAGCTATTGATTATTCTGATAGAGCTGTGTTCCACTAAGGCACTGCTACAACACTGAAGAAGACTGAATGGCCAACTATTTGAAAATGTCACTATATCAAAAAATATTATATAGACAGTTTTCATTAATGTGACAACATTCAATCAGGGAAAATAAACTTTAATCATCTGATTCACGTGTCTAACAAAGAAAACAGCGTGATCACCAGATCACTGCAAACATCCACACACTGATTACTTTCTGAAACAAAAATCATGTGCCACAGATTCTGGCAAGTCAGAGATGACATGTGCTTGATGTGCTCACAAGTTATGACAATACAATTTGGAAAACAGACAGCACTGTTACAACTCAGACACCCTGTAACAGTGCATTCTGTTACCCTGCACCACAATATTCCCAGCTCCTGCCTCACCACTCACCAATGCTTCCTTCTACAGGCACATGAAACAAGATCTGGGTTCTCAAGTTCAGCTGCAAAGTCCAACTTAAGAGAGAGGTCAGAGGTGCCTGACTAATCACCTCTGCACTCTTCCAGAAGGAACCGTTAATCCACTGGTAAAAAAGCAATGTCAAGGATGTATTAACACAAACTGGCTGAGCATCCTTAACAGACACATACTGAGTACATGCCACAAAGGAGATGTTCTCTACTAACCCAAAAAAAAAAGCTTTTGTATCTCCTGGGTTGCTGCAGAAATGAAAAATAGCAGTTTGTGGAAAAGGGTTTTACCTGTGTTCTCTCATACAAAAACTTCTGCCGTTAAAGATACATCATGAGGAGCTGTGCCAGAGCTCTAAAAATCTCCATGTACTGTCACTGTCTACCTGCTTTACCATGATGCTACAGGGCAAATCACACTTCACAGCATTCAGAGCCCACACATAAGAGCTACAGTCTGTGTGAAAAACCATCCAAACTACTAATGTGGTATATAAAAACATTTCTCTTCTTAAACAGGAAAATACGTCATCTGATAAACTGGTGTCTCTCCTCAGCATTTGAATTCTGGAGTTTGTGTTCCTTATTTTTTTTTTCCACTTTTAAATTTTTTATTTAGGATGTCATTATGAGATCTTTTTATGTGTACCAAAACAATTTCCAGGGATAACTACATTCCTCTGGGTAAAGGAAAAAAAAAGCTAAAACATTTCCATTAGGATATGGACTGCTTTTTAACAATATTTGACTGTTTTTTCCTATTCATTAACAGCTCTGTTGTCAAGACTGCATGCTGGAAGACTCATATTTACTGCAGTCTTAAATGTTATACATTTTTTTTGTTTCAAAAAATGTTTCTTAAATATTTATTAACAGAACCACCTAAATATCAAACTACCACTATGTTTTTGAGTACTAAATAATCTTTTAAGCTTTGCAGATTTCATCCTGTTTACAACTAGTCAAACCAGTTATTGCCATACTAGAGAGATCACCAGATATAATAAGTTGCTCTTACTAGAGATGAAGTGTAAGAAAATTAAAACCCAAGACCAAATGTCTCTGCCCAAAGCCCAAGAGCATAGCAGTTATTCAGAGGAAAAGAAGTATTTTGAGAAGCATTTGTGAAAACTTGTCACAACATTTCTATCTTAAAATAGAGCAACCAAATTCTAAGAACTTCAGTTCATACTGAAGAGTTTTCATCCTGGGCAAAAAAGCGAGATATCCCCCCAAAATAGCTCCATTTTTGACACAGTGCAGCACTTAAGAGCGTGACTTCAACTTTTTTGAAATTATTTTGGCCAACAAAAACAGCTAAAAGTGTCGGCCAAAGACTATTACCAGCACTGGGTTTGAAATAATCTAAAACTGTGGGATTCAGGGCGAATGCGAGATAATCAAAACAGCTTGTAATATTTCAATATATTTCTTCCTCCATAGATCAGAGACAGGCAGAAAAAAGACTTCAAATTCCTGAAGCCATTTCAAAAGGCTACACTTTAAGTTTTAACTGGTTAAGAGCACTGAGCCTACTATTTTAATTTGAAAGTTTTCGAAGGCTTAATTTTAAACCTCTTCAACACAAACAGTAACTGGTAAATTGTTATGTAAAGGGTTTGGGGTGGAAAAGAGCATTTCCAGCTTTGTTTACTACTTTTAGGATCTCAGGAACAGAAAAATAAAAAGCTTCTCCATTTTGTATTATTTGAGGTGAATCCATCAGCTCAGTTAAAAAAAAAAAAAAAAAAAGAAAAAATATCACAGGTCAAAAGAACAAAATGACACACAAAAATCCATTGCCAAACTGGCTTTCGGTTGGATGCACAAGAGTAATACTAAACAACTGTGGTATGGAGACAAAATATGCTTTCTTTAGGACACTTTTACAATAAGTTATTTAAGCCCTGTGAACAGCCTTGCCTTGCACCCACCCCTCACGCATTAATGAAAACAAAGGGGGCCCATTTACATTGTAACCCCGCAGTGGGGTTAAGCATGTGACCTTAAAGTATGGTGCTCTTGTGCTCAGTGGAAAGGTTCTTGACAATATAAACAAGAATTACTGCTGTTAGAGAAAGGGAAGACAATTAAAAACAATCTAGGATGCATGTTGTACAGCTGTTCAAGTTTCAGCTACGTCTGACCCCTAAAGATGCTACTGGTTTCGCCTCAGAAACTTAAGCCATTTTAGCTTTATTAAAGTAATCCTTCAACAAAAACTGAATTCGTATGACAAACATGAGGTTTTATATGAGTAACACAATGAAAATTATGTATTGCTGGCAAAACATGCCATGGCTGCAGTTAAAAAGATGTTGTGGTCTGCGCATCTCTTTCCAATACTTAAGCTCGCCAACAGCTGGGCAAAAAGGAAATCTCTGTAATGAATGCTAAGAGAACCTGTTGAGAAAACAAAAAACACTCTTCTTGAAACAAATGAGACTTTGACAGGTCAAATCACAATCAAATCTGTTTGACAGACCTTTGTACCCGGGTAAAAAAAAAAACCACAACAACTGGGTGATTTCAGCAAAAAACTCTGCAGGCACAGTGGCCCAAAATAGATCAAATTGCAGGACTAAACAGCCACAACTCTTTTTTTAAGCCTAATTTTGGATACCATTGATTCCAAATGCAATAAAGATAGGCTGCAATTATGGTCAGTAGTTTCTTTAAGCATGCCTACAAATTTTCTAATAATCAAGAAAATACTTAAATTTTAAAGAGAAAATGACGGAACAATCTTTTTTTCCATCAGTCACTAAAACTAATTGCCCTAATATTGTCCTTAAAAAATAGGGTTAGAGAAGAAAAACTTCTGAGAAAATAACAAAGATCTTGGCTAAGTTTCATATAACCACAGTTTTCCTGCCTGTTTGATCTTTGTACAGTCAGCATAAGCCACTGAAACTCCTCCACAAATGAAAGGCATTCATGGGAAGCCATCAGAAAGCATTGCTTGTCCTCTGGGACCCAGGACAATAAAAGAAAAGTTTGTGTCTGCCACGTGGGCCTACAATTCAGCTTAAATGAACAAACCATTGCAATATCCTTCGGCTTTGTGAAAACGATACTTCCTACTTTTTTGGAAGAAAGGAAGTCATATATAAACAGAACAAAGGGAAGAGGCAACACAAGTAGAGCCTCTCATAATAAATATTACAGTGAAAGTTTTGCTCATCAAACCAAGATTAAAAACATATTTTAATCTCCCAAGTTTTATGCCTTTGATGTATGTTCAAGAGGAAAGCTTTTATATTTTGTAAGATTTACAACATTTCTAGTGGGAATAGCTTCGTATTTCAGTTTTTCCCTCTTTCTGAAATTGAGAATGTATGGCATTGATTCTATCCCTTAATGCTGTGTCATATCAAACACTTCTGCAGAGAACAGAAGTTAGGATGTCCTTTGGACATTTTTTCCCCACAAACAGGCTAGTGTTCTACTGAAAAAAGCACTGCAAAGTCATCATAATGGTGTAATGGTAACCTATGCAACTATCAAATACTTCTTAAAGTGCCAGCTTTCCTAGACCACAGCAAAGTTCAAACATTTGCACTAAACTCCATAGCATAGAGAATCACTAAACTGCATTTCCTTGTGCTGCTAGAATTAGGAGAAAGTTGTATAGCTTCAGTAGAAAGAACAGTAATTTATTATCTGTAATTTCACCACTACATGCCCACAACAGCCTGATATAACACACAAAGCATTAATTTTCAGAATTACAACACACAAAGCATAAACTTTATGCATCAGGGGCTCCCTTTATAACATCTTCTGTTGAGTTCTGCACCATTTTCTTGACCTCCCATTCAACCTTTCTGGGCAGCTTTTCTTGTTCTTCCTTTATATAACACCCATTACTATGACAAAAAGACCTGCTCTTAAAATCACGTTTTCTTGCTGTAACACAGTCAAATAGCTGCTCATTTCCACAACCTGAGGCGAAGGCAAAGCCAAATACACTAATGATCCCTGCAGATGGCATGAGGTAAAACAGCTGAAAGTGACGGTGTAAGTAACAATGAAAGACTGCTCTCCGGGTTTGCAACACTCTTCGCTTTTTGCTTTGGTTTTATCTACCAACCATTAGCTTAGGGGGACATCATCAGAACTTTCCAAGTATAGTTTCACAAACACAGAAAGTCAGAAGAGCAAAGATAAAAGTTGACAGAACTGTCATTTTTAAACAACTATTACAGTGAAGTTAACTGTACTGTATACTGGTAAGACTTGGTTTAACAACATTTAAGGAAGATCTAATAACTTCAAAGAAATATGAAACTACTATGAAACAGTTATAAGTGAAAACAACACTGGGGAGTAGATAGGTGTGTATAGGGAGCAGGAAGGAGGAAATGGGTGAGGAGATGACAAAATCTTCTTAGAGCTGTGGCAACCCCTAGAGTGGTGATCCTCTCCTCTTCTTGTCATTTCAAAGGTACATGGACCACATAGCTGCCTTTCCAGAAGCCAAATCCTTCCAACATCTTTCCAAGCAGCCCCGATCAGACCATTTGATTCCAAAGATGCATACAAGAGATATGCAGAAAGTTGCCCAGAGATGGCAACTTGCAGACAAACAGGAGGAGGCAGAGATTTCATGGACAGCAAGAACCCACCACAGCAGATTGTGTTTCTTAAGGAAAACAAGTGAAATGATGTAACAGAAGAAAGGGATACCGTATCACAAAATTAATATAGATTTCACCTTAGGAACAGTCAAGAAGAGATAATTCCGAAACTCTTAGAAAAACAACAATAAATTTATAATCAATCAAAAGTGCCAAAGCTGGAATTACACCAAAGAAACTTTGAGGAGCCTGACAGGGAAAACAGGTGTCTTGTCAATAAACAGTGCCAGGAGAAGGTTCAGGCACAACTTCTTAAGTCATTTGCCCAAAGCAAATAGCAAGCAAATGAAAGTGTGAAGAATAATAGGATTCTTGTCTCCTATTCTCCATTTCCCTTCATGTTGCCATATGGTATCCATATCTGTGAGGATAAGCAGTACTTTGTACCCTGGTGTTTCAGTTTTCATGACACTTTACAAGTCTCATTGCTCATTTCACCGCTTTCCACGAGCTACTCCTTAATGACACCCAGCCATTGCTTCCTTTGCTTTCCCATAAAAACAACATACTCAGGAAATAATGAATGTATATTTGTCTCTTTTAAGTAACTGCAGCTCCGTTTTAACCATTTACTTTGCTATAAACTTTTTAAAGAGAGCTTTTCTTTCTACCCTACCAGAAAAAAAAAAAAGAGTGCCTGTGTACCTTAAGGGTCACAATATATTAATTTGAAAAAAATATATATATAAAAATAATGTCTCATAGCCTCACTTCTGAGCTACAACCTACATTAACTCCTCCACCTCAGCAAAGAAAAAGTAAAATCACAGTGCAACAACTGAGCACTCCATAGTTCATTTTGGCTCTTCAGCCCAAACAGAAATATCCAGTGACTGGTATAGTCACAAAAAAAGACTATCAAATTGCTACTAATGGCAAATTTCTACAAAGCATAGTTTGTTAGAGGGAGTTACTCAAGTAGTTGTGGAAGCAAGAAAGAATTGGCCCAGAGAATAGGAGTGTAAGCTTGTCAACAACAGCATCCGATCCCCAGCTGAAAGAACACCTGAAAAGGCAGAGCTGTTTTGTCTCCTCTGATGAGCACAAACAGTGAACTCAAACCACTGCTCAAGGCTGGGCAGTTCAGAGAATGCAGAGCCCAAGGAGTCACTGGAAGGGAAGAGGAATCCTCCAGAACTACAGAGGCCAAGACCACACCTCAGGTAGAAAACAAACCAGCGACGAACCTGACTCAAAGGGTTACTTTTTGGCAGGGAGTCTCTCTCTCCTTATTCTTCCTCGGTGCCTAACCTCATGCATAGTCTGGATGAGAAAATTCTGCATTTTCCTGCATGACATTAGCCTCTGAAGCAAGTAGCAAAACTTATGTTTAAGGAACAGAATTGTAGACTCAACATTTTGAGACACTTTAAGGCAGGCCAAGGCAAAGCTTCTGAAAACAAAACATCATTCATAATAAATTAGGAGAAAGGAAATTCCTGGGAAATTGTAAATCTTTCACCTCTCCCCAAAGCCCAGATTTTCATAGAATTTTAGCGTCTATTCCATTCACAGACCATTGCAACTCTCTGGAAACTATCCTAAAGGCTAACTTTTTCCCTGTGGTTAGAAAAGTGTTTTCAATGTGTGCTACAACATGGTCTAGGAGTGACATTCTAAATTTTTTCACCTTTCCATGATAAACTTGAATATGAAAAACATGTACAGAAATCCAAGTTAGATTTTTTTCCTTGACAATACAATAAAATTAATATAGCAAAGGGAAAAGATTCATCACTGTTCATAAGAATTCATTCACCCAGGGAATTTTTTCATCTGTCCTCTCCTTTACTTAGCTAGACAGAAAATAGATTTTGCTGGCTATGTTTAATTTCCACAGCTGTCACTGTGATCTAAAACATTTATATTGGAGCAATCACATTTATCCTCAGGAAACCAGGAACTGGAGTACCAGTTAAAACACTGGATAGGCTATCTGCTATCTTCTGACCCCAGCGGTGTCTTAGATTTAGAAGCTCTACTGTGCAAATAAGCAGTAAATATATTTTTGATTAAAATGTATTTGAAAAATGCAATGAAACTGCAAAAGTTGACATGGTTTATATATGCTTGTTGACTGGTTTAGTACAAATGTAAAGCAAAAGTAGGTGTAAAATGAAAACAGGATATAAATAATTAATATTTCTGATGTTCATCTCCAAGTGTATTTAAAGTAGCATACTTTGAATGCCTAGTAATGAATTTAATTGTACAAATTCTGATTATAGAAAGAGTTACCAAAAAAGAGCATCACAGGCAACAGATTCATAGCCCTAGTCATAAGTCATGTTATTTACTTAAGCCCATTATGCAAATTTTCAAATGGTTGTTTTTAAAAAAAGATTACAGCACTTCTGCAAATATTTATGGTTCAACCCAAGAAAATAAATGGTTATGGTAAATGTAAGAAGGAATCAAAAATATTTCAGCAAACTTTGAAAGAGAACTACCAAAATTCTAATGTACTATGTATTTGTGCAGAACATAACCTTCAATATGAAAACTGCTAAGTACATTGTTCTAGCTCTATCACCTAATCAGCAAACAATTTCTCCATCTTTCATGAAGCACATCTTATTTAGTAAGCTGGCTCTTATTATTCTCATTTAAAGCATTGATATTTATGTTTAAATTACACCTGTAGTTGTATGTTCTTTCAGTCTTGCTTGCTACCCACTAATTTATTTCCTTCCCCAATGCCTTTTTTTATATTTTTTAGTATTAAAAATGGATTCACACAAAACCAATAACAATTTTAAGTAAAAACATATTCTGGTTTTAATCAGGCAGTTCATCACTTAAAATTTCACACACACACATGTATATTGCAAATGTTCTATCTGCAGACTTTCAGGCTGAATGTTCTGCTACTGTAAGGCCATAACATAACAACTCCTTCAAGAAAGCTGATTCAGAAATGTGTCAGCAGACAAAAAACTACTTTTACGTATAAAATGAAACTATACATTCATACAGAAGTCACATTTTTAACTAATTGCATCATTATATATTAGAGCTTACATTTTTAATATTCCCAGAGCAAGACCCTATTGAATGCGGCAGCCAACAAGTTTAGGAGATGAAAATTCAGATTGTCATATTAACACCTTCAGTTCTTTTAACCCTAGCATTCTTTGCACTTCCAAGACTCTTTATACTTCCATTATATTTATTCCTATTTCTCTCCCTTGCTTATTGTTACTGCCTCTTTTCTGGAATGTATTTTCTCCCAATTTCTTGCTCTGCTCACAAAACCACTTTGACCTTTAATTCTGCCTCCTATCAAACAACTTCAAGTGCTTTCAATACATTTTGTGGTGCCAGACTACTCACAGTCTCTCTACAGAAGTAGAGAAAAAAAAACATTTCTAAGTGTAAATGAAACTATTAAAATGGAAGAGAAACATTAAAGGCACAAGGAATGAAGCCAGTGTAGTATTCAGTATTTGCACTAACCACGGGCCAGCAGTTGAATGGCAGTCAGCACAGAGAAATCATACAAGAAGCCACGGTGCAGTGTGCAGCATTCCCCCAGGAGTATGGAAAGGAAAATAGTACCCCTAAAATTTTAGAATGTCTCCTTTTTATCCCACAACACAGGGACTAATTGCCCTTTAGTGTCTAAGCTGGATTCCTTGCATGCTGGAGCAGAACAAGTACTATTTTTCACCTCTCCATCACAGCAAACATGAAAGATTATGACAAAAGCAAACCAAACTAATCTTAGCACCTCACTGAGCTCACAGCAAACCACCAAAGAGCAAAGTAGAGAGAAACTCAGCACACACAGACAGTGAAACACTCAACAAATGAGTGGCTGGACAGGAGCAACTTGCCTCCAGTTAGGTAACAGTCATCATGTTAGAGAAACACTAAAGCAGCCACAGGTTTGGTACATAGATTAAATGCTTAAGAATTATTGGAGTATGTTTCAATTTTCCAGCAGATTAAAGGACTTCATCCAGCAGCTCAGGCATTAAGCCCATTCTGGTAACTGGGTTAAAACAGAGCTTTTATGCACCAGTATGAAAACTGATGCTGAGTTTGCTTAAAGCAGCAAGTCAGGAGCAGTTATGCCTCTATTGGAAAATGCAGAGGGGGCTTATGATATATCCTGTTACAGGTTCCAAGGTTGGCATCATTTGAGCTGAGAACAATCCACAGCCTTGGAACACTGACCCAACCAGATGAGCTGCTCTCCTTCCATTTACGGCTTCCTAAGTTTAGTGTTTCCTTTGCTCTTTGACCACCTCTTTTGACTGTATGCAAGTCCTAAACATTGCAGAGGGCTATGCTGCATTAACATCATTCTCCTGTAGCTGGTTTGTCCCTGTTTCAGGTACCATCAGACAGGTTTTGGAGTTGAAAAACACCAGTGAGGGAACTATTGCGGTTCTTTCATCATGCCCACACTTTTCCAGAGTTGGAGTAGGTGGAATGACCACAGCATGAAGAACACCTGGGTGGAACATTTACAGATTTGCAGTCAAGGAATGTGTTATGGCCATTTTTACAGAAGGAAGCAATGCCAGTGTTACAGCACACTCTGGTAAACACTGGCAGTTGCTGTAGGCCACTGTAAAGGTTTTGCAGTTGGACAAAGTAACTCAGAAAGCCTGGACACATAACTGAATTCTCCTGGAGCAGTGGGAATGGTTACACAACCCCAGAAATGTGTGAAAAACAAAAAAGCAAAAATCCTTTGGTGATTTCCTCTCAATCAGCTCCAGCATTTTAAGGAACACAGCTGAGAAAAACATAACAAAAATTTGGTGTTTCAAGAAAGGATTGAAATATTAGGGCAAGGGTAACTTCTGCACAGCCACAGCCTTTGAAACAACTGAAGGCTTTTAATATAGCTCCTCAGTTCTGAAACCACAGTGACTGGGATACAGCTGGCAGCTGGACAAGAATCTCTGCAATATTTCCACATCACCTGAAATGACAACCATATATATTTATACCTTATAAAGTGTGTGTTTATATGTATACATACATATATATATATACACACACATTTATAATCTTTAATAAATCTTTCCAAAAAGGCTTAGAATGAGACACAGGTAGGTATCTACTTTTTCACAGGCTTAAGTAGGGAATACCTTCTTCCATGTGCTTTTGACTATGCTTCTTTTAGTTATGAGATTTTCATTATTTTTAAATTGAGGATTTCTGGAGGAGCTGTTCAGTGCAAAGAGGACTTAGATTTTAATGCCTACAGCTTCAACAGACTTGAGCCCCTACGGAAGAAGCATGCTCCTCTCCTCTCCACACCCCAAATTGTCTCCAAATAATTTTCAGATAAAAATGAGAATGAAAAAACATTTAGAAAAAAAATCAAAGGAAAAAACACGGAAAAACCCCCAAAACCCAAATAAAATAATGTACCTTTGACCTCTGGTAATTCAAATAGAGTGTTAATCACCAAAGGATTAACACCCCCTGTATTATAAATAACATAACCAGTCATCAGGAAATTATAACACCCCATATAATCAAGAAACACTGAAGTCTGTAATAGAACTATGCCCAAGCAGTGGGATGAGAAGCAGTAAGATGAGAAACTTTACACATTGTATCAGTTCAGCGAGATTCTGCAGCTTCAAGCATTATGGAGAGCAGCTCAGTACTTAAATAGGCAAACCTCTGTCCCTCTATGTGTACACATGGCTGTATATACATACATATATATATATATATATACATGCATATGTGTGTATCCACGTGCCATACAAACACACCAAAAAATAATTCACACATCTTAACCGCTATAGGCATTTTTAATACTTTTTTAAACCTATGAATATATAATCTTGCTGGGTTTTTTTGGGAATAATTTTATGTTTGTTGAATCAAAAGCAAATACTTTCCAACATACTTTAAATATCTTCCTGCATTCCACATAATTACTTTTTGTTTAAACAATGACTATTTGTCCCTTATTTGATTCTGTACTATAAGCCAGTAGCATATTAAATTTAGTATTATTACTGCACAGAGGTATCAATTAAGAGAATTCTATCAAGACACTATGTTTTTAAAGGGATGGAGAAAAAAAAAATCAAAGAAATCACTACCCACAGTATTTGGCTTTGAAGGAGACCCACACCCCTATCGTCTGCCATCTTCCCCATAACCATTTCCCACTTGCAAAGCCTCTCCATCCTATTTTCTCTGAAACCACACAACTCCTTCTTGCTTGAGAACCTTTGCCATCCTTTCCTAATCTTTCTCAATCTCCAAAGCTTTTCCTGCCCAGCTTGTTTTCTATTCCCACTGTACCCAAAGGTCCATTCCACCTACACACCCAGTTTCAAGTTTTCCAAGCACTTCTACACTCACTCCAAAGCTCCTGTCCCAGGAGTCCTCACTCCCCTTGCCTTTACTGCTGTCCTTGTGCCACCAGAAGGGCTCCTAACCCTCTTGCCATGTTTTTACTGACTCCTGGCACTTGCTGCCACTCTCCCCTTGGCCAGCTGCAACTGCTGCCCTGATTGCTTTGTTACCCTTTACCTCAACAGGTGTTTGAAAGAGTAAGTAAGTAAATGATATTAATGAGCCAGGTGAAGCCAAAGAGATGGTATGTAGAACTCACCCAAAACTCACTGTTTCCAGCTGTGCCTGTGCCTTGCTAATCAACCTCCTCTAGCCAGACAGGAGGGTTCCATAGGACCAGCATCCCAGCATTTCCCCAAGAGGAAAATGAGGCCTTTTCCTTAACATGGAGTACCTCATGGAGAATATAAAGAGCAACTCATCTCAAGAGAGAACAACTGAGTTCAAATGACTTTAACTTGTAATAGTATTTTCTGCTGAGACTCAAAGATCAGTGGAGAAAAGATCCACATTCTCACAATTTGACTGCATTAGTTTACTTCTTCCAAAGAACAATAACAGAATGTAGGGTCATGGAATTTGGTGACACGTCTACAAGCAGGCAAGCCAAGGTTGGGTGGAACATGGACAGCTCTTCCCATATATAAAAATCTTAAAAGTAGATGGGGATAAAAAAAACAGCAGACTTTCTCAGATTGAGAAGCCTTTACAATCTAAACTGCATTAGAAGTTCTCCTTTAAATCTTCAGTGAAAAGGACACATTCCTTTAGTTCACTTCTTCCCACTGCAGAATAACTAGCAAATCTTATCTTTTTCAAACCTGCAATAAAATCCCACAGAATTTCTCCAACCCTGTGTTATTCTACAACTATGAAATACAGTTTCTAAATGAAATACACTTTAAAGCTGTACCATGAGAAAAAGCACAGCTTAATTAAGTTAACTAAGCTGATTAAGCCATGCTCTTTCACCTACTACAGGAAGTATTTAGCCCTGGAGCCATCCTAAAGGCACCTCGCACATCGAATGACATGTTTTTCAGAGATACTGTATATATCTAGTCACTGTGGAAGGGGAAAAAGCAAACACCCTATATGTCAGCATGCCAACAAAAGAACAGAAGAAGTATCAGCTGATAAAGCAGCTGTTTACGTCTCATTCTTGTCTGCAAGGTAGGTATTACATTGCAAGGGAATAGACAAAGTTAAGAGAACAGTACCCCACCACCTCCAATCTGACTGTTACAAAATAATTTAAGTAGGAACACTCTTCAAAAAATCCTGATCACTGATATTATTACTGGGATCTAAGTTTACAAAAACTCAGACAAATAAACTGAAAATTGAATAGAGTACAGAAGATTTAAAAACAATTAAGAATAATCTTTCTCCTTTATTGTATTCAAATGAGTTTATATAATTAAAAGAATTCTTTAAAATTTTCAATCCTTTTAAAAGCTATAAAAGCAATTTCTAAAATAAAGACATAGCTAAGTAGCAGTATTCTTATCTCAGCTTTTGCTGGTACAAGGCTGCTGCTCTGTGTCTCATAAAGATTTCTGGCAGAGTGTGAAAACCTGGTCAGTATCAGAGTCTTTCCTGGGACCTGTCTGAAGTGTCGACAAGCAGCTAAGCTGAATATTAATACACTCTCCATCATCAAAAGCTGTTGCATACCCAAAGGATGAAAAATATTTTAATCAGCTTTCAGCTTGTCTAGTAGAAGTCAGTTTATTCCTATGGGATTATACATCTATGTGCTCAATTTTTGTCTTCGCACTCTCTCTCCATACATATGACTTTTGAAACTAGCAGCAAAGAGCCTAAATCTGCTGTTTTGTTGGGAAAAGACAGCTTATGCTGTGATTCAATTACAGTATTTTACATTTAAGAAGAAAATGTAGAAGATGAAAAGCAAAGAAAAATTTGAGAAAACAGCCCTGTTATCAAGTTTTTTACCAGTAGGATTTCTTAAAGGAACCAGTGGGACTCTTTTTTTGTTTTGTTCAACATTTCTGCAAATTTTACTGGTTCATCTGTTGTCTTACCAATCTTTTCTTCTTCCCAGTAGATTCCTAATTATTGCAAATTCACAATTCCTTTAGCATAACAACCACCAGTGGAATTGACCCATGAATGTATAAATGTTTTATAAACATGTATCAAGTATGTCCTACATGAAAACCAACAAAAGATCAGTAATGGAAAAATGTTTTGAAGAGCCTTGACTGTACAAGTGTACCTGCATGGCAACCTCTCCTTTCTCTGCTGTCTTTTCCCTGATAGACAATGCCAGTCCCTGTAAAGTTGCATTAATGAAGGTAACACCCACAGGAGAAGACTTTTAACAGTGAGATATATTAATAATCTTAATTCTGTATATTTTTAATCCTCTCAAAAGCATCATAAAATTTTGGACTAGAGCCTAGTCAGGACTTCTACCGGTCTTTGCTTTGAGCATCTACTTAAATGCAATACAGAACTAATTTCATCTTGCCTCATCCCTGCTTACTGGGGAATAGATGTGTTACCATTGGACATGCAACACCATGGCGCTCTTTCCTCTTGCCCATAAGAGAAGACATGAAGACGTGTAAGGCTCTGCTGATTTTTAGATTTTCTATCACCTCACAGAAGTCTAGAAAGTACAACCTCGGTGTGGTAACTACACAGCATCAGCATAAACTGGTTTGTACAGACTAATCTTAAAATAATTTCTATCATCTATCAGCAATGCAACCAATTGTTAGTTTTGAGCAAGGGAGTGAATTCTGTGGTCCTACTACTGCAAGCGATTTCAGCCCAGAAATTCCTATTTCATGAAATGGAAGCATGACATTGGACAGGAGACTAAAAGGACCACAACGAGTTAACTTACTCTGCCATGTGTCTGAATTACAAAAAATGTCTTATAATTCAGTTATCCAAGCTGAGTCCCACCACAACATCACAAAACAATTGACCTTCTAGCTAGCTGGTGAAGCTCTAATCCATTAGCATGTAGGACACAGCTTGAAGATCGAGCTAAAATGTAATTATTAGCAGTGTATATATGCATACATATATACACAGACACATAAAAATAATCACTTCAGTTTATTACACAATGATATTGATCCCTAGGCAGCTAGACAACATGAACTGATGCACTATTCCCAGCTATTAACAGTGCACTTTGTAGATCACTGCATGCTAAGCACGGAGCTGGATTCATCTGGAGCACAGCTCCACTGATGCCATTCCTGTCCCCCAGCAACAATCCGGCCTGCTCTCACCATCCCTTTAATCATTCTACTGTATTACAGAAATCAAAATGAGTCCTATGAAAATCAGTCTGATTGTGACAAACAATCACATTATTTTACTGGAATAATTTAAAAGATTCGCTACACTTAAACTTTGTATTAGTGCCTCTGTTGTGAGAGTTCAGATTGACTAGCAGTCCAAGGAAAACTGCCAAAATCTGATGTTCACTTGTAACATTTGAGAAAAGCCAGTAATTATCATCCTAGTGCAGAATAGTAAACATAATATTATATCTACAGCTTCAGGATCATTAATCAGAAGCATGTGTAGTGACAAACAGAAAGTGCCAAAAGATTCACACAAAAGCTCCTGAGAACTAGACCTAGGATCTGCCAAGAGACAATCAGGGTCAGCCAAAACACAGTAAGATCTTTCTTAAACAGACAGAATTTGCCCATCTGAAAAAAAAAAAAAAGAAAAAAAAGCTCTATGTGGCCCAATCTTTACACTTTCCAATCATGACACTGGGAGGCAGAAATCTGTTGGTTTCCTTCAAATCAGGATGTTCTCTTCCTAGGACATAGCCAATAGGCAATTGTCAGGTATAGTAAAAATCACTGCCTCATTTAATTGAGGAGGAATTCAAGATCAGAAATTGTCTCCAACCTAAAACCAAAGTAAGACCTCAATGTTTTGATTGCCAGACCGATTTTGAAAACCACACCTAAGTTACTTGCGCAAGTTAAACAGAGGGTCAGTGAAAGAATTAGCACCTAATTCATCAGGGCAGAATGCTCTCCAGAGCAACTTCTGAAGCCAAGTTTTATTTCTTTATGTATAAAATGAAAGCTGCAGTTTTAAGCAAAGATAAAGTTACCGTTAAAGAACACGTTACAAAAATACTATTCACCCATGATCTTGTTAGGAATTAGAAGGACTGATGATCAGATAGGAAAGAAAAGGTATCAATGCAGCAACAGCAGCTTTTCAGAAGACGTCACCTCCTTTGCCTACCAAAGCTATTTGGAAAGTAAAGCAGCTGTATTCTATTTTATAGTGGTTAAAGAGCCACTAAAATACAATAGCAATAAAACCACATTTAGCAACACTAGCTGTATTAAAAAATACAGCAATATAGATGGTGACATTTTAGTCATACTGCCATTTGCTTTCACTTTCATTCAAAATCACAACTTACCCTAGTTTATAACAAACACAGTACAAATTATTCCTGCCAAACCACTGTAATTCACAGTTTTAACACCAAACCAAATCCTTTTTTTTTCTGTGCAGCATGTCCATAAACATATATATACACATACAAATCCATAAACTCTGTATCTGATCACTTCTAGAACTGCATAAATAAGAATTAGAAGTAATTTAAAATATTGGTAATCATTAATCATTTTCTATATAGCATATAATATAAAAAAAAATCTAAAAATAAAGATTAATTTCTTTTCAAGAAATACTATTCTCAGTGTTCAAATACAGTCATCGTTTAATATAATCCATACCAGCCCCACCACAATGACTCTGCTTTCACTGAAATCAGATGGTTCCTAACAACATAGTTCCCATCAACAATAAAAGGGTGGCAACACCAGGTTCTAAGGTATCCTTCCAGGACTGACAGTGGATTCACAAGGATGCAGCAGGAACTATGATCTGAGGTTTTCCCTCCCTGCCAGACCCAGGGCAATTTGCATTCTAATGCTCTCTAAACTCTTCTCCTATGTTTCTCCTGGTGCAGAGAACTGCAAGCAGTTGTCCCCAGTGCTCATCCCCTGTAAATGCCTTTTCTCTAAATATAAGTTCATATGATTCAGAAGTTACACAAAGAAGTTAATTAGAAGCTCCTAACATGTAAAGTCCCCAGAATGGCTGTGTATGTATTTGTGTGTAGAGTATTTACACACACATATAGTCACACTGTGTATCAGCTCTGGTGGTCTACCCACTATGGACTAACTTTTAACATGTGATAGAAAATCCTGTGTAAGCCACAGTGCTCAGCTCAGACACAGAGATCCATTTGCACGATCCAAAAAACAAGACTGGGAATAGCCTATCTGCACAATTTTGATTTCTACTGAATGTGGTTTATGCATTTATGTGTTGAATACTAACACAGAGCTCATCACACTTTACATCCAAGTGCAGGTATTTAGTACACACAACTGTACACATCCAAGAGTATAAAAATACAGTGAGGATCACAGAAAGAAGCCCCATTACAATAAGAGTTAAGCACAAGATAACAGAATTCAGTTATCTAAAACTGAAGCTCGCCAAGATGCAGCTGTGTGCACAAGAACACCTACACATGTCAAACTTGTAACTCAGGTGCAAATCCACCTGGAGGGGTGGGCAGAGGCAGGACCACACCATGGGCATAGCTGCACAACCCACCCATGGTCCTCCCACTTGGGCCATCAGAAATGCACCTCACTGTCCCACAGGACTGAAATTGTCCTAAACGTCTCCTGGCTTATGCCAGTTTACATTAGAACCTTAATGTTGTCAGTGTGATTTTCCCAGAATGCTGTCGGAGTGGGAAGGCTGCCCTTTCAACAATTCCAGTTTGTAACAGCAATGTTACAGTGGTTCATATCAACGCAGCTCAGATCTCAACCAGCTCACATAAGGGTTAAAACCAGAAAGTGCTATCCACTGGTTTGCTCTGATGTTCCTGTAGATATTGTCACTGGATGTATCCTCAGAAGAATTCTATTCAACACCTCTGTCTTTAAGTACAAAGCTGTAGGCTGTAGCAGCTTTAGGAAACATAAGTATCCTTTTTTCTGCTGCACAGTATCTGTGTGTGAAATTCTCTAAAGGGGTTTAAGTATTTACCCTGAACACTATCAGACAGTTTCTAAAATTTTCCTTATCCTGTTGCAGAAACACTTCAAAGAGAATCATAAACACAGTCTTTTGTGCTTTCAGCACACATGTTGTTTTGGAAGCTTAAGTCTGAATTCCCTCAGAATTGTAAATATTTTTTTTCCCTCAAAGATGTGCAATACTTTACTTTTTTTTTTTTTTTTTTTTTTACAGATTCATTGTGATTCTACTAAAGACAATGCTGAAATCTTTCTCCCATTTCTGACAGCAAAAAAAAAATTGGGGTCAAGTAAATTATTGCCAGAAAAAGGCAAAAAAAAAAAAAAAGGTAAGTTCCAGGATCAGGTTTTGTTGTTGTTGTTTAAGATAAAAGATATGTTTCCAGAAACATCTGACTCCTAGTGCACATAAAATATAACCTGCTTAAAATATATTTATTTAAATGCTCTGGCCTAAACAGATAAGGAGAGCCCCAAAAGACAAGAAATATGGGTAAAATTTGGGTCTTTGAGCTGCCATGTTATACCAACATGTAACAGTTCATCAGGCAAATCCGATCACCCATCGCCACATGGCCTCCAATAAAGTGTGACACTGCCATATCTGAGCACAACGGGAAAACCAAAAGAGAAATTAAAATAATACCTCAGAGTTCCTGGAATTTTGGCTGACAAGGTCAAACCAATTCAAATGTCAGTTAAGTTGCTATGCAATTTCTGAAAGAAGCTAACCGACCAACCAACCCGTTTGTGATCCCATTATCTATTTTTTCAAAAATAATTGGTTAGTTGTTTAAAGTGCCAAAGTCTACAAAAACTAGGAGAATTCCCTGTAAAAGCATATTTTGTCTTAGAGCTTTTCATGGTTATCCAGGAACTGAAATACTCTTGATTTAAATACATATTTAAACCCTTGCTTTAATTTGAAAAAAAAAAAAAAAATATGGCTCTGGGCTGAGATTTTGTAGCTCAAGTTTCAGCGTAGACTCAATTCTAACTGTCAGGCTGTAAGCCCCTGACAATAGTGGCTTAGAGCTGAAACTATGACATACTTCATACATAGTAACAGTAACAAATAATGAAATAGACCTCAAAAGGGAAAGAAAAATAATTTTACAAGAACACAGCCGTGCTCTCTGATTTAAATTCAGTTGTACAAACTGATAAAAAGCCTGTTATTGACAATAACAGTAATAACAGGACTAAAGATAGTTTTTAAAAAGTTTTACAAATCAAGATGAAAGTTGTGCAGAAAGGTATCAGTCTGCCTGAAATGCCACTTTGATCATCATATTTGCAGTGAGTGTGCACGCTTCTGCTTTTGCACCAGTACAAATTAAGAGTTGTGCTGCATTTCATTATCATCAGCTCTATTTCAAGATGCCAAAAAGTGAAACAAATGGAGTAACAATTACTTGTGTTTCAGTTATACCATTAAGAAATGACCTCCTTAAGATCTATGTTTCATTCCTTTAAGTAGTGCCTTCACTGCAGGCAAACAGTTGTGCTGCTAAGTGTAACCCCAGTCATACTCTTCTCCCCATTTCAGTTCCACACTTTCTTTCGTCTTGCCAAATTCCTGCATAAATAGGTGGGATTAAATGGAGCCTAGCCTACCTAACATAATTATATATGTTGTGATTTTATACTGCAATGAAATTGATACATTTTAATAATGCCAGTCTTGGCTCTTACCCACTAAAGTCAATAAAGGTTATTAAGGCCAACTGCCATATAAATACATTGCTACATTGCTAAATGGACTCTCAAAGTAGGAAATACAATTTACACCATACAGCACTGTAAGGGCTTTTTTTTTCCTAAGGAACACTAGATATGTCTAAAAAAGCCTTTAAAAATTCAACATGCAAGTGTAGCCATTTATGCTTACTTTTCATTCCACAAACAAAAATAATTTCATTGATTTACATTTTATTTTTCTAATGTGAATCAACCTAAAACAAAGCAAACAACAAAAAGACTGTTGGACTTCTGCAGTTCTTACAGATTCGGTGTGGTGGTTACAGATTTTCATAGCTAAAATAAATGTCAGATTGCAAGGTTTGCATGATATCAGACCCTGAGAGACAAATTGTCTCTCCACTGAATCTCAGAACAGCTACAGCAAGACTTGCTCATATCACATGAGATTTCAGCTTTTCAGACTTCTCTTTACCCAGAAAGCAAAGCTTGTACGGTCTTTTTTCAAATGGTAACTCTCCCTTTGAATTCTGCAAGCATTTATCCTGATGTTGCAGGCGATAACGTGTTAATCTTGGATGACTTTTAAAAAAAAAAAACTCCAACATATGAATAGCCTTCATATTTTCAAGGGAGGGGGAAAATAAAGAAAGAGAAGATTGGTTAAACTGCTTTGGATTTAATGGCTCATAAATTCATGAGGTAATATTGTGGGAAATGTGATGTTTTATCAGAATGTCATTCAAATGAAAGGTTTAACATTTACATCACAAGAGTGAGCTCTAAGTAAAACTATCCTCAGGGAAAGAAATGCCAGGAATAAACATGATGATAAAATTGTGCACTTGCTATAATGTACAAAAATATTAAATAAAGCCCACAGGTTTGAAGACACTGGGCTAAACTTCCTGCAATATCATACTCTGCTGTGACAGAAGAATAATTACAATTAGGAGAATCAGAGATCATTTTGGAAACTTTTCTTCTTTATAGCTGCTTTACTGAAAAAGGGGAAAAATTTAAAAAGGCACAGAGGGACACTGAGACTGACTTTTGTATCACTCTAGACACATATATAAAAAAAACACATCAACAGTTGTTCAGCTTGCACACAAAGGAAAAATACATTGCTTACATATTTTCAGTTAAGAAATAATTCCTTTTAAGCAGCAAAATTCTTCCAAAACAAGACCAACAATTCTAAGACATTTTCACTTTTACCATTTTACACGACTTTCTCTTCTTTTTTAAGAATCATCCAGCTAAAATCATAAATTTGGAGAAAAACCCCCATCAATTGCAGACTACTGGGTACCTTCAAAAATACCCTTTTGATTTAACTTAGCTGTGGAAGCTAAGCATGCACCAAAACACTGCACTTTTTATGTTAAATTGCTGTTGAATTTGTTAACCCGCAATTGATTTCCTGTGTTATGGAATCTTAGAGATTACGGCTAACTTGGAGCAACAGGGATAATTCTTGATGTTAATGCCACATTTCGATGGGTTTTTATTGAGGCTGTGCCTGGAAACTGCGGCTCAACATTGCCCCCCGATGGCATCCTGAGAAACGCCATAGCACAAAACCTGTGTTATGTCCCCAAAAAACCAGCCCAGCTCCAAGTGCTGAACACAGCAAGCATCACATTTACTTAGAGACTCAACAAAACAGACATTCTCAATTAACATTCTCCTCTGTCTCCTCCAATAGCTGAAATTAATTGTGATTAATATGTTATAAGTCATAAAACATTAAAGCAATTCTTAAAATTTAAATTAGAAGCAGCTTCTGTCTTGGCCCAACGTTGGGTTTGCTGATAAATATCATCCTGAGGCTTGTTGAAAGGAGATACACTGACGCCACCATGTTTCTAATTAGAGACACATGGCAATGTCACACCAATTGCAGAAAACCTAACCCTTGAGAGTTCCAGGGTTTGCTGTTTTTCCATATTTTCAACACACAATGGATATAAAATATCAAACATTCTTGTCTCTACCTCATCTAAGCCTGTGTTACAAGGGAGTAAGTTGTCATTTGAAAGAAAAACAAACCAAAATACTTTTTTTAAATTATAAGGGTCGTTAAAAAATGTGAGCACATAAGAACACAAAAATGAGGGGGAAAAAACCCACATAAGCAAGTTATATTTTCTCTGCTTTTATAGGAAAATTCAGCATTCACTGATTTCTTGTGGCAGCTGATTTCCCAACTGGAAGTTCCACTTTTCCAGGCGTGTTTCCCAAGTCTGAAAGCAACCATGGCTGGAGGAGCTCACAACACATTTGAGCAGCTGAGTCACAACATTTCCTGCGAGACTCACAAGAACGTTCTTGCAGCACAGCATTTCCAGATCACATCTCAGCCATACCTCTGACACAAATTGTGCTCAGCACCCTCAGCTGCAATACAAACTCTTCCAAGCCAACCAAGGGAAATGGAGGCTTTGTGCTGTGACCAGCAGCAGTGACCGAGAAGTAGCTCCGGATGCAGACAGAGGGAGATGAGCACTACAGATTTGCCAGCACAGCCCCTTCTGAGTGCAAAGCCAGAAGCAGGCATGCTGGCAACTGCTTTGAAAACTTTGACAGCACAGCCTCTCACCTGAGGCTCCACATGGACAGCAGCAAAAGGAAAACAGTGTTTACCACTGAATCTGTTTTCAAGGAATGCACAATTTACTTTCAAGTACATGAAAACCATCATTACATTTACTCTTGAAACTAATCCTCTCCTGCTGGTTCTAGCTGTGGTGTAAGCGTGCAGGTGGACCACAGACAGCAGCACTTCCAGATCACCAGTTTTGTTCTCAACTTTCCTCAGATGCATGCACCATTGCTGTCATTAGCAGAGCTGTCTATTTGGGTGTTGTACAAACAAATTGACAATGCACAGCATTTGTGTGGTGTAATATATGGCTCTCATCTTATGAGGCTCTAAAAGGCTCATATGAGGCTTTTATGAGGCTTTCAAACTTTAAAAACAAGCAAAGTCAAGAACTAACTAAAATCCTGGGGTTTTGGATCTGATTTTGCTCACATTTTTTCTGGCTACTGGGGGATAAAAGTAAGACGAGACAGTGAAGGGCTGACATTGATTCTGCTTCTCATATGTTCTGAATAAAGTCTAAAACCCATTACTACAGCACAATTAAAAACATAATTGTGAGTGCTCTCAGAATTAAGCCCTAGAGGCTTTAGACTTTAAAACTAGTACTTACCATAATCTCCATTTTTCTCCAGAATTCTTCCAATTTAGCCATAGGCTTAAGCCACCAATCTGTGCACTTCAAATACCTCTTGCCTTGGAACCAAAACTGCCTAAGCCACTCAAATTCAACCTGCAAGATAAAAACATATGGCACCATACACATCCATGGTCATTATCTGGGGCAGGAATGGAGTCATGCAAGAATCCAGCTATACCTGAAGTCCCATGGAAAAAGAGACAGTTACCAAAGTAGTCATTTCTAAACACACCCTTACACCCAGCTGTTTATTTCTATTCCACATCAATTTGTGACCCGAGCTACTCTCTTCAAACCCAGAGAAAAATTCAACTCTCTTTTACTTTCTTCTTTCTGTTTTTTTACATGTGGTATGTGTACAACAAACATGAAAAATTCCAGTTTACTCGCAATGCAGCCAAATATGCACCAACTGTGGCTTATTGTGATTAACATTGTGGGTTTCAAATTGTTTCAGTCATAAAAGATTGAAAAAACTTGCAGTAATAACATTGCTAGACTGCAGCCCAGTTGCTATGGAATGAGAGGGTGGCACTAGAAGGAATCACAGCCTCTCATCCCTTACCAGACAGCCCAGTTTCCAGAGATGCTGCTTTTCTTTAACAGTAATCCATAGTTTTGGTCTTTAGAATTCCGTATTTATCTTTGTTGTGGTAGTTATGTTTCACACGGAGTTCAAAGCTGCTTTAATCATTATTTGTACCACAAAGAAGATTTGTTTATCCCTGCTGAACTCTGAAGATGCAAACAAAGACAACCCACCAAGGTGAAAGAATAAAGAAAACTGCCCAAAGTTGTCACTTTCCTTTCCCGTAAGAGAAAACCGAACAGCTACAGAAACCTGAAAGTGGTCCAGTTAACATTAACTAAAGGTTTGGTCAATACATTAAAGATTACAATAAAAAAAATACTTAAATTTTCAGTGTATAAAAAGAGTATTAGAGCAAATTTTTGTTAGTAAAATATAACATGATTAGTTGGCAGACAGATCATAAAATGTTTTTTAAAACACCTAACTGTGAGCCAGTGACTTTTTAGCACAGAAGTTTGATGACATCCTTCCTAAAAAAAAAGCTGAAGGAAACTTTGCTTCCTCTATAATATTAACGAGACATGAAGGATTCAGTTATGGTTTGCTAAAAAAAATTAAAAATCAGAATATGCAGTTTTGGGAAAGCTGAGCATATCATTATTCAACTTGAGTTTTAAGAAGTTTTTCCCCTCTCTCTCCGCTTCATTTTGCATTATTTGGCCTCTAACACATCTGGCAAACAGGTTCCATGAAATTAATCCCAAGGTCACTAATCAATGAAAAAAAATTCTTTTTATTAAAATCGATGTTAAAATATGACTCATCATAAATCTATTTCAGTCAATCTGATTTTTGACTAGTCATATTGATTTGTTACAATAATCCGTGTAATTTCACTCTGATTGAAGTCTGGCATATTCGCCAAAATTTAAATGTATCTTGATCTCATACAGAATATACATAATTTGACATAAAAGAGCTGCTTTTTAGGTATAAGACAAAGTCTAGCAACAAGCCAATACATGTTCTGCAGGATGAGCTGGTCTCATCAGAGGTCAGTGTGTACCTAATTGCAACAAGAGGCTGTTTAATGATGTGGACTGCCATCTAACACAGCTATCAAACTCTGCTCTGCATTCACCTCACAGCATCTCTTTAGCTTGGTTTATATAATTGGATTTGGGGAGAAAAAAAAGTTTCACCCTCCAAGGTGGCCACCAAGCTGCTTGGCAAGTGACTGCTCTGAACTATGATCTCTGAACAGATAACTGTTGATTCTGAGAAAGAAAATTATCCTGGTAATGCAAAGGTGACATGATTTCTCTCCTGTAATACCTTTTTCTGTAGAAGGAATTCACTCCTCTTGGCTTGTCTCCTTCCACACACAGGAGAAGCTGTCCTAGTGAAAAACCCTCCACACTAAATACTGGAGAGACACAAGAAGTTCATTTCTAGCCCTGGTGGAAAGGAAGTTACAGAACGTTCATCTTTGTGACAAAACTCTCAGGTTAGCAGCTCTTGCTAAGGATTTTGTCAAAGAGTTTTTATTTGGAGACTCCCAAATATAAAAACTAACTTTAGTTGTCATTAGAAAGCATTTTATGTGACTGAAGAGGACAAAGCTTAAACTTATTTATGTATAAAAATATGTAGGCTGAGTGTCTGAGGAATAATTTTCATCTTCTACTTGATTTTCACTTATGACATATATCCATGCAAGTAAGATCAGTATCAGGTCTCCTATGTCTAATCTCAACATATTTTCAAGTTGTCCTTTCAGCAATGATTAAAGGCCAATTTTAGGTCATTGTCAATACTGGGTAGTAAAAGGCCAACAGCAGCATTTGACATTTTGTGAGGCAATGCTCCTCAGTCAATTATTTAAGAGTACTGGTTATTAAATGCCACACATATAGGTGATCTATATTTTCTCTCTGCCGTACTAGTCAGCCACCAACCATGCTGTCAGCTCACTGTAATGTGCTAAAACATATTAACCTTCCTTTGGCTGCTACACCTTTCCCTTTCTCATCAGTGACCTCAGTGTCTAACACCACACCCCTTCAACTCAGTCCAGGCTTTCTTCCTCCCCATGCATTCTCCAACCTCAATTTATCTACTGCTGCCATAAAAACAGACTTGCTGTACACAAAAGTGACTCTACCTCACAAGCAACAAGGCAACCAATTCAGTCTCTAGTTTTAATCATGGTAATCAGGATCTGATTATCACAGCTGAGCAAATACCCTCATGAGAACAAACCCCTACCTTACAAACTTGAGTACTTACTTTGAAACCTGCCATATTTTCAACACAATCCCTAGATACTAAGAAGACCTCCTTTTAGTTTTCTACTACACTGGGAACATCTGAATATTAGTTTGGTGTCAGCAAATACAGAAGCGTTGAACGTGCCTCACACCAACGTGAACTATCAGCAGATTTTGCATTAGTCAGCAAAAAAATTTTCTTTGAAATGTGAAGAACAGTCTGGTGAAGATCTTTCCTGCAGATTTATTTTTATATGGATGAGCATAGACATGATCTCTCCAGCAGTATTTAGTTACTTTCAAAAGAATTTAGTGGCCAATGGTTTTCCCAGGTACCCTGTAGCTGTTTGGGATGTACTCAGCCACTGCATGTGTTTTGGAAAGCCAAGGAGGATGAAAGCAGTAATAGGAGCAAGAGGTTCCCATTCAGAGAATTGCGCAAGATGACTTCTTTTGGGATAAATTATCCCTGACCCATCAACAATCTGACTGTGACTGTTGTTATCAGGCTATTGCACTCCACAGCTGCCAGGTAACTACATCTGCTCACCCTGCTACAGCCCTGCCACTGAAGTATTTGCTCAGACTTCAAGCCCATGAGCTATTCAGACAAGCAGCATGTGAACACCCTTAATTAAGGTTATCTTTACTTACAACTACAAAGTACACACTGGGAGAGAAGTGACTCACACATCTAACACACAGCACACACCTTGCAATTACTCAGATATTCCTTTGAAGGCTGTTTTAGTGAGGGAGACCATGACAACACAGCTAGGTTTAGAGAAATATTAAACTTCCACCTGGCTGCCCGCTAGTGATGCTAAAATCCTCTTCAGGTTAGCATCTCACTTTTTCAACAGGAATACTTCTGTCAAGACATCCAAGACAGGGCCCTGACAAATGAACTCTGGGAAATCTAACATCAAGTAAGGACATCCCCCAGATACTCTTTTAGAGGTTTCTCTGCCCACCACAAAACTGGAAAAAAACCTAAGTCTCCACCTATGCTTCAGATCCTCAGTTCAAACGCACTTTATCAGCACAGCAAGTCAACTTTCCTGCCCAGGAGTACAAAAGTGAAGGCACAGAATCATTCCTCATTCTTTCAGACTCACTCTTAGGCTTTTTCCCTTGAGCAGACACAGATAATTCATCCAGGCTTCATTTGGCAGAGCAGTTAATTTCAGCACAGACTGTGAATCTGCTAAACTACTATATTTTAGCTTGGTAGTGCAATGGTTTTGTTCTGGTTAATGTTCTGATGACTGCTTCTGAGTACCAGTAAGGGAGTAAAAAGAATGAACACATAGCATTTCAGGAAGAATCAAGAATGGCTGCATCTATTTATAAGAGTTAAACTGAAGAACCTCTGTTATGACAATATTAAAAAATAAAATACATCAGTATCATCACCTCTAGATACCATCTCATTTCAAACTCATGATCTCTGGTCCAGAGGAAGAGAGAAAAAAAACACAAGGGGTTTACAAATAGCACAGAAAGCTGTTTGTTAGAAATACACAGGCAAAATTGGGAAATTGGGTGGCAGTTCTCCATTAATCCTATATTTGGCTCTTTGTGCAATTTTGATTTTGCATTAAAAATTGCTAACAAACTAAGATAGTGAAATGGAAGACTCATTTTCATCAATAAGCAGTTTTATTCTTTAAAGAAACAAAACAGTCTCTTGTTTTTCCACCTGCCTGAAAAAGTTTGAACCTAAAATCTGTATTAGTGCCTGAAAAGACAAAGATTTATCATACAGAATGAAAGCAGGAAGGAAGCTTTTATATGCAAGAAAAGTTTCATTAGCTTCACAGGTCTTTACATTTTCAGCTCAGTGATGTTTGAAAAAGAAATAGGCATTTACCACAGAGATAAGCCTCTAGAAATTTTGTCTACTTGTGCAGCAATAAATAAAATTTAAGTGGCACTCTAACAGCAAGGGAAGACATGACCTTGGGATAAAAAATATAAAAAAAAAGAATAGTAAAATTGGTGGATTGGTAGTCTCCTTTCAAATTAAATATAGATCCAATGTGTCTAGCAAGTCCAAGTGCACAATATGTACAAGTTAAACAAGGATTGCTGTTACAGTATATCCCATATGTGTAACAGGAAACATCCCTGTATGTCACATTGCAAAATTATTCAGGTGACTGCAAACACCAGGGGCTACTCTCTCACCTGATGTAAACAGCACATGGCTTTGATGTTAAAGGACCCGTGCAAATTTACACCAGCTGTGCCTGTGGCCCTTGCTGTGCAAACCACATATGCGTGTAGTTTTATGGACTGAGCCTGATTAATGTTTTGTAAACCCCTGCATGCATCAGACTTCTTTCAATTGCCCTAGGAGCTGTTTTGGTAAAAGTCAAGGGCGCAGATCTTTTTCCAACACTATGCTCCATTTTACCAACTGTAAACACAGTACAGATAAAAATGCGTTCTACAAAGTCTTAGAAACACTACACAATATTATATTCCTCAGCAGACAGCAATTTAAACATTTTACACGAATTCTAATTTGGGTGAAAATGACCTATGTACAGCTTCTAATTTATCTTAGCAGAAACACTGCAGAGCTCCAAGCAACAAAGCACTGCCAGCTTCAGTGGAATCCCGTCAAAGTGCATTAATACACTTGCATCTTTAGTAGCGCTAAATTACCTGTTTAATATGTTCCTCACAATTATTTCCACTGTATTTTCTTCAGAACATACTTTAGAGGCTACACTCACAATTGTGCTGCCCCTGATGTTCTGTAAAAACCTGGTTCAACACAAACCAGGAAGCAACAACTGAAAAGTTTTACTTGCTCTTTCGCGCTAGTCCTCTAATCCCTTCTCTCTCTTTCCTTTCTGTTAGACAAGGGCTAGAGTAGTCTGTTCGTCCACCACACTGTCAGTTATGGTGTAATATTTTGTGAAACTTCTCTCACTTTACCAGCAGAGGGATCTTAAGGAAAAATGAAAACTTCCATGATAATCCCAATCAGTGTACCCAAGAAAAAAAATCGTAAAAGCTACATTGCAAACTTGTACAGAGCAATGCCTTGTAAGCAGCTGAACACATTTAACTGCCATTAACTCCATGAGGAGACTGCACTGCCCAGACCTGGCTGAAGCGTTTTCAGAGCAGATCATCTCACCTCATTATGTATTTCTTCTACTTGCTTCACAACTGCAGCTTCCAGTGATTTCAAAGACAAAGCCATTGAATCAGAATCAGTCTGTAAATTCTGGAGTGCCAGTTCACATTGTCCAAGTATGTATTCCAATGTTCCTCTTGAACACTATAAAGACACAATAAACATTTATATATAGCCACCTCAGAAAATATGTATTTCTCAACTATTTTTCATCAGCAATCCATGAGGTGTGGTGCAGAACATTCTCAATTCACACCTGATAAGCCTACCTGGGAGTTTAGGCCAACTACCAATACAGAACCAAGTGTATCTCAATCAAAAATAAACAATAGCAGCTGTTAAAGAAAACATTTTGATTCATAAGCATCACATGAAGCACAATTCTGGATTAGAAACCATGGTGCTGCATATATGGCACCAGGATATTGGTTTGATAGGGAACTAAACAGTGAAACATTTTTGATACTTACATCTGCCACCCTGTGAGTCGAGCTGAATCGAGGTGATAAACCAGCCAGAACACAGTGCTGATGTGTCATATTGAGGTCATCTAGGGACAGATTAGAAAACAAAAGTTAATCTGGTTGAATATGAATTAAGAACACTACTTGTTTTGCTTTAATGCTTAGAGAATTCAGTCATATAGCTGTAATATTTTGCAGAGCACAATAACTATTCACTATCCTAGAGTCAGCAGTACTTCAATTTAGACTAGTTCTCTCCCAGTTTATACAGTTTAGAAGTGGCATTTTCCCCACCTCTTATGAGGAAAGTTCAACTAAACAAATTAATTGCTCCAAAGCTGATGATCTACAGACTACTCGGAAGCTACAATCTTTCCCAAAAATCACTAAAAAATAATGAAATTTCTTGAAAAAATAAGGAAGAAAAGAACCCCTGTACACAGATATTCATCTTTTTATTTGACACTCAAATCTACTCAAAAAACTGTCTCCAAAGTAACTTTTTTGTGATTTACTTGTAGCCTGCCAGAGAGCTGACATGGACTCCAGTTCATAAACTGGCAAACAAACAACCCCACAAACCCTGGAGATGGCACCTGTTTTGTTACCATCAAGAATTCCATCAAAATTACAGTAGCTGAAGAACACCTGAAATGCAACAAATCAGCACTTTTAAGGAGACTTACTCCCCTGGAAAAGTTCAGACTAGATCTAATAACAACACTCACTTTTATGTTAAAAACCATTCATGAAGTGCTTTCAATTCAAATGTTTTGTTGTTAAAATTAGGCTGCTCTCTCAACTTGAATAAGACATTCAGGAAAATCTATCAAAAATTTATTTAAAATAACTCCTAGGATACAGTTTGTATGGCATAGAAAGAGATTTAAAAAATCATACAAAACTAGGTGACCTGATGAGTCACCAAGCAAAAGTTAATCAATGACAAAATTAGAAGAGAACAGGAACAGAGACCTATAAAGATGTCAGTGAACTGGGAGTTTGTATTTTTAATAAGATTCATTCTTTTAGGGAACCAGCATGATGAGAAATTATCAAGCTTCATATAAACATTGTTTCCTTTAAGAGATCAATATGTGCAAACTTGCAGCCTGATCTCTCAAATTCTGACTAATTTCTGAAAACACTCTTCTGATCATAATAATAGCGAGACTATCATATCAAAAAGAATATAGTGTGTGAGGCTTAGTGGTATCCTTTCTTACTGGAAAAAATATATGGTTTAAAACTTCTACTTTGCCTTGCAGCAAGCCTGAAACTTTAAAATTGAGAAAAGTCTAATAAATAAGAAATCAGAAAAATTACTTAATTTATCCTAGTTGTACAAGTGTCTTTTTATAAATTTTACAAGCAACTATTAATATATCCAAGACAGGGGATAGCATCATAAACTCGAAAAAACTCAAAAATAAAAATAAAATATATAATTTATACAAGAAGGAGCAGATAGGTGATATAAAACAGGATTGAATTTGCCCTGAGATGGGTTAGATGGGAGGTTTATTTGGATACATTTATTTGTTTGCAGGAGGTTTGCAGATAGCTACAGCTGAAAAGCTTGAGAAAATGCTACAAAACAAACACTGCAGGTATATCAACAAAAGCACCAGGAAGGCACATCTCCTTCCCTAAGCAATTATGGGTCAGTGGAATACTCCTTTCCTAATAGAAAGCTAGAGGGATGATCTTTCCCTAATTAAGAAATATTTTTAGTTTTTAAACAGGAATACCATGCAAAAACAAAACAGAATTAATTAAAAGTCTAAAAAATGGAAAAAAAAGAACTAAAAAATATGTCTGAGATTTATCAAACTTCATGATCAAAGTTTGGTAATGACAAATACATTTCTGGAGTGCTAAGTCTTAACAGTAGGGAATACACCATTTGGATTAAATGTGGACTCAAAAAAAGGGGGGATTTAAAAAACTCCAACACATTCAAGATGCTAGAGAGCAAAGAGGGTTCAAGTTCGTTTGTGAAAATGGAAGCAGATTAAATATCTAGAAATAGTTTAATGAGTCACTATATACATGTGGAAGTGTTTCCATTAAATACTTATCTTTAACCACAGGCCAACCTCAGCAATGTGTGCAACCTTCTTCTGGTTGGTTATGAAAATAATTTTTTGATGCTTCTCAAACTATAATTTGCTGGGGGTGGGGAGTGGTATAAGATTCAAAGTTCATCTTCATGCTGTTTTAAAACCCTAACCTTCAAGCAAGAGCTTGATCTATGGGAAACAGCTGCAGAAAAGTAAATCTGCCTTTGAAAGAGTCCAGAATGTACTTTTGTTAAGCATGTTTTGAAGTCATGGTAGGAAAATTAGTGAAAATTGTAAATCTGCTTGCAAATCTGGTCATGTCTAACTCAAAGATTAGGGGGAAAATTCCAATTTAATAGTGGGACCATGACAAGCCTAGTTAAGCATGCTCTAGGACAGAGCAGATGGGGCCCTTTGCTCACCTCCACGCGCTGTGGATTTATTGCATGCACCCAACACGTTTCATATTAGACACCCCTTGACTGTGTACTTGAGACAGCAGGGTTCAGTGTGCACTTCCTCTGCAGACCAATATATTATTCTAAATTGAGCTAAAGTGTTTCCGTTTCATGAGTGATATAAAGTTTAGATTTGAATTTTTAGGCAGCAGACTTGCAGCCATTGAAACTTTTTTTCATATTAGGAAAAGCCTAAAAAAAATTATTAAGAAAAAATCTGTCTTAGTAAAAGTAATTTTGAGGGGTTTTTTTGTTTTGCTTAAACAAATGCATTTATATTATTGTAACAGCTTAATAGAAGAATGGATTTGATCACCTTATGTTTAGTATTAACATACATTTAAATTATGGCTCATGATTTCATTTGAAGAGGGCTGCTGAGAAGGAAGATGTAAATTTAAAGACATTTTACTTGATTTCTCCCCAGAATAACAAAAACCATTTATAGAGTCAATGAAGAGAGGAACAGAAACATTATTAAATGTCTACTAGAAATGCTAAAAAAACGCCTGTCTTTCTCGTTACTTTGCTATACCCATTGATCTTGATTTATAAGTTCCTGTAATTGCACATTACTATTAGAAATTTCCAGTTACCACACTTTTTAATGTAAGATTTGTGTGTACCATAGGAAATACTTGCGGTATTACAGGTACAGGAATTGATAGGACCTGACTTTTAAATTATAAGCAACATATTGAATGTGATGTTTCAGCATTTTACAACATTCACATAAAGCAGTAACACTACACCATTCCAACAACTGGAAGAACAGACCTACAGATAGGCTGAGTTTTGTGCTGGAGTGGATGAGTCAGTGGAGGTCAGAACCAATCCTACCAGCCCTATCCATCAGTCCCTGGACATGAACAACCAGCAGCTGCAGGACTCCTACTGCTCTATTTTCTAGATGTCCTGCATACCCCTGCCACTACTTTTACCATAATGCCAGTAAAAGGACTCTGCTTACTGAAATGAGGTTCTGGAATATATTGTGTGTAAATGCATAAGACAAATGGATCTATGTTTTCTCTTTATTGTCAAGTTTCTTTTTTTTTTTACAGAATTTTCATATTTTATCTTTTTGATTGCATCCTCAAGATGCCTCCTCTTCAAAGTTAGTGCAAAAAAATCAGAACAGTAAAAAACCACACTAAAATTATTTATGTCCACTTATATTGTCTTTCACTCCAAGTCAAAATGATAAAGGCAGTTCTGCGATACAAAGAAACCTAATAAAAGGGCCATTTTGAGAATATCCTCTAAGACTATTTAGAAGAGTAATTTTTTTTTCAACTAGTTGAAAAGAAATACAAAGACTATGGAAATGCAGAAGATATTAACAAAACACCTGGCCTACAGAGCTCAAATCTGTAGCTCTTCAAAAGTATTAATAAGAAAGTGATTTACACATCATCTTCATAAGACTGTTTAATATATCCTTTGTTTCCATCTAAACATGCTCATGATGTTACTCATTAAATAAACTAACTTTCTGATCTACCCTTTATATAGAACCCCTGAAAATACTTTAGTTACTATATAAATTCCACTAGGGAATAAAAAACACCCTTATGATCTGGTAACTCAATCAACTACAATCTACAGTATTTTGCAATAAAAATACTAAATTTAGTCCCCTTCTTTTATTAAATAGCTTCAGAATCTGTTGGCCAGCATAGCTCTATATGCTCAAAGTTTCCAGTCAGGAAGGATAATAAGTTCACTTGATGCCCTAAATGCTATTGCACAAAACCAGATTACTAATAACCTTTCTAGTAATGTTTAGCTGCCACTTAAACTTCACTTTCATTGTCCCTCTTTCCCTCTAGGCTTCTACTTTATACCCCTACAAACACAGGAAAGGGAGGCACATCCAGACCACTATGCCAAAGGATCTCACATCTCAACACTTGATCTTTTCATGTCTGAACATAATTCAGATCACAGTCAGTCCAGTACTTTTACACAAGGTACTTTCCTGATGACAGTGCACCAGACTTGATAACTAAGAGCAAGTACATGCTTTTTATGATGGCTTATAAATGTATTGGTTTTGGTACATAAACTGTAAAAGGTAAAGTTCAAAAGACTGTTCTGCCCATGGAGTTGGGCGTGTGACAGGTCATTTTAGGAACATTCCACAGAATATGCCTTCCAAGTCACAAACACATAAGCAGGAAGCTCTGCAAGTGCACTTGGTCTTCAAAGACGATGTCTCTCAAGCAAAGATGCTAAACAGGTAAACATCATGTTGTTAGAGGCCTTGTTCTTGTTTTTGCGTGATCTATAACTAAATTTATTTAAACAAAAATGATAACCAAAAGAAACATGAGCCAAAAGAGAAAGCAACAGATTTTGTGTCAACAAACCTTAGCAGCAGTTCTTGCTTCGTTTCTTTCAATGGATAAACCTTAGAACATGGGCTCAGCTGCTCAAGCAAATTAACTCAGTTTAATTTTCTTTTTTTAATCCTCTATGCTTGAGACATTGAGACTCATTCTTGGAGTGAGACAGCTCTGTTCATTATGATCTTAGTATAATCCCACTACTAGAAAATAGCATGTTTGAATACAGAAATGGAAAAGTGTAGCAGAAGGAGAGAAGTGTCATGTGTAAACTGGTGACTAATAAAATATCCACAGATTGGCATAATGATTCAAACCTCAAGAACCATGGTGCCAGAAAGCTTTAAGATATTCATTCACAGCTTACATAATACAGGGCCCCCTGATAAGCCAAGCTGAAGAACAGAAATTTATTTGTTGAACATAAAAGATACAAATGCTCACTGGTACTTGGAAAAACTGCATTAAGAATAGAAAGGGCATCTAGAAATACAGGGATGGGACAGATACAGCACAACATGTTGCAAGATCTGGGGAAATTCTGGTTCTGGCCTGAAGCCTGACTTGGACTAGTAATTCTGACCGCATAACACACAGAAAAGGTGAAAAAAGACGACGTCTTTCTTAGCTGTGAAGTGAAAGAAACATTGAGGGAAAAAAGTTCCTCAAAATACTCTGGAAGTAGGCAGGGTAGGAGGAATTTATTATATGCTCCAGCCAGATGGCATGTCTTTCTAAATAAGGAAAGCCCCAGCTACAAGGAAGGTATGGTCACTTATTTTGACGTAAATGTAATTTTCTCTATTTTCAACAGAAAGCTCAACTTCTTAGTCCTTGAAAATTACCAAGCATCAAGTAGATGTCTCCTTGGTGAAGTGGGATTGCTAATCCAGGTGTCTCTATGTCCCATGCTACCTTCAAGCCTACGTGCCAAACAGCTGGGTCTCTTCCCGTCACTTTTTGTTCACTGCTTTCTTCTACAGCTGAATCTTGAGAGAGAAAGAGACCACAAAAATGAGAGAACAGGTAAGAGTCATACACACAAAATCTGGTTTAGACTTAAAGATATCCCATATTGGTACAATCTTAATAGGCTTAAAGATTCTATAATCTCCATTTGCTATAATCACCATCTCCAAATTCAAAAGTATGCAATAGGTAAAAAACAAAGCCATAAGAGATCAGGAATTTTTTTGCAACCAGCTTTACCAAGATGAAAAGTTTCTGTTAACTACCAAGTGAAGGCTAATCAAGTCAAGGCTTGTAATGGACTCAAGGCTTTCTGAAATTCTCAAACGCATGTAAGGGGAGTTTAAGTTACGCTTCACTCAATTTAATTTTTTCATTACTAAAACTATAAGCATGGAAAAAAAAAGTTAAAAAATGCAGCAATATTGATATAACAATAGATAACTTCTGAAGGAATTTCGTCATAAACTGGCAAAGCACTTCATTAACAACTTCATTTGGTTATGTACTTGCAATTTCATCAAATCATAAACTGAGGCAAAGTAAGGTGAAACAGTGCTTACAAAACTCAGTCTAGACCAACAAAGTTGAGCAAATCTTGGAATCATCTCTGTCATTCTTTTCTCAAAATTACCACTCAAACATGCCAGATAACATGTGTAAGAGCCAATGAAGCTTCAATACATTTGTCACAACACTTTTCTTATCATTATGCAACATGAATGTGTTGAGCTTGGGGAAAAAATAATCCACTGCATAGAAATAGTATTTAGAGCCTAATCCCTCAGAACTATTTTCATAAGCTTACTTCACTGCAGTATAAATTGAAAGATACAGTCAGCATTTATAACAAGGTATTTGGGAGCTATGGTATAACAGTTTTACAGCTAAAGTAACAGAGCATTTTGACAGAGGGAGGATGAAGTTTTAATAAACAGTTGGCACAGAACAGCAGTGAACAGTTAGAAATTAACTATGTACCATGCCCAATTCTTGCTTTCAACTTAGTAACTGTCCATTTCACTGTCCACTTGAAATGTGCTTTCATATAATAATTTTAAAAACCTTTGTCTTAATTTAATTCTAGAAGAAAAATATTAAAGACTTATAGTTCTTATTATAATAGGCACACACAAAATGTGACCACAAACTCACACTTTCAAAATATTCATGTCACTAATCTCACATGGTTACTGCACATGGCTACTAAAGGGGGCAGCCTTTAGAAAATTAAGACAATTTATTAACTATTTTGTCAGTTAAATATTATCAAAATTCAGGAAGCAGAGAGACAAAGCATATTAAAGATATTAAAGATCCAACTTAAAAAGCTCTTAAGTGAAAATTCTTCAGTACATTCAGTCCCCGAGTTCCCTTCTTGCACTGCTGCAGTTCTCATCTCAGCTGAAGCTCTGGCTTGGGAGCAGCTCTAGCTCTTCCATCAAGGAGCACACAAATGAGAAAGCAAGAGCTAGCAAATACTCACAAAAATCAATACTAAACTCTTCAAGGGGCTTTCATATTTTCTACCCTGTTCAGATAAATCGTAACTTAATTTAAGAAAAATGTTTTCTGAAAACTGCAAATAGGATGACTTTCAAGGCATTTTTAATGCAATACATCATGGATATTATAAAAAGAAGTAACCTTTCTGGGTTAACTCTCTCTGTTATGCTGCTTTCCCATTCACTTTGGCAGCAGCACTGTTCACAATATGGCACCAATAAAATATAGAACTACAATCAGAGACAGCAATTTCAATCAAAGTTTCCTGGGGTCTCCTCATAAATCCAGCACCTTTGGAATGTGCTCGTTAAAATGACTTATTTTTTGCAGTTTGATAAATTTTTTATTGCTTAAGTACTGAGTTCAAATACAGCTCACAGTCTCCTTTCTCTACATTCTCAATTATTGCACCTTATAATTATCAGCAGCAATTGAAACTGATTTCTCCTACCATGTTATTTTGGTAACAAATGGAAGCAAGCTGCTACTTGCTTTTAAACGCAAGCTACCCTGAAAGTGAGAGCAAGGAAAAAAAGACACCTTAACATTTGTGGCATATCCCCAGGTAGCACTGACAAACTTTTACATACAACAAAGTTGTTATTAAATGCTCTATGACACCTCAAGCATGACTGAATGTTGTATATTTACTGATATAATTACAGCTCCCCTTAAAGTGAAAACATTTGGATGCATCTAAATCATAAGTAGTTGAGAATAAATCATGTGGATCTTGCACATACCCATCACCTTAAGAACACAAACTTATTTTGTAGTAAGCCATACAGAAATGGTCAAATATACAAGTATTCAATGGAAGTATAACAAAACTATGTGCAGGTTTCAATTCTGGTCAGCAGAGATTTACAGACTTGGGCCTGCAAGAAACCTTTATGCTGGCATCCCAAATAAAATGGTGCAATGAAGTAAAAAGCTTACCACAACATAACAACAATACCTCATCAAACCTGTAATTATGGTAGAACCATGAAAGAGAGAATGTAGCTGCAGAAAATTGGCCACAACATTATGCTTTTAACTAGACAGCTCAAATTTCAGAGATGTTCCAGCACTAAGATCTGATCTTATCAGCTTTGGGTCATGGTTAGTTTCAGAACAATATGAAACTTGCTTTCCTGGAACTACTTTGGTTATTGTTCCACAGCACAGAAAGTAGAAGTAGCTTTGAAAGGTTTCTTTGCTATTTGGCTTCAAAATCTTCCAGAGTTTGAGACTTTTTTGATACTCTGAAACCTAAATGATCTCTATTCAAGTCAAACTGTAATGCCAAATTATATCCTCAATGTAATCTCACACATGATTTCTTAAGACAACAGAATCACTGCCAACACATTTCTAAGAACAAGGGCTGTAAGCATTTACTTTGTCATTAAATCCAACTGACCATTGCTATATTATTTCTTTACAGATTGATTTTTTTTCAGAATGTAAAAGAATTTCAGCACATGCTCCTCAATTAAACAAATATATAAATTATCAGTGTCTTTCAAAAGCAATTTATGTATGTTACGTGCAAGAAGTGAAAGAAGCAGAGCATGCTTTGCTTCTCAGCAGCTGATGGAAAATAATAAGTATCTACCCAGAGTTACCTCTTCTACCTCATTACTGGAAAGCCATCGTGTAAGAGGTTAAATTCTACTAACATTTAAATTGTTCTTGCAACTGACATTCACAAAACCAAAAATCACAAGATTTTGCCAACAATGTTCTTATCAACTCCTGTTTAAAATGCTGCATCCAAATATATCATGCATATATAAATGGACTAAATGCACTAAAACAAAAACAAAGAATATTCTGTCATCTCCTCATTTCTGAAGGAGAGGCTGTATTTGATGAAATCAGTGAGAACATGTTTAAAAGAAACCCCACAACCCCCAGCAGTTTATTCAAGTGATGATTTCTTTATACACAACAGGGATTCAAATCTATTATTGTGAAAGTAAGTATAAGTTTGTGACTCTCAGAACAGAATTCCAACTGGCCAGACCCTACAAGTTAGAGCTGTCACCATTTCATCCACTTACTCATTTCTCTAAAAGTAATATAAAATTTTCTACTTACCATTTCTGTTATTTCAACAAGCAATATTTCTATTATATTATTGACATCAGGAATTATTCTAGTCCTGCAAAAAGAACATCTAGTCCATGACTTTTATCCATTAAGCAGTACCTAAAGAGGGCTTTGGTCAAACACAAAGTTAGACTGACTTCAATTCTGAACAACTTCTGTAGTTTCAGGATTTTTTTAACCTGGTGAGGAAGCATACATCTGTAGTGCATCTCAATTATTTTTATTGCCAATTTAATGAAATAGCCATCTTTAGGCTAACTGCCAGGACATTACTTCTAACTTCACAGAGAAAAAATAGAATAAACAATCAGCATTTTATAAAAGAAACAAGCACAAAAGGTCCTGCAAGATTAGTCATCACTGCAACTAACAGTAAGTTGTTAAACCTTTTAATGTTACCTTGTCAGCAGACAGAACCAGTCAGTTTAGAAGTTCAAGAGTTAAACAGCAAGTAGGCCTTACAGCATAAAGACAAACTAGATATGGTAAAGAATCTAGAGAAAACTTTGGTAATCTCTAACAGAGTCTGTGGGAAATCCAGGTAAGAGAAAGATGGACAAACTTCAAGTGGTTACATTTTTTTTCCGTCTCCTCTAAGTTAGTAACTAAAACAAGTCTCTACTTCAAAGAAGATCTTTAGAACCAACTAGTGCTCTGCTAAGAGTAATAAAACTTCCTACAAAACTTACAACGACCTGAGGGAAAGCTGGTCATTAGGAACTTTTCATGGCCAAAATCCAATTTTTGAACATGCCCTTATTCTACTGGATTGCAATTCACTTTTATAACTGAAGCAGGAAATAAATATGGGTTATTAAGTTACTATATTAAAATCCTGGTCAATTTTTTTACCTTCATGCTCTCAGATGATATGATATTTGTAAGCTAATGTGTTTAAAAATGCTGAACCGGTCAGAATTTGAAATTCCTGTTCCTTGATAAATTCTGAAAATTAAATTAATTCCAAATAGTGTTAGTGTCAATATAATTGAAGGCACATTCTGCAACCCTTTCAGTTCTGCATATGCACCCTGACTACCACTCATGAACTTCCATGCAGCATACAGACTAAAAAGAAACCTCTCAAATTTTTATGAGGCTGTATTCTTATCACTTGACAACCTATTCTTAACCTAATGTATTGTAAGTAAAAGCATCAAGCAAAATGTTTACCTTATTTTGTTGTTAGAAATCTACATCATTTGAAGTTGCTTTGAAACAGTTTTACACTGGAAACAAGAAAACAAACACTGATACCAATTAGAATATCAGCTTGTTCCAATATATTTATGGTGATGTCTAAATTTCTTTCCTGGCATATTGAAAACTGCTTCCACTCCAATTAATACTGATCAAAGTTTCAAACATGAAATTTTCATTATAGCATCAAACAATGAACAAATGAACAAGAAAACAGCTTGTTTCAATTACAGTAGTATCTGTTTTAATGCTATTTAATCCAATAAGTAGGTACAAAACAAACAATGATATAAAAAATGTAAATTAAAGTATAAAGAAAACCATATAACCTGACTTGTGCATCTCCAAACAGTCTGACAGAGCTGCCATAGCTCAGCTAAGCCTGCTTGACTCCAAGGGCTGCTGCTGCTCAAAATCTGACAAGCTGGGGACTCTGCACTTGCAGCAGGGTGGATCAGTACCAGCCATGGAGCTCTGGAGCCTGAGCATCCACAGACCCTCAGTGCTTGGAGTACCTCAGAGACCAGCGAGGATTCGAGGAATTGAGAGCTGACAAAACAAATGTGCAAGACCTGGCAGAAAAGAGAATCAAGCCAATTCCAACAAAAATCAACATGCTTAATTTGTGTTTGCATTGCCCACAGAATCAGTGTTTTCTCCCAGAAAGTTACTAATCCAGCTCATCTACGTCTTCTAACGAAAAACAACTCCATCAAAAAAATTCTGACCACATCTACTCTTCTTATTATGTATTCGGTAATGATTCTGTGATAGTCTTTTTACACTACATTGAGAAATCAATGCTAACTCAATACTAAATGAATTAATGGAGAAAGTACTAATCAAATATATTGGCATAAAAAGTAAGGAAAATAAGTCAAGATATGATTCCACAAAGATATAACAATATTCTTCAGAAAGATGCTGAGATCCTCATGTTTCACAGTTATGGAGACCTAGTAAGAGATACAGGAAATATTGAAAGTCTTTGTGAACTGCAGAGACCATCAAAACATTGAAATTATATACAACTGGAAAGAATAATATTATAAACACTGATGAGCTTATCACCACCATCATTGGAAATCTGTAAACAGAAAACCAGAAGAGAAAAACACAATCCATTTCTCTAAAATCAAATCCTCTTGGACGTGCTGGGTACAAAATTTTAACACATACAGATATTTACTGTCATTTCAGTTACAAAACCATATTCCTAAACTATAAACAGGATCCATTTCCTCCAATTTATGAATAAATTGCTTTAGGGATATGCAAAGACGGCCACACCCTGAGCACAGAGATGGGAGTGAACTGCTTGCACATAGAGCTGTGCTGCAGGACATTTCTCCATGATGCTCCATAGCCACGTTAGGCACCTGAAACTCCCTCTAAAGCTCAAGAACCCAACTTGAGCAATGCAAAACCAGAAAAATTTTAAGTAGGGTCTTTCAATTTTTTTTTAATGTAAATGATAGGACAATCAATTTATGTACTACAAAGTACATAAACATACTATCCTGGTTTCTTTGTTTTCATGTCTATTTCAAAACCTTTCAGAAAAAAATACTAACTCTTAATGAAATATTTATGAAAAAATCTTGTATTGGGCAAAAACATTAATTGTACTTAGATACCAAAGTAATTTTTAATCTAAATTTATAAAATATTTCTTTATACCCACCTCAATCAAATCTACAGAATTCGCAGTGGTTTTAAAACACCATAATTTTTACCTATTTAACTTGCTGAATAAAAGAAACAAAATCAACAGATGAGTTATGAATAACATAGCAGCTTTCATTTTTGTTAATTTATAGCTCTCTGAACATAAAGGGACTCACTTTCTTCCCCCTCCATAAGCAAACTTTATGCTAAAGTAAAAAGGTTTAAAGTATATTACAGTAAATCCTTATACACAGTATTATTACTTCAAGTTCATGTTTAGGTTTCCTTAACTTAAAATCCTACTGAAAAAATATTTATCTACAGTGCTACTGGAAAAAAACCCCAACACATCTAATTGACACCACTGACAAATAGAAAAAAGTTCATGAAGAAAATTACACTTACCAGTCAGGAAATCTTTTCTATTTAGTTTGCTAAGCCAGCTGATGTTTTATATCCAGGAAAATATAAATAATATGACTTCAGCTGTACATTGAGTAACAAAGTGACCCAGTTTCAAAATTAATAACAAAACCAATAAGAGAGTGCATGTGGGAATATAAACTATTATTTTTAAATCACAATCTTTAGTCAAAATGTACTGAAGTCAACATGAATTCTTCCCATGTTGTAAAGCAAACATCACAGGAGTTTTGGAAGAAGAAAAAATCCATTGTGAATTATAAAACATAACGGAACATTTGCAAATTCAAATCAAAGTGTCTAAATGCTAATCTTATGTTTGCAAAACTATGTCATTAAAAAAAAAACCGAGCTTTTGTTCAAGCATTGTAAGGAACAAAACAAACAAAAAATCTTCATATCAGCTCTTAAAAGAGATAAAAAGGAGGACAGGTACTTTAAACTAAAAATGAAATATTTAATGGTGCTTCAACTGCCCTTCTACCAACACCCCCCCCCCAAAATACTGTACACAAATGGTTTTAAAATAAGCAAGAGCCTGCAAAGCCTGTCAGACAACAGTTCTTTTAATGCAAAGTGTCCACCTTTCCCAGCTAGAAAAATGTTGGCAAGTCCTCCATAAAACACACATTAACACTACAGCATGCCTAGACAAAATGCATATACTTCTAAGTAAATACAGTAATACTTTTATCCAAAACTAAGTGAAAATTATCATTCCAAGGAAAGTAATAGAACCAGCATAAAGCAAAGCAAGTCTGTTTATGATAAATAACACCATAAAAATGGTGATCACACCTACAATGAAACATTTTACAGGACAGGAAACATGCACATACATTAACCTGAGAAAGGTATTTGACAGATTTTGATTTCCTGGCTCTTATTCAGGGATTTAATTATACCAATTTTTAAATCTACTTAGAGAACAACTGCTAAGCCAGCTGCAGCAAACACAGGTATTTTGTACAGGTTTTAGTGGAAATAAAGATAAGGCTTAAATACAAAAGGTACCACAATGCATTCAGAAGCACGTGACAAGTCTAGACCAGCAGGTGTGCTTATGTACATAGACACAAGGGAACAGAGGAGAGCTTCAGGGATTTCAGATATTTTTGTGACTGGTCAGGTGCCATCACTCACCTTCACAGCTGTAACTGTACACAGCCACCGCTGACCTTTCCAGCAGATTCTCGTCGTGGTGCCAGCTCACTGCCATGCTCCCCATTCCAAAGTAAGGCTCTTGTTTCAAGTACAGCATTTGTAGTGGATCCATATAATTTAATAAAGTCAAATTATAAGATGTTCTGTTCTTTAGACTTCTGTCATCCTCTGGTACACAAACACCGCTTTGATCTTTTGAAACAGACCCTTGCTCCGTAAGAGAAGTAGCAACATTTTGCTCCCTATCTATTACAGTAGTATCCTTAATTTCTTTGGTCTCAAACAAATTTTGTCCTTGTAATGCCTTGACTGCTTCAATATGTAAGTAGTCATTAAGTCTCATTAATGCTTTACAAGCATCATGTATTTGAGGACTGCAATATTTTGTATCATAACCTTCAGTAGGCCAAGGAACTGTAAATAATCTTGTGTTCAAGTACTTGTAAGTGCATCCTGGGTTTCCAATTAATATACGAGACACTGGAGTAAGAAAATCTTTTCCTTTGATCCTTACAAGATCTTGAAAGAAACAGTTGTGCTCTCGCAAGGTCAGAAAGCTTTCTTGTACCATTTGATGCAGCTCCTCAGGTACTGTATCAGAATTCCTAAAAATCAACTTGGAATACTTGGTCTTCCACTAAAAGAGGGAAAAAACCCAAACAACAAAAAGAGGAAAATAATTATTCTTTCTACAGGAGTCAAGATATTTCAAGACAAGGCAAAGCTGTCACGTTAACAAGCATGAATCTAGAACGGGGTGAAGAAATAGATGCCAGTACTTGTTACTTTATTTTCGTATTTCAGAATATTGCACAAACTGTGGCTATATACCAGTGGCCTGTAACCAGAAAGTATAACCAGGGCAAATATGCAGATAAATAAACAGGAAGAATTCAGTAGAACATACAGCTCATCTGATGAATCTGTAGATAATGCCACCTTTAAGTATACAAACGATGGAATATAGAGCAGTAAAAAAGTGATTCCTCTTTTTGCAATGGTTGCAAAGACCATTCTATTTCATTCTGATGTACAGAAATCTAGAGGGCTACATGATAAATAGTTTTTATATAACAATACTTTTCAGGGAAAAGATAACAAAATCAAAATGTAATCAAAACATAAGTTTAAAAAAAAATGCGCTGCTAACATTCTGGTCCTTTCTATTTTTACATTCATCAGTGCCTGCCAATTAGCTCTCCTGTTTTATATAAAATCTCCCTTTTGGTAACAGAAAATGTCCAAACTCTTTTTCCTCCCCAGCCCCCTACCTGTAATATCCTTTTTCCTCATATCCTCTTCTGACCACACCAGCTCTGGTATCAGCTGGAGTTCAGAATCCAGCAGTGTGTGGAGGCAACAACTCCCAGCAAGGTATAACACTGCTAATCAGCAGCTTCTTGCTTTGTATGCACAATGCTGCTTCCCACTCCAGGAAGGCTTGGATAATTTTATTTTGTTAATCTGGTTTTCTAAGGAAGTGAGTATCACATAATCACACCTTTTATTGGTTGCCTATAAAGCTGCTTTAACTACTGCTGAGACTGTTTAGCAAACTGGACAAAGGCTAGAGAATAAGTTCTTAAAAAGCGTGAGTTCTTATGTATTTCATTAAAATTAATAGATAAATAAAAGAAACAGATGCAAACTCGTTCCCTTAGTGAGGGAGAGGCTGTAATGTGAGGGTATCAGGTATCAATTAGCACTTGTGAAGCTCCCAAGGACTCACCATACCTATTTCCTTTTGTCCAAAAATTAATCACTGGAGAAAAGGTAGATACTGATGGTGGTGTGGGGATACATATTACATTAGACTGAAATCTGAAGGCATTAGGCAATGGGGCAAGAGCACATGGATGCACAAAACAGATCTGTCAAAACTTTTACTAGTCTAATGGTTTATGGTCGAAGTGCTTTTAAAGAGACAAATAAAAGTCACCAGCACAAAGCACCACACTGGCCTACAATCCATCTGTGAGCGCCTTCTAGTACAACTCAAACCCACTTTACTAGTACTATCTACTTCCAAGTCTCATTTGAACCTGCCTTTCAGGAAATTAATTTTAAGATCCAAGGAACATGCCCTTAAAAAACACGGACCAGTAAGTGAGTATGCACATTTTCCACTGCATGAAAACAGATTTTTGCACCATAATGCACTGTTATCCTACAGCACTGAAGAGCTGGCTTTATAGGATCATTTGTTTCTACTAAAAAGAGGAACATAAAAGGAAGCCTATTTTAAAAATAATGATTACACATAATAAATCTTGGTTTATCTATAAACCTCACCACCATTCCTTGTGAAATTTTTACAGTGAAGCTAACTCCTTTTCTTTAGACATTCTTATGGTTCCAAAGACTAGAGTCCTAGAGAAAGGAAAAAAAAACACTGTAACAGTATCTACAGATAACAATTTCTGACAATTGTATTTACATGTTTAGCTTCAAACACCAAAGCTTGAAAACAGTTCCAGACCTCTGTTTGAAGGTCCCTCTATAATCCCAGAACAGTGGTTCCCAGCTTTCATTCAAAGAAGTGAACCTAAACTTGATAAACTAAATTCACCTGTGCTTGTCAAAAGCCTGAAATGATTCCTTTAGAGGTCCTGAACTTTCCCTTTTGTTTCTATCAGTGCTGGGTGTCTTCAGCCTTTGAACAGTAGAGTGAAAAAAATCCTTACGAACAACAACTAGTGAAATCAGTAATTGCAAATTTAAGACTTACAGCTGTAGGCTGCAATCAGATGTGTAGGTACAGGCTGATGGGAATCATAAATATTCTTTCACAATCTTAATAATGACAGAATATTATATGTTGTGACATATAAAGGCTGTTGTTTCTTTTATTTCTTTCATTATGCAAATGTCCTGTATGAAAGAAAGAGCACTAATAGCTCTACAGCAAAATTCCAGTATTTTTTTTAATAATTCTGTATACTGGACATACTCATACCACATTACATGTGCTATTATGGTATACTTAAACAGTCACTAATACTATATATTTTTAAACCACTTATATGAAAATATAAATACACTGAATTTCTGACATGAATCACACACAGAAAATTCTAAACAATTATCAAAAACAGAAGGAGGGAAATAACAACATGACGTAAAGCAATTAAATGCCTGAAAACATGCACTAGAAAGGAAGAACACAGATTTTACAAAGGTAACAACACTGTATTCTCCTCCTGAACTGCAGAGGTAATGCTTTGCACATTTCGCTGCCAACAAAGTCAGAGGCATGTTACCTTGGGGTAGTCCTTTAATATCACATGCTTAAGAACTATTTTATCATTAAGGTATCTCAAAAGAAATCAGGAAGTGGAAACACATTTCCGACACATCACACGAAAACAGCCTGGTCTTCTTTAAATCCCCAACCAGGGCCTGTGCTGTGCCCTCCATAAGGAAAGAATTACAGGATCAGAACACGGGGTGAACGCTGGGTTCACATTGGACTACTTGTTGTTTCGGGGGGATGGGGAAGGGCAGTAATCATGTACTCTGTGTTGTAACTCTGACAGCCAGTAGTAAAGGTCAACTCACTGAAAGAAGTGGGTGCATTACAGACAAATACAGGACTGGAAAAAAAAAGCACATTTGATGCTCAAATCATCTTGTGAATGTTGCATGCATATTTTAAATATACTGATGCTTTCACTCAACACAGAGGATCACCCTATGGAATTGAGTGACAGAATAAAGTTAGAAATCAGCAATAAGGACCCTTCATAGGAAACTGCCATGTGTGTAATGAAATGATAGTCTGTACTTCAAATATTTGTGCATTACCTTGTTACAGCCTCTTTCTTATTCAGTACTGGCTTTAAACATTACATTGTTTCAGCTTATGGCTTGGGGCCCACTTCCAAAATCCTTCATCAGGCAAAACACATTGAAAGAGGATGTCAGTGAAGTTTTGCTTGTGATGGAATTTCTTACTTCTGTGGAGGCTGTACACTTCCATACCTGACACGACATGGCAGGTTTTTTAGTTGCACCCTACCTAACTTTTTCAACATGTTCAAAGGATACTGTTTTGTAAGAGGTGGATCCTTCAAGGAGTGGGGCAGGTATGTCCAGGAAAGACAGACTCTAAAACTAAACTGTATGTGATATTTTACCTTGCCCATTTGTTGTCTTCAAGCTCTCACCCTTCTTTTCCTCTCCAGCTGTAGTACATTTAAGCATCATGGAACTTGCAATTTCTACAGCTGTGATTCAAGTAACATTTCATAACCACCACAGAACTTAAAAGGTGTTCGTGATGCTTATCACATAAACTTAAAAATACCTAGCATGCACACATACACTACATTAAAAGTATAATTCTATAATTGCAAAAAGAATGTATCTAAACTTTATTAAGGCTTGAATAGCTGTGATTTTACCACTTATCTTGCTCCCATTGTCTTCTGTATTTATGGGTTACTGACCCTGAGTAAATGACATGCCACTCGGGCAACCTTGCCTCCACCTTCTCTTTTCACATCAGCTCCATGAGAAGGTGAATTTACAAAGATGGGAAAACGAAAAAAGACGCTGAGCAAAGCAGCTCTTGACAGCATCTGAGATAGAAGAGAACAAAGAGGAGGGGATGTAACAGGACTAGGAAGGAGAAAAGTCAGATGCCCAATTATTAAAAGGGGGAAGAGTTTCTTCATGACCATAAGTTTAAGACTGAAAGAATGTGTTTGTGTTTATGTGTAAGGAAAAAAGAAATAATAAAACCCATCTGTATCACTCTTATAAATTTTCCCAGCTCTTCTACACTTGCACATCTTTAAGCCATATATCAACGTAAGGCAGGCAACACTCCTGTGTCATGTAACATGAGCATATTCACTGGAGCTGTTCAAACAACCACATTATTTCTTATGCTTTTTGTCTTACCATGATCCAATTCGCTCTGATTAAACCTACCCTGAGTTCTGTAGCTGATCTAGAAAGATCCAAGATAGATACAGAAAATCCATTAATTCATTATATTCTTCCATACACTGACTTGGTTTACTACTCATGTGGCCACTGGGCCTGATCTTACTTTCATTTGGTTTCATTTGAGGCATTTCAGTTTCCACAGTTTGTTTTGTCAGCAAAATCTTAACAATTACTTATTGTTGGAAAGTAGAATTAAGCCCTCAAATTTATAAATGTCTTTGTTAATATTCCCCCTATTTTGAGAAACATGAGCTATAAAGGTCTCTTCACCACTCAGAAAAAAAAAAATTAGTGACATGTATTTTGTTTCAACAAAGCATGAGAAACCGTGATTAATTGTTACACATTACTTGTAGTGAGGGCACACACCTAAAAATAAAAAAAAGTTATCCAAGTTCTAATTCGTGAATATGCCAATTTTAGAGATCTTGTTTCACACCACCTGGAAGTGCAGAATCAGGATACCTTTCTTCATATCAAATTTCACCGTGTCTCTTTGAAGGAAGATTTATTTGTTGTTCAGTGCAAACAGGCATTTTAGTTTAAAAGGAGTTAAAGGAAATACGTTACCAGCTGGTGGAAATCAGCGTCAGCTGGTGTCAGATATGGAAGTCTATTCTCCCCAAGTTCTTCAAGAAGTTTTTTCTTCTATTTTGGAGGGTAAAATTGAAACAGAAAATTAGATTAAAAACCAAAATATTAACAGAGAATCATAAAAATAGTTGTATTAAAATGACAAAACCAGGTGCAATTACTTCTCTTGCTACCTTCAATTCTGGAAAATTAAATAAGGAAAAACCAATGAAAAAGAATCAGTGGAGCTTCTCCACTTACAAAGCAGCAATTCAGTTTAAGTACTTTTAGAGCACATTAGTACTTTTACTCCTAAATTCTATTTTAGATAATCAGTCCTTGTTACAGTGGTCAAAATTCATCTCACCCTTATGTTCTCCAGACCTGTGCCTACTTTATAATTAGATAATTTCTAATTAACTTTTAATTTTGTTTTTTATTTCAATCTCTGCACCCAATGGGTACAAAGTTCGTATTTCGTCAAATGGCTCAACAACCCACCTCATTAAAACAATGAGCCCCAATGTTGGGTGTACCCTAAAATATTTCCTAAAGTGGATTAAGAAAGAAAAAGCACAATCTACTGCAGCCCAAAGCCATCACAGCCTGACAATATTTAAAAACAGATTTTTTGTGGCCTTATACAATTAATTGTGTTAATGATTTGCAAAGTTCAAGAGATGCTTGAAACACACCGTCAGATTTCTGGAATCACAGAACCCTGATCCATGACAGGTCCATCCACACTTACCTACTCACAGACTAACTCAACACTGACTCAGTATAAGTACAGATTAACAACGATGTAAAAATAATTACAGCAGCAGTCCAGGCCTACAAAATTAAGACACTCCTTCCTCTACTTCTTTCTTTTAGCTTGCAAGGATGACTTTCTGAAAACTTTGATTGTTAACAAATTTTGACTTACTTGCAACTCAAAGATCATAAAACTATGTCTGCCATAACGCTTAAATATATACCAGGATTAAGATTCTCATTTTTCCTGCAATATTTTCAACTACATAAACACTAGCACAAGAAACAACTCAAGTTGCAGCTCCCTCAGTATTTTTATGTTGTAAGAGAAAGACCAGATGGAAATGGAATACAGTTTTTAAAAGAACAGTAAGGGTATAATACAAAGGTAAACAGAGTAAGTAAAAAAAAAGCTATCAGTAACACTTTCATAAAACCAAGATCAAAACAGATTTTTGCTGTTCTGGCACTACTATTTAAAAAAGGAAGAAAAAAATATCCCTTGTAATAACTAACTCCTGGCTTATAGCAAAGACATAAACAAGGAAAGCCGAACTATGAAGTGTAACTGCATTCTGTGACAATGAATTCCATTTATTCAAATTTAAGCCTCAAGAAAGACAACAGAGGCTTACAGTCAGGTGGAAGTGCAGAGGATTTTAAGGTTCATAGATGAGTCAAACTACAATAAGAGCAGGTGGCTCTCGCTCATCTCCACACTCCCAATGTGCTAAGCACCAACTCTTAACAAGCCTGAGCAGAGCAGCACAGACATTTCTGAACCAGTGGTGTAATTTCTTTATGTCCCCAGTTTTCTTTGGGGACAGGTTGTTGGTATGTTGACATGAAGGCACTGGTGAAACCCAGCCCATTATAACTTCAGATTAAGTTGGCAAAAAATGACATGCTGATTTCCTACATATTCTAAAGCAATTACACTTCTCTATTACTAAAAACTTGCCAGAAGTTTATTACATGAAATTGCTGAAAACATTTCACTGGCTTTTTATCTGTAAGATAAACCATATTAAACTGCAGAAAAAGATAAGATATTTTAACACAGACTCACATCTGTGGGAAGAAAAAAAAAAGTGGGAAGAAGAGACATTCTGACAATTTCTTTGTCAAGTATCAGGCTCTTGGCAAAAAGCACACAACATTAAAATGAACTCTTGTGTATAGGTAGTACTAGTTCACATTTGATTGTCAGATCTGGCTAAGTGCTGCTCTTCAGTTTGATGTGCAGACTAATACACACAGCTGGGTGGTATAACATGCTCCTCATCTCTTATGCAAGAAGCTGTCACACAGATGTCAAAAACATCAAGCTACTCACAAATACCTCCAAAAAGTTAAAAAAAAGAAAAACTGAGTATCTGGCTATACCAGCTCGCTGATGTGAAAGTCTAAAGCACTGTTACATAGGCATTGTTTATTGGTTCTTCAAAGCATAAACCTCTAAATAAAAACTTAAAAAATTGCCTTTACTGGAAGGTCTCAGACTTCTTTAAAAGCATTTTTCTAAATCTGATTTTTATATTTCAAAATTCATAAACAGTGTAACAGATTATTCAGATATCAAGATCATGTTTCTTATGTTTTAAAAAGTGATTTTTATGCACACATTAGTGATGCCAATACATGAAAGACAATCTAATGTACACCATTCCTGTCACCATGCACTGTGCACTGCTTTAGAGACTTTGTTAAGTGTTGATCTTCGGCCTTCAGAAAGGCAAAAACCTCTGCAAATACTTATTTTGTGGGCTGCTGTGAGTATTACTGGAGCTATTTTAACTGACTCTGCAATGAAGATCAGAAGCACAAATGCACAACTTTAGTGAGCGAAATGAACATCCTGCAGACATTAACAATCTCTGCTTGCTTATTAATAATAAAGAGGATTATTAATGAGACAGCTGGTTGTAAAATTCAGCAAGTGGAATATTAATAATTGGAATCTCTTAATTACTATACATGTAATTACTTATTTTTCCTGGCAAGAGAAGTGATGCATTGTATGTTAGAGTGAGAGAAGTAATAGAAACACAGTTAAGACACATCAAAAGCCCAAGCCAAAATGCAGTTATGTTACACACATGTTTTGCTATTTTCAAATTAAGTGGTATAAGGAAAAGATGGGACTTAATAACATTTTCTGACTAAGAGGCATGACAATGTAAAAACTTTTGCAGCTGACATTTTTCCCTGTGGGGTGTCAATACCATTCTCAGAAGGTTTCATTTCTCTCTTAATTTTAAGACAAAAGTTCAATATCTAGGCTATAAAGGCTTATGAAGACTTCAGTTTTTCCAACATAGAATTCCTACTTAGTTTCCTCATCAAACAAGTCAGAAGACAATAGTTTTTAATGCAATCCAATGTGTTTGCAGAAATTTCAGGGCTAGATCTTGAAAAAAGGGCCACTATTCAAAGCATAAGTATCGTCTCCATCTCCAATACTGTTTTTCCCAATAGTCTTGTGTTTTCCAGAAGATTATCAGGTTTAGAATGCCTGAGAATGTCTACTGTCATGAAAGAAAGATCTGGATCAAAGTTCAGATGCAAACCTTTGGTTTTCCAAAAATCTCTCCTTCCTATTACCTTTTGTCCCCACATAAGAATGCCCATTAGAGCCTGTGTTTCCCTTTCAGTCTTTTTTTAATCAACTCTAATAAAACATGGATTTCTTTCAAGTCCTGCATGAAGCAAAGGGCTAGCACTCTGAAATGCTTCATAAAGAGCTTTATAAAGGAGGAAGATTAAATATATAGCAAAAATGTTGTGACACAATACTAAGACCCCATCAAGAAAAAAAGCCACCATTTTACAGGAACTTCCACAACATTACCTCCTAACAGTCATTCATGTTACATTTTTTTATGGAAAATAAAATTAAGATAGTTTCTTAAGGAAGGAATGTGATTTTGAAGTTGACATTTGTTTAAACTACAAGGCTTTCCAAGTGTTACCTATTAAAACTTCATAGCTACCAAGATCATTCAAGTGGCTCACTAAAGTTATGTCAGAAATGAACCTAGAGTAATAAAAAATGCATTCTAAATGTACCATTACAGCTTTTATTTCTCCATTATCACATATATTGGATTTCAGATTTTTTTTCTTCAAATTATTTCTGTAAACTCTACTCATCAAAAGATCTTAAGGGACCAGGCAATTTTACAGCACCATTTACTGACATGAAAACATTATATTGCCAGCCTACCCTTCATTACACTCAAGACTTACCAAAAGCCTTGTCTGTGCTACATTCTATAATCTAGCCTCCCAAAAACACTGGTAGACATACAACCATACTCTACCACACTTTGCATGCTATAAGCTGCCCTCCCTGCCCCCCACAATGTAAGTTGAAAACATTGTTATATTAAGGGCAAAAATATGCATTATTATCATTCTATGTAAACTCATATTAAATATTAGCTATACCTGTCTAGCAATATTTAATGTCCCATATATCCACTTGCTAATTATACTATAATAAATTATGCTTGTTATTTAATATAACTACAGTGAATACTGTTCTTCCACTGAACAAACTGGTCCAGCTACAGAAGTAACAAAATGCAGTTCAAGTGACCTGGGCATGAAAAGAAATTACGTAATGAACAATCCACTGACATGTAAAGACCTCAGATCTAACATCAGCATCTGTGAGTAGCTGTCTTGAAGACTGTTTGATATTCTCTGCTGCAAAGGTACTGTTTGGCTTTGCTTACTAATTTCAACCTCTCTTACCCTTTCTCATAAATCAACAGTCCCAGGTTTTGGATCACATACACACAGACCATTCATGCATATGCACAACACACTCAACTGATGTAACTGAACTAAGAGTTAATTTATGCATTGAAGCAGCTTAGCAATGTGTGAAAAATGTCTGCTGCCAGTACCCCCTCTCTCCCCACCCTGAAGTGTTAAGGGCCCCTTAATTGTTGTTTTAACCTACAGGAACATTGCTCCTTTGGCCAGTGGCTGTTAATGGAACAGAACCGGCAATTTCCTTACCTAGCTGAGTGTAGATTTGTCACACATGGATTAGCACTGCAAGTAATCACAATAAAAATTTGAAGTAATAAATAGCTCAAACACAGACACTTTACGATGACAAAATGTCCCTAAGCCTCCACCATATAATTGTGAATAAACTTCTTCTGCCATCCCTGCAAGCATCTTGATACGATCATGCATGTATATTAATTAGATGTTGAATCCCTCTTATCATTTGTGTATCCTCCTGCAGCAGGTACCAGTTAGTAAATGGGTCAGCTGTATGTATTAGGTAAGAAGTAAGAACATTCAAATTTTGAAAATGATCAAGTTTCAATCAGTCCTCCAGTTCTTAGTTTCTTCTCATACATACGGACATAAGATCGTAAATGTACTCAAGAAAACACTTCAGACAGTGGATACTTTTAGTTCAATGTAGTTGTGAGTCACAATGAATAGGTAAGGGCACTGGAGCATTTCAGAATCCCATTTTTTGCATAGTTACTAAAAAATAGCCAACAGTTTCTGAGAAACTAGATTTCTTAATCAAGCAATTCTTAACCAGCTTACCTCCAAATAATCAGCAGACAGAAACCTTAGTGACTATTACCAGTAACTGATTCTACCTGATGTGACAAAAACACCCCTACACGCCCAGTCCCAAGAAACCAAGGGGTTTTGACCAGTTGTGAAATACTATGCAACAATATTTGACAGACAAAAGATTCAATAAAGATTAAAGACAGATAAAATAAAAACATAAATTATAACAAGGGTTAATATTGAAGCAATGATACATTTGGTCTTGCTGTTCATGTTCATCTCATGTTCTAAGGACATGAAGATATTGATGTTTCCTAACTTCTACGGAAATATATTACCAGGACACTTAGCACTAGATCTCTGTAGCCTTAGAAGCTGCATATTATGTTTAGGAATGAAAAATAATGCTGCCATGGTGCTTTTTCTCATTGAATGACTCAAACAGAAAGAAACATTAACAATCGTCACATTATTTTCAGAAGTACTGCATATCTTCAATGTGGAATTGTACAAACTTCACTGGGATTCAACATCTAATTAATCTAGCAAAGTAAGAGTAAACACACTGACCAACAACCACAGAACAAACCAAGGACCTCCAGACTGAAACCCAAGGGCTGACACAGCTTGAAATGCAGATTCAGAACCTTTGCAACAAGTTCAGAACTTCTGTAGATACAGACAAAGAACTTCCCAACACAAACACTGGCAGGTAACACTAACACAGTTTTTCAGAACAGCAAAATCAAAGATACAATTAATTTTCTTGCAGCTTTTCACCATTCCAGAAAATAACAAGCCTTGCAGGATTGCTGCTCTCTCTCTCTCTCTCTCTATATATATATATGTGAGTGTATATAGGTAACAGTAGAAGCAACCAATGTGCAGTAAGAACACTTTAAAAAGGGGGAAAAATCCAAGTGTTAAAATATCACCCAGAAGATAAAGCAGTCAAAAGTGAAAAGGAAATGAAAAAAACCCAACAGATACTTCCTTAAATACGTCAGTTTAGCATCAAATGCAGCTTCTAACTTGCCCTTGGTGGCACTGCAGAAGATAGTGTTAATGCAGAAAGAGCAGGTGTTAAGTGCAAATGCATGTGCCATGCAGTCAGCTACAAGGAAGATCAATAAGGAGCTAGAGCATTAAATTTCACATACTGTAACTGTCATGCCCATTACACAGTATTTGAACATCTCTGTAGGCCATTACAAAATTGTTGATTCTTGAAATTTTTTACAGAAGAAAATTATTTTCAAGAGATTTTATTAGCACAATAAGCACCATGAAAGTCTAAAAGCACTTACAAACTTGGTGAAATTTGAAGATCTTTACAGCCTTCCAAGACATCATATTTACGTATTTGCAGAATGCATAATCATATTCTTCACTCCAGAATGAAAAGGCAGGAAGATGGTTTCAAGCCTTACAGAAAAAAGGAAGTGTATTCCAGGAACGCTTTTCTTTTGTGTTAGTCACATTTTGTATTTTAAGATGTATTTTAAAGGAGGCATTTACAAGATAATTCTTGAGAGCGTGTGCCACAATTACAAAATCAGTGCCAACAGAATGCACCAAAGGAAGGGCTATGGCCAGTCCCCTGGGCTTCAGCTGCAGGAGCAGAATCAGAGTTCTTGCCTCTGCTCTTCAATCTCTGTGTTTTGTCCTTTTCAAGGACATGATAAACTTTCCTTCCAACATTTCTCACTAGAGGAGGCTTTGAGCAGAAGCTTTGTGCAATTCTCCCTCTTCTCCCCAAAACAGTTTAAAGGCAACCCCCATGGTTACAATTAATTTGGTGTTTTGCAAACTTTGGTGTTTTCCAAAACTTCACAACCACTGAGATGCCATTTTTCAAGATACACAGGAGAACAGTGTTAATACAGTTGCATCACTTTTTCCTATGCATTTTAAAGGACAAAAAGATTAGAGTTCACATTATGCACATAAATTTAGCACAACAAAATTTTTAAGAGAGTATTCAGTTAGGAGAAGTGCAATTTGTAACATTGTACACAACTGGACCACATAATCCTTGAGGTCCCTTTCCAACCTTGTATTTTATGATTCTACAATTTATAAGTGACCTGTGTAATAAATGCACAGACACAGGTTTGTATTTATCACATACTAATTTCCTAACTTTGCATGCTCTACACCATTAGTCAAATGATGGTAACACTCACTTAGAAAACCTAAATACTACAGTTGTTGACTCAACTTTATAATAAGACAACTTTATGAAATACTGTTAAATTTTGGCATATAAATTCAATAAAGATATTGCTATATGGTTTGCTGAAAAAAGCGGATTTTTTTTCAACAAAAGTCATTTGAAAGAACACCTAATAGTGAACAATTCAGACCTGGTTAATTTTGTTTAGCTTGAAGGCTTTGTTTTGTTCAGAGTCTTCAAAATAAGCCACATGGGGAACAGAAAGCTAACATTTAAATGTTAAGTTGGAAGACAACAATTAGCAAAATTCAGGGTCTGAAACGCAGGGCAAGCTCAGACCAGAAACCGGGAGCACAATTGAAAAGAAAGGATAATTAGGCATTGGAGGAGACACCTCTGTGAAACATGAATTCTCCCTCATGGGAATTTTTTCATATACCAAGTTTTGAAGTTTTTCTAAATGAGTGGTTCCCAAACGGTTTAGACCAGCAGACTACAATGAATCATTCATATTTCCTTAAGAAGTTCTGCACATTCAGCCTAACCAAATAAACTGGAGGCAGCAGAGCCACACTGACTGAAGGTCTGATGCATCTCATTCCTCAGTTTGGTTTTGATTAATCACTTTGCCAGTCACCAGCGGTTAGTGAATCAGGACACCCTGGCCTGTTTCTGTAAGAATGTATTTTCCTGAAGTCCTAAAGTGATGTTAGAAATTCTCTTCTGCCTCACAATCCAAAAACCAGGAGTTTGTTGGGATCTGTATTTCACAGTACTGAGAACGTTTGCAGTACTATCATAACAGTAAAGAACTGCAGCTAAAAGGACTAGTCATTGTCTGCACCGAACATTTTATTCATAAGCCATCTTTGCATAATGTAAATAATGTTGGGGTATACTAAGAGGTAAAATACAAGAGAGCACTGTGAAAGAAGTAGATCTCTGTTTAGCCATTTTCTTTGTGCCAAATCCAGGTGAATTTCATAATGCAAAACAACATTTTGCTTAAGAATACATCTGTTGAGCAAACTTGAGAGCTCCTACATTTTCAAATAATGCTGTTTTGTTAAAGCCATTCTGACTCCTGAAAAGTCTAATACTTAATTTCCAGTTTTCATTTCTATTATTTGCATATACAGACCTTATTTCTCATTAACTTTTTCCCTCACTTGTATTGTTCAGGTGAAATTTTGCAGAGCAGCACTGCTCAACTAAAACATACACAAAAATTACTTCTTAAGTCTTCCTTGTACATTTGTTAAGGGAAAACTCTTGCAGGTCCTTTCTTCCCATACACTTACATTTCTAACTGGTCTAAAATTCTAGATAATCCTGCTGCTACCTCTGTCTGTACTTTGAGACTTTGAGTAGTACAGTACAGTACATAACAAATCTTTTCAAAATCATCTCTTCCCTTCTCCGTGCTATTCTCAAATACAGGTTGGATTTCTGAAGGTGAAAAACAGGGAGGCTGGCACACAGAGAACCATTCCACATTTCAACACAATTCTCCTTTGCCCTACTTGCTCCCCTCTGCTGAAAAATATCCCAGACATACTACTGCATGTTTCTTCCGCCAAATTTAATAAATGAACAATTCCTACCAAGAGTACTAACTCACTCTAGAATGGTGTGGATTCATTGCTAAACAAAGGAAGAAGAGGGACAGCCATACTGATCCATAACAGATACTGAAGCTGCAGCAGGCTGATAGGAAAACACAGACCTGGCTAATCAACTGCATGGTGACACTCAAAATTTAATCCACGGAGTGACCCAGTAAACAAAAAGCACCAAATTTCTGATTGTATTTTTAAATAAATATCTGTATATGTTATATAAGAACATTATCAAAAAGCTCACAGTAAATAAGAGCAAGTGAAGTAACAGTGAGGAAAAGTAACAACCCTTTCCATACACACAAGCACACAAAAAATAATCCTAACATGGAAGTACAACTCGACAAAGAGAAAGATTGTTCTGAACTATCACAAAACTAAAGGCATGCAGGAAAGTTTCCATCCAACCAAAAATACTGCAGACACCTTAAAATTCTAAACTCTCTTGCCTCCTCAGAGGATATGTCAAAGACAAGAATAAATAAATTTCATTTCCTTCAGAATATCTACAAGGACTGGAGTCAACCATTTTATCATTTGATACAGTGGTTTTGCATGTTGGGGTACTCTCAACCAGAAATTCAAAAATCTAGGCCACCCTTTCTGACATGTAGCCTGCATGTCTGTGCTAAAACCATCTGAGTGACAGCAGCTCAGTTGCATTAATAAGGGAGGCTGAGGGCAAGGAACAGACATTAAGAGAAAGCTGCCAGACCCACCTTTGTTCTTATTTGCTGGCTTAACATGCTGTATTACTTCCCCTTCTACAATGGAAGTGCTTCAGCAGTAACTGTAATTCAAAAAGGGCTGAATGAAAAAAGAATGAACAATACAGGATTTAAAAAAAATATTCAAAGGGAGGATTTTAAAATTAAATAACAGACAACTGCAAGAGCTTATGACCCACATTTAGCACTACATATGCTGCAATTCCCAGCTAAACTAGTGACAAAGGCTTGATAGTCCCCAATCAGAGCTGAACTTCCTTTGAAATATGCCTCAAACCACTGTTAGTTGAACAAATTAATTATATAAGAATTCCATTACATTTTTACTTAAGCATTTAACTGAAAAAAATACTATAGTTACATACTAATTTTGGGGACCCTTAACTTTATTAGCCCCTGCATTTGGAAAGAACCATGATGAGGATCCCTACCCACAGCATTTATTCAAGGACCGTTTCTTTTTAATTCCATAACAATTTTAAGCAAAATAATTTCCAGCTAGAAAATTGCAAAAAACCCCAAGTACGGTTAAACTCAGAATTCCTACCTGTATTTTCATACTAAGCAGACTAACTTTGACCATCATGATAGCAGAGAGATCATCTTTAACATGTATATGAGAATTGTTCCTCTAGAACACAGTGATCTGTACCAAACTTCACGAAGCACTAGAACAGGCTCCTAAAGCCTGCCATTGGTAAAATACACTGTACTCTAATTTCTGGAGCTCCTCATTCCATTTCCCTTTTCTTGCTCTCTAAGTTGACAAGTTAAGTGTTCTGTGCATACAAGTTTTCAATAGCCTATTACAAAAAGACATGAATTTGTTTGCATTACACACCACGGGGATTAAAAAGGAGTTAATATATATCTATTCAGAACTATTGTGCAGAAAATAGCTGTGTTGTACAGGGCTTAGGCTGTGACCCGCTTAACTTTATTCATAGAATGCACAATCCATCACGTACAAAAACACAGAGGAAAATGCGAGGTGTTGGTAAGTACCACTGTTAGCGAGAAATTCTGCTAATTATTACACCAAATAAGCATAGTCAACAGGCCAGAGCTGTGAGAGGGCATGTTTCAGGGCATTAAATGGCTGCCTTGGATGGAGATGAATATATTACACTATGGCCTTTAACAATAAAACAATTTCCCTGACACTTCCCAACGCAGGAGCTGCAGCGCGCAGTGAGGAGCGCACTGTACTCGGACAGGACGATGATGCTCCAGTGCCACCTAGTGCCTTGCCGCTCCGCAGGGCCACAGCACACACCAGTTCAACAGCTAATTAATCCAGCACGGGAGAGCAGCCTCCCTCCCTGCCAGGAAAACACAGACAGCGGGGTCGTGGGGAGACAGCCTCCTCCTCTTGGTTTATAGCTCCAACCCGCGCGTCCCTAAATGGCCGGGAAGGCTTTACATACAGTTTTATCACAGCCTGCTCTTACAGTCCCAGCCGCTGCATCGCAAAGTCTGTACTGCGCACGGGAAGCTATGGATAGTTTTTGAAATTGATTTTAGAAAAATGTTTCATCGACTTAACATTTTTAAAAAAAAAACCTCGTTTTGAATGGACTTCCATTACTACGTTTATCTGGAGTGCTTTCACAGCTTAATAAAGTGTTCTAAATGCTGCAAACTTTGCACATTCTTCCATTCCTCTTCCATTCCTCTTCCATTCCTTGCTTGCATGTTGACATTTTTTTGTATATTCTGCCATCATATTTGTTGCCACCACAGTGGAGGTACAGCTATCCCACATCTCCCTTACCCTGTTTCTCTCCTGCTGATCAGTGCTGCAACTCAATGCTGAAGTTTATGCAAACAAACTAAATTTTGTAGTGCAACCTCACTCATGAAAAGCTGTGAAGAGGTTGAAATACATTTTATGATTACTATAAGTTAATGTTTATATTGTCTATGGTCTACCAAGAAAAAAATTAATTTACATGCTCAGATTAAGTTAAAAGCATAGATTGCAAAAAACGGTGCTAGTACAATCCATGCCATTAGTTTCTACATTTTTATTTCACAACATTACATTTTAACAGAAAAAGGCAAGAAAAAGTTTTTATGTTCTCTAGCCGTTTAGCACATGGACACCATTTATTTACGGACACTCTATATATTGATGAATAAATTAAAAATTCTACATCTGAACCCCACACCTATCATCATGAAATTAATCACTGTATATTAATACTTTATAGTACTAATTTCAGTAGAAAATCACCCTCCACAAAGCTGCTTCCTATTACTGGTATTGAATTGGCACTTCTCATGACTTCAAACTTCATGTGTTTAGCTTCATTAATCTAAAGGAATATATTTTAGCATATGTAGAACTGGATACTACAAAACAAGGAAAAAAAGAATCAAAAATCCCTACCAGGCAGACTTACTGCTACAGGAAGACACCAAATGTCTGTTCCGACTGAAATATAACCTCTATCACAAGAATTAAAGAAAGTTGCCAAAAGGTTGCTGTAAAAATAATTTCTCCAAATTCTAAAGTTGCAACAAGAAGTGTGAGGGGTAAAAATGAAGAGGAATGACAGCTTTTAAAACATTGCTCATGAAAATATTCAGGCTGCAACAGAATGACACTTGCAGAGTTTGTCTAATGCAATTTTCCTAGTGCAAACTCAGTGAAATGGAAATACAAAACTTTAGCAAATTTTCCATGTTCTCAGGTCCTGACCATTGCTAGGTCTAGACCTTCAGGGTTATGTGATGAACAAAGAATCTTATTTGGTAATGTACCCGCATCAGAAAACCCTGGAATTTTGTGTGATGAAAGAAGTTTCTGAAGTTAAAATTCTCATTTTGATGGTTAGATTAGGACAATACAACCACATGGACTAAACCTTCCATTGTATTAGGCAAATAGTTATGATGTAAAGTGCATAAATACTGCAGTACTAAAAACCCCTTAGAAATTCAAATGGGAGAAGCCTCACTCAGTGAGTGGGCAGCACATTAAGTTTGGAAACCTTCACTGTAAATACACTCAAAGTATTCAAATCTGTCTCCTACTTTAGGACCTAAACTGCTACCACAAGAAGTCCCTACATTCCCACATTGTCCCTACTTTAAATATTAAATCAAAAAGGAAGATAATCTTGTTCATTACATGTCACATAGAATTCTACTGCTGGCTTGTCAAATTGCTCTTCCAGACTCAAAGAAAGTACTTGTACTTTCTGGAGCACTTTCACTGCTCTGACACCTTGGAAAGCTCAAATGGGCAGAATGCAGGGAATATGCATTTTCAATGCATTGATACAAAGCAATGAAAAATGGTGAGAAGTGTAGAGTCCACAAGAGAAAGAAGGCATCATTAACAGCAAAACCCAAGTGTAACTCCCTATTTACCATAGCGATGAGCAAAAAAGTTTAAAGTCTGATGGTCACTGAAATATTATTGTCCCAGCTTTTAAGAACCTGTTGTTTTATTGCTTTTACAAGAATACTTCCTTTTTATGTACCATGTTAGAAATAAAAAGGGTTTAAACTAGAGTAACTCCTGACCAGCATGGTAGAAGTTTTAATCCCAAACTAGTAGTTGCCTTGAAAAATACATGTAGATCATCTACTCCACAACAGCTGTTGGTTTTTAAGGATCCTGAGATGCGCAGCCCTCTGCAAGCCAGGGGCATCGTCCTGTACTTAGATTCCAGATTCAATCTGAATTTTAAATGCTGCGTAATTTCCAACTCTTGATATCCATAAACAAATAAGGAATATAGTTCCTGTTTTAGACAGTGAAATGAGCCCATTTGGGTTTATCTTCAGTGCAGTCCCCATTCAAAACAGCTCAGCTCACACCCACTGGCATCGAGTTATCTACATTCTAGCTCTGTAGCTCACATCAATTTTACAGCCACAGAGGAATGCTCCTCAGAACAGCTATCACCTGCAAAACTTTTTCTCTCAAAGTAAAACTGATCCAAGAAGACAACACATCATATTAAATTTCTGTCATATTCGTTTTGCAAAGTGCATCATTCACGTATTTGCAGGAATATGATACTTTTTCTGTCTTGCAATATACCAGTCCTTTCCTCCACAGGATTAAGATTCTTCCTTAAAAGCTGTAAAAATGTATTTGCCCTTATAGCTCAAGAAAGCCCATAGCTCATTTGACTGACCAAAGCTCAACTGGTCACATCCCTTAGATATTCCAGATATTCATAATTATTCACATTCTCAAATGATGCAGATTACTCATGGACATTGACTGGATATCCACACTGAAGCCACTGCAAAGAAGGAAATTGCTAACATCTTTCCAACAAGAAGTTTCCCTTATCCATTTTCAATGAATTATCTTTGCCATAAAATATTGAAACAAAACAAAAACCAACCTTACTGATGATTTAAAGCAACAAATTATAGAATTGTGGGCTATGTTCTCTTTTGCTGTTACAAGAAAATGAATAAATGAAAAAGTGGCTTGATAGCACTCAATTTTACTTCATTTTCAGTATTAATTTGTTTTAATTACATGACATGACAGATCATTAAATGCAAGCAGGTTCATCATAGTAATACAAGGTTCATACAGTATTTTAAAAAAATTCAATTTACTGTCACCATTGTTTTATTTCTTTCCTATAACTGAAAGCTATTTGGAATGCATTTAGAACGATAAAAACCTCTAACAAAATTCATATGCTCCTCAGTATAAAAATTGTTATCCTATGCTTCTGATAAAGCAATTTCCTTTTTAAATTATGTGGGAAGTCAAGTATGACCTATTTTAACAAGTCCAGTGCAAGGAATACCAACTGTTCTACAATCATAATTTGCAGGTTTGCTCAAAAACCAAAACAAGGGCACATAAACAAATATCTGGCACTTCAAGAACTCTGGAATAAATAAAATGGATTTACTCCTTCGAAACCGCGCAACAGTGGAGAGGGCAGGAGCACCTGTTGCTTTCATCAACTCTTCCAGGCAGAGCCGCAGTACCACTTTCCTTAGGACACAGCTCTTCAGACAGCTCCTATGATAGAAAATTCAATGTAAAACTGAAGTATAGCAAAGTAGAGTCAATCTGGGGTTTTGGTAACAAGTTAAAACCTATTTTGGTTAATATTAAGCATTTAGTTATTATCCAATTACTAATTTTTATTTCTGAACTTAGTAATTGTTTTTGCGTTATGGTAGGGATGGAGTGATATCAGCACCTGGAGATTATACCAATAAAGTCCTGAAAGTTGTCTTGTATGACAGTAATTATGTGTCTTACAGAGAAATGCTGCTAGTTACTAATACAAAGTTGTCCTATAGAAAGGTATACTATATCACACTGGGGTTTATCTACCTTACTGCAGAGACAGTCTCTTTTCTGCTGTCAAAATGCTTTTGCTATATGTAAATATTTAATGTTATTACCATCATTCACTCAGTGCTCATATTGTCTGTTCAAGCATCTATTACTGTCTGCTAGATACACTTGAGAATAACATTTATTCATGTCTACTACTCAGTCACATGCAGGCCTCACTTCTCAGAGATTCTTCAAAGTTCCATAATTTATTAAACACTGCACAAAGGCCTGTATCATTTGCAGGATTTTACTTGTGCAAGTGTAAGCACTGAATGCATGGAATAGGCTACAGTAGCTAATACAATACCAAGGCTGAACTTTTATCCTGGGTTCTATAAGGAATTTACATCACAGAAATAAATGCTGCATTTCCTGAACTCTCAGGTAAGAACTATGGCTCTTAACAGAAGGATACTGAGTGCATTTTAGTTAACATAATACTGTGAAAGGAAACAAAAAGAAACATCAGTGGCCAATTTTACACCTAGTTGTAGCTTCATGCAGCACAATTTTTTTATATTTATATTCATAGCCCTGCATGTAATATATATATCTCACATACAGAATACATGATTTTATCAACAATATTACCCATTGGTATACCTTCCAGTAAAATATCTCAGAAATCATCTTGCTAAGACACTGAAGTCCTGTTAAGACAGACAAGAAGAATCACCAGAGTCCTGAAGCAGGACAGTCTCTCTAGTGGTTTGAAACAAGGTTTTATCTCAAATCTCAGTTTTATTTTAGACAAAGGTTTTTTTTAATGTGATTTTTTTATTTGATTTTTTTTTTTTTTTGTTAGGAAACAGTAAGCATCACAAACCAACCATCCTAGAAAGTACAAGACAGCACAATTATTCCTTCTATCCCAGTGGACCCTGACACTTTATATGACAAGATCTAACTGCCCATCAATGAGGCTAAAAGGAAATGAAAATGTTGAATTCAAAAGATCTGCCTTTCAGTTAACATCCTTAATGTAAATTAGGGTTAAATGTGAATAAAATTAATATTTAATCACTTCAAAAACTTCTTTTCTTCTGTTTAAACACTAAAACTTAATTATAAAATAATGTAAAACAAGTGTAAATTTAAAAGAATCATTTTGAAGATTTGCATTAATAGTTCAAGACCTATTGACATGGATGAAAAGAAGGGGAATCCCAACATTATGTTGCTTTAAAGCACAGTGTGATTCTATTCCTTGCCAACAGCCAGCAGGAGCCCAGGCACTGGGGAGTGTTGCAGTAGGGAAGAAGGCAGAGAGAAGGATGGAGAGGAATTGCAGGAGCAGCACAGCAAGGCTGACCTCAGCTCAAAATCCAAGTGCAGCTACAGGACAGGGGTGCTGGGGAGAAGAGAAAGAAACGCAGTTTCAAACTGCAACAGCAGGGCCTCAATAGATTGCTTCGCATATCCCCATGGAATAAAAAGTTCCTCTTATATAGGGGCACAATCTAATAGTTAGTAATGATGCAGCATGATACACAAAAACAGTACAAAATCAGGGAAAAAAAGCTTCTGACATCAGCACAATACCTCTCCAAAGTCTTACAGCTCTTATGTAATCTAACCTGCCGCCTTCCTAAACTTTCATTCTAAAATCCCACACAAGGTGAATCTTATGGGTCTTGAGGTTTTGCACAGTGGTTACTGTCGCACAGTCTATATGTATAGTTAAAAAACAAAATATAAAAGCTCAGACTTTGATAATCTACCTCCATGAAAGGCAGTTTGGCTGTAAAGAACCAAAGAGGCTCATTCCACAACTCTGCTCTATGCAAACTTTGAACTAAGCCCAGGTTAGAAGCTATTTCCACAAAAAGTAATGAAATTCAAAATCCCTGATGTGTTTCCCATTCATTTCTTGAACGTAACTAGAGCACTTTGTCACTTGCAAACAACATACATAAATGAAAGACAAGAGTGAGCTTTCATGGCAAGCACCAGTCACACTGGGTAAGTGTTGGAATGCTGAAAACCCAAACCCAAGAACTTCTTTCAAAACAGCTTTTCTAGAACTTCCCTATGTACCTGCTAAACTTCTTTTGACTAGAATTCTCTTGAAGCTTTAACCTATTTCCAAACAATTTTGGCTTCTACAAGAAAGTGTATGCTCCATAAAATTGGTTATTTAAGTTACACAGTGAATCTAATATTAAGACCGTTCAACAAAAATCCAGCAGGATCATTTTTAAAGCATACCACTCTTAAAATCTCTGCTTCACCAAACTGAACACACCACTTATAGACACCATTGCTCAATCTCATGAACATAGGCAACTTTTCCTTTTAAAGGGAAAACTCAAACCCAGTTGAGTATTATGGTAAACTGTTCCAAATACAGACAGGTTATCCCTGGAACAAGCACAGGTGCGCATTTCATTTTTGTCCCACTCAAGTCAGATACGAGAGAGAGGGAGAGAGAAAAAGAGGGATGTTTTTTGCAAATAGCATCAGAGTAAGAGGAATTTGATTTTCTGCAAAATATTTTTCCCAGCACAAATAACCCACCACTCTACCAAAACTATAAAGGCTTATTAGACTTGACCATCACATTGCTGGTATTTTGTTAAATCCCTTTTCCTAGCTATTTAACTTCTGCTAATAGAACTTTAAATAAAAGAGAGTGGTCTTATTTCCCCCTCAAATAATGTTACCTTGCCCCCTTCTGCAATCATTTTCTTTGCATGGACTTCTTTGACTGTACTCTACCACACAATATTTTAAAACCTGAATCCCAATCAGAGCCACCCTCATTAAAAATGTGACCTTTCACCTTCAATGAAGCACTGCTAACATAAATTACATTTTGTTGTAGCCCAAAGGTGATAGACATGAGAGCAGGATAAACAAGTTATAATACAAAAGCCAGTTGGGTCAGCCTTTCATTAGAGCCCTTTCAAAAGCTATTAATCTCGCTTGTAGTCAGCAAGCTGAAAATATCCACTTCTACTCAAAAGCAGCCATAAGGACAGGTCATGCAAGATGCAAATGGTCCTCATAAAACCATTTCAGATGGTATTAGGTGAACATCCTGGCAAGTAAGTTCAGATCTCAGTGATCAGAGGATACTCAACAATATCAGTTTGGCCAAAATATACCACAAAAAACAGGTAAGAATTAATCATGTTGAATTCAAAGCAACTATAAAATACTTCTTTAGATTTAAAAATGTGAATAAAAAATGCTATTCCTCAAGTTCAGCTTAATATGCCTTTCATGTCAGGGTCCACATTTAAAACAATTTAAAAAAAGAAAAATAAAAGTAAGCATTCCTATATTTCAAAGAACCTAGCACAAGCCAGGTACAAGCCAGTCCTTAAGAAATACCATGACAGATTTTAGTAGTAGGCACCAATGATTTTGTCTACCTGGATCATTCTTTTGGTACTTCATGGCCAATTACAGTAAAAGTTGCTCAACAGGATACACACATAAGAAAATTCCTGTCACAGAGCAGATGCAAATTTAATTACTTTAAGTTAAACCTTCCATCTTGTCTAGAGGTCCTTCAAAAATGCAACTGTAAACAAGCACTACATTGCAATCAGGTGTCAAGGGCTTATTTGATCTCTTACAAAATATGTCACAAATCACTGGCAGAAAGTGGGTCGAGAGGGAGAACAAAGGAAAAAACTGTCAATGGACTAGGTAGCTCATGTGAGTGTGCCTATTAGTGCACTGGATCTTTCTGCTCCTGTCTAATGCTGTCCATATAAAACCTTCTTAGTTTGACAGTGTTCTGTTATCCTGCATTTGATGTAATTTTTCTGTAGTAAGCAAAAAAGAAAAAAAAAATCTGTGAAAAGAACTGATAGAGTAACCAGAGAAAACACTGAAGATACCAAAATTATTTATTCTGCTAAAATATCAATTCTGTGCTATTCTTCGTTTCTGATATGTTACAGAGTTTTTAGAAAACTCTGCATTTTCGAGAAAATAATCACATAAAAGCTGGAAGTAAATTAAAATTATTTGCATTGAATTATAGAATTCTAGATGGCCTCAAATAAATAACACATAACACATTCTATTAAGGAAGAAAATTACTACATTGTACAACTGGCCAGAAGAAAAGCATGTGAATGTGATGCACACATTTTACCTTCTCTGAAACACCAAGTACCTTTGGGGGACTAGAGTAAAAATACCAGTCAGCTCTCTGCAGTCCTCTAGTGGTCCTGAAATGCTGGTAGGTCACTGCTCGTGAATCCCCTGCACTACAATATAGCTCAGAATAGAGAGCGTTTAAGTGACAAAGTGTTGGTAACATTAAGGAATTTATGGATACACAGCTATGGGGATATAAGTCTCATAGCAGGAAGACTCAGTAGGTATTTTATTTAGTAGAAGAACCCCTCAGATGTACACAAATGCACAGACTATTTTCTGTTCATACTCAGCTTAAACCATTTACTATGGAGTTAAAACTATAATTAAAAAATCCATTCAAATTCACAACTGAATATGCCAACATCTCTCAGAGTTCCTCTGAGATCTGTGGAGTTAAACACTAGATGATCTGTGTAACTTCAGCAACAAGGACTCACTGGTCTGCACAGCACAACTTGTCAGCTATAAAGTACATGTTGGGGGCGTGGGGGCAACTAACCCAAAATACAACACCAGCCATAGTAGGTATGTCCCTTATAAGACCCCAGAGCCACTAGGCAGGGTTAGTCTAGCTCTAGGACACATAAGCTCTTCTTCAGCCTTGTCTAACTTTTATACCCTTACAAGTTGGTCTAATACATATTACCTTTTCTCTATCAAACTTGCCTCAACACAGTAAGGAAAATATCAGAACTTAAATACTACTGTCAGAAACTCAAATACCATTTTCTCTGACTCAAACACTGAGTTTTATTATGTTCTATTTAAAATTTACTGCAGATTTTGCTTAAGTGCCTATTTATTCAGAAAAAAAAAGAAAAATTGGGAAAAGCCCTCAATTATGGTTGGTCTATATTACAATGCCTTTCCATGAAACCAAAGTATATCCTTATTACTGGTAATACAACCTTCTCAAGAATAGTATCTTGAAGAGTCAATTTAGAGAAGCCCCACCAAGTCTGACAAAACAAGCCAAGGAGCTCCTCTTTGATACAATCAAAATCATCCAAAACTAGGGGAAGAGGGAAAGTATTTTCCTATTATGCTTACAAAATCAAGCTTTTCTACCTTGATCTAAGCCAAAAGAGCAAGAATAGCTAGGAAGCTGCCTGCATAGGATAAGGCCTGACTTTGCTTACTATGCAAGGCTGCTATTTTTGCTTTTTAACCAGAGTTGCATGTCATTTTTATCAAACTGATAAATTTAGTTTAGTTCTATTTAATATGTGCCTCATGTACACTTCCTTGCTACTGAGCAAAGAAACCAAACTGTTAGTTTTCCAACTCAGTTCTCCTTATTAGCAGAATACATCCCTTTAAGAAAGAACTTGAACAGCTGACACTCTCACTCATTTTAAAAATTTCCTATTGGTTTAAACACGCCCCCCAAGACAGAAATAGAGCTGCAAGTCTAAACTATTTTATTCATATATTAGATAATAGAGGAGTTGCAATCACTTTGGTTAGAATTTACTTTTTTTATATCCCCCAGATGACTGTAACATTGCATTTATGAACAAAAGGCACTAGATCTATTTATCTCATTCCAATAAAATTTAAATAGTGCAACACATTATTCATCTATCCATATTATAAACTGTTGTGTACATTAAGTGGATAATATTATTAACACTAATGTTTCTGTAGGCTATTCATTAAATAAATGGTAGGCACAGTAATTCCATCTATTACACAAGGAGCTCAATAACAGCTGTAAATGAGAAAATTGCAATAGACATACTGAGTAATAATCAGAACTAAAACGACAACTGTAACAATATATCCATTGTGTAAATGTTCTGATTATAGAAACACAGACTAATCTGTAATTTTTCATCACTGATAAACACTGGTAACCAGCCAGAATATAGATTATATTTTATCCGGTTACTAAAACACAGCTACAAAATCTACTTGATTTATTAATTTAACGAGATACAAGTATTTTGTTTACTGATACAGAAATATGTGCAGCATGACATCAAATCACCATGCCTGCCTAAAAACTACAGCTAGCAAAATGTACTATACCTTTCCACATATGTAGATACAAATATGACATACAGGGCTTTGCCAGCATAATGTCATAAAGCTATACTGGCTTGTCAGTAGAAGTTTTCTAAGGCTTCTTGTTAACATTTACAGGCACCACATAATCCCAGTTTAGAGCCTGCAAGAGCAACTGCTCATGTAATAAAAAAGATTGAGATAATTTTCTAGTTAGAGAGCTTTGGTGATCATATTTAAAAATCTTTTAATTATGTCTAATATCTTAATGTTTTTACTACTGTACATGGACAAATGCCTAGAAATTATCTACAGAAGCACAAAAAAATCTATGTGGCATGCTACAAACACTTTAAGGTTACCCAAAAAAAGTTTGGATCATTCCTAAGAACAAATACAATCAAAGGCCTAATATCTGGGATACGAGGCACTACATCACCTGATACAAAACTGCTTCAGTCAAACACCTGGCATGATTTTCTGCAAACAGCACAATTTATTAACAGGAAAAGACTTCATGTGGCAAACACCAGGGATTATTAGATAGAGGAAAATGCAGGCTTTCTTCTATTTTCTGCCTCTGTACCAAGTGTCACGCAAACTTGCCAGCACGTGACGGGAGAGGTTGAGGTGTGGTCCACCTGCCTGATACTGACCAGATGGGGAAGATGCTGCGATTGGCATAAAGCCCAAGGAGAAAGAAATCTGTGGGGACATGGCGAGAGACAAACGTCTTTGACAAGAGCAAGACAAGAGCTCTCCCCCAGACATCCTCCATAGGGATCCTTCATTCCCCTTTGCTTATATTGTCACTGCATATGCATAGGATGATTGAATATATTATGCATGGGAATTAATTACGCCACTGGCACTGTCAAGAAGTCACTGAGCTATTATTATGCATGCAAAGTTCTGCCATTTTGCACATACATATGAAATCTGGAATTCTCAAAGAATTTCAAAACTATATGAGAAAGGAGAGAAGATTAGGCCCAGGGCCACAATAGTAGAGAAGATTCCACATGCAAAGGAGATTTTCTAAGAATGAGTAAATCCATTCTAAGCAGTTCAGACTGTTTCAACCAGGTACCTCTCTGAAGGACTCGATGGCCAAGGCCCACCACATACTTATGCATGAGCATGTCACATGCTCTCCACAACTATTTGTTTGGGTTTCGTTTTCATTTTTATTATTTCCAGTCATATTAATATTCCATGCTTAAAGAAATCTTAGATTTTTTTCCTCATTATCAATTAATTACTCTCCCTCACTATTCCTCACAAAACAAGAATTAGCAGATGCCCAAGTGAAAATTTACTTGTTTTTAAAATGATCTGATGCACTCACATTGCCAAAAAGCCTCTCTTAAACAGCAAACAACACATGTAAATTCTCTTATATATTCAGTACACAACAGTCACTCATTACATTTCAGTCAAATGCCTGCTAGAATATTACACTGGAATCCACTAGATGTCTGGCTTTGTAACTCACTTTTTATTGATTCTCTATCACTCAGTTCTGTGTGACTTTTCTGCTTATCTAATCTTCCTCCCAAAATATCACATTGCCTTAGTATTTTCTCATCTTTCAGCAAGTCCCTTTTTCTTGAGTTTTTATTTTGTTCCTTCATTGTTCATTGCCCATCTTCACTACTGACTTCATTCTCTTAATTTATTTTCTGTAGGAACTGGGTTATATCCCATTCTTTACTTAAATTCCTTGGAATAAAAGTATTTACAAGAAAACAGTAATAAATCCCCCACTGATTATGAAACAAACAAAAAAGATGATAAATAAATGGGCTAGTTAATGCAAATTTCCAATCAGTCTTTAATTTAACTATGAGCCAATGTAATACTGAATTCGATATCCACTTAAAAATTGAAAGAGGAAAGTTCTGTAAAGCAATAAGCTTTTTCTTTATAACTAGCTACAATCCTTCCAGGATATAATCAGAAAAATTCTACAACACTTGATAAATCCATATTCTTCAGACTGTTCTTTCAGTTTTCAATACAGATATAAGCTTATAACCATACCAAAAGATGCAATAATTTAATTGCTATTTCCACAGATATTGCTATACTTTCAATAGTTTAAAATAACCTTGATTTAATTAATCAGCTCATCTTTCTCAAAATTCTTTCAAGCAGAAGTCAACTTTATAGCACTTGATACCACAGCATTGCCCCAGCTTCAAGGAAACTGGACTTTTGAGGTAAAATTGCCCTAGCATAAATACCATTTCAACAAGCTGAAAAGAATTGTCTGCTTAAAGCCCTTCTTCAGGATGGTCTGAGAGTTACCTGCTCTTTCCTATGCCTTATAAAAAACTTCTGAACAATTAAGGAAAACCAAAATTAACTATTTAGGTTTACTGAAGAATATAATGTCAGAGTTTTCATGATCTAAACAAGACATGCTTCACTGACCTGATTTAAATGAGTTAACACTGACATTTTAAATTTCATCTTCTACTGATATTAAACCCAATACCAACAGATTTCTACCTTCTTCATGAATACTTAGAGCTTTAGGCTACAAGCACCTCAATGAGCCTGATTTGCAAACAGCCAAAATTAGACCAAAGTTATGGGGTTTACGCTTTTTATGAAAAGGTTTCCGTGCCTTTTAAAGAAACCTTTTGAGTTTCTCTCGTGAATGTTCACTTATGATTTCACTCATCACAAAAATGCACATTTTGGGCATAGACTTCAGTTTTTAAACAATGTAAAAAACAGTATCTGTTTAGCAACAGGAAGTCAATTTCCCATCCCCTGGAGTCTCGTACCTCTAACAACAAAACTTTTAAAATTTATTTATGCAAACAACAGACAAGATTATTATGCAAAGAACTCACACAAGAGACATCTGCATTTCATTGCCATCTTGCAAAACACAAAGAAATCCTGAAACCCACTCAACTCTTAAATATTGATACAGAGTGCAACAGAAATATTTCCTTCATCCTTAAGTCAAATTTCTGATTAGCAGGAAACACACCTTCCTTTACAGAATTGCACAGAAGTAGAATAAAAGCTTAAAGTACATTTAACAGTTTGAGATGTTCCAGCTCTACAATTTAAATCAACTCTCTAAGTTACATATATTTCCTCACACACAGCTATAGCCAATGACTAACAACGACTGCTAAATTAATTGATACAAAACTATAAATGCTCTGGAATGCTAATGAGAAAAGGTCTTGAGTATGACACCAATTACTTCCAAAATACAAGAAATATTGTTACTTGTATTAACTAAGTGCATTATTAAACCCTAACTTCCACAGTCCACCAGTACATCAGAATTTCAAGACACGCCAGCCTTTTGTGTATCAAAAGGCCTCAAAAAAAGTGGAAAGCAGGGTTAAAGCAGGGTTAAGTGTCTGAAGTGGTCAGAAGGAATCTCTTGTATGATACATCCTGGGATACCAAGGGCTCACACAATAAACAATCTCTGCCTTTCTTCATAACCTTGTTTAGTAGTGTAAGCCAGTTTCTTCTTTCTACCCCTGAGTATATTTTATCAGTAGCTAGAAATGTCAAATACTTCCATGGTAAACAGAACTATCCTGCCCTTTTCTATTTTCCTACACACCAATACTAAAGAAGGTGACAATATAATCTGCCCCAGGCAACTCTATCACCATCCACAGTAGACAGGTCATTTTCCTTTTTATCAGAGGAGAGTAGGTCATCACATTTTAGTACATGTTGACACCACTGCAAGTAAAAAGAGATAAGAATTCAGTGCCCTTAAGGTGCCTTAACCTCTATTTTATGTAATACAGATATTTCACAGCTCTTACATTAAAGCCAGAAGACAGATTTGTTCCCTGAAAGAATGCACTACAAAGGTCTCAACCTTTGTGACAAGCTGATATTTGTACTGCAGAGGGTATAGGTGACAACAAAGCACTTCCCTTAAGGTATCTACCTCTCTTTTATTTTGGGTAATGGGATTTATTTTGCTCCTCTAACACCATAAAGAATCATGGATGTTTAACCTCTCAAATACACATTTGTGGCTTTTGAACACTTTTAGAAGTTGAAATAAAAAGCACCTGCACACCTCCTGCCATCCTGAAAATCACTTCAGAAGTTTCTTTGCTTGATTAAAACATTTTGCTTTCAGTCAGGATATTCTTAATTCAGAACACAAAACAAAATAATGACACTTAACTGCTGTCATCTTTATTAATGGTGCTTTCACTTTCAAATTCTAATGTCTGAAGAAAGTTGGAAAACACTTTTATAGTGCTCCTTTTATCTTTTAAGGCAATGGGAAAAGACACCACCTCCTGATAGTTATTACATTACCATCTGTATATGAGAAGTTACTTTCTATTGCATTTTGTGTTAATAAACTGGTTTCTCCATATCCTTTTAAAATAGTGATAAGTTAAAAAGATCTGCAGGGCAAGAGCAAAAACATCACAAGCTCCTAGTCATGACAAAGACTGGACAGCATTCACAAAAGTACTTCCATTTGGAAGAACACAAAGATAGGAACACACTTGCAAGAAACTGCATAATGATGCCCAGGTTCTTGTGCACGTAAGTGTAAAATGTTACTTCAAAATAGGGGGAAAAAGCAGCCTCTGGTTAGAGGAAGAGCAGGTATTCCATACTTCAAGTGAAAAAATATAGTTGTGCTTGAATATTTTAAACTTATTTCTCCCAGTAACTTTACTACAAACAGTATTATTAACTCCCAGTAGAAATTAAACCTTGATTTGTATAGTGAAAGAAAGAGCAACGTTTCTCTGAAATGAAAAATAACATTCCTTTAGTTTGAAAATAGTCTAGTCAGTTTTTCTGTTCATTTTGGTAGCATTTTTTTAAACTGTGGAGGTCAAAAAGGAGTTCTGAATTCAGAGACCACATCAACAAACATAATGGCTCATTATTTAAATGCTCCTTATTTCTTTGTCTACTTAAATGCACTGAAATGGTTGCATGTTTGCATATATACACACTTCCAAAATTCAAATCCACTTCTCCACAAAAACATATTGCGTCAGGATATATTAATCCAGAAAACAGAAACATAAACCAAAACTTAGTAACAGCAAATTCATGGCCTGGATAAAGTGTTTGGAAAATAATAGTTTTAACATCTAAAAACAGACCACTTCATTTGCCAAAGAATTTTGCACACTTATGGCATGCATGTGCTCATACATGTATGCAAACAAACACCTGCATGCATGTATTTTATACTCTATTTCTGAGCAGCCACATGTCAAAGCACTGGCAAAGACTAGAAATCAAAGAGTTGTGCTATTAAACAGCAACACCATTTCTCATTAAGAGCAAGACCAAAAAGACCTCCATGACACAATCTAGTAGTTTAGATCATTGCCTCTGAACTGAGGTCTCTTGCAAATGACACTGTAAGCAGAAATATAAAATCTGGTTCAGAAAACACACTGAGGGAAAAACTGTTATGAAAATAATACTTTTTTGTTTCTAAGCAATCTAACCAATAACCACTACTATGATTCTACTGTTTTTACTAAATTAGCATGAAGATGTTTTGGAATTTGAAGGAAAAAAAAAGTAATTTTATAGCCAGTTTGCAAGATAATGCTTCTTTTCTGGTTTGGACAGCAGTCATTATGAACAAGCTCTAGTGAATCTCTGGTTTTAAGTTGATATTTTGTGATGTCACTGTAATATACCATTTCAATTACAAAGGAACTGATATATTTTGAGAGAAAACAGACAAGTTTCAAATCCAATAAAATAAATTGCAGTTACAGACAACTGTTGCCCAAGTGAATAGCAAATATTCCACAAAAACGGGATATGACTCTTCCAAGCATGAAGCAATTCAAAGTATTTGTTAATATATGATAGACTGAGTAAGTAATTTACCTACACACCAAGTTTATATTCACAATTAACCCAGAGGCAAAATTCTCATTCATTAAGGTAAGTACAATATTCATCCCAAATATCTTTGGGATTCATTATCAGAAGATACAAAGATGTCTGCCTGTTACATATTTTCAATATCAAGCATTTATTACATAGTGAATTTCAGCCTGACTCCTCATATTGGATTTCAATGCTCTTTTATGCTCTGTATTCTGTACTTGAGAGAAAAATGACCATTTTATATTACCTTTTGCTTTTTTTATGATAAATTCTATCTTCTCATCAACTCTTTTAGATGGGAAAAAAAAAGTACCTGAAATAAACATTTCAGTCATTTTAAGTTTGCACAACTGCTTTACAAATCACACAGCCTGACCTCCTTCTATGATATTACATTACAGCAAGATCCAAAGTAACATTCCAGTTTGACAGCTAACCTCAGGCACCACTGGTCTGGTATCTCGCTGCTTATACTGCTGGCTGAAAAGCTGATAGGATACGCAAGACAAGCTGAGAGCTTAACTGGCAGAGCTGTTCAAATCTAAATTGTGCTATTTGAAACTTAGACCACAGGAGACAACAGTTCACTTTTTACCATGGCAGCAGAATCAACCTCTTGGCCCTGTGAAATCCATATGAATACATTTAGCACACACAAAAACCATCTCCCTATATTATGATCAAAGACATATTCAACACACATTTTTTATGCACATTTGACCATCCTGTTGACAGTCTTGGAAGTTAAGTAATATGGACTGCTGCACATAGGTTTCAAACCTTGATGGAGCCCAATGGCAGGCTACTTTTGACAGTCAAATAATGACAAGCACGTTGCAGGCCAATGCCCGTCATTCATGAACATCCTGGCCTGCTCCAAGCGTTGCGCGGCAACAAAGTGGGCGGTCAAAGGTTAAGTTCGAAGAAGACAGCGATGAAGGGCAACTGTCATGCACCACTGAGTACTGTGAGGCAGCAAGGAGTGGTTGTCTTCTGAAGAACATGCAAAATGTTCTCATTCTGTCCAGGCAGACACATATTTGAAGGTCCTAAATGAGACCACTGCCAATTCACGAAGAGCCAGACTGACAGCATGCCATTCAAACTGTCTCTCTCAAATTTGGCTTTCTTTTTTTTTTTTATTTCAAATCACAAATGCATGCAAAGTATAGCATTAAACAGAACTCCCAGCAGTTCTTTTAAGCAAGCCACATTTGGCAGGGTAGGAAGAGAGAGGAGAAAGACAACTAAACTTTTCCCTCTTGTTCTTTTCATATTTAAGAGAAGTTAAATTATTTCACAAGAATTTTTTCCATTTTCTTGTATGCACGCATTTATTTCCAAAATTACATCTGTTGTAACCCTTGCTCTAAATACTGGTGTTTCATCCAGTGTTAAAACCCACAGTCTAACACCTTACAATTAGGTCTAATACCTGGAGTTTTAATTCTGCATTAGTACATCAATATCACTATAGAGGCATACATTAAAGCATGCAAAATACTTTGCATCAGTCTCTAAATATTCTAACCATTTCTGTTATGAATGGCACAACAACAGTATATTCTATTTGTTTAAAAGCACTGTTTTGTGTGGAGTTATGGCTTGAACAGCATGATTAACAATGAAATTGCATTATTTTGCATAAAACATATACATCTTACTTTTAAACCATTGCCAGTAAAGATGTATATTTTTTACTTACACATTTAAATTATGTGATCATAGTCATGTTTGCCTCTATTAACATATAAAAGACTTCAAGAAAAATAGAAATACTTTTTTCTATTAGATAAACAGTGATGTGTCTCATCTTTCATAGGAATGAACGCTTGACACTAAATTTAATCAGGCTGACAAAGGATCATATGGGTTAGCTCTCTATGCCCTTTTCATGAATAGTCCATCTCTCCTGCACTTACAGGGCCAAATATTGCCCTCTCACAAAACAGATCAACATGCAAAGTGCTTGTTTCTTTCACTGGGTCACTGGCATCCTCCCGCCTGTGACATTACTGCTTTGTACCACCTTCTGTCATGATACCAAGCCATTAAAGACCCTAATCACAAACTGTGCTTTGCAAACTGAAGAGAAAATGAATTGTCATTATTTATGAAGAATGTGTTTGGATCATAAAGCATAAACCCATGTGTCTGTCATGTATACATATACATAGAGCACAAACTCCTTTAGGTAGAAATTACATTCATATGTTCTTATTGCATAAGCCATACTATCAACACTTATCAAATCACAGATAACGACCAATCTACTGTTCTTATCCCACTGGATTACTTTCAGGAAGCCAGCATCATAAAATTAAAATTCAACTTTTTTGGACTGAAAAACAAATTTCAAAGCTTTTCTACATAGGCAAGATGGTCCTATATAAAGCAGAAACTAGAAATTTGGATAGAGATCATCAATGTGACACCACCTTCTCAGCTAGCCCATGGCACTAAGTGCCACATCCAGCCTTTTCTTAAACACCTCCAGGGATGGTGACTCCACCACCTCCAAGGCCCAGTCATTCTTTCTGTGAAGAAATACTTCAATAACATAAGACATTTTTGAAACAGTTCAGGGAAGGCTGATCAATATCTACAGTTCATTATAAAAGTTTAAGCTATAACACCACTATGAATTTCATTATATACTCTTATCAAGCACCACAACTTGCAACAGTCATGTGATTATGGTAAGTTTTCTAAAATATCAGTTCCCATGGTAAGAAAATTTCATACGAGGTTAAATTTTTATTTGCAACTACACTGAAGAAAAGCTTATGGAATCCAACTTGAAAATATGAATATAAAGAATACAAAGAAATTCTGAAGAATAAAGCTTTTTAAAAAAATTTCCCATGGCACATTCAGGCAAAATGGGCACCCAGGAATACGAGCTTTTACTAATGCAAGTAAAAGATTTTTGAAGTCTTAAAATGGAATACAAGACTGTGAAATAAAAACACCGGCTGTGTTCATAATCTGCTTTTATTTAATTTATGCATATGTATAAATGCTTTCCATAAACACTTCCCATTGAACCAAGACTGATAGTGTCCATATGAATGTATCATGGACTATTTTCCTAGACAGCATCAACAGAGGCTCAAGAAATGACAGACAGCATATACCAGATGCCTCCCAAGCTTGACAGTGCAGAAGCTTAATAGCTTCTGGCTTAAAGGATGGGGGAAGTCTACACAAACCAACATTTGTTCCTAAAGTTTTCCTCAACTACCACCTTCTGCATGAAGTTCACAAAGAAACAAACCACCAATATGGTACACATATTCACATGCCAAAGGCAAAAAAGCAGAGCACTGAACATCCATAAAAGATAACTGACTTCTGAACTGGTTATCACAGTAAAACATCCAAACCGAAAGTTTCCCTTCCCCATTACCATAGATGCAAAGAACCACATAACTGATTCAACCTATCTTATGCTAAATAACTGACATGGGAATGGCTGGAAAGTGGGGAATAGAGCTGCCTTTTGATCTTACCTCCTGTCAAGTCAGTTGCATTATACTCAACAAATACAGTATCTGAAATAACAAATTTAGTAAAAAACTACTTTTTGGCTCCTATGTGGATAGAAGACAGAATTGGATTTTTTTAAATTTCCTAATACCTGCAGTACATTAAAAAATGTTCTTCTACATTTTAAAAAAAATCCAGGCTTACAGAAACAGTTTCAAACTGATCAGAGTTTTGGTATAATTTCCAGTGGTTTTATATGGTATTATAAAATATGGCACTAACATGGTCTCAGAATATACAATGAAACCTTTTACTTGAAATTAATCTCATTGAAACATCTTCCCACAATTTTTTTTAATGTAAATATCTTGCAAAAGTGGTATGTTTGACAAATGCTCATTTTCTTTACAAAAGCTTATTAGAAATTTCTGTTTAGACTTTGACTCTAAATAAGCTTTCCAATTCAGAAAGATGGTCATTTTCCTGACGTCTGTATACACTGTTTACAATGAAAGCCCCAAAGAAACTTTCTCCTACCTAACATCATTACACTAAATAGTTTGTTCTGGTTTTATTCAGTGATTACATACATACATATGCATCATAGGTCAGTTCAGTATTTTATTAACTGCAGTTGTTTGTCATTACATGATTTAGATATCAGACAATTAAGTATTTCCTTTAAGCCCAAGAGCACCATTACCTGCTGCATTGACATAATTTACACTAGAAGTAAACACAGAATAGAATCAGATGATTTTTCTAGATCCTGAGCGCACATTCAAAATCAGCAAGATTGGGCTTCTAAAGGCCTTTAACTGCTTGTGAAAATCCTACCTATTTCCATCAGAGTAAAAAAAGAAAATCTATTGCACTTGCATTTGAGCATGAACTTTACCAGTTAAACTGTTAGAATTATATCTAACTGTATGGGTTTTAAATGTCAGTAACAGCAATGTTTTCCAATCCAAAAGTTGCTTAACCTTCCTGTTCACTTTTTGGAGATGAAAACTTTTACCTGATCTTTACTTCCTTTTTACCCCCCCATAAGCACAAACAGTGTATGTAAACCATGATTTATCACTAGCAAGATCCAGTGCATGAAATTTCTGCACTCAGAGGACAGAACATCCATGAGATGTGGGAGATCTTAAGTAAAATCTTATGCCAGTGTAGAGTGGAATCTCTCTGGTGAATTACAGAGAGAAGTTCCAATAATTATAGTATTTGAACAGAAATACACAAATAAGACCCTGAATTTAATATTATGAGGTGTTTGATTTCAATACAGTTTCAAACCTTAGAACAGAATCAACCACATATTTTAATCAGGTACCTTTTCAAGTATTCACTGCATGAAGTACCAGTTGCCTGAGGGTTATGAAATAATACTAAAAACTTTATAATCATTCATTGATTTAGTTTTGAGCATAGTATATCATTTGAATCCAATGGGAACATAAAGAGCTATTTGTGAGGTCAACCACAGTACAGACAGAGGCTGACATGATATCGATGGCAAGGTGGAAAGAAATTGCCAAATACAGCAGATCAATACCTCGTTTCTCTGTTACACCGTTCTGGAGACATAAAATATATATCTTTACAGCTACGAAAATAATAATAATGAAAGTGGGAGATAAATGCTTCCCTCAAGGTAAACTATTTGATTAGCTGAGGGCAAAGGTGACAAGAGCAGTTACACTAAAGTAACTTCACAGTCTTAAATAAAAATGGTGGGAAGAGCAGCAGAAAAAAAGCATAAAATGAAGCTGAACAAGTTCTAGAAGATAAAGATGTAATTCTTTTAGAAATTGGGGTAGCATGTACACAAAGGTAAAAAACTGCTAAGCTAAATAAGGTAGAGCAGAGTTTTCTCCCATAGTCAGACTCCAGTAACTAATCCCAAGTGTTTTGAAATTGCAGCACTATAATTTTCTATCCAGCAGGCTTCAAATATATGTTTAATCTGTGCCATACTTTAAATGCCAATAAGTACTCATAACCATGTTTTGCACTTCACTAGTGAACCTAACAGAATACAGTAAAACACTCCAGTGCTTTTCAGCCTCGGCTGAAGGAAAGAGGATAACTTGGTAATTTGGATGCTCTTGGTCAGTACAGGTAATTAAATAATTTAGAAATGGATGAATTATTAAAAGGACGAGAGCCCAATCCTGCTTCAGCTGAAGGCTGTGTGCGAGTTTGATCATCAACAGCACGGGGAACAGAGACAGGCTTTAGGCAATCGTTCTTTGACCCGTCTTGTTTTCACTAACCTGGGTCAGCTGAAACTGAGTCTTCTCTGATGTAAAAGAAAAAAGTATAATAATTATTCATCAAATGTTTTCAAAATCTAAAAATAAAACTGAAAGTAGGCCCTGTCCTGCACCTCCAGTAGAGACATTTCACTACAGCTTTATTCAAAAATGCTGATTTCCATCTGAAACTTCTAAGATTGTAAATTCAGAACCAGATGACTAAAGGGCCTAGGTGACTACCCAGCTTTCTGAAACCACATCACCTGCTAACAAGTTCCTCAAGATTTCTCTTCAGGAAGATATTAATTCAAACCCCAAAATTTGATTCACATGAAATTTTATTTTTCTACAGAAAACAGGAAGGATTTTCAAAACTTACTTTCCCTCATTTCTGGGGCAAATTTAATTTTCATGAATGCTACAAGCTATAGAAATATTTGAAAAATAATGTAAAGGACTATCATCACATTTTTAGAAATTCACGTCTAACACCAGATTTGTAAATTACTGTTTTGTCTCCATGTTGCTGTTTGAGAACATACTCATGGATAATAAAGTCTAGTAGAAGTTTACTAACAGAAAACCTTAAAGTTCATCTTACATTTGGCAGTGTAGTTTCAGCTGAATAAGCGAACTCCTCCAAATCACACCGTTACACAAGATGCTTCAGTGTAACTTCGCTCTACACATTTCTAGACTACTGCTTCAAAACTAGATAAAGAGGCTGTTCACTAGAGAAAGTGGAATTTAGCAAGAAACATAGACTGTGTTCATATTTTTCCATAGAAGGGAGGGGAAAATTCAGTGTTCTGAGTCAGAGAAGGAATGAAAATCCCTGTAATGGCATTGATACTCCAATACCTTTTAGGACTGTGAAGTCTCTCCAAATGAAACAAGTTGAATTGGTTAAATGATAATGAAGAAAGCAAGCAGGGGGTAATAAGGTAGATAAAAATGCTGCCTGTTTTACCAGAGCAAAGATCTAATTTAGACAACAGTAGTTTTTTAATACACATGGAACGCTACCAGAGTCTTTAAAAGAAACAACCAGTCCTGCAGCTTGCCCAACTTCTAGGATGCTCCTTGCCCACCATGTCCTGGCAGGATACCCACAGCTGTCACCTGCAGGAGCCCAGAGCAGTGAGTCCATGAAAGGTCAGGGTTCATGGAAATATCTCCCATACCCAGGTCCTGTGAGCATCGTGCATCTGGAGCAGCCACTGCACTGAGGCTATACCAGTAAGAGATGCGAGCTTCCAATTTAAACACACAAGTCTATGAAGAAATAGATGAAGCAGAGGAAAAAGTAAAGAAAAAAAGAAAAAGAAGCCTTTCCATGCTGAGATATGGGACATGTGCAGCTCACCATATGACTGTCTCATGCAGTGGATCACCAGGATCAAAGCAAACTGAAGAGCTTTAGACGCCTGGCACTGCACTTCCCTTACACTACTCCAATACACAAGAGCCTCCCAGGCCAAGATCCACAAAACTCAAACTCATGTTTTGAGCAGCCATTCCTCATATCCTTAGCGCCAAGATCTTTGTAAATTCCAGTATGTGAAGCATAGATCTGTTCTTACTTACAGCAAAAACAAGTGACTGAATGTAAAACAACACGTTTAATAAATCTGCAGAGCCTAAAGTACCAATATAATTCCGAGCAGAAAGATAGACATGCATTTCTTAATTAAGTAGGTGATGTTCTAGTTAAAACAAAAAGACAACCGTGGGCCATACCTAAGATTAAGTACACGCTCTTGCAAAGGAGGCTCCTACTACTATCGATGTGAAGGCTTTAAATCACAAAAAATAAACCATCTAATAGTCTGTATTCAATGGTAAGTAGAAAGTCAGGACACAGACTGATTTGGATTAACACATTTTCAGTTATAACAAGTAATTTTACAGAGGATTAGTATCCTGATGGTCTGATCAATACTAGGCACTGCTGCTATTACAGATGAAGAGAAAATTACCCCTCTAGTAATGAAGTGTGTATGTCTCAGTTCTCCTTCATTTGCCAAGTCCATTACTGTAATGGTTCCAGCATTAGCAGCTGAGGCAATTTAAACAGCAGGAATGTGATGAATTTAAAAGCAAGAAACATTTGCCACTCATTCTTTCTTGTATTTTATTCTGCATATGCAAGGCTTCCACCTGACCATTTCCAATATACAAATCATGTGTTATGTGACTATCAACGCTATTTCTTAATTATTGTCTCATTAATAATGGGAAGGTCCAATAATGTGATTACCACAAAAATTGCTACTGGCATATTGGTTGCTGATTCTGCTAAAACTTACACACCATTTACCTAAGCAGAAATATGACATGACAAGAAGCTTATTTAACTGCATCTAAGTTGTTTCATTAATTTTCCTAAATGCAACTTCTAAAAGAATCTAATCTGTCAATCAGAAAATTTTGGTTTGTTTTGGTCTTTTTAATAATGTTTTTTATCTTAAGAGGTAGAACAATAACTGGAAACAATAAATCAATGTAATAGAACAAACCATGATAACAATGTTAAAGTTTTTAAATTTCATTGTATGGCATGGGCAACATCTTTCAGCAATAATTCTAAAATCAAAGCCTTAATCATGCCTTGAAGTGCTCCAAGAATACTTGCATAATTTTCCTTGAGCATCAGTATGTTTTACTTAGTAAACATGTATTATTTTGCAGGCAGCAAAAATGAGGATGATGCAGAAAATAAGACTTTTGATGATTTCTCGGCTGAAACACTGTATATTCCCTTTTTCTCCTTGTAAATAAAATACAAAGCTTTGTGTTATTTAAAGCTTTGTATTTCCTTGCCACTTTGTCCAACATGTCTCACAAATGTGATATTGCATATGAATATCTTTGTAAAAGCCCTTGTGAATATTCAGATATGTGCACACTGTTGCATTTATTATTTGTACAGCAATAACTTTATTGGATTGGGGTCCCAGCTGTGCTGGGAGCTGTACAAACATAACAGTAGTGTCTGTGGAATACATTCTCTCAGTCAGCGTTCCCAGTAATGTGAATTAGCATAAACAGCTACATAAGGTAATTGTCAACTGGGCTTAGTGGTCTATTCACAAGACCCATCAAGCTAATACTTTTACTTTAAAAGAAAATAATACTTCCAGCTAGGTGAGTATCTTCTCTTTCACATGGTAATGACACAGGGTGTTAATATGCAGGGTGGCAAGAGGAAGCATATACAGGATGCAACTAGAACTTGGCCTCTATCATACTGAAACTTACTTAAAAAAATTCCACTTTGACTAAGTCTTGAGAATGTTATGTCTTACAATAAAGATTAACTTTTTTAACTCAGCTGTGACTATCAATCAAGATAATAAACATTGTAAAAGCAAAAGCTTTCTTCCCAAGTCTAAAAGAATGAAATAATCTACTTAGATTACCAAATAGGAGGTTTAATTTTACTTTGCATGGTACCTTTTCTACACCCAGTAAAAAAGAAGTGACAAACTCTGACCAAGAGTGTGAAGAAAAAGGAATCAAAGTAACTAAAAACTGTATTAATTAAAACTGAATTATAATCTAAAACAAACAAACATGAACAATCCCCCAAAGGACTGCTGCATAAAAATGCTTTTTCAGCTACTGAGCAACATCTCTAAACAGCTCTGGTGTTACGCACAGAAGTAATTTTTGCTATGGGGAGACCAGAGAAGCTGGTGCCATGCAACAGCTCCAAAAGAATCTTTAGAAATTTCAGAATAGTTGTGTTTTTCTGTCTACTTAAGATTCAGAGAAATATTCTACAGGACATCAGCATGCCCAACACAGTGCTTAGAACAGATGAGGAGTTAACTTCTGGCTATGGTTTTCCTACTTTTTTCAGACTGTCTTCCCAAGAATGAATTTGTATTCTCCTCCTTTTGGGCTTGGAATACCAAATACTAGCACAAACAATTTCATTTCAGCTACACATTTAATCTTACTTAACCCAACTGAGTGATCTGCAAAGTGGAAATTGCTGTATGACAGCACTGCACTCTACAGAACTTCTACCACATGTACTTGGAATAGAAATGTTCTGTAACAGCACAAATCAAAACTTGCTATATACAAGAAAATTTGAGCCAGAGAACAGCTTATCACATGTAACAAACAAACTGCATAATTACAAAGCAAAAGTCAATCAGTGGGATTCTGATAGGCAGCATTTAACTGTACACAGTTATAGCAAAACAAGAACTTTAATTCAGGATTTAATTCTGGAAAACAAGAGACATTGCCAGGAGACACATAATCCAAACCAGCTTCTCTACCCAACCACTTCCCTCTCAGTAGTAGGCCTCATAAATCTTACTCTCCAGAAGAGGCTGGGTTAACCTCACTAATATTTGGTTTGCTAAAAAATATTTTAATCAGTACCTAAATGGAAGCCTTGGCAGCACAACTACAATAAAGGCACTGTTCCTTTGTCTTCAGTATTTCTCAGGTTAGCAACATAAGCTAAGAACAGCTAAGCCTATAGATTGTTAAGGGTGACTTGGCATACTACCAGGAGCCCAGAGATTACAATTTCAATTAGGCTGCAGAAAATAATCAGTATGAGGATGCTTCCATGGAGAAAAAAAAAAAGGCTTACGTTCCCTCTAGCATATTCCCCCCTTTTCCCATTCTCGTTTGGCAGCCTTTATTCTAAGATGTTCTACAGGCTCATTTTGCTTCACTTTCAATATAGGCAGCTTCTCTCAAGTGGTACCCAACTGACCACATTCCCCTAAGGCATTCTGTAACTATTGACACCATTAAATCCTCTGTAAGAATCTCTTACTATTTCTCATCTTTCTCTATCTGGGCACCTACATCACCTAGTCATGTATAGATCAGTACTCTTGGACCTTACTTCAAGTTTTTCTCATACACTGTTCTTGACACCTCTTCAAGTGCCTTGTCCTCCTACAACCCCTGCCAATGGAGTTCACAGCATCATCCTTTTACTCCCTCACACATATCCTTGAGTGATTACCTTATTAAGGGCAATTATTCTCGTAATGAAAATGATTCCCAAATACCTTCAAGACCCACTGAAAAGACAAAAGCCTTTGGATGGATAGCACAAATGTACAGGCTAAAACAAGTATGGGTTGAGGTTTTCTCTGCAAGGTATTTAGATTGGATGGGACATCTGCATATGTTTTGACATATATAGAAAGGGCAGAAGACAAATGTAAAACTGAAATTATTGTCTTTCAGCAGCTTGGGATAACAGAAGGACTAATTACAAAATGCCAGGTAGTCTTCAAAGACTTGTTATGAAACTTAGTAGGGAAACAGGCTCCAAAGTTTTCTAGTAAAATACTTAGCTGCAAACTTACATCAGACCTTTGCCCCGCCTCTGCAGTGAAATAACTTTTAATGCTGAATAGTAAATTAGTAGCAATACCAAAACCAGCATGTTCCCTGTTCAGGTGTATGAGATTACCATGACAAAAGGCATTTTCTAAATTTATAATGGAATTAGCCTTCCTTTCATTAACGCCACTAATATCAGCACTGTGTTTCCAAACAAGTCACTTACTGTTTCTTAGTACTACTATTTTGTAAACAAAATCAGTTTAAGTACAACAACCATCAGGAGCTGAAGTCAAATATGGTACAATGTAGTAACACAAGCCCTTCAAAGGCACCTGAAACAGCAAACATTCAGCTCTCCCGTGAAGCAGCATCGTCAGTGTAAGTACATAACATTGCACCTGAACACATGAAAAAGAAAACAAACATTATACAGCTCGGGCGGTATAAAAGACTTAAAAATGTTTATTTAGGTCAGGCTTGGTGTAGAGTACTTTTAAATTTAAGAATTGAGGCGCAGTTACATAGCGCATCATCTCACTGGGAACGCTTCAACAAAAACAAACATATTGTCCTTCCATCAACTTTTCATATACCACAGAACTCTCTTTGAAATTGACTATCTCGCCCAGATGGCACGCGCCTTGAGCACTAGCTGCTGTTAGCGCTGTACAAGTGCCCTCACTGAGGGGAGGAGGGATCCAGGATGTGCAGGTTGAGCAGCGCGGGCAGCCCGGCCCGGCCATGCCGGCGGGGCGCTAAGGGTGCTGCTGGCCACGCGCGGCCGTGAGGCGCTGCCGCCCCGCCACCGCCGCCTGTGCGAGCTCGGGGCTGCGGCTCCGTTCTTCTCACAGCGAACGTCACGGCGGCCTCGGAGTCCCCTTGCTCGGGGCTCCAGCACCGGAGCTACCGGAGCCCCGGCGGGCTCTGCCCCGCTCAGCCCCACGAACGGCAGGGAGAGCGCTGGCCACGGACACACTCCTCAGGGCTGAGGGGAGCAGGAAGCAAACGGAAGGTACCTTCAGTTCTTTCTCCCGCTCCCCTGCTCTCCTCTTCATGGCGCCGCCTTAGCCGTCCGCCCAGAGCGGAGCAGCGCCCCGCGGGAACACCGCGCCGTTCCCGCCGGCAGCCGCCGGACCGCGGCTCCGCCCCGCACTCCAAGTCCCGGCAGGCCCAGGGCGGCCCGGAAGGGGAAGGGGCTGGTTGGCAACAGCGGCAGTTGCTAACGGAGCGCTGAGAGGAGCACGGGGCTGGCGGGGCCGTGAGTACTGAGGGTGCTTCTCCTCCTCTAGGCACGGCACGGCACGGCGCGGGGAGGACGGGGCTGCCGGAGCTGCCCGGGGTGCCGGAGCTGCCCGGGGCTGTGTCCTGGAGCGGGCAGTGCCCTGCCGGGGAGGCGAGGAGCGGGGCCGGCGGGTCTCGCTCTGAGGGCTGCGGGTCCAGAGCCGAGAGGCTCCTCGCTCGGTGCCCGTGCGAAAAGGCTGGGAGCCTCAGCGTTTGGTTAAAAGGAGCCCTGTAGGCCTGTGTTTTGTACCTGGGAAGGCTGCCGGGCTGCAGCGGGAGCTGAGCTGCTGTGCCCGAGGGCGGGACAGCCCGAGCAGGGTAGGCGTTTCTTCATGAGGCGAGCTCTGCCTTCCTTGCGGCCCTGCCCCTCCCAGCCCTGTCAGTCACTGCCACTACCGGCGGCTGAGTCAACATTTGGGAAGTATTGTAAAATACGCTGAAGGCAAGACACGGTTGTTTCGATTTTTATGTGTTGAAGTAGGACTTACAGGTCTGAGAGATGTTTCCTCCCCCAGGCAACAGCAGGATGTTGTGATCCCGTTTCCTAATATTCTCCGTATCTTAGCTTTCTTTTCCTCTCCGCCTCCCAAAACACACAGCACTGCAACAGATGATCTTTGAAGGATGATATGTGTATGTGTTTCTACCAAGTAATAAATGAGATTATTTTGGACTACAAGGCAAATAAAATGCAAGCATTTTTCTTTTATGGACTTAGTAGAGGGAGAACGTAGGCTGGACATGTGTTGTGATAAGCTAAAATAGGTGGGTGGTCCTCCTCACATCGTTTATTGAATTCCCTCTACCAGAGAAGTGAAGTAGGATTTTGTAACAAAAGGATTATCTTGGCCATGTCTGAGACTCAAATTCAACATCCACGTTGAAACAATTAAGTTGTAATTTTTATGATTTCACTAGAAATCCCTGTTCTGGGAGTCCCTTCTAACCCCACTGGCTGAGAACTTCTGAAAAGTTGAGTAATCCCCACTCAGTTTTTGCTACTTTTGAATGATGTTGCTACTTAATTACACTTCTCTGAATTATATAAGAATCTGGACCTAAAGCATGAGCTTTGGTAAACATTAATCTTACCACTGTCTGGCCTTGTATAACTGCAAAGCTGTGTACAGATTTTTCTAGTAAATTTTCAGGTACAGATGGTGACAGAACCACTTTTGTAAGTAGTGCAGTGTATAAGGGAGTTATGGTTTTTTGACTTCACTAACTATATCCAAAATTCTTCCTTATACCTAACTTGAAGTTTTTACAGGTAATCCCAGAGATATGGAGAATATTCCTCTCTTTGTATATTAGGTTATTTTCTCTTATTTTTGAGGAACAATATATGCTGAAATTATTGTAGGGTATCCTTTCTTGGAAATAAAACCTGGTTTAAGTTTTTGAGGTTGAGGATGGCATATGGATCTGTCCAGATGCAAATACAAATTTAAATGTCTCTCACTTTGTTATGCTTTCTTTTAGGAAATGCTGTACTCTTAAATGCCATCCCTTTTGTAGCAGTGTTGTTGTACAACTTTGTCAGATGTAATTTGCTTTGGAAGTGCTTTCAAAAGTAATATGGAATGCCATGGAGAACTCTCATATGCTTTTAGAAATAACACTAGAACCAGACTGGGAGGAAAAGTAATTTTGTTTAAGTATTTGTGATTGACACTGAGATAATATTCAAAGAAGAACTGTAGCGTATGTAACATGAGCTTTAATGGTTTTTGATGTTTGAAGTGTCCTCTCTCAAAGCAGTAGCATAAATATTAGTGATTATTAAAGACATAGGTATGTTACTAATCTGGCAAATAAATTGCCAGGACAAATTCTAAATCTGTAAATATATATATATATATATATATATAGTCGCCTTAAAACCAGGAGGCATGTTTGAACTATTTCTCTCTAAAACCACTATATCTGATAAAACCAATTAATATGGTTGGTTTTTTAATTTTCTATTTCTGTGGCCCAGGACAGAAAAGATAGCTGAATGCTTAATTTCTGTCACTTTGTAATGGGAATGAAACATTTCTTCCTCTTCCTTTTGAAAATTTCACCTTCTAAGTTTTCATGGCACTTTAGATTTAAATTTGCTTTATTTTGTCACTTCAAGTCATGTCACCAGCAAGAACTGGCTTTGTGTGCATCTCTGCTATATTAGTTTGCTTACAGCCTAAGTATTTCTGTGGTTTTGCTGCAGCCAGTAATGGATTACTACTGACAATAGTTTTTGTTTGAGTGACAAGTATGTGTTGTTTTGTCTCTGTTTTTAAATGAGTAGATTTCTCTCATACTTAAGATAACCGGTAGAAGATATCCATAGCAAAGTTCCTTTAGCAAGTAGCAAATAGTGAAAACCAGTTTTTGTCTGTGTCTGTTACTGTGCTAGAGTTTTGAAGCTTGATTTTGATAGATCACAAATATTGTAGAGTCATGCTGGAAAAATATTTGTTTACTTCTTGATGTCTCTTGAAACTTGCCAAAGAAAAAAGCCCCTGTCATTTTTCATTTGCGAAAGCAAGGACAATCACATTCTAGAAAGACATGTTATGGTAGCAGCATCTCTGTGGTACCGTCATGAACCAAATTTACATGATCCTCTAGAAGTAGTTTCCCTTTGATCTGATTTGTTGTAGCCATACTGGTACAGGGACATATAATAGTAACCACAATAATGAACCTAGACTTGAGTGAAGCCAATGACTGCAGATAGAGCTAATTTAACAAATTACTAACAAGTTTTGAAGATTTGTAAGAGTAATGCAAAAAGAGCCGAGGATGCTGAGGAGCTGAATTCCGTTTGATGTGTATTTGTTACTGGTTGCCAATTGTGCCTTCGGCTGCGTGGTGTGGATGTTGACATCACAGAGTAGTATTCTCTGTTTCTGTCAGTGACAGCACTGAAACTGCAACCATATTGCATATGTACAAGTGTAGATCAGTTCATTGCAATGGTCATGATAAAGAAACGTTTGTTCCACATGGAAGAAAAATGTGTTCCTGTTTATTTATAAACAGTGAAATCTGGAAATAATATTTTCTCATAAATTTTAATGATGAAAAAAACAGAAGATTAAAAGCAAGACTGACTTGTTGGAAACTAAATTTCTATTAATCCCTTTTGTTTCTTTAGAACAAAGTCATGAGGAGACTTATTTATGATGAAAGAAAGAGATAGTTTAGGCAGCACTTTTGATTATGATTGAATTAAAAGATATTTCATGGGATGTCTGTTGATTATACTGTGTCACTTCTGCCCCTGGTGCAAGTCTCTAGTAGCATCACTGTTAATTTCCCAATACTCTCCTACATGTTTTTGGATTGATTAAGGATTTATATCACCAGAAGAGTATAACAGTGGTTTTGGGGGGAAGACTGTCCAAAGGACTTCATGTCTCTCCTTTTCCTGTTGTTTCAGCGTTACTTGACTCTGTGACCAACACGTAATTTTCTGCACCAGAAGACAAGAAAGGAGCAGCAGTTGTTAACAAGTATGTTCATATATTACAACAAAACAAATGTAGTACTTTTTCACATTAATACTTTCCCCATCTTACTTTGTCATGTAGCTAAACTTTTTGTTGCCTCGAGATAGAAATGTGTTCAGATTTATGAGAATCCTTCATAGAAGAGCCTTTATCTTCAAAAGTAATTTCTTATATGACAATGATTAAAAGAAGACTTAAGAGGATGCCAGGCAACACTGGAATGACTTCATAACCCCCAGCACCTCTGTTTCAACGAGTTCCATTCAAAGTGTGGAAGATGCCATTACTCATCTACCAGTCGATGCCTTAAGCTTTTATCTCTCTTTAAATTAATAAACAATTTTAAAAACCCAACTAAATAAAAAACCCCACATATCTCCTTCCCACAAACACTTGGAAATGTAGACTTAGCCCAAAGATTGCTGAAGACGACAGAACTAGAACTTCAGAAAGCTAACTGTACATACATTAAATACAATTGGTGCTATTGCACAAGAAAGGTGTATTTTTGTGTGTGGATTAAAACAGGCATGAAATTAGGCTTGACAGTTTAGATTGTCCTCTGAGCAATCCAGTTGAGATGGGAGCATTCACAAGTCTGTCATTTCAGTGAATGTGCCATAACTTTTTCCCTCCTTTTATATGGTGAAATGTTCATTCTAGTCTCAGTTTAAATAACAGATGAGGAGGATTTTCATTTGAATTTTGTTATCCCTAGATAAGCCATGCCTGTTGCAGCTGATGTAACTGTGGGGGACCTGCCTGTGAGACGTACAGGTCTAGCTCCAGCTGGAATTGAAGGATTACAAGGTTTGTACCAGCTGCTATTTATTACAGCTACAGACTTTGATCAGTGGCTTCTTTAGTTTCTTCCTAAAAATGTTTCTGATGTTGCCACTCACAAAATTAAGTTCAAATACCATTCAAAATCTGGGTTACATTCTGAAAGATGCTGTGACCCATTCTATATTCAAGTTGCTTGTTATAAGAGGGGAGTTGCTGTGAGATGCTAAAAACTTGAAATGTCATTGAGCTGTAGCATTCATCCTTCCAGAAGAAAAGAGAAATTTTTTGCTGAATTGAGGACTATGCCAGATCCATTTAACAAAATGGGAACCAAAATTACTATGCAATTCTGATATGTTACTCAGCTGCTATTAGAATGGAAAAACTGGGCTTAGTCTTGTATCTGAGTAAATTTACAGAATTATGACAGTCTTTTCAAGCTTCAAGAGAGTATGTTAACTTTGGAACAGATTAGAAAGCATCTCTTTGGCAGTGCTTATTTTTAAATAGTATCTTTGACAGAACCTGGTTACTTGCTAAACTGTTACCTTTGTGTTGTCTAATATGTAAACAGGTTGATGTATAATTTTAATAACTTTTTTTTTAATCTGTAAGAGGAAAGAAAAAGGAAGTGCTTCAAATGACAATAAATCTAAAAAACTTAATCAACAGACTCCTAAGTGTAAAATATAAAACTACTCAAAAAGTTGGGGGCAGGGGGTGCAGTGTTTCAAAGTGAGTTTTTACTTCGAACTACATGTCATTGAATGTATAGAAGGTAATTTAAAGTTGTCTTGGTTTGGGTAGAATCATCAACTGCACAGAATGTAAAAGGTCAGGAAGCTGTGTAACAAATCAGTTGAGAAGAACTGGAGGACAGATTTCTTGATATACATAATGATCATATCTTACTCAAGCAACATGCAAATAAGGAAGAGGAGAAAACTAAAAGGTATGAGAAAAATAAATGGTATAATACATTTATTTTAGCTTACAGTAATATTTTTGTCCTTTAAGACATCAACAAATTAAAAATGCTGATTTCTCTCAGAGCACTTTCTAAAGCAGGTCCAAAAATCACTCTTTAGAATTAATTTTTGTGGTAATTTCTGGTTATCTCTGTGTATGTCTTTGTGGTGGACTGTATTAGATCTCCATGTACAGAGGTACAGCACTGTCTGTCACTTTGGAGCTGTACCTTGGGTTCATAGCTGTGCTGGCAGGGTACAGCAGATGTTCTGGGAACTGTAGGAGGGGCTGTAGAAGGCTAATGATTAATCAGGAATTTCATTCTAGAATCAAAATGGTCTATACAGTGAGATTCCACCGCTATTTTTGTCATTCTCTGGCCTTCAAGAAATTGACTATCATCTAGCCTTTAGTCTCAAGCTGGGCCTTGAAGCTTGAACCTTCAAGGGAAGGTTCAGGTTGGACATTAGGAGGAATTCCTTCACAGAAAGGACAATTAAACCTTGCAACGGAGTGCCCAGGAAGGTGTTTAAGAAAAGCCTGCAGGTGGCACTCAGCGCCATGGTCTGCTTGACAAGGTGGTGTTCAGGCAAAGGTTGGGCTGAATGATCGCAGAGGTCTTTTCCAGCCTAATTGATTCTGTGATCATCTAGTTAGCCCTAAAATACCTTCATAATCAGCTGTCCTCTATTCAGTGTAATAGAAAACTTCAGTGAAGAAGCCCCAGGTATCATGAGGAGCAGAGTACCCAGTGTGCCCAAATGTACCCAAGCATCTTCAGGCTTATTATTAAACTTAGTGCTGTGCTGGCAAACCAGTCAGGGCTCAGGAGAACTGTGCATGGTATTAATACATTGCAAGAGGGCTGATAAATCCAAAAGCACCATGATTCCATTCTCACATTGTGCTGTACTTAATAAAATTGTGCTGCATCCAAGCAAGGTGTGGTCGGAAGCTAGAAGACTCATAAAAAAGCAGCTGAACATATTGCCTCTGTACATGGGACTATTTCATCGTTTTTTGAAGTCCAAAGCATTCTTTCCTTTTGACTCAGTATTCAGTGAGTCAGGAACAAATTGACCAGCATGACATAACTTCCTTCTTTTCTGTCAAGCTGTTGTCAAATACAAGATGGTGGAACAAATGCATTGCTTGCTTATTCCAAACAGCATTTCCTGTCTTTCTGATAGATGACTTACCAAATGCATTAATCATTCACTTAGGTAGGATTACACGGAGTGTCCAAATTGAAATACCTGAATTAATACTTTATGACACAGAAAATAAAAAATACAGTGTTTTCCAGAGAAAAAACTTAACTCCTCAAGCTGAATTTCTTTTCCAGCATCCCTTACCAAAACTCTTTTAACTGGAGGTTTGGAATGAATTTGCAGTGGAAGAACATTGAAAAAACTCCACGTAAACAAAAAACCTGCTTACAGGCAAGTAACATTCTGTAACATCCTGAAGTTATTATGGGTTTTTTTTTGTTTCACTTTTGTTCTTTTAAGTAGAAGCTTCTGTCCAAGTATACAAAAAATAAAACAAGTCCCTTTAAACAAATGTAGTGTGTCCTTATTTTCAGCTTTCTTTCTGGGCCTTCAAAAATAGATTCCCTGTAAACTAGATACAGGTCTTGAAGATGTGCAACCGACTTTGTAAAGTCTTGAACTTGTCTCTCTCATCAAAGCCACCTTTTCTTTCTTTATGTGCCAAGTTTTTTGCATTCACTGCTGGGTATGTTTTCTGTTCATGCATGTTACATCACCCCCATGTGCCCTCCCTGCCTTTTGTTCTAGCTTACCAATGTTTATCAAAACTAAGGGAAATCAAAGGTACAACCCTTGAGACACCACAAGCAAAATTTGTATCCTTTTAAAGACAGATGACAACCATACCCTCTGTATCTAATTATATTCTGCAGCTAGCTGTTCTTTCTCTGTGAACACTGGTAATATTTGCCAAGTATAAAACTAAGTATGGTAATGAAAGCTGTTAAGTCTCTTTTTCTGGAGTACCTCCTTAAATATCACCACCTATATATTTTAGCCACTTTAGACATGAAATATATATTTAAATCCTGAAATACTAGAAATTATATATCATTGGAATGTTGCATATTGTTAGCATTCTTTCAATAGTTGAATGTTCTGTGGAATTGTAGCTTTTATAGTTCGCCCCACCACATCCCAAATCTGTAACTTTACTTAACAGCATGCAGAGGTTCCTATATAAGGTCATGCATTAAAAATTACATTTAAGCAGCATATGGAGTAAATATGTGTCCTCGCTTTACTAACCTTAAATGATAAGCCTTAGGAAACTGTTATTTGTCAGTGCTATAAAGCAGATTGCTGCACAGTGGTTTCAATTATCTTCAAAGAGTTCTTCACAGGCAGTAATAGTTATATCAAAACCTGAAATTTATTATTCAGGTTCTATGCTGAAGTCTTCACAGTGATTATGTTCCTTTCAACAGAATGCTTTTTATGCTGACTTTTCACATTCTTTTTCATCTTTTTTACTATTTTCCCCAGAATGACCACCAAGTTAATACAGCTTGTTAATGATAAAAAGTCTGAACAGGTTGGTGGCGGCCCCAAGTGGCTGGGTCAGGCTTGGAGCTGGAAGAAGCATTGGCAAGAAAGAGTTCATGAGCTTGAGAAACAAAACGAGAGCCTCCTTAGCAAACTCCTTTCAGCTGACCAGCAGCTCCAGATTCCAGGCCATAGAACTTGTCCATACAGCTGTGTTCAATCCTTTTTTTAGCAGTGGTCTCAAAAAAGTAAATGAGGCTGCTGGTGTGCCAGAGCACACGAAGAAAGGTGTAATTCCCATTTATTAAAAGCAGTGGTTTAAATCAGTATCCCTAATAATTGCTTCACTGTAGCAAATCCATACCCCTTTTTGTTCGTCAGTGGGCAATAATAGTACCTGTAGGCAGAAGGGCTGTTCTTTCCCCTTGTCTTTGTATTTAATTGTAGTGGTCATGATAGCTTGTTTGCTTTTGAAGTCCTTATTATGAGAATCCACAGTAGTCGGGGGGGTTAAACAAAAGTACAGATTTGAAAAGACATTAGCTATCAGGCAAGTTTTCTAATAGTGGAAATCACTGGACTTCCTTAGTATAACTTCTCTACATGTTAAAGGGTTATAAAAGTAGTATATGAAAGTTTAGTGTTATCATGTTATAACCAAGTTTCTCATCTGTAGTTTGTTTGCACATGTTTTTCCTTTTTTAATTTCAAGGTTTGTTCTAGTCTCTTGATACATGTGTGCACAACACTGCAGACTTGAAAAATCTATCACACGTGTGGACTTTGAAAGGCAAATACTACCATGCAGCCATCTATAATTGTGCTTTTTACTGTCGAGACTTACTGCTTAAGGCAGTCTCACTCTCAGTCCTTAACTTATTATAGTTACATTTGGAAATCACACTCTTAAACTCTCCTATTTTCATAGGAACATTTGTAGAAATAGTTGTATTCAGTTAACTTATGTGCTGAGCTGATAATGTGTTTAAAAAAACCCCAAGAGTTACAGTCCTGATTTAAACCTGAGTCAGCAGAATTGTCTCCTTAACTTCCAGAAGTTACGGGTCAGGCTAGTGGCCAGTTACACCCTCACACCAGTCTTCATTTTCATTACATTGATTGCTCAGGTATATGAGAACAGAAACAACTCTCATGTTTTTAGACAGATAAGAAAATGTTTGTCTCTGCCAATTTGCCTCATGCAAGTTTTGACAATTTTAATACACCAATGTTTTACACTTCATATCATTAACTGGGCATTTTTATTCCCAAAATCAATTTGTTTGGTTTTTATCTTAACAATGCAAAAATAGGGTAAAAATAAATTTATTCAGGCCCAGTGCTACCAGATAGAAGAGGGCCATTTGGTTGCAAGAATATAAATCAAATGTTGATATGACACAGTGGGAGGACTTACCTTGGCCTAAAAACAGGTCCAGATCTAAGACGTCCTGTGCAGATCTAGGATTGGGACCATATCGATTAAGGCAGAGATTCTTAAACAAAAGAAAACGTGAGTAATTAAAACCCCCCCCCCCAAAAAAAAAAAAAACAGAAAAAGGAAAAGTTGTCCCCAGAACATCCAGCTCAGATAACAATGTTCAGGAATTTTGCAGAACTTCTAGTGTGCTTGTCTGTTTTCTGAGGCCTTATCCAAACTAGAGGGGATTCTGGTAATTTGAGTGCTCTGAATATGCAATTCCTTAACACATTTTCCTAAGGTGAAGACTTACTAGAAATCTGGTAACCAATACTCAGAAGCTGAACACAATAGTGTTGTCTTCCAGAAGGTCAGAGAATACTTTCTATAATATTCATTAGCATAGACTATTTCATGTTTTTGTCTTGCATATATTCATGTCCTGCCCTTTTGATCAATGATGATAAACCAAACAGACTGGTGTTGGATATGTGTCCCTGAATCTCAAATCATTTTTAGTGCAGATCAGAAAACATGCAGGACACTTATCCAAAAATAAAATGCTTGGAAAAATTGAGAAGAGCTTAGCTGTCTCTAGGGTATGAAGAGACAAAAAAACCCCACAAAGAATAAATATACCTTACCTGCTTTGTGTTTGGCTGCTTTAAAAATACTATAGCCAATTGATCCAAAAGATCTTCAATATAATTCTTACAAAATTTTAGGTATAGGTTCATAGCAAACAGTTTTATGTTCATTAATACCCATGAATAATTTAGAGTCTAGAAACAGTCAAAAATTAATGGCCTTGTATAAGCATAAATTAGCAAATTACGTGTAGCTGTACAGTGCAGCAAAGTCAGGCAAACATGCATGAAGGTGTTCATAATAAAGCCTCTATTAGTATAATCTTTTTTCCTTTTTGTCTTTAGCTTTTTCAAAAAATACATGCAAAATTCTACAGCTTTGCATGTATGGTCCCCTTTTTGATTGTTTCAGTTTCAGACTGTTACCTTTAATTGTATTAAGGATCTAATATGGCATGATCCTGCATTTCTTACTAGTTTGATTGCAATGGAAGTTCCTGGGTGAGAAATATGTCGTCAGTTCTTTAACTGCCTTTCAAGGGAGGAACCCCGTTACTATGTGTGAGCATTCTTTTGTGCATCAGTGGTGCTACATAAATAATACATCATAATGTTTGCTATTAAATTATTCACAGAGTCATAAGTCTCCCCTATTCAGAATTTCCTTTATGTAGTTTAAATAGGCTAAAGAAGTTGTTATCATAAATAATTTCTCAGTCTGTGCCTACAGTGAATTCAGAAAATATTTTAAACATTTTTTCATTATTTGAAAATAATCTGTTTTGAAGAACTTCTGTGCTTCATTTTTCTATAAACACTCTTCAAGTACAGCAGATAGAAACTGAAGATAATACCTAAATTCAATGTCAACTACCATATTTCTGTGAAGACTTTTAAGGAGTTTGAAAGTAAAGATGCACTTCAAATTCATCTAAAAATCCTTGAATAAAGTCAGGCTCTAAAGAGTAGTGCAGATCCTTATCTATGTTTATGAAATTACTTGTATTCAGTCCATGATACTTGACATAAGTTACTATCTGTGAGTTCATGTTTGATGTTCTGGAAGTATTTCCTTTATAGTCTATTTCTAGTTTGAAACCTGATAGAAGATATGTTAGTATTTGAGAGTTACTTTAATCCCCTTGTTTTCCAACTCATGCATTTTTTATGCTGTATGAATACTGGAATACAGGAGAAAAGCCTGGAAATTTGGGTGACCAATAAGGTCATCTCAGTTCATCTTTGTAGCTTATGTTTTTGAATTTTGATATTATTATTGCTATTATTATTGTGTTTTGTAAGAAAACATGTGGCTGTCATTCTGCTACCTAACCACATAAAGAGTGTTGAAATTCTTTAGGAACTGTGTGGTGCCAGAAGGACTGTGTGGTGCCAGAAGGACTGTGCTTCCACCAATCTCTTTGCTGTAGCACCATTTGATGTCAGCCTGCTGTTAGGTTACTGTCAACCTTCAGGAAAACATTGTTTATTCTCCTACATGTTTAAGAAGTTCTTGTGAAAGGTTGTACCTTTGAAAGGTTGTACCTTTGAAATAACTATAGCTTCCAAATAGTGAAGCAGCCACAGTTTATCATTAGTCCATCATCAATAAGGAAGGGAGGTACTGGCTATCTTGGGTCCTATATCCACAAAAAATCCAGTAATATTTTAAAGCTGCCTTTGCAGCTTCACTACAGTTTCTGTCTAACACCAAAAGAGCTACGTATGGAGCTGAGTTCATATGCAGTACTCCTTGAGATGATTATTGTAACGTGGCTGCAATCAATGGTTTTTTCCGTATTTAATTGGAGTTAGCTTGGGGATTCTTTCAGGAATGTATAAATCTGCCTTAAGGGACAAACTTGGCCTTTTGATTATTAGACTCAACACATTATAAGTACAAAATTTATCTACAATTAGCTCGACTGTTGGTAATTAAAAGATGGCCAAAACCACAACCTTGTAATTTGATGTCTATGATACACAGTGTGCAAAGTAAAACATTAATTCTAAATAAGGTCATTTTGCAAGCAGGTATCTTTAGATAACTTAATAACCCATAGTACTCTCCAAAAACATCTTTAAAGCCATTCCAGAGTGCATTTGTGAAACAGGTATTTGCATGTTTGGCCATTTTTTTGGTGTTTGGTTTAGTTGACTTTTTTTAATGAAAAAAGCTTATTTACCCATCAGTTTTTAATTCCTTTGGCATTTTTTGCTGCATTGTGACTCTGGATTTAAATCTAGTACAGGTATTATTTAAATCTATTAGATATGTGTAGATTTTTTTAGATAAAACTGCACATTCATCTTCGATGCTTCTGTGCTTGGGAGTCTGTATGTCTGTCTGTCTTGGCCATTGGTGTATTTGTGGTTAAGAACAATTAGCTGAAAAGCCTTTTGCTTATTTTGCCACACAGAGGGCAAGTGACCCTGAGAAGTTTGGTGGTGATAGGTATTTTATTTGCTTGATTTTCCAGTTTTGAATATGAATGGGTAAAGTTTTTGAGCCACTAATCCAGTTAATACAATAGTCAGGACCTTAAGAGCAGTCTCGGCATTGTATCCATGTCTTGCTCATATGGAAGCAAAGACAAGATCCAAGGGATGTGGTTTAATTAGACCTCAATTTTATTAGCTTAGCCATCTGGGATTTACTGGCATAAATTTGTACAGTGGAGGTCAAGATCCTTTCTTTAATCATTTCCTTCTGGAGTAGGTTGCTATCAGTGCCCCATTCCCACACAGCTGGTCCCCAGCCTGTTTTGGGACTCCATTCTATATGCTTTTAATCCAAATGATAAGAGGTCTGGAAAAGAGATTGTCTCTTTGGTGTACTTCAGACATTAACCCCAAAGATAATTCTTAAGCTTTTTTAAGAGTCACTTTCTCCTAACTTCATTTTCCATTTCAGACTTTTAAAGTCAGCATGAAGATGAGGTCTAAAGTGGAAGGATAGAGTTCACATTCCTTATTTCTGCAGTTGTGGTAGAAGGCGTAGAGCTAGATCAGTTTGCCCATTAATTCATGTTACTACCTCCAAAGGGATATTAGTTCCTTTTCTTTTTCTGACTTCTGTTCCAGTGCTACTTTCATGTGTCCAGGTTTTGTGGCAATTTTTTTTTTTTTTTTACGTTTTGGGCAGTAAAGAAAATATTGATTGAGCTGTCTCAGTACAACTTAAGTCTTGCACATTACTTTGAGGGAAATACTTGTTTAAGTGAAAAAATAGTAGTTAATTTCTATTGTTTGTGTATAATCCCTATTTTTAAGATACATCAGAATACCTGGGCAGATGTTCAGGGAGCAGAATATACCTACCTGGGAGGTAGAAGCCTGTGTCGGTCATCTGTTTCTAGTCTACTGGTTTGTGACTTAATTTGTAGGAAAATTATCCTTGCCAAAGAGTCTTCCTCAATTAACTTTGCCTTGCCCACGAAGTATGAAAAGATCTCATTGTTCAACAGCAAGCTCTTTTTCATATACCTGTTAGCAGGGGGCATTTCTTAGGCATATTTTATTTAAATAAATAACTTGTGATTGATATAATGCACTAATAAGTAATTGCACATGCTTTCTGTAGCTCTTAAAATTACAAGAATTGAAATGATCCAAATAACTAATTTTTCACTTCTGAATTTGAATAATTTACTCCATAATATTAGTATTTCAAACTTGTTTAAATCAAATGCTGTTTTGTTCACTGTTGAAAAAATAGTTAATGTTGACTGTCAGAAGCTATGCAGTTTACATCTGTACATCATAAATTTCACTATCATCTGCTCCTTTTTCTACTTAAAAAGGAAAAAAGCCGTCTGCTTAAAAAAGAAGGGGGAAAAAAGAAGCCTTTGAAGGCATCAGACTCTTTTGTTTGATGTGTGGAACAAGATTAATAAAAACGTGCCACTACATTAGCTTTTAAATAACTAGCATGAGACAGTGCTGCTGTCTATACTCACCACAACTTTAATTTATGTAGATAACATGTTTTAGACACATGATAGTTTTAGCATTTAGTTAAGCCTATTTCTTGGGACAGATCTCAGATTTTTGACTGTGTTTGTCTTCTGTGTAGGACAATTAACTGGACAGTGCCAAAACGCAATAGCATTTGATATTTGGAAGAATAAAAGGGAAGTATTTCATGTACTCAGCTGGTTTACAGATGTGTGAGCTTTGTAGTCCATTCTCTTGCTCCAGCATGGCATTGGGATAGTATGTCCAATATGTCTAAAATAGATAACTATTGGAAGAGGAATTACCTTTTCAAATGTTAAATATTAATTCAGATCTTATGATAATTTATAGTAATACAAATCAGAATCAGTTTCTCTTCCCATACTTGAAGAAAAAATGGAAATAACAGTTGCACTGTTCGAAGTAAGGAAAAATATCCAAGTGAATATTTCTTTAAATTTTCATGCATTTTGAACGTCCTTTCTGTTAACAGTACATTGAACAGTACATCCTCAAATCTCATAATCTCAGAATTGTAAGAATATCTACATAGATACTATGCGATTTTCATGTAGGTAAGACACACCTGCAGCATGTTTGAATACAAGCCTTCAGCTGTTACAAATTGCTAAGTCACTTTTTTTTAACAGTGTTTGATATGTTTAAACTATGAGAGGAGATTCCATAAAATAGTATTCTTCTGGCACCATACTTCAGATAGTGGAAAAGTGTGTGGAAAACAAATAATCTCTTTAAATACAGGATTCAGGTTTCACAAAGGTGTTGGTGTATTGTTTGAAGCTGCTGTATCATCGTGTTTATTTACCTACGTTCTATAATGTGAATTATAGAAGAAAAAATCAATTTGGGTACTCTACACTAAATCTTCTCCCAAACATGTTGTAGAAGGGTGGTTTGCAAAAGAGTTCAACTTTTCAAAAGAAAAGTAATATAATAATTCAATTTGTATTTTTAAGCTCATGATGTATTTCTATCTAAATTTGAAGACTAAACATTTGGGACAATGTGGAAATTATCAAGGTCTGTAAACAGCTGGTTGAGAAAAGCAGTGCTCTTTCAGCAATGGAAAGAAAATTTCTCCAGTTTGAAGAGGTATTTGCAATTTGGTCAGTACATTCGCATACTCTTGTCACATAAGCCTGTGTAAAAGGAAAAAAATATATACACTGTTCTTGATTTTGAGTCAGTACTGAGTACATGAAAATAAACCACATACTTTATTACTCTCAAGCTGTTCTGAATGGAGTAAGGATTTTTAGTCTTAAATTTTGGCTTTTTTTCAGAAGGGTCTAAGAGCTTTTAGTGATTGTATCTGCAAAGTCATCCCAGGCAAATTGTGAAGAACGAACTGAGTTCTCTGGCTACTGAAAGTGATGATTTAAAGAGGGAGCTTTGACTTAAATATACTGATTTACCAAAAAAGGAGTACCAGATCCCTGTCACTTTATCAGTTTTTGATAAAGCTGGGGAGATTTGGCTGTTTTGTTCTCACATTTGATTTTAACTTGTGTTCATGTGTTTATGAAAATTATTTTAGATGTCTACTGTAAGTATTTTCTTCATAAGAAAGAACAGTTTTATGAAAATACCACCACAACATGCAATTCCATGGTAGATTCTTTATAGATTTTAGTTACACAGCTCATGCCTGCTTTTCCCATATGTATTTGGAGAACTGCATGTGCATATTGAAGTGGTATGGTTGGAAGCTTGGAAATGGGAGAGTTCCTGTAAGTAGGGGAATCCTAATTGCAGTAGAGCTCTATAAAGTATCCTAGCCTTATGAGGTGGAAGCACTAGGTACCCTTGTAAACACTTACTGCTGCCTGCTTCTTGTTATTTTAGCATGCTAAATGGCACTTGTGCCATTGGATTTGTGTTCAATTCCTTTTTTCCTGTTTTTAGTTTCTGTATTTTTCTGTGCTTTGCCTCCCTCCTCCTCTTTGCTGTAGTACCTATGTCCTTTCTGCCCAAGCAGTTCTTCTGTTAGTAGCTCGAATCTAGTTTTTCATAGGGTGAGCTATGTAGAATGTAAATTCCAGGGGAGAAGGGTTTCATGTGGCTTTTTGTGCTCTTAAATAGCGATAAACTGTTCCATTTGAAATCATGTATGATTTTCTGGTAATTTACAACAAACGTGAAGTGCTTTTGCCTCTTTCTTGGCAGCAGCTGAATGGAAACATATGCATAGGACTCATACTGGTACTTGAAGACATTGTTTCTAATATTCACAGTGAAAGGTGCATTTTGGAGAAGAATGAGCATTTTCTGTGTTTCTTTTTTGTTATAAGAGAACAGATATAATGGTTTTCCCATTTCAAATAATTTGAATGTTTGACATGTTTCTACTAAATGTGAACAACTATAAAATCCAAAATTTCTAGTTTAGATGGCATATAACATACTTACGAATACTGCATGTTTTAGTATTTTTTGTCTTTACCTGGGTTTTTGTTGCTTATTGAGTCCATTATCATTTACGTTCAGTTTTTACCAGTTGAAACCCGTATAATTTGTTCATGTTCATCTTTGCACATGAGTCAGCCCAAAATGCGAAACCATCGAATGATAGGAGCCTATAATTCTGCACCATCTAATGATACTGGAGTTGAGCTTGCTACCAAACATTTACAGGACAGTTTTTTTGCTAAAGAATTTTAATGTAGCCTGTTGTATGAAGGAGTTGCACAACCTGCTTAGAAGAAACGAGGAGTCTGAAACTGTTAGGAGTTTATATTTTATCCCATTGGTAAATTTGTTTGCTTCAATTTATAGACTGAGTATTCAGTGTTTCATAAATTATAATATGAAATATGCTAATCTGTGGAATTACAGATTAAAACACTTAAGAGAGTCAGTTTCCTTGAATGATTGGTACAAATTCTCAACTGTAGTGGAGAGAAGTTGATGTTCATTTGTGCAGTATTTCTAGGAGATACATATCCATTTTCTTTAAATGAGTTATTTCTAACTGACAACAATATCAAGACATGTTTCCCAAAGAAATAACATTCCAGACTAGAAATATTAAACTAAAATCATCATCCTGATTATTGTCATGACCTCAGTCTTGGGATACTCCAGGGGCAGCAGGATAGAAGCAGTTGGTGTATAATGAGGAAAAAAAGTGCTGACAGAATACTCAGATGTGGAAGATGATCCAGGTAAATAATTTATTTTAGAAAAAGAAAGAAAATAAAATACGGAGAGAGATGAAGACTGTAAAAATTTTTTTTCAAAGGTGTATTTCTTTGAAGTCATTGCAATAGAATTCACAGATACAGGACAGAGCAAGAGAAGCACTGAAGAAAGTATGTTAAAAACTAGTGAGCAATACACTTTTTTACCTCTATGAAGTAAGACTAACTGCTAATATTGTTTATTCTCCATGATACTTTCTAACTCAGGAATGAAATATGAAAGGTTGAAGATCAAGTTGGTGATTGGTATTCAATGGGGTTTTATTTTTTTCTTGTATATTCAGACGAGAGTGTACCTAAACAATTTGTACGGGATTCAGATTCAGCTTCTCCATTCAACTACCTTGTAGGAATATTAAATGGAAAAAAATAAAGCTAACTTTTTTCTGTCTGCAGTCATTAAGCATTATCTATACTCACGTCTGTGTTTAGCATAAATTTTTGTACAATCATTTTATTAAACAGAAGATTGGCTTGTGGACTCTGTTGTTTGAAGTCATACTTTGAATGCGATTTACATTGAAATTCTTAATGAGGCATTATTAAAGCATTTGTGGAATGTAGGCATTATAGTATTAACTAATATTCTGAAAATAGAGGTTCCATCAGCATCCTTCATTTAATATTAAAATTGGTTAAATGAGCCTTGATATAATCCATTGAAATAAATGAAAATGTAAAAGAAATCTGAAGTCACTCTTTAAAGTTCTGCTAGTAGGAAAATAGATCTAAGTGTATCAGGATTATGAAACAATTATATATCTACAATTAAGGGTTAACAGAGCTGTGGCAAGATCTGTGATTACCATAACTGTGGTCAACATTCATTTTTGCTTGCTACTGCAGTGTTTTTTGGTCAGCATGTCTAACCACTGTAACCACAGTAAAATCTTTTAATTGCTTAACAGATGTATTTCTTGGTCGTTTTCATCGTGACTGAACTGTGGGTTCAATGTTCATGAGAGCACCAAGAGTGCCACCTTCCCCTGCCATGCATTCAGTTACTTGGATCAAGAGTGTCTCCTGTTGACCACATTGAGAATATGTACACTAAATACTGCCATGGGAGACCACTTGGAATATGCTTCATGATGCTTCATTAGCAGAAGGTGATGAACTGAATGAACAGCTTAAAGAGGAGCAGTCAAAGTGGTTCCATCTTCAAAAAAAACCTGCAATCAGTAAATATTTCAAACAAGGACAGAAGAGGTAAGGCTGTGGTCAAGAGCTAGAATCTTTTACTTAGTACCTACAGATAAGGGAAAATTAAATTATGGGATACCTTTTAATGTAGGTGGTGTGGATAGACCTTTCAAACATATTTAGAAGACTGACCTGGTACTGTATATATTCTTACCCTATTCAAAAGAAAAGCTTCTGACTGCTGTTTGCATTTCATAGAGTTGGGAACCACACCTGGTCCCTGTGCCATGTTGTCCAAGCATGAGTGTTTGGACAATATTTGAGGTTAAAGCATAAGATACCATGTCAATTCTGATACTAAACAAGTAGTTTATTAATGGAAAAAAATCACAGTACTTGGTTAATTGATCAGATATTGCTAGTTTTAAGTATTCTTTGAACCTGATTTAATTAGAGTGTAATGTTACATCTTACTCAGCAGTTCAAATCAGTCACTTCTGTTTCTTTCTTTAGTGACTCTCAGAGACTTGTGTCATCACTCACAGTTGTCCAGATACAGGGCTAAAAATCAAAATGTTTCTTCCCCATTTTCTTCAGTGTATGATGAATGAGTGAGCAAACTTACTTGGTTTTTCTTGCATTTTGTAATAACTTCTATTTAGTTTTACCACCTACTTTACTGTTCATTTTATATGAACCAAGTTTACCAAGGTTACCTCAAAGATATTTCCTCCAGACCTTTTAAGTAATACATGGAGAGTAGATATTCTCAGTTTTAGTATCTCGTATCTTTAAAACCATATCCTGCTTTAGTGAGTGTTTTAGAAGCAAGGATGTGTTGTTTCTATAATGTCAATAAAAATATTTTCTGTGCAAAAGTCATATACACTAGCTAATGCTGATACTCACTTACTAAAAGGAAGTTTAAAAATTTAATGCTCCAGGTTTTATATTGTTTTGTGTAAGACAGAATGTGATTAGATACTGTTGATCAACTGCAACATGCTGGTCTCAACTCCATATCAACAGCACAAAAAAGACTTTGGGCCAAATGTAAATCCACATGGATTTATCTTATGAAGCTTCTAAGAGACAGTTGTATTAAAAGAACAAATAATAGCCTGACATTGCCTAAAAATTACTTTCTATTTCTGTTCACACATTCACAGTAGTTTCCTATTGTGCTGTGCATTACTTGAAACTTCCCTCTTCATTTTATTTACAGGGAAGAATAAACAATCCAGAAAAAGAGAATGAACTCTTGGAGAAAAACTATTACTAGCTGTAGAAGGTAAATTAGGATTTCTGGATATAGAAAATCTGATTCCTGTCCTTTTTTACTAGATCCTCATGTACTGTATGCTGAAATGTGCTTATACATATTGTTTGTGCTCATGTGTAAATATGTTCATGCTGTAGTTCATCATATGACTGTGTATATATGGAAATTTTAATGGTGCTCTGCTGTATTTTATTGGCTCTGTTGAAACAGAACAGCTTCCATACTTGTTCTAATTCTCTTGAAATAGTAGGTTACTTCTTTAAAAATATAATTAAAAATAAGTAGGAGTCATTTTATTTTAAACATAAATTCAAAAAACTCTTACTTAAATTTCTAGTAGATTTTTTAGGGTTATTGAATGAAGTAGACATAGTTTTTGGTAGACATATATTCCTTTGGGTTTGTCTTGGGTTTGAGTTTTTGGTTTTAGGTTTTTTTTAAAAAGTGGTGTTTGAACATTTAAAGTTCTTTCAGCACATCTCAATGAACTTACATAAAGTCTGGTATTTGACAGCTTCTCCAATGTTTATTTTTAAGGGGTGGTTTAGTTGTTTTGTTAATAGTCACCATTCCACTTCTCCTGATTCTGCTTGCAATTTTTATGTAGGATCATATGAGTTTTTACAAAGGTTCCTATACTTAATAAGATGTATAAGTTTTATTAGTAGTGCTTAAAAAAAAATGAAAATACATTGTTAAGATATGATACAGAAATTCTCTGGTACAGAAAGAAGTAATTTTAATTGCCATAAGCATATTAAAGGAAAAAATTATCTTCAAATGAGCTTTTCCTTTATTGTGAACCTGTGTTGTCTTTTCCACTAAAGAGGGTTAGAAAATAAGATACTTGGCCGAGAGCTAATAAATGCAGAAAGTATATCTTGAAGTCTTTTCTTGTATCCAACTTACTTCTTTTCTTAAAATTTGCTTGCCTTGTCAGCGTGATGTCTATCAAAAAAATGCCAATGACTAAATATAACGTGAATAATACCGAATTTTGTTTATAGTATTCTTACAATATTTATCATACTTCTTATACAGACTTTGGTGAACTTAAAAGTTACAGTAAAACAGTTATAGTTACAGTAAAAACCCTGAAGTTTTTATAGCATAAGCAGCTTAAAGCATTTTTTTTTTACTTAGGAGATGGAACTTTTGTATAATCACAGTATTTCATTTTGTTGGTCACTTGTCTCTTTCACTTAAGTTAATTGCTGTAGATTTCTCCAAAATTTGATGATGTCATAAATAGTTCTGATTATGTTTTATTTTATTCTCTATCATTATTCAGCAAAATAATTCTTACTAAGAAATCAGCTTACAATCTTAGCTTGAAGTTTTCTGTTCTACTTAAAATCATAATGGGACAACTTAAAAAGATGTTTAACTAGAGAAATTGAAATAAGCTTCCATTATAGTACAGTAATCTATAATACCGTGTGTCTTTTCCTAAAATGATCTGTCTTTTCAAATACTCTCATTTATATATTGATTCATGTTTCATCATTCCATGTTACTGTATAGGTAACAATAAATTAGAGAAGGATGGTTTAACTACCATTTAATGGCCTGCTTTTCCAGTTGCCTCTTTGGACAATACAACTTCACTACCTCTTACATGTAGGTGCTAGCAGTGGATAGGCCAGTGTCCACAGGCGCCAGTTAATTAATTTTTTTTCCACTTTTTTAATGGAGGAAAAGGTGCACAAACCCATTCTTTGCTAAAGGTATTTTTGGGAAATTTATTTGATGTTGATTGGAATTTTGGCAAAGCCAAGTCTGCAGAACTGGCTCTGAAAAGTTTGCAAAGAACAAGTATTAATTTGTCAGTTGACTTATTATTTGTCAGTATCTAAGAAAACAAGCCTTTGTATAAAAAGGTTTGGAGGAATTATTTTCATATGACCTTTTAATGCAAATCTAGCATTGCTTAAACTCCCTACAAAGGAAATGGTGCCAGATGTGGTTGACCATTATAGTTACACAGATGGCTCCAACTCCAGTGAAATACAGTAAATATGAAAGAAATTCCACATGAATTCAAGTAAAAATAATCTTAAAATTCAAAAGAAGAAAGCAACACACATGGACTCAATTCAAACTGACATAAACATTAGCATTATATGGGCTTGCATAAAACCTATCTTCCAAAATGTTCATTTAAACATCTAAATTCTTAACTACCATTATAGTAAGTCATAATGATTTTTCTGCCAGTACAGTCTTCTGAAAAACTGAAATAATATGTAGCTACATCTTTATGTGAAGTAGTTGTACCTAATGCTGATGAACTCCCATATAACTGGGTGTTGCAGTCATTCAAACTTGAAAACATTTTCATAAATGTGAAAACTAACAGTATTTCTTTTTATTTAAGAGATTTATGCTTTCCTTATGGAAGCCAGTCAAACTTTAAGCAATTAGAGAACACACTGTCTCTTCTGTACCTTTCCAGTACTGTGGAATGGTAGTGGTTTCAGTGCATTATATTGCCTACATATTATCTTCAAAATAATAGAGTGATGCATATATTACTGCAGGACTTAGAAGCTTTGCTTAAGTTCATGCATACTGTAAAAACAATCACACTCTAAGGTGCTCTATGCCTAGAGAACTGCGTACATAGGTTAGGTATGAGAAAAAGACAAAATACAGGGAAATACAACTGTTTCTATGAAAAATAATTACTAGGAATATAAACCCTGTATACTTCAGAGTTTACAATTCATGCTATAATATTTTATTCTTTGATGTTAAAGTCATTCTTCAAAGACACTAGATCTAAATATTCTTATAGGTACTCAGAACTCTTTCAGTCAGCAGGTATTTTGTGAACCTATGTGGGCTGTCTCTTCTGCAGCATTTCTTTCTCCTCTCTTTTTGTGGTCAAGGCTTGTCACATAGATCTCTTGAAGATATACATATATAGATATCAGAAGATTTTTAATACATTTATATATGTAAAATATAAAGTTTGTTAACTGCTGAGTTTCACCAAAATAAAGAGTTGAGGAACTGACTCCTTTTGTTTACAAAACCCTACAATTACTGAGTTTTCACAGAGTACAAAAGTGAATAGACTGGTTTGTGCTTGGTTAAGATGGACATTGTTCCAGTAAATAAAAATGCAAGTATTGAAAAATAGTAATAAGAAGACTATATCACTCACTGTCTAATTTATATGAAAACTCATTGCATTGCTTTGTCTTTTTGCCTACTGAGAATTACGGTGTAAATTATGTAACGTACTTAATTTTGTTTTAATCTGAGTTGTGTGTTTTGTTGTGGTTTCAGCAGTTCCAATTCTGTGTCCAAGCAATCCTTATTGCACATAGATTGGTAGTTTACAAGTATATAATGTGTTACAGGCAAAGTAGTTATTCTAATTTCTCGTCTCACCTCTGTTTTTTATTTCTTAAAGTAGGAGAAAGATTACTTTAAATGTGCTTCTTAATCAGTATCAGAATTGTTGTTTTACAGTATGAGAAAACTGTTGTCACTTTGTGGTCAACATTTTTCTTTGAACAGGCAACTGACTTTATGCTCTGCATGTTTCACAGATTTAAAAGAAATCAGGTGGATGATCCCAGTTCTCTACATTAAGAGGTTTTGTATGCGGAAAGAATGGTTTTGTTAGTTGTCAGTTGCTGAGGTTTGGAGTTGTGGATTACTCTGGGATATGCATCTGAATTCCTTTTCTAGTCCCACAAATGTTGCATGCTGCCAACTTTTTGACTTTGGAGCTCTAAATTAAGGCCAGTTCCTTTGCTCATCCCACAAACTCTTTCATGTTTTTTAACCGCAGCCTGAGAAAGGCGCCTTGGTTTCAACAGCAGCAGACCAGCATGTGTTTACTTAATTCCTAAGACATGATGACAGTGGTCTCTGTGCCACTAAAAGCTTTTTTCTTTATTATTTTCTGTTGAAGCTGATTTCTAAAAGTTTTTCACATGCCATATGTTTTATTGCAGTGTCTTCTGTATGACCCATGAACAGCAATGGAAATCAAAGGAACAGCAAATGAAACTGCAAATTGCTAAACTAGAGATGGCTATCAAATCTGATTTAGCAGACAAAAATGAAATCCTTGTCAAGATCAAAGTAGAAAGAGGTACATTTCTGAAAAAAATCTAATATTTTCTCAAGATGTGAGGTCACACCTATGTTGAAGTTCAGGAATATTGCCCAGAAAAGTGTACTTTCTTTCTACTGCTGGTGATTTCAAAGCTACCTTTTAAGTGAACATTTGTACAATGTGCTAAGGTTATGACTAGCTATTGAAATTGATCAAATATGCTGAATGAGGCTCATATTTTTTCAGCTGCATTTATTCTTCTTCTGCTGGGTTAATACTTACTCTTTATTCAGTATTTCTTCTCTCCCCTACATTGAAAGCTCTTATGGAAAAGAGGCCCATGTGACAGTCTCTGTCAAATCATAGTCACTATTCTATTTACTGTGCAATGTTACATGAAGCCTATACTGGCCCTTGGCCATGTTTAATTGTCTTTCAACTTTATTAATTCCGAAATTTTTAATATTTTCAGTATACACTGTGGCTAGCACAGGTCTTTCTCGTGAGAACATTTTTGCTATGTTTCATAAACAAAGATAAAGTTTGGATGTTTTGCAAACAACGTCTCCAGATTAGGTCAGTTCAGGCTTGGCCAATTAGGCCTAGGGGGAGGTTTCTGGCTGTCCAATCTGGGTGACCTCTGAAAACTCTATATATATGGAAATCAAAATAATAAACGCACTTTTCTCTTTTCTTGTCTGAGAACCTGGGTTTTCTCTCAGCTAGCGGCTCAACAGCGACAACACACTAATTTTTGTTTACAGCTATGTGCATTTACAGTAATACACGTTTCTTAGAATATACTGAACAGATTATTTCATATGTGTTTTTCCCATGTTGTAGGGCAACTTCTCAGGAAATATTTAAGACTTTGCAGTCTCTTTTTGTATCTCAACACTGTGATATATACTGTGGCAATATATAAAGTTTACAAAAGAAGAGCAGGGACAGGAAGGAACCTAAATATTTTTAGACTTGATTCTTCAAATGTGTATTTTTAAAAAGGTGTATTTCTGTTAACAATCTAATGGAGTGAAGTGGACCAACTTGTTAAGAATCATTCTTCTTAGGAGTATGCCTTCAGTTCATCATGTGCTAAACATTAAGATTCTGAGTAGCTTTATTGACATCTAATACCAGATTGAATCTTTAAACATTTTCTCTGACCACAACAAGTGTTTGCAAAATTTGCTTTAAGTGATACTACAAAAAAAAAAAAGATACCTTAAGCTACATTAATATGAAGTTGTGACATATTGACAATTGTTACTGACAGCTTGATTATGTAATGCTAAATTTGAAGTGATTTTCAGAGCATGAAAATATTATGGGCTGTACTATTATTTGGTTAAGCTGAATGTGGAAAATTAGGCAAAGATTTCCATCTTCTGTCCTTCCTATGGGCATAATGTTCTGTGCAGTCTTTCCCTTCCCCAGATGGGCACTTAATAGCTTCTTGTGCTGTTAACTGTATTGCTGGGGTACTGCATTTTCAATTGCTATTGAACTAAGTTGCTTCAACTTGAGTAGATGTTCTAATATCCTTCAAGACCTCTTATATCTGGGATTTGATTACAGTTTCTTATCATTGCTACTGCAGAATTATTCACAGAATCACAGAACGGTTCAGGTTGGAAGGGATCACAGTGGGATCATCTCACAGAATCATAGAACCTACTGAGTTGGAAGGGACCCACAAGTACCATGGAAGTCTAGCTTCTGGGCCTGCACATTTTGCTCCTGTTTGCATGGAGTTTGTTTTGCCTTCCCTCTAAAAATTACCAATACATAGCAAGCGGAAATAATGAACAAATGGAGTAACTTTGGAATATAGCGCAATAGGTATTGTGAACAAGTGGTTTGGCCACTTAAAGAAACACTATCAAAGGTTTTAGCAAAAGCAGGGTTTAATAAGAATTTATGAAAACATGACTTTACAGAGTTGTTGGCAAGGCTGACGTACTATAAAAATTTAAGCATACAAAGGAAGATCAAATTAGAAGCAATTTGGAATGACTTTTACTAAAGTCAGGAATGCAAAGGGGGCTAAGTGTGCCAAGATATGGATGCAAAAATAAGGGTGCATAAGAGTTTAACAGCATTTAATCACTGAGTATTTTAACATTTACCAAGTGATTCCATAGGGTTCACTACAATTATAACAATGATTTAACTGTAGACATGAGATAGTAATATTCATACTATAATCAATTCACACCCACAGAGCTAAAGTGATGTGTGCACCTATGTGTGTACAGGTACCTATCAGCCTAAAAGGTACCTACCATGGGTTCAGTGAACAAATCACATCAAATCCTTTGTGTTTCCCAACAAGTAGGGTTTAGACCTTGAGGACTCTGGAAATGTGTGGGTAGAGATCAGCCCAGGCCTCATTGTCAGCTATGGTCCTTGGAGTGTGGCAGATTTGAGGGTCTGTGAGCCCTGTGAGGTGTCCCATGCAGAGGGAGGTGCTGGCACTGCTGCTGTGTTCCAGGAGAGCTCCACGGGGCCTCACTTCTGCAGGTTTAAGATGATTGACTTTAGTCATCACTAAGTGTCCAGCCTGGACATAAGCATGCAATATTGTATCCATTGATGAGGTGTTATTCCATATAATTGAACTCAAAGAGAACCAGGGGAGAAAGATTACCTCAGAGTAAGTTATGCACTAAAGGTATTTTACCTTAGAGAATGTTTGTACTGTGTAGCAAGGCTGATTCTTTTTCATATGATTCTAGCTTGCTTTTGAAACAGAAAATACTGTATAATTTAAGTTGTAAATTGCTAACTGAATAAGATGGTAATAGGGTGGGGTTTCTTGTTTTGTTTTTTTGACTGAGTCTTGTAGAGCTGAAAGAGCTGAAATATAAATGAATCTGGAAATCTAAGGGGCTGTATATATGTTGACAGGTACCAAATGATTATAATAGTTGTGTTTTCACAAATACACATCGTTAGAGAATTTCTTTTTACTATATCAATTATTTGTTACTGCAGTTGACAACTTCTCATTGTTTCCCGTGCTGAATAAGCAATACCATTGTTTAAAGGCTATGTATAATGAATGTGGGCCATAACTCTTCAAGTTTTGAACTTTAGTAATTTTTACTGTTCAAGGAGTGTTACAAAGACTGTAAGTTTATCTTTTTATGTAGCATGTGGGACAGGTGGTTAAACAAGAAAGGCTAGCAGATGATAAGGTGGAGATGGCTGAAGAAATTCAACAGGAGACAGAAAAGCTCTCACATCTGTCAGGGGAGCAGTTAGCTGACCAAACATCAATTACTTCTGGAAATGAGACAGAAATAACTGAAGAATTGGAACCAGAAGGTAGAATTCATTTTTATTAATAAGTAACTGTATTTTGTTAATAAATCTATGTCTCTTTCCATTTTCTTAAGCATTTCTTACTAGCAGTGGGAGCTGCCTCATTATGAGATGCTCCATGACAGAAATTATGTTCGGGTGTACTTTATAGCTGAAACTGGGTAGTGGATATAGTGGTGTTATTTTCTTCCCAAATGGAAACTGTATTGTAATTGAATGCAAAAATCTGGTATCTGACCTAGATTCATAAAATATTAAAGGAAACCTGGCTTCTATTTTAAATGTCTTTATATTCTCCCTTAGAACTATGCTGTTCTAAAGACTATTTTAATGAATATGCTCCTTTTGTCTGCAGATAACAGCCAATGCTGCTATTGGAAATCCTTTCAGACAGAGAGAGGGGTAGTATGTCTTATCATATTCGTCACATAAAGTTGTTAGAGGCAGATTTATTTAAAGATTATAAAAGGCAGGTCATCCTGTTCCACCTCTGAGCTTAAACTGTTCATCATTGAAATAAACCAAGTCCACAATACCAAGTTTACATTAAAAGCACAAGCAGAATGGTAGAATTTCTTGTTCATTTGTTTGCAGCTCATGCATAAGAATTCATTAGAAAAATTGGAAAAACATGACATTGAATCCCCATTGTGTTTATAAGCAATTTGCTTCAGAGAAAAAACCCCAGAATGCTCTAAAAATAATCCACCTGCATACAGAATTACTTTTTTATTTTAAAAAAAAGATACATTATTCTTTATGTGTGTGTGGTGTTAAACATAGAGGAAATCCACAAATTCAGGCCATGTTCCTATATAAAGCTAACAGTTGTTCATACCTCAGTTCATCACAGGACTTAGATCATTCCAGTTCTCAACTTTTATCTGGGAAACACTACTTTTTTTTTAACAAACCAGAAAAAATACAGTTTAGATGACTCTAAAGGTCATTGATTTGCAGTGTTAATATTCTTCAAGGAATAGAAGATTTGCCTGGCACTTATTCTTCATTTGTTAGAAAAGCACATATATTGCTATCAGGTTCCTCAGCAAGTCTCAGATGGACTACAATACAGGGGGTTTAACCACATTGATTGTGTTAATGTTTTTCAGATCAAGGTGATAGACAAGAAGATGATGCTGTTGAATCAATAAAAACTGACAGCAACAACTGTACTATTTCAAGTCCATTATCCACAAATATTAAACAGCTGAGTCAGAATGTTGATGGCAATTATTTGGCCAGACTAAAAAAAGTATTTTGAGATTAATGCACTCTAAAAGTAGCTTTGCTATATCTAACATCAGTTTTCAGCAAAGTTATATATGTACAGTATCAAGTCACTTCAGTGTACTTCTTTTTCTATTATTATTTGTGGGCAAGTACACTAATGATGTTCTCTTGACTTATTCTTAAAACCAGCAATTAATTAGCATGAAGACATATGTACAAAATAAGACAGCATTAATACAAATTTGGAAAATTTACTTTGAACAGTATTGCAATAAGATAGTTCTGTAAAAAAAAATACTTCATGCTTTTTTATCTAACACTGGCTGGACAATCTTAAAAAATATAAAACTATTGCTTAAAATTGATGACAGTACTGCAAACAGTTAATACTTTTCTGCTCTGTCTTAGCCTTCTTTTAAAGGACTCAGGCTGTACTGTTAGATCCTATCAGACTTTACGGTTTTCAATGTTGTGCGAAGTGATATCCTAGAGGTAGCTTGATTTTTTTAATGCTCTTTTCAAGGCTGTGAGACATCCTACAAAGCAACTAGCAACAAGAAGCAATTCTTTGTATTGGAAATATTGCTCTCCTGTTTTTAAGCTGTAGGAGTTTAGAAATGCTATCTCTCACATATTCTTCAGAAAGATACGGAAGGTACTTTTGAAGACAGAATTGAATTGTTTATATGTATAATGGTAAAAAATTGTCATCTGTAGTTTGAAAAGTAAAATGACTGCTACTCATCTCTATTAAGTCAAAATATAATACACTTGCTCTGTAATTTTCTAGTCATCGTGTATTTTATTTTATCACAATTATTTAAGAGCACTTCTGTGAGAATTTTGTGTGTAGATTCATTTCAGTTTCATCAGTTTCTACCTTTCTCCATTGATCTGTTTCTCTGATAACAAAAATGCATGTTCATGAAGGGTAGATAAACAATAAAACCTCTAAACTATTAAGACACTTTATTTGATACAGATTGGATTTGAAAAATATGCATTGGTTTATATGAATTCTTGGGTTAATTGTATAATACAGCATGTCAAAATTGTTACTGAATTTGTATTTTTTTAAGATTAAAAATCACCGCCTTTTATCTTTTGAGATAAATATCCTGCTGGTAATCAAACACTGTAAATAAAACTTGTGATTTTTAGAGATTGTTATGCTAATTATCCTCTAAATCTGAGTTGTATGCCAAACTGTTTAAGCCATTTAAGATCATACTGGGGTTTTTTTGCATGTTGCAAATTAGACAGTTCATGGTTATTTCTTAGATATGTTGATCATAAAGGATATCTAACAGATTTTCCAGTACTTAACTGTACCACTTGCTTCTTTCTCTTTTCTTCTTGTCTATGATGTATGATTAATCATAGATTACTTCATTTTGTTTCATTTCATTTACAACATTTATGAGCTTCACTTTGTCGGTATGAAATGCTTGTCCCCTTCTTTCCTTTCCAAAGTGGCATAATTAGTGTTAGCATCTTTTTTAACAGGCTACATAAAGTTTAGTGGCTGGATTAAATCAAGTCATTAACATAATGTGCTATACAATTTGCCCCTATCTCTTTTCGTTTCCAGTACATCAAAGTGCCACGGAGTGCCAGTGTAATTGGGCCTTGCTAGCTTGTCAGGTTCAGTCAGGCTGATGGCTGCTGCTTTTACTAAAAAGCTTCCAGGCATGATAATTAATAGAGAAAAGAAGTCTGAGAAATGTAAAAGTTTGGACAGTTCTCTATGAATATTTCATACATTTGAATAATCAGAAGTTAACATTATCAATTTGATGTATAATACATTGATTAAAAGCCTTGTTTCAGATCCTCAAAATAGACATCAGAACTGGGAATTTGCATTTTCTTTGGCATGGTCTTTAAAAAAAAAAAATTAAAAAGTCTTTTCTCTTCCATTCCCTCCTCCTTTGCACTCCCACATCTGCACCATATCCTTACAGGAGATTAAATAGCATTGAATTTTCACAATAATTCAAATGCTGTCAGCTTCGAAGTTGTGTTAAAATGTGCCATACGACAATTACTGGCAAACCCAATTTGTTTGGTAGTGGTTCTGTTTTTTCTGTAGATCTCTTTTTTTCTTGCAGGTACCCTAAGTGCATTCTCTTGCACTTTATTGATAGCAGTCATTACCTGTACCTGTAAGTTAAGATCTCAAGTTCTAACTAATTTTGACATGAAAATCTTTCTTAAACAGTAAAAAAGCAATACCAATTGCTCATTATTCTCCTGGTGAAGAAAACATGTTTGTGTTAAGGTGAGAAGTTGTAAAGCATAAAGCTTATCTATAGCAAAGCAATAGATAGTGTTCCTTTTATTATGCTTTTTTTGTACAGTTACTTGAATAGTGTATTTCCTCCTATGTGCTAGGTGTATTCATCAAAAAAAGATAATAATTTGGATATTGTACTGCAGTTTTAAATTTCGGCTGACTTGCTTTCTCTTTACACTTATTTTCTGCAGGACTTGAATGCCTTTGGTGTACTTCAGGGAGATTTTTGAGTGTTCAATGTTTTTCTCAACCTCGTTTGTTTTGTGACCATCTAATCTGAATTTAGAGAATGGAATTTTAGTGTTTTAGTATAACCTGTGTTACTGAGTTGGCTTAATTCTACTGTGCCAGAAATACTAATCCTTCATATTCTCCTAGTCCTGTCTAGAACTAACCTCAGTTGCTTTGTGCTTTTCTTCTGTAAGAAACTGGAGAAGTAAAAGTGCTGCACCAGCATATTTAATAAAACAAGAAATAAAATCTATGAAACAGAACCATCTCATCAGAGTAAGATAAAAAAAACTTGTTCAACTTTGTAGTCAGTACTTTTAAAGACTACTGATTGGTCTAAGATTAAAAAGAACCATTTGCCATTCTCCATCTTTAAGGTGGTTGTTTGCTGTGGGGGTCACTATAATCCAGAAACTTAAGTAAAAGAAAGTTTAAAGAATACAGGAAATACCTAAGCTGTGTTTTGCCACTGATAAAGTGTGAGATGACAGAAGTTTGAGTAGACACAATGCTGAAATGATGGATTTACGACCTCCATGCACCCCTTGTCAAATATACTTTGAAGCTGTAATTGAAAGCATGTACTGCAAGTCATTCTTTGTGATTGAAGAAATGAAAGAAGAGGGAGAAATAATACCAAAAAACCCCCAATCACCAGCTTTTAAAATGATTGAAAACTACAGAATCTTAAGTCATTACCCATTATTTTTTAGATAACAAATAAAACTAATTATTTAGAATATGAAATTAAGTAGAATACCAGATTTTAGGCTGAATGCAGAAGTCCACAGGAAAAATATCAGCATGAGTAATTTTCAGCCTAGCTGGTAATTTTTTTGAGGTTATGAATACAAATGCTCCTCAGTTGCTTACTGGAGAGACTAACTAACAGAGCTTAGGGACATGGAAGTGAGTTATGATGAATTTACAAATAGAATGTATTTTTCTACCTGGAGGTCTGAAAAGTAAAGGATGGGATTTGCAACTGAGTTTTAGTTTGATCAGTTGTGATAAATATCACCAAGCATCATTTTTCACACTGTGCATATTACAAGAATCAAGTTCTATTCATTTTTGAAGGTCTGTATTGCTCTCACACAATAATGTAATGACAAGGGGACGACACAGTATCAAATACTAAGTATTGAAACTAAATTAAAAACCCAACTATATTAAAAATGCGCAGTTTGATGCGCTTTTTTACTACAAATGCACTCCTAACAAATGAAGATGCTATACTGATACTTCTGCTGTCTTCCCATAATAAGAGGTACTTTTTTCCTTTAGGGATTAACTTTCAAATACAGATTTTTGGAATTTAATTTATTTTTTAAATCAAGACAGAAGTCTATGATCTACATATAGAAAAATACATGCATTGCTATGTATACAAAGGCAGAAATCCTATTACTTTTGTCTTGGACTAGATTTTTACATCATATTGCTACTTATTTCATCTTATTTCTGTAACTTAAATGTCGGTGTGTATTAATGTACTAAAAGTGTTAAGATACCTTTTTTCCTCAAGGAATTTTCTGCCTTTCATGCTTTTTTTTACTTAAGGATCATGCTTCCCTTTGAAATAAAAGGTCGTTTTAAGTTTACACAATCTTTGAATTACTTAATTGTGTGACTGGTTGGTACCTGTGTAGCTAACTGGCTTTGAGATTTGATAGATTTGGTATTTGGTTTTTATTTTTTCGGATGGATCGATCAAAGGTAAATTATTAAACACTAAAAATAGTGAAGTCTACTCTTTGAGATAGTCGGCAGGAGTAGGTTTACCTTAGTTCAGGACAGTACACTATTGCCTATGTAGCTTTGCCCGCTTCTTGGGGAGAAAATTAAATTCAGAATTAAGGAAGTTTGTTATCTCATCAATCAAACAGATCAAGATGTATCTACATTTTTGTATTTATTCATCCCTAGAAACAGCTGATCTTTAAAATCTGTAGGTTGAGGCAGTGCCACAGGCAAGGTGCAAAACCAGATCTTTAAAACCAATTCCACTGGAGGAGAAACATTGAACAATTTTATGTTTATTCTTCAGAAAGGGTGTGAGGCAAACTGAAGAGAAAGTAAGCACTATTCAAGTGATCAAAAGTTCTATTATGAGCAAAGTGCAAACATGACTTCAGGTTCAGATGTATAGTTGTCATGGTTTTGATGGGAAAGCTACACTTCCCTGAAGAACTTCGTATTTTTTTAAAATGTTTGGTGCTCTATACTGAATTAGAAATTCTCATTGAACATTGTTATGGTGCTAATCTTGGACCATTTCATTCTGCTCCTGCAACATGGCAAAACAGTGATGCTGGGGGAAGATTATATGTGCCTTTCCGTCATTCGGTAGGGATTCACCTCCAAAAGAGCTATTCAACAAGGAGAGATCTCTTTGCCACAGGTCTTAGGCAGAGTCTAAGGTTCTTGCACCTTACTAAGTCTCATCCATGTGGAGAAGGAACAGGGAGCATTTGTGTATCCCTCTTCCTGTTCCCACATCTGCACCAGTGTGAAGAAAAGGTAAAAGATGTTATTCCTCACATGAAATCACTGCATACAGGACTAGAATATTTCTTTTGCAATATGTGTTTTTATGTGTATATGATTCTGTGTTGCCCTGTTAATCATAAGTACTTCATGAGTAATGTTTATGTCTCTGTACACTTGAATTACATTGATATTCCTGTAATAACATTCTTTGTGGCTCTGTTCTGACATTGTTAATAAGATGATCACAGGAATTCAGCACTTGATAAAGAAAGAGGATTATTTCTCATTCAATAATGTATTTGTTAGTCAATATTCATAGTGATGGAAATATTAATAGCAAATGGATGATCACTTGTGATTATTGGAGACTAGCTTGTGGTTTATCTTATGTGCTCTTTGATTGAAATAGAAGTAAATAAGTGGACTCTGAAAATAAATATATAAAATGCTAAGGAATAAAGCATGCATATTTTTGAGCATTGGTAGATAGAGGTTTCAAGTTGATCTTACAGTTTAAAAGTTCCCTTTATTTTGAGTTTTTCAATGCATTATATTAGTTAAAACTGTGAACGTGAAAAATAGGAACATCGGTCCTATAAGCAAGGTCTTTTCAACTCTGCTGTTCCTTGTGGAAAGCACAAACTTGTTTTTTAAAGGACTTCTTTCTGTGGGATACTATTGAGGAATATTTGGGTCAGTTGGAATTTTATTTTTCATATCAAAGTGTTTTATTGTGACCAAAAAGGAGATCAAAATGTGGAATATACAGCTGCTTGAAGATGGCAGTCAAGACTAATTACAGAATTAAACCAAGATTTTTTTAATCTCAGAAATCAGAATGGTGAGAAAAGTTGAGATTTCAAATTTGGATGTAATGTCCAATGCATTTAGTACGTACCCTAATCCTAAAGCTTCTTGAAGGAGTTCAGTGATTCTTCCAAATCTCTGGGTAGCATTAATTACAAAGAGTCAGTATTAAATGGTAGAGAAAGTATTTTGACATAGACTAAATATCTTACCCGTATTTTGTTTTCCTCACCTGAAATGAAAGCACTGAACCAGTTTCTAAGAGACATTTGTGAAAGCATTTAATATTCTTTATTTTAATATCTGCCCATTCTCTGTGTTAGGTGAAATTTTGTGGGTTTTGTTTTTTTTTTTTTTAATGTAAAGACTAATTTTATTCCCATTAAATAGAATTATTTGTGGGCAGTAGTTGACAAACTATCCATTGTTCACTTGAACAGTACCTAATAAATGAGACTAAGGTCTTTCAAAAAAACAGCTTAGGAAAAGATTTAAATAACATACTTCACTCTACATCATAGGAATATAAATGTTTGTATGTTTGTTTAAAAATGAATTCCTATCATATATGGATGCTACATATATTTTCAGCATGGCTACATAATGTGAGTGGTTTTGTATTAGGGATGAAATATGACATGATAGCTAATGCTGTTCTTAAGCAGTTCTATATTTTTTTATTTGTAAATATCTTTTTTAATCAGCTTATGTTGTCTTTTGTATATGCTGTATTCACATTTAATATCATTAAAACTGGGACTCAAAATAGTCTTGACTGCTGAGCTCCAAGATAATGTAATTTTTTCTTATAATTTTCTAATAGTATGACTCAGTTACTTGCTTCCTTTTAAGTTAGAAAGTAGAATACCTGGATTTACCCCACTGGCCTTGAAAAAGTGCAATATTCTTTTCCTACTGTATGCAATTACAAGCGTTAAATATGTCAAACAAATTTTAAGATATGTAAAAGGAACACTTTATAATACAGGATATTGTATTTGGACTTGATTCATAAGCTACTGTCTGTGTACAAACTAGTCTGACATACTGCTAAATACTTTGGGGCGAACAAAACCACTCAGCATATCCCTTTAAATACAGATGCTAATACATCTGTTCAGTGCAAGAAGAAAAGAGTTGTTTCTGAAGTAAAATTAGACAATAGAGCCAATTTCATTTTTTATGCATGTGAATGTAGAGTGCTTGAGGTTATTAGTTGAAACTGAGTAACCTTTCCAGGCTTTCATCTCTTTCTTTTCAAATTTGAATATGAAAAGCATATTCAAGTCAGAGACCATCACTTTAATGACATTTGGCAGTCATTTGATTTATTAGATTTTAGAAAAAAAAATTCCTTTAAATATTTCATCATTCTATGCTAATCCCAGTAATATTGCCAGCTGAAGCCGTGTACCTGTATTAGTGGAGACAGAATGGTGTGGAATTTTTTCTGTCATCCTAGTAAAATTTCCATGAATCTACTGAATAATAAAACAACCTTATTGAAATATTCAGATTTGGGTTTTTAGTTAAAGTGTCTTAGGATACATAATAAAAGGAAATGTCTTTTGAAAGGAGGGGGTAAAATTACTTCATCAAATATTGAAAGGACTTGACAGCAATGGAAATTGTTCTATATGATGGATATTTTTACAATAGGATACACCTGCTTTTCAGTTTGATTAATCATATAATTTGCTTGGGGAAATGTAAGCTATCTCCATAATAAATTAGAATATTGACTTGCAGTTCGAACACTGAATCTAGAAATCTAATCTTCTGCATATGATTAATACTTCAAGTGATTTAAGTTTAAAATCAAAAATTGTCAAAATATTTCCACATGGGGAAATATTTTTAATAAAGATAAGAACTTGAAAGAAATGAAAGAAGTAAAAAGAATTTTTTTTGACATTTCTGTACTCCAGCATTTTGTGTTTGCTCTTTGAAGAGTGTTGTCTTTGAATGCTCACCTACATACTCCACTTTGGAAACCAGAGAGGCTTTTCTTCCTTCAAATTACAGTTCCGTAGGGAAGTTTGTGACTTTCTGTTGAGTCTGACATTCACACTTAAATACATAAACCTTATTACAATGTATCTGTACACAATACTATAGACCTTGCTGAATAGTGTGAAACAATTTCACAAGGAACAGAAAAATGTAATTTTGCTTAAAGAGAATAAGAAAAGGTCTGATGAAGAACAATTGTGTTTACTTTTATGATATTGTTAATTTTAACTTTTAATAGTATGTTTGATTTAACTAGTCAAGTTCAGTACATGAAGTTGAATTCCATATAAATGCAGTTTCACTTCACATGCCTAGCTACTTTGTGACTTGGGGGATTTTTATTGAATGTGGTATAGTCTGCGGTAGGCCCTAACAATTCTCTTCCATTTGGAAAACTTTGGTACCTGATATTACTGAAACTGTTTCAAGCAGTTGCAGAATCACTTTGCTTTGTAGCTAAAAGTAATGGCAACAGAAATTAGTGGTTCAGATAGCATTAGTACATAAAGATAATATCCATTAAGGTATATCCATTAGACTATGACTACTGCAAAAATATTTTAAACATCAAATGTCAGTATCTGTTGCAACAATATTCTTAGCTGCAAACCATGGGGTTTAGACTCTTACTGTTTTTATGTTAAAATCAATCAATCAGTGTTAATTGTACCTGATGATTCACATGTATGTTTGGTTTGTGTTAACACTTCAGGAAACACAAAGTAATTATTTTTGTGGTTTGTTTTTAAATAGGAAGTTGAGAAATCTGGATTAAAATTACAATACTTGGTCTTACAAATTACATCAGATGAAACTGTAATAGCAGCTCTATGTAGAATGCAGATTAAACAATTTCCCTGCAGAGAACACCCCACTGCCACTTCCAAAACCAACAGGTGGTCAGAGGATTCACTGTAACTATAGCACTGGTGAGTGTGACATATCCCTGAGCAGGTACGGTCCTTCCCTTAAATTCTGTCTTATGAAAATGCCTGCAACAAAGCCTACTTCCCATACATTATATTTGCATTTATCTGTGTACTGGTTGTATTTGTCGTTTTGCCAAATATTTTGGGAAATACTAATGATGTTTTTTAAGAACTGAGATAAGGATGCAATTATTAAATATAAAATGAAAAACAAAAGTAGGCTTGTGTAAGAAATTGAAACTGCAATGTATTAAAATATGGTGGTAGTACATACATTTTAAAATTAGGCTTTACATAACATAACATAATGTAGCATAACGTAACGTAACATAATATAACAACATAACATAACATAACATCATGCTTGGAGAGACTGTAATTCCTAAGTCTTTCCAATCTAGTAGTGCTGTATTTTATTATTTCTGTTAATTGTAACCTGGCTCTGCAACTTTGATTTTTCTATTTGCTGCTTGGGTATCGATTATAGAACTGTTTGAACTTCAAAACATCCCAACAAATCAATATAAAAAGGTGGGTTTTGGTCTTAATTAGTTCAAGACTGTATTCTGCAGCATAGTACTAATGTGGTTGTTACTTGCAGAGGTTTGCTCAGATAATTGGGTGTCTAATTTCTACTCAAGATTAGCTTTGCATATAGGGGGAAAAAAACCTAATGAGTCTGCTTTTTGATAATGCCAGTTGAGAAGCCAGTAAGATAATAGTAATGAAATCTGCATGTGTGTTTACTATAGCTTTGCTGCATCTCTTATTCATGTCTAATTAGATTTGAGTATGCTGAATATTTGAGGTTAATTGAATATTTTCTTTAATAAAAATGAGATTTGCATGGGTAGAAAGAAATTTACTTTGAGCTTAGAAGGAAACTAATAGTCTTTTAGACTTTTGCATGGAGAAAATTTGGGTAAGTCCATAAGTAATCTAAAAAAATCACTAATTCTTATAATAAATAAAGCATTTTATATTATCTATTACTGGAACAGATTGTTTTAAAAACATCTTTGCTGCAGAAGGCTTCATGAGATTCATTGCTTAAAAAACATTTGAAGTTTTTCCCCATACCTTTTGCACATCCTTCACTATCATTGTTTGGCATGTGAGATACAAGAGGACTAACAGAACTTTGTTGAAAAACAACATAGTAGAGTTCCAGTGATCTGGATGTACAAGATCCCTTGAATTTCCATTTTCACAGGTAGTTCAAGCATGTAACTTGGCATTAATTGGGTTTTGTCAACTATGACTTTTTCACTAAGAGTGGTTAGAAGATAATTTTCTTTCTTCCAGAGTCTTGGAGTAGAAACTTGAATGGGGAAGTTTATACAGTGCAGGGTTATGCTGCAAACCTCTTGATTTCCCATGGCATTAAGTGTTGTACCTCCTGATGATCATAGCGACTGAGAGGAGCTGTTGTGTTTCTTACCACTGAAAAGAGTTATTAGAATATCCAAGAATGCTTCCAAACACTACAGGCCCATAAATTCTAGGAGCAGTGGAACTTGCCAAATTATACAGTGGTTCTAGAGAACAGACAGCAGAAGGAGAAGAAAGATTTATGAAACCTTGCAAAGGTTTTATATGAAATTTAATTGGGAAGCTTTCTTTTCTCAAAAACTCTTCTCTCTTAGGTGAACATGTGACTATTTGAACAATTTGAAGTACAAGTGGAGTAGACCAAAAGAACAGGAGGTGGGGGAAAGGTGATGGGATGTACTTTTTAGTAAAAATAAACTTCTGAAGATTCCTATTCTAAAAGATGGATTCCTCAAATGTTAAGGCTTTGCATCAGGAAATATTGTTATAATTCTGCATGTTTATTCCTTTTCTACATTAAAGCTCAAGACTGTGGAGTATTTTTTTCTTCATTATGATGAAACTCTGCTTCATCACATAGTTGTTTAGCTTTTTTAGAACATGAACTGTGAAAAAAGTAAGCTATAACAGAACAGCAATGTTTTGAATTGCAAAAATTTCTAACTAGCTTCCTAGGTCATTGTAATCTTGAGCTTTTGGTACTTCTTTAGAACTTTAAAATTATCATTTTAGACGCAAACTGTCAAAAGTTAATTTTGAATTATTTTTGCAATTAATTGGATAGAAATATGAGATGTTCCATGCCTTGCAACAATGTTAATGCGTCTAAGTTCAGGCAATACTAAGGGGTGCTATGAAAGCATGTTATTCATGAGGATCTAAAAATATGTTTTCACTCTGGTTAATCATTTTCCCCAGACTTGAATGGAGTTCTTATGCTGAATGTTTTACTTGCTAGTCAGAATTTGTCCATTGAGTGAAATGAATTTGAACTCTTTAGGTTTGTTAATAATTTGCATTTAAAATTGTTTTAGATACAGTATTAGCAAACTTAGGAAATTCCATTTGGGATGCTTATGGGAAAGGGAAGAATCTGTTGATGTGGCATTTCCTTTGAAGTTCTTTGGCTGTCCATCTGTCTCCCTGCTGCCTCCCCATCACTTCCTGTGGTGGCCTCAGGAGCACTTGGCCATGAGAGTAGCACATGTAGAAAGTCATCCACATGTCCAAAAGCACAGCAGATGACAATAACAGCTTCTTTTAACCTAAGAAAGTTAGAAATTGTGAGTGGAAAGTGAGGATTCAAAGGCTTTGCTTTCTGTTAGTAAAAAAAGGTGGCAAATTACAGATTCCTTTGATTGATAACTCAGGAACTGCACTGGCTGTTTTGTGATAGTAACCCATTCCTAACAGCAGTTCTGGCCATGTGGGAGCTGAGGAACAGCTTTGGAGAAAACTGAAAAATCAATAGCTCTGGAAAATGGGCTTCCTACGACTTTAATAGAGATATGGTATTCAATAAATCCCTCTGCAAAGAATTTAGGCCTTCTTGTCTCCTCATACTGCTGTATTCCAATACTCGCAGCTCCTTGGTAGAATTGATACTTTCTGTTTATACTAATAAGTTTATTTTGGGTAGCCGAAGACAGTATGAGATACATTAAAGATTTCTGTCTGCACATGGGAAAAGGAAACTTTACTGTGATGTGGAGAGTCAAAAAGAGTTGTTGTGAGTGCAGTGGCAGAGTAACTAGAAGAGAGTGAGTATTAAAAATGTTGGAGTTTAATGACAGATTTCTAGCTCCACCTTCTCCCCTCAAAAACAAATGAAAACTCTTCTGAAGAGCCATGTTTGATTCCTAGGGTCCTATATTCATTCTAGTTCTGTCCTAGCAAAACCTTTTCAGTTTCATTTCTTTATTTAATTGAAAAAAAAATTCCTTTAACACTTTTTCAGTTTTTATAATCTTTCACAGTAGTTTGCTGATACTTGCAGACTGATACTGTTTGCAAGCAAGAAGCTACTTTCTCTAATACAAGATGTCCAAAAACTTCTTAAAGAATTTCTTAAAACCCTGCTTCTCATTCTTCTAGTATGTTTTCCAAACCAAGGCTGACTTTCACCATAGGTCATATTAATAGTACAAAAATTAAAAGCTGATCCTTGTGTTTGTATTTTAAATTAAAACAATGAAAAGCTTTCAGAGCACTCACTCACACTCCCCAGGCTGTGGATTTTCTCCAGTCCATTGGTCTAGAGGTTTCTCTTATTGAAATATTGTGGCAGGAAAGGAGGATTAAATTACTGAGGCTGTCAAAAAGGACAAGCACTCTGCCATACATTATCATTATCACTAGCTTCCTCAGTGGAACAAAATGCAGTAAATCACTTCAAATACAAAGCAATAAAGACCACTGGCTTTTAAAATCATGAGTGCTATTGCCATTAACAGAAAGTGACAGCTATGTGGCATGCTTAGATGCTGCTTGTACCTTTTTTGACAGTGTGCACATAAACCTGCCAATGACACACCATTAGATCACATGACCTTTCAAATTTGATTCTAACATTGTTGCTTTTCCTTATGAAAAAAGAGAGAAAGAAATGTTTATTTTTCTTTGTTCTTTTCCTCATGTTCTTCTGAAAGGTGAAAAACATTTGCTACTACTAGTAATTCTGATTTGCTTTGCAGTGGTAAATGTGGATAAGGCAGATAATTGTGCAGAATGAGGGTATCTCTAGTCAGTTCTAAAGCCAGATCTATGGACTGACAGGTACATATTAGTGCTGGAAAACTCTATTATAGGTCTTTGTAAACAGTGCTTGGGGTTCACCTTGTTGTTTGTCTCATTTGAGGTGGTTTGACGGAGGAGTTAATACCTAACTAACAAATTAGGAAAAACTTTGTTTCAACTAGAAATGACACATGCATTCTGATGGGGCAATTGATCTTCTTTCTTCCCTGCGTAACTTCATGTGGCATGGAATATTGCAACCTCACCTAATGTTGGTTTAGGGCTGTCGTTTGGGTTTTGGTTAGGGAGTTTGTTTGTTTTGCTTTTAAGAAATTTGTTCTGCAAAAGAGAGAATCTATCACCAGTATTCTATCACTAATGAATCTGAAAAGCACATATCTACACAGTGTAGTGTATAAAATTTGTTGGTTTCTGAATTAATAGTACTGCAGAGTCTAAGAGCTGCAGAAAATGTTCCTTGGCCCTAGAATCTCTTTCCAAAGATAGGCAGCTAGATCGATTGATCGATCTAGCAGGCAGCTATTATGTGAATACGTATGAGAAAGAGTATAAATCAGTCTTGTCCAATTTCATGATAATAATAAATTTGTTCTTATTCCAATTTCTTGATTGAGATAGTATGTGCATTACTTACCGAGAATGAATGACATCCTTTGATTCCCTTTTCTCTTGAAGGTCAATCTTCATTACAATGGAATAATTACTAAATTAAAGATTCATTTAATTTGTGGAAGAATAGGATACCTGCTGATTGTATTCGAGGTGTTGGAATTACCTGTGAATCTTTTAAACATGTATTTATTCACAAATCACTGATTCACTCCACAGTAAGAAAGAGTGATCTCTCTTCATTTCATTTCTAGATCGGAGTTTCATGTCTTGGCCAGAAAACAGGTTTTACTGGAATGGAGCAGGGAACACCATGAAATGATTACTTTTTGGGATGGAAATATCATACCAAAACATTATTATGTTTGGAGTTTAAAAAAAAATAAGAAAAATATTTTACTTAATAAGCAAGCACATGACTTATTCTACCATATAGAATGGGAAAGTAGATAATGTTCTACTAGAATTTGACAATCCTGAGGATAAAATATTCCTTTTTGTTTTTTCCCTGAGGGATAATTTAGGAAAGGAAAATAGCTAGTTTGTGTGCTGCAATTTCTCCTATAAATACTTAGGTATTTATAATAAATATTTTACAAATCTAAGGTAAAAGTAATGAAAAATGACAGCAGTGAGCTTTTTCTCTGAACAGAAGCATTCATCTTGTGCATGTTGCCCTCTGTCTGTAGGTGGGTTATTTTCTGCAGTCATTGATGTGTCTGGCCTGGCCTGTATTGAAATTTCAGTTCTGCATTGACTGGATAGGAAGACAGGAAGTTCATCAGTAGTCCAGTTCCCAATTTGATCCTAGCAAAAGGACCACCAAGAAACAAAATTTATGGAAAGATTGTGCCCATACACCAAAAGTTTCCAACTCTATGTATTTTAAACCTGGCCTAGTTGTATCTCAACACATGTTTTCTATCACAAGCCTTACAAACTAGTATCAGAGCTTTTTCAGCTGAAACAGGAACTGAACTAAACTAATACTTTAAAGCTCAGGAAACCAAATTATCAAGGATATAAATATCATTGAAAATTGCCTGCAGATGGTTTAGCCTGACACTTTATTGGTGTTTGTGCTATGCCAAATTATAGCAGCATAGGCAATGTATTATGTGTATTAAGTAGTGTATTAATTTTTTTTTCCTGTCACAGTGAATGTTGCTGGAAATGATACTCATAATGATTGGATCCATATTGGAACATAAATAAATGGATAAATCACATGCTATTTTTGTCTTCTAAAAGAAGAGTCATTTTAATGAATAGCTCTTGAAAAATATATACTATTATAATACATGAAATTATTGCTAAGCCAAAGTTGCAACTATAGGCTAGTTCTAGAGTTGAAACAGCACCAATTTCACCCTGACTTTAATGCATTTCACAGCTTTATACTCTTTTAGTTTGTGCTTAAAATACATAAATGTTAATTGACATGGACTTCGTATGGAAAAGTATGTATTTTTTAGAGTACTAGAACAATTTGGGTTGGAGAAGAACTTCCAAGTCATCGAGTCCAACTGTTAACCCAGCACTGCTAGTTCCACCTCTAAACCATGTTCCCAAGTGCCACATCTACACTTTTAAAAATCTCTAGGGACCACCTTAGCAGCCTGTTCCAGGGCTTGACAACTCTTTCAGTAAATAATTTTTTTTAATATCCAGTCTAAAATTTGGTTCTAGTGGAATTCACTGTTCATGAAGATAAGATTTCAAAATAAAGTTGATTTTTCTCTTCTTTCAGTTTCATTTACTGATATGGAATAATTTTAAGTGTTTATCAGAAATGTTGATTTTGGTTCTACATTTGAATAAATGGCTTTAGTTGCAGAAAATTCAAAAACAGTCAGTATCAAAAAAATCAAGAAAAATATGCCGTTAAATAGAATTATATAAAAAGTAAAATACATGAGCGTGAGGTAGTAGGAGACTAGGAAGACTGTTAGAAATCCTTTTTTGGTTAGTAATTGTTGCAAACCACAAAGATGGTTCTCTTCATTTGACAAGCATATTTCCTTTTTGTTTTCAGTCAGTCACTGTCTCTGGAATTAATATGGAGATTTTGTCAGAGTATTTGCTTTTCTTGTATTGTGTGACATAAGTAGCCTTTTTGGTTTGTTTCTTCTTCTCTACAGTAGGGATTCAAATTCCTTATTAATTTTAGGAAGATATACTTGCTAATATTTGTAAAACTTTGGAATAAGAAAAGGATACAGAATTATTATTTCAGCATCTGAACCGCATCATCATTTACTTACATGTTCAAGTCTCTAAATCAGTTCACAAGACACATTTCTGGCAGTCCATTTAACTTCTTGTAGCTGTCACAGTTATTTTTTATTCTTCCACTGTTGTCTTTCAGCATTTTAAGAGTCTAGAAATTTCAGTCCTGTAGTGAAACTTCCCTGATTCCTTATGCCAGACTGTACTTGAAATGTTGAGACCTGGAGGTAGAGTATGAGGTCTTCTGACAAGTGTCAGGAGAGACATATGTGAAGAATGGAGGAATCCATTCCTCTAACAGTCACCCTGCTGTGATAACAAGAGTGAACAGCTTTATGCAAGAGGTTTCCTGGCTGATCCTGACAGGTGCATCATTTCGTGGTAGGAAATGATTGTTATTCCAGGGAACAGACTATATGAAGTCATTGCTCTCCAAAGTATCAAAATCTATGCCTCCATGTTATAGAATAGAGCATGTGCACAGTGTTAGCTTCATATTAATATACTGAGTTAATGCACAAAGTTTTCCACATGCTGCTTAAAAACGCTGATCTCTGTAATAAAAAAAATAGAATCAAATTTGCCTACCGAAGAACTTCAGTCCAGTCACTCTAAATTACCTGCTGGTGATAATACTTTTAAGTGTTGTTCTAAAAGCAATAAAAAATAATCATTCTGGCTCTCACTGTAAAACACATTTTAAGCTTAAAGCACTTACTGTTTTTCACTTTTTTTTTTTTACCAAACAAGTTTCATTTAGTTCTCTAGTCTTTCCTGCAGTGCCTAGGAAATATCTTCTCACATGATGCTTTTTAACAGGATGTTAAAATTTCTTCCTATTAGTAGGTTTGGGGTTCCAGCAAGGAAGTGTGTACTGATGCCTGGTATTACAGAAAAGAAATGTGGGAGTCAGCTAGAGAAAAAGTGGGGATCCCAGAGACAAATATGGGAGAATAACACTATCCATAGCTTTATTCATATATTCATATTTTATCTAAGATATCCTTTCCTGTAGACTTCGGTGTAACATAACTTGATGTTGCCCAATTTAAATTATGCTTATTGTAACATTTTTAGGTTATAAAGCTCACAAACATTCACTGTTTGAACAATGTTGCCAAGACATACCAAATGTTAACTCTAAATTCCTGTCATTCTGTCAGTCTCGGTGTTTTTGGCCCCAACACAAGCCACTAACTCAAGCCAGCACCAACACAATACTGGAATTATGTGTTTAAAAGGAAAGCCATACTTGGAGGCAATGGGTGTAATTTAAGTTCACAAAAGAAAAGCATATATTTTGTATAGTTGTTTGTATGGACATATGAACAAGAATTGTACCATGGGGTGGTGGGAGGGGGAGCAAAAATGAAACATTTCTATAAGCCTGTGGATCTATGGTTACAACCTCTCTGTCCTTCTAGTATAGCTAAATAATACTAAAGGAGAAGGGAAGATTTAAAAGAGAGGGTCATAGATTATTCTTGTCATGGAAAATGTTGAATGTAATTGATAAAGAGTTCTTGTTTATGTTTATTCAGTGGAAGAATAAAAAATAAAATGCAGTTTTGCCTTTTTTCTGTTTTTTAAGTTGATTTTTAACCCTTTTTGAATGTAAATTTTATGTGTGTGTGTGTGTGTGTGTGTTTTTACCCTTAAAATCTACAGTGCTCAGTGATACCCCAGAAGATGAACAGGATCTTGAATGTGAAGACACTGATTTTGCTTTGGTCCGTTTGAAAGAGATATTCTAGAAGCAAAGAAGTATCATTGAACAAGACATTGATGGTAAGTTTTAGAGATCTCTTTCTTGTAAATTTTGTAGCTTAAAAATGATTTGTTGAATTTCTACTTTTCTCTTCAAGATTTACTGTGAAAGTAATAGTTTGACATTGTGTCAAGAAGAAATTCTTTACTATTAACAAAAGGCTTCCACATTTGTTTGCAAAAGTCTGCAGAAACTATAGCTGTCATTCCTTAAAATATGTTTAAAAAAACCAAAACCAAACAGCATCCCCAGCTCATAGTAATTAAGTTTATAAAACCTAAGAACTTTAAAGACATCTGCTTCCTGTAATTCTCCTTTTTATACAACATCCTTTGTTGTAATATGACTATAAATATATATATATATTTATTAAAATTTATGTCAGTAATTTTGTATTGTTAAGTTCTATATCTTATTTAAAGTTGCAGTATTAATTTTAAAGTCACAGTAAAGTTACAGTACCCCAGAGTACCTCTATCTTGTGTCCTCCATACGAAACTGTATCCAAGATGGTATGAGATACTGGAGGTGTTGGTTAGGGGTCACTTTAGAGGGAGCATCCTCTGAAAAAGACTGTGACCAGACCTTCACCGTGACTCACCAAAGCAAGGTGAGGTGAGTAGGAGCTGTGGAATCTTACCTTTCCTGGGCCATGATAGAGTGTTTCTGTAATGTTCATAAGAAGACTTGAAAAGGTTACTCAGATCTTTCACAGACAGTGAAGGAAAATTTCTCCTTGCTTAGAGTTTCCTGTTGCCTGTGCTAGCAGGGACATGGTTACCAGGGGTGCATTTTTCTCTTCCCTCTTTGTCTCAGTCCTCTTCCCAGTTGTGGTGAAGCTCGGGGAAGAAGCTGAGGGTATCTCTGTGATAAAACAATTCCTCTGTGGGTACATGAACCAGCTCCAAGACTGAACTCAGTGCATACAAGGTGCCCTTTGAAGAGCAGGAATTCCAGTTAGCCCTGATGGAATGTCAGGCCAGTGGGATTTTGCTAGTTCTACTGCTGGGTGTAACTACCATACCATGAGCAATGGGGAGCTGAGTAATGAGGGAAAGAAATAGGCTTGAGGGAAGAAGAATAAACCTAGACACAGGAAAATTCATAGGACACTACGACATGGAGATGTAGTCATTCTCAGATACCATAACCTTCCTTCATTCTGTTTGAGGACTGCAAGCACATACCTTTTCTTTATCCTGCTATTTTTATCACTGATTGTGTGAAAATGGCCTCCATGAAACTTGAAGGAATTAAGTAAATGACTAAGCAAGAGGATGGACAAAAAGAGTATAGTCAAGGCAACTAACAATGTGTCTCAGAGACAATATGGAAACTGAGAAAATAGAGTTAATGTTCTGATATCATTAATCACTGTTAGCCTGCTGTTTTTACTTCTGTCCCCTGAAGTCTGCTCTTGAAGTTGACAATTCACTGAGTAATTTGTTCAAGGATATACAAAATGGTTTGGATCTCTAAGAATAACATCCAGTCTGTCCTGTAATAGGTCTTTCAACAGAGTAAATGATGGAAGGTTTATCCCATGTTTTCCCTTCTCTAGACCTCTTCTGACCTGTCCCAGCAGCCTAGAAGTTGCAACATGAAGCATTTCTGCTTGTCCCAGAGTTCTTATTCCAATTTATAGAGTAAATACCTAACCTTGCCGTTTGTCAGCTTTATAATTTGCTTTAAAAAGATATGCTGTCAAGAATATTTGTTTTTATTCAAATTCCTTCTAGAGCCGTGTTAGGCAGCCTCATTGCTTTTTGTGCAGGACTGGGAACGAGCCTCATTTTTGACTTAGCAGCATGTTTTAATCTCAGCAGCAGAGATTCTGGCCCTCTGGGCTTACTTAGATATTATAAAAGAGTGCAATTTTAAATCATGTCAGCTAATTTCTGTAAAATAGAACTTTTAAATACTACTTCAAAACCCACATACACAAAGATGAAGGTATTTAAATAGTTTAGTCTAGGGGAATTATCATCTTTGTTCGTACTTCATTATTTTACAACACATAGAAGCTTGGGGTTTTTTCCAATTTTGCATTGCACAAATTGGAAAGAACAACTTTCTATTTAAATACTAATAATTGTCCAGGCTGATTTGGACCCATCATACACATTGTATAGAAAATGCATTAATTGTATAATTTTACTTAAAATTATTTCTAACTATACATTTATGTTTTCAACAGAGTTTGGAATACCTTTATTTACACATTGTGAAAAAATATAATTTATATAGGCAATCATTATACTAATACTATATATACTAATATTATATAATAATTATATTCTTATACTAATAATTTCCTTATTTAAAAGTTAATTCCAGCACTGATGCTTTCATTGATATACATTCTAGTTCTCAGAGTGCTCAGTTTCCAGGAGGCTGAGTACCTGAAAAGGAAGATTTCTTTATTATTTATTTATCTCTCCTCCTTTTTTTTATCCTTAGCATATACTAGGAGCCTTTTAATCTGTCCAAACGGTAAGGAAAATTATCAGAACAAACGTGAAACCTTAAATGAAATTGCTAATGCTGTTTTGTAATGTTTCCTTTCTAGTTTTTGATTCACAAGATGATAGTGCAGTAATTGGAAAGCTCAAAGGAACAGTGGAAGCTCTCCATGTGCTGCCCTCAGTCGAGGAGGGAATGCAAAGATGACTATGAGGCATGAAAGGAAGTTTGCCTACAGAAGATCCTTCTCCCAGTGTAAATACATGCTTGATAGTGCATCAAAGATGAGATCTTTGTAATTCTTACAGTATATTTAATGTATAATTTATATGAAAAGGACGCTTGATTTGTAGTTGTAAAGTTTTGTATACTTTTCAGTCTGTTTGTTTTTATATTTCCCCCCTAAGGCTAAGAATCTCTCCACAATGGACAACGTCTTGTAAATAATTAATACCTACATGATTGAACGATGTGCTTTATTTGCATTTTTAAGATTTTTTCCTACATAAAACAGTAATAAAAATGCAAGTCAAAATTTTAATTTTTAATAAAAAAACCATAAGCCTTAGAAAACTGATTAAAAATACTTTTATGTTATCCCTAATCACCCCGCTAAATGGAATGCCTGTGATTAGCCTCATTAAGAATTTTATACTGTGAAGATTTTATTAAAAGCAATATATGAAAATTACTTGGATTAATGTGTTAATCTGCCTCTTTAAAATGCTAATATCCATTTTATGCACATTAAATCTCAGTATGTGTTTTCTTTGATGCATGCAGTTCCTATCAATTAAATATAAAAAATTAGGCTAGTTGCAGGACTTATTAAATTACTGCAACCTTTTTTTAAATAACTTTTACCCTTCTACTAACATTATAATCAGCTGTTTATGGTTACCATAATTTGAAGTGGGGGAGGGAAGGCACAATCATTTTCTGTACAGTGGATGATTTACTTGCAGCCAACATCTGTCAAAGCACAAAAAGAAGCCATAGAGTACCAGATTTTGCTTCACCTACTTTGGGCTTTAGGGATGGGCAACTGTGTTTTCATTTGGGTTTTGTCACTTTTAGAACTTACATCAAACATATACAATAAATTGTTGTATCTGTATAACTAGTGTCTAGCGTGGAAAGTTAATTTTACAGCTTTTAACCAATCTCAGTGAAGGATTTAATTGATATTTTTAATGGAGCTGTGAATCAATGCTGCAAAAGGATTGTCTCTTGAGAACGAGGATATAATACATTTCATTTTTTAATTTACTTTTTTATTTGTCATTTTCTTCAAAGGATTTTATAGACTGTGGATTTCCACTGTTTGCAAACAGGCTATGTTTCTTCATAAGCATATGTAAAGTATTCAGAGAGATAAGTAATTTATTAAAATCTACCTAATTTGCCGTGATATATTAAATCTCTGCTTCAGTGATCACAGACCATTTCATTTACAGAATTAGGCATTCCCTCTTTGTGTGATTAAAGCTCTGGAAAATGAGTTCTTTGCTCCTATTTGTGAACATTCAAAGCCTGCTAATGGCAAGAAGATGGAATAGATTATGAGACAATTCATTACAGTTCAACAGAAAAAAACCCTGCTATAATGCAGAAATGCAAGTATGAATATCTGCATATAGTTTGAACCATCTGTGCTCTAATGGCTTCAGTAATGGCTCTTCGTCTTCAGTAGGCTTTGAAATGACATCCATACAATATTAATTTGTTGATGTACATTATGAGGCCAATGGAATGAATATATTCTGACCACAGCAATCTCTGAATTCCAGCGTGATCCTCTGGTTGACTCCATTTTAGGACCTACCATTTTCAGCAGTACTTCTCATCCAGGCTTTGCCAATCCTCACAGCATTTCATTCCTCTGGAACTTTAGGAGACCACAGACAGCTGCATTCCTAAACCCCTCCATTCTTCAGTTAATGGCCATATGTTTGTTGTCATTTGGGCTGGCGCTTAGTTCATCATTTTGGCCACTATTTCTAGCTTTTTTTGGCTCTGTGCATCTATATTGTCAATAAGACTGTTATTATACATTACAATAATTTGAAACAGCCAGATTCAACACTGAGATTAACCGAGTGGCTTTTTAGAAATTTAGTTGTGGTATTCTGTCAGGAGGTTCTTATTATTCTCCTAATACTTTGCAAACCAAACTAAATATCCTGCACATAAACAAAGAAGCAAATTGTATTGAGTTTTCGTGTGTGACTGTTTACTGACTTGCAGGAGAACTATGTTAACTGGTGCTTGTTTTCTTCTGAAATAAACCATGTGGTAAAATTAGAAAATCAGTGATGTTCATCTCACTTAAACATTTACAGTAACACCCTTAACACTTAATCTTCACCATCTGAAGCTGGAAACTTAGAAACCAAGCGTTCATATATTCATTAAACACAGACCTCTTCAGTAAGTTGCTGCAAAATATTCTAGTTGACATTTGGTTACATTGTGTTAACTGTTCTCAGTGACTCCAACATTAACATGTATAATTTGCCTCAGGTTCCTAGACATATTTCTTTGTAAGGGTCACTGTTACTCAGTTTCAGATTTAAAAAAAATAATCCTGATTTCTATTCATGTTTATTGCTAAAACAGATATAATATTCAGCAGGATTTTCCCAACAGATGGATTCTATTATCTTATGCAACATAAACATGCGATCATTCCAGAAAGTTTTGTTCTTGCATTAAGTAGTCTGTATTTCCAACATGCTCTTAAATCTTAATTCTAAATGCTACACTGTGCAGAGAAAGTGGAAAATGTAACCTAGTACTACTTTGTCTAGATTTTAGCAATGAATAGCTTGAAGAAAACTTGCAGCTATGTAATCTCTAGGCTAAGGTACAAAGGAGTTGTAGTAAAGCTGGGTGCTACCATGCTTTAAAATGTTACTCAATTAACATTAATTCTTGTGGAATAGATAAATTTTTACTATGGTGTAACTTGGTCACCACAGGAATTGCATGAGATGAAATGACAGTGTCAAATGATCAGTTTTGTTATTTAGATATTTTCCCATTTATTGTTACAGCTTATAGCTTTATTATATCTTCTGATGTGATCAAATAACTGCTGTTCTCCAGGTTCCCAGGAATGTTCATCAAGTTGGAAAAATCTTTAAGCTCAAAAAACTTTTTCTGTTTAAAATGCTGCTTTTAACCTTTTGTAACCTTAACCTAGGAATGGAAGTTATAAAAGTACATCATGAACCAGGTAACAGCTGTGTGAAGTCAATCAACCTTGCTGTAGAGTAAGTCAAAGCTCATCTCACTATCTGATTTTAAGAGTAGATATAACATGACAAAATTTATAATGACTGGTTTCATAGATCAGTATTAAAGTTAATATTGTTTAAAAATGTTTTTTATTATTTCCAGGCATAGTAAGACATCATAGTTCACAGAGTCTCTAAACATATCAAGACTAAATATTAGCTGACAAATTTAATTTTGGGTTTTTTTGTGTTGGAACTGAGAAGTAAATTAAAATACAGGTTTAAAATTGTACTACAAATCTTATTTCATGTTTCAGAGCCAGAGAAATATTATATGTTTTAATTACAGACGGGTCTTTTTGCAGGTGATAACAGGGACTTATCCATCAGTTTTTTAATATATTCCAAAAGAATATATTTTTATAAGACTTACCTGGCATTACTATTTATGTTACAGCTCTTAGTGATTGGACTAGATCCTAATCCTGCAACTGATACTGAATTAGAAGAAGTGTATGAAATTAATTGCAGAATATAAGTTAAGGTTAGTACCTTAGTATGCACGTGATAGAAATTTGCTTTTGGCACAGTAAGCCCCATGTGTACTGTTTTTTGCTTTTTGTTAGTTCCTTTTTGGTATTTATGAGAAATTTTAATTCTTTTTGCATCTTTTGAAAAGAGAAAAGGCAACTTCTGAGGAACTTCATTTCATCAGAATAATTTCTCAAAGGAAGAATTTGAGAATGTTTTGTTTCTTATTGTAGTCAGTGGACATGACCTTTAAAGTTACATAAACATAGAGACTTCAGTCTTAATTTGTAATCACCAAACTCCTAAATCATGCATCTGTGGGTTTTAGAGGTATTTTAAAAGTGGGTTGTTTTTTTCTTTTTTTATTTTTAAGGTTCTCACTGAATCATACTTCAAGCTCTCAGGATTTGGTAGCATCAAAGTCTAACTCAGTCCTAGCAAAATTTCATCTCAAACAAAAGCTGCTTGTAAATGATAAGGTACCAGCTGAGGATATTCTGTCTGTGGAAATAAGTGATTACAAACCTTCAAACAGAACTGCTTATAGATTTTGATAGTAGCAGTTCTATCATAATACTATGTCAGGATAGGATCAGTCAGGTTAGAAGGGACCTCAGGTGGTCTCTGGTCCAGCCTCCTGCAGGATTAGGGGTATCCAGTCTGGGTTCAGGGAAGTTTCAGTCTGGATGCCCATTCATGAGCTGGTTCCCAGACCAGACTGGATACAGCTCTGATCAATGAGGTCTAACATCAACTGCTGACTGTTCTTAGTATCAAGACATGTCTTACTTCAGTAGTCCAACATCAATATCTGCAACTCCCCAAGACAAGTCTTGAGCATGATCTAGCAATGATTTATTTAACATTCTTGTGGATTTGGAAAATAATCTATTTCCTAGTTAGACAAAATGTCATTCTTGTTGGATGCAAAATTATTTCCTTACATAATCAAGCAGCATGAACTGAAGTGTCCTTGAAAAACCATTGGAAAAAATGAGATCTTTTTTTACTATAACAACAAAAAAAATAATAATGAAGTTTCTTTTTCTTGAAAAACTGTTATCAACTGGTTATTGTTTTGATTACCTACTCATAAGTATACTGTATACCTACAGTAGCTGATAGTCTTTGACTTCAATGATAATGAAAACCAGAAGATGTTCTACCATATATAGGGCAGTTTTCCCAGAAAAATTAAAGGAGGAGACACCAATCAGCATCTGATTCCAAACAGACAGTACACGAACAATAAAGAAAACACAGCAAACTTAAGAAGAAAACATCAGAAAATCTTTACAGAAAATCTTTCTACATTTTGAAAACATTCCTTAATGTTCTTTCCTCTGTAATAAGCAGTTATTTTAGTATACCAAAATCAGACCCATTTGGAAGCTTTCCAATAGGTTGGCATTGTCAGTGGTATAATTTACATCTTAGATGAAATGCACAAAAATGGATCTGTTTATAAACAGAACTGGTTGTGTATCAGCTTGCAGTAGATATAACCTGAGCTACAATATATATTGGCAGGCCTATGTGTAGTTAAGGCAAACAAGTCAGTAACTTGCCATTTATTTTAGAATGGAATTTACAATGATTTACTCCAAGTCTGTAGTAACAGAGCTTTTTGCAGACATTTGTGAAAGTGATGTGGGATTATATTTCCACCCACAACATCAGACAGATATGAGAGGGGCCTGTAGCAGAGGCCCTGTACAATTTTCAATGGATCCTACATCAGCATGTGTTGAGGAGATCACTGAGTGCTGGAGCTTTGGTGAATCTGTCCTCTGTATCTTCTCTTTTTTGAGTTGGCCTGTTTAGGAACACCGCAGAATTTGGTTGGTAGGAAGCCTGTAAGTGTGAGACATGCTGTTTCTCCATTTTCATCCTTCTCTGGAGGACAGTCTCCCTACAGCAGGGAAGTGGGAGGAACTCTACATTCTACTAATGGTGAGTTTTGTTTATAAAATGCAGAAAGGCTTTGGGAAAACTTGACAAGAACTTCATAGATGCAACAAATCAAAATACTTTTTGTGTTTCATTTGCACTGCTGTAAGCAGGAAGTCCAAACTTTATCAGGCCCATAACCTTAATTCTTGCACTTGGTTAATTTTAAATTTTGGTGCGCTTTAGTAAGTTGCAGTGGTGACAGAAAAAAAAAAACAGTGCAGAAATATGTAGGGCAGAGAGATTAAGCTCTAAGAATTAGTTTATAGTTAAGAGAGCAACAGATTGGGTTGGCAATTCAACAGAATTGTTGTTTTCTCCCAACAGAAACAATCAGTGAAAAGGTCCCAAATAAAAGGATCTGTAATGTTGCTGTGTCGCTGTTGAGCGGCTAGCTGAGGACTGACCCAAGTTCTCAGACAAGGAAAGAGAGGAGAAAAGGAACTTTATTGTTTTGAATTCCATATATATAGAGTCTACAGAAGTGCCCCAGATTGGTCAGCCCGAGACCTCCCCCTGGGCCCAATTGGCCAAGCCCAAACTGACTCAATCCGGAGAAACTGTTTGCAAAACATCCAAACTTTATCTTGTTTATGAAATATAGCAAAATGTTCCCACAGGAAGAACCTGTGCTAGCCACATTGCTGAAAGAAAGGTTTTTATTCAAATAAGAGTTGAAATTATTTAGGCATTTACTGGAGGCTTCCCTCTATCTTTATGATTGCCATGTGGGGAAATGAGGCTTTACAATTAGTGAAGGAAGAAACATAACTACTTGTGACTGTTCTGCTGTATTTAAGCTAATTCCTGCACATCACTGCCCTTTGGGAGGAAGCAGAAAGGACTGAAATCTTTTCATAACATTTCCCTCTTTGCTGAGGCACGTTGGGGAAAATCCCTGTAACCACAGACCACCAGGGTGCAATCTGGCTGCTGCAGGAGCACGTGCTGAAAGAGAAAGGAGAGGTAGGACCTGTGAGATTTAAGAGCTATGTCTACCCTACTAGAGTAACTTCAGTAGCTGCAAAGGATGTGGTGATTTTGAGTGCCTGCAAGGAATATGGGCTCCTTCTTAAGGTTGCTCTATATCAGTGGGGAAAGGGAGGGAAAAGGTGGGTCTGAGGGTGAGGAATTTACATGGGAGATATCCTGGGAGACAAGAAATGAGAAAAAATAAAAGGAAGTTAAAAGGAAAATTGAGAGAGAAGTACACATTGTAGAGAAGTGGTCCTATATAAAGTGAGCTTTCCCACTCAGCTTCTCCTCAGCATGTGACACAGGCCTGGGTTTGGATGCAAAGGGGAGGGATGGCCCAGATGGGAATCCTGGAGGGATGCAGGGGGATGGTGTGAGTATTGTTTTGTCTTTGCTCATTTGCCTGTTTTATAATTGAGCCTGATTTCTTGAAGCTTTTACAATAGAGAAAAAGGATGTTTCCATAAATGTCTGCACATTTTTGCCTTGGAAGCACATTTGCCAGGACTTCAGTCACACAGAGGTTATTTGGTGCAAAGGGAAGATGCAGGACACAACTGAACTTCCCAGTCTGTTTGGTTGTCCCTCCAGGATGACCCTCCTCAGCCACATCACCCTCTGTCCATCTGAACTCAAACTCTGCTCACAAGTGCATAGGCAAATGAACTGGAAGCTGAGTTCTGGCACACAGCTCATGAAAACTGGCACACAGCTCATGAAAAGGCACACAGACAGAAAAGTGTTAGGGAGAAACAAAGGGGATGGTGGAAACTAGCTGTTTGATTTCACCTGGAATTCAATCCTGTGAAAACACAGTAACAAAACAGCATGATGCTTCTCAGATTTAGGTTAAAATACAAAAAAAAAAACCCCAAAACAAAACAAACAAAAACCGAAAGATGCAAACCACCCCCCCCCCCCAAAAAAACCCCAAAAAAACAAACAAAAAAAAAAAAAACCCAAAAGAAAAAACCAAAAAAAAACCAAGCAAGCAAAAAGAAAAAGAACACCCAAAATACCCCACCCAGTAATTTGTAAAACATCAGAAATTATGGGATCATGAGGTAATCTCAAGTAATCTCTTGTGGTAAAACATCTGGTGTGCTTTTTTAACTATACTTTGTATGATTAATTTTTCTTGTAAAGTAGTACTGTTGATACCAGTTACGTACATGCTGAGTATTAACATGAAAATGTAAGTTCATTTCAGGAACTGCTGGAGGGTGGATGTTATTCACATCTTGTAATCCTTGTTTATGTTATGCTCTGTCTATTAAGTAGAATAGTTTAAGTGCACTAAAGTGAAATGGAAGATTTATATTTCAAGGTGGGGTTGTGTTTAGAGAAATAATTGTTAGCTACATTACTGAGAAAAGTAAATATATAGTTCATTTTCTTTGGGTTTAAAGCCAGACAAGACATTAATTGTAAGCTATTCTAACTCCCTAACAAAGGCTCCTGAATTTAGTGTCCTGCCTGAATCACTGAAGGATCTCAGGCCATTTTAGGAGAAAGATCTGCAGTCACTTTCTCACTTTGTTACTGCAGTTTGACATCCCAGTGTATTTTACTCTTGAGCTTGAAGCTTAAATGGAGCGTGACGGTTTGTCTGATTTGGTTCCCATAATTTGACATCCTTCACTTGAAATCATGGTTCTACCCAAATTTGCTAAAAACTCACCCGAGGCCTGACCACTTCATTGTGTGAACCTCCTAGCAAGGTTAGCCCTAGTTTTGTGGGTTTATTACAAGTGTTACATGACTAGGTTTGCTATAAAAATATTTTCAGTGCTACCCTACTTCTTTACTTTCACCAGTCTGATCATTAAAAAAATTAAATATAAATTTGAAAGGGAAATCTGTTAGTTGCATATTAAATGATATAAATTATATAATATTTTAATTTAAAAATATAGTTGTATAATATAGTGAGGCACATTTGGAAAATACCATATTTTATGTCTGACTGTTTTTTCTTTGCTAGCATGCCTCATTTTAGCATTTGCTGTCAGGGGAAATGCATGGCAAAACTTTCATTTTTCAACTGATTCTAACTTGATACACAATATAGAACACCAGTTTATTCTTAAATATGAATTCATTGTTAAACACAATATCATTATGCATGCTAAAACCACTAATAAATATTTTGCTATTTATGTCAACTTTTATCTTAATCCATGTTCTGCTTTTTAGGGTGTTCAATTATTTTTTAAAAATTGCTTATTCAAGGAAGAATTATTTATCAAAATGTAAGTGTGGAAAAATAATCTTTTTGAGACTGGTCTCTCAAAAATCCTATGACAGCAAACTAGAGGAATATAACTGTCCTACTCTTTCATTTCTCAACAGCTTTGAGACTGTAGTTTATCTCACAGCATTTTTCAAGTATATACACCAGATATTTCCTCGGCACGCTGCCTGGAGAAGAAAATGGGTATTTAAAAATGAAACCTTCCATTTTACAGAATTTATATAGATCATACAGTAAACTTAGGTAAGTAGCTAAAGTACCCACTTAATGTCATATATCCAAATGAACAGGGTACCACTTGTGGGTGAAAGTTGCCCCCTACTGTCTGATGTGACATTTGCATACAGAATTGTAATTCACAGTTTTTGAGATTAATTTCTCTACTGTTTCTTTAAAGAACATGTTTTAATTCTAAATTTTAGAGTTTCGTATGGACATATGGTACATAGAAGATCAGATGTTACAGGGAGACAATGAGCTCAAAGACTGCTCTAGGGAAAGCCTGGTTTTAACATTTGCTAACAAAAAAGTTATTGAGGTAATGATTTGTGTTTCATTCCAGATATGTAAAATGTGATTTTGAGGGACTTACTATCCATGCTAGTATTATGAACCTTTTAAACAAATTTGTTTAAAATATTAATTTTCAGGGTCTTTTTTTAGTTGCTGCAGACTACCCCTTTATGAGATCTTATTTAAATTATACAGTAATTGCAGAGTATTGTTCCGTAATGTACCAACCACACATGGTTAATTTGAGATTTTTTTGTTTGTTTGTTCAAATATGTGTAGACATTAAGAAACAAATATACAAGCTTTCAAGTTTTTTAACACCTTTTCAGAATACTGTAAATTCTGACAAGGAATCCTTAAAGCATTTTGTGTGTAGCACATAGAAATTATTTGAAAAGAGAAACAGTAGGAAAGAAAAACTTCCTGGAGGCAGTTGGTGGGAGTTGAGGACCTGTCAATGGCAAAGTGGCAACACAGCTGTACAAGGACTGAGACTGTAGCGCTAATGGGCTATTTTTGAAGGCACATATTCTTTCCTCTCAATCCCAGTACCTGTTGCTCCTGTTGGTACTACTTAACTTCTGTAGAAAACCCGTTTCTCTTTTTGAGGATTTATTGGTGCTGTCAGGGAGATGTCAACCAGGAGGCAGCTTCTCCTTGGATATTAACTAAATGTTAAGCTTTGTATGGCTACAGGGGAGAACAGGAGAATCTTAAGGAACAGAAATCCATGGAGGCTTACTAAATGCTTAGAAGTATTAGAAGGCACTTGTGGCTCAGAAATGCCCTGAGCTGAAAAAGGGTAGAGGGTGAGAGAATGTTAGGAGGATGTGTTATAGATTCTTTCCCTGCTGTTGTTATTTAGTCACTCTTAGTGACTTCACAATACCAAACCATGAAATTAAGCCTTGTCTTGGTTGTTAGGCTTCCTACTTCATTCCTCTAAAGAACTTTTCAACAGCATATACTGCATTCTGCATAGTCCCGTTTCGGACAGCAGTACAGCAGACTTTTAAACTGGAAAAAAAAGCAAAAGCAAAAAAAAAAAAAAAAAAAAAAAAATTAGGAACTGACATTAGGAAAGCTGAAGCACAATACAGGTCATGTATTCTAAAAGCTCAGGTTCTTTGTTCTTGAATTCCTTGCAGTCCATAGGTCGTGAACTGTACACAGTTTTCGGTTTCGGGTCACAGTGGAACTTAACTATTCTGTAACCCAATAATCAAATTATCACTCTGTGGTTTGCTGACTTGCCACTCTCACTGTTGTTTAGCCACTGTTATAATTTCAAGAATTTAGTGTTTCCTGCATATGCTTTGAAGTTTTTAGTATATGTGAAAATACATACTTGGACAAGCAACCACTGTGTTGCACAAGTTTGAACTTCCTCTCATCCAAACTGTTATGTGGTCCCAAAATGTTCCATTTAGCAAGGTTTCACTGTATCCCAAACACACACTGTAAATGTATCTGTGCTATATTTAAGAACAAAAAGAACAACATAACAATCACATTTATAAGGATCCACAAACAGGGTCAGACCAAGTAACAGATCTGATTTGGTATTTCTGAAAGAATGTAGACTAATCAACCTAAAAAGCAGGCATCCTGCAGTACTGCAGATGTTTTCCTCAGAGAAAGAAGGAAAAAAAAGAAGTATTTTAATCCTAGAAACTTAAGGGGAAGATGACCAAATACTTGAAGAGTTTTTTCCAAATTTCCAGGGGTTTGCTTTTTGACACTTTCTAATGTAGTTCAAATTTTATCATATGTGTAAATGTTGAGTCACTCTTTAATATCGCTTATATATTGCCACCTTTACATCAAATGTTATTGAGTTCTTTGCTCTCCTTTTGACACCAGCATTGTTACCAGCATGATTTTTCTTGTCTTTATCTACCATATTCCTGTTGATCAAAGTGACCAGAAGTGAAACCCTACCATTAGTTTTGTACATTGCTCTGTGTATTTGAGACAATAAGTTGTATGAATTTAGAAGCATGTGCTAATATGCAATTATAAATGCATATGTGAAACAGAATATTGACTTCTGTATTTTCCTCTCTATTTTCACCCTGTAGATTTTCAACCTTAACATATGCTTTAGCTGCTATAGCACAGCAGCTGACTGAATTCTTCTATGGATTGTGCCTTGGATCAGCATAAAAGCAACAACAAAGAGTGATTACACTGGGCAATCTGAAGTATCTCAGAAAAAAGGCTGGTTTTTCTTTTCTTTTCAAATGTATGGAAAGGCAAAAATCCATCTGTCAGAGTAATAACAAGGTCCTGTTTAAAGAAACAAATTTCTAGTAGTGTCAATACATTTACTGTAGTTTCCCATTAAACCTTGTTGCAATTTATTTTCTTCTTCACTAGATGCAACATATTTAACTGAAAAGTAGCTGCAATAATGTGAAGTTTTCTGGAAAGTCATGAATACCTTATGTGTGTGGAAATGTGTTCAGTTGCCTGTTGCTCCACAGCCATTAATCTGATGAATAAAGAGTTTACACATGGGTTCACTCAGAGAGTTAACATCTGATTTTACGTGGAAATATTTGAAAGAAAAAGTACAGCATAGCCTGAAGCCTCTTAGATTTTTAGAGATTTATTTAATGCAGTTTCTTGCTTTGGTTCCTATTGTCTACTTAGAAAAGAATGTTGTTTTGAAATGTAAAATGAAATAAGGGGAAACAATTCAAACAGCATTTCTACTGGACAAAAAAAAAATCCTTTACTTCAAACACGTACAAAACCTGTCAGTTTTCATTACTCATCTGTTGTTCTACTATTTCATTATCATCTCCATTAAATCAGAGGATTCCCCACCTTTACACTGGTGCTGTGGAGATAAAATAAAGGGGCAGGAAGTATCTTCATTTATCAACCTGAAATAACATCAGCATTTGTACTGAGATAATATTTCTGTCAATAATTCATTTTTAGAGCAAAGAATGAATAGAATTAGTAGTTATTGTTTCTCTCTGTGGAGATAAATGCTTGATGTAGAAGCTACTAGTCCTAAGTTATAGGGCAATGCTGCATCTCATCTTGATCTAAAAGGGATTCTACTTTCCTGGTGAATTCAGGAAATCTTCAAACATAACATGTGTCCCTGTTTGCTGCTTCTGTTGCTGTTTTTGAATTTATTGACTCTGGGATGTTGTTGCTTAGAGTTGGAGAGAATGTGAAATAGGTGAGGCATCTGTATTAATTAGCTGAATATGTTGAATGACCTACTATTAATAAGATTGTAAACACTTGGCCTCTGACAGCTTCCTCACTGTTTACCTATTACAGTGCACTGGCTGTGGATGATTAGAATAACACTTGATTGCAATTTCCCTTGCTTCTTCCTATAAAGTTTTTTGGTTAAATTGAAGAGACTTAGGACTTGAAGTAACTCTCATGCAATCAGAGATTGCATTGCTTTGACAAAGAATATGTCATGTTGTGTTCATATTGTGTACTTCACTTTAAAAGCAAGACCAGGTGCACCACTTGAAAATACTTTTGTTTTCCCCAAATTGCTTGTTTAAGATGCTTTTTGCCTCAATTTTTTTAAAATCTAATTTTAGAATATTTTCTGGCCTGAATTCATAAATTGTCTAAAACAAGTGTGTTTTGATACAAAAGGCTGAATGAAATTATCTGTTCTGTGTCCATTGGTCTAAAATCTGATGCCTGCTCCTGCTCCTTTCTGAGTAAATTCAATTCCTTAATGGAGTTGCACATACAAAGTTTTGGGGGATTTTTTGTTCTTGTTTTTGTTACTGAGTTAAATTTGCTAACTCCTACAGGTTTTTTAGCACTCAGTTGCTGTGAACTATGCTCAAATGGCAGTTGAGTGTCCTCAGATTATAAAGATAACATTGATATTCTCACCTGGGCTCTGTGGAGCCTGTGGGGTTGCCATGTGCCTGTGAGATAAGCCAGGACTGTTTAGATAGTTCATGACCAAATACAGAGAGCTGAGGCAAGAAAATTAAACCGTATTTCTTTACTTTTAGCTGCTCCTATAGATAGCAAATATTGACTATGCCCAAAAGTCTCAGCTCCTTCAGACACCACTTGCAATCTTTGGCTGTGACTTGTCTTCTAAGGAGCTTCCATAGGAAGGTTTCCTTTTCTTGTCAAATCTTTGTGTATTGGAACAAAGCTTGTTTCAGAGCAGCCTTTGCCTTCATTTAACTTGGTTATTAACTTTGGAAGATTACAAAACGATACAGATACAGGCTGTGCAAAAAAGGGGCTTTGTATGCCTGCTGAAGGGTGAAAAATAAAGCCACAGATTGAGTAAGAGTGGAGACTAAAATAAAAGTGTAAAACAAAATACTGGTGGGGGAAAGGCCTTTACCTCTGAGCTGCAGCCACATATTATAGTGCAATCTTTTATAAGATGACATCTCCAAAAGCAAGTTATTCCAAATGGGCCATCATTGAATTCGGATGAGATTACTCCTATTGTATTTCTTTACCTGGTGTCTGAGAGATATTACAATAGGTCAATAGGCTCATATGCTCAGGATGTATTTTTTTAATGGAATATTGACACTTATCCGCTGTCTGAGAAAGGTTCTGCTCCCTTGATTGATAGGAAAATATGCTGTTCATAGATCATATCCTGTTATATTATGAAATTAAATTTACTTAAACTTGGCTTTCCAGAAGAAGTCAAATGCTCTTGAATGGATAAAACCAGTGTATTTAAGGGGCACTTTGATGAAGAAAAACAATGGAAGCATATATGCCCTGGAGTTAATGCATGGGTGTGTGGCAGATGGAAGGCCTGCATATGGATGTTAAAATCCACATCAAGGCTTGTATCAACTCAGCATGATACAGCAATTGAGAATTGCTGTTTGTAGAGCTCTGGTCAGCATTAGCAAAAAAAAAAAAAAAAAAAAAAAAAAAAAGGGGCTAAAAAAAGGCAGGGTTTGCATTCCACAGTGGTGTTGTAAGTCAGCCTCTGTAAACCTTCCTTCATGTGGGTGCACATCATTCTTCAGGCACATCCTTGGTTTAGACTAACTCTGACTCACATGGATAATGTGTTAATCTGACAGCTAATCTTGCTAAAAAAATGGATTAACTACTATGTTCATGACAGAAAGTATCTATCAAAAGGCATGATTTTGCTTTTCAAATGCTCTGTTCCAGTGGGCTCCTCCTTGGTTCAAGGGGATGATCTGCTCATCAAAAATGTTTTATACTTGCTTCTACTTCTTGAAGAAAGCTGTCTCCTTATTGCCATTTAACCTCAGAAAACTTTTTGAGGTTTTTTTCCCCCTGATAATTTGTCTTGACATTTTCATATAATCAAAGTTAACTATCTTGCCCACAAAACTGCTGAGGATGCAAAGCCATCTGTGAACCATGCCCTGCAGTTAAACACTTCCCAAATTAGGATTAGCAGCCTCTGCTTTGCTTTGTTGTTTACTTCTTCCCCAATAAACAAAAATGCTTCTGTCCTTAAAGAGGGGATGGATTTCTGATTAACCAAAAATTGTTAGGTTTTTCTGTAGTTAAATGTGAAAATAACTAAATCTTACTTTCAGAAGACAATGACTTCTACAGTATATTCCTCCTAATAGGGTCTGAAGTAATGTGTCAAGAGTCTCACAAAATACATTGTAAAATAGGAATGGGGTAAAGGTCATTCCACCTACTGTGGAGACACTAAAAGTAGCCTTGTTGACCTATTAGAAATATATAAAAACAGGAGTTTAGGACAGAAAGTTGTAAACAATACTGAGGTAGAGTATTCACCTTTTATTCCTGGAGGCATCAGTATGGACACATTCAAACAGTCACACAAAAGAATGAATAAAATCAAAAATATTTAATTGACACCCAAAGATTAGGTGACTTGGGTCACCTAATCTTCATGACTAATATTCAAAATTGCTGTCTTCTCAACCTCTTAAAAACAAATTCTCCAGGTGTTTGATATGGATAGTTATAAAACTCAGAATCCATTACGCAAAGCATTGGAGGTAGCTATTGCAGTACTTTCATTTTATTGCTTCTGTTGGAGTAGTTTCTGAAGTGAAAATAAATCCCAATATTTCTTTTTCGTTATCTTTCCCAGTAAATACTGCAGTGTATTGGTTTGCATTTTGACTATCAGAAGCTTTCTTGCACAAAGCTGTGCACACCCATGTGTTTGGAAATTTACTTAGGTATTCACTGCCAAGCAGGGTTTTGCTTCTTCAAGAGTGATCAGATATTAGTTTGACTGTGTGTGGAAATGTGCAGTAAATCAGTGATGGATTTTTCCATATGTCTTCCATAGAATCCAAAAGTGGTTATCTAATGTAAGCCAGAACACCAGAAAACAAATTATAGTGTTATATATTTTAAAAAAGGCCTTAGCAGAGTTATGAAGAAAATAAATAACATGTTGATCTTAATAAAATGTATTGCTATAACTGTTTTAGTTAGAGGATTCTTTTACTTGGCTAATGAACTTCTTGAAATAGGAGATTATCTTGTTACAACTAATTATGTACTGTATTTGCCACAGGGTTTAAAATCTGCAGATAAACGATCCAGTCTGGGGGTCAACAGGTACCCAAAGATGCTGCAGGTAAATCCAGTTTCCTTACTTTCCATATGTGATCTGTGTCATGATGCAGAAGCTCAAATAACTGCTCTGAAACACTGGAGCTCTAAGGGGAGTTCTCTGAACTAAGTTGTGCTGGTTTAAATATATTGATTCTGTCACCATAGGACAGATCTAACCTATTTTCTTCACTTTCTCTCTGCTCATTTCTGTATTTATCTTTATAAAGAGTGAGAGTTAAATAGACCTCTTGATGTTAAACAGTATGTACTTCTATTAGACAGTATTGTATAATGGATTACAGATTAAAACAATAAATAGCTCACACAGGAATTTACCGGGCATCTTTTGGACAGGTTAGCTTTTAAAAGCAACTTAATTTTATTTTAATCAAGTAGAATCTGAAAAATTGTGCTTAAGTAGAACACACAGACGTCTTTGGTATTTCATACAATATAGCTTGGAGCACAGTTCAGCATCTGGATAGATTAAATTTAATATCATTCGTCTGTAAAGGCTGCTTTTCCTTGAGTTAAAAAAAATTATATGTAAAAATCACCAGATACCTTTGTCTTATGACTGAATAAAGAAATCAAAGAGGCTGAAGAGGGTTATTGTCAGTCATTTAGGCAAGTTTTGTGAGTGATGAGAAAATAACTTTTAGCTCCTTGGTTCAAAAAAAAAAAAATTAATCTCCCTATAGACAATATTTTCTTTTATAAATGACTATAAAATATTGGGCTACAAAATAGGGCAAATTAACAATATTAAGCTGCAAATCTGTATAGTACATTTAAGTACGTAAGTACATTTGTAATCCAAATTCAACTGAAAGAAATTATTTATAACTAATCAGATATATCATATTTATTGTCTGAGAATCCATTAGCATGCAATAAACCTATATATTCTCAAGAGCTTTTAATATTAACATAACATGTTAATTGAATCAGTAAATAATTTTCAATCTAAAAATCATCTTCATGGCTATTACTGATATTAAATATACAGTTTATATGAAATGCATAGCAAGTGTAATTGACCCAACTAAACAGTAGTTTGAATTCTAGTTTATATTCAATATCTGTATCTATATTCAGTGTATGTGTACTGAACCTGGATGTAGTGCCTGGTTCAAACTGAGATACTGGTCCCATCATTGCATAATGTAGCATGGGCTGATAATTGTACAACTTTACTGCACAATCAGAAATTCACTTTCATGAACATGTCCTAAAAAATTGTGTTTTGATGATTCTGCATGTAAAATTGTGAGTTTCACACATGCTTACTAGAAGTTAACCTCAGTCTCAAAATAAACTCATGTACCTATTCATTTCACATAACTTGAGGGACATAAAATGTTTGCAATCAGTAGTTGTCTTTTAAATCACCTGTGGTTCACATGTATTTGAGTGTTGGTCAAGCAGCTATGCCATGTGAACATCAAAGGCAATACCTGGGCTCATAATTACCTTAAACTGTGAACTTTAAGAGGGACTGAAGTGACCCAGTCCTATCCCACAGTGCAGCACAGGTTCCCCATATCTACTTTCTACCTGTGACTGTGCTGTTCCTTCCTTTTTCTCACTCAGACTTTTGAGAGTGATCTTCGGCTGTGTGAACTGTTTGATGTGCAGCTTTTAGAACCACTGAGCTTTGCCAACCATGGTATAAAATAAAGGTTTTCACTAGCTTTTAAACACTGAACAATAATAAAGGAGTAGTAGTATTCTAAAACTGTGGTTGTTACAGCTCTCCATTTTCAGTCCTGGATGCCAAATACCAATCCAACACCAATAGTCGTTGAATATATATTTAACTTCCAGAACATTTGTGGTACAAATTGTTTCTTACAGCTTAAAATAGACAAAGTATCTTGAGAAGTATGAAGAAATGTATTGTTTTAATATTTCTGCTTATTTGTTTTGTGGACATTTTTGTTTCTTTTGCTGCAAGGAATCAAGAAATACATTGGTTTTTTAACAAGTGAGTTATAGGAAGGAAAAGATTAATTAAACTGGTGAACCTTGTATTGTTAGCCACAGTAATAACTCTAGACATATTTTACTCCTATAAATAGCTCCTCTTTTATCTAACATCTTTCAGTCAGATGGTGCTGAGACCCCTCCTTCTTCACCAAGAAACTTACAGTCATATTTCAGCAGTATGGTTTATATGTAATACAATGAAATCCACAAAATGTGCTGTTGCCTTGCCTTTTAGTACAGTAGCATAAAATTATGAAAGGAATAATGGGTGAAGGGGATGAATAAGACTAGTCAGGTTTGGATTTCATTTCCTAAATGAATTCAGCTGGTCTGACAACCCTAGAGGTGCCCTTAAGCAGAGAAATTGTTAGAGAAGGTTAGATTAGGTGATAATTGCAGGACAGAATAAAAGTTGAACAACTGCTTTTCTTGCTTTCTGGATTTTTGAGGAGAGCTGAATCAGTTTGGCATATTGAGAAACCAGAAAAACAGTGGGCCTCTCACATTGTTTGTGCTGAAAATTAAAATCTCAATAAGTAAAAATGCTGAAAAGCCTCAATATATACTATAAAATTCCAAACTTGTATTGCCAAGAGGGTATTTACTTATGTTAGGGCTCCATCTACAGTCATGAGGAAGCAAATCTTACCATGGATGGCAGCTACCTCAGCTTCTGGGGCACTGATTCACCATGTTTACCATAATAAACTCTCCTTTTTTTTGGGTCAGCATACTTCAGGCTGATTTACAGTCACAGTTAAAGTATCTGATCTCTAATTATTTCCAGTAAAGCAGCAGGCAAGATTACATTGACTATATATGCCACTATTCTGGTAGGGTTGGCTTAAATTTCAAGTAATTTTATTATCAAAAGGTTAACAGGCACAGAGAATGTTATCATATAATCCCACTCACACATTCCATTTTTAAAATAGTTAGGATTTTTGTCTCCTCACTATTTCAGTTTGAGAGGCTCTTCAAGACCATCATTCCTCAGATGATGAGCACCATTCCAGTACTGACAGTCTAAGTGTATTAAGGGCCTTCTTGTATCCTTTAGATTTTGAGCCACTATTGACCTTGAGTTAAAATAGATTGGATGTAATCCTCAGCCTTGATTTCCAATAACATTTAGAAACATTTATGGCTCTATAATGTACCTAAATAACTGAAATACTAAATAACTGAAATCCCTTATATTTGGTTCTTTTTGCCATCAACATATGAATTGGAATTTGACTTAGGTTTTCCATTTCTTTGGAACAGTCAAGCAGAATTGAAGACAGCCACTTGTGAGGAAGGTGGAAACTGAGCAATGTGTAAGTGCAAGTGTTCTTATTTTGTTATTATGTCTGTATGTTAATCTATTGCATAATTAATCTTACATATGTGAAAAGCAAACAAAAATACCCAAATCTTGTTCTTCACTTATAAAACAAATACAAGGAGGTAGTTTATTAGGGAAAATATTTGGCTATCAAAAATAGCAATACAAAGGGCTAAATATGGGACAATACAAATTATGGACAGGGTTTACTGGAAATCTCACACTTAAGCAAATAGACAGATGAAGTGGATGGGACAAAATTTCAAGGTAGAAAGATCACTCTTGCATTTTTTATATAAAATTAATCTGTATTAATGACAGTTTAGCTACAACTTCATAATAGTATCTAAGAAAGGCATTTACTTGAGCATGACCAGACATGATAAAAAGTAAAAATCTAAAAAGAGTGTTGTTAAAGAATGGGACAACTGTGTAAAAACAAAGGTTAACATTGAACTTTCTAATTAAAAAAGGAAGACTAAGTATTTGAAATAATGGATAAACAAAAGATTACTTAGGGTTTTTTTAATAGTTAATAACTTTAAAAAAATACCACACACACAAAAAAAAAAAAATACAGTTATCAGTTTCCTTCTAACATAAACCTCACACAAAGTGAATTCTTTCTCGGCATCCCTTTGCAGCAGTTCCCCAGGCAGTTGCAAAAGTCTCAGCAATGGCTGTCTACCCTGGGCAAATTTCAGTTCTTCCTGCCAGTACCTCAAGAGCAGTGAGGTGCACAGCCTTCCCATTTACTGGAGGGTAGTGCACAGCAAGAGAACACCCAGTGATTATGTGGAGCAGGTATGGGACCCTTTGGTAACATGTGTGTCAGAACTATTATTTGCTAATATTCTTGGGGATATGAAACTGGACTGGGTGTGTGTCTGCTTCCTGACTGCTTGTGAGAAGTAGGAAATACAAAGGAAAGAAACAAGAACTGCAAAATGGTAACAAGCAGCTCTAGCAGATAGGGAAGTATTGCAAAGAAAAGAGTGATGGATGCTGGCTGAAAAAATATTTCTCTAAACTAGTTTCATTACAGTGCTCCCCACTTAGATGAGGAACAGCAAACTTATTAAAGAAACAGTCCTGTTAAAAATCAGGACTGGTGCTCCAAATCAGCAAGACCAAGCTAAGGGCAGTTTGAAAATATGGGAGAACCAGTTGTTTGTCAGTAGTTATCTCAACATTTGCCAGTAGGGGGGAGAGAAATTTCTTTGCAACTCAGAGAGGCAGAAAAAGTACCACAGCTCAACTAAAGAAAAATCTTGCAGTACTGGATGTTTGGTGAACTACAGGAAGTTCAGTAAAATAATTTTGAAGGAGTTTTCTGTTGGATTTTGGTTGGTTGGTTGGGGTTTTTTTTTAAACTCATGAGCAGATAATACCCTTAACACTGTGGCAGGTTTCTCCTGCTCTTCTGGAGTGGATTTATAAGAAGATGACAGCAAATAGAAGAAAAGGTGGAAGACAAGAAAGAGCCTGCTTAGAGAGAATGACAAGGTCTCCGGTCATTTATAGTGATGGCTTTTTGTTATTTTGTTGCTTTAAGTGTCACCACATTTTACAGACTTATAGAACATTATTGTACTCTTTTTTTTCTCAGCCTACCTAAAATGTATTTTGAAGCATGGAAAATTTTGATGAGCAGAAACCAATACATTTATAAACACAGTAAGCTTATAGTATGAATTTAAAATTCAATCTGAAGAAATGTGAATAGATTTTAAAACAATTAAATTGTTTTGAGCATGCAGTCAGCGAAGAGAAACTTTCACAATGAAAAGAAAGCTGAGGCTGTCCAAAACTTGCCAACTCTTTGGATGCTCACATATGTTCAGATTTTTTTAGGCCTCCTATTACAAAAAGTTCATTTGTAGGTTGGCCAGAACAGCAAAACCACTACATAAGTTGGGTACAGAAAAGAAACCATTTCAGTGATCAGCAGTGTGTGATTTAGCATTGTGAGAGTCAAAGAGGCTCTTGTGATTGCTCCTGTTTTAGTCTGTGTGTTCCAAACCCCCTTTCATATTGTGCACAGCTGCTAGCACTTACAGTTTGGGGGTAGTGTTGACACAGGAACACAAAGGGGTTGAGATATTGCTAACTTAGTACCAGGCTGGGAGGTCAGGAGGAGGACACATGGGGATAGGAGTTTTCCAAGCCAAATCATTGCAAAACTAACTCGTGACTCATAAGGAGCATTTTCTTTGTTGCAAATTTATTGTCAGGGTAGACCACACATCTCATTCAATGGTTCTGTAGATTCAGGTATTCTCAGGGAAACGTGCCAAGCAGTCGCAAATCTACCACACTTTGCCACAAAGTGGAACACAATTATGGCAGTGCTACTTTTGCATTCATGTAGGATTTGGACTGCTAGTTGCAAGTATTTCCATAGACAAGAATGAGTGAAATTGGTATGAAAAAAAAAAAAAGCCTTTTCTCTTCCAGACCCTTGAGCTGCTGAAACTGGAAGTAGATTGTTGAAATTTGCACTACCTATGAAGAAGCAACAGTTAAAATGTTTATTTGGAAAAGTTTCTTTTTGAGCTAAAACAATAAAAATTTAATGTGAAATAGGAAATATTCTACAGGAGATGAAAACCACTTGACGATGACCAGGTTAGGGCATTGTTGTGCAGATGAACAGGGTTGGAATGCCAGATCCCAGGACATACAGAAACATGACCAAGATGTGGCCCTTCTGAGTTTTGGCTCATTTTAATTATCCTGGTTAGGCCTCTCCATTGATGGGTACTTGTAACATCAGACTGTACTTAATTTGGGGGAGATAAAGAGATAATATGATTTTTAAGCTGCTGGACTGCAGGAACTTTGGCATTTTGCACATTATTCTTGGACCTGGGTGAGGTTCTCACAGCCATGCAACTCTGGACATTTTCACCAAATAGTCCGTAAGAAAGCAAGGTGAAGCTGGTTGCACTTGGGTTGATGTTAAAGAATTAAATTGTTTTAGTAAGTTTTTCAGGCTCTCTAGTCTGTAAAGAAAGACAGGTTGTTTGCAAAGTGACTCAGGTCAGGAATTTAACCAAACCTTGAAGGTCTACCTTTTCAGTGGAATAATTTCTTGGAGAGAGAATATCTAGAGAGCTTAGTCATAACCTTTGCAAATACCCTCAAGGATTTCATGCAGTGTTTGGTAGTGACCTGAAAAAACTCTATTCTCATGAATGAAGTTCCTAAAAAGGAAAAAAAAAATTTGTTTGTGTATAAAATCTGCAGATAAAAATCATTGATGATTTTAGAATCAAAGAATCAAAGAATTAAAGCACTCCAGCAGGTAAGGATTCTTAGCTGTACCCTTTACAATGCTTCCAAGCATGATTTGATAATCCTAGGAGAAAGAAAAGCAGAACTTCTTTGAGGAGTCCAATAAAGTGCTGATACATACATGTAAGAAGTAATGGATGGGATACATTGGATCTCAAAGCTTTATTTGGAGTTGTTCATAAGGAATAGATGATGTGATAACAAGGATTTCAGTAAAATTGCCTCAATATAATGATTGTATGATGTGCTGAATAACAAAGACTTTGAAGCAAGAAGCAAAGAAACAATTTCCATCTGTTCAAAACTGTTGAACATTCTTTGTAAGTACAGGATTAAAGGGAAAAAACACCTGATTTCAGCATCTGTTTCTTTTCAAATGGAAACAAATGGAGGTTAGTAGACTTTTGGTTGTTGGAGCAGTTTTGGTGGGTATTTTTTATGCTTATTTGTTTTTTCAAAACTGAGGTAAAAAATGGGGCAATAGTATGTCCAGTAGTAACATGGAATTGTGTTCATAGAGAAAGAATTTGAATTCCTATCCAAAACATGTGTTTTCCTGTAAAAGTCAGAAGATGTGGAAAAAGCCTCACAACTTAAAAGCTAGAGAAATTTTGTACAAAATGAACAAGTTGGTGTTCTTCAACTGGCAGGGAGTCACCTGTAACCTCCAGGTTGTTCTTACACTGTGACAGTCACTGCATAGAGCTGCAGTTTCACCTGATCACTATGATATAGATGAGATCTTTATAAATCCTCTCTCCAGCTTTATTCCTGTGAAAATTCTATATACCTTAAACTGTTCTTATTATTTAGCTTGTGGTAACTGTGATGTTATTGCTAAACTATGCCACTAAATTAGTTAATTTTTACTACTGCACACTGAAAATTGAGAGGTTGGAGTTTAAAAAGTGGGAAAACTTTTTTTACGTGAGCTATCTTGCTGATTTTAATCACCATCAAAATTCCCACTTTAAGCAGCCTGATTCAAAACAATCTCCATTGTCACTATCAGAGTGCAAACCATCCATCTGAAGATCTTTAAGGCCTTGACATGTAAAGTATTTTTCTGGACTTTCTCTCCAGCCTGCAAAGCATCCAAGGAAATGCTGCTGTATAAATGGATTATAAAAGTCTCGTGAGCAAGGTCAGTCCTTGACTATGTCTCTTCTTTCATTTCTTCTCGTGACCTGTTGTCTTGAAGTGATAACCTGTCAAGCTCAATTCAAGTTGTTTGCAGCTTAGATTTTACTAGATAAGCTGTATTTGCCCTTATTGGCTTTTGTCCTCTGCAAGGAAATAAAATACTCAGAAACCGAGAGAGATGGGGAAATACACACAGGTTTTAAACATTGCGGGGCAAAAGCGTTATGATGTGGCAAATTAACCAGAATTAAAGCAGCTGCATGTTTGAGCTTGATGTTGTTACTTTGAATTTATATTGATGCCATAGTGGAAGCATAATTTTAGCATTCATATGTTCTTCTCACTCATTTCCAATCAAATCTATTACAGACAGAAGTTTGACTGTAATTTATATTTTCTGGTTAAATGTACATACAGAAAATAAAAGAGACAAAATTTCATTATGGCTGAAACCAGAAGCCATTTGTATCCATGGCAGACAGACTGTTACATAAGTTCACACCCAAGTTTACTAAGTGGTGATCTCCTTGTTCAAGGGATCTAGTTTTCATTGTTGTAGTCCATCCAAGCAGATGATTTGTTGTGTTAAAAAGTTATTTTTGACAATTGGGGTTTTTTTATCTTCAAATAACTTGGCTTTCAAAATCACAAATGTTTTGCTTAGCTGTCAAGTTTTACAATTGTACTTCAGTACAAGGCATAGGTTTTTTTTAAAATTACATTGTGTCCTATCAAGCACTTGTATTGCCATTGAGTAGCATGATAGCTTTAGAAGCATTTGACTTTTTCTGTACTTTTAGAGTTACATGTTTAATGAGGTCTGACATTATCTATCCAACAATTTTGCATCTTCATTTTGATAATCGTTGTACAATTAATAAGGTCCCATGATAAGCCCAGTGAAGTTGCACTGAAGCTGTACTAAGCTGTAACTGCCATTTTTCATGAGAAAGCTTAGCTATAAAATATAATATGACTTGCCCGAAGCCACAGAGCAGCAAATCTTTAAGAAAGCCAGAGCGGGTTTGGATTTATTCTTTCTATCTTTTGTTTTAAATATAAGATATATTTCTTCTTCCAAATAAGGTAAGACATGTAGGGAGAAATTATCGTGGTTGTATACCCCAGAAAGAAATAGATTATGCAGCACTGTACATTAGCATATGTGTTTGCACTTGCAAGTTAAGATCAGGCATCAAAAATTTCATCTTAAATGAAAATTTTAATAAGTATGTGCATTTGAACAACTATACAGCTTTATTATCCGAACTGTGGCTCTCTCTAAAAATGCATAAATATGCATCTACTTGAAGGATTTCTAATATTGCTATATTAAAATTCTTATTATCAATAAAAAAAATCTGTGGAGCAACAAATTATTTTTCCATATGCAAAAATCTTTAGAAATGTGTGGTCTGAAAATGAGACATTTCCAAATAAAATTGAGCTATGCAGAAGAAATTGAGGGAAAAGTCCTTAAGGTGACTTTTAAATGAAAATGAAATGTCTTTTAGTAAGTTTCAGAGGTACAATATTACAGACTAGTAGAATTGTATCTCATTAATTTCAAACACAGATTTTATGTGAGGCTATTTGATTATAATTTGATTATCTGACCCTGTAATTAAAGTTTATTGCCAATTTCAAAGCTTATGTGTAAAATGAACTGGTTTTCTTCAAAGCAATATACAATCCATTGGACTCATTGACTTCTAGTTTTGCATTTAAATCGAAAAGTCTGTTATAACATGACAAACAGGTTCAGTTTTTGATCATTAATCCTGCTAAGCAATATTCATAAATTCAATTTTGAATCAGTTGGAATACTTTTCTTTTATTAGTTTCTGTGTTATTAAATGAGATTGTTTCTGACTAATATATTTCTGGACTCAAACTGTAGCTCCAAGCTGTTATTCAAATCAAATAACATGCCCCTTACTTGTGCCTAGCACTAATAAATGCCAACTTGTGATACATTTGCTGGAGACTGTCACGAATATTAAAGGAGGCAATAATGCCACTAATGTCTCATAAGTAAGCTTATTTTTCTAAAGGGCTGAAATCAGTCATCCCACTGAGGGGGGCAAAGGGGGAAGAACCTTTAAGACTTAAAGCCTAAAGCATTATTTTACTCAGCTAAACATTATTATTGAGGAGGTAAATGACCAAGAAATTACCACTGCAGAGGATGAAAAATACAACATGTAACTTCTGGTGCCACCCTGAGCAACAGAAATGCATCCACTGGCTAAGCATATGCTGGGTTTAGCAGGCTTGCATGTTCATTGGTTTGAAGGCATGTTTTCCTCCATCTCAGGGTTTGAATTAAAGGAAGAAAAAAAAAATCAACACCGTTTTACTGTTATTGTCAACCACCTACTTCAGTTCTTTTGAGATATTACTGCTAATAGTTAGGGGCTTTTGGTACAGAACATGAGTTTAATATGTTGACATGGAATTATCCAAACTGGATTTACTTGTCTAAGTTGTCATCCCACAATGTGGACAATTTGTGAAGGAGTTTATTGGGTGGAGCAGGGAGTGCAACTGTGCCTGAGAGATGTAGCATGGATCCTACCTGTGTCTCAGATGGATACAAGGGCAATGCTGAGATTCAGACACAATCATTTTACCTATTTTGATTTCTCCTGTCTCAGAATATTCCCTTTTTCCTTTTCTTTCTGGAGGTGGAATACTGGTAATCAGTACCCATTCTAGGACTCCATGAAACTTCAAGCCACATATTTACCCCATTGTTTCTCTAGCTTTTTCCCAAATCTTTGCAATTTAATTTAAGAAAGGGGGACTTGTGGTTTATATTTTATGCAGTTGAGTTCTTAGCTTTCCTGCTTTATCAAAAGGTCTGTGAAATAACCTTGTATTTTCTTTTCTAAAATGATAAAAAAGAAAAATCTCATGTTGATTAAAGTTCAATAGTGTCAGTATCACAGAATGTACCAAAATAAATGACAGGTTCTAGGAGAATGACTAATGTATTTGTTATGGTTTAGGGGTTTTTCTTTAAATGGTGATTCTTACTTTAAAGATATTTTAATTGGGAAGGATGAAAGCATTGAGAGAAAATCTAATGGTTTGTTTCATTATTACCTTTAGTTGTACAAAAATTACCGTAGTTGTTTTGTGTTGTGCAGGATATATTCCAATTGGATTTGGTTTACAAATGGTCTGTGACCTCTGTATTAGCTATTTTTGCAAGGTGCACTTCCTTATGGCCATCACTGAGAATTCTGTAGCCTGGCTGGAATGGCTGTGCTGCTCTCAGGTTTTGTTCTGCCTGCAGCCATAGTGCCTTTCCTCGGGCAGAGATCCTGTCAGAGTTCATAAGCTCACAGGTCACACAGGATGAGGGAAGAATGAGATCCCCACAAGGTGACATCGCTTTACCCCCTGAGCTAACGGGGAACCCCTGACCCAGCACTTCCCTTTTAGATGTTTCAGTTTTTCATGGAAAACAGAAACTAATCATGCCTTGTCATCATTAGAGATATTACTGAACTCTCTGGAGCTCAGGCGGAGCTACAGTCCACAGAACAGATGAATAATACTTGCCTAAAGTGTAATTTAACTGCTTTTTGTTTAGTGTGTTCTTATTTTAATTCTAAATTGTTGCCTAGTTTAACAAATACTGTGATCCTCCCCACAAAGGTATCTGTGTCAGTGCCTCCTCCATCTAATATCTACTTATTATTTCTGAAGTGCAGTGGAAGATTCGGCTTTAATGCTTCTATGTTATTTCTTCAATGGCAATTTTTTGGTTATTATAGACATAATTCTTAGTTCTCACAATGAATATAGCAAGGTGACAGACTGTCATAATAATGCAGATTGTGACTGATAGCAAGTGATCCTAAGCTTGGATAGCATGATGCATAAATGACTTGAAATTTATTTATATTTCCATCTTCTTGTGACCAAGATTAGTCCACAAACTGTGAGTGAGAACAGCCTTAGCCTGCATGGTCAGAAAGAAGGCCATTCAAAATGACTTTGGTATGTAATTATCTTATCTACATAACAGTAGCCAAGTTCTCCCACCTACTGTTAGAATTCTGTCCTATGCTGCACTGCTTTGATATCACCAGAGAAACTAAATCAAAAGGATTCAGTGGCCAGCTGCATTTCAACATGTAGCTTTCTCTAACAATTCAGTAGTTCTTTTCTCACAACACTTTCCTTCAGGCTTTTTTATTAAAATTAAGTTATTTTGGATGCAACCTAGCACAGTCAGTTTTATTAACAGTAATAGCAAAGACCAATAATATTGGACTGATTGCTTGAGATTCTTAATAAGCTTTGCAAGAACTCTGGAAAAAACAAAGCTTTTGCCTAAGTAAAATATTAAGGATCTAGGGCCAGATACATTGGCAAGTTGTGGTTAGCTTTTGCTGTACATATACTGAGATGTTCAGTGATCTGGGCTTTTTATCTGCAGAGCCATCAATTAGATTATAGAAATGTATAGCCAATAATGTTTGTGTTTAGCCTTCAATTGCTCATATCCTCCAGGTTTCCTGGAAGAGTAGACATTTGAAATTACACTTAGCACATGCCTACTTATCAATATATACATAAATACTTCCCAAACGAATTGTGGGAATAGTAAGTATGCTTAAAGACCAGAGTGCATCAAACTGGATACTAATTTGAAGAATATCAGGCACTCTAAAATTGTCTAGGTTGTAATATTTCTTAAACATGTTTACAAAAAAAAAAGTTAAAAATTATATTCAAAGTATTAAAAAAGCCCCAAAACCAGAAATAACAATGTTAAAGCATAGGACATTCTTATGCTGACAGTTCTTTTCCTGGTGTGTAGATAGTATTGTCTATCCTTTTGTTACATTTTACTCCAAACCACTGAAAATCCCTCAGCTGTATGAAATCTGATTCTGATTTTCATGTGAACAAAAAATTACTAATTATTTTCCAACAGCTGGACTAGGTTGCTAGAGTAACTTGTTTTACTGAATACTCTAGGTCCTTTTTGCAGAAATAACGTCATCTGATGCTTTTAAGCAATAAGCTACAATATTTGTGTAAGTAAATTTTTTATTATAACATATGGATTATACAACAAATTACAACAAATACTACAGCAAATGGATTTGGTACTAAATATTTCATTTTACTCTTTTTTTTTTGCTCAGTTCATACCCCTTGGCTAGCTCACTAGAGTTAGAGGGCTCACATCCTGGAAAATGTAAGTAATTTATAGAGATTTTATGTCTTTTTTTTTATCAAGCTTCAGTTATTCTGAGCATGTCAGCTCTTGAATGGTGAAGTTTACTTGCACAGTTGAAACACAGCACAAGTATCAGCTCGGGCTATGCAGGAGGTTGCAAAGCTGGTCTCTTTGAAATATGTCCAAATAGATATTCAAATCAGTATTACAACATAAATCAAAAATGCATTCCATATTTTACAGTGTACTTCATATGACAAGAACATTTCCTCTCAGTTATGATTCCTTTTCAAAAAATGGAAATCTTCAACTTGATGGTTCTTGATGGCAAAAGAATGTTCACTGAAGTGTGGCAGAACGCTGTGGCTTGTTCACATTCAAATTTAAAGTTATAAAAAATATGAAGGAGTGGAGGAAAGAGAACTATTTATCACATGGTTTATCCACTAAAACCATTTCAACTTGTAAGCCCAAATTTATTCATGATGTTAGTGCCATTGCAGCACATGAGATTTTATCCCTGCTGCTTTTCTTCCATGGATGTTGCTGTCAAAGCTTCCCAGCCACCTTGGTTAATTCATTCTGTGTGCCAAAAGTAATTATCCAAAGTCCCACGCTGCCTGCAATGATGTGAAACTTTGGACTGCGTGCAGCTATGATGTCATAAGGCACCCATTAATGTGAAAGTGGCTTACCTGCAGGCCTGAGGGCCATGCCAATGAATCACATTGCCATCTGAAAGGTATTGATTTAATCATTCTGATGGCAGGCCTGTCAGAAATGGAATTGTCCACTGAAAGTACAAATGTGTAAATGGACATCCCAGCAAAAGGCAGCAATCTTTCTAAGTAACGTTTTACATTTTTTCAGATCATTCCACTTGTTTTCCTCCTCCTCGTGCCCCCAGCCCGAGTCTGTTATTGATATAAAGGTTGAAGCTCAGGCAGCTTAACTGTTATGTGGAATGACCTTTACTTTTAATATTAATATATTATTGTAAAGTCTATGAGACTCATAAATGCAATTTTAGAATTCATATGAAATGCCATGTGCTGAACCTATTGCAACTTTTCCTCTAGTCCTGTGGCAGGTTGCAAACTATGCGAATTAATATGCATCATATTCTTTCCCCTTTATTTACTTAGAGAGGTTTGCAGAGCAACTTTATCAAGAGTAACATTATCAAGAGCTTTCCTGCAAGCTTCTTTATCATATTCACATCCGTGTCTGCTCGACACTTGTCACTGTCAATCAAATCGCAATAATACGCAGATGATTTGCTCATTTGGTTTAATAAAATCTCTCTGCTTATTTGCACTGCAGTCATTATGCCACATAATTGCTCCGCCGCCGAGGTGAAAGGCAGCCAGTTGCCTGGGGGATAAGAAGAGACTATTGCTATATGAAGGATTTGTTTCTTTGCCTCTGTCTCTCCCTAGTCACTCATATCCCTAAAATTAATATTGTATTTGAATCCAGTCCTGCTATTCTTATGCAGGCTAACATTGTTATTACTTATTATTTGGATGTGAAGTCATTTATTTTTAGTTTTGATGTCCAAACTGTCAAGCTAAATTTCATTGTGTACTGCCACATACGATTTTTAACTGCCATTTAAACTTGATTCAAAATCCAAATTATGAAGAGAACACGTTCAAAGGAATGGGCTGACAGGAAGTATAGCTACAATTTTTATTTCCCAGGAAATCAAAGTATGGATCTTGTTTTTGTTCTGTGGTGGAGATATATGTGGGTTTCATACCTCATAATCTTTTTTGTATTGGCTGGACACTGTGATTCAGAAACAGAAAAAGGGGGGCTATTTATGCATATGAGCAGCCCTTAGGGTGCAAAACAAAGGCATTCACTTCCAGAAATGATATAGCACAGAACTAGCTCAACTGACTGTTGTAAATTCCTGAATGATTTGTACTCCATTTTCCAGTAGATTCTACTGTGACGGATGGTGGAAGTAAAAATGAGGAATCTATCCCTGTAACACAAACCTTGACTCCTTCACTGCACAGTTAATAAATCAGTCACTGCCATATGATAATAATTATGGTCTCATACTTTTGGGGTGATTCCACCTCAGTGGCATACTCGTTAGGAGCCTAAAATACTTCATATTTAAATGTATCCCAAATAGAAGTGCTTAATGTTTTTTTTAAAGAAAATTAAAAACTAGGCTAAAATTCCATATGAGAGACTGTGTCTATGTTCAGCTTTCCTATTTCTTTATTCAAAGTCCTGCATTGAGCTTAACTGGGACTCTGTTGGTAAGCCAGAGGAAGTGCTAATGTTTTAAAGCTGTTGAACTTGAGCATACATTTTTATTTGTATAAAATTGATCTAATAGTCTTTCAGATATAGAAAGAGAGAGTAATATTAGCTGTAACATTAACATAGGGACCATTAATGGGGAGCCCATTAATTCACAGAAGTCCCAAAAAGGAGTAATAAGTCATCTCCAGCCTTTCTCATAGGCCATTGCAGTTCATCCAGTCAATGTCATGCTGAACCCAGTGGCGAGATTTAAAAAACAATTATACTGTGAGATTTTCAAACTCATTTTGAAGAAATCAAGAGATATTACTCCATTCAGTAGCTAAGGTGGTTAATCATTCTCACTATTAAAATATTTACTGAATGTCTTATTCGAAATTGGTTCTTGTTATGACTTTCCACTCTAGATTAAAGATATTTATCTCCCAGAATTTATGCTTTTTTTTATTGTCTTGTAATTGAGTTCTTTCTCAGTAATTTTTAGCAAAATTAACAGATCCCTTAACACATCCCTGGTCTCTCCACCAGTTTTCTGTGTGTACAGGGTTCTTTGCATTTATCACAGGTAAGTAATGACATCAGAAATCTAAGCCGTGTTTTGTATAAAGTTAACCTTTTTTTCAGGGGGCAGCAGCTAATATTGAGCTTTTTTGGTTCTGTTTTGTTTGGGTTTCTTTTAAATATAAGAAAGGGCTGCATTTCTTTTTTTCATTTAGTATTTAGTTTAGATTTTTTTGAGCATATCTGTAAGCAGTTGTGATCATCCTTTGGCTACATATTTTGATCATTTTTTATCACTGTGAATGGATTAAACATTTCTGTTATCCAATTATGCGTGTAACTTATTTCTTAGGGAAAAATGTATTAGGGCTGTTACCAACACAGGATCTAAAACATTCTAGATGTGACAGTGTGTGCAATGGAGTTCAGCTGGACTCTGTTCAGACACCCAGCCATGCAGTGTGGGCTGGAGGTATCAGAAGCATACTCCATCTGGGTGCCACAACATGGTTTGTGCTTCACAAATGATCTTGCATGCTCCCCTTCAACATTCCACAGAGAAGTGCAGATTTATTCTAGCTCAGAACTCTCATTATCCTTCCCGAATAACAAAATGTTCAGCAAAGGAAATTGGTAAAAGCACCTACACTTCCTTCAGGTTGTTAATACAACTAATACACAGTAGCCTGTACAGACAGATCATGAGGTCTTGTGAAGGAGATCAAGTACTGAACAGGTTGCTCAGAAGGGTTTTAGTGTCTCTCCACCCCTGGAGATATTGAAACCACAGCTGCATGTGGTTCTGAGCAACTTGCTCCAGCTGGCCCTGCTCTGAGCAGGGGGATTGGACCAATCTCCAGAGGACCATTCCAAACTCATCCTTTCTGTAATTCGTGGATGCAGAAGTGGCATATGATTTGCAAATGTTTTTTTTATATAAAGGGCAAAACCATACGAAATTACCTATTGTCATTGTTTGGTAAGAAATCAATGATATCAAATTATTAATCTGCATTACCATTTATAAAGAACTTTATATCTTGCTTGATCATGTGTGTTTGTGGGTTGTTTGTTTCTGGGGTTTAGAGTTTTTGTCTTATTGTTTATTTTGTGTTGGGTATTTTTCTTTTTTTCTTTTTTTTTTTTTTTTTTTTTTTGTAGGGGGAGGTAAAAAAATACACACCTACTTAGCTAATTTTAGGCCATAACATTTTGGTCAATAGAAGCAGATTCAAAATATTTTCTGCTAAATAAATACTAAGTAGGTTTTTAAACCAGATTTCTAAAGAGGCCAGCCACAGACACACACCCTAAAGATTGATTTGAAAAAATATCCTAATTTCAGATTAATTACAAAAACACTCAGAGAGGAAGGAAGGAAGGAAGGAGAGTTTTGTTTTCCTGCCCTTATAGTGGGTTTTCATCCTTCCTAATCTCTAATATTAAAAATATCTTCATTCTAAATATGTTTATTTTGTCACAGTGGCTGATTTGGTTCTATAAATGTCATGAGTGTTTGGAAGAAATGTTGGCTATTGTATGGATGATGGTTTTCCCACATGGAAGTACAGCTGCTATGTTGCTATTGTTTGGATGTTGGCTCATGTTCTCCTTTCTGTATACAATCCATTGCATGTTCCTTTCCAAGAGCATCCTTATGCAATTTACAATGGGAAGTAGCAGCAGTTTCAAAACAAAAATGTTGCCTATATATTTTTTAGAGATATCTTAGTTTCAGACAAACTAGCATACTGAATTATGTATTGCAGTAGTAAAAATAATATTAGTTTTTCTAAGAATACAGTGCTTAGCTTTGGGTGCAGCTGCCATAATTACTTAAGAAAAGTATTGACGTGCTCCAATTAGCACTCTGTGCATGTATATACACAGGCTTGTGCATACACAGACATACCCACTGAGGGTGTCATAAATTAAAGAAAATGGGGAATTTCTGTCCAGCTCAAATACTCAAACCACATGCCTGTGTTCAAAATTTTGGTGAGCAGGATTTCAGAGGGACTGAAAATAAAAATTAATTTATAATTACACAGTCTGTAATTAAGTAATGAAAATTAATTAAATTGTGACAGTAGTTCTTTGCTTGACTATTGAATAAGTTACTTGACATTTTTCAGCAATATTCTTGGCTTTGAATTGGAACCAGTATATAAAATAACACAGAAAATATTGCACTAGGGAACATTCTATCCAGGATTTTCATAAAAGAGAGAAATCTAATATTATACCCTCCTATTAATTAACGTTAGATTTACTATCTGAAAGAAGGTGTTTAAAATTCTGCAAAATGAGACATGTTTATCTTTTTATAGTCTCTTTCTCATAATCTTCATTTTCCAAAGGCATTAAGGGACCTTATGTTTGCAAAGTGGAAATTATTAAGGATAATTAAGATGAAAGTTTTATTTGACAGAAGAATTCTCATGATGTTTGGAAAGACTCAGTTTAAATCTAATCTCAGTTCACACTGTTTCTTTTTAGAATGAAATGCTGTGTAATAAAACCACAAACAGCCACGCCAGATTTCAAAACTGCAGAGACAGTACTTGTGTCCCTTAAAATAGAAGAAAAATTAGACCTCCCAACTTTTGTGGGTTTGCTAACAGACAAATGTAAAGAAGATAGGATAGAATTAAATTATTACATTGAGGAAACGGATACAACTGAATGGGAGGTACAAACTTACACTAACTTACAAAGAAAAGGTTGCAGATGGCATAGAAAAGATACCAAAACTCAGCTAAAAATAAACCACTTGAAATAGATGGGAACAGAGATGTTCTATTGAAGATTGTTTATGCCAACATAAATTCTTATTCATAGGTGAAACATCTCAACTGAAATCTTGTTGAAGTTAACAGGAATTTTGTTGACTTTTTAAATTGGTCTGTGATGTCCCTAAAACATTAATTTGTGACTAGTTAAATTGGTTGTGAATAGTCCAAACTGGGAGGCAGACTGAGTTTCCTGTATCTGGCCATGATGCAGTAGAAGCTAACAGTAACCTTGTTTGACTTGAAATTGCTTCGTACTGAGCAAATATTTGATTTTCCATCTACCAGTGTTCATTTTTCTGAGGTTCTTCAGCTATAACTGGCTAGCCAGATCCTGAGTCCAACTGCATTTCCAAGACAGTTAGTCGTCTGAGTCAGTGCCTCCTTGCTCCTCTCCTGCTCCCTGCAAGGGATCCATTTGCAGGGGAACCAAATGTTACTCTGTTTTCCTGCACTGCCCAGCTTGTGTTCAGCTTGGGTGGTCTAAAAGGTTGAGAACAAATCTGAGATATAAACAGCTCCTACCTGCCTGTTTCTAGTGAAAGAATGTACCTCATTGTCCTCTACAGTGCCAGATGTGCAGCCTGTGGGAAGATGCTGAGCTGTTGGTCTGTTTTTACCTTTGTGTTCAGTCTAGATCTAGAAAGACCTAATGTGGTAGTATTTTCTTTAAATACAATTCTACTAAGATAGTATAGACTAGATAGTATATCCACTATACTGTTTAGTTTAAGCCAGAAATGTATATACAGAATACAGAACTGGAAAAAAAAAAGTGTGTGGGGGAGAGGGGTGTTTCTGAGATTCCATTCAGCCCTTTATGTCTGCAAACATAACTTCTCTGCTTCCAGTTATAAACTCTGAGTCAGTACCATCAGAGTTATCATGTCATATGCTATCATGTCAGAGTTATCACCACATATCTTTGGTATGACTATATCTTCAAACATCTCTGTTTGAAGAGATGGAGGGAAGAGGAAGTTTCTTTGTCACAAGCTTTTCATTTATTGGAATAGTGAGGTCACCAGCACTAGACTGCATGACAGGGCAGCTGGAAATGGGGACTGGATCCCTGGAGGGCAGAAGAACCCTAGAGACAGGATGTTGTGGCATAGGTTGGAAGTGTGGGCTATAAGGTGGTGCTCTGTGGCAGCCTTTCATTAAAGACATCTTCTCTGTTTGGAACTGTGTTAGCTGAGCTACAATCCTTGGTAGCTTTTCGGAGCTGTTCCCCGTTGAATGTGAAAAGCTTCCTTTGCATATTCACCCTCTCTCTCCCCAGTCTTTACTCTTCATATTCAGTTCTTTGATCAGTCATCCACTAAGTTTTTTAAATATTCAGCTTTTTAAAATTACCAACCACTTACATACCTGCTTAATATGTCACTTTACCAGGAAAGTAATAAGAAGATGAAAGGAGGAAAGTGACTTTTGTGTAGAAATATGGCTCAAGGTGTGAGTAGAGAAAAAAACAGTCCTACTTTATTATGTCTTATCATCTCTGAAATTATGTAGTTATTTTTCAGTCAACAAATTAACTGTGATTTTCCATCTGAAAATTATGAATTGGTTTTGGTCTGCCTTTCACTCATCATATCATACCATTACAGCAAAAACTGGAGTTCATAATGATATTGTGGAAACTGCTGATCAAAGCTTGTTTACACGGACTGTGTTCACTGATTTGCCAAAGTTGTCTCATACAGATGCACTTTAATGACTATTCTCTGCAAAACTGATTTTTCAAAAAAGATTCTTCATTCTGATTACTCTGTAATTTAGTTATTCTTTAGAGTGTGGGATTACATACATATTTGTTTAAAAGTATGTTCTACATTATTATGATTCAAAATGTTCCATGAAAGGAAGATATTGAGAAAAAAGCTTATTCATAGGGAAATACTAATTACAGCTGTAAGTCTAGTTCGTCTGATTAACAACTTATAAAAAAGTTCTCAACAAATGGCTGTGAAAATTCTAAAATGAGGAATTTTAATTAATCAGTAGACATTCAAAGGTAGGAATTAAATATATAGGCTTTTATCCTGAAAATGTCTATAATACAAGTAAGTGGTATAGATATGTAGTTTTAAGATTAACTTTGCATTTTAGCATTTACAAAGAAAGGATTTGTATTATTTTGAAAGCTGAGGAACATATTTTCCAACTGTGTGACTAACAAATTGAGTGCTTCTCATCCACCCATCTTTCCTGGTTTTACCTAGAAGCAAATATTCCCATAAGTAGAAAACCAGTGCAATTGGGATCTAAGTCTTCTTTTGGGATTTATTCTGACATTATAAGCCACTAGTCAGATTCAAGCATTCAACTTCTTTTTTAAAAAATAGTGACAAAATAGTCCTTTCTCTCCTCATAACAGGAAATTACTTTCAAAATCATACTGTGCAGAATAGAAATTCATCTCAGAACTGTAATTCTCACCACTCAAGAGCTATTAGGTAAGAAAATACAAAGGAATAGAAGTACAGTAAGTCAGTTTTACAAGTTTCATGGTTCTGAATTCTGCACAGTTGGACTCACAGTAACCAAGGTTTCTAGTTCATAAATTAAGGAATCTGAAATACATTCATATTTAAATGTTTAATGTATTTTTTCCACAGAGTGAGACATGTTGACGAAAGTGTAGTTTGAAGGGTATGATCTGATCTTTAATTAGTCATTGATAGGAGCTTCTGCTATTCAGGAACCATTAATACAGTCAATCTCTTATGTTGAGAAACACACTGACAGCCATGCTACTCCAAAAGTGTCTGAATATTATACACAAATGTATTCTTTTTATTTTAAGTGAGTCTAGGAAGACAGGAGGCTTTCTATGGGGAATAAATAAATTTAATATTTTGTCCTTCTGTTATAATACTGAATTTTCTGCTTACTGAGCAGACACCATCAGTAGGTCCTGTGATTTTACCCTTAGAACTAAATGCCAAATTTTGATGATGCAGTTAGTGCTGTTCTGTCTTACCTCTTCCTCAGGGAAAATAAATACACAGTCAAAAACATTTTTATATTGGTGCATCTATATCTGCATCCATTCTAGCAATTCCATTGTAATAAGAAAAGGAAATAGGAAAAATAAGTACATCATCTTGAACCAACACTACTATTAGAAAAAGTTTCCATCTTTATGATTGTTTTTAAGAAAATAGAAAACTATCACACTGTAAGGTGTGAACTAAAAGAGGAGTTTGTATTTGATTTGCTGTTAGTTTCCAATAGTGTTCCTAAAAAAAATGAACTTCCAATTAATTTTTTCTAATTTGGATCTTTTCTTTCTTATGCTTTGTTAAGTTAATTTCAAATCCACACGGGGCAATGTGCCAAAGCAGCTCAAGCCCCAGCACAGGCAGCAGGAATCTGGGCAGCACTTTCTGCCAAGCCATGAAGGCCTGTCTGTGAATTCACATTTCAGGCAATGCGTTTCAGGACGACGTTCCCAAAGCAAACACCTCTCTGGTCTGTATGTGGCATTGCCATTGAAGGGTCAGAGCCATGCAGTACCTCCAGCCTTACCAGCAGCTATCTATTCCAAACTGTTTGTTCAGATATTGTTTGTACTATTGTCCTTCAGAATGGGGAACTGTGACCTGATGTCTTCCTCCTTACAGATAATTTGCACTGCTGTGCACTGTGAATCACCTCCTTCCATTCACTGCATCACAGATGGATTTACACTGCTTCATGGATACATTTAAATTGAAAACCCCCATTTTTAAATACTTTTGTAGGTTTATCAACATATTTTATAGATATCATAATTTCTCTCCCTTAGTTTACTGTATGGATATGTCTTGTTATCAGCAATTATGCAAATAGAGATCAGTATGGAGAAATTTAAAACAATCCCTTTATGAGATATTACACCATTTTCACCAAGGTAAAAAAGAAAATAAAAATATAAATTGTTTACTTGACTGCTTTTATTTTTAATTAGATTGCACTATAAAGTGCTGATAGTACATTCTTGTAGTATACAAATCACAAAGGAATTGCACCTGAAAGTACAAAAAATAAGATGTTCAGGGGTTCAGGTTTTTAACCATGTTCGTAATTCTGCTTTTTAGCTTTGAAAAAAAGAAAATGCCATCTTTTACCTTTGCATGTTTAGAAAGAAAAAGTAATGTCAATATCAGTAGTTATCAAGTAAGGTTATGTAGGTATGTGTGGTTATGTAGGTTATTTGTCAAAGTTATTTTATCAGCCTCCCTGTAGAACTACTGGGCACTTCAGTGGGAGGTGAGCAGGAGCACTAGGCTTGATCATTTCTGTTTGTCCTGCAGCACACATTGTGTTCGTGTCACAGAGGTGTTTTTGTCCCTTACCTGCCCGTGGATTGTGATGTGTGACTAGAGCAGCTGCAGGACACCATCTAGTGGTGCCGAGCCCGAGCTAATTACAGACTTAGCTCAACTTTCCTCGTCTCTTTTTAGCTCAGATTTCTTCTCAAAACCACTGCCACCACAAGGGGCAATTCTGGGCCATTCAGAACTGTCCAGAGTCTTTCCACACTGAACAATTAAGCATCATATTGACCATGCCTTAAACAATATGGCCATCACACCCTTCCTTCTTCCACAAGGGTACAGGAAGGTCCGTGGCAATTTTGGGGTTTGGATTATGAGTATGAATGGTTTTGGGTTATGAACATAGGTATTAAGGAAAAATTTCTTACAGTATTTAGAATTCTGGGTTAAACAGATACGGAGTATCTAAAAGTAGGGAAAAGGGTATCTAAAGGTTATTTAGACATGCATTAATCATACAGTGTTTGCTATGATTTAGTGAAAGAAGCCTTTCATGAGATAAATAATATGCAAAAAGCTTTCTAGGCCTGATTAATCTCTTACATTGGTCAAAATACAAAGATTTGGTAAATAGAATTATTTCAGATTTAGTATGACTATATTTATATAAAAATAAAATATAAAAAGAAGAGCTAATAAAGACAGGAACACTGATTAAGAAAAATAGAACGTAATGAATGACTGCTACTGCATGTAGCAGTGGAAGGCAGATAATTTAGGATATGAGCCTAAAGGGAAGTTTAGGCTAAAGGGAAAGAAACTTTAGGCTAAAGGGAAGGAAACTTCCCTTCCTAAAGGGAAGTTGTGCAGCACTTCAGCGGTGTGGGCTAAGAACTTGCTTTTGAAACACTGAAGAACAGGAAATTGCCAAAGGGTTTTAGAAACTTGAGACAGTGGTTTAGCCAGAATAATAACGTTATTAACTGACTGAAGACTTTAAAGTGGCGTTTTGAGGACAGGGGGATAGGAGAAGGTTACAGTAATTGAGACAAAGTGATAACCTCAGCATGGTATTTTTGCTCATGGCTTAGGAACAAAAATAAATCCACCCTATGTGCATTGATTTTTAAAATTCTCTGTAATTTTTATATTTGAGATAGCATGGATTTTGTTGTCAGCTTCCAAACCTTGACAAATTACTTCAGTTTTGGTATAGCACTTTTGTAATTGTTCTACTGGGTTCAGAAAAGGTCTAATTACAAATAAAAGCTAAATCCTGAGGTTTGTTCTTATTTTTCTCCTTTTCCTCAGCAGATTTTAGGGTAGATTTTGTATGTATATTTGTGTGTATGTATAGTTAATATAAGTTTACATTGTGTGTGTGTTTGTATTTGCTCAGCAATAATATCACAATATCATTAACACAAAAAGAAGGTTTTAAAGTGTGCCAGCAAGTATACTCTTGTGGCCAATAAGGCCAGTGGGATCCTGTGGTGCATTAGGAAGAGCACTGCTAGCAGGTCAGGGAGGTGATCCTGCCCTGGTGAGGCCAGTCTGGGGTGCTGTGCCCAGTTCTGGGCTCCTCAGGACAATAGAGTCATGGAGCTCCTGGAGCAGGTCCATCCAGCAAAGATGATTAATGGACGTGAGCATCTCTCTTCCAGGAAAAGGCTGAGGGGGCCGGGGCTGTTCAGCCTCGAGAAGAGACTGAGAGGGGACATTACTGGTGTCTGTCAGTGTCTGCAGGAGGGGTCAGAGCACAAAGCAGGCTCTGCTCGGTGGTGCCCAGCAATGGGACAAGAGGAACAGGCAGAACTGATGCCCAGGAAGTTCCACCTGAACATGAGGAAGAATTTCTTTCCTGTGCAGTGACCGAGGACTGAACAGATTATCCAGAGGGTGTGGAGTCTCCCTCTCTGGGGATATTCCAGAGCTGTCTGGACACAATCCTGTGCCTGTGCTCTGGGATGACCCAGCTTGAGCAGGGAGATTGGACCAGATGAGCCACTATGGTCCCTTCCAACCTGACCCATCCTGTCATTCTGTGGGGGGGGAAATATCCAGTTGAAATATGTTTTTAAAATGTCCATTTTCAGAAGCCTGCAAGAACGAGTGACTAAAGTCCATAACTGATTACGTCACCTCCAGAAGGAGGTTGAAGTTCTTGGCTCATACAGGCAGCGTTAGCTACGAAATTTTGGAGGGGCTAGGTGGATGCCTCCGGGCACACACACACGGTGTTTACGGAGCTGCAGCGCACCGCAGGGCGGTCACTGTCCCGCTGCCGCGCGCTGTCCGGAGCGGAAACGTGTCTCCGCGGCTGTCACGGATGGCATCACCACAACCGCGCCTTTCCTGCCCTTCCCCCGGCTCCTCCCGGCCACCCCGCTCCTCCTCCCTCAGCGCGCTCCTGCTCCCTCAGCCCGCCCCGCGCTCCCGCTGGCTCCGCTCGCACAGGGCGGAGGCGCACGGGCCCCAGGCCCCGCCCCAGAAGGCCGCTCGTGCCCGCCGGCCAATGGTGTGCCTCCCCGCGTGCCCCGTCTGCCAATGAGAGCTGCCCGTTTCTCTAAGCTCCACCCCTGGCGCTGTCAGCCAGCCGAGGGAGTGACAGGTGCCCCGCGCGATGCCATTGGTCTGCCGGCCACGAGACGGACAGGCGGGCAGACCAGTCCCCGTGTGCGGGGCGGGGCCCGCAGCGCTGGCGGTGACGGCAGCGGGGCGGCCCTGGGGCGTCACGGCCCGGCCCGAGCTGTGAGTGGCGGCTGCGGCCGCGCTGCCCGCCCTGCGGGGCGGTACCGGCTGCGCCGGGCGGCGATTGGCCGCGGGGGGCGGCCCGGATGTGCGGCCCAAGGGGCGGGCGGTAAATGGGGCTGTGCCGGGGGTAGCGGGAGCGGCGGCGGCGGCTGGGCCTGGGCCGCGCGGGAGAGCGGCGGAGCCTCGGTGGGTGAGCGAGAGGGCTCCCGCGCCTGGCCCTGCCCGGGCTGTCGCTCCCGGGTGGAACGGAGGCACGGGGGGCCGTCCCCGCGGCAGGGGAGGGCGGCGGAGCCGCTCTGTCTCTGAGGGGCGGCGGGGTGTCCGCGCTCGCGGGGCCGTCACCTGTCGCCGGGAGGGGCTGGGCGGTCGCGGCCCGTTGGGCCCGTTGGGGCTGCGGCCGCCCGGAGAGCGCTGCCCCGCGCGGGGTGCGAGTGGCACGGCGGGCTCGGGCAGCGCCGGGCGGCTGCCAGCGGGACCCGGCCCGGCGGCCTCCGACCTTCCGTCCGTCTGTCCCTCCCCGCCCTACGAACGGCGTCGGGCTGCGGTGCCAGGCACGGCCACGGTGGGAAACACCGCGGGGAGCACTCGGGCTTCGTTAACCTCCCGTGACCCCCTAGCTGACAGGTCCCGCTGGAGCGCTCTGTGCTGTGCGAGTCGGCCGGCCATCGCCCCATGCCCCTTAAGCTGCTGTATTTAAGAGCAGATCTCGTTGGCGTAGATTGCAGATTCCTAGAGGAGTGAGCTCGTAGCAGCAGGTGTTGGTATGGAACGTGTAACCCGCCTGTGCAGGAAGTGTTGGCGAACAGGCTTGACTGGTCAGTGTTCCTGTTCACCGCCAGCAGCGGCTGCCGTGTTGTCCGGCAGATGAAGGTGTGGGCGAGCGAGGGCCTTGGGTCCAAAGGAGGTCAGGAGTGGCTGTACTGAGGAGAAATAAGTTCCAGTGTCAGCTGACAGCTACAGTTGCTGGACAGGCACGTAATATTGTGTGTTCAACATGCACTGTTCTGTGGTGCTCTGCTGAAGTAGCTCAGTTTGTTCTCAGGTGTAGGAGGGGTTCCCTTTGATTTGTTGACGTGTCCAGAAAATCTTTGTTCCAGGCAGGTAAAGTGTTTTTCTTTTTCCATTGCTTTAGTGTTATGTTTGATCAAATAGCTCTGTTGATGAGAGGAGAAAAATATGATACATACTGCAACAGTGGGTAAAATGAGATTTTTTTAATAAGAATATGTAATGTAGAGAAGGAAAAGATGGAAAAGCAAAGTACTTAAATGTTACGGTTTTTCCAGTGATAACTTTGGTTTTTTGAAGTTTTTTAGTGTGCTGATGAAGTGTCAGATGACTTCACAGTTGCTCTTACTGCCGGTGTGTATTGCCTACCTGGAGAATGTGGACGTGAAGTTATGCCTGGCAGCAGGTGGCTTTTGGTTCCAATGTGGTGCTGTGCAGAAGTTAAACAGCCTTTTCCAGAAGCAATATTAGAAGTAATGTTTCTTCACAAGTTTGTGTTCTGCCTTTTTTTTTAATTGCTGGCTTACTAGATGGAAAGCACTAGAGAAGGTAAAAAGCCTGTGGGAGGAGAGCACCTTCCTTAGGAGGGTTGCTGTTACTTGCTATGCTTAAAGTAGGAGAAATCAGTACCATGTACTACCGAGTGGCACACTATCAAACCTCTTCTGGGTGGGGTACTGTGAATGTTGATTGTGTGAAAGGAGTGTGAGAGGAGGTTGGTTTTGAATTTTTTTATTCCCACTCCATAAAATAAGGAGAGTGTGTTGGGTTATTTTGGGAAGCTGATGGTTTCACTAGTTACAGCACTGTAAGATGCTGTAATGGTGGGTGCCTTGTGGTAGACACTGAGCCCTGTGTAAGAGTGAATGTCTAAACTGCCTAGAAATTCCACTTAATGATATCAGGACTTGGCTCTCCTTTGTCTGCTGCAGATATAGCAAGAAGTAGGACAGGCTATCTAATGTAAATTTGCTGTTACTTGGTTATTATTTTTAATACTGTTTTAATAACTTTTGCGATTAGTGGTGGGTAGTAAATTGCAAGGTGAAGCTACTAGAGAGCATAAGCAGTTGTGGGTAAGTTTCCTTTCGAGCTATGATTCTCCATTTCCACGTTGCATAGGAGCAAGTGTGATTAAAATAAACTCTTAAAACACCTTGAAAGGCTTCTTAAATGACCCTCCTTTGAAAAGCTGGTACTCTGAAATTCTGAGTTCTCCACTGTAAACAGTATTTTAACAGGTGTATGAGACTGGAGGCAATTTAACAATAAATTTAGGACAATACCCTCTATGGCTTATTACTGGCAAGCAACTAGATAAAAGACGTCTGTGCAAGAGAACCTTTGGAAGTTATTCTTTAGCTTAAGTAGATCTAAAATAATGTTTTATTTGCTCTTAATAGCCTGTAAGTAGGCATCTTGTTAATGAAAGACCTTTCAGCAAAGCTGGAAGTGCACTGAGATGCAAAGCTGCTTTTTGAAAGGTGGATCTGGAGACTGAACTGCATCTAACATCAGTTACCAAGCTTCTGGAAAGTCACCTGTTTCTCTGGGAACTGGTTGGGCTGTTGTTTACCTACATATGTCATTCTTTGTCCTGCTCTCCAGTTCTCCTGTCTCTGGTTCTGGGATAATGCAGCTTGTATTACCTAATCATAAAAAACCAGCAGCCCAAAACAAACAGAGTACTCCTGCCCCAATCCCATAATCACTCCAGATTCCAGCTAATTGTCCTCCAACCTGTACCTCAACTTCCAGCACTTTTCTCTCTTGTCAGAGCCTGAGCACTTAGGTGCTCTTTGTGCGTCAGTTTCTCCACCCTCTGGTTATACTGGAGTTTCCCAAGGAAATGTCTCGTACCTTCCTAGCCCAGCGTCTTCCTGTCTTACTTAGTCTGGCTGCTTTGATGGAAAAGGCCTGTGGCACAGCCCTCTGGCATGACTCTGCTTTCCAGACAAGAGATGGGGAAAAGTGAAAACACCTTCTTCCTGCTCTCACAGGGCAGTAGCTGTGCTTTGACTTTCTCTCTTTGGTGGCTCAGAATGATGTGAGACTCTGGCTGCTGAAGAGGACAAGTACCTGGAGGAATCTGTTGTGTATTGGAATGTTTGAGATGATTTTGGTGGGGAAATTAATTATTTTTCATCACTTTTCTGAAAGGTGCTTGCATTTTTCTGAATGCTTGGCTGCTGCATAACTTAAAAGGCTATAATTCGATATTGATGTTTCTTTTAAATAGTTAACATTCCTAGACTTTCTTTAGATAAATTGTCTGGGTTGCTTTTTTTTTAAACAAGATTGGCATTTATTTTAATTTTATGAGGATTTTGGTTATAATGTTTCCATTTTCTCTATAAACCAATGGTGAACAGATGCTGCCTTCCTTACTGTAGTAAAAATGTAGTGTTGATCGCAGTAGAAGCCTGTGCTACTGGCTCCCCATTTGTTTCCTTTATCGATGTTGTACAACTTTCTATTAAAGCAATTGAGTAAAGTGCCTCAAAAGCTTAGTTGTGGAGACAAAAATGGAAGGGTGAGATGAGGAAGGAAAGTAGGAGAACTGGAGAGGAAAAAGAGTGGAGGCAGTAAGCTGTGTCAGACAAGAGGTGCTATAGATCAGAGTTCTTGAACAAGCAGTAGCAAGACTTAAAAAAAAGAGAGGAAGAGAGGAAAGCAAGGATGTACACAATAGATGACACAGAAACTCCAAATACTGCTGAAGTCCTTGTTATTGAGCTGCTGATCTAAAGAGCACTAGGCCTTGGTGTTCATAATGAAACCATTAAATAAGCTACAGAGAAACTTCTGTGTTCTATGGCTTTGTCTGTTCCTGGTGATGTTCCAATGCAGATGAAAACAAAATGACACATACATGATCCAAGCTCAATGAAAGGATCATCTCTGTCACTGGGAATGACAGAATTTCTCAAACTGGGACACTTCAGAAATGTGCAAAGTCAACACTGTCTGTGAGGGACAGTGCTTAGCAGGGTCATAATTCTGTCTGGTGCTGAACTGAAATGGTGAGGTGATAACTTTAATACTTGCATGTGTAGAGCATCTTCCTTAACTGTGCTGAGCCAAGACATGGTCCTTTATTTTCTTCTCATTGGCAAAATGAACATGGAAGGCAGAATGCAGAGTCTCTTTCTAGCAGAGGTAAGGTAGGGATTCATATGCTAAAATAGACATAAGTTATTTTTGTGGAACATATAACAAAGCTTTGGCATTTTTAACTATTGTCATCTTAACTACATGAAGTTTTCTTCTGAAATTATAGAAATGTAATGCTGACTGTAGAATTAGGTCTGAATCCTGTTTATATATTGAGATCTGTTTATCTGTTAAAATGCATGTTCCTTCTGTGTACTTTTAGGGTATAAATCTGAAGGGCCTGGGGACATTCTGAAGACACTTAAAGGTTGCAGCCCTTCATTTGGAATACACGTTATGAACCCTTTCTGGAGCATGTCTACAGGTTCTGTGCGCAAGGTACTTAATGAATGGATGCCAGAAAGTGTGTCATGCTTGGGAGGGGTGGCAGCAATGCTGGAAAAAAACATCAGGTGATCTGCAAATAGTGCTTTACTGTGTATTTATCCCGAGGGTTTTGATTACCTTCAGTAAAAGTGTAAACTGGCTTTGAGCTGTGGTAACTGGAATGTGCCTGTGGATAGTCTACTCCAGAATTTGTTGACTTTTCTTATCTGAAGGATCTTTAAATAGGAAATGTGAAACAAATTTGTTCAAGTGATTGATACTCTTTTTTTCTTAGGACATTTTAGTGTCTTATATAGGGCTCAGCCAGGTATTGCCCATGCAGTGAGCTTTGACAAAACTATGCCTCCGTAGTGCTGTTGCTACTTGAGGTTGTAGCAGTAATAAAACATGGGAGTTCCAGGGTTAATCACTTCTTAGGTGTTCGGTACTAGGGCAAATTATGTAACTTTGTTGATCATGAGGTATTGTTACTAGTCCAGGTCTTGGGCACTTCAAAACTCTATAGCTTAAATCCTGCCTTTAGTCACCACATGTAGTCTAAGCACAAGTCTGTAGCCTGCAGGTTTGTCTTGGCAATCTATAGAAAGATTTTGGGGTCTGTATGTAGTACAGTGTTTGCTGGCGCTGTTGTTTTTTGGTTTATTTTCTTTTAAGAAAAGGCAGCAAAGGCATAAAAAGGTTCCCGTAGTAAAACTGTTTAAACTTGATACCACTGCCAAGTGGTGATTCTTTCACTGTGGAGTGAGCTATAGGATCAGTTCCAAGTGGAATGTTGATGTCATAAGTACAGGCAGAAAGTCGAATACATGAAACTTTGTTTTTTCATCTTAGTTTTACTACACTACTTTTAAAGAGTCTTTGAAGTCTACAGTATAAGGATGCTTGTCAGTAAAAATGATTTATCTTGATGCACTGTGTGCTAGAAATAGATTGACTTGTAAGCTGATGTTGTATACTGTCTGGTTTCAGGTTCTAAATAAATGTAAGACTCCTTAAGCGTTTGTCATAATCTGCAGATTTCCTATCCAGCATTGAATACTTTTGTACTTGTAGGTTGGGTTTAATTGACAAAAGTCTATTTAAAAACAAAATGGAATGGGACACCCTCCTATGCCCTCCCCGAAGCAACAGACCACCAAAACCCAAGATAGTTTCATTGGCCTAACTTATAATTAGCATAGCTAGGTTTAAACCTGTGTTAAAATGTGTCCATATGTTAAATGTTTCTGAAATGTGGCCTGTGATCTCATGATTCTCCTTTAATTTGACAGAGATCTGACACTGAAGAGAAAACTTTGAGTGGAGAGCTGCGAAGCAGTCCCCTGCGAGGCTCTGCAAAGAAACAGTTGCCTTCTATCCCAAGGAATGCTGTGCCAATAACCAAACCTGCTTCACCTGCCACATCCTCCCAGTCCACAAATGGAACACATGCTTCCTATGGACCTTTTTATTTGGAGTATTCACTTCTTGCAGAATTGTAGGTTTTCACTTTTTTCATCTTTTCTTAGGTCACTGGGCTTATGCTTCAGCGGGGAAAAAGCCCTTGAAGGGTCCTAGTTCTTGCATGGTGTCTCTGCCATAGTCCTTGAAGGTAGTAAAACATTATCTGCAAAGTTCTTTTTCAGAGAAGAAAAAGAACTTTTTCTGTCTCAATCTCTTGAGGCAGAAAGGGAGGAGAAAGTGAGATGAGATTTTAAGGGGTGTTTTTAGATGTCGTTCTCTGAATTATTACCTTTTTCAATCTTGAAGTAAACACATGGTGAGTTTAGGTATCCTGACCAGTTATCCTAATGGCTTTTTGATCAGAAATACCAAATATTTGAAACAGGTATTAAAATAGAAGCAAGCAGATGTCGAGTGGGAAGATGCTCATGAATATATGATGCTATCTAATGGAGTTAGGAAGTGGGAGCTTCCTTCAGTTGTCACATGAAACACTTGAACACTGCCTGATACAGTTGATCAGGTGGATGTTGCAAAGACTATATTCATTTCAGTGATATTTAACATGAAACTTATGAGGGTGGAGTTGCATTTGAGCCAATCTAGTGATTTGTAGGCTGCTGTGGGAGCATAAAAATCTGTCCTCAAAACTTTCTAGTTATGTAACTGTTTAGTGCTACAAAGCTGAAGGGACTTCCTCTGTATTAGACATACTGGATTCCCAAGTATGTAGTGCCTTTTGGAATGAAATCCCTGGAGTCCTTATGCAACACTGAGTCTCAGTTCTTGTATTCAGCTGTTAAATTGAAAGTGAGAGAACTCTCAAAACTTTTGTCTCTTTCTCAGGGAATTGACCCAGCCTTTCTAACTCAAGAAAGATGTTTTTCTTCTGAATAAATATATTGGTACTATAATTCAAATTCATTATTAGGGAAATAATAACAAATACTAGGGAAATTGTAAGCAGAGAACTGTGTTAATATATTGCTATAAGATTGTTGTTTATTTGTGCAAGCATGTAGAGTTCAGTTTAATGGACCCATAGGACAAGTAACTGGAAAATCTGTGAAGTTCGTAATTTGAGTTTTGGTTTGTTTTTGCCATTGCCAGTGTAATTTCAGTTTGACCTGAAGCATAGAGTCATATAAAACTGAAAAACTACTTGTTTAAAATTGAGGTTGAAGTCTGGTCACATTTCAGCAGTAACTAAAATTGACTGTGAATCTGCGTTCAAAATTACTTAATTGAATTTCTTTTTTCTTCCTTACTTTGAAACTGGGGACTCAGTAGAAAATAGTAAATTTTCATACTGACATACGTTAAATGCATCTACTGGGGGAAGAATTTATTTCTGCTTCTCTACTTAGTTTTAGCAAGAAAACCAGTGTTTTTCTGTTAGTAAGTCTAAGTGCAGTGGTGTGAAAAGCAGGAGCAGAAGAGTGTGGTTTCAGTCTATTTGCCACCTCCTTCTGTGAGCAGCCTTGGGAATGGGGAACGAGTTTGTGGAAGAAGGCCCTGTTGAGCTGTGGGTGGTGCATTCTGGGTTTGCTGTGTCAGTGTAGTTGTGGAGTTCTCTGAATGCTGACTCTGATTGCAGTACCTTGGTTGTGAAGCAGAAGCTGCCAGGTGTCTACGTGCAGCCCTCTTACAGATCAGCATTAAGTGAGTTAAATTTAACTTTTACATTTTCTTACATATGTATGCTTTTAAATATTTTTCACTCAAGTAAGCTTTCTCATTTTCAGTGTGGTTTGGTGTAATATTCATAAGACATGGGCTCTACCAGGATGGTGTGTTTAAGTTCACTGTCTATATTCCTGATAATTACCCGGATGGAGACTGCCCGGTAAGTGGTTATGTCTTGTCTTTTTCCTCTTTTCTGGTGGTATAAGTATGGCTTTTTGCTAAAGCTGATACACCAATTAGCTTCTCTTTTCCTTGAACTCATTTTGTTCACTTGGCTGGGCTCATTTCCCATGTCTTTTACACATTTGCAAGCCACTGTGGAGGAATTACACTACTCTGATCACTGAGACTGCTGTGGAATGAACTTCCTGAGGTCACATACTTTAGAGTGTTAAGTAATCAACCAGTTCTTTACCTCAGCTCTTGATTTGCTACTTCCTCAGCAGGAAGTTAACATTGAAACACTTAGACATATCAAAATTCTGAGTAGTGATATAATGGAATGTAAAATCCAGACACCTGTGCTGTGCTTGCTGTAGTACTGCAGGATTTCTTGATTGTCTCTTCTAAATTACATTGAAACAAAGAATTAGAAACTTGAGGAGAACTTGGTGAAGCAAAGGGAGGCTGAGATAATACTGTGCTATGTATCTTCCGTCTCTGCTTTCTCTTTTTCTCCTTAGTGAAAAGTTTCCAAGTTATTAGATGAATTTAAAAATGAAAATAGAAAAGTATTTTGTGGCAGTCTGACTTTCCAGAGCAGAGCAGCTGATCCTCTTGGCCAAACTTCTTTTAGAAGAAGATTGGAGGGCAGGGGTACACAACTGCTGTGTTGGGTAGCAGCCCGCTTGGTGTCAAGTTTTATGGAAAGCTCAGAACTAGTGTAGAACTAGTAGGAAACAAACTTTTAAAGGTTAGACTTTAGTATCTCTCAGCCAGCAGACATTATTTTGCTAGAAGAGGGCTTTAGAACCTTCCTCTTGAAACTAAGTTTTTTTTAAGAATGTGTGAACACTGGAGAAAATGAGCTGTACAGAGCTGAAGACACCATGGTGTCACTGCTCAGTTTGCTTAAAAGTGTGTAGGGTAAAAAAGTATTGATTGTAGCTCAAGTATGTAAAAGCTTTCAGTCACAAATAGCTAAACCAGAAAAACTCCTTTAATCTGATCTTATCTGATATTATTACCTGTGTTGGCACTAGTGCCTGTGCAGTTAACTGGATTAGTTTCCTGATTTGGTGATAGCATGTGAGAGAGGAAAAGACCCTGCATGTTACACAGGTGTGTTGGGTTACAGTTTCACAGCTGGTGGGAATCACTTGCAGTTGCTTTTTTTTTAATACAGTAACAGTTAATTAGTGTTTGGAAGCAACATTTGACTGACCTTCACCCAGTGGTGATGGCATTAGGATTGAAGTTGTCATAATGAATTTCTTTTTTGTAATGCAGCGCTTGGTTTTTGACCTGCCTGTCTTCCACCCGCTAGTGGATCCTTTATCTGGTGAACTGGATGTGAAAAGAGCATTTGCAAAATGGAGGTTAGTGCTGACAAACAGATGGGTTGTTTGAAAAGTTTGTTCCATTCTTCATTGTGTTTTGTTCTTTTTAGGCGAAATCATAATCACATTTGGCAAGTGTTAATGTATGCTCGCAGAGTCTTCTACAAGATTGATACAACCAGTCCTCTGAACCCCGAGGCTGCAGTGCTGTGAGTATCTTCCATGTATAGGCATGGCCTCTTAAGAGGTTTTGGCATAGGCTTGCAGAAGCAAGAGGTTTGTAAAATTGTCTGTCCACTCATGGTCTCTGCCTCCAGACTTGGTTGCATTAGGAACTCAAGTTGAGGCTTTGCCAAGTCTGTCTGTGCTTCTAGAGCAAACTTGTGGCTCCTTGCAATTACTTAACACTGCTTACTTCTGTCTTGCAGGTATGAAAAGGATGTTCAGCTGTTCAAAAGTAAAGTGGTAGACAGTGTCAAACTATGCAGTAGTCATTTATTTGATCAGCCCAAAATAGAGGACCCCTATGCAATCATGTGAGTATTGTGAGCAAATTCACCCTGTCGCTGTTTTGAAAGCAAGTTTTGGTGTAGTTGCTGATGGCAGTCTTTCTCTGTCAAGCTAACTGACCTGTTTTATCTTTAAAAAAATCTCAAAATAACCAAACAAACCCCAGAACAGGCAAAAAGCCCTGAAACACCCACCTCCCTCAAGCAAAAATGCCCAAGAATTAATATTTCTTTCTGGCTTTCCTGAACTCAGTTTGCATGACTGTAGCTTTGGTCAGACTTTAAAATCCATCTAAAGCTTACCTGCATGGGGGGTGGAGCAGTGAGCATATGGTGAACATGAGTAGTTTTTCGTGTCACACGTGCTGAATTTCCAGTTCTCATTACAAACAGAATTGAAAACCTAAACATTTAATGTTGAAAAGACAATATTAATTTAGTTCTTAACTGTATGCTTTAACACTGAATGCTCACTTATAACTTACTTAAAATTCAACGAACTAAACAAAGGAGAATTACTGCTTTCTGCTCTGTCTCTTGCAGTTTGCAAAAATGCCAAGTAAGAGTTAACTATGCTTTTTCCATAGTTTTTCTCCATGGAATCCAGCTATACATGATGAAGCTAGAGAGAAGATGTTGACTCAGAAGGTATGTGCAAAGTTCACATTCTCACTCTAGGAAGGGTTTATTGCCTGATAGAGGAAGAAAGATCCTCTGTCTCTGTGTACTAGATGGACCTTTTTTCACCCCTCTTTTGGCTCAGCAGGAATGCTGGAACTGCTGTGGTCTCCAAACGAAGCAGTTATGTCACTGTTCTAACTGCAGTGTATTAAGCAATTAGTCACTTAGCCAGAAAGCTTCGTTAGTACAACTCTTGGCACACAGTAGATTTTTTTGTTTGTTTGTTTTGTTTATTGATGGAAGAGGGGAAGAGGAGATTCACTGGCTACCTTTTCCTGCACTTGTCATGGCTGTTACCACTTCTGCATTACCTGACAGTCCCCAGCTTGTTTTCTTCTGTTGAGAGATCTTTCATTACTGAATCAAAGCTTCAGAACTTTCTTCTCCTTTCAAAGTTTCTGAAGCAGCACAAGCACAGTCCATTGTTCACTCCTGTAACGCTGCTGATTTTTTCATGAGACAGTATCAACTCACCAAAAGGTGCTGAGAGCTCCTTCCATCACAAAGTGCTCTTACTGGCAGAGCAAGGAGAGCACTCTTCTTGCTTACTCATAGAGCTTTCACCTGATGGCTAATGGGATGTGCATTGGGATGGGGGCTGTTGATGTTTTGCTTGTTTTGTTTTTTAATTACTGCTTTGCACATGACAAGAGCTGGCACACAGCAATTCTGAGTCTGTGCTGAGTGGCCTGACAAGTCAATCCACTTGCAGTACAAAGGGACTCTGAAACAGTGGCTGCTGTCTTGGCTGGACTGGCAAGGAAATGCACTCTGAATGTTTTAGTTACTGACTTGGGCTGAAGCTGTGCTGTGGATCGCTGGGGTTTTGTGTAATGAAAAATTACCTTTTTTGTCAGTCCAAACTTGTCTTCTGTACTGCCGGCTTTACCTCATGTTCTTTATGTCGTCTGGCATGAATGAAGTTTTTAAATTGATCTTAGTAAAATACACTGCCTGAGCACAATGTGGCAGTGCTCCCGACTGCCAGAGTCACATTAGAGCCCTAGAACACACAGTAAAATATTTTGATCAGATTCTGACTTCTTCAAGTTCTTACAAAACTTAAGAAATGCTTCTGATGCTTTTTTCACCCCTTCCTTTCTCCTTCATTCTTCACCTCCTTCTTTCTTATCCTTTAAATTAAAGAGTAATAATAGGCTAAGGTGCTTGAAACGCAAAGGGTATAATGTCTCAGAGGCTGATAGCAAACAGTGACTTTTCCTGTGTCCTTTTTTTCCTTGGAGATGCCTGTTGGTTTCTTTTTAGGTCAAAATGAACATCATCAGTAACTATTGCATCCATGGTACTTAGTTGCTCCAATTGTTGAAAGGAATGGCTTGACTTGTGTGCCCTAGGAGATTTGTCCCAAAATGTCAGTGTAGTTCCCTATAAAAACAAGTTCCCAATTCTTCCTACAGCCCCAGATCCATGTTTATTCCCCCTGTGATTCCTATTCCTTGGGAACCAGCTAGGCCATTCTGGAGCTGTAGCCCAGGAAGGGCTGTGATGTCCCAGTTCCCTGCTGAGCACTTGGCTTTTCCAAGGTGTGGTTCCTTGTGTGCAGCATGGGAGAGGCAGCTGCCACTGCCAGGCTCAGGCTTAACTGATCCCTCTTGTTTGCTGTTGTCCAACATGTTATGGCAGGTCTGTCACACAGTGTCACCTTTGGCACAAAACATCGGGAAAGGAAGAAGTGCAGGTTCTTTTTTCTTGCTGCTTTAATTTACTTTGTCAAGGAAAAGACTTTCCATGGTACAACCAAGTTTGCTCATGCAATTGTCACTTTCTAGAGCTTGGTGCAGGTTTGATGTAGTTGTCATACACTTCCTGTTACTAAAAAAGGCCTGCAAGCTCTTCTGCTGCTGTGGCCAGCTAGAGTAGATATCTAATTTACTGATCTCTTTAACCACTTTGCATCTGCAGATGCTCCAAGTTGAATCTTTCGTCTTCAATTTGAAGCTTGGTTCTAAATTGCAATAGTCTAAAATGTTTGTTGCACTGTTGGGTAATAGCTACTGTTCAAGCATTTAACTGTGACAAATGCTCAGGGAAGAGAAGGAGCATCCTTGGAAAGCATTAGGAAACTCCCAGGTTTAGCAAAGGCATTAATTGCTACTTTGGCACGTTAATTTGGGTTCCCAACCACCTGTGAGGTGCAGTGCTCCTCCCCAGCACGCCCAGCATCGCCAGGCAGAACTACAGCTGCAGTGTTGGGGGAGGGTTTGGATTGACACTGCTTTCTGTAGAACCAAGAAATCTGGTGAAGGGCAGTGCAGTGCTGCTGGGTCTGGGCTTCCAAGCAAAAGGAGTATCTTTAAGTCTTTATGGTGGGATAGGGCAGCTGTACCCAAGTTAAGTCCTTAAAACTCCTGTATTGTCAGGGTAGCTCTGCAGATGCCACACACATTCCCAGAAATTAAACCAATAGCCAGCTTACTATTCCTCTTTGAGGAAATGGTGCAAGCCTCTTTTGTGCTTGTGTTTGCTAAAGGTAAAATGGATGGAGGGGGAGTTAAGAGGGTTTGGGTATCTAAAAATTGTAACTTTAACTTTGTTCTCCCCAGAAGAAGCCAGAAGATCAGCACTGCAAAAGCATGCACGTCTCTGGCCTGTCCTGGGTGAAGCCTGGCTCAGTCCAGCCCTTCAGCAAAGAAGAGAAGACGATGCCCACTTAGCTGTCCTGGACACTGGTGCACAAAACACTTTCTGGGGGTGGAGGGAATGTAACGGAGGGAGAAACAGCAAAGCAGCAGTTTCCTTCTTGACTACGGATTAGTAAAACCTGAATGGTAGCAGTGACTCCAGTAAACCTGTTCAATGGATTACTGACTCTTAATGTTTTACATATGCATTAGGTTTCAAAGGCTTGCCTGGAGTTTGGAAGTCTTTCTTGAACACTACAGTACTTCTACCTGAAGACTGGCTAGGGTGGGTAATTCCTCAGGGCTCTGAAATGCCTGGAGGTGTTGGGTTGGTTTTTAAGCTTTTATTTTTTCCCTCCAGGAATAGCGGTTTTTTAAAAGAAATCTTAAATTACTGGCAGAAATACTAGTATTGGAAATACGATGCCAGAGTTAAGCTGTGTTCATGTAAACTAATATAGCAGAGTTAAACACTATATTTAATGGTTTTAAATACTTTCGGTTTCTATTGTAAATATGTTAGGATTTGAAATTGTAAATAGACGGTTCATCAACTCCATTTAGCACTTTCTAGAAGTAAAGCTGGGGATGATGTATGATGTATTATTGATTTGTAAATGGATACTGTCACTAAAGCGCACATTAGTCTGACAGGGTGAAAGCAGAATGTCAGGCTTGTTAGACTTTTAGTACAGAAACACTAAAATCAAGCTTTTAATGGTGGTCTCTTGAGCTAATAAAATTTTAGAGGGTTCTAGATTCCCTAAGTGTCTAGGGGATTTCTTAGGATAGCTTGACTGATGTGTGTTAATAGTGACATCTTAAAATAAAAAGAAACCATGCTCTAGCTTTTGTCCCTTTTAGTCTGTTGTGGACACGTAGTGATGAGTGGGAGCACTGTGCATATACATCTGTGCATATGTGTTTGGGATGTTCATGGGGTGTCAGGAACTGCTCTGTGGGGAAGAGATTTGTGTTCCACACACAGGAAAACCTCTATGAAGTACAAGTGAATTTGGGACAGACTCTTACTTTTCACAAGAGTTTTCCTCATGCTGGTGTGATGCCTTTTCTTGCCTCCCAGGATTGTCCTATCAAAACCTGTAGTGTGAACCCCTTGGAGCTGGGCTGCTTTTCCTTTGGCTCCCCTTGCCTGTACTGGTGGCATTAGTGCCAGCCCAGTTGTCTTGGAACAGCCTGTAGTGACTGATGTGAACATGATGTGGTGTTTCAGGAGGGTGGGCAGTGGTCTGATGTGGGGTTTGTGTTGGGTTGTGTTTTGGTTTTTTTCTGACTTAAATTCACTTGTCATGAACAACTTCACAGCCTCTAAGGAAATAGACAAAGACTTCCCCAGTAGTGTCACACACACAGTGACAGGAAAAAGAGATGGCTTTGCGGCACTTGCCTTGGCCAACGTTCTGTTCTGTGTGGCAGTAATGTCTTATTAGCCTCAGTATTCTGGACACCTGGCAGATTATGAGGAATTGAAAGTGCCTTGGAATTGTCATGTGCCTGATCTGAGTTTGCAGTAGAGGACAGGAGTGGAGGAACTGATCTGAAGGTGAGTTTGTATTGCCTGGAAAAGTGGTGGTGTGTGTCTTTCAGGGGAAGGATGTGGGAAGAGTGCATGTACTGGCCTGGAGTGTTGACACCAAAATACTGTGAAATCAGTTCTGTTGCTGCTGTTGTTTCTCTTTTTTTGGAAGGCTGAAACTGAAATTTAAATGCTTCAGATTTCTCATAGGCAAAGTTTTAGTCAAAGGACTCCCAGTGTGACGCAGATGATGGGCCCAGCCTTGTGCTGAGTGCAGGTATTGCTTTGGCAGGGGCAGGCCTGGATCTAAACCAGACTGGGACAGTTCCTCTTTATTCAGTTTTATGATTATTCAGAAGCCTCTGTAATAAATCACGGACTTGCACATTTCCTAAGCCACTTAGGTGAAGGACTGGTGTGGAAGTTAAATCTCTTCTAATCTTGGGTGGCTCTCGGGTCTCTGCTGCAGTGCAGCCCCAGCTGCCAGTGCTGCTGTTGGCCAGGAAACACCACAGTTGGCAAGAACAATGCCCAGGAGGAATGACAGGATAATGCTGTGAAAGTGATGGTTATTAGAGTAAGTTTTGTTTCTCTCTGAGCTGTCAGACCCCTGCAAGGCTGATCACTAGGTTGGATCACTCCAAGCTAAATCAAGCAAACAGCAGCTTGTTGAGAATAATTTTATTTATTTAGTGAATGTGGAATTTGGTTTAGAATGAATAATCTGAAATTTTTTTTTTTATTACACTGGGAAAGGGGAGAGAATGCTGTGTATTTCTGTAATCAGATTTCTGTATTAAATGAAGCTGTTTGAGGAGCAAGATAGGTGAATGAGTACTGAAACAGTGCCATGGAAATCAAATCCTTTTCTCCTGGATTGTGTGGTGTTTTTCCTAGAATAGGTATGTAATTTAATGAAAGACTAAGGTCTGGCCAATATTTTGAGAAGGGGGTGTTTCTGAATATCTGAAATAGCTTTGAAAATCTCAACTCTCTGAAGAACATTTCCAAGAGATCTAAGTTACACCAGTGGAGTTTCCTGCTGAGGTTGTAGTTGGATTTCAAACAAACTGTTCTAAGTTGTGAAAATTATTTGAAGCCACTTCAGTTTGGTTTTTTTTTTTTAAATCATATTTACATTTCTTTTTTTTTCCTTTGGAACACCTCTGTTGTAGTATTTTTTTGGTTTGTTTTTTTTAACATTTGCTTCAAAGTAGAAACTGCAACTTATATCTATATTATTAATTAAGCAGTTGATTAAATAGTATCAGGCCCCCTAGGTAAAAATAGAGGGGAAAGCCAGTGCATCCTTAGCTGTACAAATACAGCACCTGGCCTGTGGTGCTCAAAGCTGTTCTTAACTACTGAAGAATGCTTAGAAATTTCCCTCAGTTAAACTGTGAGTATGCAGCACATAGGAAATAATTCTGCAGTCACTGGGTGTGTGAGATCGTGTTAAAAGCTCCTGCAGGGCAAGCACAGCATTGTTCTGGAGCCCTCCTGTGCTGTGCAGTGACAGCCACCCTCCTCCTCCTCTCCTGTGCCAAGGGAGCAGCAGCTGGAGCTGCGGCATTCCCTGTCAGGCCCTGCCTGGTGCCTTCTGATGGAGCAGCAGCAACAACCACAGTGACTAAACCAGGGCAGGAGTAAATCCTTTCCCTTGTGGTGTGACTAAGACGTGATTATTTATTTATTTTTAAACCCTTAATTGCAGTGTGGGACTGAAGTCCTTGCTGCAAACTTTTCAGCTTTGCACATACAATGCTTTTTCAGCAGAACAAAAAACTGTGAGTTTATAAGTCTTTATTGAAAAATACAATTGCAGTATTTTCATACAAAATGAAGTAAATGGAACATAGTAACAACAACAATTGTCTGACACTTCCATAAATATTTTTACAGAAACATCTACACAACTTCTGGACTTCAGCTTTTTGTTATGCAGGTAAGAAAAAACATGTTTTCATTTTACTTTAGTGGAATTTACAGTGGAATTAAGTCTTAAATTTTCCTATTATTCAGAAGGGCAGGAATGACTGAAAAACAGAGCTTTTAGCTTTTGCTTCCTTAGGAAACCTGGAACCTGAGTGTGCCACATCTTACATGAAGAACAGTCCCTCCCCAGCAGTGGACTGGCATCCTGTACTGTGGGAGAGGGTTGATGCTTTCCTAACAAGTCTGGTATTTTGGAACTATTTTAAATGAAAACAAGTGGTAAGTGTGATATGTACCACCTGCTGATCCTGTTAGGAGGGACGAGATTTCTCCCTGGCAGCCTGGTTTAGGCCATTTAAAAAAACCAAAGCAAAACACAAAGCCAAATCCCCAAGCCCTGTCCTTTAAAAACAAACAAAATATCTAAGTATATGTTTAGGAGATGGACACCACCTTCCTGCTGCTGAGTGAGCAAGGGGGCTAGTGCCTATCAAGAAAAGCAACAGGCATATAAAATTCCTTGAAAAAAGCACACATCCCTGGCTTCCTGCATTCATTGCTGCATATACATTGAGTTACAATGAATTCTTAATGCCATTTGCTGACAAGAGGAGCAACGGGATTCAGATTGAAATAAATACAAAAGTCAAATTATTTCAATACAGAAAGACAGCTGAAGTCGGCCTTTGCAAAAAATATTCACATTTAGAAAGTGCCATTGCAAATATACAGCAAAATTCATCTGCCTTAAACATGATGCTTCACAGCCCCCTCCCAAGTGTCACCTTGGGAAAACTTTTAGACATTGCACAGCTCAAACCAACCAACACAATCACCTCCCTTGGTACAGCAAAGGGCCACACATTAAAGCTCAATGCTGTGATGGTTCTCAAGGGCACATGGAACATCCTGAATCGGGGCAGAGTCCATCCATCCATCTTCCTTCAGGGCTCAAAACACTCCTGTTGTCCCTTTCCAAGCAGAACTGGACTGTGTGAGAGTGTTACTCCTAAGCCGTTAGTTTGTGGAGGTGGTTAGTGAGAAACCCCAGCTGCTGCCTGTGGGTACCTTGGTGCAGTGCTCTGTGCTGAGGCACCTGGGCCTGCCTGGCCACAGCTGGTAAGGGCTCAGGGCACTGACTAGAGCAAAGCAAAGCTGTCAATACCTGCTGCAAGGTCCACAGCTGGGTTAGGGATGTGTTTTCCAGGCAAGGCTGGAGAGGGGTCACTTGCCTTGTGATGAGCTTAAGCAGGGCCTGGGGTTGTGTTGGGAGTCTGAGGTGGATCCTCCCCATCCCAAGTGCTGTCTCTCCTTGTGCCCTGGCCCAGGCTCGGCACAGTCAGCAATTGCTGGGGCAGGGAGGGTGCTGGGGACACTTGCCAAGGCCCAGTGGGTCCCTGTGTGGGCTGAGCAGCCCCAGGCAGAGCAGGGAGGGAAGAGCTGTGCCAGCTCAGTGAGACCCTCGGTCATTTGCTACGTCCTGGAGGCGTCGTAACAGAGCTGTGTGATTCTCCTGGCAGATTCGCTTGGCTGGGGCTTCAGTTCCATCTTCCAAGAGGATGCCTCTCTTCTTTGTGGGTGTTTCTCCTGTTCGAACCATGCTGTTGATTTCCTTTAGCCTCTGGAGGAAGAAGGGGGGCAGAAGAAGGATTAGCTCTCACTCTTTTGAGACTACAGCAATATGACATGAACTGTTGTTAGGTGCATTACAGTGGGACTGCACAAGCTCTTTTGTGGAGATCTATACTGTACTGAGGTTACTTTCTTCACCACTGTACTAGTCTTTCTATTAGCAGAGCACATTAAGTCTTAAACTCAAGGCAGTTTGGTGTGTCTGCATACAGAGCTCAAAGGCCCATCCAGCCCTACAGCTGTGACAGCTACACAGGCAGTTTCATGAGCCCGAGGTGATGATGGGTGTCAAGGTAAACAAAACATCGTGTTGCAGTCTGCTCTAATTGCACTACCACAACTGAAAGACAGAATTGAGGAATTAGAAAATCAAACTAAAACCCTTTAGTCTCACCTTTGAGGGGCTGCTGCTGAAGTAGTAGAATATTTTCTCTTGGGGAGAGAGGGCAGACTCATTTCTGTGTGGCGAGATGTAGACGGGGTGGTGCTGGGAGAGCTGCACTCTGCGGGGAGAGCTGAGGCGCACGAAGGGGTATGGCGACAGCGGCGGGGAGTCTGTCTGCTCGGAGAGAATGGAGAACTCAGCAGCTGCAGCCTGAGCTCAAGGCTCACTGCAGCAAGGCTTTTCCACAGATATACCATCCACATGAACAACAAGTGTGAGTTTTGTTGTATTAGGCCAGCTTAATCTACCAAGGAACAGCACAGAATGTAACTTACCGCATTGGAAGTGTACTTGAGGGCAAAGTCTTTGATCTGCTCGATGTAGACGTTGTTGTAGAACTGGATGAGGTCTCCCCGCTCCTCCTCCTCGGTGTCGCTGTTGGGGCCGGTGAGGCGGGTGGGGGTCGGGGGGGCGCTGGAGGGCTGCGGCACGGGCAGGGTGCTGCTGGAGCGCATCACCGGGCTGGAGTCACGGCTGCCTGCAGGGGCACAGCCACACTGCTCAGGCACTGCCAGCCCTGCAGGCACTCTCACACACTCCTCTGCACACACACACACAGCCAGCCCCCCTTGGGAAACAGGGACAGGAACTTACTGCCACCAGCAGTGATGCTCCTTCTGATCCCTGAGCGTTTTCCCTCACACAAAAGCTTTGTGTTGGTACAGACCAGACATACCTGATTTCTAACTTCATACTGGATAAACTGCAAGTCATTTTATGTAGGAGCTGAGTTGCATGACAATATAAAAAGAGCTAAATCTCCCTTTTTCAGCATTTGTGTTTTACTTCTAGCAGTAGCTCTTTCCTGTTGCCACCTGGCACCATTTCAAGTAAAGAATGGTAGTCTTTTTCTGTCAGTAGGAGAAATAGTTGGCTTGGTCATACTTCCTGGTAATTTAATGTGGGAAGTTACAAAATATATCTGGTTTTTTTTCTCCTCTCACTGTGACAGAAAATATTCATACCTACAGCTTATACCATCATCAATTAAATATCTTGAAAACTGCTGGTAGGAATACACAGCATCACTTCTTCAGTTTGCTTTATAGAAGTTAATTCAAGGAAAATGTGTCAATTTGCGTATCAAGAAAAGACTCTCCAGAGCTGTCAGCTATGCTGAAATCAGTACTCTGGGTGATGTTCCGATCTCTGCAGACAGACAATGCTACAAAAGAAACTGGTGCAGCACTATGGTTGTGATAAGAGTAACTGTGAACCTGGGCTAGCCCAGATTTCCTCATTCTGCAAAGACTTACTCTTTGGTGTGTGAGCTAAACTCAGAGATCAGGCCAGCACAGCAAATTCCCAAGAGAGGGAATGGGGACATGGGGAGAGATTTGAAACTGTCAAGAGTGGGTGCAATAAAAACCTTGAATTATAGCAACTCTTAAATGTTATCAGTGTATTCTTAATTGTGTCTAAGATTACCAAAGCAGGAACTGTTTGGGGTGGGAGAACACTAAATCCGACTCTTACTTTATGGGCACTGTCTTGGAACTGGAATTAGACCCAAACACCTGGCACTTGTAATCACTCACTTCTCTCTTTGTTCCTGTCTTTGCTCCTGTCTGTAGGTGAGTTCTGCTGGCTGCTGCTGTCACTGCTGCCGGACTGGCGGCGTCGGCGGCGGCCCTTGATCAGGACACTGCGATAGACCTGCAGGGACACGGAGCAGTGTGACCAGGAAGGGTGGGGCAGTCACCCAGGCAGGGAACAACTGCCTGCATGACATGGCTGCTTCCAGAAACTTCACTGTGATAGCAAACTGCTTCTTGCAGGGCAAAATACAGTCTCCTAACAGGAATAATATCCCATGGGCACTGCCTACTTAGGTTTTAAGTAAAGACATTTTCCATTTCAGTTATAATTTAGCATAAAAACCTTTTGGTAACGCAGGATTTGGGATATAACCACTCCCTTTTGAGAATGGCTCACAGACTGCATCCCCTTAATACTAAATGCTGCTTTGCAAAGCGATCTGTTCCCAAAATAGAAGGAAGGCATTTACTAAACCAGATCCCACATTGTTAAACAGTGACTGTGCTCACGTGACTCTTGGCTTGTGGCTGTGTCCGGTAGCAGCGCATGATGTTCTGGAATGATCTGTCTTCATTAGTAACCTAAGGGGGATGGACAGAAAAGGCTCACAGTTTTTCTCCAGGTTTTTGTATTTTGTTTTGTTTGGGGGTAGTTATGCATGTGTTTGTTGGTTTGGGGTTTTTTGAGGAATTTTAATGTTTGGAGTATTTAATATTAAAGGAGTTTTTTGTTTGCTTTTTCTTTGTTCGCACTTTACCTTAGTCATTACATAGATGGCACACATCAGCAGCTGATCCAGGTGTCTGTCCATCATGATTTCAGGGCAGTGCACCAAGGAATACTCAAAGCATGTCCAGATCTTTTTGCGCAGCTCATCAGACACATCGAGCTTGGCACAGAGATCCCTCAGACGAACACTGGCCAAGTGATACACCTGTGGTAATGGACACTGTGCTCAGGGCCACAGCAACCCTGCTTTTCTGACCCAGCAACTGAGTAGCTCAGACTTGCACACCTGCAGAACTTGTGCAAATGCTAAGCCAGAAGAATAATTTAATTAAAATTTAACTTTTTTAATTACAAGACACAGACATTCTCAGTAGTGGTGTCACTGCTAGGAAAACATTTGTTTGAAGCTTAAATTCTAAGCTGTCCTGAGCACAGAAGGGGCACTGCACTGCCTACAGAAGCCACTGTATTGATTAAACTGGAAAGTCTCAAAAGTGAACCTCTTTCTTTGGAAGAGCCCTCAAGAAAAGGGACACCTTTAAGAACCTGCTGGCCAAGTACAGAACCTACTTCACAAGTCCTGATGTCCAGCACACTCCTTTGCTAGTGAGAAGTCGCCTGCAGGAGAAACTACTCTTCAGGTATGTATGAATAACTAAAGGTATACATTAATTTTAAATTTAATATGGTCTTATTATTACAACCAGTAAGTATATATTTTTGAAATTACTGCAGGTTTACCAAAACAAGAACTAAGCAAAGCAAACTTAGATCAAAAAGTACCTTTCTGAAGAAGAGTGAAAGTGAGCCTGTTTTGCGAGGCCTGGCAGCCGTGGCAGTGAGGTGCTGGGTCTGTCTCTGCTCTCCAGGGGAGATCTGCTGCACTGTTAACTGGCCTGGCAGCTGCAGTGCTGCCCCAGTCATCTGAGTGTTCAGGGTGCCAGCCAGAGTCTGGGCACTCAGAGGCTGCATGGGCCCAGACACAGCCTGCGGCTGGGTACCTACATTTACTTGGACTGGGAAGAAAGTTATTCCTCCGTTTTCATTGGCAATACCTGTAATTTAACAAAGAGTCAAATAAGAGCAAGTTGTGTGGGGGATGTGTATGTGTGTTTGTGGGTTTGAGGTTTTCAAAATAATTCAGTAGTACTTTTATTAGCTGCTTATAACTATATATTTAGTACAGTGTATATTAAATTGTTAGATCAAAATACTTTGAACTCATCATCATGAGACAAGAAGATAATGAAGCTGAACTAAGGTTTTTATACTAATGCAGCTTTCATCCCATGCCAGTTCAGGAAGGAGGGCTTACTGAAATAACTGTTTTATAAACTAGATGTTGGCAGTCAGAACATCCTTGTGCTGTACACATTCTGTCCTTAAATTCTGCTCATCTATTCAAACAGTTTTTGCTACTTATGAATCCTTTAACATACTTTTTTGAGGCCAACTGTTCCCCCCTCCTCCGTGGCTGTGTACCAAGACTCTGATTAGAACAAGACTGAATAGTTGTGCAGCAGCTTTTCCCTCACCTTGCACGGGTATAGTCACTGTTTGGCCGTTGTTGGCTGTCACGGTGGCCGTTGCCACAGTCACCAGGGTCTGGCCAGGCACCGGGGTCACTGACACGGCTTCGGGGCTCATGTTCTGCACAGGCACCGTGTTCACCACGGGCTGGGGGGCACTCTCACCGGGGTGCCACCCTCGGGGGCACTGTCATTGTCAGCAAACAGGCGCCGCCGCGTGGGGTTGGCCGTGGGAGAGCTGTATCTGTCATACAGGGTGGCTGGAGGGGAGGAAAGGCCTGTGGAGGAAAAACACACACACATATATATAAATATTTAACTCTTGTTATAATCCCTTGTTATACAAATAGGTGATGGAAATCTAATGCAAACCAAAATATGTCAGGCAAAGCTCTTCAGGAAAACTTTTTAAAACAGCAGATTGCTTTTAGAGATGACTTAATCTTCAATAATGCTGTGTTTAATATCTTTCTAAGATAATGTATTATATTTCTTGTAGTGAAAAAATTTAGAGATGTCAGATAACTAAATACATAGTGGAGTTTCTTTTCTGGTGTAACAATAAAGGAATTCAATCAGAGCTTAGGTTGTGTGTGTGCACATATAAATACTGTCTAACATATACATACACATGCTGTTCTTATCCATCACGCAAGAACACCATATCAAAGTGTTTTTTTAACACTGATACAATGAATCCATCAGTCTCAGACCTCTGATGCAACTCAGTGAGCTGCAATACAAATACCATTTACAAACGTGTTTGCAGCTAACTGTACATTGGCATTAAAGCAGCTTCCTTCCTTTCATCATTTAATCTAAAGTAAGCAATGCCCAGCATGTTCTGCTTTAAAAAAACCTCACCTTTTCCCAGTCCTCCACTTTCAGCACGAACCTCGTTTATTCGCCGTGGTGTCAATGGTGAACCTACAACACTGTTCCCAGCAGATCTCTCAAAGTACTGAGGTGGCATTACCTAAAATATTTACACTTTTATTAGAGTGTTTGTATCACATTAACAACATAGCAAATTTTTAAAAGCTACTAAACAACAAATTTTGAATAGCAAAACTCTGTGGAAAAAGAAAAGTGACAAACTTATCCTAAGCCCAACTCATGTAACAAAACGAGTAGTGATTGTACTGCTCTGAAGATGCACACTGTAATAGTCTTTCTGTGACTACTTTTGTGCGTACTTTTTACCATGTTTCTTGTCTAACACTCTTTTCAAGGGTGACTGGTCCAAACCCTCCCTACTTGACCATTTTGTTCACTGTTTTGCTACACTGATAAAATACTGGGTGAGAATCATCTCTGCTGCCTGTCTCTGTTCCAGATGTCTCCACAGAGATAACCCTGACCAGGCCAGAGCACACTGCACTTACTGCTTTCCCTGCACTGATGGGCTGGGATGGTGGAACTGCTACTGGGACATGTAAAGCTTCTCCTTCAGGGTATGAAGTCATCTCTCTGTCATCCTGTCTGATTAGGAAAACTATGTAACATGTAAAAAGATGCGCTCACCTCTTCACAAGTAGGAACTTTGTTTTCATTCTCTCTGATCCTGTCCCACAGTATGGATTCCTGTTTCCATGCCATACTTTCCAGGATCTGTTCTTCAATGTGGTTCAGGTGTTTTACTACTTCCCGACAAAGGCCATCCTCTGCTCTAATGAAAACCTCAATTACCTGTGCAGTGGATAATTATGATCAACATAATGTATTTGTTTCATACATTATTCCTAAACAAAGATCTAATTCCAATTCCTGATTTTGAGGGAAGGACAGACTATTAAAAATATTAAGGCTGCATTACTGTGCTGTCATACAGGTTAGTGAGCACTCATGACTTGATAAGCATTTCTGGCTATCAAACACATTACCTTGTAAAAATGATACACTGGAATGTCAAATACTTCGGTGATGAACGGGAAGTTTCCAGGTGGGTTGTATGTAAAGGTAATGATCTCCAGGCAACATGCCAGCAGAGACCTGTGAAACACATCTTGCTCCAGTATTGCCTGCAAGAGTTGCAAATTTTAAAGCTTGCTTTACAGTGTAACTTTAGAACAATAAAACACTTTTTTACTGTCTCAACAGCAAGGTTCTCAAGCTTATAAAAAGTGAAGCTGTTTTGTAAGAGACAGAACAGAATTCAAAATGAGCCATCTTTACGGATTAAAAATTTCATGTATCTTTGTGCTTGCAAGCACAAATAATTTCTTGAACATTTTCTCTTCCATTCAGATGTACCCACAGGGTTCTTCTCAGAGATTTACCCTCATTTTAAATAGTGAAACAATTCTGCTCTACATCTGTGTTCTTTTTTGCAGGTTCTACTTTAAAAATAAGGAGCCCTTTGATTAGTTCTCCTTACAGATAAGTCAGTGTCTCCCAGTCTCTTCCTCTCTTGCTCAATGACTGACTCCAAGACCTTGTAGTACAGCATCTCAGCACGACGAAAATGTTTACTAGCAACATCTGCAGGAAGTTTAAATAGAAGCAATATTGTAAAATGCAATAAAAAAGTCATCTTCAGATACAGAGATACAACAGTAGCTCACCTGGATTTCTGTGCTGCTGTGGCTACAATACTTTCAGGACTAAACCAGTTAATTTGAAGCTGACGTAGAAATCCTTCTCCTACACTGCACAGCAGAGTAACTTGCTACTGAACCCAGGTGTTGGTGACATCACCATGTATAAGAAAAATCCTTAACACTGCTATAATACACACAATTCAAATTCAGAAAATGCATTGAAAAATATACCTGTATGGATCCAACCTGCACTGTGCAACAAAAAGCACTGAAGCAACTATGCTGACAAGAACAAAGGAAGGCCTTCTTAAGAAACAAGGCCAAGAGCATCTTCCTTATATTCAATCCATCTTCAGGCACTTCAGATATCAAGACAACTTTGCAAGTCATGTTTCTGCGTTTATACTGGCAGGATTTTAATACCTGTACTAATCCATCCTCATATGTAAGCCAAAATTGCTGTTTGGTTTTTAAAGACTACAGTTACTCAGATTTTCCTTTACCAGCACAGAAATCCATGCCATCACTAATATTCTTATATTTGAGAGAAAAAGTGGTACACTTAACAGTGCTTTTCATTTCACTTCTCTAGTACTGAAAGCCTGATCAAATTCTAGTGATTCAAGCTAAAGCAGATTGTAAAACTTTAGACAGCACTGAAATTTGCTATGTCTTAAGAATACAGGAAAAGGCAAGAGAAGCTGAAAAGACACTTGTGTATGTAAAAGTTAATTACAAGAGATGGATGTGTTTACAGGCATTTTAATTCTTATCTGGATAAGGAAAATGTTTCCTACCTTTGGAAAAATTACTGAATTCTCCTTCAGACTGTGTGCTCTGACAGTACACTTCGTGCATTTCTTTCACTCTGTTTGCAATGGATTGAGTAGGATCTCTGGAACATGACCTGAAAATAAAACCTAAACATTTTCAATATATTATTCCTACTAAGACCAAAACCGCCCTATTTTTTTATATATTGAAAGCATAAAAATGCAAATATATTGCACAGCAATTCAAACAGACCCGTATGTGTGTAACTGCAAAACAGCCACAGCATATTATTGTATATACTGCAGTAAACATGCTCATCTTTTCATTATCAGTGAGAGATATTTAAACAGCACTTTCCACATGACATAAAAATTGTTCTAAAATACATTGTTCCTGAAGTAACAGTTTATCCACATGGAGAATAAGGTTTGGTTTTCTTCTCCTGCAGTACGGAGTGCTTTCCTAGGTAGAGCCATTTGTTAAGCAGGAAGAAAAGTCTTGAAAATTTTATATTGGCAACTTGTGGTTAGAGAAGCTCAGAACTGTTGGGTTTTAAATCATGGGTGTTCATCAATCTCCAAGGACAGGTGTGTCTAAATAAAGAGAACAGTCCTTTGAAATGTAAATGTCTCTCTGGATTCCATTTTACTCCAGGAGTAAAAGACTGTCTCACATTTTCAATTACACTGTTCAGCACTAATGTTTGTTATTAAAACTAGAACAGAAAATAGGATTATTTGGCTGAACATCCAACTTACCTGAGTATTTGCTCCAGATTTTCACTGGGGGCATTTTTCAGCCCTGCCAGCATCGTATGCAGGCGGCTCAGGCTGTAGGTTGCTATGGAAACAGGTGTCACATACGGGTTGCTCTCTTTAATGTACTTGCGGCCAGTAAGGGGGGTTGTGATCCTAAGTGATTTGGACTGAAAATAAAAGAATTACTACATATACATATGCCCACTATTATAAAACTCTGATAAAGGTCATAACCTAGAAACATTAACCTGCAGAATTCTTACTCTGTGTTATGGAAAAAAAAATGGCTCCTAATCAAACAGACCAAACCAGACCACGATTCAATGAAGAAACTGTCTGTGCTGCTCAGATGTTTGCATCAAACAGTTCTGTATAAACAGAGGGGATGTGACCTATGCTGAAATGCAGATGCTGGAACTGAAGTGTGAAACAACTGGACCAATCTAAAAAATGATCCCCAGGCTCCAGTAGTCCCTTCCTATCCCCTGAGCAACAAAGGAAGCTGTAGCTCACAGTAAAAGTGTACTGAGCCAGGGTTTCATTTCAGCAGGGTTAACCTTTAATAGGGAAAGTCCTTTTGATCAGCACTTTAGCTTATTTGCATCAGATCAAGCCATCACATTAAAACAATATAACATCAAGGATATCCCTTCAATTACCTAACCACACAATGACTTATTTTAACAAACCCATTACTTTCTTCACCATGTAGTCTAGCTCCCAATATTCCTCCCATTTTCTCCCCACATTCCTAGGTGTTTTATTTCTGTCTCCATAGGCTGCCAGGGAAGGTGGCATACAAAAACAGCACAACAGACCATGCCATACTCACCCTGTCAAAATGCTGCTGCAAATTATGCTTCACTTGTACCCTTTCAGCTGTTTCCATTCCTGAAGGTGTGTTTAAGCACCTTGTGAGAGTTCCAATTTCTTCATCTGCATCCTCACCGAGGAATATTCGCTCATCGAGATTTCCCACTGACAGAACATACTCCTCATAGGCCTTGTTGATGGCTTTGCTACAGCAAAAAGGAAAGACAAGAGACAAACACCCTTTATTTAGACTGCTCTGTTCACCTGCTCATGGAATGAACACAGTTCTGGCCTGGGGGAAGTCTGCTTGAAACTTCTTTTGACCCTCAATTATGCACTGAAGCTCCTTTAAGATCTACAGTACCTTAAACATGACAGTGGCAAGGATTTTATTTTCCCTACGAATCTGATGCTTTGCCACTTATCCAGCTGCAGGAGGAACACCGTAAAATACTGAGAACTCCTATTTTCTGGAAACTCCTCAAAATTCACACAGCATCATATCATAAATGACACTGAACCATTTCTATATCATTGAAAGAAAGTCCCACCCATAAATATCTCTAAGTTTATAAAGAAAAAAACCACCACCAAACCAAATTTTTCTCTTTGACTTTCCACTCAATGTGTTCCCACAGCTTTTACATAGTAACTCTTTGAGTTACGCACAAAAAATAAATTCCAAGAAAGAAAAACATAAGAAGAAAAGCAGGCATGAGGTAACACCATCCTGAAGCACCACTGCTCCTTCCAACAGGCCTCAGCCCACAGCACTGACAGGAACAGAAAGGCAGTGGTGGATGGACATTAATAAATACACCAGGCAGCTGCCTGGTATCAGTGCTAAGCTAAGGTAACAAGCCAAGTGCAGTTGTGTTACAGAGGGACACTCATGCAAACCAAAGCACACACAGTGACTTACACACTATCTCCAAAGTTCCCAGGATCCAGAAAGCCAGTCAGATTCTCTTCTTTTCCTTTTAAAAGCTGTAAGACAGTGAAGAACCAAGGATGAGCATTTCATTTCATATAAAGGTTTTGAAGGTAACAAATAAGGAGAGATTTTTCTACATTACAAATTTACTGACCAACCTTTTTGTCAAAAAGCTTCCGAATATATGGCTTCCAAAAATGTTCTTTTATACCTTTTGCTTCTAAAACTAATCCATAATGTAAAGAACACAGCTTTTCAATGATGCAGGGAGGCTCAGATGATACTTTATAATCCTTACTATGGAAGTCTTCAGGTAGACCTACAATTAAGAATACTGTATGATTTAGTTTTGCAAATCCACATCCTGTTTTCTTATTAAACTGAAATTCTATGCTGTGTAGTCAAGGTAATATGAAATTAAAACAGTAATCTAATTAGTTCCCTTGAAAGAATTACTAATTACATAATGCCTACTCAATTGGATGTTATCAAAAGGAAATTTTGAATTAGAGATAAAAATACATTAGCAACTGAGTGATAAAAATTAAATTTATCAATTTTAATAGGAAAAAAATGAAACGCTTGTGAACTACAGTATTTATTTGAGATAATGGTCCCAGGTTATACCTGAAGCACTACAAGTAAAGACCAATAATGTACAGCACTGAAAATGAAATGCAAGTCTGGGAAGAGTTACATCAGAAATTCAGCGGAAACTTCACACTATTCATTTGCATTTGTGGTTATCAAGTCAACCTGTACTTCCATTCTCTTCAGAGAGAGAACAGCAGCAATCCAGAAACAAGAGAGAAACAAATCTCACGTTTGAGCCCTGGATCTTTTTGAACTACTGCATCACAGGAACATTCCAATCCTACTGTGTCCAGTGATGGCTGTGTCCTTACGGAGTTTTTCACTGACATTAAACCCTTATCAACTCAAATTATTACTCTGCAAGTTCCTTCAAGGGTATTTCCACAGTACATCAAATTCTTGACTTAAAGTATTATCGACAAAATTCACTAATCTGTTATTACATACTACATTAACATAAATGAAACTGCATAGCCAGATACAGAAAATATTAATTCCGCTGTATTTCAAATCAGCACTGTTCAACTTGTTCTCTGCCACATAGATTCATACTCATTTCAGGAGTCTTAGAAGTTCCTGCAGACTTTAAATAGATTTCTTTTTTCCAACATACCCTTAAAATTAGGATTCAGGAGTTCTTTACGGTTAGGACACTGCAGAGCACTTCCGTACACTAGATCCAAAGCACATAACAAGAGATGGTAGGAATTGACCAAGTCATCACTGATCATAGGAAAATTTCCTGCAATATTAGAAAGACATAACACATAAAATTAGAGTGGATTTAAAATTTTTTTAACCAAGAAACTGCTGATGTTTGCATTACAATGAATAATGGAATCTTGGAAATACAGACTTTGGTGACTATAAATATCTGGAGAGCACAGCAGTAAAACAGACTCACACTTAATAACATATAGCAAATATAAAAGTAAAGTATTTTTTCAGAAACAACAGCAGGTGTGAAGGAACTCAAACATATTGTGCAGTTTTGAAATCAAACCTCACCAAAATGTTGATAAATATGCTGTTGCTGCTCCCTCATTCCCAGTAATCTCATTAACCAGTGCATAAATAACTTGAAGCAGCACAAACTGTATAATGCAAACTGCCTCCAGGAAGAAAAATCTGCTTCCATAACTCGGGCAGCACCAGCCCCACTGCGTGGTGGAGTTACATCCTTCACTGGATTCCCACTGCAGCTGCCCAAAGCAAACCCTGCTCTGAAGGCCAGCAAGGCTTTGAAGGGTTCGGAGACTCAACGTTTCCCCTTTTCCCTGATTCTGCATTGCTGTAAACAGTTGCAAAGAACTTTAACTTTGGCAAGGCTAGACCCAGGTTTTCAGATGTCTTAGAAACTGCTGCCTCCTTCAGCCCCTGCCCCTCGCTCTCCAGAACAAATCTATATTTAACTCCAAGTCAGGTTTTGGGGGTTTTTTTATCAATCTGTTTACTTACAAAAATTTTGCTGGGGGCACGCTCATTATAAACAGTAATAAATGTAATTTTATTTCTCTTGTGCTTTACAGAAGAGCTATAATGTGCCTATCTCTGATCTGGTTTATTAAGTATTTTTAATTTATGATCTTCCTGCAGAAGAGTCCTTGTAACCTCTTCACTGCTTTAACACCCTTCACAAAGATTACATTCAGAGTCATTACTCTTTACAGAACTCATTTATGTTTATGATATTCCTCTAGAGGCGTGGCCATACCTAAAAACAGTTTTTCAAAATAAATAATACAATTAATTAGTAACATAAATCACAACTTCATTAATTTGTGCACAGCATGATGTTTCTATTACTCCTTAAATACTAATAACTCTTCCACTCTTTCCCCCTCCCCTTTCTTCTCAGGGAAGCTCCAGATCACTTAGCTGAGCCCACTCTGAAGAACAGGTTTAAATTCTTGAAGAAATCTATCATACAGAAATAAACTCACTTAAAACACATCCAAATGGATATATGATTAGACAATTTTTCTCAATTATGCTGTTATTTTTCTACCAGCAACACACCAGTTTGTTCAAATTTATGTTATTTTCTGCTTCCATGCTTGTTAGATGAAAAATAATTTAAATGCAGATAATTTAAACTATTTAAAATAATGAACCCTAGATGAAATTTTAATTAACTTTACCCACTTATCAGTTATTTCCAAATCATTGAAGGTTCACAGCAAAGCAATGAAAGTCTTAAGTACTATTAGGTAAACTTTAATCAATAAAATTCTCGAAATAACTGTGATAACATAGGTTCAATTTCACAACCATGACAACTACCACAGCAATCATTACTGTCAGCACAGTCAAAAATTAATATAATTTCACAGTACCACTAGCTCCATAGTAATTTCTTGCTGCTGACATTTCAAACAATGGCTTACTGCTCCCTTTCACAACCTCGTACCAAAAAAACCCCACAGTTATCTCAGTGCAGCAGAGATTCTTTTTTCCCATTGATTTTAAAGAAAGAAACAAGAGTTTAAAGAGCAATTCTTACAAATAGTATGTCAGAAGTGCAGTCCCACTAAAGCAAGTGGCTCCCTTAGAGTGCAGGGCACGAACTGAAGGCAATGGTCTGCAGAACAGACAAGCCTGGGCCTGCCACTGATGTGTGGTTGCTGTGATGAGGACTTACTGCCCACCCCCCAAAACACACAGAACAAAACCCCACATGAATACCTAGTGCTTTAACAGTCAACAATCAATTTCCATTTTTGTGCTGCCACACTTTAATAATCACTTACTAACTTTAGAGCTTCTATATACTGTAAATTATTCTTTTTCTTGTAAAATTCAATGAGATATGTTATCAACATGGTACTCTCCATAAGGGTAGTTAGTATGTATGAAACTGCTTGCTAATTAAGATGTAGTGAATCAGTGATGCAGTTACTCAAACACATTAATCAATTATTTAGCAACAGGAAGACCCATAAAGTCCCTCTGCACCTTGTCAACCACCCAATCTTCCCACAAAGTGGGGACTTCACAGAACAGAAAAGAATAATCTGTGATTTTTCAGACTGACCCACTTGTTCTCTCAGCTGCCCACCTGTGCTGAAGAAGTGAAGTCCTGACTGACTGGAAATAAGTCCACTACTAACTTTCCTCTGGGCTCAGTGGTTGAAAATCATGCTGTGTTTCAGGGCTGAGAGCACCATACTTGTTTAGCAAAGACTTCTCTTGCCCAGTAAGGTAGAATTACAAAAAGGCACCTTCTTCATAGTATTATAATAGAGTGCTCTAGGCAGCACTTGTACCCCAGCACAGCCTTCTTGACCTCTGTACAGGGATGTGGTGCTGAGGGTCCAGTACTGCTGCCAGGAATCCTCAGCAGTGTCACACAGCATAGAAGGAAAGGCTTTGTAAAAAAAGTTCTGTACTGAACAAAATTAGTGTCAGGCCATTCAATATTACCACAGCCTACTCTATCCTATCCTCAAAATCATCTAGTTAAGGAAATCACAACACGCTGTAGGAATCTTAACAGTGATTCACTTTTAAATTTGAAAAAACACATCCTATCACACACCCCCAAAACAAAACAAAATTCCTTTTATCCCTTTCCTTGCAGAAATTAAAATATTGGTTTTCCTCTAATACATGTTATATAATGAAAAAAGATCAAGTTACTGGACATTATCAGTGGATCTGAATCTACAATGATGCTCTTTCCATGTGGAATATCAATCCTATCTTTACCTTCCCCAAAGCACTTACTCCACTTATACATATAACACAGTGAACACTCATCAAAGCAGGACTTGAAACAAGGCCTAGGGATGTAGAAACTCTTTAAGACATAGGTTTGAAGAAGAAAGATTTCAGACCATTTGTGCTATGACTGAACAACTGAAGCCTAGAATGAGGATTTAATCCTGTTCCCTCCTTTTCCTCCCAACAGTCATTACCAAGAAAAACACCTGAAACTCTCTACTGTTCTTGTAAGCTTGAAGGCTGCTTTTACAATAAAGGTTATATCTACACTGCACCTATTTGGTGTTTTAAGGACTGATACAAAATATTGACTAATAAAACCAGGTCTGTTGTATTTAACCCCTTTCATATCTCTTACCTTTTGCATGAACAAACAGCACCCAACAAAACTGGAAAACTTCAGTCACAGTACATGGTTGTCGTCTTTTGGAGGAAAATACAGCAAGAAGACAGTAAGCTCGATGAATCAAAAATGGTAAAACATCATACAACAGTCAACAATTCAAAGAGAAAACTAAGCTTTACTGCAGTGTGGCCAAAACCTTACACCCTTTCCCACAAAACCCTGACTAAAGGTAATACAGAAAGATGCACACAGGTTTAGTGCAGGCATCATTGGAACTCCAGTCTCAGCCTGCATTAATGGCTCATTTCCACAGCACTCCTGATATAAACAGTAACAAAGAAACAAAGCTTCCACTCTAAAGTAAAATATCCACCAGATCTGCATGAAGAAATAAGAAGAAATCCATGAGGGTTACTGGGCAGTGAAAGAGACTGAGACATACTAAGAGTTATTAAAGCTATGCAGATCATTAAAGGATCAAATTCTTGCCCTCTCTCCCATCACTGAAATACCAGTGCTTCCCTTGTCTACAGGCTGATTGAAATCTGTCCCCTCTTCCCCACCCCCCAAATCATTAGAAACTCAGCAGCTTTGGGATTTCCTGCCCCTGTCAGATCTGAAACCGAAAAAGATTAAAAAATTACTGCAAGCAAGGAGAGACCAACTCTGAAATTATAAACAAAACTACAAAAATACTGTCAAAATACAACTGAAACAACCAAGAAACTTCACTTTATTTTCACCAAATTAATGCTCTAAAAATCAGTCTGGAAATAACCGAAACACACCTCTGTTTTCTTCCTCTCTGTTGACGAGGTTGATCTTCTTGAGGATACCTGAAAATGTCCTGAAAAATGGGCTCATACTTCTTAAAAATGACTGCAGAAACTGTAAAGTTTCTCTCTAATCTCTCAGTTCGCTCCCTGAACTGGGACGGTAGATTTGCCATGTCTTCCCACTTCTTCATCTTGTTAAAAAACTCGATCAAGCTGAAAATACCGAATGGGTTAGATGTGAAAGGCAGTTTGTTTTCCCTGCAGAAATAAACTCTACATTTTCAGTGAAAGTGCAATTTCTACTTCCCAAGCTACTGATGAAATGGTGGCACTGCAAACGTGATAACGAACACAGAGCCAGTCCTTCACCCATAAACACGGATGAGCTCAGACAGCTCAGCGAAATATTTTTAGATCCTCGGCTGATAACCACGTTAACTATGTACTCACAGGTCTGGCATTTCCTCACAAAGACAAAATCAACTCCAACAGTCAGATTATTCTAAAATCAGATTTGCCTCATTTTTCTGAATAATTTATTAAATTAAATAAAACAAACTGTGAGGTCTACAATGCCAAGAATATTCTACAAAGTAAAAAAAACCTCTTAAGTTTTACTAAATTGCACTTTGCAAATTTGGCTTTAATTCCTTTTCTGTCTCTTTATCAAAACCTTCCTTTTCAACGTTATTAGTCTTTGATAGCCCAGATCACAGAAAGTATTTATCAACATTCAATTCCCTGAATTTCTGATTTGGAAAACAAAAGTTATAAAGAAATACTTTTGCATTGTTTACACCATTAGCAATGCTTCAGCAGTAGAGGGAATGGGAGAAAAAGTGCATAAGAATGTTGTCTCTTCTTTTTTGTGCCAATATACTGAATTTTTAGAAAACAATGAGATTGCTAATAAAAGAAGTAAATTGTTTCAGAAGCTTTTCTTTATTACTTTGTGGACATAAACACTTGACAAAAAATTATTAATCAGATTCTGACCTCATTTAGTCACTTTAGCAAGAATATATGAAAAGTGAATTTTCTTGTGCAAAAATGGTTAGAAATCATGTGAATATTTTCACAGTGAACAAAAAATGGTTTCTCATGTGAGAAGTTCACACTTGGCACACTCCAAAAATTGACTGCTCTTCAGTGACTGGCTTCTTTCTCCTTTGAGTGAAGGAAGTCAATCTCTTATTTTGAAAACCAGTGTTTTTATGAACATAGCACTGAGTCAAAGGAGTTACCCAACTTCTGCTGTACTGAGCTATACAAACGTTCCAGTGATACAAATTCTATCTTTTAAAGTGGGAAACAAGAAATACATTTAGCTTTCATTCACTATTTCCAAATTTCACAAGGTGATAAGAACTCTTTGAGATTTTGCAAGTGTTTAAAAATCAGCAAGAATAGAAGTTACCTTTGGTCTGAACAGCGCAGGATTCTGGTTAAAGATACATAATTTCCTTCCGCTGTTCCTCTGCTCACAGTTGGAATCGCTTTCCTGCAGGCCACGTACAAGGCACAAGCCAGCCAATGCATGTCATTTCCCTGTCAATCAAAACATCAGGCATCTAAAAAACTTCACTGGAAAGAAAAATATGCTTTTCAGCCACCCCAAGATCGGGGAAAAGAACTGTGTCCTGAATAGATGAAGTTCAACCAGTGACAAAGTTGATTTGCTGTTTCAAAGTTCTGTTGTGTTTTGGGTTTTTAACTGCAACAAAACAGGTGCTAAATGGACTCTTAACACTGAACTGCATCACAGCTAAAGTTACTAGTTACCACTGTCAATTTCACACTTGACTCAAAGTATAGCAAAATATTTTTAGTGTTGTTCAGCAGCATTTTGTACTGCTCTGATTTTTAAGACCAAAAAAAAAAAAAAAAGCAGCTACAGTTCTTGCTACCAAAACATTCCTCTGCCCTGAACAGACAGTAGGAAAAGAAAAACATAATTTCCATTTTGCTCTGTATTACACAGCAGAACAATAAGTCAGTCTGGTACCTAAAGAGAAAAATTAATTCTAATGAACACTTGAAATTTTATTCTCCTTTGATGAAATAGTAACACTTCAGTGGGAAAAGGACGGGTGAAACAGGGGGCCAAACTGCATTCGATGCTGTGGTTTTGTCGGGTTAGGTGATGTCACACGCTCGGGGGCAAGGCAAGGCTCCTTGCCGAGCATCGCAGCCCGTCTGCGATGAGACAGAGGTGTTTCCCGAGCAGCACTCCTCCTTCCCCAGCACCGAGCCGTGCCCCGGCTGCGGAGCCACCCGGACACGGGGAGGGCAGCGCTGGGGACATCCCAGGGACTCCCGAGGTTTATCTCCAGCGCCACCTTTACTGTAGGAAGGCACCGATAAAAAGCGCCTCCGACGCTCCGCGGGCGTGTCACCGCGTGTTCCTGTTTTCAGAGCGACGTGACCAACCCTTTACCTTTTACCCTTCACCCCTCAGCCCGGGCCGTGCCACCAAGCCCCTCATGAAGAACTCCTCAATGCGATCACACCTGCGCTGGGCATCTCCGCGGGCCCCGCGGGCCGAGGCCACTGTGCCGCTGCTCGGCCCAGCTGCTGGCAGCGGAAGGACCGCAGCAGTTCCACGGGGACACTTCCATTTTTAACACCTTTCCGCCGCTACGGCTCCGAATAGCGATGTTTATTCCCGGCCGCCCGCGCGGTGCGAGGGAGAGGCCGCCGCGCCTCCAGGGCCGTCCCTGCCCTCCGCACTCACCCCCCGCCTCACGCCGGGCTGCCCCGGGCCGGCCGGGGCCCAGTCGCCCCTCCCTCACCTCCAGGGTGTAGTTGCGCCTCATGCTCTGGTAGCTCAGCCAGGCCTCGGCGCGGGCGCGCTCGTCCATGTTGAGGCTCCGGCACAGCTCCTCGTAGCGCTGCCGGGTCTCGCCGTCCTCGCCCGGCGGGGAAGGGGCGGCAGCCGCTCCCCCCGCGGGCCCCGGCTCGGCCCCGGCCGCCTCCTCGCCCGCCATGCCGCGCCCCGCCGCTGGGGGGCAGCGCCGCGCTCCGCGCACCGCGCCTGCGCCACCGCCCCGCGACGCGCGTTCGAATCCAAACACCGCGGCACGGGCCCCGCCCCCGCCGCGCGCCGCGCCCGCTCATTGGCCCGCGGCGCGCCCGCCCGCCCCGCCCGCGCGCAGGCGCACGGCGCGCGCTCCTACCATGCATCGCGCGCGGCGCCCCCCGCGCGCGCACAGCCCGGAGCGGGAGCGCGCCCGGCGCGCGAGGCCCTGGGCGGGGCGGGGCTGGGCCGTGAGGGGAGCGCGGGGCGGGCAGAGCGGGCGGGGCGGGCGGGGGTGTGCACTAAAATATACACACAGAGGGAGGGGTACGGCGTCTATATACATATATACACCTCCGGTGCAGGTATGGGCTGTACACACATCTCACACACACCCGGAGTGCCGGGCAGGGCTGTACACACGCACAGGCAGTGCAGGGTATGAGCCACGCACACGATCATTCACACATTCAAGCAGAAACAATAGCATTAGGTTCTTCAGATAGTTTCAGGCCTTCACAAAGAAAAAAAAAATTTCCAAACAAAGCCTAGATGCAAAACGTTTAAATGGCTACCCCAATAATGGGAAGTCAATCGACTGACTGCAGTTTCTAAAGTATAAACAGCAACACTCTGGAAAGAGACAGAAGTAGCTTCCCCTGGTAAAGTCCCAACCGAGCAGAGGGGAGGGTCCCAAAAATAAGATTTAAGGGGAGATCAGTCCCAGAGCAGGTACATGGCAATGAAGTGATCAATAAAACAGGCTGTGCTTGATTAAAAGAGATTTATTGACTCTGTCAAACTGATTTTATATTACTGGTATTTCACAAATACTGAAAGCTCCAGGAGAAAAAAAAGAAATGTCAAGATGATTTGGCTGACCTGAGATGTGATTCAGGACACAAATACACATTTTTACCCAGCAGCGAGAACAGCAGAAAGCCTGAGGTGATGGTGGAAGACGGTGATGCCAGCAGGGTCCCCCATACCTGCAGCCCCCAGACTACCAGAACAACTTAGAACATTAAAAACCAGTGATTAGGCTGTATTCAATGCCTTACATTTTTTTTTTTAACACAGAGGAGCAGTGAACTTTGCAACATTTTTTAAAAAAAGTTTATATTTAATGGTGTACTGGAAACTTAAGACAGGAAACATTTTAGTGAAATCTTTTCTATCCCTGAGGACTTAGCTTCACCTGTTTCTCCACCTCTCCCCTCTTTCCATCCCACTCCTCCCCCATTAAAAAGATGCAAGAATAATAAAGAGTTATCCTCATTTGGCATGTTAATAACTTGAGTAATTTCCACTACTGGATTCCATATTACATCTACCAGTATCACAACAGCCACTAACACCCTCTCAGCCCAAGTCCCTCACAGCTGCTTGGCTAACCCCCTGTAATGCACATTTTTTACTGTCCTAAAGTCTCAAAAATTTTCCCCATGAACATGCTATTGTCCCTTGCTTTCAGCAGCTGCACACAGGTCAGTGTCAGGCAGAGCAGCAGACAGGGTAGTTCCCAAATCAAAAGCTTTTACCCTCTGAGAACAGAAAGCAGAGTGAGGACTATCACTGGTTTTGGTGAGCACTAGGGAAAGAGATGATGATACTGTATTTGACATTAGGATCCCAAGAATTTCCCAAACCAGCCTCTCTTTTATTCCTCAGGCCTTACCTGGAACACTAATGAGAACTGCATGCCGTCAGGTCTCGTTCACACTCGAAGCACACAGGTGGCACAGCAAGCAAGTCCTCGTTTTGCAGTGTAACTTCATGCAGGATCTTAGGCATTGCATTTCCCTTCCTTCCTTGCATGAGACAACCTGAAAGGAGGCAACATTAAAGAAAAAATCATAAGAAAAAACCCCTGGAAAGCTATTATCTTTATTTCCTTTTCTTCGAAATGTAACAAAGAAATTATACTGCCTGTTTGCGCAAAGCATTAGGGACATTTAGATAAGCCAAGACAGTTATTTTGTAAACTCCTGTGGCTACACCAGTATAAATAGTCTCCTCTGCAGATACCAACACGAGCCCAACGTCCCAACAATGTACAGATGTAAAATTTTAAATGCTGGTCAGCTACAGCAGTGTAAATCTTACATTGCACTGAAACTGCCTGCTCTTGTGGAAGATAATTATAGGTGTAATAGAACTAGATCAGAAACTGCTTGTAAAATTAGATGTTAGTAACTTGCACATCACAAATAATTTCACTTAACACTACTGCACAGATCCCTTTATATTAACCCTGAACACCAGACACATTTCATGTCACTACAGCTTGAATTCAACCTTCATCAAACCTTCATTTTAATGGGTGATCAGCACTGTCACACTGAGCAATCCATGAAAAATGTATCACTAAATAACATGGCACAAGTAATTTTCTGAGAGACAAAATAAAACAAATAGGAAGGACTTTGCCCTGGACACCTTGTTAAGAGTCTTATCTAATCAACATACCCCACATACTGTTTGGGAAAATTTCAAAGGAGTGCAAGAAATTAACCCCCAACATAGTGCCTAGATCGCCTGTTCCTTGGGAATAGTGTCATTGAAAAACAGACCCTCTTAATTTACAGACTAAGATGGGATTCTAAAAATAAATTTAAAAATACTCTTAGAAATTTTGCAGGACTTACAAGGAAAAAAGGAGAACTTGAGAGCTCATGTGTATGTGCACTTTTATCACCTGTGTACAGATCTGAGGAAACAGAAGCTCAGAAAGGGTAATTCAGACTGAAGTAAGTAAGCAGACCATTGCATCACTCAAATGCAATGCCAGGTTAAAACAAGGGGGCACCAGACAACCAGGAGATAACTTGGGTTCAGGGGAAATGTCTGTGCCTGGTGTGAAATACAATTGTTAAGTGCTGTGTACACAATCAAAAGATTTAATAAATATGTGGAAAGTAATGCAAAATTCTAAAAAGACAGACTGAAAAGGTACTTTACTACCAACATGCTTATTTGAAATTAAGGTACCTTTTGGACCAGAACCTAGACTGTATATTCCTTTCTAATTGTAAGTACTGAAGGGTGAGAACAACAGCTGGTTTTGTTTGTAAGACAAGTGAATTAGAGGCAATCAATACCAGTAAAATTATACAAGAGTAAACCATGGTCTTGGACAGTAGGTGTGAGTGTTACATCCTTAGCTTGTTAGCAGGGTATTTTTTATGGTCTTAAGAATAATTTCAGTTTCAAAACTTAGCACTGAAACTTGACTTTTGCCACAGGAAGATACATGTTTAATCCTTACACAGCATTACTTTCATATACTGAGGCCGACATCACGGGTAGTCAAAGAATATGTTTAATAAAAAATAATTAAACTTCCATTTGCTCTATAGAACATCATAGAAAGTAATTCAATAAATTACAAATGACTTTTTAAGACGCTTGTTCAACTACAGAAAGCAAATTCAGACTACACAGAACACAACTGGCAAATATTGCAAATGTCCAAAAAAAACCTGGACTAAGACTTGGATCATGAAGCCTGAAACAAGGGATAGAAATACAAGGCAATAACAGCTAAGGTTTTTTTAGTAACTACCAACACACACTTTATCATCACCTTGGATATCCTTTTAATTTTAACTTCAGTATTAGTGTAATTCTACTGAGGTTTCCTTATAACCCTTAACTTTATACAACCGTATTTGCATATTGTTTAGCTGATAGTGGGACACTTTTTCCCCCTCTGGATCAAACTGATGAAAAATAACCCAAATATAATTATGTTCAAGTCTACACCAGCCTTCATTACTTGAAACTGTAATTGCCTTATTACATAGAAAGAATCACTAGAACAGTAACCAAACTTACTTGACCATAATAGGAAAATACTTTATTTCATAAATCTGATATAAATTAGGTTTTAGCCACAAGATTTAGGACTTGTTTTGTGGGGGAAGGGTGGGAAGCGATGGTATTGTTGACATACTCCATCAGCAAATGAAGTTAGTAACTGCTTGTAAAACTTTGGCTATTTCATAGATGCATCCTAGTTAAATAAAAGTGCTATATTACAAAGGGCAAAATATTAAATACGAAATACTTTTTATTTTAATGATGAATTGCTACCCCCTTCTCTTGGCAGTTTTTGATTTTCACTATTGCTAAGACACTGCATGAAGGGCCAAAAATCAGAATACTATCTGGGAAAATACGTAACCAGCACAATCCAAATGGTACTTGTATAATTGTGTAATTACATCTAATACTGCTTCTAATCATGGGGCTAGTTATTTTGCACATAGAAACTTATATTTCATTGGTAAAGTTCTTGATAAAAAACAACACAGTTGTTTTACTGTACAAGCAAGCAACAGAACTATATCAAAATATACAGTTTTTGTTTTTTATTTTTAAATTCATCCCTTTGTAAAGCTTTTTCCATGACTTTCACTAGTACCTGTATCTGTTTTCTCTTAACACTTGCCTATTCTTGGACCGCAAATGATGTAACCAAGGTCAACTGAAGTCTCAGTCAGTTCAGAAGTTCTGTAAATGTGAATCTGGGCCTCGACCGTGTCAGAGTAATAGCAGCTTAAGAAGAAGGAGGAATCATATCACACATCAAATCTTAGACAGATTTTATATAGTAAAGGGTTCTAAGGATTTGGACTTAAAACAGATGCCTTATGCCCTGTTACTGTGGTTTCTAGGAATAATTTGTCTTCCTTACTATTCAAAGTGCTTTTTCTTTAGTGGGTAACTCAGCATAATATATGAAGTGATGTCCCAATAATGATTTTGGAAAATATTTAATATTTAGTCAGATTTAAATCTGCAGAGAAGTTTAAACTCAAAAGGAGTTCAAAACTATCTGTACTTTATTTATCATTGTTAACTGGGAACTCCAGGAGGTTTTATGACATAAAACACAAATAGAAATCTACACAAACAAAGCAAACAAACAATTTTTACATGAATTATGCAGTGTTGAAAGGTCTTTTCAGTGGCACTTTATGACAGTTTGCCTCTTCTGAGTCTTGGGGACACTACTCCTCATTTTGGGACTTTTAATTCTGCAGAGGGAGCCCAAAACTTTGCAAGGTGTAAACTAAATAGATCTACGTGGTGCCAAGTAGCATGAGATAAGACAGTTTTTGCTTTAATTTCCCCTTACTGCTGTCAACAAGAACAGTTGTAATAAAGGGGAAAGAAAATCCCAACAGTCTTACCTCAAATAACTCAGATTTTAACATGCTATACAGGATGTCTTTAAAAAACAAAACAAAACCTGAAAACAAGTAATAGAAACCAATGTAAACTTCCTAAACTAACTCAGCTGAGGTAACAGGTAGCCAGTTTAATTGGCTGATTGGGAAAATTTTATCTTCTTTTAAACACACTTGTACCTGAATTGGAAACAGCAGTGCATCACAACACTAGAGCATTTTCATGTAATTAAAGCAATGGATGGTGATGTAGATTCTACAGCTTTCATGACATTCATTAGCTGCCCAAATTATTGCTGAGTTTTGATCTGTAAATTATAAGTGTCAAGGAGGCTGTAAAACTATATTCAAATTAAATCAATAATATGCATAAAGTATTCTGTGTTCACTGCAAATATATTAAATATACAGCTCTTACTTGAGCATTATTTTCATAAAATTAACCCCCCAAGAAAATTATAATGCCTTTTGTTGTAATTTTACACCATTGTGTATTTGATAGTACATACAAGTTCAGAAACTTATGAACTTCAAGAAATATTACATGCAAAACGTCTCTGAAAGCAGTTTGCACTTCTAAACAAATACTGAAATGTTCGGTCAGTAAATCATTGATGCACTCAACACTGGGTTATTTACAATGAAATAATTAAAGAATAAATTCAAAATCAGTTTATAATTTAAGTGCAGAGTCTGGGGTCAGTCTTCATCACTCGAATCCGAATCCTCAGATGAAGACGATGTACTGTCAGATCCAGATGAAGCATCTGCTTTCTCTGAACCCTCATCTGTGCTGTTTTCGTTGTGAGAGCTTGGCTCTGTTCCCCCTTTGTCTTCCTGATCTCTAACCCTAGAATTTTCCTCCTTTTCTTCTGTGGGCTTGGCTGAGCCTGTGTCATTGCTTTCACTGTTCTGTACATCAAAAATATTAGACTGAGACAAAGCTGGGATATGAAGATTAAGGCCTGGAGTGAGAAGCATCCCTGGGTAAAGTATGTTGGACAAAAGTAAAGGGTTAAGAGAGAGAGGATTGGCAGCTGCAGCGGCAGAAGATGTTGAAGGAGAACTTGAAACAGAGTTTTCACCACCAGTATCCGTATTTTGGTCTTCTGTCCTTTCTTTCTTTGTATCTGTCTCCTTTGAATCGTTTCCCTTTTTCTCCTCCGAAATGGATTCTGTCGACTTTGTCAGAAGTCCTCCCATGCCCAGCAGGTTTGGTAATCCAGCCATCCCTGACAGCAGCATGGGGAACATGGCAGCCATGTTCTTGGCTTCTCCTCCAGCAGCTAAGCCAGCTGGCATTCCCATCAGTCCCGCTGTCACTTGCAGCGACTGCAGGTTTTGCAGGTTTTGCTGTAAGGCCTGAAGGCTGGGCAGATCCACTCCTGGCAGCAAGCCGTTGGCGAGCAGGGGGTTGACGGACACGCTGGCAGCAGAGGCGGCTGCTGCAGCTGCTGTTGCCTTGGCAATCTCGCTCTTGGGGCGCCTGCCCCTCCGGCTCACCTCTTCCCGCACCACCGGGCCCGTGAGGATCCGGTCAAACATGCCTTCGGGGAGGAATCCCTACGAGAGACACAGCGGGCACTTTTAGGATATTTGAGATAAGGAGGCAAAGGAAAAGCAAATGGTGGACTCAAGTGCTCAGAACAGTGTCAGAGGTGATCCTGGCACAGCAGCCTGATCTCCAGACAACTCCCTGGGATTTGTGATGACTTTGTGCTACCACATCCCAAATGGCTAAAGGCCCATCTCCACTGAGGGCTACACACGGATCCTCTCACACCCTCTGCTAACTCATCCTTACTGCTTTCCTGGCACATCAAGCCAAATATAGCTAATTAGGGGAGCAAGATCAATCTAAGATCTAAACCAGCATTGCTTTGAAATATTATCACACACCAATCACTTGACAGTTTAATTAGTTTTCAATTTAAAGTTAAATGTGGTTGCACTTAGACCAACAATCTCTGAGCTCTTTTTATTATTGCTAGTGTCTCTTAAATGTCCTCATATTTCATCTCATCCATAAACTGCAGAATAAACAACAAAGACTCAACTTGAATTTAAATTAAATTCAGATTACTTCTATTTAGGATTTGCACAGTATTACTTCACCTAAGTCCCCCTACCTAACAACAAAGAAAGAAATGAACACCAATATTCCTTTCGAAATGCACTGTCTTGAAATTTCGTTTTTAAAATGGCAATCATAAGATCAATTATTACTCAACTCCATAGTACAACTGCCTTTTTTCCCTAGCAAATAACTCTAATTTATATTAGCTTAATACAACTACAGGAATTCAAAACTCAAGTTCTGTTCTTCTCTACTGTGGATAATCAGTACTTTCCAAAGTAATTCTGCTATTATTTATAGCTGTATTCAGAGGTATACACTAAACAACACAACTTTCTGAAGTTCAAAATATGTCCTTATCTTCAAGGCAAGACTAATCGATGGTAGCCTCCATATCCTAATTTCTTAAAGCTGCACACTAAAAGTAAAAAAAATATTTAAATTTAAGCATTTTTTTTCTTCCTAACTGTAACTTTAAGAAAGTATCCTTATTCTCAAGCAATTCCTGGGATATCTTAGTATCTTTCCTAAAAACCACTAAGGCTACACTTCAGACATGAGAAAGTCACAGTATTACAGTATCTTGAACAAAATCTCTAATTTGGGGCTTCCAGTCACTGTTTCACCCCTTTCTCCTATTCCAGCTATGCCAGCAAAGCATTTACTGAACTAAGCTGGCAGAAAACTGACACTGACTAATGTTTGCTGTTATTGTAATACCAGAAAAAAAAAAATCACACCTCTTGGCATGCATTTTTTCTGTTTGCCTTGTTTCATTTCAAATACATTTCATGTCATGGTTATCTTGTTTTGCAAATACTCACAGACTGTTTTACAACTTCTCCCCACTCAGGAGCCACTCCATACTCTGGATTTTCTTTCAAGAACCTGCACAAATCCTTCAGAGGGGGAGCAAATGCACCCCCAACCTGAGAAGCAGAAGATAGAAGTCAGTGAATATGTGTCAATTGATAAAAAAAGGCTACATTAATATCTGACACTGTTTCATTTTTACCTTTTAAATTATACAGTACAAATAGACCTTCACTTAAATTATCACTGAGCATGATACAGCTTTTGACTGATTCCTGGTGGTACCTGTGTACATGATATGTTCTAAATCTACTAAACTCAAATTCATGTATTAAACTCAGTTTGAGACTTCAACATTTGACATTCCCACTACTGTTTAATATTTAATGTTTATTTAGACATGCAACGAATGGCAGAGCAACCACATGCCCAGAGAACGGTCGTCCAAGTATTGCCAAGAAGGTTGTAACTACAGTCTTGTTAAACTTTTCCTTTATTCTATGTATCAGTCCTATTCTATCACCTCAGTCAACTTCTATAAGTACTTCTTTTAAGAGGCTCTGCCATTGTGAAATAAACTCCTGAGTTTTTTTCATGCAAAAAAAGGCCAAGTTAAAACTGCTAAACAGCATATCCTAATAAAATCATATAGGCAGGAAAGTAAGCTTTTAAATTAATCAGAAGTATTATTCAGATCCAGAAAGAAAAAAGAAAAAAATTTCCAGTTTCTGCTTAACTTTCTCTATAAACTGCAACTTAAAATTCACATTCTATAAGCTACTTTTGGTCCCTCACCCCTTGCTACTCAAAGTATTACAGAAGTAAAAAAATTTGGTGATTCAGAGAAGTTGGAGACAAGTTATAAATGGAGAAACTGAGATTAATAAAGTATCCAAAAGTGTCAGCTATGGAGTGGAAATCTGAGGGGAAAAAAGACATCATGAAAATACAGGTTTTCACAGTAAACAGAGATCAGATCTCTCACTCCTTGATCCTCATGACAAGATCCCTCAGGGCAGAGCTTACTGAAGAGCAGCCACAGATCCTAGTTTCAAGAGACTCACAACCATTCTGGTTCCTCTTTAGAGCTGCTGTCTCAATACACCAAAGAGATTAAAGACTCAAATTCTGCCTCACTCTCCTGTACAGATGGACAAGGCTCCTGACTTTAATATAGCAGCACAAAAAACCCTCATCCTGCTTTCCTTGCAGCTGCTCTAACAAAAAGAAAAGCTGGCAGTGCCACAAGGGAAAGGGAAAATGCTCCATCCATGGACACAATAGCTCAAAGATTCCCACTGGACTGCTGCTCTGGTGCTACACTGACATTCAAAGACACCATCACACACATCTGTCCAGAGCTGTTCAACAGACAGCAGGAATGTTCTGCATGCTTTCCTTGAATCTTGCCTTTAGCCTTCCCCAGAGCCTATTCAAATGCACTGTGCTGTTCCCAAACTTTCATCACCTGTACCAAAAATTCAATTCAATGCCTGCTCTCACATCTTCCACTGCAGTGTTTTTACACAAGAATTCCCCTTCTCCTCCTGTTCTCCTGTTCCCCTACCATTTCACCTAGAAATGTGACTGACAACAAATACCTACTGGTGATCCATAAAGGGCAAATGCCAGACGTTACTGAAAAAAGCAAAATAATCCAGTACACAGGATTCCCACAATTCCAATGGACAATTCCAATATATGCAGGATATACTACAAATATAATTTTAATTGTGCCAAAAATACTAATGAGAAGATTACAAAAAATTTCAAGCTTCTGATGAAGTTGCCACTTTAATCACATATTTTGAACACGTATTTTAGTGGGCCTGCCTCTGCCTGAGTCAATGGCACAAACATTGCACCAGTTCTATTTGAACACAAACCATGGGTTAAGTTTCTATCTGTATCTTACACATTTTCATAGTTGCAAAACGTTTCCCAGAAAATTGTAATTGACTTTTCTGCTCTGTGCCAAAACTTTAGAACTTAAGTGTTTCATTTGCATACTAGGAAAATTTTAGCAAGTGTACTATATCAGGTTCTTTATCTGGAGTAGCTTTTCATTTGCAGAGTATCAGAATGGGAACAGCATCATAAGTACCTTTCTTGCATTTCTTCTATTTATGAGTTGAACACGCTCTTCACCAGTTAAACTATTGACATCCAATTTATTGGGGTTTCGACATCGGTGTCTTTTTTGTTTGGGCCTCCCATCATGCAGCTGCATCCTCTGTTACAAAGGAATAAAAAAGCCCATTATCTTTCTGATACAACTGCTTTAAAAACACTAAGATCTCTGTGCATTCTCTTGAGTCAGCCATTAATTTGAAGTCAACTTCAACTTCACAAATATTTTAATAACAATACCTATTTACTAATCACAATCATTTAATAAGCAGCCCAGTAAACAGCACTACATCATCTCTCTGATGCCTCTGCTCATTGCTTCATTTTACTAATTTTTCGGTTTTTAACAGTGCTTTAACTGTCTGGAATATTGCTGCTGTTTTGTGTTACAACATCTTCATGGAGAAGTAAGGTTGTTATTCCAGATGTCAAACATATGATTTACAGACTACATTCTGCTCAACATTAATAAATCTTAAATTCAGAAGTAACATAATGAGAAGATCATGCCCATACAAACATCACTACCATAGCACTGCAATGTAAGTATGAGATAAATTCCACAGTAAAGTCTTTAATCCTCTTGCACATCACTAAATATGCTGTTACACATTTTCCACTCCCATTATCCTAAGTAATTTTTAAATCCTAGGTGAAATAATACAAAGATCAAATGTCTTGATTTAGTATTGCTTTTCTTGTCAATAACCTTTGTGGGACTAAAGGAAAGCTTGCAGATGTCACATTATAAAAAGAAATGGACATTCTCCTTTTCCTAAGTGGAACAGAAGAACAAGGAAATAATTCCCTGTAACATAAAAGACAAACTCAAATATATCATATATGAAGTATTTTACTATTTAGCTAGGGAGAAGTGACAGAAATACTCACAGGAATACAGGCTCCTGAATCTTCAACATATCCAGGATGTTCTTTAAGCCACCTTTCTAAATCTTTCCTTTTGGGGGCATCATCTCCTGCAAGCCTTGTTCCATCTTTCAGGTTAATAACAGGAACTGGACTCTCTGCATCAAGCATGCCTTGGGACTGTGTGTAAGTGAGTGCTGGGTTTATTCCTGCAGCAACCTGACAGGAGTTAATACCTGGATTAACCTGCAGAAATTAAAAACAAACCATCACAATTATTTCATGTGTGAGTCAATGAAGGCCACAGTCCTGCAGATCACACTTAAGGACTTGGGGCACACTGCTTATGCCACAGAAATCCCTTTAATCACTGCTCAATCAGGTCCCATAACAGATGTTACAGAAAAGCATGTCAGAAAGTGTTGCTACAAATTTTTAATAATACATTGTTAAAGTTCATCAGAATTAAAGTTACATTTAAAAAATTATCGATAAAAGTTATCAATATTGTGTGTATCTAATACTTAATGACACTCCACCTGTTCTCATCTGTGTAGTCACGAACTAATAGCAAAAAAAGTCCCAAACCCAAAAGTTTTGACTACAAGTTTTTGTTGAACAGGGACAGCTGGCTATTCTCAGTTAAGGCAGTAATAATATTGATCTTATTTTTTGGATACAAAATCGAGTTTACTTACATGGTTAGGCTGTTTATTTCTGTTCATAAAGAGAACATCAACCCCCTCCACATTCTTCCTTCTTCCTCGTCTCTTTTTGACTACAGGCTGACTGTCAACTATGACTCCATTGGCACTGGCTGTTAAGTGACTGGAAGTACCTAATAAATGATGCAATAAAACTTGTGTCAGATGCTTGTTTATAAAGAGAAACATGTCTGAATAAAAAAGGAAATAAAATTACTTGAAATAGTGTGAATGCATATAATTTCTACATATAACAGCTAAGATAAATTGCTCTTTGTTTTATGGTTGTTTAAAGCATCATGAGTATCAGGCTGTGAAAGCCAGTTTACTATGAAAATTTCATTACTGCCCCTCCACCCCTTCCAAATTAATCTGTACAAGGATGAAAGCTGTTGACATCACATACACACAGAGGCAGACATCCCTAAATAAATGTTTAGCAATACTTTAATAGTATGTTGCAAAATTTAAGCAGAAACTGGCCTAAATCAAGCACCCATTTCTAACAATTTCAATTTCAAGTGTTTTAATCCAAAACACTCCTTACTTAACACTCATTTTTACTTGTCAGAGTATACTCACTGCTATTTTATTATGAAACAGGCTGTAAGTTTTTGGTTGTAAGTCAAAAACTGATTCTAGATTATCGTCTTCCACTGTCTCTTTTTATGAGACACAAGAAAGATTATGAAGAGTGCAAGATGGCAGAGGCATAAATCTGGAACTCTTCATCTTTACTTACCAAGTAGCCACATTAAACTGAGTAGCCACAGTAATCTGAGTTAAACTGATTACTGTCAGTGTACAGTGATGCACTTTGTAATTATTAAAATCTTCTTTGGAGGAGGTTTATGGTGTATAGTGGTATCATTCTAATAAATGAACATTGCAGTAATTGACACTGAGAGAGTATCAGGTGCTCCAAACTGGAGAGTGTCTGCACACTGCAGAGAATTTCTCCAGACTGCAGTTTAGAACAACAGCATTGCAAACATCTCTCTCCACTGCCTATCCATGAATACCAACAGAAGAACCTAGAAGATTTAATGCCAGATTACCCTTATGCTCTCTGATATTTCATGTACCTGATTTGGGAAGTGATTTCGGGAAGTTGACAAGGCTGGTTTCTGAAGCATTCTGGAGTTCACGAAGCCGAGCCAGATATTGCTGCTGACCCAACACACCCTCCTCGCTTTCAAATGGCCTTTTCTGAGACAGTCCCTGCTTCTGAAAAGTCAATTTCAAACCACCTTCCTGTTAAATAAATTCCAGGGTTAGAAGAGCTTCTGCTGAAGCACAAATAACTAGCTCACAATCAGGATTTTCACATACAGTTACTCCAGGAGAATTGAGAAAGAATGAAAACACTGCGTTAGACCTTATATGATCTTGCTCTTCCATGTAAAACCAAAATTTGAACAGAAATTTCATCTTAACTGAAAAATCCAGGCACTGGTGAGCTCTTTATCTCCTGAATCCAGTCCTAGACTCAACTACAAAAGCAATTATTCATCTATTTTTAAGTGCTAAAAACAGGTTTCAAACTACAGATAAATAAAACTGTTTGAAGTTTCTAGCCTGCATTTAAACCAGGAATTTTTCCTGTAATAATCTAAAAGACCATGAAATAGGAAAATGCTTGCTGAAACGCTTAAAAAAAGCTGAACAACAGAAATATCTTTTTATACTAACCGGATTTGTTAGAAACAGCATAAAACAAGCTGTCTGAGGAAGCATCAGAATGGTAAGAAATCAATTCAAAGAGAAAAATAATGATTCCTTCCAGTGGCTTATGCAAATTAAAAAAAAAAAAAAAAAAAAAAAGACACATAAAAACCCCCTCCCCAAAAAACCCAAACCCAAATCCCAAACACTCAGTGCCCAGAAGCAGCAGACCCAAATACCCACAAACAAGTGTGTGAAGGAAGTGAGAGTGAGAGCAGGCAGCCACTTGCAGGTAAAGCATGCCGCACACCGCAATCGCAACCAGGTCCTAGGGCAATAAAAATAAACATACGTCATTGATTTTCACTGTAAACTCCTTTTCTCGTACATGCTTCTTCACCTTTGACAGCTGGGCTGATTGATCATATTCTTCTTTCACAGCTGCAAGAGGGGGTGTGGGTGCACTGGGCTCACTGTAATCTGCAGCTGCCCCTGAACTGTCCAGGAGTTTGGTGGTGTAGAATGATGCCACTGTAGTGCTGTCGTAGCTCCTTCGGGCTGAAGGCCATTTACCTTTCAACACTGTCTGACAAATACTGTCGAGTCGGTTAATCATAACTCGATCCTGAAAAACAGAGGAAACCATTCGGTAAGACCAATGCTTACCAACACTGTTACATTTATGTATTATCTCTTAATTCTACGGAGAAGAGAAATGACACTGCTTTTATCACTGGACTTGGACTTAAAATTTTGAAGTTCCTGAATTACCTGTAAGTTTGTGAAAGCCACCTCTGTACTTAATTTCACTATGTACTTTTTAAAGAAATATTCAATCTTTCTCTACAGGGTCTGGGGCCTGCAAATGCCTGAAATACACTATCCACCTGACATTTAAAGGAAAGATATGGTAACTACCAAAGCAGTATTTGTATGTGTGGCTTTGACTCGTTGCTGGCAGGATCTGAACCTGTGAGCAGCACCGTAACATACAGCAAATAAATGTATAAATTTATATCAATACATTTATAAAACTAAATCGACAGCTTTTTATTCATGTCTCCTCTTAGCTCCCAAAACCACATTATTCCTCATTCCCCTTCTTTAGGCATTAAGCACAGATAAAACTTCACACACCTCCATAATGCACAGTTCTCAAGTCCCAATCAACTCAGCTAAGTACAGGAAGACTCCAGATATTACTGAATTTTCTGATCCTTTCACAGTTATTTGTCAAATAAAACTTGCGACTGCTAAAATTGCAAGTTCTGTAAGCAAACACTTATTTCTATGAGCTCAAGACTCTCCCCTACATTTGATAAAAGTCAACTTTTAACACACTGAATGTCATTTTTCCCTATGTGCCAAAGACCTGTGACATGAAAGTTACAATCCCCTCCAGAACTTAGGAAAAGTAGTACATTGATTTAAATGCATATTTCAGGAGCCAACAAAACAACAACTAAAAGATCCTGAAATTCAAACCCTACAGTTATTTCCCCTGCTTCATGGTTTTAGCATATTTAATGGAATACTAATGTCAGAGCCCACCTCCAACTACTACTTTAGTTTTTAAAGTTGCATTATAAACTTGCCTTTGGCCAGTAGGATGCAGCCAACATGTATCCACCTTGCAAGAGATAACCAGAATTTGGTGTCCCATTGTTCATCTGGAAACTGTCTTGTGTCTCATCTTGTGTGGTGCTCAGAGAGGCCACACTCTCTTCATCATAGGCTTTTATATGTGGAGTTCCTTCTGCTAAATAAAACCAGCAAAATCATTATGTTGTAAGGGAGTTAAACACTCACTGTAAGAGGTTCAGGTGAACGAAACACACAACAATGTTCAGAGAAAGTCCAAACACAAAGTTAAACTGAAGAATTAATCTCTTAGGTTTTTCAGGCTGATCCTTTTCTAGGGATGTAAATTCCACACATATTCTGTATTTTGAAGCTTAAGATGTTGAACATTTAGCTATTTGGAAACAGACATGCTTCGGAATAATCTAACAGACAGCCTTCACTTAACAGATTTCTTTTGTAAGCCAACATTCACTAAAGTATAGAGTTAAATTGAAATCAAAGGTGTCTACCACCAGCACATGGCAAATCTATTGGGATAGTACTTTAAAAGAACAGCCCATTTCATTTACTGCATAGAATGCTGGATGTTCTGTGTCCTGAATGCGTGTGCCTGAAAAATTCAATTGTTCAATTTTTAATCACTGAGGATTTTTTCCTATTATCTTTCCAATGTGTCCTCTGACTTCTTTATATTTCTCTCATTGGTATTTCACTTTTGCCTTCATCCAGACAACAACAGAAGTTTCACTATGACATGGGGAAACCATCTGAAACAACAAAAAAAAGTGTTGCCTGAAAAGGTAACTACTACATCAATACAAGGAGTAAGAGGGTCAGCTCTACAGAAATCAAATTTGTCCTTAACAATAGCTCTGTACTGAGTCATCTGATAGAATCCAGCACTCCCTTAAGAGATGCTTCAAATGTGGAAAGTATGCCAAAGGGTCATTACTATTGCACAACCAATGAAATAAAACCCAGGTTTAAAATTAAAATGCATCTGAAGTTAAGTGAACTTTCTAGCATTTATCAATCTCTTCAACACCAGCAGTAAAATCACCAAAAAAAAAAAAAAAAAAAGCCAACCAATTTATGGGATTCTGCACTCTCAGGAAGGAAGGATTATTTGACTAAACAGACTGGGCTGGCACAAAACAAGCCTAATATCTGGACTTGTAGCACACGCTATAGTATCCACAATCTCTATCTGAGTATTTATGTTATATAAGCATTCCTTTGCTCTCAATGTTTCACTGTTTACAGACAACTGTTTCCTCTGAAAATGTAATTTTCCTGCTACAGGCAGCAGCATATTAGTAATTTTAAATTGCATTTTACTTGCCCAGTAAACATTTCCCCAGTAAATAAACCCCATGGTTTCCATTTGTCATTTCCATGGACAAGATCCATCTGATTAACACAATGCCTTTTTTCCTAAGGTATTGGAAAAAAAATAGGTTCTTTACTTATGCTTTAATCCCACTGCCTACCTTCATTTTCTTCCCTTCTCTATTACCTTTTGTATCACATGAGAGAAATCTTTCCACATTCTGAGTTTATGTGGGGGAAGAGTAGAGGACCCTTCACAGCACTAAAGTAAGCAGTGTATTAAGTAACGAATGGTTGTGTTATTAAAAGCTTTATATCACTTTATCAGAGGTTTTTGCTTCTAGTCTGAAGCTTTCACTGTCTCTGTGTTACATGGCCCTGTGTGCTGCAGTCACCTCAGCCTTGCCTTACAAGGTTTTTAAGGAATTTTTTTGAAAGTTTTTAAGTGTTTGAAAATTTTCAGTGCAAGAACATTGACTGGGTACCTCCAGTTCACAAAAGAAAGCAGCTGACATGACTATACAGTTTGGACAGAAGGAAGCTTGCAGGTTTCATGGAAGAACAATGAGGAAGCTACAAAGACAGGTGAGCAAGAGTGGAAAAAACAAACAGGGAAACCTAAAGAATCCCTCTGTTTAGAAAGAAACAGTAGTAGGGAATACACACACACAACACGTTCCCAGAAATCACTATCCATTCCATTCTCCCACACACAAACCACATGCACAGCAACCCTGCTTAGGGAGCCAGTCAACACATCCTAAGTACCTCACCCAAGGCACTGATACGAAGCAAAGAAAAAGCAGTATTCCAGAAATTCCTCCAATTCACTTGGAAGAATCAAGCAATATGTTTCTTTACATTTACTTTATGTTTAATAAAGTTTACTTTTGTGGGATTTAATAGCCTTTTTTTGACATTTTTTCATTAAGAACAAACTAGTTCAGTTTAAGAATTATACTGCAGAAGTAAGACTACACACATACCACGTTTTTGTGCCTCCTCTTCATCACTATCACTCTCTTCAGACGATGAGGATGACGACGACGATGATGATGAGGACGATGAGGAGGAGGATGAAGATGCTGAAGAACAAGATGAAGATGATGAAGAGCTAGAGCCAGATCGAGAGTGTGAACAAGATGAGGAAGACGAAGAGGATGAAGATGATGACCTGGAAGAACAGGATGATCTATCTGAGTCAGAGTCTGAGTCAGAGCTGGAGTCAGACCCCCTTTTGCTGACTCTCTGTTTTTTGGAAGCTGGATTTGGAGTTAGAGGCTCTGTCCTTGCTGCCACCATGCGCCTGTCTGTCTCAGCCTTCACGCTAGGTCTGTGGTCTGTAATTTGTATCGGGGTGCCATTTTTGGGACTCAAAGGTTCAGATTTCATTATTGTCTGTGTCTCCTCTGTAGACATAGATTCCTCTTCAGAAGACTGAGGGTCCTCTTTCAGATTTTCATTTTTAGCTTTTGCATCCTCAAAGGCATTCAGTTTAGCATCTGACAGTCTTGACTGAGGTGTAAGAGGAGAAGCAGATAATGCCATCTGGTATTGGTGCAAAAGTGGAGTAGAAGTCCTCGAGAGAGCCACTTTGTTTTGATTATAGTTCCTCTGGGCAGACATAAATGAGAGTTCAGGATCACGAAGAATGTGATAATCTGTCCTGCTAACTCCGTGTTTAGCAGCTCCAATAAGTAAATCCCTGTCATGAGTCCCACATTCCCACCAGACAGGTAGGTCTGGGTTTGGCTGGCACAGCTTTAGTCGTTCGAAGAGCTGCGGGTGTCGCAGAGCCTGTTCTCGCACTTTCCGCAGGAGCTCAATGCGGTACAAAGTCCGGGACGCACGTTCCTCTGTGATGGGCTGGATAAAAATGTTTGGGTCCACGAGTTCTGCATTGAAACAAAACAAATGAGAATCTGCCAAAACCAACAAATCAGTACTTTAAGCAGACAACTCTAATCAGTTACTATATGTCTCCCCCATTATAAGCTTTCAATTCTACTCTCAGCATGTTTGCTTAATTTCTCCTCCCCCAGTTTTATTTTCTAACACATGAAAGAAAAACCTTTTCAAGGTAAGCACTGACAACACAAATTTAAGAAGTAAAAGCATGCACACCCACCTTCTTTTGAGGGGAGACGACAGACCCTCCTGCACATTGACATAAATGCATACAGGTACTTCTCCAAGCTCTCATCGGTTTTCTTGTGCAGCCGAGCCATTGCTCGAAACTTGGTCCAGTCAAATCGTCCCCTTTCAGGGTCAAACACCACTCCAAATGTGGACACGACTCTGTAAAAGTCAGCTTCTTCTCTTCTTGTCCATCTTGATAAGCAAGAAAAAGATGTGAAATTCTGTGATTTTCTTCATTGTTTCATACATTATTATGTCTTTACTATTTTTTTACATAAAAGTGGATTGAAAAAGTGTATTTACATGCTGTACATACCTTTGCTGTCTTTCAATCTTAGCTGCCATCTTTGGATTTAGTGCAGCTTCTTCATATGGAGGCTGCATCATACTGGTTTGTACTGGGAATGTTGGCTGGATCTGCTGGGCCTGCCTGTTTTTACTTGTTCGCTGATAAGCTGTTATCAGGCGGCGAAGACGTGTGGTTAAGGCAGACTGAGTGGGCCAATAGATTTTGTCCCCTTCCATCATTTGTCCATCTGTATGAAAACCAAGTCATGGGAAAAATAAAGCTGATCATTCTGGTGTCTCTGATTCTACACTAGGCAATCCAAGTACATTTTAGCTAAGAATCGCAAGACTTAAACAACTTGAAACACAAAAGCAACTGGCTCAGATTTGAAGTTTTATGTATTTACCTCCATCTGCTATTACTAGATCACCTGGGGATGAAACATCATCCTGTAAAAAAAACAAAAGTGAGCCACAATTTAAAATATAGCCCCCTCCAGAGACTTAGGTTAAACTTACATGGTGGAAACAATTTATGAACATGACAAAGAAGAAGAGTGACATATACTTTGGATAAATGGCTAACAAGGCATACAACAGAACTATGCAACAATTCCCTCCCATTCCTACCCACCCAGACAACTGCAGAAACACACAGAGTAAGCTTTATCAATTGAAAGAAATACAGAAAAAAATGTAATAATTTACTCAACAAAAAGGTGGAAGTATTACAAGTGAATGTGTGTTGAAGTGTCTAAGTGAATGAGTGCTAAAAGGAGCTATTAATTGGTGCCTACTATACCTCTATGTCATCTTTAAACAATGCTGGTGCTGGTTTATATTCTGGATCTTCTACATCCCTGTTAAAATTTCAACACAAAAGAAGCAATCTTAGTAATATTTTACAAGTTATTACACTCTTTTCTATTAAGTAACACCAACATAAATTTAGTGAGATACTGTATTTAATTTTCTGTTTGAAATGAAGAAAATATTTCATGGCATCTTTCGCTTGAATCCTGCTCCCCCAGTTCACTGTCTCATTCAAAGGTATTCTTTCTTTATGGCCACAACTAAAAGCCTTACTGATGAAGCAATGAATAAAAGCAGTTCTCTCTTTCAGCAGTTATCAGTAATTCTCACATTGATCTACTGGGGTCACTGGTCAGCTACACAAGACTAAGACACCAAAAGCTGACCTGAAACCAAGTTAAACAGGTCTGCAGCACTCTAGCCCTGAAGGCTTTTGCATTTCAGTATCTAAGTAATATTTTTGATAAATCAACACAAGGTAGAATCCTTGTTAGTAACAAGTTGCTGCTTGCCCTAACTGTGAAATCCCACACCTCAATGGTTCTATTGTACCATCCCTCTTGTCCCACACTGGGAGTAAAATCAAAGTAGTATTCTTCACAATAATGACATCAAACTGATATAAAACCAGTAAGGAAGAGAATAAGGCACAGCACATAAATTCAAATTTGTTCGCTTTAAGGCCCCAAAACATTCCCTTCCATACCCATCCATATAATCATTTGCTCTCTGTTCAGCAGCAACTGCTTTGTCATCTGGTTTGCCAACCCTTTCCAAGAAGCAAAGAGCTGGGTCTGCTCTGATGGTGTTGTATTTTTCATAACCTATGAAGGAAAACAAGTGTCAAAAATTCAACTTCCAGAATAAATGATAAAAAAGATTGAGTGTAGGGTGTTTTTTATGTTGGGGATGGGGAAGTCCTATATAGTCACCCTCATTACTCACCATGTTTAAAAACTCCAATTAGAAGAGATTTATCTGCTTCTGCATCCCACCACTCAGCAGGAACTTCAGAGTGATCTGGCTCAGGAACCCAAACATCAATTTCACTAAAGACAATCACCAAGAGCACACCAACATCAATAGTATTCAGAGGACAAAATAGATTTTTATATTCTTTTAATACATTTCTACTTTACATGGGACTTGAAACTTCTCTCTTCAAGCACACAAACACAGTAAAACACTAAAACCAGCAATACAAAACACCTGGACAGCTTGGTATTTTGTATTTGAGAGACCACTAACAGGACAAGAATACAAAAGCAAAATCAGTGTACAACATTCTTCCTCTCTCACTGAACTTCACCTATTCCCAGCAGCCTGTGCTTGCACAACTTTGCAAACCAAGGATTATCTGTGTTAGTGTTTAATAGTATGAGAGGGACTGTTCTTTGACTAATGTTTCTGGATCAAACTGCAACTTTCTATCTGCCACAAGCTCTGGCACCAGTGAGTTCAAGAATTTCCAAACATTAAAAAAAAAAAGTAAAAAATAAAGACATTAATAGAATATACAGTACATAACCAAAAACATGGGAAAACCTGCCAATTAGCATGTCAAGAACATAATTCTATCTTTCACTCACTTTTTCAGTCTATTTGACTCATATTATTTTACTTTATATAGCTAGACTCAAAGAGGAATCAGGACTTCCTCATGTCAAGTTGATGAAGTGTTTAGTAAACAAAGAGAAAACAAAAACATGTTTCACACAGCCTAAGGATAAACATATTTAGTTTTAACATTTCGTATTTAGGTCTAGGCAGATTTCTGAATTTTCATCTGACATTTGAAATAAACAAGCAAAAATACTCTCTCTATAGTTCACCTGGCATCAGTTCCATCAAAGACCTTTTGGAATTCACTACCAATGACTTCTTGTTTTAAATAATACAGCATTCTTACTCGAAGTAAGACCCTAAACAAAGAAAAAGAGAAACAGAAATATTAGAACTCTAAAAGCTTTCAATAGCTGTGGATGGTTTTGTTTTGTCTTTTGTAGTATCACAGAGATTTCAAGTAATTTTCCTAAAACATACTTCCTTCAGTTTTAAGGTGGGGTAATATCCAACTCAGGTGACCTAAGAGTTTTTATTGTCATCACAAATCGTTTCATTGCAAAATTTCTTTTAAATCCTGAAGACCAGGGTCAGCGGAACACTCTTCACTTGTCTCATAAAATGCTGCTAAGAAGAAACTGCTATTTCCCTTTTCCTGCTTAGAACATGCCCTTAGAGAGAACTGAGTGGGCTAACAATGAACATCTTCCCCTTCACTTTTCCATTCCTTCTCACTTAGAATTTTTGGTGCATAACCCCCATGACTTCTCCATGCTTTACCTCGATTCTTGACTAAAGCTGTATGAATTGTCCAAGCAGAATATGACAAGTTTTGCTACAGAAAAATCATTTATCTAAACCAAGCTCATTCATGGCCATGAATGACTAAGCTTTCACAAGCTGATAGCTCAGATTCTCCAAAGCCTAAAAGTCATGCCAGGAAAAACAGCATGTAAGATTGAAAGGTAACAATTTTAGTGCTTTCTGTGTCTTTGATAAGCACTCCCACTCTTTAGTTCCTTGGCTGCTGCAGGGCATCCCAAACATGCCAGCAAGAGATACCTCCACTGACAAAACCACAATTTCCTCCAAAATTACTACAGAATTATTTTACATGTGAAATCATCTGTTCACCTCCAAACACACTGCGACCTATTTATTCTAATCAAACTAGCCCCATTAAAACTTGTTTCTTCATACTGCCATAACTATTCTAGTCATCTAAGACAATGAGAAATCAGAGGAAAAAACAAACTTAAAAAAAAAAAAAACATCAAAAGAGATTCACACTTCAGCTACTGCTTACTTGTTGCAATGGTGTTTTATATGCTTCTTGTATCCTTCATCTTGCAACAGATGTTCTGGATTGTATTTTCGAAGCCATTCTGCTTTGTGTATATCAAAAGTGCTAGCCTGGGTCTTCACTTTTTTTCCTTTTCTTCCTCTAGGCACAGGGGCTGATAAACCTATATAACGTAAAATATTGAAGGTATAGCTATAGATGCCCGTGATATTTATAGTTCCTATATCCTATATCCTGTATGGTGACCCACAGTGCAGGAACAACACTAACATCAGCCTCTGGATATGAGTGGTTTTGTGTCTCAGAGCACCTTGGCAGCACATATCACCAGTAAGGACAGAACAGGAGAGGAGAGGAAAAGAGGAATGTATTGTCTGTCACCTATTATGAAACAGAATAGGTCCTTCTGAACAGAAATGAAAGCTCACACAGAGCACCATTCCGGTAAGCCATCAAACCCAAGGCAAAGCAGAAATGACACTTCTTTGCCCATCAGTTGAACTGTGTGATTGAAATAAATCCCATTTATTTCAAGTAGGATGTGTTCAGAGAGGATTTGCAGCTGTTTTTATCCCAGTACCACAGGCACATGTATATGAAGCTGTTTAACTGCAAAAACACATGAAGTCCTTACCGAGGTGATTCTGTAACTCTCGTGTTTGTCCATCCTCTGTTGGGGTGATGAGATCCCATATAAAACTCTTAATTTTCTCATCCCCTCTGTAGTGAACAAGACAATAGGCTAATAGGGCTCGGCAAATTATCTCCACATCCTGTTCATTCAGCTGCCTCTTGAAGCGACCATGGGACAGAATTTCTCTCCACCGACCCCACCTAGTCCAAAGTGAAACAAAAATCACCACCTGGAAGTGAAACACTGGGGTAGTCTTCAGACTTCTCTTATAAAAGGGAATTTTTCTCTAAAATACTTAGCTTTTAACATTTTTCTTTCAGCTTGAGTAGAAATAGGAAATTAGTACTTGCAACATAACTCCATCTGTTTAAAACCGAGTTTTAAACAAAATGCATCTTTACAAAACATATGGATGATTGTTTTAGACTCCAAAGACACAAAACTGATGGGGACTCATTCTGACAAGAATGCAGTTATTTTTCTTGTAAGATGGGTGAGAGAAGACCTAAGATTTGATTTCCAAATCAACTTATCTGATTTCAGTGTGCTTAAAATAACTGGTTAGATTCTCAGTTCCTATTTGCACCTCACAGAAGTGCAAGATGTTCTACAATTATGAAAATCAAGTTACCTACCAAGGTTTTATTTCACACATATTTTTTAAGAAGTCTTGAGCCTGCCTGCAGCACCCACTGTAATGATTTTTAGAGAGACTCCTGTATTGCCTATGTTAAATGCTATAATCTCATTTGAAGAAAGATTTTCACCTTTCTTTTTTAATGTTTCTTTAATTGCAAATTGTCAGAAAGATTTACACAGGGCACAACATAAATTCCTGTCCTAAGTACGTATCTCTGCACACACACCAGGTTATTGCCAATATACAGTTAAGTTATTCCCCAAATACACCTAGTACATGGAAAAAAACGTATTTTTAAAACACTTCATAGAATGAAGAAGGATGTACACAATACCCATAGACCAGCAAGTTCTTTTCCACCCGGAAGCACTCTGTCCTTCCATAGCCATTGGAACGGTCACAAGGCCTGCGGAGCTTTGGTTTTTCATCACCCTCACTCTCCACCTCAGACAGCTCTGCCAGCTCATCTTTTGTAGCACTGAAGGGCCGTGTTTGTTTCCTGATTCTTGGGGTATCAATAACCAGGCTGTTCTGCAAAATTGCAAACAAACCTTATGAGAGAAACAGCTGGCAAGTTTTTCTTAAGTACAGGGCTTCAGTTCAGAAACAATTCCCATCTCGTGTCATTCACAGCTGTTTTGTAAAGACATCACAGCCAACACCCATGGAGCAAGTAGAAAATTTTGTGGTATTTAAGGCAACAAAAAATGAGTTTCATATGCTAATGCCAGTATGTTAGTTACAAACATGACAGAGTATCTCATCTGAGCTGAATACTTACACAGACTACACTGCAGACTTTGTGAGAAAAAGGGGGCACTGAAACCTTTTTGAATCAAATGCATGGGGAATGTCTTCAAGTACAGGACATAAATTTCAGCATTATAAAATTTATACAGGTCTTAGTTATTTTGCAGGTTCCAGTCCACAATGTACAAACAGAGAAACGGGGCAATCAGAATAATTCCACACTTTCAATAATTTTCAGGTCTTTGACAAAAATCAAAGATGTCCAAACTTTTTTCAGGACAGCCGGGAACTAGGAAATACTACAGCTATCAGCAGGCTGACTGCTCATGCCCTAATGAGCCACACAACAAGTCTGATTTGTTGAAATATTAATCGAAATGCAACAAAAATCCCACACCTGCAATTTCAGAATTCAACAGCAAGCACATACTTGAAAAAACACATATTAAAAAAGTACTTACTCTACCACTGATAGCTTCAATATCTATTTCTGCTTTTTTGGCCCATTTCTGCCAGAAGTTGGGATCATCTAGTGAAATATCAGTCCTGTTTCCAGATGCAACAAAACTAGCCTGCAATAAATAAAACTAAAGCTTACCAACCTCATACATCAAAAGTTTGTAGTTTGCCTCAGTGCTGTAAAGATTGCATGACCTTATTTCATCAAAACACTCCCAAGCAGCTGTTAAGACTTTAGAAGTTACTTACACTGCAAAGCAACTCAAAAGTTCCCCTCCCTCTTAATTTTTAAAAATCAGATCCATAATATATCAGAAAAATCTAATGAACTTTTATGCACCATCAGGAGAGAAGAACATTAAGCAGCAAGTTTCTTCTGCTTCTAAGTCTGAATCTAAATTACTCGAATGGAAGAAAAAAGAATCTTTTGAAGAGGCTTATCAGCATTTGGGGATTTCATCTCATGCAGAAGTACTCGCTCGAGGGAAATTTCAAAGGGGCGTTTAAGCTGCCAACAATCAAAGCTTGAGTGCATGGAATAAGCCTAATTTCAGAAGGCATTTAAAAAACCCTGATACACTGCATTTGGGAAAAGAGTAAATATATATAAAAATTTCTAACTCTTCTGATAAAAAGACAGTGATGATGATATTTAGAAGTCTACTTCTTATTTAAGCCGTAATCAGCAATATATAGGAAAACCTAAATAAACATACAAATAAATAGTATTTTTCAATATTGCTATTTAAGAATATAAATATACATTGACTATATTTTAATTCTTCCTTTTGCCTTTTTTCTTCTTCTGGAATTCTCACAGTTGCATTCATGAAGTGCCCACACTCCAAACTCAGTTTTACTGCTTGATATTTTACACTCTCAGCCCCCTTCCCATGTACATATATGCATCTCCAGTCACTGCTATTTTAGGAGGTTGCTTATTATGCTTTTTCAATTCTTACCAAAAAATCTCAAGGTTAAAAATATATCCTTTGTTTAGGCATCTTTAGAATAAGCTTGACAGTTTTTAACCTTATATTGTCATATATATTTTCCTCTACTCTTAATGCATCTAAATACAAATAGATCTATAAACAAATTTGTTTTAATATTCTTGGTTAATGCAGCTCGTTGCATCTCACAGCCTTTTCCAAAGCAGATCCATTACTCATCTTTGCTCAAGCGTGCTCCTTGCACCTAGAATTTACAGCATGTCTGTGCAAATCTGATTTTTTATGTGCATGTTAACATAAATACACAGATACAAGAACCCCAGATATGTATCCAACACACACACACCCCCATTAAACACAAGTAAACATAACTTAAAAATAAGGCCTAAGCTCTACAACATCCAATCACATTTACAGCTCTTGACTGTCACAGAACACCTTGCTGTTCTGCACCTTGGCAAATGTGGAGCCCCTTCCCTCCGATTCAATGGTGATTGTTTTAGTCCTTCGCTGCAGAATCTGGTCAATGTCTTCCTCACAGAACTTGGAGCCTTCATCCTCTTCATCCATAATGGCACCATAGGCACCTCTTCGAAGCAAGTCTTCTATTTCTTTTTTGGAGAGCTGTTGGATCTGAGCAAATAAAATAGGGTTTAGACAGTCAAGAAAAAAAATCCCTGAAGTCTTTTCTATTCCTCTTTCCCTTCTCCGTATTTCTGCAGCCTAACTGTGCCTGATGATTTATAAGCCTAAATCTGGAGTATTAGAAGCTAAGAGAAAATTCTAGCTGACAGCTGAAATAATAAATTAGGTGGTTACAGTATACATTTTTACAAGTATGCCTCTCTTTTGCTTTGGCTATTCTCAACACCATGATAAGCATGTTCAAGAAACCTGTTCATACTTACATTAAAGTAACACGTTATATTAACATGAGAGGAGACAAGGAAACAACAAGAGACTTTTCTCCTTGTTTTAACTTTGACATTATCTACTTTGAACTTTATGAGGCAAGAAATAGTGAAAGATTCATTGGCGTAACTGACTATATTTAAAATTGTATCAGCTATATTGCTAGTCCACATCAGAAAACAGAATGGAGACGCAAATGACAGAAAAAGGGAAAAGGGGCAGCTTCTGTAATTTAAAGTAATTCCCACATGATTACAAAAGCAAAAGGAAGGTTATTTCAGGAAATAAATCTACATACACCACCAACACTGTTTTCTCTTCCACTCATACTCTGCAAGACAGCCTTATCCAGTCCCAGTTTCAGACTTGCTCTGTCAAACATTTCTCTCTCATAGGAATTTCGTGTTATCAGTCTGTAGACTTTCACTGCTTTGTTCTGACCAATCCTGTGGCATCGGGCTTGAGCCTTTGGGAGGAAAGGAGGAGGGCAGTTAGAATTTAGACTTACCTAGGAATAAGACACTGATCTTTTAAAAAACTGTTTCTGTTGTAGCCCAATCCAAAACCAGGAGCATAAACTCAAAATGAGTCAATACCCATTTAAGCAAATGGAAGTTGTCAGACATCTTCCACGTTGTGAACAGTTTAATAAACACAGTGTAGCAAGTATAAAGCAGATGAATGATCTGTGCTAAATGCTCCCGAATGGTACTTCCCTCACAGTAACAACAGGTAAAAAGACCTGGTAGCTTCTAAGTTATCTGATCTCCAGATACAAATGGTAAAGGAGTTGCAACGTGAGAATTTATTTAATTTCAGCATCCAGTTCACAGATTTGATTAATTCCTTTTTCTTAATGCATATTAATCCTTCTCTGTATATTATGTTTCAACTGAACACCTTTATTTCCATAAACTGTATTAGTACATGCAAAATATAGCCCTCAGGTTCACAGTGTCATCAATTCTTAAGGGTTTTATCAACTCACTGACTTTACCTGTGCTGTATTTTTCAAAAGTAACCAATTTGAAAGAAAAAGTTCCCAACCAAAGGAAATCTCCTCTGAATAAAAGGCATCAAAAAACTTTAAACACATGCCTTAGAAACACCAATGTTTTAAAATTATGTGTGTTCAAACAGAGGGAATATTCAAAGCGACAACATTTCTATCCATAAGGTTTAATTAGGCCACACTACCACCCTCAAAGAAATTCACCTGCAGGTCATTTTGGGGATTCCAGTCAGAATCAAAAATGATACAGGTATCTGCTGCAGTCAGGTTGATGCCCAGGCCCCCAGCCCTGGTGCAGAGGAGGAAGACGAAGCGATCAGAGTCTGGCTTGCTGAAGCGGTCGATGGCAGCTTGCCGGAGGTTCCCTCGCACTCGCCCGTCGATGCGCTCGTACAAGTACCTGCAAATGGCCACGGACACAACACAGAGCATTACAGCTTGTCAAAATAATTTAAGGGCTGATTTGAACACATCTCCTGCTGATTCTTTACGGTGAATAAAAGGGATAAAGACTAACTTTAGTAATATAACCAAGAATCATGTCAGAACTTGCATATTTGTAGTACTAACACACATCAGCAAGTCCAAACACTGAGCACTTAATGACAAACTCTTCTGCATTTTGTCCACTAAGCAACTACTTGATTATACATGTATTGCCATGGCACTTAGGTGCATTAAAACACACCCTAAACATGAACTCCTGTGTGGACACTCAAGATTTTCACATATTATCCTTGGATCCCTGTCTAGGGTCTCAGAAGCAGGGCAGTAGATCCCGTATTATATACCAAATTGTCTGAGCACATTAGGGGCAACCAAGAAATCAGCAGAAAGCAGAACTTGTGAGCTGTCATTGAACAAACTGCATACTGATTCTGTAAATATTAAGAGAAAAGGAACAAAAATGATATGACAGTGCCTGTAACAGTCTTTGTCAAGGCTTCCTAGACTAAACCCAGAAAATTTTAAAGCCTGAAGTAAAACTGTCATTTGTTACCTTTGACAATTACAAAGACTACTTTGAAACTTCTGAAATCAAGTAAAATGCTTAAAAAGGGAGCAAATACTTCTGTATGTTGTAAACTGAGTGAGATGCTGAATGTGTAAAAGCCTCACAATCATTTTTCTTCTCATCAGCTATAAAATGGCACAGCAGATAATCCACAGGACCACAGGCATTTTGGCAGGCAGCCATCCATCTCCTACAGGCCTGAATTCTGTTAAGTGCTAAGTCTGATCATATGTGCACTCCAACATTTCTAATCAAATGGCAGCACAGAGCAAATTTCATTTCTATGGATTTCGAAAGATTCCACCTGTAGATATGATTCACTGGTCTAAATGTGACAATGTTGCAGAAAAAGGAATATTTTCCATACTGAATTTGAAGTACTACTATGAAGTTAAAATTAAGCTTTTAAAATAAAATGTAGAAACTGTGGCTCTCCCAGTTCAAACAGACAGCTTTAATATAAAAATATCACTAAAAGAGGTATTAAAATAATCTATCTAGTATTCCAGTATCCACTGCAGGAAGGCTTGATGTCAGTAACTTTTGTTTTTCAACACGTTAACTCTGTGTTACTATGATGTAGTTCAAGACAATTACACACTTCAAAGCAGTACGTACATTGCAACAAATACACTAGTAAAACAAGAACTCTGCCTTTTTATAGGTTTTCAGGTTGATACAGCAACTACTAATTGCAACCAAGTTTAAGGTTTTACACATTTATTTAGTCACATGCTCAAATAAGCATTTCGTTTCCATGGAGTTGACAGTGTGTAACAATCAGAGGGTGCAATTACATGTGATGGCAAAAGCCATCCTATGGAGCAGGTTCATGGCTGGCAGTTCAGATCTGCTGCTAAATTCAAAGCAGTCAATTTAGGAAAGTTAGGAAGAACATTTGCACTTTTACATTAATAAATACCACACCTCCAGCTGCTTATACTTTGTGCTTATATTCTGTTGTAAGTAAGGAGCTGGACTGGACCCACTGGCTCCAGTTCAACACCGTGTAAGTAAAGAACACATTCAGTGCTTCCTGGGGTTTGGACAAGCAATGCTGAGCTTGAACTAACTTGGATTCTGACAGAAAATGCATAAACAGTACATATATAATTCAATGCTTAATGGCAAAAGCAACAAACTGAAGGCATACAGTTTACAAAAAATGAACAACCTCTCTTTAGTTTTTCTCTGCAGTTTTTAATTAGTCAGTGAACAAATGATCACAGAACACAAAGTTACACACTGCTTAGCAAACAAAGGAAACAGAACTCCCAGCTTTGGTGTGCTGCTGTCACTAATCCTGCACTAACACTCACAGAGAACAACATACTACAAGATACAGAACATGAACCTTACCTTTTATGTATAAGGTAATCCTCCAAAATATCAAGGCAGCGCACCATTTGAGAGAAGATAAGGACCTTGTGGCCTCCTGCTTTCATTTTTGGAAGAAGCTTATCAATAAGAACCAATTTACCAGCAGACTGGATCATTGCTTGCAGGTGGAAGTCAGGAGCACTTGGATTGTATGTTTCTTTAAACTCTCCAAGGATCTTCTCTTCAGCACCTACCAAAGAATGTATTTCCTTATCCATATAGATATATATATAGATATATATACATCTTTTTACACAAATAGCTTCACATACATACAAATCTAAGTTATCAAAATCAGTGCTGTATTCTAAATATCCCCCCTTTGGGCACTGATGCAGACAGAACAGTTCTGGATGGATCTGAAATCTAAGCAAGAACATCTTTTTTATCAGCCTTGAAAACAAGTTTTTAATCAGAACACCAAAGAAAAAACACCTCGAATGAGGTGAACCCCCTCCTCCAAATTTCAAAAACTGAAATACTTATTCTCAAACATTATGTAAAAAAACCTACTAAAAAAAGAAAGTTATTTTGTCTCTGTGATATTTTAAATATCACATTATTGTGAGTCTTCATAATAATGAGTCTTCATAAATATAAGTCTTCAAAAAAACCCCAATATTTTGAATACTTTTTCTGAAACCACAACCAAAACTTTTGGAGCATAAAGTGTATTTTCTTGCAAGTCAGGAAAAACTGTTATTAGTTAGTTATTAGTGAGAAAAACAATGAAGACTGACAGAGATCTTATCACTTGAAAGAAGTATTCATTTTAAAACTTAGACCTAAAAGTTCTTGTGCATACTGCTTTTAAAGAGCTGTACCATTTCCATGAGATAATTGTTCTAAATGTTCTGTGAAATCCTAGAGAAAAAGTTAAAGCTTCAGGCCTCAAATGCACAACTGTCTTACAACTTTGTCTTCTATCAATAAAATGTTTCCACCTAATCCAATCCTTGGAAAATCTGAAGAAAACATTGAAGAACATTACAAAACTCCTTACATATTTTAAATAAAAGTAAAAAATAAGTTTTTTAAAAAAAATCACTCCTTATCCTGTATTTACCTTTGATGAGATAAGGGTGATTACAACACTTTCTGAGTTCCATCATTGTGTTAACCAGATTGGGTACATTTGCCTGTCCTGCTCCTTTGGATAAGAAAGCAAAATTTTTCTCCAAAATTGCTCGGTAATATTTCTTCTGAATATTAGTTAGTTCTACTTCAATTATGGTTTCCTCCTTAGGAGCCAGCTTTTTTTCTACATCTTCCTTTAATCTCCTGAGCATCATGGGTTTCAGGATAGCTTGCAGTTTCTGAACCTAAAGGAAACACAATGGTTTGTAGGAACATAAAAAGGTAATAGTGTAGTTCAGTTAAAAGGAAGCCCCTCTTAAACACTAAAGCTCAGATGAACTTATACCTGCTCCTCTGTTTTAAGGTCTCCAAACTCTTGCATGAATGTAGATTCAGCAGGAAAACGCAATGGTTCCAGAAAATGAAGGAGGCTAAATAATTCTTCTACCGTGTTCTGCAGTGGGGTACCTGTTAACAGCACTTTATGCTCCTAGAAAAGGAAAACAAAATGTACATAATCTGCACACATTTGCAAAAATGTTTGGGTTGAGTCTGACCATCAAAACCTGAAAATACCAGTTCTGTATGTCACTAAGTACACAGGTAATACAGAAAAGCAGATCTCTTAAAAAAAACGCCACTAAGTATTTCCTAGTAGCTTTTCTTTAAACTTTTTCTTCCTACAGCTGTAATGAAGGAATGAGTGGACACTTCAACTTTGCCTGTAATATTTAGATTTATAATCCTCGAGTCCTTCCTCTCTATAGTGTGAAAAGTACTAAATTCTGATACACTAAACGTGTATCAGAAAGCAATTCAGATTACTTCTGAGGACACACAGGAAAGTAATAATGAAGCAATAAAAAATGCAGAAGTAGTCATGGTGCATCTGATACATCATAGTATCTGCTTTTAAAAATCTTTAGCTGTATAAAATAAAATCTTAACTACTGAACTAGACAACAAGTCTGTTTAAAATTCTACTACTGCTTGTATTGTTAAATAACTTGCTTAAAATACTTTCTAGATTTTAACACATTGCACAAAAACTACAGCAAATTTCAAAGGATATTTTCATCTTAATCAAAGCAAAACAAACTATACAATAGTATCATCAGAAATAGATTGTGCTTATACTGAGAACTTGCCACATTTTGTTTAATCAAAAATATACCAGCCTCAGCTATCAAAACCACATATGTCTGAAGAGTATCAGGAATAGTTATATCTCAAGAAAGACTGCTTGAGAGGTCTTTTTTAGCACGTAAAGCAAATTTTTCATTTATTATCATACTAATACTGAGCAAAAATCAACCCCAAAAAGTGAATTATAGCTACTCACAAGGTTCATTAATTTTAGTCCTTCCAAGAGTTTGCAGTTTTTGTTCTTCAGCCTGTGAGCTTCATCAATAATAACACACCTCCACTCAATTGCATTTAATTCTGGACACCCACCAAGAATCATTTCAAAAGTTGTGATAATGGCCTGGAACCTGTAGGTACCTCGAACAATACGGCCCTAAAAATTCATCAACACACACAATTTGTTACATTCCCTCCCATCTACTCAATTTACAGATGTTGTTGCTGAAATTTTGCCAGAAGCCAGACACTGGATTTTACATTATAAATTGCTTTTCCATCACATTTATTATTCTTTGTAACTCTCTAAATAATACTAATGAGTAATTATTCATGGAACCAAATCCAGTATTATCTAACCAACAGTAAAATTTTAACCACTTTTAAATTACAGCTATAACCATCTAATAGAACTTTTTCAAAAGGTGCATGTAGATAAAACCCCATTTTTAATGCAGAGAAGATCTGAAAAAGTGACAAGAAAAATCCTACAATCAATCAATCAAAATATATGTTGTTAATACAGTTAGCAGTCATACAGTATGTAATCAAAGTATCACCTGAGAACTAAATGAAAATGCTTTATCCACCTTACTCCATTGGTCTGACAAGGAGAATACGTAAGGCCTTCAGCAAGGCAGTATAGACTCACTAGATAAACAAGATGTTATTTTGATATTTCACAGTAATTAAAAAAAGTTCTCAGCTTTATCAATTTTGAAGAAATACCATGACAATTAAAAAAAATTATTTATGTGCAACACATAAAAAAGGAAAAATCCACCCTTTTAAAACAGCCACGTTTCAAGTTTTTTTCACATCATTTCATGGTTCTATTTCAGACTGAAAAGCAAACTGTACACAGTTAACACCATCAAAAGGAAATCAACAGCTACATATAAAGGTAGCAGAGCTTAATCAGTATTATTTTTTTCTCCCTGCTCTTCAAATTCAGGACCCAACTGCAACCATCTGTGTACGCTTTAATCTCCACAAGAGTATCAGCGTCACTGCTATTCAATTGCAAAATTACTCAGCACAGTGAAACAACACACATCTTGCTGCAAACACTGCCACCAGATTTAACCTAAACATATGGTAAAGATGCTCATATGGAACATCCTGGAATGTGAAATGACTTTCACCGAGATAAATACACAGCTAATGTCAAGTACCCTTGTCTTTACTGCCACCTGAACCCTGTTTTGGGTGAGTTATTGCACACAAGTGATGTTACAGTACCTGGGAGTCCCTGAAGTACATCTCATACTGCTGAATCATCTGCCTGCTGATCATACTTCCATGGTACACCACAACATTCAGGTCAGTCCACGTGCGGAATTCTCTCTCCCAGTTTGTGATAGTGGAAAGGGGAGCTATGATCAGGAAAGGGCCTCTTATACCAGTCAGGAGGATTTCATACAGGAATGTAATGGACTGAATGGTTTTGCCAAGGCCCATTTCATCTGCTAAAATGCAATTTCGCCTGAAAGCAAAGAACATTTATTTGTTACTATCCTTGAAGAAAGTACAGACTCTAAAGCTATCACTAAAATGAACAATTTACAAAAATAAAGCTCAAATATATCAGTTTACAGCAACAGTCAAAACTGAGGCACTGTAAAAAGATCCTTGCAAGCATTCCCTGGTTAAGGTGAAAGAATGCTCACAAAACCTTTTTGTAAAGCTTTGCATCAAGTTTAGCATTGGAAAAACCTGAGAATGGAATGTTCCCTGAAGTTCTCCTACAAAAAATATTCCAAAAGTATTCTTTTGGGACTACCTCTGCCCTAATTAAAAGAATTCAAATTAGGCAGGTTTGTACATGCACATTCACCTTGACAAAACTGCTAGAAAATAATGAAGATTCCCTAGAAATCACAGATGGGAAGTATCCCAGCTACACTCACATAAAGGAGTGCATTACAGCATCATTAACAATTTTCCCTTTTTGATTCCAGAACTAGACAGATGCATATAACTAAATTATAGAATAAAGTACCACTCCATGCTTGCCCTCAGCCATACATTCCAGGCCTTCACTCTATTTGCAGATGTCACACAGCTCTGCACTGCTTGAATGAGAATTAAAATCAGATTTCCTTCTGCAGCTCAATAACATGCATGGTAAAATGCTATGCCTGCTGCCATCATCTCTATAAGGGACGTCAACTGGCATTTTGGAAATACAGCAAGCAGGAAGATTCATGTGCAGAAATTCAATGTAGATACAGAGAATACACATCTTTCTGGAAAAAATCTTCAAGTGATTGTATTCCTGTCCATACCTCATAGTATTAAAGAGCAAAAGTTAATTTAAAATACAGATAATAGAATTATTTACTAGCCTTACTTTTAAAGGGAGGTAACTTTGTCTGAAATACATACTATTTCTAGCAATCACTTAGAAAGATGCAAGTGTTTCCCAGTTTCAAACAATTCTGAAAGCTTGCATTTTGGTTGTTTTTCATTTCATCACAGCCATTGAAAATTTATTTTCAGTTGTGCTAGTTGCATTGTTTTAAAACTTTGTTAATTTTTGTTGATAAAAACATACTTGCACACCCAAAGGGAGAGAAAATTGTTCCAATTATACCCTTTCAGCAATATAAAGAGAAATTGCAATGAATTTAGTTAAAACAGTATTCGTCCCCAATAACAGTGCTTCACCCCATATGGTTCAAAAGCTACATTAAAAAATATTCCATGCATATACCTATTGTACCAGTTGAATAGGAGCCAGTTAAGTCCTTCCAGTTGATATTCCCTGAGCTGATTGCCATTCTTATATTCCCTGGACTGTTCTATCTTCTTCCAGGCGTTTGGAGGTGGTCGGTCCTTTAAAGGAAAGATTAATACATGTGCAGATCAGTACATGGATAATTTATTTTTCCAAAATATCTAACCCCACAATTTTGTAAGTGTATCACTTTAGATTTAGTAGGTTATTATTCAGCCTTAAAAGTGAAGCATCATTCTTAACATCACTCACTAATTAATAGTCTGCAGAAACCTGAATTTTGTATTTATTTTTCTCTGTGAATCACTACTTTTAAAATTAATTTAAGACTACATTATAATAAAATCAAACCACTGGTTTCTAAAATACTCAGGCAGGAATAACTTGACTTGACTAATTCATTTATATATGAAACTTCAAGACTACATGAAGTTTCACTCTGGCAGCTCTAAGAACAGGCAGCTGACCAACAAGAGAAACCACTGAGTATCTGGGATTACCAACATCCCTAAAGCCTGAAGTAGCTCTGAATACTGATGCTGAAGCAGTCCGTGCATCTACAGAGTTACTGTGATCTTTCCCTTTCCCTTCTGCACTCGCCCTGGTCACTGCTGATCACTCCATCTCACAGCCAATGCAGGAAGCCAAGGCCAGGAATACAAAAGAGTAAACTTCAGTTTCCTGAATAGATTTCACCAAGGGATCAGATCAAAGACAGCACCAGCATCCCTAGGGTCATGCCCCAAAGGCCATGACTGTACCAAGGTGTATCACCTTCAGGGCCTGAGCAAGCTAAGGAAAGCTGAGAGGCTACACATAAAATATTTACATATCCACACACACAAGTTCCCAAGCCTGGAGCCTGAACAGCCTGGCCTCTATCTTAGCAGGCAACTTAGTAGTGAAATCATGCAGTTTTTGACTGATTCTAGGTAGGATTCCCGCAGAAAACTCTTCTGATAGCTCCTGCATCCCACCGTGAATAAACTCCCACATTCAAGTGAAGTAATTTTAGCTTTTCTCACCAGCTGTACTTCCCTCCCCTCCCTCCCCATTTCACAGCATTTATAAAAGCTTGCATTCACTCGAGACTCATGTGGCCTTATCTGGCAGCTCTGAATTCTCCATGTGAATTTCTCTCTCTCCACTGGCAGCGTCAGCTCCACCTGAGCTCAGGTCTGGGCACAGCAGGAGCTGTCCCTCCCCAGCAGCTGTGCCTTCCTCCCCTCTCCCACCAGCTGCCATCTGTCCACTCCCCCACACCCGGAGCAGCCACGCTCCTGCTTGCAGGGCTGCAGTCAGCAAATAATTCCTTGTAGCTGCTGGAGCCTGAAGCAAAAATACTTGTTGCTGATGCTGAGATGACTGTCAGTTGTACAGTTGCGCTTTAATCATCTTTTTCTCTCACGGCCAAATATGGTAACAGAGGTATAAAAGCTCTTCTTCCCACATGCCAAAATGTCAGGATTTTAAATAAATACTACAAAAATGAACTCAATATAATATGAAGATGTTAATCGTGACTACTGTCATTATCTGTAGATGGAAAAACCATTAAAATAAATTCCAAAGCCTCCAAATTAAAACACTGTGCATATTTAGTTATGTAAAAGAAGTAAGTTAGAACAAGTGTTGTACTACACCACGCAGGACACATGTCCTACTCTGACAATGACATACAGGACTTGAAATAGAACTATTTTGCTTTCTCCTGCTCTAGGAGACAGAAGATTGATAATTTAAAGATAAAACATGTTTCCTTATTAGACATATTTTTCTTCCTTTCAACTAGATCTTTAAGGACAAGGAGAAAAATAAAAGCAGGAAGAAATCACAGAATCTTTGTTTGACAGATCTCATTTGCCAATTTTCTTCAGTGCTGAAGCACAAGATTTAACTCTCTTCTCTATGAAGGGGTGTTAATACGTCATCCTGGTTTCTGCTCATTTTAAAGGTGTTCAGATTCTGTGATAGTCAGTCTCAACGTGTGGCTCATTTCTCAGTTAGAAGCTCAAAAAGCCACGGCGCTTCAGGTTTTTTCCTAAGCAAAAATGTTTGGTTTTTTTAGAGTAACAACTAGAATACGAATATTTATCTATGCCTACCTGAATATTTTATTTTTCCTGGGTAACAAGGCACACAGATCCCTTACACAGAATGTCACTAAGAATGTGTTTTAACACAGGAGTTTAAAGTTGGGAAAACCAAATCAGATTTACCAAGACAGACAAGTAAATTAGAAATAATTTTACCAATCTCCTTGAATCAGGCCTGGAAGCTTGCAATTGTTCAAATTCTTCTATTTTTGCTTGATCTACATCTTCTTTCAGCTCCCACGTACTGTCTTCATATGGCAATGAACACCATTTTACTAAATAGTAAATAACAGGCTGCAGAAGAAAATTCTGAATGTTATCAGTTTTTAATTTAGTATACAGACTGTTAATATGCCTTACTATTAGAGTAGCTTGCTAACACAAGAGCTGGAATCAAAAGCACACTTCTGACAATTTTTTTTCATGTTCAATGTAGATTCCTGTTATGTACCTGCTTATCGTTGGCTCCTCACACTCAGCCACCTTTTGTAGACCCCTGGAATACTTTTCAGTCCCACTTACCCGCAATGTAAATCTTGTTTTAGTCTCAGGAAAGATAAATTACAGCATGTGTGGTATTTGTGGAAATGGGGCAGGGTGGCAGAACTAACTACAGAGGTGCTACCCAGTTCATTTCCTCCACTCTCCAAATCAGGCAACCAAGGCCTAAACCAAAGAGCTTTAGAGCTCCTAAACCAGAGGTCTTATCAACAAAATAGAAAGCTTTACAGGCTTGATAAGCAACATATATTAAAAAATGGAACCCAAGCAGATTATCTTATTTAGATTCAGTACATAAATATTTAAGAACCAAATAAAGAGTCGTCCTTTCAGAAGCTGAGGGGAAAGTCTTATGACAACACATTTTTTCTAATAGCTTAATAATGACAAATCTGCTGCATACAATGAAAACTCATTTTAACCCTCAACACTTCTTTAGGAAGATAAATGCAGAAATCACTGGGTAAAAGGCTGCTCATTTTGCTATCTACACAAGCAGAATAAGCATCATAAATAGTCCAATAGCCTTAATCAACAACTTTCTTCTCAGTCTTTGATCTCCACTTGTCTCAGATTCTTTCTGAATTTTGGCAGTTTAGTTCTTTGACTCGCTTTTCTGTTTTCTTTTTCTTTTTTTAATCTCATGTTTTCATTCTGTAATAGCTTTCCAGAAGAGGTACTTTAAATTAAAACAAGAGTTTTGATAAATACAGAGGGAAAGGTTCACTGGTGTCTATCAAAGCACTTGTAAATCACTGGTTGCCTAAAGCTTTTATTACCAGTGACCCCATGCCACTATCAGAGAGACAGGACAGTATATGAGATCAGCCTTTTGATGGAACTCAAAAGACAATTATTGAACTTCACATTTATGTCAGTCAATATCTAAGTTTTCTCTACTATGACCTATTAATACCAATAAAAATATAAGCTATTAAATACTGATTTCTCTTTCAAATCCTCAGCTAGCACAGGAAATTACACGATTGTCATGTCTCATTAAAAATATTATTGAAGCTTTAAAATCAATGAAGTGTTTCTCTGAAATCTGATAAAACTATAACTGTCAAACACCGTTTGGAGGTGCATCTTCCTCACTTGCTTTAAGACATACTTACCTCACCAGTGTCTTTATCTTCACAAAGAGACACTTCTAATACCCGGTCTACTTCCACATAGTCAGGATTAAAAGGTTCCTCTTCCATCTGCAGTGAAAGATTAATCAGATCAGTAGAGAGGCAAAAATAGCTGGTATTTGCTAAGACTTGGTCTCATCATACACAAAATGGATTTGGTAGTTGGAAATTATTGAGGCTTTTGCACAGACCTTAAATTCCACACCAGCCCCCTGCACACACCCCCTTGTTTCTCTTCACTCACTCAAGAGGGAGCTGACACTAGATCCAGTCATGCTGGGATGAAATGCTGTCTTGTGGAAATCCTAGAGAAACTAGCCATACTAACATAATCCTTCCCTCCTTACCACTTCTAAGTAGTTATTCAACCAATTCCACTTTTAAACCATATAAGTCAAGTTAGTTCAGCGACTCCAGAAGACTTGCTCTTAAAATTACATTAAATAACCCACCCCCCTGCTGCAACCAACACCAATGGCTCATTTTTAGTTCTTAACAACCAGCTCTTTTATATAAAAGCAAACTACTAATCACAATTTTACAAGAAAAAAAAGCTTATTTAATTTTTATTTCATACTCACATCTGCAAAAAAGTGAGCTCTTTGTGCTTTCCTTACTTTGAATCGCTTTATTTTCTGCTGGATTCTTTTATCTTTTAAAAGCTGTTGTTCTGTGGCCCACTCACAGTGGAGATATGAGCTAAAATCACAGAGATTGACATTAACACATTGGTGAAAGCAAAAGATTACTATCTATTTTTAATATACAGTTAAAATAACAGAATCCCTTCTAAAGATCAAAAATTTATTCCTCCAGATAATCATCTTGCAGCACCTAGTTAAGTCATTATTTTTGAGCCGGAATCTATATAACTCTATAGATTCACAAATTCCTTTCATGTGTCCTAAGAAGAGAAACAAGCTTATTTCAAGTGAACTTAAACAAGTTTAAAATCTGATGCCTCTATCAGAAAATACCTAGAGATATCAGTTACTTAACATTTTGGATCTAATTTTTCCAGGTACCTCCTGTGACCTCTTCCCAGGCACTGCTAGATTACAGAGGTCAGCCCACTGACAGCTCAGTGAGGAGCAGCAGAAAGCAACCTCTGGATTGGGCTGGGAGAGAAGCTCTGAGTCACGGAGGAGGAACCATCAGCATCAGCACCACAGCATCTGACTGCCCCCCAAGAGAGCCCTTCTGAAACTGCACTACAGAAGTACACCTATTTCTTCCTCACACCCCTTTTTTAGTGTATTTTCATCATTTTTTAAGCTTTCTAAAGATATGCTAGAAATAAAGAACTGCTGGGGATTACTCACTCTTGGATGAAAAGACAGACTTTATCCTTTCAAAAAAACATGAAGTAAATGGTTTTCAACATGTGGAACCAGAGCTCAAAAAAACCCCCCACAAAAATTAGCAAAAATCTGATTAAATTATTCACATATGTAAAATTAAAAATGTGCTTGGATTTTCAGCATAAAGAATTGAGTAATGACAGGAAAATATACATGAAATTTCAAATAAAAAAATATGGAAAAAGTTTTTTTTTCCTTCAGTCTTTTTTTTATTTCCTGCTTTTGATATACCATAATTTCTATCACAAGTTTTTTCTTTCTTTTTGAAAAAATAAGACCAACTACTATATCAGCCTCTGCTAAATGCATAACACTGTAAATCTAATCTAGGTTCAAAAAACACCTCTGATTTAAATTCATGAAATTAAAATTTGCCTCAGGCATGTAGTCCCTGTTGAATTTAATAAATATATCTTCTAATTTAATAAATATCTTCTCTAAAAAATTCTGTTCTTTGGCAAACAAAAGCTTATTGGACAGTGCTGGTTTCACAATATTGATAGTTTTAAAATTATTACTATCAATATCTTGCAGATTCTTAGCAATTACAGATTAAATTGGTAAAAAAAATCTCAATAGATGACAAAACAACCTTCAAACAGTACAAAACTTGAGTATATAAATATGATACGTAACAGTTCAGTCAACACATCCAATGAAACAACTCTTTAATACTTACTAGTTCTTGTATTTTACAAAAAACTCTTCTGTGTCTACTGTCATCCCAGCAGATATCTAGGAAAGCAAATTCAAGGGAAATGTAAAATGACAGATGCAAACCCCTTTTTCAAATAAACTATTTTATTGCATGACAATCACTTACTTCTTTCTTTATTACCCTGGAGGATAAGATTTTGTCTACAATTGCTGCATCTTCTTCACTTGGATTTTCCTATAAACACAGGAAAACAACAGTATTTTAAAACTGCAACAAAAGCCCTTTCTCTCCCAGGCTTAAAACCTTCAACCACAAGTGGCTTGTCAGAAGATGAGCAATAAAGGTGAATTTAACCTCCACCAGTAGCATTTCCTAACAGGCTGGGAGTAAAATGTAAAATTCAGGTCTCTACCCAGAAATGATTACATGCAATAGTACAGCAAGTCTGGCACTTCCAAACAGCATCAGCTGCACTGCACACCTGCCAAACACACTTACAGTGCAATCACTGGGGTTTCTGATGCTTTCACAGACACTGTGAATGCCCTGCTGAGTTAAACTGATGCACTGGACATACCCAGAATTTTGTTATACAGAACTGGAGAAGAACTCTAACAGGCAGGTGAAAAAAGAGGGAAGAAACCCAGCATGTGACAAACTCAATCTGATACATCTACTCTGCACACAGGTGACAAACATGCTGTGGAATCAGAGAGAGAAGGTCGTGGCTGGGAATTCCAGCAGGGCTTAGATGAGACACAGATGGGATTACATGGCTCTGCCACAACTGGGGCTGTGGCTCCAGAGATAAGGAGATGATCTGTAAAAGCTGCTAGCAATACTCAGTCACCTTCCCTCTTGTCTGATTTGTTCCCAATTATACCATCTCTCTCCTTCCCTTACAACTTCTGGCACTCGTTCAAGAATCTCATGAACACTTTTTTCCTGTTTCTTCCCTGCCACTCTGTTTACCTCGAATGGCTCAACAGTAAGTTTGAGTCTACAGGCTGAACAGTGAAGTGTAGACCTGAAAGGGCTGTGGGGAGAGGAGTATCCTTTTTAAACATCTCAGTAAGCACAGATCCCCCAATTAATTTTATGCTTCTGTAAGCCATGGTAACATTAGAACAGAACTTTTGCATATATCTATGCCACATAAAAAATTTCTTGAGATATACCCATCCTTAGGCTCATCCTTATTCTTAACTTCAATTAAGTCAACAAATGTTTGTAACAGAAAAAAAATAGCAAGTAGTAATTTCTTGCAGTTTTCAAGATCTTAGCAAAATGTCACACTAAACTGTGGCTTAGAAATAATAATGTATTCCAATTTATGAGCTTTATTCCCTGAACTACTTGAGACAAATAGAAAGTTCCCACAGACCAAGCCAATTTTTACTTACCACAAATAATTGTAAAGGCTGTTCAGCAGGTAAAGGGGCAGAATTCTTTTTGATTTTTACAGAAACTTTAGCTGCCTCTTCTTCTGATTGTTTCCCTTCTCCTTCTTCAGCATATTTTTTCCTTTTAACTTGACGATTGGATCTTCTCTTCTGCCGTGCAGGAGAAAGAAGAGAGAGATTTTGCCCAAAATTTCCCCTAACATGAGCTGCATGTTCTGGGACACTTTAAGCAATACTTCAGCTGTATTTAAAACCAACAGCCAACATCTGATTGAAAATGTGAAGTACTGTACCTCTGTGATTCATTTATGTTCAATCAATTAAATATTTATTTTCTGTTTCATAGAACCATGAAACTTTTATTTTTAGGGTTCAAAAGCAAACACAAAACACTCTTTTCAGGGTATGGGAGGAAAGCTGATATATAACAGATCACCCACGAGCATCAGTATTTCAACAGCAATTTCCTAATGCAGTGCAACTGCAGGGTGTTACTGTCCAACTCCAGAATCAGAGGGAAAGATATAAAATAAGCTGAGGTGTCTCTACTAAGCAACAGTGCTATACAAAAAATTATGAAGATTTTCACTACATCATATCGGTCAGATTGCTGATGAAGTCTGACATGATAGCTAAGAAAGTCAGTTCCTTTGTTAATGTCTGTATTTTCCCCTCCACCTTAATCAAGAATTGTTTAACAGCATTATTTGGCTTACTTTGCAGTTTCTCTCTCTAACCTTTCATTCTGGTTTCTGCAAGAACCTGAGGACAACAAATTGCAGCTGAAGAAATAATGTTCAGTCAAAGACAATAATTCCATCTCGCTCACAGTTTCAAATACTTAAGATTATTAGGATATTGTATAACCTTTCCAACCCCTCAGTACCAACATATGAGACACTGCCTATTTAACTGTAAGATTAATTTGTAAATTGGATTCACTGGATAAAAACAGCAGTATCAAACTAGTCAGCTAACATTTGAAAACACTATAATCTGCTTTAGAGAACCGATCATCACAAAAATAAAATCAGCAAAATAAAACAGTCTCTACAAAACAAATTTATTATATTGAGCTACAGAGTAAAGGGTATTTTTGTGCAGGAAAATACATTGCAGGCCGCAATGTTGTATTACATTGCAGCACTCCGTTGGGAGAACAAGTTGTGAACAGGACAAAACCCAGAATCCCGTGGTCAAACTGGCTTCTGCAGAGCAGATATTAAGTAACAGTGAGATTGCAGCACAGGAATTTTTCTTCCTGATTGTTAGTTCAGCCCTTGGTCTGGCTGGTATCTGGTAAAAGACGTAGCTGTACTTCAACAACTACATTAAAAGTACAGAGTAGCAACCTACATACACAATACAAGTCAAAGAATGGGCATGACCATCTCTGTTGAGAAGCTGCAAAAATGAAACTACTTCATGACCTTCCCATAGTTATGCAAATTAGATGTTCTTCCCTAAAGAGTTAAGTGTGTGCAGGGTTGGGTGCTAGCACCAAAAGAAATTTCTAATTGAAAGACACACTAAGGTCACATTATAGTTAAATCAATAATAGCTTGCTGACAGAAGCAGGTTTAGAAAAAAAAATCCAGGTAATATGAGCAATGCAAAATTATGTAACTGGCATTTTCAATTCTTCTCACTATGTCTTTTCTTAAAGTATGAAGTGATTAGCAAAACATCAACATATGTTCTCCAACACATTAATATATAATCTGAGCTGTTTTGAATAAAACTTTTGTATTCCCCTGAGCTGAGAACCATGGCCATAAACAAATGCTCTAACACACAAAATGAAGTAGTACCATACATTAAAAATAAAAATAATCAATGTATTTAAGGAAGTCACTTACTGTGAGACTGAGCATGCAAAATGAATTTGGGGGGAAAAAAAGACCTAAAATTGCCCCCTCCGAGCTTCAAAACACCTATTTGCAACAGAAATTAGAAAGAGCTCTTTGAAAATGAAATCATGAACATGTTTGAAAACTAAAGAGAAAATGCATTAATGAAGTAAAGCAATTTATGTCTTTCCTGCTTCTCCCCTGTTCCTTCAAAGAGAGCAGTGCAATGCTGTGACATTCTGCAGTAAAAGTTCTCTCTCTCTCTCACACCATCCCTTATCATCTCTATCCTCTTTTCCCTTCACACCAGGAGCACATGATTTCATGATACGTCCAGGAAAGGACTGATCTTCAGTCTTTTATATTCTATTTGTTGGCTTACAAACTTACGTCTATCTGATAACTACTGAGAAGTTATAGCTCCTTCCAGGTAACCTCTACCTAAGACAAGCTATCACTTCAGTTAATGAAAAGTCATTCTGGGAAATGCCTTCTGATCCCTTTCACCCTCCAGCAATATTATCTGTGAAATACCAGAGGGCAATTCAGTATCTCATAATTGTTTTTTGACAACTATCATCAACTAATGAAATTAATTTTTACTCAACAGCACCTTATTTTGAATATTGATATTGTGTCTGTGGATGAAACTGCCACAGGATAAAACCTGTGCATTTCTAGCAGATAACCTTACTTTACTGGAAATTGCCCTAGAGCAAGAAGTTATAATTCTGTTACTAATACACACAAATAGAATATAATCTCTTATCAACAGTTCATGCTTCTCTGTGCACAACTTTTAGAAATAACTAGCTATGTTACTATTATTCCGAGGCAATCTATGAAAAAACTGCAGAAAGTAAGTAACAAGACAGCTATTCCTCAAGGGAATGACTCAACCACTTCAATTCTACATCTGACACTTCCTTCAGAAGTATTCCACAAGCAACTAGAGCCTATCAGCATATTGATCATGGCTGCCTTGAGATCCAGCACTGCAAGAAATCTCTTCTTTCAGTTTCTACTGAAGCAGAGCTCAGGAAAAAAACACATTAAACCTTGAAACAACCCTTTAAAAAGTTCTCAGAGAGCCAGTTGCACTGATGAATGTCCCTGCTATCAGGCAATCTCCGCATTTTCACTCAGTCAAAGTAAGGATCAGGTCTAACTGCCAGCTCTGTGTAAGTACTTACAGTCTCAAATCTATGGGCTCCTGTACCGTTCATCTGAAATTAAACAGATACAAGCAGGGTGTTGATGTCCCATTACAGAAAGGGGATTCTACCCTGTAGGATTTTCTGATTTTCAACTGAGAAAAGTGGTTGATGATGAAAGGTTCTACATATGAGATACACAGAAGTGTGAGAGTAACTGTCAGTGTGTCAAAGGAAGTGTAACTTTCTGGAGAGAAAGGAAAAAAGATCTGTAGAAATAACATACAGAAATTTATAAAGGAAGAATACTGACTACTTACCTGTGAGTCTTCATCTTTCAGTGGCCGCTGTGGAGTCTGCTTAGCATCAGACAATTCATCTGAAGATTCATTTTTCCTTTTCTGCTTTTTGCCCAGTGTGATGATCAGCTTTCTGTCAGAAACAAAACCCCAGCACCTGAGTGAATGCTGTGCACCAGTGTGTGTAACTTCAGGATCAAATCACTAGCAATGCCCATATTCTCAATACAAAACTCAGAAAGCACCACTGTCTGAAAAATGAGTAATAGTTCTCAAATACCTTACAGCAGACAGTATTGTTCACTAGTGTTAGTGAGCTCCTCTACAGTTACCTTGCTATCGCAAATTCCTAATTATCATACACATTTTACATCTTTAAATGAGAAACAGAAATACAATATCCAACATTTAAACCACCTGACAATGGTAAATGACACAAAAATTAGCAGAGATACCATTTGCAGATGACAACAATAAATGATTTATCATAAAAAATTTACAGTTGTAAAATGTTTCTTCCCTTATTTTTACTCAAAGAAATTAGCTGTGGAGAACAACCTACAAATCACTCAAAGCTGTCTGACATGCAAAACCTTTATGCTTTAATAAGTCATCCAATGGTAAAAATAAGGGAATTGAACAAATCCTTTTTGCCCTTAAAAAAAAAATCAAAAAACAAAACTATATCCAAAATCTGGTAGCTTTATCTGTAAGTAATGTTAGAACCTATCAGAATATGTTAAGTTCCACCATTGTGCTGAATAAATTGGTTAAACTTTAATAAAAAAGCACCAATTATTTCTCTCTTTGGATTTAAACATTACACTGTAAATCACAGTACCAATTCATCAGATTTGTTTCTAACTAAAGGGGTGTAAAAATATTTGTCCGTATTTGAAATGTGCCAAATACACTTCTTTAAATATGTTTACAGTGGCATATTGTAGAAAATTGACAAACTATCCAAGAAACTCATAAAGAGCTGTCCCAAAATATGTATTTCATAAAGTCTCTTATCTGCAACAGAAAATGAGGTAAGTGTTCCAGCATACAAGCTGCTTCTGCCGTGTTACAAATAAACTAAGAAAAAGATTTTAGTCTTTATACAATAGATACAAGTTATTTTACAGCAAAATAACATCAAATATATTGGTCACCTGATGAGAATATTATTGGTGAGAATATAGTGGTTGAAACCCTGGTATTTCATTTGCTTCTCTTTGTGAGTGTTCAAATAAGAACACACACATATTTACTATGGCCAAACTAACAGTTCACATGGAAAGCATCATAAATCACCGAAACACTATGGAAAGTTTAAACAACACGGTTTACAAAAGATTCCAGGTGTATCTTCAGAAGCAATGAACATTTTCATTGCTTTTCAATATTTAATCGCTATGTATGTTCAGTGGAAAGGCTAAAAAACCCCAAAACTACAAACGGTTTTCCACTCCCTTACTTTTTTACTTCTTGCACAAAGCGAACAGCACTGGTGGATGAAGTCTGAAATGAAGCTGCAGCCAGCATAATCACAGAGCTGCTTGTTCACAAGTAAATTCTGGTCCTTGGCTTTTCATTAGGTGATCTCAGTTTAATTATTACTTAGAAAACATGTTTCATAATCACAGGAAATAATTTCAACAATGAACACACTGGTTTCCCTACTAACTTCAAGGTTAGTTTGAGCATTTGTTTTCCCCTCACTTTCCAAGCTCTCATTAGGAATCATCTTTCTTTTTCCTTGGTTTTTATTTTAAGACTTGTATTCTTGGGTATTCGTCCAATACGACTCCGTTTTTATCTACTTTGTTTCATAAAATTTAAGTGTGACATTAGCACTTGTCACCAATATGTCAAATCAGCTAATATATTCCAAAATGATGCAGAGAAGGCACACTGTGATTGACCTTCTGAAATTGTTGTTAAATAGAACTCTGGATGCTAAAATTTAACATGGATTTAAAGGGAAACCTGGTTTACTTATGAGTGAGAATTTCCTGGAAGATCATTCATGAAACGATATCCATCCCAGCAAGTTCCTAGTTTGCACCTTTAGGGTTTGGGAAAATGGTAGGAAGCATCAATTTATGTTTTCCCTGCTCTTAAATTCCTTCAAAGAAAAAGGATGACTGAATGTTCTTTAACCAAGTAAATGTTAAAAGGCAAGTCAAGCTGGAAGAGGTCTCTGGAAGACCTGTAGACCCTACTCAAACCCAACTTCAGAGTTCTTTTATGTTGCTGAGCCCAGTTAAGTTCCACTTATCTCCAAGGCTAACAGCTGGTAGGTACCTGGGCAATCTACTGCAAATTTTGATCCTCTTTTGTGAAATGGTAGATTAAAGCAATCCATAAATGCATGTTGCTCTGTTAGGTATTTGTATCTGCGCAACTACAGTTCATTCTCACTTCATGCTCTACTGTTTACTGCTTTAGGCTCAAGGGTCCTTTTGTACTCAAGCACGATATTAAGGGACATGGGGCTTACTATGAGTTGTAGTAGTATCCACTGAATAGCTGAGGATTTGAAGTGCCTTCTGTTTTAGAACATGGGGTTATTTTGTGATTAGACTGCTCCAGCTTGCAGATCTTTGCTTGCACATTTTTCCCTCACCTTCTCCTAGTCTTAGTCCCGCCTTGGGTTCACCTCCCGCTCCGCCCCTGTTGTCTTACACACAATATTCCATTTTGGCAGCTTTTGTGTCTTGCTTTGAGCTTGCATTCCCTACCCCAGTACTTCCCAAGCATCTCCCTGGAATTTTCTGAAGAGCTCTACATGCAGCAGATCAGAGTGTTTCCTCCTGTATATGGATGGGATGCCAATGAGAGGAATAAATGCAGTTTCACTTCTTTCTGATCCAGTGCCCAGAATCACAATGCTCCTTGCTATCAAAAGTTGCTGAACAACAGTATAGTGCTAAAGTTATACATTTCTATCAGTAAAAATGCAATCTGCTCATATTTTGGCCAAAAACTTCTAAAAAAATCTGCTATGTGAAAACAATGATTTTCAGAAGCTTGTAAACTGGATCAATTCTGGGAAAAATTTTCATTGAGAGAACAAGTTCTCTTGCCAGTTTATAAATTTTTGCATGAAAGCATAAAGATCCTTGGCTAAAATCCCTTTTTCCACCCTGAAACAAACTGTTCTGAACAGAAACTATCTATTCTGTTTCTATGAAAAGTTAACAGCACACTGTAGACACAGAATAAATAATATCACCAGACTCCACTCCAATTTCACTTTTTCTAGCCTTCTGAAATTTAAAATCATCTTATTACTCAACATCTAGAAATATTTCAACAATTAGACATTGTAGACTTCTTCAATACATATTTCCTTCTTCTACAATTACAAACTAAAGATGTTGAGCAACTTATATAACAGAAGAGTTTAAAAATAATCCTTAGCCTAAGACTTCTACCGTGGTTTAGAGCCACCGGGAACCACTATTTGAGGAACATTGCAATTTATTTCTTATAAATGAAAAACCTGTAAGAATGTGCTCCATTCCCCTTCTGTTTGATAGCAAAGAACGTGCTGGAAACACTGTCAGTACTCTGAACAGCTTTAAAATGGTAAACACTTTTCAAAGCCTTCCTATTAGTGAACAAGGAAGTATTAAAGAGGATAGAAAGAAAAAGGTGGCAGATATGTATTATCCATGTCAGGAATAGGAAGTACAGTTGGCCTTCACTGCCTGCCTTTAATACATCAATTTAATTCAATTTTCCCAAAACAGAAAAACACCAGGTAACTAACTGTTAGTGTCCAAAGCCACCTCTCAAATATAATTTGCAGCCAAAGCACTTAATGAAAAACAATAAAACTCCAATGTTATCAACAGTATCAGCAATTCTTTATCACTAGAAACTTGGCTAAAAATATAAAGTAGAATTTTCCTTGACAAGATACTGTATCCTCTTGGAATGAGAGTTAATTTGCTGATAAAAAAACAGTTTCTGTTATCCTTTTAGCGTATGTTTAAGAAATAATACTAACACACTAATATTAGCCTGTCTCCTTCTCCAGCTGTATTTCAAATTAATAACTTCTTGAACTGTGCACAGACTTTTAAACACTTTTAATAGCCTTTTTTGTGACCATCAGTCATTTCAAGCCCATACAATATCAAAACAATAATGCAAAATAACAAACAAATGCTTACTTATTTATTTGATAAGACCACACTACTTTGCAGTCATACAGTTTGCAGTAGAAACATTAGATGGTGCCACTTAGCCCCAATTTATGCATCAAAACTACAGTCTTGGAGCAGAGAAAACTTCAGAGTCACAGCTCAGTGCATGCAAAGACTTCCCAGAAGGATGATCAAATCTTGAATTTATGTGCCATTTTAATCATGACAGAAGTTAATGACCTTAACAGATCTAACAGAACTCAAAGACTCAGTGAGCATCCCTTCTTTCTGACCACAGACTTGTTCACCTCACTAGCATGAAACATGAAGACAACTCCCAGCATCTGCCTCCCAGGAAATGCATTATTCAGGTAAAAAATTAGTAAATCAGGTATTTACACTTAACAATGCAGCATCAGTGTAACAGGTGAATCACCTCCTCTCCACCCCCCTCCCCATGTCTCCTGAGTTTACAAGGGTTTCAAACCATCCTAACAGTATCACATCAACAAGCAAAGATTATCTGTCAGGGTCTTGGATCCCAAAACTGCTTATCACCAGTATTTGTGAGATCTACTTTGAGGTTCAAGGCAACGAGGACATTTACTCATTTGAGTAGTGCACAGGATCACATCCCACTTGCTGGATTCATTGCTACATAACTCAAGGATGAATGAACAAAATCGCTCATTGCTCTTTTAGCACATGAAATAATAGAGCCATTTCTGGTAGCAGCTTTGAACTTAGGGACTAACACTGACTCAAACTTTTGTAAATTGAATTCTTAGAATTTGAGAGATTTATTTATTTAAACTATGCAGTGATTAGGAAAAAGAATTACCTAAATGTAGTCAACTGATATTGTCCTTTACATCACCAGTGCAGAGCTGTTGCTTTTCATCAGGGCTGTGATATTTAATTTTATGTTTGAGTAGGTGGGAATACGTTGAGAGCTAAAAAACCTAAATGCCAATCTACTTTTTTGAACAAGAGAATGTTCACAAATTCATAACTCTTCACATCAAGTGGTAAGAAGTAGACTTTTTAGTTCAAATATGCATCACCTTAGATGGAAGAAGCAGAATCAATTAGAAAAAGCTTATAAATGGAAACAAGTTCTATGCAAAAATATGAAAGGGTTTAAATAGACTCCTAAATGTCAACACACCTTGGTAAATATCCAGGATATGAAAAGTGGTTCTACAGTCTACAGAGAAATTGTAAAGCAAATTTTGAAGAACTAACTTAATCAGTAAACAATGCACAAAGCAAACTGGTTAACTTAATTTGGTAATACTAAATACTTTATACATGCATTCTTCTAATAATTTCTGTAATACCCTTACAATGTTTTTGGTAATAATATAATTTAGTCATTAATCTTCACCAATGCTTATGGCACAGAAACTTTACTAACCATTGAATCCAGTTCTAATAGACTTGACTAAAATTAATATGCATTTTTTCTCTGACTTTACAGCTCAGGAAATTAAAAACCTTAACCCTCAACCTTCCAAAGAAACTACAGCCTGCCCAGGAAGTAACTGCTAGCAATTTTTAACTAGCAATGATAAATTGGAAAGAATTACATTATAAATTTTTCCTGTACATATAGATCTCAGAGGACCACTAAGGAAAATATAAACAGATAACATGAAGCCACCAAACACATACTGATTGTGTGTGAGCAGCAAAGAACACTAACTGTTGAAAAATCATCCTGCCCCCTACATCTAGACATAGTAATTAGGACTCATCTTGATCCCAGATGAGGGCTACTCAATTTCACTAAAAGCTGTGCTGTAGTAAAATTAAAAGCACTTTTTTTTTTTAAACTGATGGCTACCAGGCAAATTTTCAAGGTCTCTTCAGCAATTAGTGTTCCAGCCCTACATGAGGAGCATTTACAGTTCAACTGTAACTCTGAAAATCCTCCTCAAGAGCAACACAGACCTTGCTACACGGACAAAAGCCCTGTAAGAGGTCAAAGTCTATGATCACAATCTAAATAAGAGTCTGCTGTTTTAACACTGGGCTACAGAAGGTACAATTGTGCTTGGATTGAACAGGCTGTGTTTGCTGCGAGCAGAGATATGAAAGACCAGATTAAAACTATTTCCCAAACATTTCTCAAAAAAAAAAAAAAGAAAAAAGAAATCAATATATCTGTTATAGCTGCAGCGCTCTCAGCTCCCTGTGGGCCTGCAAAAATGAAACAGGAGTCATCCAAAACATACATGTGACTCCAGATCTTCTCAAACACACACAATGCTGCAGCACCTCCTGCATTGCTCTGACACTCCGAATCCAAACTGAATCAACAGATTTAACAGTTCCTGCAAGTTCAATGAGTTTGCTATAGAAGACCCTGAATGAAATGTATTCATCCGGGATGGACGTATCACAGTAGAACTCCTTCTAAAATGGAACAGCAGACACACCCAAACAAATTCTTCTCTACAGTTAAAAAGGTGTATTTACCTTTTTTTTTTATTGCAAGCCTTTATTGGCTCTAAGGTTTCACTCACGATTATACTGCTTGCAGAAAAATTAATTCATAATAGTTTATAACAACTGGAAATGGTTTACTGATCTTTTTAAAACATGAGAGGACTTCAGGTTCTGTTTTCTGCTTAAATGCAAGGAATGCCATATATACAAATATATATATTTATAATATAAAGTTTCTCTCATTATTAATTAAAAGAGAAAAAAATTAAGTTTTTGTATCCCATTTTAAACAGATCTCAAAAATTTTTCTTTCCAAGAAAAAAAAAAATTTCCATTGAACTGAGATCTTCCCTTTCCCTTCCTGCCCAATAAAGCACTTTTCTTTTACAGGTATTATTTTAGCATAGCAAAATTTTCTCCAAAGATTCAGTCCAAGTTTATTTTAAGGTAACGAGAAAATCAATGGAGCAACCCACACGCTTAAAAACCCAATACTATTTTGGCTTAACAATAATTCCAAGGATGTGCTTAGATTCATTAAGAAATATTTTCTTAAGAATGGAAGACAGGACAAAACCTTTACAAGCATTGTTTAGCCTTCTGAACTCCTTATTATTTAATTCTGCTTTTCTCTGAGAGAACAAATTTTATTAATCACACAATTTTTTAAATCATGGTTGAAAAGACAAGTACAGCGATTCTATAGTAATTACTCTGCTATAATATCAGCAGTTATATTTGCATAGAAAGCAGAGTTTGGTAAGATAATTCTTTTAAAAATCCAGGCCTTGTTGCAATTACTGATCTGCACAACCACTGGTATATTCTTTGCTACACAGTTACTATTTTACATATTTATACCAATAATAAAAATACTGCTAATTCAACACAACACATGAATCTGTTTGGACACAAAAATGAACTATCGGGATGTCTCAAAGCATTTGATTTGCTGCTGTCCACCTAAATAAAACTGAATTCTGTGAAAACTGTAACATGTGGCTCTAGAAGACTCTCTTCACTGCTCCTCACCAGAACCTGACTGCTACATCTTTAGGCATGTATCCCACGTAATTAAAGCAATACCTGGCAGCATGATTAAGTTAACAGAGTGCTACTGGGGCATTAGCTGATTAAACTGGTAAATAATGGGGAGGCAAACCTTCACAGCTCAATGCAAAATTATGAAACACTGACCATAATTAAATGGGAGCTCCTCTAGCAGCTTGCATGTTCTTTGCATCAAACACAAACACCATGGGTAAAAACACGGTTTGAGAAATGTCTGTTTCTCAACTGACGCCGTCTGATGAAATCCTGAAAACTGATCCTAAGTGATGTGCACAGCAAAATATTTCACCAAGACAAAATTGAGTGCAGAATCATAAATTGAAGGTACCAGTTTATTTCCCTTTTTGTTTGTTTGTTTAAAAACAGGAAAAATACTATGGCAACTATGTAGTATATCATAAGGATAATATTTTGGCAAGTTTTATCAATTATCCAAAAGAATGATTAAAAAGCACACTAAGGACAAACCACAAAGCTTCATGAAACTGACACTACCCAAACAACAGTGTCCAAGTTTTCTGATTAGACAGACACACAAAATGTTTGTTATAGAACACTAGTAAATTCAGAAATAGGAAAGTGAAATTAACTTTGGAATTACACATCCAAAATCCCACCTTAGACATGATGGAGAAAAAAAGAAAGGGAAGCACTACTCAGTGCACTTAGGAGCAGCATTATATGCCAACCCATAGCCAGAGCAGGAAGAAATTAACACCATGGAAGTTTATGTAAAGAATGAAGTTGAGTATAGAGCAGTAACCTTCATACTGCAGGATAACTACTCAAAATTGTTTACTTCAAACATTTCAGAAAAGCACTGATCTCTAGAAGGATTAAAAAAAAAAAGCAGAGAACTAGGCTGATTAAAAGAACATTCATTTCTGCTCCATGCATGAAAATATACATATGTATATGAGACATTTAAATTGGAGAGATATGCCAGTTAATATTTCTGCTACTGCAAAAAGAGCATGGATTAAAAAAAAAAAAAAAAAAAAAAAAAATCACACAGTAGCTACGATTTCCACTTCAAGTTCTGACTGGCATACTTAACATCGGAAATCACACGCTTTCCCATAGAAGTAAACAGGCCGCATAGGTTAGCTCTGGAGTCCTAAGATGAGTTAGAACCCCTGGAGCATTCCAACACCTAAAGCCTTCCAAAAGCTCTTCACTCCACCCAGCTTGACCCAGCTGAGTCTGCAAAACTTTTAAGAGGGCAGATTAAACTGATATGACCAAAGACTACAAAGTGCTTAGAATACAATTTTTCCAATATGCTCTTTACTTTTGATACATGTGACATCTATAAGAATATTCTCTTGCTTGCAAGTTCATTAAACTTCCAGTTTCTCCCCGTGTAGTTTTATCAAGCACACTGTATTGAAGCTACATTCCAAAATTGATAAAGGCAGCATTTATAATCCAGAAAAACTCAGTTTGGAGTCAGAACTGATAAAAAGACTACACAAAAGATACTTGGGTCTATGCTTCAAAGTGAGTATAGAATATTTTAGAACACAAATTTAAAATAATTCCTTTCAAAAGAATACTCCTACAGTGATTTTATCTAAAGAGAAAACAGAGCATTCTTGTTCCTGAATGAGAGAGTCCACACATGGACTTAATCAGGAAGAATTCTGTGTAGGCAGTGGAGGAGAATATTTTATTATCAGTAAGCAGTTTCCATTTTAATCAAGGATTTACAGTCTGAAGAAAAGACAGACAATGTTTTAATCTACTTACCCAATTTTTGTTTTCTCTTTAATTTTGGATGAGGAACCAGTTTTCGGCTTTTTGCTCTCCTTGTCCTTTGGTTTGGATTTAACTTTTCTACCTTTCTTTTCCTCTTTTCCTTCAGCTGAAACACTGGGGAAGTTTTCAGGGCTCATTACCCGTGGAATGTTTCTCTCTCCTCTCTCTTTTGCCTTCGCAATTGCTTCAGATATTATGCGATTTGCCTTCTCTTGTTTACTTTCCGAGTCTGTTTTTTTCTTCTGCTTCTTTTCAGACATTGTCCTCACCTGGGTATTCTGCAACTTAGTATATGATCCTGAACCATCAGTCTTCTTAGAAGAAGGAGGCTGTAGCAAGAAAGAAAAAGTAGATTTTCTTTATATTTTTTAAATAAGGGGAATTGAAAGTGCAAACATTTTTAGTATGGATACGCATTTTTAAAAAACATAACTGCCAGGGACTCATGAGGACACAAAAATGAGGAATTCAGTTTATACCACAGAATGGCGTGGGTTTCAAAATAACTACATCAATTGTTGGTTTTAAACAACCAATGCATGCATTCAAAGTCAGTAAAAAATATCCTTCTGAAATTCTCTCAGCCTTCTCTCCACCTCTGTAATTAGAAAAACCAATCCTTAACATTTCCAGCATTCCCAAACGTTTAATATACACCGCCAACACCTTCAGTAAAATACGAAAAAGCGAGGAGCTCCCGAAGGTAACAGCATCAGTGTTTTGCCTTTGGTAGGATACCAGTAAGATCACAGTTACCTTAAAGAAGACAAATGACCTACAGGACTAACTCGGTGATGAACACAACAGATGCTTGAACAACACCAAGATTAAAAAAACAGACAAAAGATAAAACCAAAACTAAAATTACACAGCTCTATATGCATAAACGGACCAGAAAGCAACGTTTGTTTTATTTAGATCAACATACACTCCATGTCTCGGATAAAAGACGTAACTTGTTTTTATTTTCGGGTTTTTAATGCCCGTTTCATGGACGCAGAATTGTTTACGGGGCTGATGAGCCTCTCCTGCAGCCAGCCAGAAGACATGTTTTTGCTTTCCTCCCCTCCCCCTTTGAGGAATGGAAAGAATTTCCTATTCAAACACAAAACCCCAGCAGATAACAGTTATGTTACGTTCTCACCCGTAAATGCGCCTCTGCCTAGAGCAGGAAGAAAAGCCAGGAGGGATTTCCACAGACATTTTCTGGCCAAAGCCCTTGCACTTGCCGGGCTCCATGCTCTGTGGGTGCCTCACGGGCGGCGGGGCTAGCAGGGATGGGGAGCTCCCGATGCCACCTTAAAGCCCCGGGTGCAACAAACAGCCGGGAACAGCTCGGAACAGCTCGGGAACAGCTCAAGATGGCGATGCGGCTCCCGCAGCAGCAGCCAGTAATAAGGAAGGTTATTCAATCCCATTAGCCTTTTAGCCCAAAGAACCCCTCCTCCTCCCACTCATTCAGGCTCTCACTTACCCTTCCTCTTGGCCTCTTCACTGAAGACATTTTTGGCGTCAGACAAAGACTTGCCCTCCGCTTTTCCAGCACCCCCGGCAGTGCTCAGGAGAAAAGCATGGGGAGAAGATTGCTAAATGGCCTATTTAGCGAGCGGCAGCCGGGCCGCGCACAGCCCTCCCCGAGCGCTCGCTCGCCTCAGCAGCATCCCCGTGCCCTGCCCGGCGCGCACCCGCCGTCCCCGGCCGGCCCGGCCCGCCGTGCGCGGAGCGCCGGATCCGACAAAGCGCGCAAAGAAACGCACAAAGCATCAAAAGGCATCGGCGCCGATATTAGCGCCGGTTAGACCCGCTCCCCGCGGAACTAGGCCAGCAGATGGTGCTACCCGTCATTATTCCATTAGGCTCCGCGTTTAACCCCCGCGGGGCTCGGCTTTAACCCTTGCCGCTCCCCGCCCGCAGCGCCGCCCACAGCGGCTGCTCGCTCCCGGGAAAGCCGTGGGAACCGGGCGCTGCTCCGGGCTGGCCTCGCTGCACTGCGACCCTGCCGCTCCAGCCCGGGGAGGGCACGGCGGGACAGCGGTCGAATCCCACCCTGTGGCCTCACTAACTGATTCTGCGCTCCAATATACTTTTTGATTTTTTAAAAAATTATTATTTTTCTTGCGTTGACTTCATTCCTATAAGACGGCAACAGTGACTCTAATGATTTGCTGACAGGCTTCCCTGCTTCCTAGAGCGAATGGAAGAAGTGCTGGGTTGTATGGCTGTGCCCTGCCCGGAGCTGCGGGACCCTGCGCTGCAGACCTCCTCGGGACACAGCTCTCCGGTAAGCCTCTTCATTGCCAGCTCGGGCTAAAGTGCTACTTTAAACAAATCAGACAAGTTTTAAAATGTGTATCGTCAACATATCGAATAAAACCAGAAAGAAGATTGGGGTTTTCGCAAGGTTATTTAAAAAAAAAAAAGAAAAAAAAGAAGCTTTTGACAGCATAGCTCCATCGTAGCAATACCCTTGATACTCAAAAGCCCATTCAAGAAGAATGAAGAAAGATCAGGACGTGATTTCTGTTTTGTTCAATATGTATTTATACTTCTATTTTGCAAGATATGCTTTTCCATAGATAATTAAAAAATATTGCAAGGATTTTGAGATTGTTAAGATTAGGCATTACTCTAAAAGATAATTTCACTTCTATTTAAGATTAATTTCAAAATTAAGTTCCTTGTCCAGTGGAAACACTAGTGGTACCAATACATCAAATGGGTTATTTTCTTACCAATACCACTAAAATTCAAGGATATTTCTTGAATCATAAGGAAATCACAAGGACAATTTTGCTACATTTTAATTTTACTTTTGAGAACTCTAGCCAAGATGTTCCGACGTTATGCTTAGAGTAACTATAAAAAATTACAGGGATTTATCTTTTAGGATTATTATTTCATATATTAGTAAAAATGGTAAATAATGAACTATTTTGCATTTTGAGACCAGCTAAACAAAAAAAATATTCCTAATGTACCCTTGGTATAATTTCAGCTCTAAGTCAAATGTTACTAAAGCCAGTACTGTTATATTGGTCTGTTCTTGAACATTCCTTGGCCAGAAAGAAACAAACAAAAAATGCTTAATAATTAAGTAGGCAATACAGAAATGGTGGCTTTCTCATGAATCCTTTTAGAGTCTCTTCCTAGATATTTTATTCCTTTAAAACAAAGTTTCTCTGCTACATTTTCTCAGAGCTCAAACCTGCTTCCCAATTTATTCCTCAACAACATTTACTACACTCTTACTGTAGAACTGTGAGTATGCTGGACGAGGCTCCTCTATGTTTTAATTCCCAGGCTGACCCTCTGCGTCTTGCTCTGTACTATCCCTTCCAAGTTCTGTCTCCTGCACTGCACAAACATTAAGCTATTTGTTAGAAATCCCAGACCATGGGCTTTTTTTAAGTTTTGCTATGACATTTCTAACCATATGGAAATGACATTCATGAAGATGCAGGAAGGCACCAGCCAGCCATTCTAAGCTAAATAAAGCTGTAATGAAACCTTCATCAAGAAAGTCACCATTGTCACAAAAACCAAAACTGGAAAGCAACGCAAGTGTTTTGAGATTAGAACATGAAAAATGCTTGCTCTAGAGAGGACAGAATCTGTGTGTCCTTAGCAACAATAGCCATTTAATTCAGCAGTGGCCTTTTATTCTGATAATAATTTCATGATTCGAAAATACGCACAGCTATAAAATGACTGTTCTGTCATAAATCATCATGCTGAAAACCATTTCAAACACAGAATCCAGAAAAAAAAGGGCAAAGCCTTTTGCCAAGTGGAAAATACCCCTTCCCCTCAGTGAGACAGAACACAGATAAAACATCCTAAAGGAATATATCTTCTCACCAATGGCTTACAAATCTGTTCCATCTAGAATAGCAAAGAATTTTTTAACTGACAAACATATATGAGAAGGTGGAAAGGAAAACCCTGAGGCCACCACATATTTAAAAACTGAAGATTTTATTTGGAAAAATAGGTTTGTACTTTCCACAATTGCAAAGATAATAATCCAAATACAAGCGAACGCAAAGCAATGCGATGCTGTCTCGAGTCTGCACAGAGGGAGCTCCAGGGTATGTGCTGCTGCTAATGGCTTTGCCAAGCAGCAGCCGAGTGCAGCGAACAAGCCTCCTGTCAGTTCCCTGCTGCTCCTCGCAATCCTGTGGGCAGCAGGGAAATTGGCAGGAATCACCTCAAATTCACACTACTGCTGCTGCCTGCAAAAGCCATTTGCAGCAGCAGGTATGGGCCCTGGTGGTGCTCACACTGCAGAGCTAGCCTGAAAAAATACTCAGAGAACAGATCAGACAACAGCTGTAGAATTCCCCACACATGCCCTGATTCACAGCCAGGGGAGCATCTTTTTGGCACTATTCAAGGGAATTTGACATGTTGCCTCACAGGAGTAGAAGGTACTCTACACATATATGAATGATTTCTTAGTTAAACTAATGTAAAAGCAGTCAAGTTACTGCAATATCAAGAAGCAGAATCATGACAGCATCTTTCCAATAGCCAGTAGTACTCTGCTGAGTAGGCTTTTCAAAGAAAGGCATTTCCTCCAACACTTTGTTGTGGTTGCATAGGACATGCATTTGAAGACCTTCACTGGCATAACAGTCCTTCCCCCAGGAAGGACAAACCACCATCCTCAGCATTTACAGACATTGGGTTTTTCACCTCCAAAGCCTAAACCCATTTTCATTTGCTCCACAACAACAAATAATTTTTTCACATCCTCTGCATATCACTACAAAGGAAGCCCCAAGGAGAAGGCGAGTTTAACACCAAAAATACTTCATTCTCCTAGAAAACCCTCTTAAATCCTGGCTTATCTGTTCCAGTAGTAAAACATGGCTTCCACTGTAAGAACAACTTTCCCACTGTAGGTATGGCTATTCACAATAGAGTAGTATTACTTTCAATTCTGTGTGTACACAAAACCTTTCAGACTAAGTATCTCTCCTTCGTAGCACCCGTTCTTGATATATTCTAAAAACTGGAAATGCTTTTCTCTGAAATTTTAACAAGTCACACATTTGTGATTGAATGATACAAGGCACTTGATTGAAATAATGCTTTTCACTTGTGGATCTACTGACCCAAACATTAGCTACCACTAAGAGCTAGATTATGACCCAAATGAGTCTAACACTGGAAAGCTAAGGTTTACATCTGCAATGCCTTGAGTGATTCTTTCACTCCTACTGGTAGCGGTACACACCTGCAGGATGATGCTCAGACCAAGTACTGCTTGCCTGGAGAGCATATCAAGTTCTTGACAGTCTACCAGGTCCTTAGGAAATCGAGATGACCTTGACATCACCAGCACTAGAAGCAGCTAAAATTAGCCACCTGGAAACTCAATCATCATGCATTACCACATCAACTTTGTTCATGTTTGTTACTAAACTAGGCATCCCTTTGTGCATGTCAAGTCACCGAAATAGTATGAATATCAGAACCATAGTGAAAGTAAATTAATTGCATGACTTATGATAATCAATAGTTTAGGAATTTTGTCTAAATTAGCTTCTCATTTTTCCACATTACAATCACATCTAAATTCAAAAAATGCAGTTGCTTTTAAGCTGCTACAGTGAAAAATCTTGAAGGTATATCCATGTATCATTTGAGTTATAAAATTGTATTTAGGAATGCAACTTAAAAAAAAACCCTCAAAGCAGGAACTCAATTCAGTGACTTCTGAATTCCATTCTAGTACTCTGAACCTTTTTCCTCTAGAATAGTCTGCAAAAATAACTCCTCTAGTGATTTTTTATTGGTAGATTTGTAATTAAAAAGTGTATCTATTAAAAAAGAAAACCAAAATCCTCACAGCTTTGACAGAGTCCATCTGTAGAAGATTGCTTACAATATGATTGTGTGTCACCCCATATGCATGCAGAAAGGCATCTCTTTTGCTGCATGGCAACCCCAACAAGATGTAGTTTTCTTTAGACAGTACTTTGAAATGAGATTTTCAGTTAATGAAACTACTTCTGCACAGCTAATGGGAAGATCACCTAAATATGCAACAGGGTTTCTTTTCTCCAGAGAGAACTCCCTCCAGAGCTCCTTCTGGATTGCTTTTATTTTCTTGTGCAACAGTTGCCCCACACTATCTGCTGGGATTGCTTCACAAAGCCAAGAGCACTGGCAAATGAAGATCCGTGGGTTCTGTAATATTCTATTTTCTTTGGTGCATATATGGAACTATTAAGAGAGCCAATGAAGCATTCAAAATTGTGGTTCTTTCAATACACTGATAATACACTTCTTTTTCTAGCTTATTATCACTGCTAATGAATGTCTCAGTGTTTAAAGGATACAGAATTTCAAGACACACATATGTGAAACCTAACCCAAGTTAAACTAGACATGTTACAGATAGATTAAAAAAAAAAAAATATACTGGGGGAGAGTCTATCTTTTTCATCTTCCTTACTTGTTATCTATAATGTTGGTAAATGAATGGCTAGCAATTACAGCACTGTGGCCAGATAAGAGTTTTTCTACTGGTAACAGTCACTTCAGAATATACATCTGTGATTTGGGATGCGAATATGATTTATGCCTCACAAGGCATTTAGCACCATGTTTATAACCAATTTTTAAATTTCTGTGGAAATGAAAACAGTAATGGAAAGGTCAGCAACCTTAAACTAGTCACGTTTCTAAGATGAAACATGCACCTGTTGGCACGTCACACTCTCTGTGTAGGGTGTTGTTCCACATCTCAATGCTACAGAGTCCAGTAATAATATCACTAAACATGTTTTGCCACTAATACAGTGAAGATACCATAGATGTCATTAGTAGCAGCTCCTTAACCAGTGACCTGCCCTATCATTCATGGGGGGAAGATCAAACCACATCCATGCTCCCCTGGGCATGCTGCAGAGGCAGCAGGAAGTTCCAGAATGAGTCTGCAACACACATTTTACTTCCATTTTGAAGAGATTGTTTAAAGAAAGTATTTTGGGGCTCAGTGCTGAATATAGTTAGAATCTTTTTCTGAACATTTAGTAGTGATATAAAAACTGTGTGTAATTCACACTGCAACTCTTAAAGGAAGGACTATGTAATGGAGCATACTAAATTGCCAGGAAATAGAAATTGAGAACTTCATCCTGCTTGGTTTGCAAAGCTGCTGCATTTAATGTGTTTCCATTTTCAGTGGCTTAGTGTTCTGTGCCCATCATGTACCCACTTCTCTTGGGTTCCAGTCTGTAATGTAAGAGCTATTTGGAAAATGGCAGACAACGCCAGCAGAACCCACTGCTGCCTCAGCAACACTTCTCAGTGCTCTTATTCATGTGCAGGGCTAGGAACACTCAGAACTTGCACTAGTCCAAACTAATACAGTGTACACCTCGTGGTGCGCTACAGGGTGAGGTCCCCACCAGCAGTATCACCACACTTAACATGAGAAAACCATGGGCTCCTATCTATGAAAAAATGTAATGATCATATTCAAGGCACCTGGTGGATGCACCATTGAGTTACTATGCTCAGACCAAATTCACAGTCATGCCAAACCTGTACCTCTACGTTAAGCGTTTCTACTTTAATCCATTCTAAGGGTCAAAATGGTCTAGCAAAAACTGCTGTTTCTTTTTTACATTCTTGACCAATCTTAACCTTGCAAATTTTGCAATTACTTGACTCCTTAAAAAACAGAGTTTGAGTAAACTCTCTACTCTATAAAAGGCAAGTCAGGTTTCAGTTCACTGTTTGAAACAAGTCTTATGTGGACATCTGGAAATAAATCTGTAAAATACTTAACCAAATAGTTACGGACAAGAGACCCATGTTCTGTATGGCCACCACTTTTGTGTGCCACTGAGAAAGTTATTTTCTCTTTTTTTCTTACCAACCAGAGAAGACGACCGGAAGACAAAAACCCACCCAAATTACCTTCAAAAAGAAAAACACATTAATATCTTTTTATTCCCCTTAATCCCAACGTCCAAGATACCCTCAGCATACCCATCCCAATCACACTAAGAAACCAGCACAGCATTCATCTCTGAGCAAGAAAAAGCAACAGGACCTTAATAGTACTTGGTTCTTGTCAAAACATAACTTCAGTTACAGCGTTCCCTCTACATCTGTCATGGAAGTGGCCTTGGAAGAACACATTTTTATAATTGAAACAAAAACCACTTTCATCCTTCAGGAGTTTACTACCATCAGTTTTTCCTTCCACTGTCCCCCAGTTCTTCCACTCTCTCTTTATTATCAACCCAGAATCAGAAGACATTACAGGGTTGTAAGCTGCACAGCCCTCCATGGTCTATTGTTGGTACTCTTGTGCTACTTGGTGGAGTGACTGAACCTACTGAAGGGATGAAAGGAAGGGCAAGTGGGCAAGAACTCTTCAGAAGCAGCAGGAAGCTGCCCACCTTTTGTCTTAATGCCTCACTTCTGCAAATACCTACAGGAAGGGAAATCAGGCTGGGTCAGAGAGACAACCACAGATTGAACAAAACACAGAGGTAGATTTACTTCCACAGCATGCTTTAACAGCCTAATTTACCAAATTCTACTCACACTTAGTAGTATGTCAAATGCAATGGTAAAATAAAATTCAATCAGAAGGTAAGTGAACCAGCTTATTCAAAGTATAAAGGCTCCTGGAAAACCATGCTGCAATGGATCATTGTCTTGGGTCAGTCCCCTCTTTTTTAATTTCTTCTTTTTTTAAAGTATGCATTTTCACTGCTTGTTTGTAGCAGAACAGTGAAGTATTGTGAAAGATGACAGATGTGAAAAATAGGTATCATTTGATTTAGAGGAAAATACCAATCATTAAATATCTTTAAATCAAAACAGATTGCATATTCAGAAAGGCTAGCATGTTACATGTCTCTCTACAATAATTGTATTCACTAGAAACAGTTAAGTTTAAAAGTTTACTTAATCTTTGACCATGGCATTTTTCAGTAGTATTACTTGGTACCTTACAGAGTATCCAAAAATGTTTTCAATGTTCATAGTTTCAGTGAGATTAAAAAAATCCAGCACTTAACATTAAACCCAGCACTTAACACTAAAATATATGACAGAAATTGGGAAAATTATTTTTAACATCAACAGCTGGGGAGTCACTAATATCAGTACTGACTGCATAGCAAATTTCCATTTAAATCAAAGAGGGGGCATATTTCTTCCACTTCAATTCAAACCAACTTAGATATTTTTTGTTTCAGCTTCAGTGAACTACTTTAGCAGCTTTATATGCCAGAATCTTCAGTACAATAAGAGTCCTTTAGCATATATGCTAACCTTGTGAAACCACTTCCCTTGAATCTATTTTTTTCAATTAAATATTCATTAACAGAATTCTCCCCCCTAGTTAAGGAGTTAAACAAGATGCCTAAAGAAAAGGAATTTATTGAAAATGGTGATCAAAAAAATAGAGGCCCGAAGTCAGAGGATACTACTGGAGAACAACAGTTAGATTTCAGGCAAATGAAACCCAAAAGCAAAAAACCAAACTGTTTTTTCCCCCAGAAGTCTCCTACAAAATTTCCAGAGAAAGAACATAGCATCCAAGAACTTCATAGGAATAACCATAAAGTAATTTTTGGTAGGGATCAAACAGAAAAAGTTGCAAGACAGGTCTCCAGAAATGTAAGCATAGCAGTAATTTTTTATCTCAACTGAGTTTCTGGCTACTAGCAAAAGTGGCAGAACTAGATCCACTGTAAAGGCCAAGACGAGAAATTCTTATCATCTTTAATGGAGTTGAATTTAGCAGAAACTGCCACCAACATAGAGCAGAGTGACAGCCTGGTTAGAGACCACCGTGTGCTGCCAAGGGCATCCCCAAGCACAGTCTTGAGCAGGAGCCCCTTAGTACCTCTGGCCCCAACAAGCAAGGTTGGGTCACCATTTCTGAAATCTCCTAAAATCACTTATAGCCTGTACACATTTGCAATTAAACTACATTAAGTCAAAAAGCACACTGGGCTAGCACCATAAAACACATCTCTCATGTAGTATGGGAATTGATCAGATTTCAAACACTACATGATTGCACGTCAAAGAATCCTCCAAAGGATGATATAAATAGGAGCTACAATACAGACACATCAAAATAAATTTACCTAACCTATTTTAAAAATTGTTCTTACTGAACTCAAAGACAGTAAGACACATGTCTGGTTTTGTCACTCAGATGTTCCTTAAATAATTTACCTGCTTTCCCTGACATAGCTTGGGTTTTCTAACAGTTCGCTTCTGCTTTTAAGAGTTGCAAGGAGCAAAGTTCCTGCTACAACAAAGTTTACACATCAAGCTGAGCCATATCCTCATGGACAACTGCTACAATGACTTAACAAAGATAAAGGCACATGTACTGCATCTTCTTATCCTTCTGAAGAACACAAACAGGTACTGTAAGCCACAGTGTGTTACAAGTCACTAAAAGCACAAGAGCTTTGCTTTTCTTGTGTGTTTGCTTAAAATATTATTAAAGAAATCTCCATATTGTGGTACTCATTAAAAAATAAGGTACAGGGAAACAATTGCTTTTAAGATTACTTAAGATTATTTTAAATACCAATTGGTAGGAAAACCAATCGGTTTTCCTATCAATCCATGCAACTAATTCTGGTTTGCAATTCAGTATACTACTGAATAGCATTATGTGCACATATATAATAGGCTACTAACATTGAAATTATTTTCAAATATGGGCTAACTCCTGAACAGGCAGTATGTAAAAGATGGGAAAAATTTCAGGAGTTATAAATTAAAATGCTTGCCTTCACAGTAAGATATCACGGGAACAAAAAACTCAAGTAAGTACAAATACAAGCCAAATAATCCACACAAAAGAAAACCTGACACATTTATGAAAGAAAAATCAATCTCTGCTACAAATTACACAGCTTTCAAAAATGTAAGGCTTGTCGCATTTTCCAGCCTAAAGCTACATTCCTAGCTTCATTTATCAAGCTTACTCAAATCAGCATTAGAATTCTCAGTCTCATCATCCTAAGAAACCCACTAATTTATATTTATTAGCCTTAAGAGTTCCCAAATTCAATCTACTCAACACCTGATGATAAACACTCTCTTAGAAATCTGTGTAACCAGGAAATTGAGCACTTTTTTTTTTACATGATAATAAACAAAAAACCCAATACTGCTCCAGATGTGGGAGGCTGTTTGGTAGGCAAAGTGCTGGAAATCTTGATCTATCTATATATTTAGAATTAACATAATAGCTAAAAGAACTTGCAAAACCTGAGTGCACAAAACACACAGACATCTGGACAAAAGCCACAGAATTCCAAATGTACTTCAGATTCTCTGGCTTCAAAACCACACTACTGGTTAACATCTTTACAAGTTCTGCTTCTCTTTCAGTAAGAACACTTCACTAACACTTCATAAAATGTTGATTTTCTACAAAATGTCTCAAGATAAAGTGCTGCTCTGGAAGTTTCACAGGCAATGGTATGTTCAAAGCCACTCAAAAATGCAGAATTAAGGTAATAGTGTTAGTTAAAGCAGATCAGTGGTTACTGGAGCCAATGGACAGTCCCACAGTGAGTCCACTTGCACTCTCTTTGCATTTAAGGCTGCAGGCCCACGTGCGATTATTTTGCTCATACTGCAGAAGATGATGCTTCCCACTCCTTCCTCTCTCACAGAATGGCTAAGTTTGGAAGGGACCTCTGAAGATCATCGAGTTCAACTCCCCTGCTAAAGCATACCACAGAATCATTAAGGTTGGAAAAGACTCCCAAAATCAAGTTCTACCTTTGACTTCATGCAAAGTATGAGATGATGCAAAGTACAACAGATTTTCAGATGTGTATTTTATTATGCTCAGTCTCACTGAATATTGCACTGCTTCCCAAGCAACATACCTATAGCTGCACCATAATTTTAAAATCTTGTATTGTACCAACTCTTAGAAGCCATAACCCATAAACTTACTGTGCAAAATAACCAGTCTCTTCTACAAAGAATCTATATAGTATGATCAGTTCATTAATTTAAAATATTCCTCATTACAGGCTTACTTAAAATTAAACCATACAGAATGTAAGAAATAGACTCTATACTATATCTATACAATATAGTGTGTGTGTGTATATATACACATAAATACTATATCCTTGATTTTGATACATCTTCCAGAACTGCATATGTATCAAGTAGCTGTCTGGTTTTAGATCTCAGTTAGCCAAGAAAGCACATCACCACTTACTATGTGTTTCTCTCATAAAAACTTCACAGTCCAAGATTGTTTATACAAGTAGAACAGCAGCCAATGGCAGGATAAGAGTTTTACAAGTGGAATAATCCAAGGGATACATGTCTACAATGAATTTACAATTGTTATGAAAGAGCCATCTGATAACACAGTCAGACATGAACGGCCTGTGACAATTCAGGATATCTCAGCAGCACACAAATCTGGACTTGGATCTGGTGAGAGTTAATTCCCTCTCTGACGATATGCTCATATATGAGGTTATGCCATTCTGATATATCCAGGTGTCCTGGGGTACAACACCAACCAAGCAGTCATCTACGAAGTTCAAACTTTGCCAAAATTTCAACAAGGGTGAGACAAATTTTTTTCAAAAAAATTTAGCATCATCTGTTTCTATAAACAAGTGGTTGGACAGCTCAGGCTTACAGGCATAAAAACACTTGTATGTTTCAAGTTACCTTTTACACAAATTCATGAATACATAGAATTGTCAAGTTAGGTGCCAAACTTTTAGTCACAAAACCGAAAAAAATTAATTACCTGATTTAAGAACTAAGACTACCACCTCATCCTATAGCACTTTCTGTTATTAATTAAATACTATTTTTCATCAGTATATGTTTCATTTTCATATTATTTTTATCTCAATTCCTCTGCTTTCATGTGTGTAGCCAGAAGACATTAGAACACTTCTTACAAAATAACATATGCAGTGAGACAGCTGTAAACTTCTCTTAGGACAGTTTATACTTCACATTATCATTCCAACAGTTTATACTACACTTTATCTTTTCTACTTCCTTTTTCTTCTGAAGTTGTAAAACAAAGTTGAAGCCTTTTTTCATCCTTGTGAAAGTGATTAGATTATTTAGCCTTAGCGAACTCAAACCAGTTTTAAGTGGAGTTAAAAGATCAGAAGTCCTGTATTAGTCAAAGCTAAGGCTACATGAGTCTTCAGTTCAGCATTTCTCCACTTGACTTTCTGTTCTCAAACTAAATCTGATGAAAAATGCATGATGTAAAATTAAGGGTGCAATTTATTTACAATTCTAATCTAATTACAGCAGAAAGTGTGTTAGCAGCCTGACAGTCTTTTAAATTCTGCAGCATTATTACACTGAACAGATTGTATTAATTTTTAAATTAATTTCCATCAAAAGAATAACCATACAAGTAAAAATGTTATGAGTATGCTTGCTTTCAAATACTGAAACAAGTATTTAATGTTCTTCCTTAATTTAAATAACCTCAGTCTAACTGCAGTTAAAGATATTTGGTTGTTTAATATTGGGTCTGTTCCAATACCTGCAGTTCATTAACTATTTCATAAAATAAAGTTATTCTAAGACCTCAACTATTATCAAACTGAAATTCTTGAAAAAAACATTAAATTTACTAGTAATTTTTTCCTCAATATGTACTAAAGCCAGTATAAAATATTGTCTTGTTAAAAAATTAAAAGCTCACCTTAACTACTACATATGAAACTTGTCAAAATCCATTCCCACCTGTCTCCTAGCCTAAAGCCAACCAGCTTCAGGAAGACAAAAATTCCTTACCCCTTTACCCTCCCTAGATAAACTGCACACATTTGTAAAAAGCTCCAAGATAACCAACTCATCTTCAACTTGAAATTCTAAAAAGCAATCAAAGAATAGAAGTGAGAATTAGAACTAAAGCCCTTCTTAGAATTGTAGTCAGTCAAAAGACAGATCTAAAACACTTCAGTAATTGCCATACTTTTCCATTACTACTCCTACTACATACTCCACTGATTTAAAGAGGCTTCTACAGCATTTGCTTCTGTCAATCCCCATCTGTACATTCCTCAACAGTTTGACAACTACCAGTTCACAACCAGTTTCTGAAGGAAACATTAAACATCTGTCTGACCAGATAAACTCAAGGTCAGAATTCAACTTATACAATTTATTGCATACCCAAAAATAATATAAACCAAGCCAAGCAGTTTTATAACTATGTTTTCTGTCTGATTCATTTCAAAGAGGAAAAACATAAAAATTTTAAATACTGCCAAGTTGCTTTGTTTTCATACAACAATAAAAACAAAACCGAACCCCTAAAATTTTACAGGCTCTCCACAGATCTCAGAACTTTCCCTCTATTCCTTGTTAGAAAACAAAGCGCTAAAATTGATGTCAGTGAAATTGAAGCAAGTCTCAAAAGGTTCTGACGAATACAACACACAAGTCACAGCACCAGAAAGTTTTATTAGACCTACTTTTCACTGCCTGGTTTATAGCCCACATGGTCCTCAAAAATGATGCTAATCCCTGGGCTTCTCACCACCCCCACTTTTCCTGGAATCCACTTCCTCTTCACCCTTCACCCCAAGTATGCTCCTGGGAGCCCAAGAGCCTCACTGCCCCTGTTGCCAGCGCCTGGTTCTGCTGCCTGGCAGGGAATGGGGCACTGCTCCTGCTGCAGGACTGCACACACACACTCCAGCAGGGTCACCTCCCCTGGAGCTGCTCTACCCTCTGTCTTTAGCTTACAGAGATCTGACAACAGTAGCTACGTGGGCTGTGCCCTCTTTTTGGTTTTTGGTAGGGAAGGGGAAAGAAAGGAAACGTTTATCAAAACCAACAGATTGCATCTAGTGCATCATTCAGTTAATCAAGCTCAACTCAACCGCACTGCTGGATATCCGTGTTGCATTAACATCACACCACAACTTACAGAAAAAGTTTCACTGGTAGGAATTGACAATTACACGCTCCATAAACATAAACCGAAGTTGTAATGGAGAAGCAATCTACTGAAGCAAGACCAAAGATTAAGCGTGTTAAGCCCTTATCTCTACACTAATGACATAAAATTAACAGGGGGGAAAAGAAAAATGCTACATTGTCTCCTTCACAGGCCTGCGGCCTACAAACTAAGTAGAAGCAAAAGTCAGTAGTTAAGGTCCTTACGTTCCCATTTTTTTTCCCCAGAAAGACAACATTCTATATTCTCAGGTAGAGAGAATATTGGTAGCAAGAACAGAGAAGTAAAACAGTTACTAAAACCTTTTTAAAGCCATCTACTTTAAATTTATATGTTTGATGTCAGAGTTGTTTATAAATGCACAGACTGAAAATTAAAAAACAATTTTATGTCATCTTGTATCCTCCATGTGGAGGACTTGAGTACTTGCAGTAGATGTGCACATTATACTAAAACAACTGCTGAGTTTTTTGGTTTAGCCAAAAGTAACAAAATCCAACATACAGCTTTTTATGTTTCCTATTATTACGAATCACATAAAAACCAAGAATAATACGTGCATTTTTAGACAATGAGCATGAGCACAAAGACACCAAGCAAAGGACAGAGCAACAACATAACCACTGCAATTCTTGCAGGAAATCAGACCCAAAACTTACCAAAGCTCTTAAAAACATATTCCTCTAAACACTTTTAAAGACAATAGGCCATTATATTTGCACCAAAATCAAAAACCAATAAATTTTCTCTGCTGTACTTCAGAAATATAAGCAGCAGAAGGAGCAACACCATTTTATCTGAGTAAGATCATGTAAGTCTTGTTTTCTGCAGTGATAAGAAAACAACGGGAGAAACCAACATGGTCTGCATCAACTGCTTGGGTTTTTTTTCTCCTATCTGTTACCTAGACTTTTTCAGGGTCAAATAACAGCTCAGATATTTGTTATTATGCTTTGACTCAAGCACCAGTCACTATTACTCATTTCATGCAATCAAATCAAACAGTTCAAACCCCCACTCCCCAGATCCCTACATACCTGTCCTTGTAAGGTTACACGACTTCTGCCTTGCAGGTGCTGATTAGAAACAGAAGAGTGCCACGGATGGATCTGGCTTTGAGACTGTGCCCGAACGAGTTCGGATGATGGTGTCACTTGCTGTGGGGTTATGTGGTGCTCTAGGTCATGCTCTAAAACATGGCTTGTGCTATCCTGAACAAACGCAGAGTCATCAAACTGTGGCAGAAGGTCTTCCTGCAGGAGGTCATCCGGGTCAAGTCCTGTGAATGGTTCACTGTGAGTCTCCACTTGGTGAAGTAAGTTGTCATCTAAAGATGTAAAACCGTTGCTTTCGATAGGGTCAGTGAAATGGCTTATCTGAGAAGCAGAACCAGTGGAAGCTGGAAAATTAATATTCACAGGAGAGAGTTTTGAACTACTAAAGTTGCCCTGAGGATGCGCAGAATGCAACATTTGAAAAGTACTTGAATTCAAAGGTGTATTAGGATTCAACATGTGCTCAGTTGTTTCTTGCTTGGTCCCTGTTTGAGATGTAAAGGCATCGCTTCCAGTGAAGTCAGAGATAGAGTGTGTCTGCTGGCTAGTAGAAAGAGCTGTTGTAGGCTGAAGAAGGCTGGTAGGAGAAATGTGATTATTTGAGTAAGAATAAGGAGATGAAAATTGTTGACTATTACTGACAGAACATGGAGTAATAGTTGGGGACTGTCCATCAAAATTTCCTTCTTGATTCCCACAAAAATGTATTGAAGCACTTGCAGTTTGAGAAAACTGTTGAACGGACAGAGGCTGCTGTGAAGTCGATGGATTAGAAACTGAAGGTGGGTGGTTAACACTGACTCTGAGGGAAGTAGACACATTAACTTCCATGAAGTCTTTTGGCTGACTCAGAGCATCCTGCCCCGTGTTGTTCCTGCTTTGCTGCGGCCGTAGCGAGGCACACTGATGCTGTGGTTCATTAGCCTGAAATAAGGCAAAGTCATGGTGTGCTACAAAGCTTTTGTTTTGCTGCATAGACTGAGAATGTCCTTGGTGAAAAGGGGACCCATTTTGATTCGAAACACTTGTGGCAGTTTGATGACCCCACATAGGACTGCCATCAGCCACATCTGGAAACATCCCATTGGTCTGGTTTTGCGGATGAACTGGTGAACAATTGAATTGAGAGTGTGGTGATAAGACATTGTCAGCTGAGCTATTAAAAGACTGATTTACTGAGTGAAGCTTCAGTGAATCATACTGATTCAGCTGATCAAACTCACTCATCTTTTGTTGATTTTGAGCATCTTGCACATGGTTCAATGAGTCTATGTGCAAAGGTTCAAATTCTGCACCCAAATTCAATTCATCAACAAGTGAAACAGGTCCAGGTTGAACAAAGGCATCATCTGACAAACCTTCTAAGGTCTCACTAAAAAGATTGGCATCATCAAAAAAATCCATCATAGGATCAGTCATCTTGAGAGGTCTGTTCTGCTTTTGCTCTCAACTCCAAATGGAGTCAATTTTGTCTCTCTGCAGTGAACAGAAACAAATGACATCCAGCGGTCACCACCTTATCCAAGGCATGCCAACAGCCATTAGTGCTTCTGATGAAACATTCGTCTTCAAGTGTTAAAGCATCCTGAGAGAGAGGAGAGGGAAGAAAAAAAAGGAAAAAATTACTTTAATGACTCTCCTAATCCTTCCTTCCCCTTCCCAACACTGTTAAGGATATTTGATACTTTGTTCATAACATTACACTGTAGCTAAACCACAAATCAAATTATTTTTGCTTATACTTGATGCCCTGTGCAGGGTTTATAGTTTCTGTCCCTTATAAAAATATGTTTTAAATGTAATGGTTTCATTTGTTTTATTCACTCAAAGCACAGTTTTAGATTCTCTTTGGTCATATTCATTAAAACTACCAAATTGCATGAGAATTGTTTTTTAGTACTCCAGGATTAGATTTTTTTTTTTACAGCAAAGAAATCATATACTACATAAGAGCTATACAATAATTCTGTATGTTTAAACAAAAAAATCTTAAAAAGGTTGGAAGCTACATTTAAGTCAAAGCCACCTTAACTTCATTAGGAAAAACTGGGATACTTTGTTTCCTCTATCTAAGTTGCATTAAGTTTGTTCACAAGAAACTGTATTTTATCCCACTTAAGACATAACAGACTCTTCTTTGAAGGAAAGATGAGACTGAATACAATGATACAAAGAAAACACAAAAAGAAGTAGCTGTGGTTCAAGGGAGTTTGCACACCTAATTTTGAAACATTTGAAACTATTTATTCATGGTATCACTGAGTGATCACCAATTCACTGATTTGAAATCAGGGATTTAAGGAGAGTTGAAAAGTGTGATTAATTTAACTTTAGCCTTAAAACTCCCACATTTATAGTGTAATCAAACAGAATGGGAAATGAATGAAAATGTGTTCCTGTTATAATCTACCTCCCCAGATAAATAGTAGCCCTGTAGAATAGGGGAGCAATCACTTTAAATGAGCACCTTAATGGAATAATTATTCCTTTATCCTGTCAATACATATGTCTAATTAAAGAAAAAAAAAGGAAAAAAAACTAGCCACAATTTAAGTTCCTGACCCTCCTAGTAAAGCTCATCTTCAATTGCAATTCCTCATTAATGAATTTTCCTCAGAACGAGTATAAGATCCTTCCAGAAATGAACACCCTGTAAGTCTGAAATATTCTCTGATGGAAAAGGTTCCTGTTGAACCTACAAAGACCAAGCTACATTCTGGCAAGCTGGTGAAAACCCGTTCTGCATGTACTCCTAGACCACTGACGATGGTGTGACCATAATCAGAACAAAGCCAAAAATCAAATTAACAGATCTCCTTTAGGGTTAAGTATATGAAACTTCTGATCTATACAGAGAAAGGACAGATGGATCCTGTATCATCCTGAAATACACCAATCAAGTATGGATTATGTGAGTGTCAGTGAGTCTAGAGAACAAGCATATCAAAGAAGTGACAGAAGCTTAAGGAGATGACAGCTTAGCACAGCAAAGTAGCTGTGGATCCCAGATCATACATGTGCAAGCTACTGCTTAAAGCTGAGGTCTCCCAAAGTCCCAAGATAAAGAAAGCATTAATATAAAATAGACCCCATTATCTTCTAACACTGATTGTCTTACGACTAAAAGCGACATAATGATGACTTTCCCAGTATGAAATACCTTCCAATAGATGACAAACAGCAGCGTCCAGGTAGAAGGTCTGGCATGGGTTATAACATTGCTAATATAATGATATGTCTGTTTATCTCAACTCAAAAGATAAGTCAGGAGAGAGCTATTTTAGCTAAGAAAAAACCAACTCAGATTAAGTACAAGGCAAAAATACTGTAGACACAGAACATATGTAGTTCAAGAAAGATCCACCTGAGGAAAGATAAGATGGAAATTATGGTAGCTATTGGTAAAATGTCATGTTCCAGTCTATCAAGGACTACTGCTAAAAATCTCGAATTTGAAGCCTGTATCAGTAAATTTACAAACTGAGTCTGAGAACAGCTCAGCAGACTGCACACAGCTCCTTGGTTATGCCCACAGATAAACTATATTTCACCACGATTTGTAAGGAAGCTGTGCTGTCTTTGCTAACTGGACAAAATAGAGGGGAAAAAAAAGAGATATTCCTTCCATCTTTAGCCATATAGATACAATAGGATATACAATTATCAACTAGTACACATGCTCTTGAGATTAACTGTAGAAGCCTAGAACTACTCAACAGCACTAAAACAACCCTGTATTGAAAAAACAAATACACCAGCCAATCTCCATGTTTTACTGACTGTGTCCCTCTACAGTAAGGAGGGGGGAAAAAAGCCTCCAGAACAGCTGGAATCACTGCAGCACACTCAGATCTGTTCTCACAGAAATTTACTTATTGGCTCAAAAGCCAAGAAACACTTTCCATCTTAGTTTCTCCTACTTCCTTTCAGCATAAGGAAAACAAAAGAGGAAATAATGAACAAATAATCTGAACTGTTCTTTTAAAATGCAAAGGTTTTATAAATCTTAGCAGGTATAAACAGGAAATCCAACCTGAAGATGCCAGCTTCACTTCAAGGATCCAAGCAAGTTGGATAGCACAGATGAATTTCCAAACTGAGAAATCTGAAGGCTAGATACATGACAAACCATTCGCAGCTAATTAGATGAGCATAAATTTGTCATGAAGAAAGCTTCTCTGCAAAGAGGAGATTCTGAAGTGACATAAAAACTCCTCAAAAAACCAAACCAAAACAAAAAAGACCTCAACAACCAACAACCCAAACCTCTTTTGGAAAGAATACCACCATAGATAGCCTGAACACAACTCTGTTGCAAAGGGAACTTGGGTTTTGACCAGGAAAGTACTTTTACCCATAGTGTCCAAGGAAACTTCATGTCAGTCTTATAAGACAGAAGAAAAGGAAAACAAGATTTATCTTACAGAACACATCAAAAAAGACTGAATTCATACAAAAACATAAAGGAACAGATACCAAATTTTACTCTCAAAACCTGAAGTGGGGGTAGCAGTAAAAGGAATATAAAAAAAACTTTGGATGTGTTTTATTTCATTATATATTTATTTCATTGCATTTTTTACTACTTTTGATGAAGTGACAACAGAAAATGAGCTATTCAAGTTAGAAGCAAGTAAATCAGGTGGAGCTTAAGCACTTTACCAGATATCCACACTTTCATACTTTGATACATGAGGTAGCACTGCTTCACATGGCTGAAGTGCATCAGTACCCCAGATTAGAGAAATCAGTGATTTTGGTGGCCATTTTTCTCAAAAGAAGTTGAAATTATGGCTATCCAGACAAGTAACAGAAGCCATTTCAGAGAGAAGCTAGGGACAAGTTAGCAGACACAAGGAATTAAAACAAGTCATAAAAGCAAGACATAAGAGAAATCCAGACTACAGGAAGAGGACACAGAAGGGGTAAACACAGAGTCATAATAGGGAAGAATTTTACATTACATGCAAGCAGAGGGTTTAGTTTTGGGGATTTTTAGGGAAGCAATGGAAGCAGGCATAACAAGAAATCTGCCAAAGAGATTGAAAAAGTCACTGTGCTTGCTAAATTCTATGTAACATACAACAGCATGACAGCTTTGTGGCTTGCTATGATTTGCCATCTATTAGTAGATGGAATACTGTGTCAAAAGAGGTGCACAATACAGCATGGTAAAACCCACATTCTCAAAAAACTGATCACTTCTGCACAATATTAAGAAATAAGAGACATTCCCTCCCCAGTATTAAGACAGTTACACTATCATTACTTGTCAGATTTTAACTGAAGCTTTGGCCAAGTTCAAAAAGCTGAGTTAATTAAATAATACAGAAGTTACTTCCCACTGATGCGCCAATATAAATTACATTCTATCACAGATTTAAAGATCAATGTACATGTTAAATTTAAAAGGCACCGAGGGACATAATTTCCTCAAAATCCCAGTAATATAGAAGACTAAAAAAGAACATTTAGTAGATACAAACTCTTTTATTCCCTAACAGAAAGGAGTAAGAGCTTGTACTCGAGTGCCAGGGTATCTGTAGCTGAATATGGATTGAAAATACACTTTTTCTCTTATTGTTATCACTAAAATTTGGATAAAACTTGGTTGGGTAGCCTGTTTCATTAAATCAAAACCTACACATCCGATTACATATACACATATGTGTTATTTTAGATTAAAATTACTTTTCATTGGTATGCATTTCTAATTACTTTTGAGTAATAAGCCAGCCCTCTAGTAAAACCATACCCTCAACATACTAATTTTGTTTAGAATTCTGTTTCTGCTACAGGGTTCACGACATCATGCTAAATACTCAAAAGATCAATCAAGTAGCTTGAATTTTAATTTGATGATTATGAGATTTGAAGCATATGGGCTTAAATTAATTTCTCAGAAGTAAGTTCTAGTCCATGGCTAGAGTTCCAGCTCCAAGTAAGAGCACAGAACTGGAGCAAACTGGCTTGTGTGTGCTTGTCAGACTAATCAGAGTGTCTGTAACCATACCTACACTGGTTCTGCTTGCACCAAACACCTCATGTAACTGTTTCCCTTCCTCTACTCCCCAGCCATGCACAAACTCCCTTCCTCCACCTCTCTTCCTTTCTTGCAGGTAGCCTCTGGGAAATAAATATAACAAATATAAATCAAGGTTTGTAGAAGGAAAAAAAAAACCAAACAAAACCATCAGTAGCTATCTATTGTTAAGGCTGTTAATGGAATTTCAAGTCAGTCAACATAACAAATGACAGTTTACTTGGAAAGAAAATCCATCTTCCAATGCAACTGAAGACAAATTTCTACCATTCTCAACCAGCTCTGCCTTCACTGTGAATGGGAAAACTTTTTTATTGAGAACAGCTTGGCTTAAGTTGGATAGAGCAAAACCACCTCAAAGAGAAAGTGTATCACAGAATTCTCTGTATAAAACAACATGGTATCAAAAAGTCCCACAGCATATGCTTAGGCTACTTACTATTCTTCTTTAAGACATCCATTTTAATTTTCAACTCACAGTAAATTTATGAAGCCTCAAATTGATATTTCAGTAAGCTATACTTAATATATGGAGAGAAGACATTATAACAAATTGTGTAACATATGAAGTAAACTTCGCTGTTTTCTTTAGAGACCTACAAAAATTAAAAACACCGGTAGCTTTTTTAAAAAGTCGTATTTTCTAGTGAGCCTTTGTGGTTTTTTTCTACTACTGTTTTGAAGTGCAGGTGTATGTAATACCACAAAGTTTCTTCAGAGTAAATAAGTCTCAATGTTACTGAGAAAAATTGTTGTTGTTTGTTTGATTGCACAAAATTCAGACCCTTTGCTTTGGTTGCCTTCCAAGTTGGAATCACTATTTTTCCGAAACTCCAAATTCAAAAGCTGTTTGGCAAGATGCATGGTTAAAGGCCACAGAACTGTCTATATCAGAAAATTACTCTCAAATCACAGATCAATTTATAAATTCTTTACCTATACACCACTGTTTCTCTATCTATAATACTAAGAGTTAGTGATTTAATTAGAGCATTAATACTTAGATATATGAATTCCAAAGTTTAATTATTAGCTTCAGTCAAAATCAAAAGCTAGCACAGGCACCTAACAAACCCTACACTGTAAAAGTTCCAGATAAACCTTTAAGTTGCTGAAATCTTCTAAATTAAAAGTATATCACAAGACATTTAAGAAAATGGCCCAAGTCAAGATAAAAAATACTCTTACCCATGAATATAGAACACATCTCTTTAATGAACAATTAAGAAGCTCAGAGATATGTTTTAAATCCAGATTGATACCTCATCATCAGAGACCTGAAAATGAAGCATGGTAAACAAGTCACACAATAACCAACTTCAGGAGTGTACATTCAAATGCAATAGATGAAACTCAAAAACTCACTAGATATCATGAAACCAAAACCACCAGAATTAATACACAATCACCAGGAGCCATAATTTTGTAAGTGTCTGATAAATAGGTACATATTTATTTTGCAGGACCACTAAAAATAACCCAAGTCTACAAACCTCTAAGGATGAAGGGTAGTCTGTGACAATACTAAAGGTTTAGGGCACTTTATGAAACAATGGAAGTACTCAAAACAAACAACAACAGAAAGAAAAGTGTTGAGGTTAGGTTTTAAACCTGTCAGTCTGAGAAGCCCTGAACATGTCTTTTAACAGCAGTGTGCTGCTCCACAGTGACAAATGGACTTCAATGGGAACTGACACTGCCTTTTAGGGAGAGAATACCTGCATGGCAGTTGATGCATGGCAGAATGGCAGTTTGATCCTATTCCTTGCCTTGACAGTAGGTAGAGGAGCTCAATTTCAAGAGGCTCTCTTTTAATCTGAAAGGGGCTTCAAACCATTAGAAAGTTTAAGGGAAAATGTGCATGGGAGGGGAGTTTCTAGTTTCTCTGTTAAAAAAGCATAGGAAACTCTAACATTAAAAGACAGACAAAAAGTTTGTATATGAACTGATATTCTACACCAGTGTGTTTTTCCATTTCAAAACCATCATCGTTCTGTCCAAGGCACCAAGCACTCTCCAATTCCAATACAGTTTCCTCTCTCTGCAAATACAGTTTTGTGATGCCAAACTCTTAAACACCTTTGCACAACTATTAATGCCATTCAAGCTTTAAACTTTATTAGAAGATAATTAGTATGTATTACTGCATTGAGAAGCAGATTTTAACACAATTATTTCCTCTCCCTACATCTTTGAAACAACGCTTTAATGTATGTGGAAGATATAAATTGGTTATAGCAGCTACCAAATCCTGCAATGTTCCAGTAAAAAAAAAAATCTGGTACTAATTTGGTACATAAATTACTACATTTATCTGTGGCTAGCACAGGTTCTTCCCGTGGGAACATTTTGCTATATTTCATAAACAAGATAAAGTTTGGATGTTTTGCAAACAGTTTCTCCGGATTGAGTCAGTTCGGGCTTGGCCAATTGGGCCTAGGGGGAGGTCTCGGGCTGACCAATCTGGGGCACTTCTGTAGACTCTATATATATGGAATTCAAAACAATAAAGTGCCTTTTCTCCTCTCTTTCCTTGTCTGAGAACTTGGGTCAGTCCTCAGCTAGCCGCTCAACAGCGACATTTATCCTCCTTTTATTATTCAGTAACTTCCCAAGTCTTATCCCAAGGTTGCTAAACTGTCTCTGCAATAGGGATCCTCAGTGCAGAGAGGTATTTTTCCAAAATCCGTAAGAGATAAGCATGTACCCAAACACCTAGGGGAAAGTTGCTAAATACATCTATCTTTGTTTATCATCTATGTGAAGTGATAGGAATTTTGAATCAAACAGCCAGAAAACTCGCTCTAGATGCTTTCTTTTTCTGTACTGGAAATCCCATCATAAAAATAGAGTTCCTGTCATGCACAAGTCCTCTTCAAATCCAGAAATGAGAATGGAGTTTGAAACTATTTAAGTTTCTATTCTACGCAATATTTTAATTTATTTTTTGTGCCTAAATCACTGTTTATTTAAAAGTTCTGTATTGGCTAAATAAAGTTAAAGTATAAAGGTTTTTCAACATATACACTAATTGAATGGAGGCATTCAAAAAATCATTATGTGAAAAAAGAAAAATTGCAAACTTGCAATCAAGTAATTTATGCTACCTGTAAGAGTTCAGCAGCAAAAAAAGAAACCTAATTCACCTGTAACTACCATATAAGACAAAAGCTATCTTAAGTTCTTGGCTATCCAAAACAGCTCTGTATCCTTCCTCAACTAGATTGTTCTTGAATCCTCAAAATAAAAAGAAAAAAATATGCTTCTTACTCTTTCAGTGTCCACTTGCTTGAACAGCTTCCAATATGGAGACAATTGTGGAATACTTAAAAGTTTGAAAAATCCTACATTGAAAAGAAAAAAAAAAAATATATAACTAGATATACATTCACCAGGTCTGCAATACATTATTCTAAATGTGAAATAGAACAAATACTTCAGACAGCAGAAGATTAAGCAATGATTGTTAGACAAAGTACCAAAGAGAAACCTACACAAAAGGAACTTAGAGCTTTCATAAGCTCCAAAACAGGATCTATCTCCATATATTTTCACATAAGATATATTGCATGTTTTAATACTTTTAAATATACATATATACATATATATGTATCTGTTAAGCGTGATATGTTAAAAAAACTATTCTGTTAAGATCCCTTTCTTGGGAGGAGGTCTTAAGGCTTGCTTTTAAATCTTGAATTGGTAAAATTAACTGATATACAATAAAAGTTACACTTTATTCAATAGAACCAGAAGTACATTTATAATAAACATGCCTAGATCCATATTAAACTATCTTAGAAAGTTTTTTAAAATTATCTTTCACAATCCAACTAATATAGTATTTTCATAACATAATGAAAGAAAAATACACATTTCCCCAAGCACACGTGGATTTCCTTATGTTTCTTGACGAATTTCTAAAGTATTACTATTATTAACAAAAAAACGTGAACAACAGTATTTTGCTTATTTCTCTAAATATCTGCAGGAGGGGTCAGAGCACAGAGCAGGCTCTGCTCAGCGGTGGTGCCCAGCAATGGGACAAGAGGAACAGGCAGAACTGATGCCCAGGAAGTTCCACCTGAACATGAGGAAGAATTTCTTTCCTGTGCAGTGACCGAGGACTGAACAGATTATCCAGAGGGTGTGGAGTCTCCCTCTCTGGGGATATTCCAGAGCTGTCTGGACACAATCCTGTGCCTGTGCTCTGGGATGACCCAGCTTGAGCAGGGAGATTGGACCAGATGAGCCACTATGGTCCCTTCCAACCTGACCCATCCTGTGAGTCTGTGATTCTTATTTTGAACACTAGACCACAGATTTTTATACATGTTAGTCTAACAGGAAATAAAAAGTTCATTTCAATTAGCTGAGAATAGCTACCCAAGATTTACAGAAACATTTGCATTAAAAATCAGAAAAAAACCTTTTCATTTTCACATGTGGCCTAAACCAAGATTTCATTACAAAACGTCAGAGACAGAAAACTTCAGTGCACAGTCCTCTTTCAATTCACAATCTGATAATACGCTATCTTCCAATAATTCTCATGTTCTAGCCTGATAAGCATCTCTGTGAACTGCTGCAAGTTTATAACCTGGAAGTACCAACTAGAACAATGCAAAGGATTGTGCCTGTTTTACAGATGCCTATGGATCCTGATTGATGAGTACAGACAGCAGCTGTGAAGACTTGACATTGACAGAAATCTGCATTGGGAAAAAAAGGAGCACAATTTCAAGTCTTGACACTGCCAGATTAGGATATGCCAGTACTTTACTGAACAAAACAGGTTCAGACATCCCACTCTACACTACATTTACTGGCATAAGGAGTTTCATCTATATCACAGGTCTGTCTCATTCAGAGGGAGGCTGCACACAAGTTTTCTGTGGTTTTTGGTTGTTTTTTTTTTTTTAACTGTTTCTAACAAGATTTGATATGAAAGATTCCTAAGAGAATTCCTCCCAGGCACACATGAAGCAAGACGCTCTGAGTTGACAATTTGTTCAGTACACTCTTCTTAAATTAGGAAGTCAATTAAAACTAATAACTCCATCAAAACATGATTTTTCATCTTGTCTCATAGTTTCCAGCACAGTCAGGACATGTTCCTGAATTCATCTGTAAGATACACAGACTCCAGACAACTTTTACTGTGACATCAATACTCTGTCACAAGAGTCTGACAGTCAAAATGGACTTCTAAAATACCTCTTCAGTTAAATGGGACAATTCTCATCTGTTTGTCAAGAGTATTTCTGTATTAATTCTTAGGAACTTAAGTAAAAATCTGTCTCTGAAGCTAAATTTAAGTTTAGCTTCTGAAAAACAGCAAAAAAAAAATCTTTGAAGAACTACATGCTGAAACCGTATTACATGGACTCAAGCCCACTGTCTTACCTAACACTGTTTTTAATGTAGGTGGAAGCCATAACTACAATAGCTTCACTACTGGGTAATTGAAAACAAAAATATATTGCATTGATGTCTCGGATTTCCGATAACATATGGAATATCAGATGGGCAGACTTTCATGGCACTACACCAATGAAGTCTTGCTGAAGCTTAAAAGTTCCTTCACTAGGATATTAAGTATCAAATGTAATAAAACCATTTCTCTTCAAAAACCATTTACAGAACAGAATTTGGAGGAATTCCTGAATGTCAGTGACCAACATAAAAGAGTGAACCAACCTTTTAATACTGCTCATGCGGTACAAGGAAAAGCGCCCAAGAAAATACTGCAGACGGAAACAATTTGGTAACCAGAGTTACATTTTCTAATATGACTCAGATAAAGAACAAAGTCAAAATTACTGTTTGTCTCCAGAAAAAAGATGGGAACGTTTTTCCATCTTCCTGCAAATTCTAACTGTTGATTCAAGATTAAAACAAAAATATATCTTCTACGAAGAGAAAGACGCATGTACACTACCAGCTTAAAGACATTAATATTTGGCAGTTCCTGAGTAATCTGCAAGAATGAAGCTGAAGATCTTAACACATCTGTTCACTGACAGATACCGTATCATACCTATGTACTTTTGCTGAATTCTGTCTTTAAAAAAAATTGCTTCCTACCTTGTAACTTAGTTCTTGCAGCTTAGTAAGTGAATGTAATGTAAAGGCAGCTCTGACAGTGGAACTTGGATCCAAGGTGCCTCCAAAAGTAGCGTTTTAATTGATCACTAAAGCTCACTATTGGAGGTGGCAGAGTATACATCTGAATTCTATCATATATACACATTTTGAAAGTACTCCTAAGGTCCTAGTGTTTCTGAAATCAAGACAAATCCTCATTAACCACACTGTTAAAAACATTTGATTTGGAATTGGTCTTCTGCAAGTTTTCAACACTGCAGTTACTCATAAACATGGTCACTGCAAACACCATTCTACTTTTTTGTTGTAACACTTCTAGAAAAAATACTGCTTAAAAAACTGATCTCTCCTCCCTGCAGTCCTGTAAATAAGAAAGTTGTGTGTTCAGCCTGTTTGACTTTTGTCCAGCTTACTCTCACATTTATGAACTGGCCACAGATTAAATATGAGACTCTTGCTACTCCTTCAGCCAAAGCAGTTCTTTTGCAAATGCTTTTCAATTGCTATTTTATCAGCAACCAATAAACACTTCTTAGCATGACAATTTCTTTTGCTGACGGGGAAAGAGAATACTTCAACAATATAATAATGTTAACTATCAATTCTTGAGGGTTTGACTGAATAAACAGCTGGTTTCTCCATCATCCATTCCTGTGTACACAGATACCCCACATTCCTGAGGCACCACTTCTGGCTACAGGAAGAGCACTGGGAAATAGAATGAGGACACTATGGGAGCCCAAGAAAGTGTGAGATTTCAAAGTGCTCATTAAGCTCACCGCTCCATGGTTTGATAGAGCCAAGACCACTAAAAGGACACTTCTAGATAAGTCAGTGGATGAATATAAAGTACTGACAAAACACTATGGGTTAGGAAAGAATCTGGGTGCTAAGGGTTACCGAACTTCAGTTAAAACACAGAAGTGTTTCAACTGGATGATTTATAAACACAACTACCAAGCATTACTGAGAATTTAGTTCAGATATAATGGTGGAAAGAAGCAGAATACTGCAATCCTGTGATGAATAGGATATGCTATTTGACTCCACACTAAATTGCATGAAAAGTATCAAGGAAATATGATGATGCAGTATTTGGGCATTTCTTTCTACAAGACTGATATAGATGAAAAAAAATGCACTGTAAGAAATCTGAACGCATATAGTATGTAATTGTCCAGCTTACCTGTACTTTTGAAATGTCTGAAGGATACACATACCATAAAAAGAGGGAATATTTTTATTGGAAGATACATAAAAAACCCCCTTAAAACTAACCTTATAAACCAAGTGAGAACAAATGTGCATCCACTTACTTCATAGGTTCCACAAAAAGAGGCAATTTTAAAGCGGTGTGTCAGTCTTTTGTGTTTAATCTGCCTGCATCCTTAACTTATCTCACTCATAAAAGGACACAAATGGAAATTACTTGGTTTAGGGTCTCTACAGTCTCTCACTAGTGGTTCATGTCATACATCTTTTAGATAACACCACTAAGAATACTTTTTAAAAACCACACTGTGCTTTCATCAACATTTGTCCATGACTGAATCCTTGGACTAATCTTCAGGAGCATTTAGCCTGAGCAGCTTATTTGAAATGAGAAGGGGCTGAGATTCCTCAAAATTCTTGAAGAACTGTAAGACTTCAAATTCCACTTCTTCTTACAGTAAAAATGATAGCCTTACTCTGAGTGGCATAAATTACTATAGCTTCATCATGAAAAGCAGCATAAACTTGTATAAATAGAACTATTTGGTTAAATGCAAACAAGCAAGTTAGCACAAAGTAAACCAGCACAGATGTGCTGTAACTACTTAGGTGCCTGCCCTTGTCATCTTATAAATGCAAAGTAAATTGATGCAGCGTACTCACTAATGGGGAAAGAAAAAAAGCTATATCACATTTACTTGAGGTTAGATAGTTCACAAAGGCCATTAACCACAGAGTTGCTGATATCTGAAGTTCACATCCTACCTTCCCACTAACTTCTCCATGTGCCCATGAGTTATACAAAGGGCCTGGCACACTGATCCCCGAATTGATTAACATTCAAGAACATGTATGTTAATTTTTGCTCTTTGGTTTACACCATCTGGGCATTGAAGTCCATAGCATTCTGGAAGCCTCATCTGACAAATGCAGGAAGAATGAAAAAGTCATTATTAGTTACAGGTATAAGGTGTTGAGGCGGTGTAGAAACTACTAAACCCAAAAGCTACTAATTGCTACTCTTTCTTTAACAGTTCACAAAGTCTAAGATAAGAATAATTATTGATTTGAAAATATTTACCTTGTGAAACTAGCAAAAAGTTCATCTGTGCAACAATAAATTAAAATTCAGAGATAGGTTAAAAATCCAGATTTTGCTCAAAAATGACTGAATATTAATATTCTGCCTTGAATTATAAACATATTTATAACTGCATCCAAATGATTACATGTAAAACAAGGTGAAATAATTAGTTTTACCTCACACCTGCCAACTGGGAACTTGATGGTGTTGAATGATCCAGGTTTAAAAACAGTTGCAGTGAGCTCTTAGGAGAGACAGGCCTAGTTCTCCTGAGAGAGGAGGGTTACTTTTTAAGGCTACTTCTTGAAGTCTCAAAAAATACACAAGAGAACCAGAATCCCTATCCTGACACATAAATTGTTACTTTGTCCCTCATGACCCCGAATTGTAACACTGAAGGGTTCAACTCTCTTCTACATAATGGAGGGAAACAGAGCTGTGTTTTCTCCCACTGATGAAGTTAAACGGCTATCATGAACTGAAGGAAGTTCTCAGCTGCTAAAGAGTCAAGGCACTTATGATACAACAGTGAAGAGAGTAAACCTTTTCTAACAAACTGAAAGTATATGCATCAACCTTGCTGTCAAAGCTATCCAGCCAAAATGAGAGAATTCAGAATCCTTTCCACCTGTTTTTTATCCCTGCTCATCAAAATTTGTGTGTAAAGAAGGAATGAAGAGGTTTTAACATTTCACTGTGTTAAGCCTCAGTGGGAAATGTGATAATTTCACCACTTCACTAGAATAAAGATGCATGCCACCAGCCCACCCAGTGCCATCTACCAACAGTACTGAGCTGGCCTCAAAATCCTCTCCTTGTCATCTCCAGAGGACATCAGCTTGCAGCCGCTACCTGGAAAACGCCAGTCCGTAAATTCCAACCCTGCACTTTGACAGCTAAATCCTCTTTTAAGCCTCCACCCATGCAGTGGGAACCTGTGGCCATGCACAGCTAGCTCTCCTCACCCGAGAAATCTTGCAGCTGAGAAGGACAGCAGACTGCAAACCCATCTCCATCTCTCCCAGACACACCTCACCCAGTGTCAACCCTCCCCTGCCATCTTCTTTTCCCTTGCTCCCACGTTTCCTGCTGTGGTCGATCCAAGCCAGTGGGCTGCCAAACTCAGCTCCTCTTTTCCTTACAGCTTTGCTTGCCCTGGGAAATTATTTTAATTCCTCCCTCTGCCCACCTCTATTATCTTGTGTGCCGAGAAGCCAGGTCTGCCATGCCCACTTTTCTGCCTGGGAGGGTCTGCATCCCCTTCCTGCCTCGCACTCGCTTCCTAAAGGACAGAAGGTGGCCGGGGACATTCTTGCCCTCCCCACCTTCCTCCACCCAACCCTTTTCACCAATTGCCACCTCCTCGCTGGGGGAGAGGGACATGCAGCCTTTTCCTCTGACTTCCCTAAGGAGACCAGCCCTCTTCCCTCAGCCCTGCCATCTTCTTACCTGGAAGAAGGCAGGACGTTCAAGCTCTCCCCGACTCCGCTACCCGGGAAGGCCCAATTCCTGCCCTCAAACTTCGCCCCCACCCCGGGCGCCGCGGGTGGCGAGGACCGCATCCCGGGGCGCCTCCGCCGCCTCCATCCTGCCCGCTCCACCCGCACCGCCCCCGGGAAAAGCCTCGCCTCGCCGCCGCCCCCCTTCCTCCTCCAACCTCCGCCGGCGAGGTGCGAGGGGCCGGCGCGGAGCCCCGCGCCCGGCGGTGTCGGCGAGGGGCGGAAGCGGGCGGGGGCGGGGGCGGCGGCGGGGAGAGCCCGGGTGCCGAGCAGGCCGCGCCGCGCCGACCCCGGCGGCAGCAGGGGCGGGCAGGGCCGGCGGGGCCGCCCGGTGTCTCCGGCACCTGGAGCGCGGCCTGCCCGTCCCTCCGCACGTACTCACCGCCCGGTTCGCCATTACGGAGCCGCCGCCGCTGCCCGGCAGGAGGCGGCGATGCCCCGCGCCTGTGACAGCTCCACGCCGGGGCGGGCGCGGGCGGGCGCGGCGGCTTCCCCTCCCCCGCGGGGATTCCCCCCGTGTCCCCCCGCGGGAGCCGGCGGGCGAGGGCGGCACTCACCGTGCGGTGTCGCAGGCCGGCGGGCGGCGCGGGCGGCGCTCGGCGCTGTCCCCGCGCCTCTCCCCGCTCCTCCCCGCGGGCGCTGCGCGGGAGGGGCCCCGCGCGGGGGGGGAGCAGGGGGGGGCGAAGTTTCACTCGCTCCGCGCCGCGACCCCACCGGCCCCAGCGACCCCGCGGGGACGGGCTGGGGGGCGCATTTGCATATTTGTCACCCCCGCCCTGATTGGCCGCCCGCGCGGGGGCCGCCGGCGCGCGCTGACACGGCGGCTGGGCTCGGGAGGGAGGGAGGGAGCGGCGTGAGGGGAGGAAGAGGCGGGCGGAGCGGGGACGGGGCGCGGGAAGGGGCGTGCGCGGGGCGGGGATGCGCGGGAGGCGGAGAGGGGAGACGGGAGCGTGCGAATTTCCTTCCCGAGACACCTTCGCCCTCCCGCCGCAGCCCCCGCGGGAGGGGCGGCCCTGGCGGGGCGGGGGCGGGCGGCGCGGAGCAGATGAAACGCTGCGTGCGGCGGGCTGGGCACATCCAATATGGCCCCTGCGCCGGGAGAAGCCAATCCCGGGCGCGGTTACTCCGGAGGCTCCGGCGAGGCCGGGCCGGGATGCGGGGCAGGCCCCGGGCGGCGGGGGGAGCGGGGATTTTCCCTGGGAAAGGGAAACTTGGCGTTCCGGCGCGTTTCCGCGAGGCGCTCACGCAGCCGCCGTGGGCGCCCCGGCCGTGCCTCAGGAGGAGCGCGCCCAGCGGCGCAATGCCGCCTTCGCTCTAGGAAATCACGGCGGCGCGTTTGACAGCGGCACGGGGGATGGGGATTGTTAGCAAGGCTCTCACTCGCTCTCTCCCTCTCCAGGCACAGCCTGTGGGCCGGCAGCTCAGTTCGTCTGACCCCTTGCTGGCATCACCAGGGCTTCCACTGAAAGCCAAGCGCTTGCAGGGAGAGCAAGGGGAATTCCCGCCTGTCAAAGGCAAAGGTGGATGCCAGGCAGGGCGAGCGTAGCCTCAAGGTACACCGTATCAAACCACGCTGGAATACATTTGTTGAACATGCTAACAGGGCGCGTACATTCCAACAGAGCTAACTAGAAGCCTTTTCTTTTACATAATACTTTTTCAAACATAATAAAATGAAGCACGATAAACCCCAAGTATTGATTTCAAGATCAAAATTAAGAAGTAGCCATTGCAAAAAACTGTTATCTGAAATAACTTTTCCTTTTGAAGTATCAAGCTACAAAACTGTTACAGGACTCATTTCCCTGTAACAGGACAACAGAGCAAAAAGCTCGAGGAGCTTCTAGCATGGTTGAAGTGAGAAACCTTGTTGGGTCTTGCCTGCACCTTTATCTACAGTGGCAAATAAACAGAGGAAGGGAAAAAAAGGGGGTGAAAAAAAAAAACTAATTTAGGGAGGCAGTTACATAACTCTTGTAAGTTGACCTAAAGACTAAACTAAGGATTCCATGACTACAAAAAAATACAAGAAAATTCCTGGTCAGAGTTATGTACACTTGGATATTGTGCCTGTGTGGACCACATGCACAGAGACAATCAGAAATCTCATCCTAAGTCTTCCTTTCCTTGCTAGCAGGGAATTAGGGATATACTTCTGGTTCTCTCCAACCTGTTGCTTCTATGGTTAGGATATAATTTAGGACAAATTTTGTCATTATACCAAGTGTCAGATTTACTGTGTATCTTATATGCTCAATTACATATTGTTAATATATTATTTGATTTCAGAGTTCCTGTGTACCTCTACTGAGATTCTGGTACAAGCATAAGGTAGGTTCTTACTCAGCATTAGTTTAGGGGACAAGCCTTTAAGCAAACTACTTCAATGTTTTAGCTTTACAGTACCTTTATCTTTCTCCTTATCTCTCAGTTCCTTCATGGTAAAAACTTTAATCTTCCTCTCAGACTATTCAAAAGACTGATGTTAATATTTATGCTAAACTTTCTGTATTAAATATCTTTTTAGACTTTTTTTTCTTTCTAATTTCCCTTTCTCTCACTAGCAATTGGGAAAAACTTCAAAAAATAAACATAGCTGTTTGGTTTTTTTTAAGTCCTAGTAGTCTCTGAATCAAAACTTTCATGTCTCTGCTCCTCTAGCCCCCATAGAGAAATAAGCAGGTACTCTAATGGAAAAAGGTGGTCTTCACCCTTTTATTAGAGTCAGCCAGCCAATGGTAGTACTTCCTTAATAAAGCTATCAACACCATTGTAACACTGTGAAGTGCTCTCAGCTGTAGATGGTGTGAATGGCAGTGTCATAAGTTAAGAGCACAAGCTTAGAATCATAAATCACATGAATGACCAAAAACAGGATCATGTGACTGGTTATTCTGCTGCTCAAAAGGACATTGAAACTCAGGAACACTTAATGTTTGAATGGATCCTTTTAGAATTTAGAAAACAAATAGGTTGCATAAATGTACAGAATTGAACAGTGATTTTTGATTTAGGCTTCATTGTCTTAAACATGTCAGTGTCTTATCAGTTTTGGAGATGCCTTTTACACAGTGTTAACTTTTATTTCCATCAAAACTTCTGACATTTTACATCACCACCCTGAAATCCTACTATTTTGAACAGTCATAATTTTAGAAAGTTTTATGCATTTTATGGTATGTTTCTTTTCTTAGCAGCACTGCTTCACAAAGTAATTATATTGTCTTGATCATAGTGTATTGGTGACTCTTTTGAAATGTTGGGTTTGGAGAGTGAAAGAATACCTTGTCCCTCCATTCCTTTTTTTTTTTCATAAATGTTTTTTTTCAGATGTCTCATGTACCACAGATTTAGAACACATGCATTTTTTAATGTTCTTGGCTCCCACAGAACTGTAGTGATTTATTCTGCCTTAGGATTTACCACGTGTGTGTCTTGTAACTCATTGTGGCTTATGGAGAGAGAAGTCCTGTGTACTCAAAACAAGGACAGTCATCCTTTATCCTTTTGTGAATGTGGAATAAAATTCTGCAACAAAAAGCTCTAACAGAGGAAATCAGTTGCTGTGCTTCCCTGTACTTTGATTATCCATGGAAGTTGCTACTATTGAGATATTGAGGTCAGGGCTCAAATGACCCATAGAATCATTTAGGTCAGAAAAGACCTCTAAGGTCATCGAGTGCAACCATTCCCCCAGCACTGCCAAGCCCACCACTATACCACATTCCTCAACACATCTACATGTCAAGTCTCTCTAGGGCTGGTGTCTCTACCACTTTCCTGGGCAGCCTGTTGCAATGCTTTACAACCCTCTCAGTGAACAGACTTCCTCATCTCCAATCTAAACCTTTTCTGGCACAACTTGAGGCCATTTCCTCTTGTCCTCGCACTTGTTACTGAGGAGATCTCCCCCACCTGACTACAGCCTCCTATGTTCAGGTAGCTGGAGAGAGCAATAAAGTTCTCATGCAGCTGAATGTGCTGCTGAGATTCTGCTGTTGCCACAGGGACTGCTTTGATCCTTCTCATTAGCCACTCTGTATGGCTTGCAAAAGCAGAGAGCACCTGTGTGCACAGATCGCTGCTGTCGGAGGAGCTCTCCCTGTGTCTTTGCTGATGTGCTCTAAAAGCCTGGTAGGGATCTGGGATGCAGGTGAAGATCTGCGGTGCCACACAAAACAAGCCCTTGCTCAGGTGTTCAGCTGCTCAGTGCGTTGCCTCTGCAACCTGCAGCATGAACGGGGAACAGAACACTTCCTCCAGGTAACTTCTGGAGCTGTTAACAACTCTGCGAGGTGAAGCTCTCTGCTCATATTGTTTTACCTCTGAATGTATTCAAAGTCACGTGTTCACATAGAGTTCACATTGGGGAGCTCTGCTTGTTTCGTTGTGCTGTTATGTGGCAGTTTGTGGGTTTGTGTGAGCTGGAATGAGCACTGGAACTCGTGCAGGGAGCAGCTATGCTGTGCACCTGCACATCTGAAACACTGCAGATGCAAAGGAAGTACCCGGAAGCAGATGGTTTCTCTCATGGCCTAGCAGAGCCAGATGTAAACCAGGATATCATTATAAATCTTTTTAGGTTGGGACAAAATTTAATCCTTTGACAGTGCTTGAGAACAATTGCATCCAATGATATAGATCAGAAAGAGAAGCTAGAATTCTGCATATAAACCTTTCATATTGTGATAAACAACTACAAATAAAGATCTGATTGCTAATTAAATGTGCAAATAATCTGCTTCGTAAAATGGAAATCTTTTGGCAGCTAGAATGTTCTACTTTTACTATGTCCTAAAAGTGTACCTGGCAGCTGGGTACTACTGGTGTAAATTGAGGAAACCTGCAGTTAAAGCATCAAAATGCTGATTTCGGAAACTATTTTTGTTGCTGTTTCCTCAAACACCTACATCTGTGTCTACTTACCACAATGACAGCTACAAGTACACTGTTAATTGATGAAACCAGGATGATAGTACTGAAATCTGTCGTGAAATAGGAGGCATGAAAGGAGAACATTATAAAACTGAGCTTGCTGAAAAATTATTTTTCTACCACATCATGTTTTTCATTAAAAAACTTTTAAAGCGTATTTTTGGGGTACTCCTGGCAGTGCCCAATTTTAGGTTTTGGCAAAGGTTTACTGCATTGTCTGTTAAAAAAACAGCAGTATCTTGGTAGGGTGAGGTCAGTTTGTGAATCTGGGCACTGAGATTTGGGAGTTGGGGTTTAAAGGGTAGTCTGTAAAGATCACTTTCAAAGATGAAGGGTGATACAGGACCTCTAGGCTTTTGTATTAGGAAGAAAATAGCTATTTAAGCCCAGCTGCAGGTTTTGATGACCAGGTAGAGCTCAGGTCAGCTGACTTTCTCTGGTCTCCATAAGGCAGTACTGAGGCCTCATTGCAGTTTTCTATAGAGTGATGTAGTGGGGGGAGTTTTCAGGGGAGAAAGAAATTTATTATAGCAGAAATTGATTATAGCTGTAGAAATGTGCTTCTGTATTGTTTCTAAAGTCCCGAAGAAGCCTGTAAGTAGCTTAAGTAATATAAAAAGGTGAGTGTTTTCAGTGCTGCTAGTTAGTGAGTAAGGTACTGGAAGTGAATGCAGTAGTCAGAGCCTTTTAAAAAATATCTATTCCCTTTTGTTGTCTTTATTTTTCTGTTCATTTTTATCTAGAGAGATGCAATAGATATTCGCTTACTTAATGGTTTTAATTGTAGAGTTTAGAAGGAATGTAGTGTTCTCTCTGAAGTTTTGTGCTGTTGGATACCTTTTACTAGGTTTTTTTACTGTAGGATTAACTATCTGTGTTTGTTGTCCCTGGACTGGCTTTAAAGGTAGTTGGAGTTGGGAACTGTTCTGTGATTTTAGGAAAATTTGTAGCAGTTTCTTAAATGGGGACTAAGTAACTCTTAGGAGGAAGAGAAAGGCAAGGGATAGTGCATTTGGGATTTGAAGTAGAGGTGCTCTTTTTGCTTTTACAATTAAGAAGAAAAAGCTTTCATGGAGATTTTTAGGTTCTGATTGTGAGATGTTAAGGGTCATCCTGCTAGAACTGAATTGCTTTCTTCTTTGATGGTAGGACAGGCAAATAACTGAGTTTTGGTGTTGGGAGATAAGACTGTGAATTGGAATATATATATCTGTGTAGTTATAGCCACAGGGTTTTCTTGGTAAAGGTGGACAGAGGATTAGGGGTAACCTCTTCTCTGTTGAATGTTTTTGCTGCTCTTACTCATGTAAGTGATAGGCATGTGCTATGCAAAAACCAAGTGTATGTTTGGATTCAAAGCCTCTGGTAAAAGTTTAGTAAGGAGTGGAAAGAATCAATATGTTACCTAATTCTGAATGGTAGACAGGACAACACTTCAGAATAATTTAAAGGAGGTTTGGAAATTCTTTGGGGAGTCTGAATGTACAAAATAAAAGTAAGTTATTATTTTGTTAGCTGCTTATTCTTGAACTGTAGTAGGAAGGGAATCCTCCTGAGGGAAAAACAACTTGATAGTCAATAGTGGTTGCAAACCATAAACAATAGGGTTTGAGGGACTTGCCCGTGTGACTCTACTAAACTTTTTAAGGCTTTAGCTTTGGCACTGCCTTCAGTCCAAAGCTAGCTATAAAACTAGGTAACTTTGGGACCCCTTAAACTCGAGGGAAAACATAGAACATCCCCTTAGTTATTAGAGTTTATTTAAGCACCTATGAAAATTGAGCTGGAAATACTGTCTTATGTAAAACGGGAGTCCATATATCAGTTGTGAGCAGCATAGGGAATAAATCCCTAAAACGTTACATTTTAATTCAGTACTTGTCTGTGACAGGCGAGGCAGAGCACGGCCGAGCAGTGACTGTGCCTGGCTGAGCTGAACCCGCTTGCTGTTCCTCCGTGTGAAAAGGTCCTGCTGCCCTCCTGTGGTCCTTCTCATTGACACGGGTTTTCTCTGGAGCTCCTGGAACATTAATTTCCTTTAAAGCTGAGTTTTTAGCTGCCTGTAAAGTGAAAGATGTCCTTATTCTGGTAGGAAATAACTAGTTACAGGATATGGAGTGTTTTTCTATGGTGAAATTAGCTTTGTGGGTGACAGGAGAGCAGCGGATGTCACTCATCTCAGTTTTTGTAAGCTTTTCATTACATATCCTGCAGTATTCATCTGCCAAAGTTAGGATTTCATGCTCTGAATGGATGAGTAATCAGATGAATGGAAAATGGGATGAACGGGCATGGGAGAATGTTTAATACTCTGTGCAAATGCTGGTAACAGAAAAAATACCCCAGGGATCTATACTGAGACTAGCTCTGTTTAACAGCTTTATCAGCTGCCTAGAGGGGTTTGCAGGTGACAAAAAAATGGGATAGGGCCAGGTGACATGCTGGATGACAAGGCTGCCACTCAGTTCTAGACAGGACTGGCAGGAACATGATTTCCTGAAGCTTGTGTTCTAATATCACAACACATTCTAGAAATCTGGTATCTCCTGTGCTGTCTTGAACATACTGAGAAACGTGCTTTGTAAATCTAAATAACGTAATATGCCAAACTAACTAGTCAACTCTATCTGATGAAAAACGTGGATTATCATTTGTTGCCTTACAAAATTTGTAGTGAAACTATAAACCCATGATTCAGTCTCTTGTCAGTGTTGGCTTCAATACATAAATCTCAAATTTCCATTGAAGTAATAGCTAAGTAATCCTGAAACTGAAAACAAGTTCATAAGTTCAATTCTTTATAATTCTGTACTGTTAACTGAGACTAAAACTCACCTGACAAATTTGAAAAAGAAATCTTTTTTTGGTGCCAGTAATACATTGCAGTTTTAGAGTGAACCTTCTTTGCTTTTAATTGAATACATGCAGAAGAGAGATTTGGTTCAGTACCTGTGCAAAATAAATTATTACTGTGTAAATGTGATCAGTGCCATACAGCTTGTGCAAATAGTTTTCTTGGAGTTTCTGAGGTATGGTGGGATAACTGCTAATGTAACTAAATTCTGTAAATGGTGTAGTTGGGCATTTGATTACTGCAGGACGTGTATTTTAACTTGGATCATCTGCTCTCAACCAGGGATGTTGTTGGTCTGTGCAATGCATCTCCAGAGTGGCTCTCTGTGACTGCTGTGCCTGCCTTAGTGTTTTCAGTAGGGTACTGATTGCAAGACTTCTAAACCAAAGAAGTTTTATGTGTATGTGCCCCAAAGTACCTTCTTCAGAGGACTGATTTGAGGTGACCTCTGTGGGATTCAGCAGTTATTTGGCTAAAGTGCTTTGGGCAATCCTGACTGCTGTACGAGCCACACAAACAGGCTGTGGCTGTTCTGCCCATCTGCAGGACTGACACTGTCCAAGAGGGAGTGAAGGCAGAATAGAGATGTGGCTGTCTGCCAGGGATTTTAGGAAGCCACAGGAGAGAGGTTTCATTTTATTGGTGTTTTGTGGTAATTTGGACCTTTCTGCCTAAATTCAGTTGAAATGAGTCTTTGAAACTGGTCCAAAATAAATGAAGTTCCTTTGGACCTTGACTCTCCGGGCTGAAGTCAAATATTTAACATCTGCTTACAGCTGATTAGTTAATATGGTAAGATGAACTTTTAAAGAGTTGCAAATGTTTTGACTTGCATTTCTTGTTCAGCTTCACTTCTGTAAAAGTTCTTTACCAGTCACAAACTGGAAGAATACTGTGAAATGAAACTTAAAGTCCTTTATAATTGTTACCTGTGGAAACATTACTGAAACTAATGTGCAGCCTAAGTGTGTAGTAGTGATTTTCTGCTCAATGATTGAGGATTCCTGCATACCATAAACTAGACCCATGCAAGGGTAATGAGAAATTTGAGTCTTAGCAAAACATTTCCTGGCAGATAACACACCATCACTTTTTAGAAAATTAATTCTAACATGTGCTCCTTAGGCAACAGAATCAATTGTGTGGTACTATTTCTGTGTCACTTGTTTAGTTTTTAATTGCTGCTATAAACTTTAGTAGTTTTTCAGATATTTGTAACTGATCTTGTATTTTGTAATGCTGTGGAATACTAAAATTGAGCTTCATATGACTGAGATTTAACTGCTGACCTTTAGTGGACTTCTGTTATTCACAAAAAACGAGATCTTAAATACTTGTTCTATACAACTAGGTATGCAATACCTGCATAGACTTTTATCCCCATCTTCTTAAGGCTCACTGCGTAAATATATGAATTAGGAATGCATTTTGGCTATACTGGGTTTGATTGTTTTGCTGCTTCATTGCTTTTAGTCTCCCTGCCACTGACTGTTTTTTTTTTTTTTTTTTTTTGAACTTCCTCTAATAGATACTTTTCCCTGCAGTCCTTGTCAGTTGAGTTATTTAATGCCTAAATAGGAAGGCTACTTGAGTATGTGTGTGCATGCATATGGGTTTGTGGGGTTTTTTTCAGTAGCACTTAATAAAAGAAGAATGTGATCCTTGATTATGGCTCTGAAGAAAATAGTTTTTGGCCTCTCCTATTTGGAAGTTAGGAATAAAGAAATAACCTAAATTCTACTGAACTTAGCAGAAAGGGAAATACTTGTCTTTCACTCTTTCGTATGAGCCTCTTTATCAGTTTTGGAACAGTTAGATGGAGCAGGTATGTGTATCTATATTTAAAGTATTTACATACAGTGCCGTGCCTCTACTTCAGAAGATGCAGTTTGTAGCACAAATTCTTCCAAACCTCATATTATCATTGATAAATCTACATCTGCAAAAATGGAATTTGACTACTCACAAGAGGGCACTACAGCTTTACTTTGGTACATGTTATTGAGCCATGAGATCTAGCAACAGGAAAGCAAATAATACTGTCATTTTCCAGTGTAATTTTAAAACGAAGCTCTTATTAATATAGATTGCCAGTTTGGTTTTGTTGGGGTTGGGTTTTTTGGGGTTTTTTTGAGGAGAAATGAAGCTATTGGAAGTAATACAGAAATTAAAGTTGTGAGTTTTGAATGGAATGTCCTTTTGTCAACTTCAGGGTCAGAGTATTGTAGCTGGTGATGACTGAGACAAGTAAGATTAAGAAAGCTGTGATCTCATTCAAAAGAAAAGGGAAGACTCTGACCATAATGAACTAATTTATTTACTTATCAAAGCCTTAAGTGTCATTAGACAGCTCAGTAGGCAAGTCATCATGAGAGGAGTGTTCACTTAGTAAAGATTAATTATAGCCTCCAGCATATCAAGTTTATTATGTCCAATAAGTATGTCAAACAGCTGGAGGAACATGTTTGTCTTTACACTTGATAGCATTCTCTTGCTTCAAGGTCTGACTCCTGAAAGAATAATTAGTTGATGTGGATGAATTGTTTCTAATTCTCCAAACTGTTTTTTGGTGTGTATTTAATTCTGTGTTTTAAGTAAAACAAAATTGAGCATTGGATTAGATGTTGAAGTTGTGAATACATAACTCTAATAGTGCATGAACTGTAAAGCACAGAGAGATTTTCTGTTTTGGTTTTTTTTTTGGTTGCTTTTGTGTTGTTGTTGTTTTATTGGTTACCTTTTATCCATTGTATTTAAGAATACTTTTTGAATAATTTTTGTTCTAGGATGTTTTTTCTGAGTGGAAATGTGAAAGACTGGCAACTCACAAATTGTTGGGCTTTTAGTGTCTGCTTGCTGAAAAAAATAATTATAACAAGCTGGCTTTACAGTTTTCCGTAATGGCTCTCTCTCTTCTGAAATTTCTTCTCATTAAATGGCATAGACACTCAAGAACTTGGTTATGAAAAAGTCAGTGTCACTGAATAGACAGGGCAGTTTTGGATCCAAATTTCAAATAGCTGAAGGGCCTTAAAAAGCTATGGAAGAAAAGCTGTACTTTATATATGATATGTGTTTTTTTTGCTAACTGGACTCCATCTCATTAAGGAATAGGTGAATTTGGAATAGGTGAATCAACAACTGATGGAGCTGACTTTAGGGGTAGTTAGAGTCTGATTCTGCACAGCTGAAAGGATTGAGTCACTGCATCAAGTCTACTATAAAGTCTATTGGCCACATTCTATCCAAACTTTCTATGAGATACAGAATAATAAAGTAATTTTCAATTACTACTGGTATCTCTGGTTAAAGGAAAACTATAACTTTCTGGCAGTACTGTGAGATCACTATTTTGTGACTCATAGAGCAACTGGAGCTTTGCCCTGAAAATGATTGAAGTATTATGATCTCTGGAGGAGTTGTGGCTGTGGTGATAAAACTTAGATGTGTTGTTGAAAAGCTGCAGTAGCCATGTTGGTTTTGAACTTGTGGCTGGAATGCCCTGGCTTGATTTAATTTTAACAATTCCTGATGCATCATAAGTGAAGCCCTTTCCATCCTGGAATACTCTGTTTATTGCAGTTCTGATGTGTCCCACTGGGGACTTGGCAGGGGCAGTACACTATTTTTCCATGTATTTATCTGACACCTGGAGCATGCCACTGGAACACTGATTTATTCCTGAACCTGTCATGATCTCAGACTGAAAGCACTTCTTATGTGACTTCTGCCATCCAAAACAGACATCTTTCAGCATCCTTATTTGAAAAAATTTGTTACGTGTTGTCTATAGCTAGAATATGTCTATGTCATAAATCCTCAAGTAAAAAAGAAAACAAAAACCCAAGTGAAAAAAAACCCCCAAAAAACAACAACAAAAAAACCCCCCACGGCAGTCTTTGTTTGAAATTAAGTGATAAGATATTATTAGATACTGCTATAAAAATAAAACTTTAAACTGCAGTAAACCTACACTGGCTTGTTGTCTGGCTTTCTCTTTGTTTTTACTGTGCAGTTTCTGATTTCTGAGGTACTGGGTCAGTTGCTACTGTCTGACATATCTTTCTGGAATGTGTACAACTTTTGTTCCTCATGTCAGAATGGGATTCTTGCGAGATTTAGAACATGTATTAAACAGAGGTTTTTGGTTTAGTCTTCCAGAGAATGATTTATTAAGTGTGAACTGACCAAGCATGTGTATGCATGGCAATTTCACCAGTTAGGTAACCTTTTCTTTTGGCAAATAGACAAAAGCTTAGAATCTCAGGATCTCTATCATGTCATATTCTAGGCTTGCTATTTCTTTCTCCCTCACCTGGCCAATGGCAGAAACTTGGCATTTAACAATTTAGTGCAATAGACCTCTCACTGATGTTAAAAAAGCATGCACACAAATCTTAGAGTGACAACTCTCTTAAGAATTCTGAAAGCTTAGTTCTTAAACTTAGTTCTGTGAAATTTTCAAGTACTGTAACATATTTACTTTTTGTTTTTTCTTTCAGCCAGCCAAACACAGATTGTGTTTTTAAAGAGAGAACAGATTGTCGTGGTTCCTTCTCCTTAGTGTACAGAAACACAGGCATATTTGACAGCAGCAGAACAGCACGTTAGGATGGAGGCACAAAGATAGCTTGACAGAACACTCATCAATATATGCCTATTTATTCTTTTGAGTTAATAAATAGCTAGTAGGCATTCCTTTAAGAGCATACTGCTAAATCAATCCTTTATGTCTACTAATGAAAAATAATTAGGGAATACTATCTTTTCATATTGCTGTTTGGAGCTTAAAAAAGATGTACTTGACATGAATTTGATAAAAATATCTTTTAAGATTACTTAGCTGAGGTAGGCAGACAACTTCTTAAAAAAGCATAATATAGATACAAAATATTACAAGACTTGGTTAGCCATTCAAATTTAAAAAATCTGATAAATACAGCAGTGGCAGTATATATTTTATGTGCCCATGGAAGCTTTAACACTTCCTTTGTATTTTCACTGAAAATGCAGAACACAGTAGTGGGGAAGGAAGTACTATATTAGGTACACACAAAAATTAAGTGTCTTGACTGTGTACCTGTAAAATAATTACACTTTCTTCTTCCTGCCTGGAAATGCTTGACCAGGTGGATCTGGCTGCTGGCTATTAAGGTCTAATCAATGGGAGATAACACACATAAAAGCATTAGCTAAATGCATGACAGAAGGTCAATCTCCAGAATAGTTCAATGGGCCTTGTCATCAGTGTCCAGTGCTGAGTAAACATTGTTACTGGAGCAGAGGACAACTCTATTCTATGTTATGGAAACCTTTTCCAGGTGTGCTAAGCACACAGTGTACATATCTTGCTTTCTATGGGAAGACCTGGCTGTTTGTGATAGAAAATTTCTCCATGTAGGGGTTCAAACTGAAGATTGCTGGATTTCCTATGAGAAGTTGAGTCTTCCTGCTCAAAACCAGTTGTAGGCCTAATATCTTACTGTGTATTGTAGTCGTAGCATGAAATCAAGCTATAATGTATTCCTGTATGATTCATTGAAGTATCCTGAAATGTTTAAACACTGGATTTTCTTTCCAGTAAATCTGTATATTTTAGGGGTCGCAACTACAAAACCTTGTCATTTGTTACCTGTGGTAATGAGGAAAATCTCTTTCAAAACTCAAGCTGTTTGATAGTGTAGAGGCTTGCTTTGTATATTAGATAATTTGGTTTTGAACGAGTATTTTTTAATCTTTTCCATTACTGTAAGTGCCAAAGCAATTCTGTGTTTCAGCTAGGTATGATAAATGCTAGACTGAGATACTTGTATGTGAGTGAATTCACCTCTTTATAAAAAGACTCTGGGGGAAAGTTTCTATGCTACTTGAATAAGTGTGTACTTCTTAAATGAAGAAACATGAAGTGTTTAGAAGTCTCAAATTTTGTGTAAATTTTTCATTGTAAAAAATATAGAACCAATTAGAACAAATTCCTGTGAGAAATTGGGATGAAGATAAAAATTATCTTTATTCTCTAGAGAAAGCATGAACTGGGTTATATAAATAATTGTAGGGTCATTTGAAATGGAATCTTGCTAAAGCTGTGAAAGCTTGTTCCAGAAGGGCTGTGCTAGGTGAATGGGGAATTCTCAGATTCAAGTGCAATATGACTTCTTAGGCTGGTCTCTCTTGCTTCTTGTACCTTTTCTCAGTCTGTGCTAAGCAAATTGGGGCCCAAAAACCTTTGTTCTCTTTTGTCTTGACAGTAAAATGGTTTGGCTAGATGTAATACATTGTACAATTATAATTTAAGTTATCGTTTATTCAAATGTTGGATGCTTTTCAAGAATTGTGCTGGAAAGTGTTCTCAAAATTCCTTCAAGAGTTTAGAATATTTCTTCCATTACTGGCTTGAATATCTGTAATTTATGTGTCTGACTCTTCATGGCCAACTGACTAAGTAGTCACTGAGCTTTGGCTTCTTCAAATCTCAAAACTCCTCTCCTGGGCTAATCTGCCATGCCTGTGGCCTGTATGGTTTAAAAATGCATTTGAATTTTATCTTTAGACTTTGCATGAAACTTGCTAGAAAAGCTTTGAGAGAAGATTTTCTTCAGGTTTTAGGGGAGATGGAAGATAGTCCATTCAAATTGGGAGAAGTATGGTCAAACTGAGATTGCTTTGTAAATGGGGTCTACTAGGCTGCCTTGAAATATTGGAGATGATAGACTAGTTATGAGACTAATTAGATGACCTCCCTTGCTGTCAAGAGAAATAAAGGGTACAAAACCACTCAATTAGAACAGCACAATATAATGAATAATGTGTTTCAGTGTAGCCTTTTTTCTTATTCTTTCAGCATGCTTCTGTAGAAGTACTTGGCAAATAATAATTTGTCTAATAAGTAGACAAAGGAAAGAGGTTGTCTTTTAGTTCATTTACCAAAAGGGTCTTAGTTAATCTATTAAAAATCAGTGAAGTGGCTTAGTGCATGGTTAAGTTTGGAATACTTTCTCATTTGGCTGTTATGCACTTCCAGTTTTGAAAAGGAAATATGGGATGGAAAAGCCTTGTTGCTATGGGAACAATAAATTGGTGCAATTGAAGAGAAGTTGCTGCTGTTGGAGTTTGCAGCACCTCAGTACCTGGACTGCTAAACCAGTGCATAGCCAGACTGGAGTGGAGGGAGGTCAGAAACTCAGAGAATGGGGTGAAAATATAATCAATAAATAATTAAGCCTTTTTCAACCACTCTTATGTAAAGTGCTTCGGTATTTATTGTCATTGGCTAGTAATACAAGAAGGGCATTAGTACTTCAGTTGAATGATTTCCTAATTTGAAGCAACCCATTTTGAAATTTTTCAGCATTTTCAGAGCTATAATGAAGAGCCTTACAGAAAAAAAAAATTGTCTTTCAATAGTTGAGGGAAATAAATGTATTAAATAGGGACTTTTAAAAGAAATACATGACTCTGAAGGCTGGCAACCATGGTTGCAATGGTAGGCAAACACAAAACTGGACTAAAAGCAGAATGTTGTGAGACCACAGTAGTCCTAAATAGCAGGATAGTGTAATTACCTAGGCATCTCTTACCCTTAAATATGTAAGACAGTGTCATCTCTGAGCATGTCCTATATTTAACCTAGGATACTGTGATTAATCCTGAAAAATTAGTCATCAGGTGTGGCTCTTGTGGCAACCACAGACTATATGATACTGCACAATCAACATAGTATTCAGCTACCATCTAGTGGAGGCTTTGAGATAATGTTCTGAAAATGCAGAGCAATAGACCCGCCAGGAATAATTAGCACTTGTCCAGTATTGCACTTTGGGGAATTGCTGAAATTTTTGTCTGACTGTAGTCCTTACAAATAAGACCGTATTGGCTGTTAAATCAAGCCTGAATTAAAAAGAGGAAGGATACAGATGTGGATGAAGCATACAAATGGTGAAACACAGAAGCATAGAATTGTATTCCTTTTTTCCTGGTTTTCTTATAACACTGAAATCTACCTATCTACCTTTAGAGTTTGAATGCTTCCATCTTCCAGCCCTGTGTTTTCAAAACAGGCATGTAGGATTAAGTTAGTTCAGCAGATGAAAGTTCTGAAGGCTCCACTGCTCATTGTGTGGACTTCATTTCTGATGACTACATGCAACTTTAAGCCGAGCTCACTCCAAAAGCCACTCAGGCTGGATGTTTCAGTATTACCAGTAATAGTGAAGATGACCAAACTGAGGTGAAACTCATCCTGATTTGGCAGCAATGCACTTTTTGTGTACTAGAAAGAGAAAATATGGTCCCATACTGTGTTTAAAACAGTGAAAGAGTAATTGCAAAATGTTCCAGCACAGCTATAGTTCTTGTCTGCCTAATCCTCATACTTCCATTCAGCTGGGTTTTTGTCTCTTCTGAAGCAGCTGTATTCTGCATGCCCTTTGGTTGTCTGAGGTTAAACTAGTTCTAGCCTGAGGATGGAAATGGTTCTGGAACTTTCCTCCAAATTCTTTTCTGACTTGACAGATGGATCCTCTACAATTATCAAGGTCCATCAGAGGTTGTCCTCTCTAGATTCCTGAGTATATTGTAAAGAATTGCAGATCAGCTTCAATGCATTGCTTATTGAGGACTGTGCAGGAGGGAGGATCTTCCCATAGCCAAATGTGTGTGTGGAGCCCACAGAATACATGGATGGCTATAAGATCTAGTATTATTGAGCGCTTCTCTATGACAGAGTTCTGTGAAATATACTTTTGCACTTAACTATTTAAAAAATTGAGAAGACAGTTTTTCTCATGGGGAAACAAGCACTGGAGATCCATTTGTATGTGAGGGTACTACTGGCTTGTAGCTAGTTTGTATGGATAGATGACAATATAAGCCAGTCCTTTTGAACTCATTGTATATCACTTATTAAAAAATTTCTTGAGGGTTAAGATGTAAGTTAGTTTGTTGGTTTAGAACAACAATGTTCTAAGATGTAGTTAGTTTGTTGGTTTGCTGGTAGAGTTGTGCTATTTGACAGGCCTGGGTTTTAGGTATATGTATTCAGGCTTGTTTTCAACTGAAAACTTCAAGATACTTCAGAGTTGAGAGACTTTTTTTTTTTTTTGGGCAGGGGTGGGGGTTGTTTTTTGTTTTGTTTTGCATTTCTTAAGTCTAGGATTCAAATGGATATTTTAAGAGGGTTTGGGCATATGGACTTCTCTCACTTCTGAGAGACAAACGTCTCAAGCAAGGTGTCTCCCTACTCTGGATGCTTTTTCTTGGGGCTGGTAGCAACAAAAAGATTGTGAGTGAGCTTGAGAAAATCACAAGTTCTTGCATGGTGCCAAACCAATCACCTACTTAGTGATGTGCTTAGTAATCACTCTGCTACTGTTACTTCACAGCTGTGTCAAAATGGTTGCCTAATTTGTCAACAGGAAAGACATGCCAATAGCCTGGGTTTTTGTTACAAAAGTTGTTGAGACACTAATTCTGTGACTTAAATGAGTACCTGAGTTTTATAAGTGAATTGAGCAACTATTTGTCCCTCATGGACGGATCGATGAGTTCTATTAAAACTTACATTGAAACTTGAAAGATTTGGACTCAAAACCATTAAAACAAAAGGAACAAAACTATGAAAGAGGTACTCTTCATTCAAAATAACTGGTAATTATATAGTAGTATAAATTTTGATTCTGAAGATGTTTACAAGATTGTACAGACTTGCTAATTTGACAACATGCATTTTCCCTGTTTCCAGACACTGTTTCCTAGTACTAACCTTTAGGAGGTTTAGAAGTTAAAATAGGTTTTCTTGGGCAAAGCAATTTGTGAGTTATTCTGTTGGGGGAAAGTATTAATGAAGAACAGTTTCCTACTCTCACAACTTTTCCTTTGCCACTTGCAGTAAACCATGGCTCTTTAATAGCTCGTGTTTGAGTGGTAGGATCAGTCAGTTGTTACAGAAACCAGAGATACTTGATCTTAACAATTCACTAGTGAAGGCCATTTAGCTTGGGGTTCCTTTCCTTGTTCTTCATTCCTGCAATGCAGGGAGCCTTCTATTGGCATCTGCAAAAGCAGATAAATTCTTTCATTTACTGCTTAAGACCAAAAGGGCTGCAGTACCAGTAAGAGCACAGGAGTTGTGAAATCTGTCCAGAAGCTGGGAGGACAGCCTGAGCAAGAAGAAAAAATTAAGACCCTGGCACAGAAACAACTGCTGCTGCTATAAAGAACAGTGCATGTGACTGAACAAGCTGAAATTGGATATTGATGTGCTCCAAATACACTCTGTAACTATGAAGTAAGCAACTTGTTTATTGGCATTTTGTGCTTGAAAGGATTGATCTTTGTGTTACTGACACTGGAGCTAAAGGCAGGTTTCATATTGGATCTTAAGGAAATCTTTGTTTACAGACACTAGTGTGAGATTTGCTATCTCAGCTGATGAATTCACTGCAAGAATAACTGAAGGAAACCTATGTAAGCTGCATGAGGAGCCTTGCCATCAACATATCCCCCTGGGACCTTGTGCTGAATCTGAAGTCACCTCACAGAAATCAATGACGCCCTAAATTGCAGACATTACTGTTTTACAACAAAACTCCAAATGTGCATTTATCTGTATGTCTTAATTCTTTGACTCTGAAACAGTTTCTTTTGCAATGACTTTTAAGTATAAATAGCAGTTGAACTCTGAAATTGGTGGCAAGGTCTGTGTGGTAGGCTTTTTTGGAATTAAGATCTTCCTGTCTTCACTTAAATACCTTTAATAATTAGCTTAAATTTCAAGAATGTGAGATGAAATGAAATCTCATGTCCATATCCTTCTCCTCTCCTAGCTGTAGGACACTTAGTACCTACCAAAATAATTGGTGAGACCGATTACATTTTCTTGAGAAGTGTTAATGACCCTGAGATGAGCTCAGTTGGTTTGAGTGTGGTGCTAGTGGTGCCAAGATTGTGAGTTCCATCCCCATATGAGCACTTCACGGAACTGATGATCCTTCTGGGTTCCTTCCAGCTCAGACTATCCTGTGATTCTGTAAATCACTGAAGCAAGGGAATTTAGCTACTCGTTAAGAACATCTTTGCAGGCAAAGCCCACTGGAGGGCAGTGTTGTAAAAGGAATTGCAGGACTAAAAGCTGTCCCACGTTAGGGAATCTTTGCTGAGGGCCAGGAGGGAAGAATTCAGAACTCTAACGTTGCATAGGTCTCCTGAAAACGTGGCCTTTCTGATTGGTAGATTTAACTGTCAAGACTTTAATTTAATGGATTTTTTGCCATTGTTCTGAGTTGAGAGTTTTTAAGTCTTTCAGCCAGTGCTTATGTTCAAGTGTTTTCTGTGGCCACTGTTGCTGTTGTGCAACAGGGCCTGTTGATCACGTTTGGGCATCTGTAGCACCAAGTTATGGAGGTTGTTCCAGGCAGATGATGTTTTTTCTGTGATCCCAGTATCTTGAGCTCTTTTGAACCGTTTTTACTGTTGTGTCAAATATTACTCCAAAAGGGCACAAATTAGTCCTAAATTTGGAGCTAAGCAGTAGTGAAACATAAAGTCAGTGGCTCAACGGATAATCCTGTCGGGAAGCCTTTGAGGAAACACATGCTGCCTCTAAACTACAGCTACTCTGGAACTTATCATTTCCTTTCCTGTTCCTCAGTCGCTGAAAAAACCTACTTTGGATTTACAGAAATGTGATGGTGGCACTGCGGGGAGAGTTCAGAATAATGCTGGAGATGTAAGATTTTTATCCTAGTAAATGTTTGGAACTGCTGTGTACTTGTTAAATATGATAAGAAAATATTATTTATGTACAGTTAAATTATAATGAGTTTAGGCTTGCTGTCTTTAGATGATGATTCTAGACAAAATGGAAACATAAGTTTGGGTCTATCATGGAAAATAGTAGAATTAAAATATATTCTAATTTAAACATATTTCAGTCTCTTACAGGACAGTAAGAAAAGGAATTACTTTTCAATGAAAGGAAGTATGGTATAGCTAGATGATACCATTAAGAAACTAAATTCTTCAAATGAAATACTTAGATCAGTGGAAAATTAATTATGCTTTATTCATGAGTTTATGCATGTAGCTTGAGAATACTTGAAACATAATAAATGCTGTAAAGGAGACTTTCTAACTGAAAGCTATTTCCTGTATTTATCATGCAGTTCTGCAGTTAGTGGAAGTGATCTCAAATAAAAAAGAATATTTGTTTGCTGCCTGCAAAGTATAAGTGGAAGTCTACTTAAAGGCTGTCTTAGTAATTGTTTCTCTCTTTACATCCTTGATTCTTTGATCAATTTAGCTTCTGTAGCTTCTGTCAGGACAAAATTGTTGCTTTCTGATGAATTTACTCTGGATTATCTACCAAAAATGTGTTAGATAAATACTTGCTGTTTATGTGGTTAAATTCTAGGCCCTGTCATGATGGGAAATTTTTCAAGATAGATCCTTCAAGAGAAGCTTATATGAGACTGAGTACTATGTCTCAGCCAGTGAAGAAAAAATTGCTCTTCTGTCTCTTTCAGACTATTCTTAATGATCAGTGACCCTATGTCTACAAATACTAAAATATTAAACTTTTATTTTCTTTTTTAAATCAAGTACTAGTGTTGTTTGCACACGAGTGTCAGTTTGGTTAACCACCTGTGCTCAGTAAGGTGTCAGACTTCTGGAGCTCAAAGGAGATGAGGCCAAGCTTCTGTCCTTAGTTTTTCCAAGTTTATAGTAATATTTATCCCTATAGTTGTATATGTTTTACACATATCACATATTTTCATTCTTCTTGTGGTCTCCTGATTTTGAAGCAAACAATCTGTACCCAATTTCATGCTCCATGCAGTGAGTCTGGTATTTGAAAACATGTTCAGAATGGAATGTTCTTTTCATTGCTTCTTAATTATTAGCACTTGAAAGCCAATAATATTGGAGTGAAACTTGATTGCTCTGTTCAAATATGTGTTAGAAAATTTTGATAGATAAGGGGTACTTTGAATTGCTGCAAGTTGGATTCTGTTATTGGTGACTGTCAGAAGCTCTTAGTATAGTAGTCTTGGAGGCACATCGAACAACAGCAAACAAATGGACAAGTCCAAAAGAAATACTTTCTTAAAAATAATTCTGATGCTTTTGTGTGTTTTATAAAGTTTAAGATTTCCAGCCAACAGAATGAAAGTTTAACAGGAGTTAGAGAGTTTTTTGGAGTGATTTTTGAATACTGCAAAGCTAATCATATGGAAGCTAATCACCCGTTGGAGAAAAGTATTATTGGAAAATAATTTCTATGCAAACAGAAACTATTATAATTCAAAAAAGGTGAAAATGAAACCATACTTTTCCAGAAGATCAATGTAAAGCACTTTATTAGAAAATAAAATAACTTTTTAACTGTAGATGCAGTAAGGAAAAATACTTCTTCGGTTTCATTGAAATTGATTGCTGCACCTGCAGAGAAAAGCAGTTTTATCATCTCATTATCAGTCAATTAATATTCAGGTTTAAATGTGAATACTGTTGCTGTTAACTGTAAATGAATGATTTTATTGAAGTCTTAATAGATGAGGAAAAGTAGTCTTCTGCTCTGCTAAATGAGGTCATGTGGGGGAAAAAATAAAAATTACTAATTCTGTTAGGGATTTAAAAATCTTTTCAGTGTTTCCAGAGCTTTAAATGGATACTTTTTTGAAGCAAACTTTCATTTTGATCATATTGAAATTTACTTTATGAGGTGTGCTACTGCTGGTACTGGTAAGCCTCCACATTTAGACTTTCTAATATTTCAGCCTGTAGAAAGCCTTTTTGAAAGTCAGAAGAAGAGATTTGCATGCAAAATGAGTAGAGCATCTAAATCTTTATCAGACTCTGATACTTGAAGTTCATCTTGGACAGTTCCACCGTTTCCTTCAACATGTGCTTGTTAGAACTTTCCTGGAATAGCCTGGAGTGACTTCTGAAAGGGAAGGAGGAATGGGAATAATAAACCTTTCTCTTACAGCAGAAGTAAACTTCAGAACCCATGGTCTTGCATTTTATATACAGAAGAGACTTAACAACTGTTTCAGTTGACAAAAAGAATTTGCAAGGAAAGACTTTTGTGACCCTTTAACAACCTATTGACTTGAGGGGAATGTTTTGGTGTGTGATGCTCTTGAGCCATTACAGCTTATAAGTGTATGACTCTGTGTTTGTTTCTCTAGAGTGTTCTTATAGTTCAGAAATATGTATCCTTCTAATCAGATATCAGTTTTACTGTCCATTATTTGAGCAGACACCTGGTATCTGCCAAGCAGCACACACTGGAGTTAGTTACGTTTCTTGTATATGAGAAATGTAAAATTTGAGAAGGAAAATTGCCCACTGATATTTGATCATTTACGAATATACAACTGCAGATGTAAATTGGGTAGAACTGAAATGGATAGAAGAGGAATAAATAGAAAACTGGTTCAATGTCTGCTTTAATCACTAGCATGCTTTTTCCCATGATGCTTAATTATCTCATTTATCTAATCTAGTGAGGCATAAGACACTAACTGCTGCAAAAGGACTGAACAATCATTAGTAGCCTACTCCTATGGATAGGCTAGGTGGAGTAAGAGTAAACTCATTACAGTCCTTCCTAGAGATGACCTCTGTAGGCATCTGCTTAGGGAGACTGTTACTGCTGATGCTTTCCCCAGCTTCTTTATTTCTAAATTGCTGCAGCAAATCCAGTTATTGATCTGAAGTTCCTCACACTCTGTAGCTCTATTGAATGTTCATCAGAGGGAACTAAATCTTCTGCAAAAGATTTGTCATACTCTTTTTTTTCTTTCCAGCCTAAGACTTCATTATCTTTGTACTGCATTTGATCTGACTTTCCATACCCGAATCTGTTTAGCAGAAGAAAAACAAAGTATCTTGTAGCTGACTGACTTGCACATAGAATGTTTATGCCTTTTTTCAAATTTTATTTTCCTGCCCTGTGTCTTAAAATTATGTGGCTAGATCAAGTGACTGTGCCTGTGTTGAAATAGCTGAGTACTTGAAAATTAGATATTCCAAGTTACTCCACATTTGTGAAAGTGAGCTGAGTATTGTGTTCTGTACAAGACTATTGTTCTTTTACATATGAATTTTAAATGTTTTTTGAAATATCAGGATTAAATATTAATATATGATCATATTTATATTTGAATGTTAAGGTGTATAGATTTCCTTCTCTTTTCTGCTCTATGCTATCCTTTCTTCAAAATATCAGTTCTAAATTCCTCTGCCTTAAGTATATTAAGAGTTTATCAGTGTCCCTGTGTGGAATCTGACACAAAAACAAGAGAGGAAGACAAAATCATTATTATTATTTGTGTACTAATTAAAAACTCTCTCTTTAATTAGCAGGGAGAGAGCTTATTTATACTTATTAGATTCCAGAGTTTTTGAGGTTGTTTGTACTTTTTCTTATACGCAAAGGAAATACCCTTATCATTATATTACTGAGCATCTATTTGTAAGTCATGGTGTTGGTTCAGTAATTTCCCAACTATTACCTGGAGAAGTAAATAAATGGTGAATAGGTTCTCTTGACAGCAGGAATTTTGGGACATAATAGTACATTTCCCCTTGTCTGCAGTCAATTAAATGTCCCAAACAAGTAAATTAGGCAAAGCCAACTTTTCCCTTATTGAGAATTTCCAGTATTTTTCAGCTGGGGATGGGAAGACAAAAACCAAAAGAAATAAACCCAAAACCAGACTTTGAAGATAACCATTATACTGCAGAAACTGCAGAAGTTTCTTTCTCTTCATTCTATGGTTTATTTAAGGATTTATTTTTGGTGGTTGGAGAGGCTGGAGAGGCAGAATTTTTTCCACTATTAGCCATTTTCAGATGCTGAGCAAGTTTTTATGTATGTGCACCCTGAAAAGATAATACAGGCAGCCAAACCAACAGGCCCCATGATCATCGAATAACTCAGAACCACATCCATCTAGTTCAGTGCTCAGCTGTGCCTTCTGTTCAGCCTGTTATGGAATAAGCTAACAGTTAGGCAGCTGCCTGGTGTCATTATTTATTTAGTATGGCCAGAAAATCCTTTGAGCTAATGATCTCTGATCCATAATCATATATGGGTTAAAGCTGTGAATGTGGAACTTTATTAGTCCTTCAGGTATTCTGAAATCCTTTCCGCTTCTGTCCTGTTCCATGCTGCCCCTCTCTGTTCTTGCTGTTGTCTTGAGTACTTCTATAAAAGTACCTTTTTAGATGTACTGGTTGACAGTTTGTGTTGTGAGACATCATACCAAAGCCCATGGGCTGTGTTGTGTAATGTTAGATTTGCCAAAATTGGTGTGTGTCAAAGAAAAAAAAACCCAAAATGTTCAGTATTATGAAAATTAATCAGAGAAAAGACTTCTGTGGTTCAGAATGTCTGCTTTCCTGCTTCTAACCAGTAAGGCAATTTGCATATTCTCCTTTTCAGCTTTGTATTAAATGCTATACAAGCAGTGTTTCTGCTGCAGAATCAAGCTGTAGTGAGTATTGCAGCTGGGCACTGACCTGCTGCAACTCAATAAGGATTTTCCTAGCTTTGACCAATTAACTAATGTTTCCATGGATTTTTAAATGATACTGGAAAAACTCTTGCAGTTCACCCTTGGACAGTTAAATCAGCATGTCAAATGTTTGCCTCTATTCCTGGTCATGTTTTTATAAGTATAAAACTGGTGACAGGAATTACCTGAAGTCTGAATTTTGGGAACCAGCACCTGGAACTATCTTGAGCTTTTATTATAAAAAAATAAAGGTTCAGTTTTAAAAACCACCTTCTGTGTGTAAAATGTTTTATGTATAATAAAGTTTGGTTTTATTTTTTAAGTTGGTCCCAAATTTATCACATTCTTTCCTAGTTAGGTAAACAGGCTCTGTTCCTCTCATCTGTGAAAGGATGCAGATAGAAAGATTTGTTCATGTCATCTAGGATTTTCAATTCCCTTGGTTTTCCTTCTTTTCAGTAATTTTGATGTTGCTGATGATATATACCTTTCTGTAAGACTAGATTACTAGGGAAGCAGATGTGAAAAATTTAGTTTGGTTTTGTTATTCACTAAGACTCTGCTTTTAAACAGCTGAAACCTTGCAGTTTACTCTTCCACCATCTCCATGTGTCTGAGACGATCAGGCCCCAGAATTTGTTTTTAATGTGAATAAATCAGAAGTTAGTTTAGCTTAAAAAACATGAAGGTGATACTCTCTTAGTTCATGACAATTCATTGGAAGTTTTCCCTTTTAAAATGCTGCTTATTTGTTGTTTTTAATAAAAATATCTCTGTAGCAATTAGTGCTGTAGCTCAAGGAACGTGAGCAATGAGTATGACATACAGTATAGCAAAACTTTGTTGTTACTTTCTCATTCCATGTGAACTGCAGTGGGAAAATGTAGAGGGTGTCTAGTTTATTCCTAAGGGAATATTTTGGTGCAACAGTATTGCTGTTTGTTTTACTGTAGACTGCGAACAAATGTAAGTAACCCAGTGTTCTTCTGGTATGTGTGCATACATTTGCACATGAGTATTTGTACTGAAGTATGAACCAAATATTATATTTACTTCTTTCTTGAAAAGAACAGTTGGTAAATCTTGGCAAGTGTCAGTGAATAAACCAACAAAGTAGGTGGTAACTCTCATCCATCCTCCCATTATATGACAATTTATGTATCTACAGCAACGAGGGAACTGATCAGCTGCCTGTAGTTACATCTGACACTGGGATATGACAGGGATCCTAAACAAGGCTGCTTGTTATATTGATTTTGCTGTTCTCTGTTAGATGTTCAGAGTGCTGGAGCACTTGTTCTTTGCAGATGGGCTGAGAGAGTTGGGGCTGTTCAGCCTGGACAAGGGAAATCTCTGGGGAGACCTTATGGGGAGACATCAGGACAGGATATTGGAAATTCCAGTGAGAACAGAAGCTACAACTATCCAATTGCTTTGTATATTTCAGATACATGTCTCATCACAGGGCACTGAATATCAGCATCTTCATGGTTTTGTAAAGTTTAACTGAGGGGAGGGGATGTGAGGTGTAGGGTAAAATAACTTGAATCTGCTTAAATTTGTCTTCCCTTGTGGATAAGACAATCATTGTTAAATGGTCTTAATTTTTTCATTCCACACCTGATGCTCCAACTTAACCCTAATCTTCCTTGATTTGAATGCAAGATGGATATGCTCAGAACTTTGCGACATCAGGCTGCTGTAGTGACAAATCTTGATTAAGAGTTTTCAACTTGGGTCTTATACATGTTATTTTTTGTTCCAACTCGAGGTTTTGGAAGAGAAAAATAGTGTTTTCTTTGTGGTGTTTCTGAGAATATTCATACATATAGGATATTCACACTAAATTTTTTACTGATATGAATGCTACAGGTTTATCAAATACCTAAGGTACCATCTATTATCTTCATGTCTGAAAACAAGACATTTAGGTGATGTGACTGAAGTACACTTAAATCCTAAGATGACTGTAGCTGAATGGCGTAATATTAGACTTCATTTAAACCATATGAAAATGTTAATTTATAAGAACTGTTGTTATTGTTGTGAGGATATAGTGAGTTTTTACTTATGCTGAGGAAGAAATAGATTTGGATGCTATATGGTTTTGTGAACGTGAGAAGTGTGAATCTTGGCTCTGATCTTTACTTTTTGTAGTAATATAAAATTAATCTTAACAGTTGAATTAATTGGAAAGAAAAATTACATCAAACCCAGAAATAAGCCTAATGAAATCCATTAAGTAACTTAATGACTACAGAATTATATTCATTTAAATTCAGGAATAGATCACTCTAAAATTAATTTTTGCTGTCTTTGTTCATTTGAAACACTTATTTATTTTTGAAGTGAGTTGAGTGATTACTTTTTTTGATTGACATTTTGCCTTTTATTATTATAAAAACGTGGTTTTGAGTAAATTTATAGGACCCTTATTAACATTTTAAGGCAAAGTCTGTTCAACGGGGAGATTGCTGTACTTTAATGGACTTAAAAAGAGTTGCTTAATAAAAACCAAAAATAGCACGACCCAAAATGTATGGATAGAAGGCCTAAGAGTGTTTTTATTTGAATAATTGAGGACAGGGTTTTGGATGATGTACAACTGTTAAGCATAGAGATTTTTTCCATATATGTAATATCAGGCACAATCCTGTCATTCATACTTTGATTATAATTCTGTTTCTATTCTGTTTTGTCATTAGTAACTTTTTTCTACTCCTTTACTAAATTGAGATGGGAGGGGTGTCGTTAAAGTTTCTTTCTTTGTAGAGCTGCTTTTGCACTTCTTTGCTAGAATACTGTTGAGCAGATTTACACAAAACCCATGTAGAGTATCTTAAAATTTTTTAGGTTTGTAGTCTGTCTGTTCCCGTCCTTGTTTAGGTAGCTTTTTGTAAGAAGGGAGTTTCTTAGCACAGGTATAATGGAGTGCTAGCATGTTGAGCCTTTGTGAAAATCCAAGCTAGAACTGTAAAATACAAACTGTTTCAACATGGCAACATACTGTATTCTCTCAGTATCCCATTAGTTTAGTACTGTGCATACGTTATTAACTTGTGTTAATAATTAACTTGTGTTTTTATTAACTTGTGGTATAGGAAAAAGATTGCATTCCTTAAAATGGTGCTGTTGTCACAGTGCGGTTATGATGCAATACTCTTATGGCAGAAGGATTTAAAGATTGATCAGACTCTGATGTGAGTCCATTACCAGTCCATTTGTGGTTTATATTACAATACAATTCAAAACAATTTCAGGTCACCTGTGTGGAGTGTGGAAGTTGTTGCATTGTCATTTTGATTAATTAAAATTGTTATTAACTGTTCTAAAATTACTTTGATGCAATCTTATGATCAACTAATTATAATGACTCTCCAATTATCAGACGTAGAATAGTCACAGTGACAAGCAGACTTAACTGAAGTGCTAATGTCATTCTAATGCAGGTCTGTGTAATACCCCAATTTCCCATTTGGATGATGACATAATAGTCATAATAGAAAAGACAAAATAATTTCTATTTTACTAGTGGCCCTAAGGAGTTGGTTTAATACAGGAAATCAGAGCATCATATAAGTGTTATTGTTGGTGGGACTTTTTAAATCTTAAAGTTGATTTAGGAAACAATTCTTGGGGTTTTTTTCTTGAATAGCAGATGAAACAAAATGAATATATTATTATTTCACAAAACTACATTTGTATCATGTTTTTCTCTGCATAAAATTATAAAATGCTGCCTGGCATTCAGTGTTTCTCCAGGAACAGTGCTTATGCATATGCACAGGTAAAACCATGTTTCACACTTATATATAAAAAGACAATTTCATTGTAAGCAAGTGCTCAGACTCATTTGCTACATGAAAAGTGGTAGTGTTCCTTTTTGGAGAAGTAAAATTGGAACAAACTGAACATAACTTGTAAAAGAATAGTAGCTCCATGTTGTGGGAAATGGAACTTGTACATGAGTTTGTCATTTTAGAAAATTGGTCAGCTGCAAAACAACAGGCTTGAATAAACAACCTTGCCTTATGGAAAAGAAACGAATGGGGAATGTCAGCAAGTGTCCTTTTCTGTAGTTTGGAGCATTGCTAAAATTGGTCTAATGCCAGGACAGAAAAGTGCTCCAAGTTCGAGAGTGCCTGAGCTGTTAAATTGGATGTACTGTGGATATTAATAGAACCTAGAGGATGTAAGTAATGAATTTAATATTGATTGAAATACCACTCTCTCAGAATCATGCCTTGGGTAACTAGTGCCTTTGAAACTAGTCTGATTTTTACAGAGTTTTTCATTTGAAGGTTTCCTTGAAATGTTCTTTCAAATCAGTATAAATTATTGCATGTAGCTTCTATGTCTTGATCTTTGGCTTCCATGACAACAGGATACAGATAAATATATTTCCATAACAATTGAAGACAATGTTTAGTATCACTGCTACTTTCTGTTAGTGCTGCTTGCTGCAAGAAGAAAATAGCATCACTTGATATGACTTGAAAGGAGCTTTTGTTGTAATAATTGAAGAAAAATGTGCACTAAGATGATGATGTGAAGAAAATTGACAGACAGTAAAAATGAAACAGTAGGAGAATGCTATTTTGTAGTGTTTTGAAGTTGTTCCTGGCCGATCTTATCAGTGATGCTGTTTGATAGACTTGAAGGAAACTGTTTAACTAATGCAACACTGAACTCAGATTAGTGTGTATTAATACATCTAAAATGGATGCATGACAACCTTCTAATAAACATCAGCTGTTAAACTTTCAGTTTTTCAAGCTTTAGTAATTTTCAAATTCAAGAGTCACAGCTTTCAGATTCTTTAATGTTACATAAGCTGATCTATACAGTAATGAGCTGTCTCATCTCATTCGAACTGAGAAAAAACACGACATTAAAACCAGTGTTTAGGAATACTCATATTTTACACATCTTAAATTTGCACTTTGTAATATAATGCTGATATAATATTGTGAAATATAATATATTTAGCAATATATAATCCTCTGAATTGTACTGTGTAGATGACATCAATGGGGATGGTGTGAAGGCCAAGCACTAAGCATTCACTGTTTACAGAGAAGGTGAACTGATAACTCTGGTTCTATGTTGTAATGTAAACATTTATAAACAAAGGATCAGATCTAGGATGTTGTTGTAACATCTATGTCTCTTGGAGAATCCTGTGTAAAATTGGTTCTTTATTCACAGAATGTTATTTCAAAGAGTAATGCATCTCTACTTGCTGTTCTGCAGATCTCCCTTTCTAGATACTTTTGTTATAACCTTACTTTTTCTGATGAGAGTCAGGCATAGGTTAGCCAGTAACTTGAAGATCCATGCAATTTTCTGTAAATTCATATGTAGCTTCTATGTCTTCAGAGCTTTAGAAGCTTTTTTACATTTCTTACGTTTTTTCCTCAATATTACAAGAAAAGATAGAAAAATACTACAGACTTGAAAACACTTCTGCTCTTGCCTGTTACTCTTTCGAGTCAATGTATAAGTCTTTATAGATGTAAAAATAAATGTTTTCATGGCAATAGTTGGTATAACTATTCAGTGCTGCCTTTCAGTTTATATTACAGATTAGCTAGAGATACATGAGACCACACATGGAAAAATTGAACAATGGAAGAAAATGTCAGGATGTGAAAAACTGGCTGAAGAAGGCAGTTTATCTTCTCAGGATGGAATATATTTTACAGTTGAATAAAAAAAAAATCCCATAAATGCAACTTTGTGCCCTGTCCAGATATACTTTTGATCCTTCACTAGCTTAATAGAGAATGGTATCTACCAACCTGCTCATAAATATATAAGTATGGCTTGCAGTACACAGGAAACACAACTTGTTCCAGTGTTGCCTTAAGAATTCTGTGAAATATTTGTACAGTTGCTTAAAATGGGTTTTGCACGATCTTATGCCAGAATGGCTGGCTCCAGCATGAAAACATTTTTTCACACTTAAGTATATTTCTGTACTCCATGGATCAATCTGTATTGCTTCCTATTGCCTTACACTTCTCATGCTTTCTTCCCAGATAAGAGAGAGGCTCTTTACAAAAGGGAATTAATTGCTTTGTTTTTGATAACTGAGTGCAGTGTACAAGTAACAGATGTGTAAAATAGGGTTAAATTGCTTGTTGACTGTTGTATCAGAATTCTCTGGCAGCAGTGGAGGGAAAGCAACCATTCAATTTCATCCATATGTGCAATATTAAATACTAAACCCCTGAATTATCAGCAAAAGTAATTTTCAAATATTTCAAGTATTTCAATTCCCCAACATCCAAGAATGAATCAAGTATGTTATGCTACTTTTAAGTGAATATAGTAATGTCAGAGCATGGAGAAAATAATTTTTATGTAAAATGCTCACTCTTAATTGTGTGAAGCTACAGCACAAAGAATTGGTCTAGAAATGCAATAGTTTGACAAGGATGAAAAGTAATGTGAAAGTGTAAGGTATTAGTACAGCTTGAGGAGCATTTACTTAATTCAGCAGTGGAAGAATTTGTGCTAGCCCTTCATTGTCAGGATTGGGGCCAGAGGTAATCTTATTTTTTTGTGCAGTGTCAGATTTCCATATGCATGATTTTTGTGCATAATCCCTGCATGTTGCTTATTAAGAAACTATGGTGGAAAAATCTGCTTCATAAAATTTCTTTGATGGCGTGGATGGTGGGCTAGACTTTGTGTAAAGGTTCCAAAAGCATTTGACAACCCCACTTACCCCCAGCTTTATTGTAGTTTGTTTCAGGCATGACCATGTAAGTATTTTGTGCTATTTCTTTCAGCACTGTCAGATACACATAAGAAAGAGTATTTATATGGAATGTGTACAAACTCATGTGTGTGTGATATATGAAAAATAGAAATGGAATAAAATTTGTGTACTCTTTTATATATGTTTTTTGATATCTTGAGAAATATTCTTTGTGTTAAAGTGGATAAAATGATATCTTAAGGTCATGTGTGCATGATCAAACATGATGCTGCTATTTACAATACATTACCATTTCTGGACTCCTAGAAAGTTAGAATTGAGTTAATAAATATTTTAATTTTTTTGTGGGTTGCTATGCTTATGTAATTCAGCCTATGAATGCCATTTCTATATACTTTTGTGTAAATAACTATTTTAAAAAAGGCAGTACTTAGCACCTTAATTTTTCTATTTCTCATATGAACATTAATAGAATATTTTGTGTACACTACCCCTATTGCTTTGTACAGAGTAACAGTATCATTAAGCTGTATTAATATTATTATTAGATAATAATTTACCTCTCACAGGGTATGCATTTAGTAATCTCATCCTAAAACTTCATAAGGTCTTTGGTGGGCGAGGACATTGAAGAGAAGCCACAAACTCCCTAATAAACTAAGTTTCTATGCTTCAAACCTAAAGATTGCAGTTGTATGACAGTCAAAGATAAAAACCAAGTGACTGAAGTCTATATGAATAAGTAATGCAAACATAGACTCTCTTCTATAATGCACTCCAGTCAAGGAGTCTAAATGCTTTAAGACAATCAAAGAAATTAGTAGAAGTGCTTTGTGGTTATTTCTGCATTGGAATTGATGTAAAAGCCCAGATGAAAATTTCCTGAGTCTGGAAAAGTTTTTGGTTGAGTAATGTGTCTTCACTTGAGGTTTTGATAGAAGTCTCTATCTGCTGCCTGTAGACCTGTAGGGAATGTTTAGTAGTTCTGGTCAGTGCTTTGCCCAGGCATTCAAAGGCAAATGGGATAATGATCATACATCTTATCCAGGTGAATTTAAGCTTTAGAGTGAGAAATTTGGGTTAATAAGTGAACTCTAATTCTCCTCTTCATACCATAATACAGGTATGGTGTGGCTAGCACAGGTCCTTCCCGTGGGAACATTTTGCTAGATTTCATAAACAAAGATAAAGTTCGGATGTTTTGCAAACAACTTCTCCAGATTAGGTCAGTTTGGGCTTGGCCAATTGGGCCTAGGGGGAGGTCTCGGGCTGACCAATCTGGGGCACCTCTATAAACTCTGTATATATGGAATTCAAAACAATAAAGTTCTCTTCTCTCTTTCCTTGTCTGAGAACTTGGGTCATTCCTCAGCTAGCGGCTCAACAGCGACAGTATGGCATCATCCTATTTTTGCAGCAGTCTGGTGGTTTTGGCTGGTTCCAGCATCGCTTTCCTTGACAGCACAGGCAGTCCTACCCAAGGAATAACTAATTTTGACCCAGGTACTTCATAGACCTCACCTACACAAAGCCAAAACATCACTTTATATCTGGCCTTTGAAATACGGTGCAGGAATGCATGGCTGACTTGTTGTGCACTGATTTTCTTGAGTGAGCATATTTAGTTGCAATTTGTGCATTTTCTTCTGCTGCAGTTCCCAAAGAACTTAATGGGCCCTTACTGACTCAACTGGCTGCAGGTTTTGCAAGCATCTGTCATAAGATGATGATCTTGTAATTCTTAGAGAATGCCAGAGCCTGCAGTTTCAAACAGGGTACAAAATGCCATAAAGGACTAACAATCCAACACTACACCTTGTAAACCATTCTTAGTTGATAATTGTTATTGGGAGTAAGTTATGAAATTAGGGAGCATCTCTCTGAATGTATCTTACCTATTTATTTGAATTTTGTAGAATACGTGGATTTAAAATACAAATACTATAGCAATAAATACAGAATTACAATAGTGTCTCTGCATAGTAATTTTCACCCATCAGGATCTCCAAACATTTGTAAATGTTGTATAAATCACCAAGAGACTATTTAATTCCCATTGAAAAACAGCAATTATGCATAGATGACTTGGTTCTGAATAGGATTAGTGTGCAGTGTCACCTGATCTTACGGTCTGAATTCTGATAAATTGTTTTGGCTTGATTTACATCGATTTCTATTCTGTTATAATATGCACAATATTCTTGACTTGGACTATGGAGATGACTTTTCTAGTGCAGTATACTTTTATCAGTTCAATTTCTTGTGAAGAATGTTTTATCAGTAGAAAAGTGTGACAAGCAAGTCTATATCTCTTCCTGTATTTTTGCCCTAGCTAAAACAGGAAAGCTAAGCACCTCTTCTCTTTACATAGCAATGTGCTACTACTGTCCCATGCCCTAGAGGTGATTTTTCACTTTTGGGAAAAATAGTGGTACCTGAACTTTTGCTTCTAAATGTCCTAGAAGTTGTGTTTAGAAAGGGGACTTAGGATTTTTAAAATGTAATCAGGGACTCAAGGAAAGAAGCAGCTGGTGACACACTGGGTTTGCAAAGCAGATAAGCCTCAGGGCCTACAACAAAGATGCTTTGGAGAAGTTGATGCTGTATCTCAGTGAACACCTCTGTGCCTCTCAGATCAGCCCAATTCCCCGCTGATGGCTCTGTGTGTGTATTTCTTACCTTATACACCTCTTAGATGGAAGATGAATGCAATATTTGGTTCTTCTATATAATGCCCCTACTTGGTTAGTGGGTTTTGGAAGCTTCCAGATTTTAGTTTTGCTTTTGTCTTCTGGCCTAAGCGTTTTGAAATATCACTTTTAAGTTCTGCATGCAACCATTATTTCTTATCATGATAATTTTCTGGCAACACTCTGTTTGCACTTGATTGTACCACAGTTAGTGTACTAGACAAGTTGAAGAGTGGCCTGGCTTCTTGATGGATATAAACGTGGATGGCTTCAAGGAGAAATATTTCCTTAATGTCCTGAAAAATGAGTTATTGGAAATTTGCCCCTCTGGTGTATAGAGCTTGTTTTTATGGGAGTAATTTATGTGATTTGCTCCTATTTCTTTTAACGTCTTTTTTTTTTTTTTTTTTTTTTTTTTCCCTGAAGAAACAGTCAGCCTCTACTAAGTTCTAACCTCTACTAAGTTCTGTGGTCACAGAGTATGGTTGCTTCAGGCAATATGGATTTAGCTGTATCGTATCTTCTGTTCAAGGGCTGCACAGGTGAAGATCCCTGAGCTGTGTCCAGCAAGTTGAATGTAAGTGTTGGTGTGAGCAGGATGGATTATGCTGGGCAAGGTCACAGGATGTCTGTAACATGGCTACTGCTGACAGGATTTCTGCTGGAACAAAGGCAAATGGTTATTGCCAAACAAACTCAAAAAACCCGTTATGAAAATGTAAAGATTTCTCATAGTTCTTATTACAATATTTTCAGACACTGTAGTGTGTGTGTGTTTAACCAAACATCTTAAATCCCAGGAATACCCAGCAGATGGCAGTTTGATCAAGTGTGTGTTTATTGGATTTACATAGGACTCTAAAAAGCTTTAAGTATTTTATCTAAATTCAACAAAACTCTTGTTCATCAAATCACATGCTTACAGTATTTTCAGTACATCGAAATGGATTAAACTGGTAGTCTAGATTTCTCTAGTGCTTGTTTATGTAAAATCTGGTGTTTTGAGTCTTGACTTACACCTGTAAAGTTAGGATGAAACTTTACCAGTTCTTGCAGTAAACCTAGGGAGTCTAAAATAATTTAAAAAAAAATCTTCAAGCACTAAACAGCACAGTTTTGTTATGTTGTGTTGTACTTGATATTTGTGAACAATGTATTTTTGTACAAAAGTCTGTATTTGAGAGAGCTGGGAAGCTGTGTGTGAGGGATTCATCCTTGCATATTGTGCATTTTTGTGCATATGAAGAAGTAAAAAGGATGCTATTAAAACAGTAAGTTGGCCCATGATTATACATCTCCAGTATACTGTGAAGAGAAATTTTTATACCATTCTATTATGGCTGAACAGAGGGGAGTGTGATATACACACTTAACCTTTAAAATACAAAAAATTCGACTGCAACATGTAGTTAAATGTTGTACCAGAACTCCACATGTATGGGATGTTATGGCTCCGCTGTTTGTTACTGTCATTACTTAATGTCTTTCTGTCCATCATTTCCCACTTATTCGAGAGCAAACCAGAAACACTGCTTGCTCTTGTGCCTCTTGTCAGGGTACATGTGTATGAATACGTAAAGCTCTCATAATAGCTCTCACTGTGGTCACCTATTAGACTGTTCTACAATCTAATTGTGATCATATGGTAGTTACTGAGGACATATAAAAGAAAATTATGAAGAAACTTAATGAGACAGGGAAGCTGTGTGTAGCATCACTGAAATGTAATGCATAGTAATTATTGCAAAAGCAGTGCAGGGTAATCACTAGGCAAAGACTATGAAAAGAATTAGTTTTTTTCCTGAAAGCTTCCTTAGTTAACTGCAATTTTGGAATAAATCAAAGTAGTTGATGTGCATTTCTAAATAAGTGGATTTTATTTTGGCCAAACCATTTCCTCATTTTTAGCAACATTTGTTTTCACATAGGAGCACTTCAAATTCTGAAAGTTTTTTTTCCTCTGTAAATGTCTATGAAGCTAAATTTTCAAAGGCATTTCTCATGTGACTTTAGTCTGTTTTTTTGGGTTCTATGTTTGTTTGCATTAAACCCTTTCTTTAAATATTTTACTTAAATATTTATTTAAAATGCTTTAGTTACTTAAATTATAGAATCATGGGGACCCCTGAAACAGAAACAGATTGCACCTCTTCATCTGAATGGGAAATATAACACTCTGTAATGGCTGTGGTATTCGCCCAGATTAGAAACATTCAATTAGTGGTTCAACAAACAAATTATCACCAAAGAGGATGTAATAGAGATAGATTGGATGGGATTTTTGTTCTGTTTTTAATGTGCTATTTCCTGAGTATGATTATTGTCTAGGCCAGAAATTACTCTTTGCATTGCTGCTGTTTTTTCTAGACCTGACCAGGAAAACCCAGCCGGAGTTCCCAGCTCTTAGTTATGTGATTGACTTCCTGTTTGATTAACCACTAGACTAAAATACACTTGAAGAAAACATGCAGATTTTTTTATTACATAATTTTAACAGTTCTTAGTTCTACAAAGATTCGAAGGGGATATCCCCTATTATGGAACCCTTTCTGGTGCTGCTGTTGTGATGGGAGTTCTTCAGTTTATGTGAAGAGTATTGAAATCGTCTTAAAATGAAAAGGAATATATAACTTGTGTTAGCAGGATCCTAGACTGAATCAATATTATCTGTTCTGTTACTGGTTGGTTCTTTACTTTGGCACAAGAGGTGTTAATATCTGTTATGCAAGTCCTAGACTCTTGCACAATCTGTGCCTCGTGTTTTCTGTTAGTCCTGCACAGTTTTAGGGCATGGACAGGAAGAGTTTCATCACTGGAATACACACAGTAAAATAATATGATCAGACTCAGGCTTGACACACTGAGTAATCTGTGATATGCTAACATTTCAATATCATGTTAGTATTGCATTAAACTAATATGACACTAATACAAAATGACAGGAAAAATGACTAATACAATAAGACTTTCATATATTACTTTAGGGCTGCCATATCTGTCCTTTTTAATTCACCTGAAGCCCTGTTTAAATGCAGAATGAGAGCTGCATCTAGAGCATAGCTGGGGAAAAAGCCCATTTTAGGAAAAAGGCCATTTCAAATATTGTGTAACAACTAAGATGGAAATAATCTTACAACACTTGTACTTTACTTACTGAGAATGACGTCAGTTTTTCCAAAAGGATGAAATGTGGCAGTGAACTGTAATAATTTATTTGAACATTCAGTGTTGATTGAACAGAATTTTCTCCATTTTAAATTAATGACAATATGATATTTCAATAGAAGGGACCAGGATGGTGTCTGGAAATTCAGTCATGAAAGACTGGTTCTAACAACAAAGGTGTTTTTGCAGACTTTCTTTGGCTAATCCTTCCAACTTCCTAAATTCCAAAATAAAAAGGATGAAGAAAAGTAGCTGTATTTTAAAGTGTGCCCAGATTCTGATTTTAGATAGTGCATACAGTTACTGTGGTGAACAAGGTAACCCTTTTCCCGGCTGGCCATGTTCGCTGTTAACTGTCTTGCAGAACTGCAGCTCTGTCTGGTTTCACATTTACAGTGGGTTGCTTCAAGCAGCTGATGCACATTACTAACTTGACTACTCTTCCCTCTGTTCTTACTACTAGAATGTAATGGGGAGATAAATTCAGAAGCTCAAGTTCTAGGCTAGGCTCTTTAAGTCATGTTCAGCTAGTCGTGCATGTGGGTGTATGTCTGAGTAATTAAATAATGAGCTGAAGTGGAATTAGACATTTTTTGAAAGGGATGTGTCAAATAAGTCTAAAGGTCTGTAGAGATTTCAGATTTGGTCCCTGGGCAACACAAGAACCTCAGTGGCGGTCAGAAAAAGAGACCCATGTGTTTAAAACCAAAATACTGTTTGTTCTCCTTTTTGGCTGCTACTTTTGTGGTCAGTAGAAATGTGAAATATAAGTTTCCTGAAAGATTGTCTGCTTTATTAATGAACTCAATCCCCTTACTGCTTGCTGAGGACCAAACACATAATGCTAAGAGATGTCTCTATGTGTCTTTTTAGATTAAATAAACCCTGGAGGTTTATTTAATCTAAGGAAGGAAGTGAATGATGACCTTCAATGTGTAAGCAAATGTACTGAAAAGTATCTAGCTAATATTCCCTTCTAATGACATTACTGAAACCAAAATAGGAATGTGGGTGTCTGGTTTTGATGTTAAAACTTTAAAAAGGATATTGGTGAATTGGACATTGTCAAATGCACTATGAATATCTGGGACACACGGCATTTAAATGAATTTGTCTTGTATCTTATACAGAAGAAACTCCAGTATTACTTTATCAAGAATTCAAGGTTCCACTCAACAATTTACTTTATGTTCTTCCAAATTCCACTTGTGCTGTGTGTTTGTCTAAACAATTACTGTGCTCAGCTACAGGGCGTAAAGTAGAAAACAGGTGTTCAGAAGCATATGTAAAAAAGGAAATCTGAATAAGTTTATGGTTTTTCCTCGAAATAAAGATTAGGAGTTGATGTTGTCTCTTACCCAGTGTGTTCATTGGTCAGTGCATGGTGAGATCATAACAATTTTGATATTGTCATAGATCAAGCTCCAGTATTGTCAACTGAGACTAAAATATGCCTCTATTTATGGAATTTTTTAGGCACAGTTACAGATACTGAATTTGTAGGCACCACTTTGGAAATTAAAGGAAGTAGTGATGGATTACTTTACTGCCTGGTTTTAATCAAACTCGCAGCACTATTTGAATGTATTTCTCACTTCTTAGGGATGACAATAAAATAAAATGTGGGTTTTGATGTTGTACCTGCTGCTAAGTAGCTCTTAATGTAAGTTGAATAACATTGCACATGTGAATCAGTTGGTGAGCTCATCAGCTTGGAGAGCTTATGTGGAACCTTGCCATGCTTAATGTGCTGGACAGTTCAAAGCTCAGCAAGCTCAAGATTTAGACAGGTGTTTGTCTAAGCTTCTGTTCAAGTTTTGAAATGAAAGAAACTCTACAATCTCCCCAGGCAATCTCTTCCAGCCTTTGCTAATAGAAGGGGTTTTGTTTGTGTTTAAGCTGAAGCTTTCTCATTGTAACTTTAAACCCATTACTAGTCCTGTTCACGATGGGCATGGAGAACAGATTATCTTCTTCTTTGTAAAGCAGTAGGGGGTTTATAAATGTGTCCCTTTTTGTACAAAAACTTCAGGTGAGAGTTTGAGAACCCTGCAGTCCCATTCTTGTGCACTGCCTCTGTGAAACTACAGGGAAGTATCTTTCTGCTGCTCTCATCAGTATGTAAACAATGATTCCCTTCCCAGCATGGAGATACTCATGAGACAGTGGTGAAAATTAATGTGGATTATCACTGCTAGCATTTTAACAGGGGGCTCCCCATAGCTATTTCTTAGCCTGACAGTGTTTCTCAAGGAGAGGAATACCAAAAAATGGAAATGAAGGGTTTTTCTAATCTTCCCAGTTGAGTAATCTGTCAGCAATGAGTAACATCACAAAAACGTATTTTAAGCCAGATATTACAATATCTTTGCTGAGACTTGGTTTAAAACCAGCAGAAGTAGGAAATATTTTCTTTCCCCCAGAGGATGCATTGGATGGTGTGATACCATAGAGTTGCTCCTTTGTGTAGTATTCCATAGGACAGAAGTTGTTGTAAACCTTATAAAAGAAGTTATTTGTTTCCAAAGCTGTGATTGTAAGTTTTTAACTTGAACAGCACCTGACATGTTGTTTTCTAGCAGTCATTCAGTCATTCTGCAATTATTGCCAGACTAGAGTGTCTTCAGCCTTACTGCTATTTCATGTACATATAACACTGAAAAGGCACATAAGTATTTTTGTGTATGTATTCTCTAGAGTTTCCACATCACATACACATTCTCTACCCTGTGTTAGTCATAAGAACATGATAGGATGATTTCCAGGAAAGCCAGTGATAGAGCTGGGGTCAGAAATGATTGTGGTTTAACAGGGAACACCAATCATGAGGAGAGAAGCTGGTATAGAAGTTGTGGCTGGGGAAAGGAGAAAAAGATCTGGTTTGTCAGTTTTGGTGTTTTCATGCTGATTGTGCAGAATGTGACCTAAATGTTCCTAACTGATTAAGGGAGCTACAACATGTGGGGCAATAGCTCTGCAGAGGCCACCATTGTATACCTGCCTTTGCTGAAGCCAGAGGAACAAGGTTCATTAAAGTAGTGTATAGAAGACAGAGGAGGTTCATGAGGAGGTATTTCATTCACAGATTTTCCTCCAAAACTGAAAGCTGCAAATACTGGATTGTCAGAAACAAACTCTTAAGACAGTTGATGGTTTCTCAGCAATTCCAGTTTGCTCATCTTCTGTCCATCAATGTGAAAAATAACCATGTTATGCTATCCTTCTGCTTCAATTCAGAGCTCTAAAAAGAATATTTAGGGTTTTTGAGATGTTCATCTTGATGATGTTATCAAGATGAAACTACTTTAAAATAAAATTGAAAAGTGTTTTGTACACTTAGACTTTTGCCCCCCTAGTTTTGTATTCATTCTCTGGGTTACTGTCGGACTGGAGATTTATTTGGCTTCAAAATAGAGAACTTTTGAAGACTTATCACAGAGAAGGAGAAAATAGGATCTTAGGAACTGCTTCTATTACAACCTGCTAAAAATACTTTCTCAAAGTTTTATCCATGTAATTACATTTTGCTTCTTTACTTAAATATTGATTTTTTTTTTTTTTTTTTTTTTTTTTAATTGTCTTGTCCCTTTTCATCCAAACCTTCCAGTTACTATCTGAAAATTCAGCTTGCATTTGATAAAAAAGTATTGCAATATAAGATTTTTAAAGGTTATTTTGGTCATCTCATTCTATGCCCAAAAGTTTAGGGACTACTGAGTTACTGGCAGGCTGCTAATTGATGGTATAAAACAGATGATGTGCCCAACTGACAGCAGATTTCAGTAAGTTCTTGCCCCTTCTACACACGCTGTCAATTTAAGGTTATTAAAACTAAGTCACTGCTGGCTGGTGACCATTATGACTGTTGCTAGATAATCTGCATATGTTGATTTGCTATTTATGTGAAAAGTAGTATTTTCTTAGGCAAAAAAGCTTTTTAAAACTGTGATTTATGTATTTTTTAAGGTTTTTTTAATATACATTTACACTGATTAGTATAACACGTTGACAGTCAATGATTGATGTCCCTAACTTATTAATTTCCTTGCTGTCAAGTCGAAAATTGCTTATATATGTTCTAGTTTCATGTGTTGCAACTTAGCAACCTCAAACAATTGTTGAAATGTGTTTGCCTATATGTTGCAACGTGTGTCCTTCCCCTGATCCCTCCCCCTTGACCCTTCCGGACTGGCTGATGTGAGCCAGGACCGCCTCCTAACCCCACGGATAAAAGCCCAGCAGGACCCGGAACCCAGTCTCTTTGATTCTGGGCTTCATGGAGCAACTATCCTCCCCTGACTCTCCCTTCCCCACTCCCCAGTGCCATCCTTTATTATCCCAATAAACCACCTGAAGCCTGGAATGAACAGCTGCCTTTCTAGACCTGCTATGCTTCCACACAGACCCAGTCTGACCAGTCCCACTGCCCGTGGCCAAGAAGAAAACATCCTGCGTGTTCCGGCTCTGGGGCAGCCCTCCCCCCCGCAGCAGGGGAGAGCTGCCCTTGGGTGCTGCACTGCTGCACCTATAGAACTTCATGCATATGTGACACACAAAAAAATTTGTAGAGAGAGTTTTGTGTTGTTTTGGGGGTTTTTTTCTGTTTGTTTGTTTTTCCTGTAAGCCAAACTGTTTTTCTTGCCAGTACAGTTCAAAATTGTCTCCTTCATCATTGACGTTTGTCTGAAGAGATGGCAGAGTACAGTGCTCAGTTACGAGAATTAACTCCCACAATATCAAGAGATGCCTCATGACATCTCTAATTCTAGTGTGCCACTCCTAATTGGGCAGCTTCCACTTTCTTTTTACCTATTTGTCTCTTTAGGTCCAGTGTTTCATGGAGCAGATCCTACTCTGTGCTTTCAGAGGGTTCTGTGTAATGTGTGATAGAATAGGACATATTTTCAGTATACACAGTGAATCTTGCTATGGTGGATTGGTGTCTTCATTTTCCTAGATGTCAGTAGGCTTGGAAGTGCTTGAAAAACCTATATTACACACTTTGAAAGCCTTTAAATATTGACTTCAGAGCTTTATATGTGTAATAGTAATTTTCAAATAACTATTATTTCCTTGTATTTTAGAATGGCTATGCTGGGAGTGCAGTCTGCTTGTCACTTTGCCTGGTTAGCATCATTGGAATCCATAGAATTCATCTGCTTGATTATGCTGTAGAAAAGGAATGTTTGTCTTGCTTCGGCTGTAATGGTCTGTGCATAAAAATGAGTAAAATCTTGAAAAGAGAGAGAATATTATTAATTAGGTTATAGACAGAAAAAGCAAAATTGCTCTTTGGAGTACAGAGCTCTTGCTAGAGTCTAGGGAAGGGTTGTTTCCAAAAACGTGTCTGATTTTTCTAGCTGTACTAGTTTATGTAGTAATGACTATCACTTTTCATTATGAATGAGGGGGGAAAAAGGAGCATAATTAGTTTACAGTTCTATGAAGTCTTCAGAGAAAACTGAGGCTACTTTCATGTTTCAAGTTAAGGAGGTGACTGTATTTTTTTCAAGATCAAGGCCTTGGGCTTCATCATGATGACAAATAACAAGAAATTTTGACATCTAAATCATTAGGAGATTTATTTAGTTTTGTGGCTAATAAAGAGGCCAGAAAAAAATACTGCCTTTTGTCTGAAAAATAATATAAAATCATAAATTACAAAATATTTGCTTTGCTGAGGTATTTACTGTTTTGTAGCCCAGAATAATAATGTACCTGGAAGACCAAATAGCTGTTATAAGTGCTTAAATAGTACCATAAATCACTTTTTAAAAGACTGCCGATATGTTTTAAGAAATGGATTTCTATGGACAAATGGAGAAAAAATTTAGAATAAAGGAATACACTGTGAAAATGGCAGTAATAGAACACCATATTTACAGCAATGTGTGGGGTTACATAATTTTAACAGAACTATGGAATGAAATTCTGGTAGCAGCAGGTTTGTGATATAGTACTGAATGTTTGGGGTTGTGGGTTTGGCACTTTTTGGTAATTTTTCGATTCTAGTAGAAATAAATGTGCTTTTAAGACTTATGTTTTGATGGAAGTAAGTATCTGCCTCAGCAAAAACATAGCTCTTAATCATCATTGGAGACTCATTACTTGTAAACACATAGTTGCAGTCATAAACTACAGATTATTGCTGGAGCAGAGGCATAGTTTTGAAACCTTATTCGAGAGGGATGTGCCTCTAATTTCACTCTTCTGAGATGAACAGATGAAAATGGTGTTTTATCAGGAGCTAGGTAGGACTCTCATACTCCTCCTCTATTCACTGATGTGTTGTTTCATCTTTGAGTTGTCATTACTTGTCCTCAAAATCCATTGGAGAAGGTAATGCCCAATACATGGACTTCTGGAGTGTGTAATCTTCCCCATGAATTTCCTCAGCAGAGATATTCAAACATTCTGAAGTATGGAATAATTGAATAGTAACTTCAGAGTTCTTTGGAAACTGAGCTCTTATAGATACCACTGTGAAAAATTAGTATTACTGGATGTTCAGAGCTTGATGTAATGTCCTTCTGACTATTTAATGGATGAGAGATGAGTGTTTTTTGGATTTGATTTGTTGGCATTTAATCTATCTGACTTAAACATAATTGTTGTGCAAACATAATCAATCTTGGTGTTATCAGGGAATGTTTTTGGCAGTAGCACTTCAGATTCAAATACCCCTGGTGTAGTTCTATGAAACATTTTTATCATCATAAATTGGAAGTTACATTAAAAACTTCTGAAAGAGAGGTAGTAAATATTATTAGACTTACACATATTGCTGATGTGATTTCTTTAAAAGAAAAGTGAAGTGCATGTTATCTGAGCGAATGTTAATTGACAGACGTAAAGAAACAGAAGGTTAAATCAAACTCTTTCAGAGATTAGATTTCAGATACTTCTGTATACCCTGCCAAGTACCAGGCTGAATATTGGCTTGTGGGTGGCTTGTTTTAAATCTGCAGACACTTCTGGCCTCCTGTGAGTCTTAAATTGGAACCTGGTTTATATGTTGAAGCTTGTTATTGATCAGGTGCACAGAGCAACAGCATGAGTAACAGAATTGGGAGAAAACAAGAGTATTGCTAGAGCTGAACAGTGTCTGGATTTGGTCTATCTGGTTGAGTTGACTGTCACTTCAGAATCAAAACTAAGTTCACTGCTTCATCCTAGGATTATGATGTTTTTAAAAGAACATTAGTAGTTTGTTTCATAAATATGTCAGGTTCTTTTTACAAATGAAGTTAAAAATTTCTCTATATCCTGTCTTAAGGGAATGGAAACCAAAAGCGACTGTGTAATTAGGGCAGTCAGCTTAAGAAGTATGAACTAACAAAACCTCTGTTTGATGGAGACACAAGAAATCCAGTGTCTCTTTTAAACGCAGAGTTAGTTTCTCCTTATTCTTTATAACAGTATTAAACTTCATATGGTGAGAGTAACTTAACCATGTACAAAACTTCTTGGAACTGTTTTTAATTACGTCTGATGTTTCTAAACTTTAATTGCCTATTCATCCCAATTTAACTTCAGAAAAGTCTTTGCAAGTAAACAAACATTTTGTTTAAATGCTTCTTGTGAAAGTTAATGTATGCACATCTACACTAGATCAAGGAACACTTTTGTACAGTGATACATAATCCCTGCTCTATGTAGTTATTTCCTCTATGACTGTAATGAATGTCATGGGGGGGAATAATGTAGAGTTCTCTTATTTTACTAAGAAGTTCCCCTCTGATAATTAAATGCTATTCAAGGTGCTTGGAAGCCATCATTTAAGGTTCTCTAGTGTACTGGTTTGTCAAACGGTGCAGATTGTTGGAATCTTGAGCAGAAAGGGTATAAAACTAGCTATGTTTGTTAGGAGAGGACTTCCAGTGCAGGGTGAAGCTCATGAAGACAAGGCTGCAGTCTGAGCCTGTTGGTGCTGGCAGTGTCAGCCTCTGGGTGTGCTCAGGGCTGTGTCTGAGCTCTGCCAGGTGAGGTGGTACCTGCAGCCACACCCTTGGAAGACCTGTTGGAGTAGGGAGAGGGTGAGTGCAGCTGAGGTCTGCAGAAGATGCGCATGTGCCAACAGCAGCAGCCAGGTGCTTTAAATGGTTGACACAATTGGGTGCATTTCCCCAGGACTGAGCAGAATTGTGAATTCTTTAGGGAGAGTTTGGCTGTGTGGCTCCACCATTACATTTGATATTGTCAACTTTTAATTTTCTGTGCCTATTCTTCTGTTCTGGTTCCCTGACAATTAGCCCTCAACGTTTGACCTCACAGTTAGTCCCTCCAAAGCATATCTTGAATTGGTAGCTTTACTTACTACTCAGTTTTTCCATCTGTGAAATGAAATAAGGTGTAAATTTCCATTGTGTTAGAGCTTAATTGTGCAGCAGCACAATTAATTTTACAGCAATGTAAAGCATGTAATGAACACTATATGGATTGTTTTGAATGAGTTTGTCTGTAGGTAATGTGCTTTACGAACTCTGCATGCCAAGGGGAACAGGGCAGTTCAGGGCTGATGCCTCCTAAACTTTGTGTGTTGGGTTGTTTTGTTTTGTTGTTGGGGTTTCTTTAGTTGCTTCGGGTTTTGTTTTGGTTTTTTATTTTCTGTTATAGTGAAAGCCTGTGGACTCCACATATTATATCTGGCTGAGTGAATTTTATGGTATGTTTGAGTGAGATCCTGCTGCAGCACAGTAACTAGTGATTCTATATTGTTATATATAAGGCTCTTAAATCTATTTAATCACTCTTATTTTTCAGCTTAATGGTACTTAATGGTACACTAACAAACATAAGCTACTATTTTTCTGAAGTCGTTCATGCCACAACAGGAGTCCTATAACAAATCATTCGGAAATTCTGCTTTTTTTCAATATTTTTCAGACTTTTGTAATAACTTCGGACAATGTGTTAATGTAGGTTTGGGTTTTTTTTTAAATTTATTGAGATAGTGAATGTCATCAGAATAGGGATGAATACAACTAAGTTCATCTGTGTTGCTATAAAATGGAACAAAATTGCTACAAGAACATAAACACATGAGTAGTATGATGTTCTAGTAAATGAATAATACAGGTTAGAAATCACAGAAATGGCAAAAATCTGCTTGTACCCTCAAAGTCCTAATTATGGTAGGTTGATGAGGTCCTGTATGGAAATATAGAATATGCCAAAAAAATATCCTGAGGCTTTAACTGGTTCATTTTCATGTTTTTCTGTCTCATCCATTAAAATATTTATAAGTTGGTTAGAAATAAATGAGTGCCGTTAGTTGTTTATTCTGTTTTTTTAGGGTGGATTTTTTTTTCTGTTATTTGAAATGAACTTGGATTAAGAACTCTCATTATTTCACTTTTTTTTTTTTCATTTGAGAGAAGGATATGTTAAAATCTTTTTTTCATGCTAACACCATATGCCTTGGTACCAACTTAAAAGAGGCTGCATTGAATATAAAGAGGGTGTGCAAATTCCACTATTATCCCTCACTTTCACTACTTCAAAGTTGACTCTTTTGCTGCAGATTCTAATGTGGAAAAAATGGACAAGGACTCAGGGGCCCTGCCCATGATGCCCAAATAATGAACTCAGGAATAGCTGAGATGCATATTGGGAATGTCTTGCTCATCCTTTTTCTGGATGAGTATTTAAGTCAACAAGTCTGCTTATAGGAGTGACAGAGGCACTTGATTACCCTGTAGGTGCAAACAGACCAAAGGTTGTTATGAGAAATGAACACTCTTGCAGAGGTTTCACAGTGGGTGAGAATTTCTGTATCCAATTAATTTTAATATACATTTGCCACTCTTTATATCTTGTGGGATTTAGTAAGTGTTTTGCTGATGTTAATTATAGCTAGAGAAATTCTGGTGAATAATTTTACTAATTTATAAACATTATCAAACAAGGACAGCTCCTGACTTTGATCATATCGCTAAGAGAATTATTCCTAATGGGTTAGAGTGTAATAATCTGCCTCTTACTATCATGATAAAACTGGCAAAGACAGGTTCATACATGTAGAGGTTTTTTTGATTGTGCAATTTGTAGAAGAATACTTCTTTCATTTGAAGAAACTATTTCATTTTCAGCCACCCTACCAAAAAAAAAAAAAAAGAAAGAAAAGCCTCTTTCTCACTGCTTATTACTTGGCATTTGAATGTGCTCACTACAGAATACTCCACAAAGTTTGCCTGTGGCTTATTTAAATGTGAAAGAACACATGTGGGTAGCTGGGAAACACATTTTTGCAAGCTATTATCTTTCTCTCCCCAATTCAGTAATTCCAAATACAAGTATGTTTGCCTGCCTCTAGGTAGCATTGATATGTAATTGCCTTTGACGGTTAGTTGTATTTGGCATTGTCATGAAAAACAAATCTCTGAATTCTGTGTATTAATGATAATATTCCGAGAATCATTTTTCAAGATCAATATAAAGAAGTTTAGCTACGGCGTCTTTGCATGCATGTAATCATCCACATCAGAATCCTTGAGGAATCACAATAACAGTGATTCATTCATAATTCACAATTGCTATTATCTTTCTACATTTAGTATGTGGTAAAATTTATAGCTTCATTTACATTGTGTTCTATGAATAATAGAAGAAATACAGTGAAGACCATGGGAAATGATCTTGTTGCTGCAGATGCACTCTTAAGAAAATCTGCATTACAATGCAGTATATTGCCTCCTGCACAACAGATTCTACAGAGCCTGCAGCTGCAGTGGAGACACTTCAGATGGTCTTCATTAAACGTAAACTCCTTCATTTTCATCTTCAAAGCAGCATGGTGATGAAACCTTGAATAAGTTGCTGTAGGTAAATTATATAGTTGCAGCTTTTCTTTATCCAACTGCAGTATACTGTCTTCATTTGAGCGTACTCATAGACATATAGAAATAGGAGTACTTAAGGAAGCAACTACAATCCACTGAGGCAATTAATATCTTGATTCTTCCCAAAACCTCACAATAGTGTATGTACTGTACCTAAGAATTGTTTTTATTTTTAAATAGGGAGGAGCTCATGATACTTTTTTCAAGATGATAGAGCTGAATAATCTATTTTGAAAAGCCCCAAAAACCAGCAGAACAAACCACCCAAACCTAAACTAACCAACTATTTTTTTCAGGGGACAAGCCTGAGAAAATGGTTTAGTACGTTGTTTTGAAAGAATCACAGACTTTTATTTTGTTGATTTAATTATCATCTCCTTTTTGTGCCAACACTCAACTAGTCATACTTTGAGAAACAATGAAAAGAGTGCATACTTTACTACAAATAACTGACACATTGTCATTCAAAAAGAAAAAAATGAAAGAGTGGGTTATATTTCAGTTTCTAAGAACTCAGTGTTTGCTATGCTAAAGAGCATAACATGGATGAGTTTTCTGAAGTATTATCCAGAGCAGTATTCAGATATTGAAGATACCATATTTTATTTTCTGGTTTCTTACTATAACTGATCTTGTCCGTGTGCAGTAAAAGCCATTTTTTTCTTTATTTTTTTTTTTTGAATGTCCCATGTAAGGATTCACAAAGCTTTTTCTAGAGCACTTCAGTATTTTTTTTAATTGCGTCTTCCGTGAAAGTCTTGATACTCAAATTATGCTCTTATCTCTGTGATACTCTTGCTCAATTGTGCTGGTTTTGGTTCCTACAATGCTATGCTTTATCTAGCTTTGCAGACATGTCAGCTACATCTACACTTGATCTTTAACGTGCCTGTTGCCAGGCTTATTTAATTGTTTTTGATAATCCTTTCAGTGAAGTTTTTCAAGACAAATGAGACTTAATGCACTATTTGACTCACTGGGTAAAATCCATGCTCTGCATAGGTCAATAGGAGCTTTTCTACCGATGTCAGTGAAGTTAAGATATTGACCACTTATTTCAACATAAAAGAGTGGCAGACTCAATACCAAAGCTAATTTTCTCCATTTTGGTGTTTTGGAGCTCACCATTACTATTCAATGAATTTAATTGGCACATAGAAATGTATGTGAGATTTGATTGTATGTTTTATTTCTTAGATCTGAAAAAAAGATTCTACCTGCTCAAGATGATTCCATTTCTGTTGGCCAGGTGGACAGACAACTTATTTTTTAGGAACAGTCTGCAACTGGTGTTATCATACCTTTGTAGTGACTTGCAGCCCTTATAGACCACAAAAGCATGACCAGAGAGGGACTGTCTTAGGGTAACATACCAGCATGTTGCTATTTGGATGACATTGTTCAGACTTTTGATACCAATTGCTGTTATCCACACAAGCATTTAGGTGTTCCATTTGCTTAGGTGGAATACTTTTCAGTAAATTCTCCTCACACTTAGTTATGATATTGTCATGAGGTGCCTTATTCTTTTCTTCCAATGGGCTATAAATTTTGCCTTATCATAGTGCTGGCAGGTACAGTATGAAAACCTTGTGGATACTTACAGTCATTAGAGAGCACAGAATTTTTTGTAAGATGGAAGGTATTAGCACCTCTCATGTCTGGAGTATTTCCAGCTCTGCAATTAAGTTCTGTAATTATCTACAGCAATTTGAAATGAATAACAGTAATCTTTAATGTCCTGTCATAAAAACTGATGTGTGCTGCTGAATTGCTGCTGTATTTCAAGGCAGAAGTAGCTCCATTTTACTCATATGTAGAATTATATCTACCTCTTTTGGGATTCTGAGAGTATATTTTTAATTTTTGATGTATAAAGTGTTGAGATGTTGTAACATATGAAACATTGATTTCATGCTGGGTTTTTCCTGATGATACCTTTGTTTATTTATACTAAATCATACACGGATATGGTAAAACCACATATGTTACTAGTTTATTATTCTTCCCTTCTTTTTTTACTCAATATGTTCAATTATTTAAGCAAAGAGTATTTGCTGTCCCTTATAATTTAGACTAATTTAACACTTTTGACCCTGGGGGAAAACAAAAAAATTCAATTTTAAATGTTAAAAAGACAAGTTGAGCATAAGAACACAAAAATTATTTGATTGTTCAGGACTAGAACATAACCTTACCTAATTCAGGTAGTAGTACGTTCTAGAACCAGAGTAGACATTTATAAATAGTTATTTTTCTTTCCCCATGATTACTTTTTACTTTTGGAATGAGGCTCTGAAATCTGCTTCAGCCTTTCGGATCTATTTTCTTCAGGAACAGTTAGTTGCTTTATGGATTGAAGGAATGTATTGGTTTATTCACCTGTTAGACTTCTAATAATATTGCCTTTGGAGTCCACCTTAGTAATAAATCTGAGAATTCTGTTCCCCAGAATAAAATAATTAAAACAAAAATTGAATGTGCCAGAAAGTCTGTACTACAAACAGAATGGAAGTGTGGGCTGTAATTCTGAATGTTTCAGTGGGCACAATGTTCTATATCTTGTGAACAAGAAGGATTTCATAATAAGGCTGTATTTCACAAGGAACTTTAAATACAATTTTCAAAAGAACTCTGCCTGTGGAACTAAGGACATACATTTGAATGAGGTATGGGAAAACTGCAGGTCTGGGGAAACCTTGTCTCCTGCTGCCAGGCAGCATATTTGCATTGTGTTACTGCAATAGCAGTTGTGACTATTTTTGAAAAAAGATACTGTGTTTAAACTATCTTTGTTATTGCATTGTTGAATCTTAAATAAGCAAACATACTCTCCCCCACAACTAAATGCAAAAAATACCATTATGTCCTTATGTATTCCAATTTTCACTTTATACTCCTTTTTGTGTATCTGTTGTATGTCTTTGATGAAGCATAGGTGTGAAAAATCTATAAAAGCTGTTAAGAGAAAAAAATTGTTCTGATTTTTGTGTGCTTCAGTGGTTTTATACTGTTTTCTGTTAGTTGGCATTGCTAAATGCTATGTTGCGTGATAGAGTTACTGACTACAGTATTCTCTTCAGAGAATACTACGGAAAATACAAGATTCTCATCAGTCAGTAGGATTTTCCCTCTGACTGTATTGATATGTTATATTTAGTTTGTAGTGAGCTGAAGCTGTAGAGGTTGTTTTTACTGAAGATCTTTTACTAATTTATTCTGTGTTGATGAACCACAGTGGCACCTTTGGCACGTAATTCCTTAAGTCCTTACTTGCCCTCTTTTCTGTCACCTTTTTGAGCTTTAGTTTTCTTTCAGATAATAAAATATGAATCTACATGTTCATAAATAAAAATATAGCTTATAAAATGTAATTCAGTACTTCATATTTCTTGCAATATGTTATAGAGTTGTTGTGTTGAAATCTGTGCTTCATGGAGGGATGGACAATGTATCCTTATGTTTCCAGACTTGTGAATTATGCAGCAGTTTTTTGCATCTGTCCTTCAGCTTTTCATTTTTGAATGAATCCACATGATGCACATAAGAGGTGATGCACTGTATTAACCTGTTCAGCTCTAGGGAGGTGAAAGTTTATCTACCAGACTTTGCATAAATGGATGTTTGTGTCATGGCCCTCCACTGGCCTTGAAAGACCCTTACAAATCTGTGCAGAGGTGGTATCACAATTATTTTTTAAGCTGTAGAAGGAACTAAATCTACTCCATAATTCATGACACTTGATAAGTTCACTATTTCTTCTTCTGTGAGAGAATGAATGCTTGTTTTTGTTAAATCTGTACCTATTTTCAATAACCAGGCAGCACTGGTGAGTAAAGTCTGGTTTTCATCTGCAACCCGCAGACTATACAGGTGTCTTCAGTGGACTCTGGTGTTGATCTGTTGGAAGGAAGTGCCATGGCATATTACCATGATCATACAGCCATATAATTCATGTTATATTAAAAAATACACAGCTTGGAGAATAGAAACAAAACCAGGTTCTGAAGTGAAGCAATTGCAGACTTCTCTAACAGCTGTCTCTCCCTTTCCCTTAGCTATCTCTGTTGTTCCCAAAAGAAAGAGGGGGAAAAACCCACCAAACACTGCAATTTAGTCTTTGTCAAGACCAACGCTTGTAGTAACAATAAAAAAGCTTCAGTAAAGGAATAGTATTTAAATTTACAAACAGTTCCTGAGTTCAAGTAAGTTATTTATTAAATAGAAAAGAATGAGCTAGCTTAATGTGAGCTGTGACTAGAATTTCAATGGAGCTGGTCCTTGTGGGATGTTTTTTTATAATGTATATCTAGTGGTGTTAAACATGCATTTAAAATCTCAGTCTTCTGGGACTGCTTCTTTATCCTCACATTCTTTCAACAGTCAAAAGATGCACAAAATAACACTTCTGTGAACTCTGGGACACTATAACAACATACCAAATGCATTGTGTGGGCTTCACACAAATTCAGGCAGTGTTTAATACTTCTATTGGGCAGCAGGAAGAGAACCCACAGAGAGTAGAGATGCATCTCTGGAGGGGTTAATTAACTTTAAAAAGGCAACATGATAATACTGGCAGAATTGGTATAACAGTTGTAATGTTCTGTATTTTCATTCCAGGCTCTCTCATCTTTAATTCTCTTTTAATCCCTGTTTATTATGCTTTTTCTGAGGACTTTCTGAGACCCTCTTTTCACCTTATGTCACACACTGTAAAATTTTTTTCAGTAACTTCTGTAACCTTTACTTATTTACAAAAAAAAAAAAAGCACAAGATTTAGGTGTTTAAATGAGGAAACTTGTATATTTCTAAGTCTTCCCTGGGTTTTGTACCTTCCAAACCCTCTACAGACAGTGTTGACAGATTTCACAGGATTGTCCATACTGTCAAGCAAGAAAATCCATTGCTTCCCAACATAGGCCTGTATGTGCTGGCCAGCCTGAGAGGAGCAGTGTGGTGTTTACTACTGTCATTGACCATATTTATTAGAGATTTTCAATGCATTTGCCAGATTATGTAGGTTAAACTTAATTCTAGAGTGCTGGGAATGGGAATGATATCTGAGTTGAGTATGACACAAATACAGAATTTTTAAGTAGGCTCTATAGTAAATAAGTTCCCAATACACTGCCTAAAGAGAGTTTGGAAGTGATCCTATGAAAAATGCTGGGTATTATGACTGGATATTACTGCTGGCTTTACTGGTAAAGCTTTCAACTCTGGTATCAAGTATCTCCAAGATCTTGAGGTCTGAGGATAAGTTTTCTTTAAGATGTTATGATTTACAGTAGGGAACAATTTCAAACAGCTCAGATCTTTTAAAATTGCTGATAAATAATACCATGAGATCTGGTTTTGAATGCTTAGCATCTGGGAATCTAATTTTTTTTACTGCTGGGTTTAGTGTTGTATCTGTTCTTAAATCTTTCTCATGGAGCATTGAGATAAGTAGGTTAAAATGAAATCTCTTCAATTTCATGAATTGAACTGACACATTTTCTTCCAGCTCAATTTGCTAGTGAAATATCTCTTTCTGAAATGCCCTTTGCCTTGTAAGAATTGTAGATTATGCACTTCATGCCTCTGCTGTATTCTAATGAAGGCAAGGCACATTTCAAATGAAATACCTGTCGAAAAATATGTGCACATACAATATCTAAACTACACTTTTCATGGAGCAAACAAATGGGAGAACATATGAAGCTGAATTGATAAATAAGTACATATTATTTCAGTGTAATTTGAAATTGCAGTATCTCTTCTATAATTGCTACAAGTAATTATGGTACTTTCTTATCACATTAAATGGGCTTTAGCAAATACAGTCTTTGTATTTCTAGGGAGATGCATATATTTTAGCTATTAGATCAATATTGCTTTTTTTTTTTTTGCGTGGGTTTTGTATGAAAGATCCAGCTGAATTTACAGCTATTCAAGAGTGATCTTAAATGTGAAAGCTATTTGCAACCTTTGTAGCCAGGATTTCTGCTAAATGCTTTTCCCTAAACCCCCTCAAATGTTCCCAACTTTCAAGCACTCCCCTGATTTTTCATTCAAATTTTTTTCTCTCCCCTTTTAATCTGTGGTGTCTCATTAAAAACTGGGACTTGAGCAAGATAAAAAAATTTTCAAACACTTTTAAATGTACATTAAACATACCCCTTCCTGAGCCTTTATTCTTTCATTCCAAACAGTATCCCTAATTGTGGCCTTTTTCTCTGTGATATTTTTCCCCACCTTTTTCATTAGTTATTCCCTCTAGTCACTATACCCCTGAGCAGTGCCCTCATATTGCTATTACAGATTCTCTCATGCTGGTGTTATGATCCCGTGCTGCAGTATGGTGTGCATCACCACTGTGAAATGATGTTTTGTTTTTAAGGTAAGCTTCTGCAAGTTACATTTGTCTTTATTTAACACATGTGATTAGTATTAAAGGCAAGATGAACCTAAAAGCATTGCTGCTAATTCTGTGGGAATAACAAACCTAGTGGCTTCCTGTGACGGAGTGACTCCATCAGTGGACAAGGGAAGATGGCATTTTACTGGCCTTTAAAGCTTTTGACATAGTCCCTCCACAACATCCTCCTCTCTAAACTGGACTGAGATGGATTTGATGAATGATAAGATCATGGTTAAGGAAGTGGTTGGATGGTTGTTGGTGGTCAGTGGCTCAGAGTCTTGAGGGCCTTCAGTGCCACAAGGTATACAGAAACTCGTTTCAGATGGCTACTACTTGTGCATTTTACATAACTGCTAAAGAATAGAAAAAAGGTACATGTTCAGAAATTTACCTGGTGCAAATGTATATCTGATTAGATTTGTAGGACATTAAATTAGGAAGTAATGGTGAGCAAGAAATTTTTGTATTATGAAGAAATTGTCTTTAAAGAAAGTAACTTGAAGGAGTGGGTGGGGAGAAAACCAGACACTGAGTAAACTGTTTCCTGAGTGACAAATTTATGTGGCTCTGGGTTTTTTATAGGGCTCTAGGGGGTGGTTTTTGGAAGATGTAATTGTGCTTGTGAAATGGTTCTATTTAATTTTGTTAGTCTTGTGTTACAAAAGAAAAATGTCTATTTTTGTTTTTCTGCTTAGTGTATGCTTGTGTGTGGGTAAGGAATACTTGACTAAAATCCTTCATGTGCCCCAAAGCATTTTTATTTAGTTTGGATGTTAGTAATGCATTCTTGATAACACTTTCAGCTAATCTACTTTTTTGTTCACTGAATTTTAATGAGATGCTAATGATACCTAAACCAAAGTGCAGATGTCTGCCCTCTTCAAAGTCCTTTCAGTTTCCACAGTATCGCCAGCCACAGATATCACACAGGACATGAATTTCAGCCTTACAGTTCTGTATAGAGAAAAGTGGAGCTGCTGGTGGTACAGAGGGTGAAGTGTCATTCGATATAGCTTCATTATTTGTCTGGTGAGACTGGATGACAGCACCGAAATTGTGTGCAAGTGACTGGAAAATTCTGAGGGCAAACTGCTCCTTCCCCACTTCCCAAAGAGACAGTGGATGTTTTGAGCACTGAAACTTTAGTTTCAGTTTAAGAGGAAACAGAGGAAAATGCCACCATCATGAGGTGAACGGGGAAGAGTAAGGTGGTTGTGATAAGTGTAGTGTATAGATGTGTGTTTTGTTTATATACACAAAAAACCAGAATCATAGAACAGGTTGATTCGGAAGAGATCTTGAAGATGACCTAGTTCAAACTCCCTTCCATGAGTTTGGTTTGGAAGAGATCTTGAAGATGACCTAGATCAAACCCCCTTCCATGACAGGGACACCTTCCACTTGACCAGCTTGCTCAAAGCCCTGTCCAACCTGGCCTTTGAACACTTCCAGGGATGGGGCATCCACAGCTTTTCTGGGCAACCTCTGCCAGGACCTCACTAACCTCAGAGTAAAGAATTTTTTTCTAAAAATCTAAATATGAATCTAAACCTACTCTTTTTCAGTTTGAAGCCTTATCCTGTCACTACACGCTCCTGCAAATAGTCTTGCTCCATCTTTTGTGTAAATTACATACACAGTGTGTGTACTTTTATATATATGTATAAAAGGTAGAAAGAGATTAAGGCAGGACGGATGGTGGGATGTGCATGTCTGACAGAGGCTGCAAGATCCTGATGTTTGTGGGTGAGCTGCAAGTGTGAGATACCTGGCTGGAGGAGCTGCTCTTGCAGCATGTCTGGCACTTGCTGTTACACCTGCCTGTCTTGAAGTTATGTTGGGACTTCATTCAGAGCGGTATGTTTGCAGATGTGGTGGGTTATATGCTGACTGAGTAAACCTATTTGTAAAACTGGAGGATTTTAGGTGTTTTAATTGGCTGCTTCACTGCCACCACAGAACCACATTTTAATGCCTTGTTTCTGATCTTGCAGGATCCTTGGGGAAAGCATGTTCTCAAATGATGGGTCTGTACACATACTGATGCTTGGATCTCTGTTGGTCAGATAGGGATCTATTTGTAGGTAGACTTCAAACTTCTTGCCTTTGAGGATGATCCAGGCTTCTGATAGAACTGACAACAGCCAGATACTGGATGCAATGATGGAAGCAGATGTCTACTTTGTCTTAATTCAAGTTGTAAACTGGACTGGTATATGCAAATTCAGCACCATGTAACTTATGTGAATAATGCCATATGTTTGTAACATAAGACTTCATGTTCTAAAAACTAAATTTACTGAAACAGTGGCTTGTATCAATACCATGTAAGCAGAATGAAATACTCTGCTACATAAAGAATTTTTTATACTTGTCAGTCACTTTGTGAGATTGTGGGAAGCATCTCTGCTAGGTGGTACAATCATAGAGTAGTTGCATGGGATTGAGAAGCAGCTTGATAATAATTTTGAATAATTTCTGTGCTTAGTTGCATTCCAGAAATGAAAAGCAAATCTGAATTTCTCAGTCTAAGCTCCAAGACCATAAAGCATGTTTGTTTACCATCTGCACCATCCTTTCAGTTCCCTAGAGGCAAATGAAAAGACAGTAATAACAATGGAGCACTGCCTTGCTAAAAGCAGCATCAGCAGAGCTCTAAAGACAAAGCAGCATCTTTCTGTACAGCAGATGAAGAGGGAGAAGCAGCTTGTCTTTCTCCCATAGATTTGAACATGTTTACATGATTGAAAATGAATGGAGATATTTCCCTAAAGGACATATCCATGGCTATTTTACAACAACAAAGATGGTGATTTCTCTATGTCCTGAGGAGTTCCTTAATCCTTTCTAATCTTTTATTGTGCAGATCAGAAATAGAGTGAGCTTAAATTCTAGCATCATGACAGAATCTGTGATATTCATGGCTTTTTTGGTGTGTGGTAAAACTGAGTTTTAATATATATCATCAATCCTTGAGTCAGCAGAAAACATTTTAAAATAGATTTATTAGGTGCTTGAAGAGCGAGTTGCATGAGTTCCAGTGTTTTCTTTTGTATTCAGTGAGTTTGTGTTCACTGTAGTCACCCATTGAATCAAAATATCCAAGAATGCAAGTCTATTTCCTATGTGACATTTGAATTCATAATGCTGAGCAAGCCTGCAAGCACAACCTGCTACTTTAAATTGTTAGTCATACACGTATTTCTGTGTTTCATCAGGTTTTAACTATATTATTTTAAGGTCCCAAATACTGTTCTGGACAGAAAAAAAATTCAGCACAGGTATAATCGATATCATGACTGGCTGAAAAGTGTGAATGTAGAACCTGTGAATTTTCTTCTCGAGGAAACCACTGTCTTGTACAAGAAATTATCTTCACAGATTTTAGTATAGTTGTGGGAATGGCTAATCTGGGATTTTTGACCTAGCTTTAGCTCTTTAATATATGTTATGGGTTAAGTCTTGTGCTGTCCTTTGCAGCTGGCAGGAGGGTGAGGTTTGTACAAGGGGTGATGGAGATAAGATGTCATGGGCAGCTGAGGGGGCCTGGCTTGTATGGCCAACCCAAATTCAGTCTGGCTGCAAGAACCCCACAGGGCAAATGTCCTCCTATGTTAACACACTCAACACCAAGTCCTCTGTAGCTCTGTAATGTGCTCAGGGTGTATCTTGGAGGACTCAAGGGCTTTTTAGTTGCCTGCAAGGCATAGGCAGCTGTGTAGGGCAAATTCAGCTTGTCTTTGAGTGACTGTATTGTCCCAGGAAGGATTGCCTTGTGGCGAGAATGACACGTGAGGTGAATTCTGTGTCCTAGGTTAAGTTGTGGGCCTGAGTTTACTGGGAGGCAGTGATCCTGAGCAATGTCCCACACTGACAATGATACCAGTGTCTATTCAAGAACTATAGTCTCTTCCTAATTTGGAGATCCTAGAATTGAAAATCTATGAAAAAAGCTCATTCACTGCTCATGTGTGCTGATAGTTTTGTATCTACTTACATTGACTTTTTTTAGTATTGGAAGAAATTCTTGAATATGCAGTTCCTTATTGTCAAATTCCCATTATATCTCTGTGACTCTAAAATAATAGCATTTTCCATGAATATTCCAATAGTGAGCTCAGTTTATAACTATAATACCAGTCATCTAGAGAGCCAAAACCTTGCTTCAGGACCAAGCAAGGGCAGCAGCACTTCCAACTTTTTTTTTCTTTCTTTTTTTTTTTTAATGTGGGATGGGAGAGGGAAGGATGATTCTCTTTAGTAATACCATGCAATGTTGTTTCTTTCTAGAGGAAAAGATAAAAAGCTTTGATAAGGCAGGAAGCACCAATTTTGTTCATGTTAAAAACACCCAAAACAACATAGGGATTTCTTTGCCCTGATTATTGATGATAGATGCAGTCACCAGCTAGGAGTGGCCTGTGTGTATTTAATTTTTTGAATGCTGGAGGGTGAGACAGAATTGAAAATGTCTTCAGAATCACATTTTATAATGTATAACAGTTTCATGGCTGATCCAGGATTGAGTCTAGAACTCTCCACATACCAGCCCATTTTTGGGAACAGGCTCTGGTGCCTTTTCAGTTCTTCCCAGAAGATAAAGAGGCCCATCAGCATGTGCTAAATATACTCTGTTCTGTTTAGTAGTACCAGTGCAGAAATTTTGTCCTCTGAGTTTGTGAAACACTTTAAGGACTAGCAGAGTTGTTTCAATTTTGGTATGTCCATACAGGCAGGTTTCATCTTCTCCTTGTTCAAAGTGCTGCTGCTTAGGCTTCTCAAAAAAAAAAAAAAAAAAAAAAAAAAAAAAGTAAGTCTATTGGGAGATAGGCTTAGAGAAAAAAAAAGTGTTTAAATGGTCAAATACATCTGATTCCTTTGAGTGATGCGACCTACTAGAATTTGGAACAAGCAATGTCATGTGATAGTTGGGAAAGTTCTGTGTAGCTGGATTGATGTCAGAAGCATATAGGCACACACAGAACCCAGCAGGATCTATTCTTGCATGAAAATATCCATAATACTTCCAGCTTTAGCTAATAGCTTAACTTAAAAAGTTGGTTAAATTTATCATGATGTTTATTTTTAAACGTGAAAAATTGCCATCATCTTGGGGATGGTGTTCTTCAATGTAATGTGTGTACATACATACCCAATGTGGGTGTATTGCTGGGTTGGGGTCTAGAAAGTTCTGAAAGATGTTGTTTGGTTTTGGTTTTTTTTTATTTTATTTTTTTGTTTATCCAGTTGTGACTGCTATGTTCGTTTCAGGAAATATGTGAGAGAATTGGAGTCTCCTGAAGTTTCCAATGAATAATCAAGGTATCAAATTAAAGTGAATAGCATCTACCCATAACAGCAGGTGCAAAATTGTCACTAATTATGAATTTGCTGGGTTCAGTAGTGACTATGCATGAATTATGCTGCATTCATTAAAAGAAACATTCAGAGCCCAATTGATGACAAGAGGGAAAAAATATCATTAGAGTGTTCCTGAAAAGTGAATTAATATTACTGAGATTTGCCCATGAAGAGAACTGCAGAAAGATGAAATATTTCTCTGCCTCTGTGGCTGACAAGTGCTCCTGCTAGAAAAACAGTTGTTTTTCTCCTAGTTTAGAAAATATTGGCAAATTCAAGCACAAATATTCTTTATTCTTTTTAGAGAAAGAGGATTTGCATGTAGGTGTTATCTTAAATATGTGAGAAATCTCTATGCGTGTGTTTCCAGTAAGAATGGAAAAAATGTTGTTTTCAATACTCTTCTACTTTTTCCTGCTTACCCCAAAATAAAAGTGGAGGAGGGAATACTTGTTATAAGCATTTATAAAGTTATTTTTGTTTGTCTTTTAATCACCAAATGGCAATATAAAAATAAATCTAGGATATGAGGCAACAATTATATATTGACTGCATTTTGGATTACCAGGATTTAAAAATGATCCCTGTGAGCTCTATATTAACAAAATGATGATTTTATGAACCTGAAGGACTGGGATGATCCCAGATGATCTGGGAAGAAGTCCAGTGAAGGATTATAGTAATTCTGGAATCTAACTATAATGGAGTAACCACTGAGAACTCTGGATGTTATTCACTCTTCCCTTCCTTAACTAAAGTTTTTTGTTATGACAGAAATTTTGGGGTCTTAAGCACAAAGTTTGAAATGGAGAAGTCTTGTGTCCCTGTGCTGCTGTGCAGTCTTGTCCCTCCTGCCCCATGGAGGTCAGCAGTTTGTCCACTTTAAATCTGGTCAGCTGCATTCTCCCAGGAAGTTCATCTGGTAGATGTTTTTGACATGCTGGGACTAATTGCTGTGGTTGGGAATTATGTTTTGGTGCCTCTCACCACCATCATTGTGACAACTCAAGTGGCAGCTCAAGGCCTGAAGTCCTTCCTCCCTTCCATGCTGTCACTTTTAACCAGGTCTCTCAGTTTTAAAGCTTCTAAATGTTTCTGTAGTCTTCTATACATCTATTCATGTTTTTAATATTAAACATATGTGAAACGTTTTGAATGCCTGGGGCTGGGGGTTGTGGTGATCATCACTCTAGGGAATAGAATGCTTAAAAAGCAGAGAAAAATCAAATAAATAAGACCTAATACTGTTTCTAATATTTTCCTTTTGGTATCTGCATTCAGCTTCAACCAGAAATCTTTTTTGTTGGTTTTTTTTTTTTAGTGACTACTTTTCACTGAGCCATAATTTGAAAGCAATATGGCACCTCAAGAAAGCTTAGATTTTCAATGGGCTTAGATTTCTGCTACTGAGAACTGATGACCACTTGCACCATTGATGTTTTCCATGACTATTAAAAGAGTAACTGCTTACTGTTCATCAAAGTAGCTGTTTTCAATCTAAGGCTACTGGGGGATTTATTTTTTTTTTTGGGGGGTATTTTCTAAGGAGTCTCAAAACCCTCTGAAATACGAGTTCATTTTCCAAATAAAGGAGCTATTTTGGAGGTGGCATTAAATCTACTAGAATAAGTTTGCTGTACTTCTGCAGGGAAGATGAAACAGTAAAATGGGCCTATTTTCTCCTGCTGGTCTATTCCCTCATGTTCAGTAAGTGTCTTGAATGAATTTATGTTCTCAACTAATTGCTTGCTTTTGCTTCAGATAAGAGCTAGTAAAATCGCTGCATGTAATTATGATATCTTCTTAATAAGCCTTCCATTTGTTTAAACTTTAAAAAGGCAGCTGAAAATATACTGTATATTATCATATGAAAGAACTGTAGAAAGTGCTTCTCTCTTCAAAATGCAGAGTGGACTTGTGTCAAAATGATTTCAAGTGAAGTGGAGGTTAAAAAAAATAGTCTTTTGACCATGGGCACATTCAAAGATGATTTTGATTAATATAAACACATTTCATCATTTGTACTTAAAAACATTTTAAATTACCTTGCAACCACAACCAATGTACTTTATTAGTTTTGTATTCACTTTCATTAACTCAGTGCTTCCAACAGCATGAATTTAATTTAAATTGTTTGGCTTTTGTTTTTAGCTTGTGGCACAGACAGGACTTTTCACAGGAAGCTCAAAGGCACTTAGTACAGCCCTAATTCAGTGTTTCTACTTTCCAAGCACTCCATCTGCCTGTAATTATACATCATGGGTATAAATCAGCCTTCCTTGTACTTCAGAATTAAATAATGAAAGGTGACAATGCTAACTGTGGGGAATGATAAGAAATGCTGTCAAAACTGAAAGTGTGTGCCTCAGTTTCATCCATGAAAAATGGCCTGCTTCACAAGACAAAAGCCTTGGACAAAAGACCATAGATTCAGTCCATTTTACATGAAAAATAATGGCCAGAAATTTTTCTAAGATATGAAAAATGCAGGCAGACTTGAAAAATATGTGGAGAAAACATCCCATGAATTTTAATTGAAATGCAAGAAAGAATAAAGTGCCTGTGAATGTTACAGCATGGAAAACAAAATATTTGCTACAAAGCATTATAACTTGAATACTTTAACAGTTCTCTGTTTGCAATCTCATTAGTTCTTTGACTTGCACATTTTCCATGCTTTTGCAAAACCCTCCAAACTTCTCATTTAGAAACCTTTTCCACCATGAACTGGTGGAAACTGATGTACACAGACGTAACTGGTGTTACTTCTAGGAGAACTAAGCTCTGGTGCCACTCACTATTGGTTCTCAGTGGAAGCCAAAAGATTAGCATTCTGGAATTTACTTAGCTGATTGGGTAAATGGATATGTGTTTTTGTAATTTTAAATGCAGCACACATACCTAGTTTGTCTTTTATCCACAGAATAGCCCTTAAGATGATTCAAGTATGAGCAATTATGAATATTTCTGTGTAGAACTTACCTGAAAACACTGATGGGAAAACAAATGCAAATCTGTACAAAGCTACAAAATAAATGCACATAAAGCTATGCAGTCCATGGAAGGTATGAATACAGATTTTTAAATCAAGGGCACTCAAGCTTAGGCAGGGCTGATGCTACTTCATATGTCAAGTCATCTAAAGCTTAATCTGTGTTTAAGAAAATCAGTGGTAATTCTACTGCAGATTTCAGATTGGTGGCTTCAAAATTATTCAACACTGGGGAGGAGGGACACACTTTGGAGATGTGTAGGTGCCAATATACCCCAATAGTTATATTTTTAATACATTTTGCATATTTAAGGAAGTAAAAATTTTTGAAAATATCTTGGGGGGAACAGAAGAAGACATGATTATGCATCTGACTGGGATTTTGAAACCCCTGAGGGCATCTTTTCCCTTGTGTTTGAGATATCAAGAAAGCTCTCTGTGTCCTTAAGTACCTAAAGATATCTGACAATCTGAATTCAGGCAGAACAATTCATTGACTGTCAACTGCAGAAGTGTTTGGAAGTTGAGTGTTTTTAAAAACATTGTTATAGAGGTGAAAAAAGAGCTGCTGGCTTTGGGTTTAGGCTGAAACCTGTTTGCATGAGTTTGCATGACAGTCATATAGGTCTTGCTTGTAGTACTAAGTAAAACATAAACATATTCCTCTACCAGCAAGTTTTGCTTTCCCTGGCAGTTTTGTATTTATACAAACTGAATTGCTGCTTTGCTGTGTGCATGGAAGCAAGTCCCATATTACTGGGAATTAGTTTAAATTGTATGAAAATGATGCTTCTGCAAGCAATACAGGGCGAAGCTAATATACTTATTTACGTTAAAACATGTATTTTGTTTCAGAGAAACAAACAGCTATTAAACACTAAATCCTACAATTCGGGGTGGGAGGTGGGGAATTAAGTAGGCGGTGGAATTCTACTCTGACGTGCAGTGTTGTGAGTTTACATTATAGTGGCAGCATCCAATCAGTATTTTTAATTCTTTTAATTACTGAACTCTCTAGAGTACATAATGGTGTGGAATATACACATGTATCTGTAATAAACAACATGTATCTTGAAGAAATGGATTTAGTTTTGGCAACAACGTGATAGGGAGATCAAAGAGCTAGCTGGCATTAAAATGATTTAGATACATTTGTCATAGGCAGCTGTTATGCTAATCTCATTTATGCAGTTGTCAGCTGATAGGTTCTGATGAGCCAGCTTAGTGGGAAAATCATTAGTAGATCCCTATTGTGATAAATGTTATTTATTACTGTCAAATGGTATTAATGTTTGATTCAAAGATGGGAAATGGGCATCATCTACATGAAGTTCATCCATTCATGGTCAGTGATGACAAAGGGAGCTGTTGAATTCCAGCCAAAGGAACTTCATTTCTGTAAGAAAAAAGAATAATGGATTTAATTTGCATATGTTTTAAAAGGGTAATGAAGTAATATGATGTTTATCTTGGTTGAAGAGTGGTAATTTTTGCTGGCATGGCTCCAGCAACATTTGAGTCATTGTGCAGCATTTGCTGTTCAGTTGTTGGTTGTGGAAGGGGTTTTTCAAAGCAGCAGGTGCATAAGGGGGGAGGAAACTAAAATGGTTTATTCATTAGGCCAAAAAATGAGCAATCTCTGTTTTTTCCCCTTACCCTCCAGAAATATATTTACAACCATCTTCTTTCATTTTACTTCTGCTATGTCAGTATTTCCTTTTCTCTTCCTGTCTGAGGCCTTGTTTCTTGAATTAGTCATAGATCCACACAGATCTCCACTCCATCTTTGTTGTGATTTGACTTTATTCCACTTCATCTAAATAGTTAAATGCACAGAGACAGTAGCATCTCATTCCAAACTATAAGGGACATAGGAGTTGGGAGATGGGCACTTATGGCTGTAAAATGGAGTATTTCTTATTTATTTTTCCAAGAGAAAAAACCCCCATATTTTGGCTAATTAGCCATGCAGCTGGTTTTTCAGTTGTTGAAAAGTGTTTCCTCTGCTTGTGATTTTGCGTGGAGGCATTCCTCTTTCTCTTCTCTATTCTACTACAGCTGTAGTGCTGTAATCTATTCCTAACTGGTTTGAAATTTAAGAAACACCCCAAAACAGACAGCAAAGAGCCCCTATTAAATGCATAGGAAAAAAAAAAAAACGACCAAAATTTAATTATGGTGCAACCAATAATAAAGGGGGCTAATTTTAACTACTCATCATAAGACAGACATCAGAATACTATTGCAGGCTATGTTCTGCCACTAGTATATTTATTGTTGATAGACACAGAAATTAAATCAGGGTACTCTGGAACTTTAAATCATTTTGTAGAGTAAACAATAATGGAACAATGATAACATAAGGAAGAACTGACTGAAAAAGTTCTGTAGTTAAGACCAAGACAAAAAAAATTTCACAAATCTTTCTGTGGGGTCTGTCCTGGCTATTAATTAATAGCCTTTATAGTTGAGTAATAAGAAATTCCTGATATTCAAGACAATTATGGTCTTTCAAAAGGCAGGTGTGTGCTAAATTCTCATTGATTTTTAGCAAGAAATGAGTGCATGACCGTCTAGGCACTCAAATTCCTATGAAAAACAGTCTGTTTTTAATTGCTGGTAGTGGCATTGGAGCATGGATAGAGATAGGGACTATATGCAGTTCTTCAAACTAAAATTAGTAAATTGCTTCCTGTAAAAGAACTGGTGGCAATTAATGCTCCCTAAAACATGTAGACAAAATACTACAAGGAATTATGTATGTCTTGAGTTTAAAAACTTTGGATCATATTTTACTGATGTCTGCTCTCTGTATAGACAGAGTTTCTGGGAATTGGCCAGGGATATCTCTAAAGAGCTATCTACAGTGTTATTTTTTAAGATTTTTTAAAAAATGTTGCCACTCAGAGATCTGCAAAGAAATTTTGTACTGCAGTGCTGCAAATAAATAGAGAGTAATTCTATTTATTTCTGCTGCTTAAATGTTTTCTGACCAGTCTTAGCCCCATATTTAAGACATCCTAATGAGGAGGCTCTCAGTATCACACTGATCTGTCTGGGGCAGAAATCCTGTATGAAATCTGCAATCCAGTATGTGACATAATGCATACCCAGTGGGTTCCTGGGCTGCCGGACAGGATTGAATGGGCTGCTTTTGTGCATTGGGTGGGTGGATGTAGAAACGTGTTTGCCCCACATACAGCCACTCAAAACACTCAACTTTTCTGGTGTAGATGTAGTTTGTCCCTGAGGTTATTGACCACGGCAGGGGGCTAGAACTAGGTGAGTTTTGAAGTTCCTTCCAAGCCAAACCCTTCTGTGATTCTATGAACTGCCTAAGTGTTGTCAAGTCTTTCAGACCTCCTGAGCAAGACTTACCAAAATATGAATCCTGACTTGTTGCCACAGCACCGCTGCCTCACAGTCCATATTGTCTGTTCTTATTACTGTATGAGAATCTGTTCCATCTTCACTGTGATTTTTAGACCAAAAAAAATGTTTCAATAAATATGTATAAGCTGTTTCTCCAAACAGCTGCATCTTTTGGAGGCTTGCTGCAGATACCGCTCCAAGTTTTCAGAGTTTGGATTTGAGTCCATTTCCTCTCCTACCTCCCCCGCCACGTCTGCACTTTTAGATTAGTGGTTTCCTTGGTTACTTCTGGCAGAAATTACAGTTGATCCTTACCCGCTATTAGGATGCTCTTTAGTACAATACATGGAATGTAAGACCTTGGATCTTATCTGTTTCCTTATTAGTTCCTGGCAGTTCACAGGTTTGGGGTTTTTTTTTTCTTTTTTTTTTTTTTTTTCTGCAAGCTGTGAACATTCTAGTTTGAGTTAAGATAGGTTTAAAAATCTTACTGTGGGAGAGCACATATATCTTTAGCTTACTTTGATAGTCCTCTGAGGCTGTTCTGTAAAGTAGATAGATTTGTCTCAATCTGTCTTTATGTTGAGATGTGCTGGGCTTGCTCCATTTTTGTGATAAGAGTTGCTTTGTAGGTCATAGGAGATAAACGTAGATCTTGTTGAGAGATTTGCTTGTCAAACTGTGTGATGTATTCCATGACTACTAACTTCTGGAGAGTGTGGGATTGTTATGACATGTATAATATACTGTAAGATTCATCCTGAAACCACTGAAATTCATCACTCACACTGGCATATTGAATCACCAGTTTATCAAGGATACTGAAAGTAGCTAAAATTGCTTCCAGCTTACGATTAGCTAGTTGACTAGTTAACTCTGGCTTCAAGTTTATCTCTGGAAATGGTGCAAAATATTCACGAAATAGACGTGTTGCAGTGGGTTTATTTTCTCTTTTTCCCTTTTTTTGTCTTTTAGATGCTGTCTACTTTCCTGTGGTGTCACTTCTAGCATTGGGGTAGATACTGTTGTTTGGGGCTGTTTTTTGGTCATGCAGAACTATGAACCATATTTGTGGGGCAAGTAGTTTTGCAGCTGGTGGATTCTTCTTGTACTGTTTAGTGAATTCTAGGTAAAAACTGAATTTCTGTTAAGAGGTGACAGTTTTGTAACTGTCATATGGAACAGATTTGTGCTACTTGTCTCAACTGTAGATGATTAAATGGTACTTTATGAAGTCATCTTTAATCTGACAAAATACATTTCTACTCCCTAAAAAGAAAAAAAAACCCAACCACCATTTGATTTACTTAAGAATTTTCATATACGAGGCAATGAAACTTTTCTCGGCTGTGTGCAATTTGTTGCAAGGACATGTGACATGAGAATTTTCTGTAGAATTTGTGGCTGATTTCAAGAGGGGAAAGGAAACAGCTTTTCCATTGGAGGTTGCTGGTTTGACATTCAGAGAAGTCTCTTAAAGAAATTGAAGGAAAACAGTCCCTAGCATCAGCCAGCAACAATATGGGAAGGAGGTGCTACCGGGATTTCTGTAGAAAGCAAAAAAAGGCAGTGGAGCAGTGAACCTCCCTGTCCTTCACTCTAGACCAAGTCTTGTGGTCTGAGAATGGTGACATGAAGGAAAATGTCTCTCTGAGCAGGCTGCTGCTGCACCTAACAGAGGGCAACTGCCTTTGTGATCTGTCATTGTGGCTGCCAACCCCCCTATCTGGCATAGGACATGAAAATGAGTTACTGAGGAGTTATTGCTTAGGGACAGGAAAAATGAGAGAAGGAAGAGAAGTTAAAGGGAACAACTTAAAGGCAAATATTAGGGTGCTTTTTTAAAAGAGTCAATAAATACATGAAGGTAACTTTGTCCATTTAGAAATGAATCAGATAATGAATATTTTGAATGTGGTGTCACTGCTGGTGTGCATTTAAAATATAGGCGTACATATACAGACAGGGTACTAGGAAATAGATTTTGCATTTAAGGATCTGTTTGCAAGAGAACAAAAAGTTTTTTGTTTTTTTGCAGAAACTGTAAGCAAACTGTAAGGGAGACTGAAAATACTAAAATAACATCTGTGTTAAAACTGCAAAGGCTTTCAGGGCATGTACTGTATTTTTTTGGAAACATGCCTTTTGTACTTTAATTGGCATCTCATGATGCATTTCAGAACAGCTTGTGTAAAGTCATCAGTTGTCATCTACTTTCTGATCAAAACCTGGTGAATTAATTTTTGGCAAGCCTGGTCTGTATCATTATCCTCTGCTTTATTCTCTTAGGCTTAGTTGCCTGTAAGCAAACATCTGTATAAAATTATTTGCAATCAGTAGTGATACTTTCTCCCTGCTGTCACAGCAGGCAGCATATTTCTAAGTTACATGTGGACAAATGCCCAGGAACTTAAATGCTGAATCTCCAGCCCTTTGCACCTTATGAACTCATTTACGTCAATACAAAGTGAGTGGAAATCACTCCAAACAGGAAGGAAGCCTTCTTTTAATTCCTGGTCTAGGTGCAAGTGTGATATAGTAATGGCCACACTAAAGAGCATAAATGCACAGGGAATGCATTCTCTAGAGGACATCAGTCTTTGCACTAATGTGAGCCCTGATCTATCCTCTACCAATGGAAATTATTTTATAACAAATCCATCAATAATGATACAAGGTATTATCGCATGATTCTGTTTATCACAGACATAATATTTTTAATTCTCATTAGAAAATTTGAACTTGATATAGAAAAGAGAACACTATATTAAGTAAATTTTTAATTAACAATAATTATGCAAGATATGTAACAGAATTGCAATATAAATGAGAAAATCAGCAGTAGAAAAGTGTTTCTTGTTCCTTCTGAGTACAACTAAATAGCTTATTTAAGGAATATATTTATCCTCCAAAGTGAGCAATGCCATTTAGCAAGTTCAGCTTACCAGTGCTGTACAATTCTAACATATCAAGTATTTCTAGGCCTGATATAAGGCCCTTGGATTGTTTTTATTCTATTTTGCTTTTGTTTTGGAAATTAAAGTTGTTACTATCCTGTTCCTGTAAGAATTATTCTCTCTAAGTAGGTCTCACATATAAGGAGTCTGAATACCTTTGTATTTCTCCAGTAACTATGATTGGTCAATTGAATGGGTTTTAAAAATCTTCTGCATCTCTTCCAGCACACTGATAATCATGTGCCTGCACTCACACACCCTCTGAAAATAAAAATGCACATTCTTCGTTTCATCCTGATTTTAGAGTATGTAAAATACAGATTTACACCCTAAGTTACTTATGATCTGACTAGGAAATGACAGAAGAACAAATGAAAGAAGTTAAAGAAATTGTTCAAATCATTCCCTTACTTGCCAGATGATAAAAATAGAGTACTGCCTGCTCTGATTAAGGTCTCTGGTGCCTCTCCTGGTTTTGAGGTATTTTGAGTGATGTGTTGCTGGCAGAGGTGATAGATCAAATGCAGAAGAGCCTTTTTAACAAGGGGCTTTCTCCAAAGCCATGTTTACTACAATTATTCTGCTTGGCCAATAAGACTGGGAAGGCCTTTAAAGAGCAAGTAGCACCCTCTGAACTCCTAACACCACTCCTTGTATCAAAATCAAATTTTGACAATATATTAAAGCAATAGCTCTTTCATTTTTCTTTTTCTTTCCTTCTCTCTCTTCAACCTAAGGCAATGCTGCTGTGTTGTAGAGACAGTGTTAGCTAATGAGTGCCAGTCATCTTTGGGTAATTAATGCAGATGACAGTAATGCAACTTGTATATTTACAGATTGTTATCAAATCAAGTGAACTCATCTCTCCCAATTCACTTTATCTTGCTGCTGGGAGCTGGTGTGGTATTTAATTTGTTGTTGTTGTTGTTGGGATTCCAATCTGTAGCAGTTAATAGAGAGTCACTTCAAGGAGAGTGAAATTACATTACATTAGAACTGACACTTCTAGGATTAATTTTACAATTTGTGATTTTATTTTCAGTGAAAATGTATTTAAAATTATCTCTTGTCAGATTCTCAACTTAAATATAATGAAAGTTGATAATATTCTAATAATATTCAGCTGGTTTTAGTAGTTACTAAGGCTGGTATGAAAAGATTATTCAGGCTAGGAAAAGAGTACATATTGAGAAAACCCCACAATTCAACAGCATTACAACAAAAATGATATTATATTTTATAGATCTAGTTACTAAACACTTGTGCCATGTAGTGATTCTGAAGATATTGTTTATATTGAGAATATGCATTGAGTGACTGAGGATGGATTTATTTTTCTCTGAAGCTTGTAAGAATCTTTAATTTCCAAGAAGAGTTTCAGCAGACTTGGATAAAACAACCAAGACTATTTTGAAAAGAAGCCAGTGTAAGATGGGGGAATGAGTCATAGCCTGGCATATTGTGCAGCCCTTGTGAAATAATGTGATTTCAAAGGATATGCTGTGGCAAGGTGTGCTATCCATGTTACAGGCAACTCCTTGCAATTTCAAAAATTCATTAATAAGCCCTTGCTCATGAAATACCTCTGCTATTAATATAGTCTTGGGAAAGCATACAGTAGGATTAATTGATATTAATAATTATAACGTCTCAATTTTTTTCTTCTCTGGGTCACGGATGCTGACCAACATCTGGTGGTCACTCATGTAGCATGATGTGAAATTGCTTTTGCTCCAGCAGTACAGTTGCATGGCACCCAGCACTTCTGACTATCACTTGATAGAGCCGTTCTGGCAGTGCTGGTGGTCATGATACTTCCTTTGCCTCTCTGCTCTCTGTGTAATCAGGAAATAGATGAATTAAGGAAAATAGCTTTTCTAAATAATCTTCAAGTTGCTGTATTCCATTCATGCTAAGAGAATGTATTCTCTTGCTACAGAATGTTCTCCTCAATATTCTGTGTATTTCTGGAAGATTTTAATTCTTCAGGATCTTTTTTCAAGGAATATTATCTGCTTGGTCTTTTGTGAACTAAACTTCTAGAATTTCTGTAATTACCCTTTTATTATCTTCACTCTTCAAATACTCATTTTATACTAAAAGGACAAGAACTATGGCTGCATTCCAAATGTGGCTTCAAGTCCCCCCTGTGGTATTAGTATGCTTTATTCCAAGTCTTAATCTTGTTTTCTATATCTATCCTAGAATCTCTCATCTTATTAATTTAAATACAGTTAATCCTTGTGTAGATGTCTTAAAAGTTTTTCCAGTATTAGGACTGTATTCAACTCCTGTTAAATGTTTTGTGGCATATGGCCGCAGAGAGAGAACAACTTTTTATTATTTTTTTTGTCATCTCATAACCTTACCTTTCTTTACAATGAATTGCAGATGCCAGTGAAACCCCTAACAGTATCAGCATGTGATCCTGGTCTATTTGTCATTCAGAATTTTATTGCCTTTCTCCTTTTGGCTTTACAAGCTCTATTCCCTGGTTTTGTTTCATCAGCAAATTTCTTCACCTTCATGCATATTTCATCTCCTAGGTCAGTGATATATAAAATGAACAAAAATGGGCATAATACTGATTCTTGTGGCATTCCACTAATCCCTCTCTCCCAAACTGCTCTGTCTCATAAACAGCTTCTGTCTGTGACATTTAAGCCAGCTCCCTATCCACATATGTGGCTCACCCCAATACCCTACTTAATGACTTTGGACCAAATGCTCTTTTCAGTTGTGTGGTGCAGAGGGAAATCAAAGACTGTGAAAGAAGGACAAAAAGGGAATGGAGGTGGAAGCAGAGAGTTAGTGATGTTTCTAAAATCCGTGCAACTCCAATTCTTTCTACTGTGTCTCCTCAGTAAAAGTCTAGGGTTTTTTTTCAGGTGGTTCTTCCTTTTTGTTTTTACTCCTGAATATAGACTTTCAGCTTGTTGACTCGAGATTACAATTTACTTATCTATTTAGACATACTACTTTGAAGTCATGATTTTCATTACAATTTCACTTTTTAAACCATCTGTCCTGAAAGCATGTATGTTAGGAAAGAACTGTCAGATTTCTTGGAATTTGTGTTGAAAAGGCCCCAACATACAATAAAAATGTTTCTCATGTTACAACCATCTACAATCTAATAAAAGAAAATTTTTATACCAGATACTTATTAAAATTATTTCTATCCTTGTAGCTTAATTTGTTTGGTATGCTTGAGGTGACTTCTCTCTTTTCAAAGTTCTTCCCTTTTTTTCCAGTTGTCTGAAGACCTCTGGACTACCTTCTTGTCATCTGTAAGTCTGATGGTTACTTTGTGAAGCTCCTTTATAGACAGTGATTAAAGAATTATTTTGAGGTTTTTAGTAATGTATGATTATTATTTTAATAAATTACTATTTTCTTTTTTATGATGGGTCTGCGGTAGTTCCATTTCCTAAACTGATCTCTTGGTTTTCCTCTGCAGTAAATGGGTGGTATTTTGTCTTTAGTCTTAACTATTTGTACTGTTGGCTTCTTCATTCCTGAACTCTGTTTTCTTAGCTATGGTTATCTTTCAACTTCTGTGTATGCTCCTTTTTTTCCCTAGGATTTGTGCTTTGTATGTCATAAGTGCTGCCTTTTCCTTTTATAGTTTGTTTTGTTGTTTACTCTGGATATTTTGATCACTAGCACATTTTTTACTAGAGAATGCGTGTTCTTCTTGGAGAACTTTCTTCTCCATATTGCGCCCTTTGTACAGTACTATATTTGATTGTTATTTACCCAGCCCTGTTTGTGTTCTTTCACACTTGGTTCTCCTGAAACTTAAATAGATTTTATCTCACTGAATTCATACTGTTTAGGTCCTTACTATATACAGCTTATTTTCAAGCTCTGATTATTAAATACAGTCAATTCAAATAATTCATGGCCAAAATCTGATCACAATTGCTCCCTGTTGCCCTTCAACACAATTCACATATTCCCATTGCCTCCAAGAGAATGAGAAGAAAATAATGAAACAGGTTTCTCTTTTTCCTGATTGTGGAACACACTATGCACTAAATGGGTCATTGGGATCCTGTAAAAAGAAAAGAATGTGGTGGAAACAGTTCTATTTTTGCCTTATGTCTTCTCAAGCCATGTATTACTGTATATGTCCTGTAGTTCTCTCAAGCATGGTGAGTCAGTCTTTAGAGGAACTTGGGATGAAACTGGTCAGAGTGTTAAGTCTGAACTGAGCAGATGAATTCTGCATATTTCAAGTTGTCACTGTAGGCGTTTTCACATGTCTAGTAAATAACAACATCTCGTTCATCTCTTAACAGCAGGATTAAAATGAATAACATTAGTGTGCTTTAAAGTTTGCTGTTCTTGGGTGTTGAAGAATTACAGTGAACAGTTTAAGGGAAATTGAATTTTGAACAGTACCTTTGCTGGTGATCATTCACTTCTGTGCCAGTGCCAAAGCTGACACAAGTATTGGAAAAGGAGTAAATGATCCCAAGGAAGAAAGGTCTATTTTACCATCTCTGAGACAGGTTTGGTGTTAAGGTGGATGGGTGATCAGGGTATGGTGATGTGTAAGGCTGTCCCTGCCAATGATGAGCTCAGGTGACATCCTTCCTGGGAATACAGAACAAAGATCAACCCATCTTTCCCACTCTGTGCAGCTTCAAAACCAAGCAGCAGGAATATGAACAGGAAGAGGGCCTGGCTGGTGTGAGCCACACCCAGGGTTTGTGAGATTCTTGCACTTGGAGCTCCCCAGTTCATTGCCAAGCTTCTGAACAAATTTATTCTTCTGATCACTGTACAGTCTTCTTCATGCAGGCTGTAGGTATGTTGTGCATTCACTTCTATGTCTAACCTGAATATACGATATTCTAGTTTGGTTTACTTTTAACAAAAATCAGGAAAAGTTTCCTAATAGACCTGAATGTCAGAAGGAAAAAACCCTCTTCTATTTTGCTTTTGGCACCAATTCTTTTTTTTTTTCCTGGGGCAGTTATCTTGCACTTTGAGAATCTAAGAAAATTGTAACTTTAAATAATTTGTCCCTTTAGAAGCCACCCTCAGGCTGTATAAAGGAGAAAAGTGGTTTCAGCACAATATGTTTACAATCCTCTTTGAAAGACAGCCCCTTCCGTTTCCTAGATTGTACAGCACAGCTTTACACTAGGGGAGAGAAAAATCTTCTTCCCTTGGCAGAATATTTCCATTTGGCTTGTACCTGGAGCAAAATATTCCTTTCACACCCTCCTTTGCAAGGCCTTTTCTGCAGGAGCAAACTGAAGCTGAGCAATTCAGCTAAAAAGGCATTCCTTGCTGGAATAATCACCTTTGTTTGCTTTAATTAAAACTTACTCAGTGCTTGTGGAAGTTGCTGGGATTATGGTACCAGATGAAAGTGAATAGTTTTGCTGAGTAATAAACTTGTGTGAGAAGGCAGTGGTTGCTATTCTTTAACTGTTCCAAAGAGCCAAGTTGAACGTACAGTGTGTGTTATTGCTAATTGAGAGAAGATAGTTTGTTGTGAGCCTGTCAACTTATAAAAATAACCAGTGTGCTTTCCCTCAAATATATTCTGAGGGGAATTAAAGGCCAACCCTCAAAAAACTGGTTGGAAAAATCTAAGCTTGTGTTTCAGGAGTTATTATTTCAGTGTTCCATGGTGGCAGTTTAATGGTAAATCAGTGGGCAAAAGTGCATGGAGGCATCTGAAGACATGGCTTATTTTGTTGTATGTGGGAAAGATATTGACTGTGTTCTACAGCTTGAATATATCTATCCACATGGACAGCATAAATATTACAGCTAAAGTGGCTGGAAATTTTTGAATATGAAATGTAGGCAAGGAATTTTTTATTGGCTTTTCACCAATTTTCTGTAAGATAGAAAATATTCTGTATGCCAGTTCATTTTAATGAGATTTTGCTACAATTGCAAGAGAAATCTCTCTGTATTGCAAAAATCTGATTTATGTGTGACAGTGGAGTGTGAGAGTTGCAGGTCAAATAGTAAATATTCTACCTGCAGCTAGGATGGTATTGTGTTTATGGCATTATCTTTTTATTTATCTGCTTGATATGATCCCCATACTATTTTTTCTGAGCTTTGGGTTTAATTTCTGATATTAATGGAGATTCTCAGGGCGACTTGAGTTAAAAATCTCTTTCAGCTTCAGTGTCCCAGTTTTCAAATCTGGAGACTTTCCCTGTGTCAGAGGGTATCAGGACTGAGAAGCTCCTATCTGTCAGCATTACAGGAGCAATATGTAACAGAGCAAATACCAAAGTTACTGAGAGTGAGCTTTGGAAACATTAACAGGATAAAAAGCAATGACAGCAGTTTCTATTGTCATCTAAATTTTGTTCTAACAATATAGTTTAAAATTAAAAAGAAACTGGATTACACAAAGAAATAGCATCATATGGTGGTTGGTTGATGTTTCTATGAATGTTTATAGAATTGGAATTGTCTCCTGCTGCCACTGGGAAGTTCTAAATTGGAAACTGTTTGTGATGGCAGGAGCCATAAATAAGTTTCCCTTGTGTTTCTAATATAATCAGAAAATAGTAACATACTAAAATGCCAAGGCTGAATATTGGAGTGGCAAAATTTCCTTTAAACTTTCAGAGTTCTAATATCACGTTAGATGTAGAGATGCATTTTAGTTTGTACTTTGCTGATTGTATCATATGTCATACACCTTAACTTGCTATTGGAAGGACGTTGTGCTTTAGACAGCAGCTGTATCCAAACACATTGCTGTGCCCCAGGTTGAAAGGAAAGTTCACCCTGTGGAATTGTCTGTGGAGGGAAACCCCCCACCTCCCCAAAAGTAACCAAAACTCATCACAGTTCTTTCTGCCCCTGTTACAGACATTTCACTTGGCTTTTAGATCTTGATAATCAGATGTGAGTCATAGTTTACCAATATAAATAGATAGATACTTTATAGCCTTGGTAGGAAATGCAGAAAAAGGAGAAATTGCAATTTCTTTGGGAAGTGTGGAGTAGGATAGGAACCACTGCACAGAAAAGAGTGATAGTTACGGCCATACTACAGGAATTTAGAGATTGACTATTGCACTTTGGATATCTGTACAACATGTACTGCATCCCATCAACAACCATTTTCATACTTCTCAAGTTGTGTTTAGTTATAATACTGAAATAGCTGTATTTGTTTCTATTTATAATGCAAATGCAGTAGAAATTAAATACTGTTACAAGGACCTGATGAAAAGCACATCCCGTCACTTTTGATGCATATTAGATATGTTGTTCTGAAAACTATTTGCAGTTCTAAACAGTGCCTTAAACTAAAACTAATGTCATAATTTGCCTTATCAGTCTCTAATTTCAGCAGAAATGTTTGCTACCATCTTTTGACCTTTGATTAGCATCTCTTATTATGTAAATGAAGAAAGGCCATGTAAAAAGCTGGCTCTGCTGTGCATTTACATAATGATTTGCTTTTGTAAGATGGGCAGTTAAAACTACATCAGTTTAGAATTTCTTTTGTCTAATGGCTGTGCCTTTATTTCATGTTTAAAGGTAAGAGGACTTGAGTGATTGTTCTTACAAAATTTGTCTTTAAACACCACCTTTGTAATTTTCAGGAAAATAGACGAGGCAGACTTTTAAACATCTCTCCCGAAAATAAAGCTAGTGGTATTCTCATTATAAAACCAGAACAGAATAGATAGAAGACACACAGTAACCACACTGATAGTTACTGTGGTACAGGCCAAGATTAATTCTTTTTTCAGTTGGTGGAAACAAATCTTTGATGAATGAATGCCTGCAGCAGACATGTCAATAAAGGAAAAAGCCATATGAGCTGGGATTTTTTTTTGTTTGAGGAAAAAATGTGGAAGGTACCCTCTCTGGAATTTCTCAGGGAATTCTCTACGAAAGCTGTTTTGTACACAGAGAGATTACATGCCAGAAATGCAAAATTAAGTACAAAATAAGGCAAATAATGGTGAATATCCTAAATGTAGAAAATAATATACAATGCATGATACTTTAAATCTCATTAAAAACAGAAGCATATGTAACTTCCTAGCAACCAAACCTCCAGAGTCTCTCTGGAAAGATGTTCCTTCTCTAAGGGCTCCCTTGTATAAGTGCTTTAATAAATGAAGCACATGCAGAAAATATATCAGTGTTCCCTGTGTGCAGAATATTTCAGTGTTCTCAAAAGCCTCATATATGATTGTATAACTTCCTAATCTGATATAATCAACACAAAAACTCTATGTTAAATTAATGTTCAAGATCTAATTTCAGGGAACAAGAGCCATGACAGCTACACATAAAGCTGCTACTCCATCCTTAATTTCCCTTTTGCTCTGCACTAAAAGCAGTGTCCCAATACGGCCTTAGAGCACTCGGTGCTGATTGAGATGCCATCTCCTGGCTGAGCTATAAAACCAAGTTGCAGAATTATTGTGGTTATTCAAGATGCTGTAGTGACTGTTTCCTGGCCCTAATCCAGCCCTGGTAATTATGGTTAGATTTTGTAATTTCTCTTTTCACTTTGATCTCAATAGGGTGTTCTCCTGGCCGCCTGTCCCGTGCTGCTGTGCGGCGTTAATGCGCCTCTTAAACAGCTGCTGTGCTTCTCGCTGCAAGTGGCTGTGTTTCGGTGGTAGGCAAATGACTCTCTCGCACAGTGCCTTGAGAATTAGCAGGATAAAGGACACTTACTGTTTTTATTTTACCACTCAGTGCCTAAGTTTTATTGGGGTCTTGCCTGGTAGGTGTTTCGCTGTGACAAACGTTGGTGTTTCGAGGCCCAAGAACAGCAAGGCAAATTAAAGAAGAAATAAGTGCCTCAATGTTTAATGTCCCAAATGTTGAGAATTTTATTTAAGGCTATATATATCGGTCTGTCATTTTAAAATAATTGTACGTGCCATCCAAATCAATAGAACATGAAATATAACTCTGCATACAGACCCCATTTTTACTGTAAGAATAATGAGGTTTCATGCGTTTTCTACACTCATTTTACCTACTATGTTTGTAAATTACCCATATTTACAAATATATTTGGGAAAAAAATTGCGTGTTTGGAACAAGGGACAGTGATTCTCTTTAAGACAAACATTTCTTTTAAATGTGTAAAAAAAAAAAAAGCCTTGAAGAAAACTGAAACTGAACAGATAGCTTCTATGATAAGTTTAAGTTGTACATAATAACCTCTGAGGCCAATACAATGAGCAAAATAATCATAAACGCATTCATAGCATGCGGCATTTCTGCTGAACTGCTAATGGTTGATCAAGTCATGATACAATATTGGTGGAATGGAGAAAATTCTCACGTTCATAAACATGTGAGATTTTACTGGCATTCTGTTTGCTCCCTTAGACATCACAGAGTGTCAGTGCTGCTGCATTGGATACTTCTGTTGACATCTTACCAGGCTCATGGGTCCTTTAAATATGATATGAGGGCAATGGGACTATTAAGATTTTGTCAGCACATGTTATTGTCTCTGCGGATACAGTAATAGCTCTTTGAAAACTACATTTTCGGTGTGTGGAGATCCTTTCTGAAGATAAATGACTTCGTTTTTTGTTATAATAGCAAAAGAAACCTATATAACTAGAAGCTGACATTTAAATTGTCAAATCTAGGTTCTTGTAATTATAAACCTGAAATTCTGTTTTATCTGTTGTTGTCAATAGAAAGGAACAGTTTAGTTGATGAACTTTTTTTTTCTTCAAGGCAATTAATTCATACTAACAACAAATATGTTGCATCATTCTTCACTCTGATTTGTGTTAAAATGGCTAAACTAGAAGCTCTTAGGAATGCAGCTTATGGCGGGATGACGACTAACCCTTATCGTTGCAATTCATTCAGACCAGAGCATGATGTCTGCTTATTTTAAACCTGCTTGCTACAAGTAGTTATTCTTTAACAACATAGCATTCAGCTGGTTTTGTCTCATGAGTGCAGAGAGTGAATTTTTGTTTCATCAGTTTCTATCCTTAGCCTACATTTTGGCAGGTCTTTGTTGTAAGTGTGTGTCTCGCATATTTATCTCACTCTTTCACTGAAGGCATTTAAAATTTTGGCTTGGCTTATGGATGTTTGCTCTTGGTGTTAGTGTAATGTCCATATATCTAATTGATAAGTTATAATGCTTTTTTTTTTTTTTGTAGCTTTAACCAGTCATTTAAAATAAATAAGATCATAATGATCAGTTTCCATTTACCCATTTATTAAATAACAATGTTCACACTGAGCAGTTTGATTTTGTGTTACAATAAGGCAGTCTCTACATGATGACAGATGGTGTTTCATTTTGCCGACACTGTGCTAAAGTGCTGTGAGTTGTGATGTGTTTGATTTTATTAGAGATCAGATTTAACACATGCATTCTACATAACTGCAATAGCATTCCCATTTCTCATCTGTAGGAGAAAATGAAACTGTGATGAAATGTAATATACTCACCCTCAGGCAGAACTAGTGGGATTGGGAATTGCAACATAATAAATCTAATGGATATTGCACTACAGGACACTAGAAATTTACTGTTATTATGTTCAGGGAAGGAACTTGGTTTTGTAAAACTCGCTTTTATTTCACTGGCATCAGTGCAATTTCACATTATTTAACCATTATATTCCACCAGTTTGCTGCACAGAAAAGGTAACCTACGTTCAGAGGAGCAGAGGAGTAAATGAACTCAAAAGGGAAAATAGAAAGTCTGAATAATAAAATTACTGAAATGATTAAATATAAATTACTGCCTGACAAAATAGTTTTAGTTCATAATGGGCTATCATGATATGCATGTTTAAAGTACATTTATAATTTATAACAATAGACCATCAAATATAAATATTACATATTCATACACATTAAAATACCCAATTTATTTTATCGAAACTCTTTTGTACTTGAACACTGTTCAAGTTTAACAGGTATCAAGATAATACTCACTTTTGTGACCTTTGTATTTGTTTCTCCTGATGGTCAGAAGGTGCTCTGTTTGATCTAATCTAGCATGTCTGTAAAAAAGGCTTTTCTAGAGCACACCATGCTATGTATGCCTAATCCACTTTAAGAATCCAGGGCTCCTAATTAGAAGTGCATCATGGTAACACAGAAAAAATGAGATGTGTTACAGTTTAATCATAAGCTAACAATTTTCTCATGTTGTGAGCATTTGGAGTAAGTCAGTTTCTCATAGCTTCAAATACTTCTGGAACATTCCTGGGTGTTCACCTGTTTGCTGACAGAAAACTCCACATACCATTCTAAAACATGAATACACAGGATATTCACTTTGCCTTTTATATGGTAGTTGAAAAGTATGTTTTCAGAAGCCTTTAAGAACTTCAGATGTTATTCCTTTCAAGGAAAAATACTTAGTGTAAGACAACATTATAGTTTGACAATTAAAGCTGTTTTCCGTTTTAGTGCTATTTAGCATTGATATAAAATTGTCTGCCATAGTATTATTGAAAAGAAAATATATCTCACATAGATGTATGTATATAAGATATTATCCCGCATGTAAACTACGCTGGAAAATACCCCCAAAATTTTTACAATTTGTAAACAGTAAGCATGGGCAATATGCTCCTAAAGAGAGCCTAAAGCTCTATAGGGTTTTGTTAATGTTATACCTGTGTTATGAAGAAGTTGTAAAAAAGCTATATGTGAAAAAGAATTGATCTACTATATGGAGTAATCTCTTAACAGCTGTTTTGGGATTTTTTTACCTTTTTTTACCATGGTATAGAAATCCTTCTGTCACTAGTGCTGCTTTGGTTGCACTGGAAACGATGACAGTAAATCACATATATATCTACAAATGAATCGTTATGCCTACAAAATACTCATTTTCTCTGTAAGGTGCATTGTAAACATAGTCTGTGCTACTCTCTGTTGAGAGTAGCTCAATCATAATGTTACTTTTTTTTTGACCATCAGTTCAGTACGTTAAGTGCCTGTCCCAGAATGCTGGCTAAACTGCTGCTGAAATGAAGATAATCAAATTTGGTCAATGTCAAGAGAAGGAAGCCAGAACCATGCTCAAATCTTAAAATCATTCCCTTTTAGAACTGATAGTCTTGGTGTGTCAATTGATTTAAATATGAGAGTTAAAATACATGGGGAAAAATATTTTCTTCAGTCAGTTTCAAAATCCAATTGCTGCTCAAGCTCTTTCTGAGTTTTTAGCTATTGCCAGGCAACTGGTAATGCAGCTCTCCTACTGTAAATCCCATGGGGAGACAGGCAAAGCTGGTAGAGGTCACTGTTTGCTTCTGTGCATCTTAGTCCTGGGTACCAAGTCTGACTTGTACCTATTCCTCTACTAGGCAGTGTTAAGTGGGGGTCTCAGTCCCAGGAGTTCTGGGGTCTGAGAACTCATGACTGTTTTACTTTGGGCTTTTTTCATTTTATGGTGGCAAGCCCACGACACAGAGAGCATTCGTACAGCTCCTATTCTCTCACCTCTGTGCTCACACTTGGTTTATCTGCTGGTTTTATCATAGCTAATGCAAGTCATGCTGTCATCGCAAAATCACAAGGAGTTTAAGAACTTTTCTTTCACACCATGTGGGCAAAATCACACAACTGAAAAGGGGAAAGTGTATGAAGCTTGATGAGTTTCATAGGGATCTGTAGCTCTAGCTTCCCTCTAAAATAGCGCGTGACAGTGGAATTTAAGGACAAAATCCTGTTGTGCCACTATTACAGCAATGTGGATATTGGTCGTAAAGTTTAAGAAGGAGGGACCATTTGCAAGGGACCATTTTTGGATAGAAGCTGTAGGGGCCCTGATCCTAAACTTTGTGATCATTTTTTAATATACTTGAATTTCTAATATGTAAGATGACTAGTGATTTCTTTCAGTTATGCTGGGTATTTAACTCCTTCCTTCCCGCCTGCCCTTAGATCTGGAGCAACTGAAATGTTATCAGATTAATAAGGTCCCTAGCTGAAAAAGAAGGATATGGTTTGAAGTTTCAGCAGGATCTATAATTTCAAACACCTGTTTTAAGTTATGTTACCCATAATGGTACTTCCTTATTCTTTCTAACATGGATTGGTTTCCATGACCTGAAATAAGTATCTCTATGAGGTTGCTAGTTTAGATCCTCCATGTATCACACTCCTTTTGGTTTCCTCAAATATGTTACAGAAAGTAAATTGTTAAAAAAAGAGGAGGTATTCAGTGGAACATTATCTTTTGAATCAAAGATCAATATATTATATATCCAATGGTTATATTTTTATCTTCAATAATCTATGTTATACTTTGTCTGTCAGTTCTTAGGAAAAAAAATCCAGCATATACTTCACTGCTGGAGCTTGTACTTTAATTAAATTAAACTTTTATTGTTGCATTTCCTGCCTTCCATCCTCTTTTTCATTCAATATACTTCCCATTATCCCTTTCATTGAAATTACTTCCCTCTTTTGTCAGAAACTCTCCCAACACTTTTTCAAAGGTGGAAAAAGAAAGGGGTTTTATCAGCAGTTTTAAAATGTTTTTTTGTGTTGTATTCATTGTATTGAGAGTCACAGCAGTGACTGAAACCCAAAAAGCCCAGTAATGGTTATTATTGCCTGTACAGAACTGAGACTTGACGGGGAATCTGGGCAATGCCCTCACAATACCGAGCACTGATACTTTATTCCTTTTGTGTTTTGTACAGATCTCATCTCTACCACTGCATACAAAAGAGAGTCTCTGAAAAGGTGTCCTATTTATGAAGAAATAGATAGCCTCTACTTGAGAGGATTTTTTTTTTCTTCCTTTTTTTTCAACTTTTAATTGCAGATGAAGTAAAAGCACTGTAAATTGGATTTGATTTGCAATGAAATTGCACAGGCATGCTGGTTATGTAGCAACTAGGGACTCCCTATTAACAAGAACATTTACCATGTTGATTCTTTACCAAGGCATTTGTAGAAAAAAATACAAGAGCCCTCCAGTGGTTAAAATAATGCCCTAAAACTTGCTGGTCCTTAACCAAAGCCTGCCTAAGCTCTTGATAAACTCATGGTACTTCAGCAGGCTGTGTGTGCTGTGACCTGAGTTTATCATGCTGTTTCTCTTATCTTTCATTGTTATCATTTGATTCCTTATTATGTTCATCTGCTCTTCTCATCTTTCACTTAGACTGATGTCTTTTCAAGAATAAATGTTATTTTCATTAGATTGCATTGCCCTTGCTCCAGCAGAGCTTCAGTTCCAGTATAGGGACTATTGTGACCTCTGTAATATAAATGCCAGAGTTATATCATACCTTGTTTTATGGATCATATTTTAATGTCAGCATTTCTGTTCTTGAATTAGAATAATGCTTCTTTAAATGATGTTGATGGTGGACAAATACAGCTGACCTGTATAAATTTGTCAGGTTAAGGTAGATGAGTTTTGGCTAAGGATTTCTTTAAGACCAGTAATATGTCTCTTAGTCGTTTTCTTTCTGAAAGAAAATAACTGTTAGAAATATTACATATCTATTCCTTTTCTTATGAATGGAGAATAAGACCTGGTAGGAAAAAATGCCTTAAAATTTTTGGAAAGGCTTTAATTGGAGAAATCAATTTTTTACCATGAGAATTCACATAATGACAAAATACAACTTTCTTTTCACTTGTGGATCATTGCCTGCATAGCAGCTATGTTGTGATACTTTTTAATTTCATAAAGACTAGTTAAGTGCCTGTATCTAATTTATCATAAAGTGGAACAGACACAATGCAGGGCTGCTGAAAGTCATTTCATACTGGAAGACACACATATCTTTCCTGCAGGTGAATTAGTTGAGTTCCAAAAGAGAATATTCAGGCACATATAATGATATTGTGGAATATTATGAACTTTCTTTACATTTCTTTACCACAGGGAATGATTACATAGCTGTTCTTTGCCTTTTAACTATTCTCCATATGCATTATCCCAAGGAAGGCATTTACATTCTGTAAAAGAATCCCCTGTAGTCCTCTTTCGTCCTATTTTCACTTTGATACTGTGGACTTTTATGTCAGTCACTACTTGCCTGTTTTTTTGATAAAAACTGTTCACCCAAAACATTGGCTCTTACTCCTGTCAGATGTGACCTTTCTTCCCTTATCTTACATTCTGGTTTTTTTAAGACCATGTGATGGTGACTCTGTTACAGTAGTCACAGTATGGTAAAGTCCAAATCAGTGTCAAAGTGGTATTCCTATTAAGCCTCTCTGATAGCTTTTCTATATCAAGACAACTAAAAATAATAATTTGTCATTTATGCCAACTTTTGTGTTCCAATTGGCAAAAACGATTTTGCAGAAATATACACAAAACAAAAGAATTCTAAGGTGTTTGTTTTAAATATTTTTATACATTTATCTGCTATAGATAAAGTGAGAGATCCAATACTAGTTGTTAGCAGCACTAATATGCTTCTGGAACACACAAGAACAGTTCCTAGTGATCCAGGCTGCTTTTCACTTAGGTGTGGCTGTATATAATCCACTGATTCATAAGAGTCTGTGTGGGTTACAGAATTATGGACTTAGGGCTTTGGAACAGAATGGAGATCCACCTAGTATAGAATTGTGTCACAGACTAATACCAGATGTTCCAGAGTAAGACATAAATCCTAAACCATATTTGATTTCTCAAAAATCCTAATAGCTCCTTCAGTAATGTTAAGGCAAAATTTGCAGAACTTAAATGTCATAATCTATTGACATAATACCATGTGACAATACTGCTAACATTTTGCATTAGAATGCAAATTTGATTGAGCTGGGAATATAATTACCTCGGAATATATCTTGGAGTTGGAAATTAAAGCCTTGGAGAATGTTAACAGCCGCATTGTAGTTGACATGAATGAGGAAAGGAATGCAAAATGTTGTTCTTCGTCCTAATTTCTACATGGAAGCTTCTAAAACTTTTTCTGCCATGCCTGTAATTATCTCTTTGGCTGATTTTGACTTCCTATTCACCAGTAATCAGCTAAAGTAATTATTTTAATGGTAAAAATTACTGTAGAATACTGTAGCATTCTACTTCAGCTACATAACTGTGAAATCCTGCAAGCTCCAAATGTTCCCTGTGATCCATGTGCCAGTCTTGTGTTCAACATTTTCAACAATTAATTGATGTGCATTAGAAATTTTGGAATTCCACTAGTAGAAATTTATGTCAATTAATGTTTTTGGTTCCCCCTCCGCTGACAACATTGTCTGAATTAAAAAAAACCAAACCAAACCCTAATTAACTTCAATGCTATTCCTAATTATTCAATGAGACCCATGTGCTGAATAGTGATGCCTGGTTTAGGTTTCTGTCATAATTTATAGCCTTGTAAGTGTTTCATGATTTTTTTCATGTCAAATACATTTAAAAATATTACTGTTGTGTTGCATTTAACTTTTGTATCTGTCCATAAAGTGAAAGTCAGGAGAAAAGCAGGGAATTCCCCTGGCTCTCTAACTGCATTTGAATTTAATTTTCCCCTTTCATCTTCTCTTTGTCTTCTCTGTTTAAATTGCAAGCCTTTAGAATGATTCTTCTACATACTTCATTTGTAATGTGCCCAACACCATTGTCAAATGACCCTTAGTCTTTTCAGTAATAAACAAGATTTATAATAACATGAATTTAAAGATAATCTGGAGACACAAAAGCCCTAAGGGCTGGGGGGAATTGAGGGGTGGGCAGTTGCAATCCTTTTCTTTAAAAAACCATTTAATTTCCATGCAAAGCATTAGTTTCATGTGTTAATCTTCAATTCTGTGTGAGTTTCTGGATTTGTTACTACACAGTAAGAAAGGAAGAGATGCACAAGTAGGGATTGTCAATGTGTTATTGTTTATCTGATATCTCTTGGCAATGCCATATCAGTTCAACTGAAAAGACATCTAAGACCTTGAATAAAAGTAAATGCTTTTTGTGGGGTTGCAGAAAAGTTGAACTTTGTTCTTGGAACACAGAGGTTGAGGAAGTTGCTAAATAACCCCTGGATCTTCGGTAGCCTCTGAAAACCAAACAAACATTTGTGTCTTGTGAAAAGCTTACCAGCAAAACACAGTGTTCTTGTGTGGGTGGTAATGCTTTATAACATTTTGGTCAAATCCATGTCTCTTTTGTTGACTTTCTGCTGTCTATTACATTTTATGTAATTCAAAGACAGCTTTAAAGAACAGTCCTCTCTGTCCATCTACATAGATGGGTGCCTTCAACAGTGTTTAAATTAATCACTCTAGCATTTGGGTGGGGGTTTGTTTTGTTTCGAGTCACATTTGAGTTTTACAGGTGTTAATTCAGAATTCATGAAACAAGTAATCTTCTACTGTTATTTCATAATACCCTACATTGTCTTTCTTTGCTTGAAATTTCTTAATGTTAAGGTCAATTTTATTGATTCTTTGGATCTATTCTTCTATTGAATTTTTAGTATGCACATACAGAAAGGGTAACTAATCTTAATATCTTGTGTTCACAATTCTGTTTAGCATAAAATTGGTAACTGATATATTAATTATAATAATCTGTTAAATATACTTTACCTACATGTTAATTATGGCAGACCATTCTCATTTATTTTTCTGGGTAGGCTATTAATTCAACCCAGATGGTACTGCTTTTTCAGACTGTAACACTCAGTGTTAACGGAATAAATCATGTTGCCAAGATACAGGAGCAAAAATGTTATCACATCTGAATAGGTTTTAAAATGATATAACCATGAAAGAAACTTGCCTTTTAATCGGGGAAGAAGCTTAGTTGGAGCAGGGTCAGTAACCCAGACCTGGTTTGTAAGACAGGAAGCATTACTTGGAAGTACAGGAATTACTATTGCATTCCAGGATATCAAGCATTTTTTAAAAAATACCTTTTTTCCTGCCTAAATTAAGCAACCTAAAAGATGTGATGTAAAATAATTCTCATTTTGCATGAGAAAATAGTGAATATTGTTAAAAACCTTCACATTTTTCAGCAGAAGTCATTAGAATGCCATGTTTACTGTTGGCAAACCCTATTTAAATGAAAGGAATCTGCACTGCCTGATACATGAAAATTCTTCGCTCCTCACCTTTAATTAAACAGATATTGATATCAGCTCCTTCATTTTCCACCTTTCCCCTGTGTGTGTGCTCAGTATGCAGTTCTTTGCTGGCTACAAAGAGTAGATTTTTTAGTTTGACATGAAACACCTTTTAGGTGACACATTACTTCTTGAATATCTCTTTTTTTAAATCAGTCTCCCCTCCTACATGGATTCATACACGCCTCCACCAAGTTTACTTGCACAGTATCTTGTAATTTTGGTTGGGTTTTTTTGGTTTTTTTTTTACTCTCATAGGACATATTCTGGAGATGTAAGCTGGATCATATTTGGGTATTTCAAAGCCCAGTACTTCATCCAGATGAATGAATCAAGGTAATCCTTTATGAAATAAGATTAATGTCACCTTTAGCTTCTCTTTTACCTTGTAGAATAAACAGGTTTTGAATGATGGGCACGGAGTTTTTAATTTAAAAATCCTAGGTAACCTAGTTAGGCAGAACACGTACTCTTCCCAAGTACAGTGAAACAGATTGTTCTTACTTTCTCACTGTATAGGAAATATATTGAATAATACTTTTAAGTGTGTTATCTGCTCATATGAAGAAAGAAAATTATGAACTTGAGAAAATCCAAGCATATGTATTCAGATTTTCTTGGTAACTAGGTGTATTTTCCAAAACAGTCTGTTAACATGGTGCAATTAAATGGAATAATTTTTCAGTCTCTTCAGAAATACTTCCTTCAAGCGGTCATACATTTGTGGGAGTTTATCCAGGGCAATTAAGTACTAACAATTATTGTTTGAACCTTTCTAGGCAGTACCACTTTAATGGTTCAGTATCACCTTTGGGACTGGAGATACTAATTCAAGTCAAGAGTAAGTAAGGTGAAGAAATACCAAAAGAATTTCTAAGTCTTTGATAATTTCAAATAGCATAATTTCAGTATTTTGGAAACAAAAGAGTAAAGCTTGGCTGTGACTTGAGACACAGCTCTATGAGTTGTACCTCTTTATTACCATGAAAAAGGGATCAATAGTTGTTTTATGTTCTCCAGCAGGAGCCCTTACTTCACACTCCATAATCAGCTGCTGTATCACTTTACTTCTCTATATTTTTTAGTATTAGAAATGGACCAGTTTTAGCTCAGTTGTAGATATCAACCATATAAAATGGGCTCTTTGCTAACTGCTGTTAAACACGCTGTTAATTGCTTTGCTTGTTGTGAGTCTGAGCTCTGACAGTTCATCTCTTGGAATTAATCTGTTCATTAAGGACAAGGGAAAGAAGGTGCTTAGTCTCATTATTAGGGATTTAAAGGTGCAGAAAAAATAGTTGCAGATCCTTTTGTTGACTTGGGAGAACTATAAGAGTAATTTCAATATCCTTTTTACCTCTCTGTCTGTCTGGGCGAAACAGGGGGAAATTGTTAAAATGTAATATTCTCTGAGTTTGGTTTTGTCCTCCAGCCCCTGTAAACCATTGAGAGAAACAGATGAAAAGTTTCCTAACTTCCAGATTTGTAGAGATACCAAAGGTACACTCGTAGCCCACGGCAGGAATTAGCATAATGTAAAGTCCTCTTCATACCCCCATTAAGCTTATTGGGCCAAATTCAACTTCCTTCTTATACAACAGCTGTGGGAAACACCTATGGGCTGAAAATGGCCCACAGAGTACAGTGCTAACCCTCAGCTTGGATGAAACATGCATGAAAACAGAATAAAAAACAACAATAAAGCTGAAGTATAACCTAAAACATGAATTAGAGCCAGGCAATGTTGCTAAGCAAACTATCAATAAGACGTACAAAACCACTGCATGGTTATGAGTAGCTTTTAGCTGGGGAATGTAAAATCTTAAATGGCACAGATAACGTCAATCTGAATTACCGTTTTCACAATGACACAGATGTTAGGATAAGGAAGCATAAATGGAAATTAAAGAGAAACAAATTTAGAACAGATGTCAGGAAGCATTTTTTTCATGCCGAGAATCACAAACGTGTGGAATGGCCTACCAGGCAAGATTGTTAAGGCAAAAGCACAGGGGACATTCAAGAAGTGATCAGATGGCATCATAGGGGAATTGAGTAGTAAAAAAGGAAATGAGCATGCATAAGGCAAATGGTTTTAATTTAATCCCAAACAATGTCCGTGCTCTTATGTTATTAATGTTTGCATATTTACCTTGGAAAAACACACAGAATTCTTAGATAAAAACCCCAAACCTAAAATGCACAAAATAGCCTCTTTCTGATAACAAAACCAAGAAAAAATTGTCATTTTATTTCTGTTATATCTGTAATCATTGTGTATATATATCAAGCACTTTTTTTTTTTTGGTAGAATTTTTCTCTGTGTTCTGTATTAGTGAGCTGTAGATGTTACCCATAAGGTCATAGAGGAACTTCTGAGTAACTTTAAAATATATTTCTCAGGAATGGCATCTTGTTGGTGTTGTCATTTGTCTTTTTAGGATGCATGCTTCCCCAAGCTCCATTTTCACATGATGTGCAGCTGGAAAAGATGATGTACTTCATCTTATCTTTGGGAAAGAGCAGATGTCTAATACTCAAAGTCCCAGTTCCACAACATTTATTGCTGCAACTTTGTGTTTTGTCTGCCCTGTTAATTTCAGTGGGGCTCTTCATGTGCATAGGTGCATCTAAGTTGTTAGCAGGATGGGGATCAAATGCTTTGTTTGTCTCTTGTAGGACAGGCAGATATCTCTCAAAATAAGGAATTGTGCTTTCTCCTGTGGACCTTGTTTCAGTAGAGAACTCTGAGTCTCAAATGTGGAAATATATAGAAACTATAGATCTCAAAAGCCAGATCCAGCTTCTGAATGTGGGAATCAATATTTTGCATCATCACTCTGCTGGGTTGAGTCCAGTGGCAAATAAAGGAAAGATGAAAATAGAAAGTAGCTCTGAGCCATATTTATCGACCGCTTTTGTTACCTTACTGAGCTCTGAAAGTACTTCTGGTAGTTCCTGTGATTGCATTGTTTGAAGCTGAAAGCAACAGCAGAATAAGCAAAATGCTTACTTTTATTATTACTCTGTTCATTTCTCTTCTGTTACCCTGATGGTCTCACTGTCCTTCTCATCCCGTTGACCATACAGCTGCTGCACTGGGAGAATTGTTGAGAAGATGACTGGGTAGAACAATAATAGGGTTATTGGGCACCTCTAGGAGCTTGGAACTAAAAACCTATCAGGATTTTTTCCTTTACTGTTAAATGTAAATTTGGCTTAGAATTTTGTTTCTTGGATATAGAAATTTGGCTCATCTGTACAATAATATAATTAAAATTCAGTGTAAATGTGATTATGGTGTTATTACATTACTCTAAAAAGGCCAAATCTTAACCTAGTAAATGATATAAAAAGATAAAAGAGAATTATTTTGTATATTTCAGAGAACCACATCCTTACTGGGTAAATCATCATAGCCCTATAGAAACCAATGGCAACAGACTTTAATAACATTCTATTACTTTCCTACTGGTTAGATCCTGATTTGCTGTCTGTAACATTATTTTTTCTGTTATCAGGATTTTAAATTTGCAGACATAGAAATGTAATGGAATCCACCTGGTGCATAATTCAGTTTATGCTTTCCACTTCATCTTAGCTTTTACTATCATAAGTCCCTGACTTATAAAGTAAATTAATCAATTAAGCATCAATTTCTATGCCACTTCACTTTAAGCTTTTGTTAGATAGTATTTGATCAGTACATATCTAAACTCCTAATGTTTAAACAAATCATCACCTTGTCACTTAGGTGTAGACACAGAAAACTAAACAATACAGTGTTAACTTATCTGTTGCAGGCTGAAAATACTGTCTGGGCTTATCTTTTTTTAATGTGCTTTTGATATAAAACCAGTTCACTAAGTCACATACTGAGAAATTCAATAGCAGAATGGGCTTAGTGATTTGCTAAAATCATATGTAAATCTCATAGTCATATACTGTGTATAGATTAGGAACTCCACAGAAAGAGGAAGAGAGCTGTAAGAAAATAAAGCAATAGAGCTGTGAGTCACTTTTGAAGATTCTGGAGTTTTAATCATTAGCTCATATTGATATTCCTATTTCCATTATGCTTGGCAGCAAGTTGCTCTTTTAACATTATATTTATATTTCATTGTCACTGTCTGAAACTGAATTACAATGATCCATAGCAACATTTTCCTAATTACATTACTATCAGTTAATTAACACTTGTACAATGCATAGATTAGAAAGAGAATGAAGGCTTGTCCCAGGTCAAGGAGAATAGGCTGTGATTTTAAAAATGAAGGGGTCTAATAGAGTTCAGCATCAGTTCCCTCTGACTTTCACTGAGAACTCAACCTGCTTTCTGTAGCATGCTTTGAAAACCCCAGCTATAGAGAAGGGGCCACTTCTCAGAATACTGAATGGCCAATTGATTTTACAAAACTGAATCATGACATTGGATACACAGAATGGAGACAAATTCATTAATGATATTGAATGCAAGTATCAACATACACCAAATTCTTAGGTGTTATTGCTGAGTCATTGGGTGCCACAAAATTTTGTGCAAGACCTCTATAAAGACTTACCTAGTAATTTGTTAATTATTGGTGCACAATACCCTCCCTGCCCCCACCAAACCCTTACCTATTATTGATTCTTTTGCAGGTAAGACTCAAAAGTGGCAAGGTTAACACCTGTAAGATAACACATTGCTCAAGATGGAAGAATCCTATTATTGGCAGACAATAGGAACAATGGGCTAAACTTCTCTGAAAAACATCTTGCCAAAGACACGTTCCAGGATCATTTCAAAGTGCCTTTCAGAAATGGTACATGTTACATACATCTGTTCAGTAATGTCTGCCTGGCATGTTAGAGGCAACCTAATTTTTATTTGTTTGAAAGTACCTACAATTCCAAACCAGTTCTATTTATGTGATTTTTGAACACAAAAGAATGCATTCCTATCAGAGTAGCAAGATAGTTTAAATAATGAAATATATTTCCATCAGCACTGTGTTGTCCTGTTATTTATTACTGTACTAAATTATCTACAACTGAAGACATCCAGTTTATAATGAGATATCTGATGATTTATTTTTGAAAAAAATATTAGCTTTATTATTTATTAATTCTAGCAGTATTCCTCTGTGTACACTCCATAAATATTAACATATCTGATGTCTTGTAAAGATACAATGAAAATAACATTATGTCTGATGTATGGGAAAGATTTGACATCTCATTTTTATGTAGTTGATCTTCTATAGCTTATAATATCAAGAAGCCAAATTAATTAAAAACTTGTGTCAAAAAAATTGAAAACAGTTTTAGTGTAAGAACATTTGGAGATTTGCATTAGGATTAAAAGCACTTTTTAGCCATATTGTTATCACAAAGGTAGTAAAGTGGCAGATTGTATTTTGTACATTTGTGGAAGTCTAGATAAATTCCAAAATCCCTTTTTAAAATGTTGCATTGCTTAACAAATACCTACAAGCAAGTATTGAGAGCTAGGTAAAGATATTGTGGTATGTTTTCACAGGAGATCAAGTTGTTCTCTTAAAAAAATGTGTATGCTAGATACTATTTTAAGTAATATCAAAACAGTACCACTATCTACATTCACTGTTTAAAAATAAGCCATACCTCATCGTGATGCTCTGTGAATACAGCTGTTGTCTGAAACCCACAAAGACCATCTGGAATTTGAGATTTATCAGAAGATTATTGTTCAAGGCTGGTTTATCTCAAAACCCCAAGTCCTTTACATTTGTGCTGACATATCCTTTTGTAGAGTCTGATGTAGAGAGATTTCCTTTAAGCTTGTTATATATTTGGTCTGATTAAGAACATGACAATGTCTTTTGATATATGTGATTAAATACAATGCTGTCTCTAAATATTTTAAAGCTAAATTTACATGTTGTTTCATTGTAATTTTTCCCATGTTTTCTTTTCAGATAGAAAAAATTATCTATCACATGAACATTTGCAAATACATCATATTAATTCTGAGATTATGAAGATTTAGAGCAACTTGATGTTTATCTATGTTTCCCTCCTTATAGATAAGCCTCAAACACCCAAAGGGGCGTTGTAGTGACTTGAAAAATGCAATTTTAACATAGAATTAAGCACGACATAAACTATTTGTAATATAAGTTGATCTTTCCTTTGTATCTTTGAACAGAAAGCTTGTTTTTCTAAATAGCTGGATACAGGTAAGTTGGCTAAAGTTTCTTGTTCGGTGGGGAGGAGAAGGCAGAGCCACAATTGCTTGGCTGTGTGCGAGTGAAGAGTCCCAGCTGATAACTTGGTAACAAGAGAATAATAGAGAAAAGGAGAAACTTCATGGCTGTAACTAAAGCACATTGTCAGGTATTCTGTAAGGTCTTTGATTTATTTAGTTTTAGAGGAAATGTTAATGGAGCAGTAGTACTTTGGTGAGCTCTGCTTTTACAAATATGCAATATAGTAGTTCCAGATGTGTCTGAAGCCAGTGTGAAATTGGTGGATTCAAGAGGGCTTACTTGAAAACCTCAGCAGTAAACAGAATGAACAAGTCGAAGGCACTTGCATTGCATTTGTAAAGATTTATGTCAGTGTGTTTGGTGTTGATTATGGCTTCTCTTATCATTTCTCTTCTCATTAGAGAACAGGCTGTGATTTTGGCTCCTAGCCAGTAACTTTTGGCAGGACTGATATTGTAGACATGGTGTGGCCTTCACACACAACTTCATGGATGCAGCACAGGAGGGGTCTCTGACATTTGTATGCTGTACTGGAGAAATTGTGCTGGCTTGGATCCCTGTTTCTGTACCAGTATTACCTATTGATAATTACATTAAAAATTCCTGTTGGGTTTTCTGACACAATACAAGGGACACATTTAGAAGTTCTTTGGTATTGTGGAATGATAAATAGTTTGGGGCTTCTATGTGTTTACTAGTATAAAAGGGAAAAGAATATAAGTAGTATGCACACATACAGTTACACAAACATATGTATAGTCCATACAAGCCACAGAATTAGGTAACTGCTGCACTTAAATGCTATTGTAAAGACTGAAGCTCAAACAGCAACCCTATAATCTTTGAAGGAGTGCCCTGAGATGTACTGGCTGGAATGGAACAGCTCATTACTAATATGAGGCAGAATCCACACATAAAAATCAAGCAAAGAAACCTGTATTTCCTAGGCGTTATTGAGATGCCAATCAGAGTGCAGTGTGTGTGTCTGGAATTTTAAATAATTTTCTGGATGCATTTATTCCATATCCTTGGTATAAAATACGTACAAATAAATTCTAGGGCTCTCCAAAGGCATGTATGTATTTGCCACTGCTCACATATTCTGAAATGTGTTGTCAGTCATTTGACAAAGACTCAATGTGAAATAACTGCCAGTTCACTAGTATTCCAGACTGTCACCTTCATTTTACTTCTTTCCTGGGAGTAAAAGCAATTTTTGCAGGTTTTTTTTGGAGGCAGCAGACTACAAAACATGACTTTCTTGAAGGCCTGTGGATAAGGTTAAGGCCACTGCTGCAGAGACTCAAAGCTAACTCTAAACAGGGAGTGAGAAACTTCCTTTCCTGAAGTGAAATTAAAAGTGGAAAGCTACTTTGACCATGATGCGGCTCCCCATTGGCATTTTCATTTGCTCTCAGAACTTCATTTTGGTGCAGCTTACACCATCCTGAAATGCTTTATGCAAAGCTCCTTGGTTCAATAATTGTTATTTGCTTTTGAGTTAAGGCAGAATTTTCTGTAGATGCTTTGTCCACTACACACATACTGCATCAGCAAAAATAACCAGAGTGACAAAACTGGTTTGTGTGACAGTTTGGCACAAAAGATAGAGGAAAGCAGGGCAAGGATGAATTGCATTTGAGATGTGTTTTTCTCCAGCTCAGAATAAAGAAAGGATTTGTTTAATCAATTTTAAAACTGAGAAAGCTGTAACCAAGCATTATATGAAACTGGAAGTGTACTATATATTACAATAATGAGAATAGATGAATTCTAGGATGTGACTTTAATACACCTCTGTGTGTATGTTTTACAAGATATTTTCTTTTTTAACTGCAATTTTGTGAAGTCCTTGGTAAATATTGTGACCTTGATTCATCATTTCTTGATTTTTGCACTGCATCTTGTTAGAAAAATATAGAAGTTAATGACAATAGTGGTGGATCAGACTCTCTTTAGATTTTGCACAAGAACTCTTTAACAGTACTTTCTCCATACTTAAGGTTAAACATGACGTCTTATTTTAAGAGCGACAAACATAAAATGTACCCACAGAATGGTATTAATATACAAAATACATGAATTGCTTTAGAATGTATTCTGCTTGCCCTTCAAACAGTGTTACAGCCTTGAAATGTGTCTAATTTATACCCTTTCCTTATATAGTATTTTTTGAGGTGAAAAATAAAAGGCCAGTGTAATTATTTTGGCCTCAGAAAATTGTGGCAGGAAGTGTAAGTATAATTTAAATATCCAGTAGATATTTGTTAACTGTGATACTGTTGAGCACAAAATAAGCTTGATTAATGTGCATCTATCCAGCCTTTTTAAGAATTGTATATCAAAGGATAAAACATTTGCATTTTATACAAAGTAAGAGGCTGTAGCCATATCAATATCACTATAATTACACTTCTAATCTTTCCTCTAAGTATCTCAACTTTCCTTGGAGACTGGCATCAAACTTTTTAAAAAGTGATTTTTTATTAATGTCCACATTGGAGTTTGTAAGAACTTTCTTCCAAACTTCTATGTGCTTTATGTGATAGGAAAAATAGTCTGGGAAAAAAGTATGTTAGCTCTTTTCATATTTGAAGTATAAGAGTAGAATAGGACAGAGAAATCAGCAATATACTGGATATATTTTGTGACCACTTACAACTCAAATTAGGACAGACTTAGTGGGTTCTGTTTGGCAGAAAGTGGTGGCATTACGCAAGGAGGCAGATATCATGTCTAAATATGGGCAGGGGTAGATGTAGCCAAAAAAGCAGTCATGGATGCAGATGGCCCTGCTGAAGTTTCTGCACCTGGGCCGGTTGGTTTCCAAACTGACCTCATGACTGGCCACAATGGCTGCCTTCTCTTCCAGAGCCAAAAATGGAAGAGGCTTAAGTGGGTCCATATGGCACACAACAATCAACAGCAAAGATTCATTGCCAACTTGGTATTGCAACTACAGTTTGTATTTCAATGTGCTGTGGAATTGGTTCACTATTCACAGAAGAGCAAGTACTGCCAGGAGCAGCTTAATCTATGAATTTATCTAATTATGTCCTAAAAGCACCAGAGAACTGCAGTATGATTTCAGATGTTGTGAGATGAAGCCAAAGTCAATTTAACCTGATCCGTGCAAATTCCAATTTGCATCAGAAACCACAAATTTGAGCTTCCCTTATATATATGCTAGCACACGAATAAAGAAAAGTTTTACTGTACTGTATCTTTTGTGTAGGAAGCAGAATATAACATCACTTGACTTTCAGGACTTAAAGAAAGATGACAAAATATTACAAATAAGCTAGTGAACACGGTTATCTGTGACCTTGAACAACTTTTTGTTCTTTGTCCTTTCCACCTTGGACTTCATAATAGAATTTATTTTAAAGCAATGATACACATCTCAAAAGAGTAAAAGACCTTTGATATAATTGCCGTGAAGCTGGAAAATCAAATGATATTACTGTAAAATCCTTGTAATAGCTTAGCCAATAATTCACTGTGTTTGAGTGCTATAGCTCTGTTTGCTCAGTAGTTGTTCATTATGTAGTTTTATTGGTTATTTTTCCCTTTTATCGTCTGTTGATAGAGGGTACTTAACTATTTATGAGTCTCTCCAAGGGTGAAGCTTGCTGTTTCCTGGCTGGAATTACAAGTGAGAGGAATGTAATGGTGCTGGGTAGTGTGACACCTGTGTGTATTTTTTCCATTGTGATATCTAGAAAGATTTGTGTGAGCCATTCTTTGCACCTGAAGACAGCCCTGTAGTTTGGGTAAGACATTGCCTTGTGACTGTGCTGCTCTTGTTGACTCCTAGGAGATATAAACCAAACACATGTTTGCAGTTGATAGTACAAGTGGACACCTGTCCCTAAGATTATACTTAAACTAAATATCTTCAAGATTAAAAAAAAAAAAAGAATTAAAATTGAGGAATGTCATTACCTGGTGTGTATCTGAACATACGGGTTCTATTTAGGAGTGCTGAGGTAGGATCTGGAGTGGTGGTAGAAAATACAATATTGTATGATATTGCAGTAGTCACTAAAAATAGTTGATCTGAAGATACTATTCCATCAGGATTTATTTGGTTCAGAGTTGAACCTAAAAGTTGGCAGTAATTTAAAAATTTCTGGTTGTTTTAGCTCACTAAGTAGTATTCATTCAGTGATTTTTATTTTTTTTCCCTAGTGTAGAAAACTATTTCCAACCAGTTTTTCCAGATGATGTCACTACTACTTAGTTTGTGTAGCTCTTTTCCCCACCTGACAGTGAGTCCCATAAGCTCACATTTAAATTGTCATATTGTCCCAATGATACTTTATTATTCACCCCTTTCATCTTTATACAGAAAAGTATTGCTTCCAAAAATCCACACTTCCAAACTATAAGCACATATAGTCAATCTTTTACTGAGCTACTGCACAGAGCAGGTTTTAAAATAATCTTATCACAAAGCCATGCAGATGACATAGTTATCAGGAATGGAAAACTTAGACTCACAGGGGTTTTACAGCTGAATAACATTCATCCTGCCCTCAAATTCTCACTGAAGTGCTTCTATACCTACAGTGCTCTCCTAAGTACTCTTTAAAATCTTCAGAAATAATAAAAATATAAATCTAAGAGCCTACAAGCTATAGTACACAGAAACAATCTGTAAAAATAACAATCTACGCATCCCAAACTGCTTTTAATATACAACCAAATCATCAGACATCAGTGGCTGTGCCACAAGCAGAGTGTTTATACTTATATTATTAATGTTCAGACTTTTATTCAATGAGGCTATTCTCCCAGGAAAACAAAATATATTTTTGAGAGGTCACCTAAGTTCCTATAAGGAATTGCTTCCATGCAGGAAGAAACTCTATAGATTATATAAATCTCAATTTAAGAGAGAGTCTAGGAAACCAAATGGAAAAATCATTAAACAGTTGATGATTTTTATCTCTATAAAAATTATATTGTATAAAAATATATATTAATGAGATTTCACCTTGAAAGAAACTTCCCATAATATTCTCATGTAGCCTTTTACCAGTCACACTCTTCTTCATGTAATAATGAGGAATAAATTCCCTGCAGTCTAAGATTTACCAACTGAATGGTTCTAAAATGAGAGTGAAGTAAAATTGTAAAGAAAGTTGACATATTCTACTATGCTCATAGTAAGTAGCCTCTGCCAGCACAAACCCATGAAAATCCCTGAAACACTATATACTTTTCCACTGTGAGAAACTCCCCAATGATATTAAACAGTTACTAAACACCAGAGTGATCTAACACAGCTACAGACATGAAGAAAGAAGTGAAGGTTATCCACCTACTTGCTGGAAAAATTTCCAACAAACTGGTCACTTCTCTAATAACTTTATAAACTCTTCTTTCCTGCAACACCTGTACCATTAATACTCTCTATTCACAAGTACCTTCCATGTTTTTCTGTCAGCAGTTTTTTAAACCAGTAAGTACCAAATTAAACGATAAGAATTTACTCTTCAATAAACCTAAAATAATTTCTTCCCTCTGTTCTCCAGCACTATGGAAACTTGAAAGACTCTCCTTTTCTGTCCTTTCTGACAGGGCTGGGAAGACAAGGTGTTGCCATACCCCAGCCAGAATTCCCTTATCTGACAGGAGGATGTCATGTTGAAAAGTAGATTTAAATTGTGGAAAGGGAAGTAATGCCAAAACCTGAATGTTTTGTACTCAGGGGTGAATGAAGGTGTATCCCTTGAAGACAATCCATTTGGCAGTGCACAACCAGCACAGAAACCAGAGGTAGCAATTCTGTAGTATTGATTCATCAGCTAAAAGAGACCAAGAGTGCAAAGTGAGGGCTCCAAGAATTTGTCCTTGTGTTAGATTCCACTGAGGAGTGTGTCAGATATCTCCTCTGAAGTAAGAAACTCCTTTGACCTGCACCAAAGGCCCCATCATCAACTGAATCTCATAGAAATATATTGATCTTCTGAGAGCTACCCCTGCTTTGAATAAATGTAGGAAGGTTATATTGTTCCTTAGTTTGTGAGCTTGCAGGGAAGGGGTTTCTCCCTGGTTTTGTAATTTCTGCACAATGTGACAGAGAGAATGTGTCCTTAGCCTGCAGTGGAGGAGTGTGAGTTGATCCGTTTGAAAGCAGTATAGAAGGGAGAGTCAGTGTTTCTGTATGAAATGGGTGAAATGAGAATTGGTGAAAGTCATTTATACAGCTCTCACTGCTACCACGAGGATGGGATGATCTCAAGCAGGTACAGTGTGGCTCTTCTAGGATCAGCACTAGAGAGATTACAGTGGTCCCAGAAGTTGTTCTGTTGAAATTCTATATTACAGCACTTGCCACACCTACTGCAATAATCCCTTAATATAAAATAGATCTGAAAAGTAGTTTGCTGGTTTTATTTATTATTGAAAACTCTTATGTGCAAAATTTTAATGTCACTTGGATATGAAGTTCATATAGCTGTGACTTTCCTTTATAAGATTTTGGTTATTGCAGTCTTGCAGATGACCCTTGGATATTGCTCATGAATTCAACATCTGACTTTTTGTGGTCTTTTAGGAAAGGACATTAACCTTATTAAAAACAAACCCGATTGCTTTATATTGTGGGCTGCTGTTACTGTAAAAACCCCTGAGCAAAGAAAGGAGTATCTCAACCATACTCTCTGTTTTCTGCATAATTTTAAGACTCATAAATATATGTAGGAAAAATAGATTTACTGGGTTAAATCACAAGCTATTGGATGGGCAAGTTTAATCTTTCCTGGCTTTTAATTGCCATGATTCAGATGTGAGAATTTCAGAGCTTAGTAGAAAAATACATCTTTCTAATATTTTCTGCATAGCTTTATACAGCTCCAGTAGCTAATTGTGTGGTATATATGAAGTTTTTCTGTTATGTGTTGCTGAAACAAGACCAAGACTCTTCAGACTATACTTCTGTGTACATGTAGGTTGTACCAGTGAACGTAAAGCATTAAAAAAAGAAATCCAGTCTACCAGCCTCTTGTAATGTATTCATGAAGTAGAATTTGATGTGAAGAAAGGTAATTGTAGTGGAAACATAAACTTAAATGTTAAGAATAAATTTACTTACAGTTGAGAGTAGAAGAAGGACATGATTTTTAGGAGCCATGCATTGCAATTTTCCTGAGATTTTTCTCTCATCTTAGTATAGCAGATATAAGATCATTTTATTATGTTTTCTTTACTAACTTCAAAATATCAATTTACCAGAGCTTACTAAGCTTGACAAATGTAACATGTAGTACAGAATATAGAATACAGAATAACATAACTACTATAATGTTATGCAAATTTTCATTGTGGTTGAAAATGTCAATATTAAGTGATCTCTTTAAATTTACTCAAATGACAGATCAGTGTCAATGAATAAGTAGTATTTATTTTAAAGGAGATGTAGAGACATAGTGGTAGTACTATTTTTAGTATGGCTAAACGTGGCATTTGTAAATGATTGCTTAAAAACCCCACAAATGGCAGGCCTAGGCTAAAGGCTTCTGAGCACTTATCACTCTTGGCACAGGCCTGCTGAGAGGTTAAAGCAGGCCTAGGGAGACTCTGTGTGTGGCTCTTTGGATTTTGTGCTGATTTTGCATTCCCCTGGTGCTGGAATGAAGCTGAGAGGTGTCCTGGTTGGTGCCCAGCAAGAGGCTTAGTGGGTGCTCCCTGAGGATGCTGAGCAAATTACACTTGCACACCTTGGGAGAGAAGATCCACAGAGTTGTGACCAAAACTGATTGTGAGGAAAGGTTGAAACAGAGATCTGACAAATTTTTTGGTGGATCAGGACTGCTCTGTGGCACTTTCAATGCTACAGTGGCAGTTGTGGAAGGCTTTTGGACAGTATTGTACTCCATCCCCTTAGCAGCATTCTTTGTTTCTGAAATCTCTTCGTTGTGTGTGTTTAGAGATAGATTGTCTGTTTATAAATTGGGAAAATTGTAGTGCACCTTTTGTTTCACAGCAGCAAGGGTTATATATGTGATAATTAAAGAGAAACATCTGTTGGAGATTGTAAAGGCAAGTTTTTACCATAAAAAGCAAGAAGTTAACACACACTGGAGGAGAGAACTGGAATGCAGTCTCACAGAATGTTCTTACAGCTACTGTAGTCTCAGCTCAACAGCTTCTGCCACTGGTTTATGAGCTTTGTCCATTGTGACTCTGGTGGTACCTCACTGACCTTTCCCTGGCCCAGCTGGTTTGCTTTTCAAATGAATGTTGCTCCTAACAAAGTCCCAGTTCAAGCTGATGCTGGAGTGCAATTTAGTCATTGTTCACCAATGATTAATCAAGAAGAGATTTCGAAATGAAGTCAGCATTAAAATGTATGGGCATGTGGCAAATCAGATTGAATGGCAATATCTCAGAATATATAGCATCATATTGTTAGGTTTCTTTTGTGGTTTTTGCTCTCCTGGGGACCTGAACATAGACTGTGATATGCCCAAGCCCCGTTTATTTTACATTTTAAATGATTAGTGGAAGATTAAACTTTCATGCTAACTGAAAAATATAATGAAAATGCTAAATTCTGGGCTCCCTATCTAAATATTATTAGCTTCTACATGATGTATTTGGTTCTTTTGTTCTTGCTGACTCACAGTCCATAACCTTTCTTTTGTTAATGCATTTTAATTCCCTGTTCAGTATCCCTAGACAAAAAGGTATTTTGATAGAGAAGTGGAGGAAAGGAAAAGAAATAGCCTAAAAAGATAAAATAATGGAGAAGAACTATTTTTAGGTGCTGTCATTAAATATAAACAGAATTAAGAACAGTCACTAGCTAATAAGGAAGCTAATTATGTTGAAAGTGGTTGTAATCTTTGAATGGCAGAGGGAAGTTATAGCTAAAACTAGTTTTTATTAGGTAAAAGTGTGCCTGTGTGTGCTGTAGCTTGTACCTGGTGCTGTCTAGTAAAGGTCCAGGCCAAGCCCACTTACCGTGAATTGCCAGATAAACTTATAAATTCCAGCTTGGAGGAAACAAAATGTGGATATGTGAATTTTATATATATCCCTGCCTCCTTCTATTCCAAGTATTTAAAGGCACTCTCAGGCTGGTCTCATGAAAAATTTTGTAACAGGACTATTGCTCAAGCAAATGGTGCTGCAGAGTTTCCAAAATAATAGAATCCCTGATAAACAACTGCAGCTGGTATTTCTAAGAGACTATCAATTTTTAATCTCTGAAAAGCAAATAGCTTGTGTTCATATCCATCTGATAATTCAGGCAAAGGATTCCTACAGATGCCAGGGAAAGGGAAAGTGAAAAGAAGCACTGAAAGAAATGAGAAAAGGTGATGATGCCGTGGTGTGTAAAGAAGGGAAATACAGTACTGAATACATAATTAAACGTGTCATATACTTTGGAGAATGTTTGTGAAGGATTATGTATTATGTGTTAACCTCTAACAAAAAGTTCTGAGGTCTTGCCTGTCTATTGTCTTGAAGATGCAATTTATTTAATCATCCTCAGAAGTCAAGGATAAAAACAGAAACCAAGTAGCATGATGGTTCATCTTGCCTTTGAAACAACAATTAGAATTCTGACTTGAGCAAATTTAAAAAATTGAAATCAAAAAGGTTCATCGCAAAAGCTCTTGTTGTCATGGTCATCTGAATGACGCTGGAAAAGAACCCTGCAATAGAACATGCTAAGGAAAAAGTATGAGAGGTTTGATTAAATGGAATGCTTGTCTTTACAGCAAAACAGTGCTGTCTCTTGAAGCAAAGTAAGCAGAGGTGATTGCAAATGCAAACCATGTTATGAATAAATGGATTTGTATTTGGGGGAAAAAAAAGGAAAGTAAAGACTTCTGTCTTTTCTGTTGCAGACAAGATTGGTATCAAGAGACCAACAGGTACATCTGAACCTTCTTTTAGTCATCTAGTGAATTAATCTCATTTTTAAAATGAACCTCAAATGTTAGCAGTACGCTTTCCCCATAAAATTTCAAGGAAAAAGTACAGCTCTTCCTTTAAAACAGCAGGAATTTAATATTTTTATTTGCTCAAAAAGGGCCAAGAGATGTAACTATACTAGGGAAGGTCCAAAAGACAATATATAGTAAACTTTTGGGTCTCCATTAGCTTTTTTACCTTATAGGCACCTACTGACTTTCACTAAAATATGCTTCAACTTGCCACTGTAAGACAGCTGAAAAACCTTAAAAACCTTAAAAGCAAAAAAAAAAATCCCAATGGTGTATAGATTCCCAAATCCAATGCAATCTGAATTCAAGGTAACAATATATCTTATTCCAAGAAATGTTTTTCATTAAATCCCTCATGAAAGACTTGGTTGTAGGGCATGAGATCCCCATCTTCTTTAATATGCAGCAAAACCCAGCATGTTTTATTCAACGAGTCAGATCAGTGAGTGTATTCAGACTATAAATTTGTACATTATGTACAGATAAAAAACATACAATGCCAAGAAACTGGAAAAGAAATTTCCAGTTGATTTTTTTTTTTCTTTGGGTTTATAAAAATAACTGTGGTGCATCAATTATTCCCTATTGCCATGGATACAAGTGATACTTTATTATATAACTGTACAGCTGTGCTCAGTTCTCATATGAAAAACAGACTTTTTCATCTTTCTATTTCATAGTTACTGAACTGAGATAATAACATCTCCTTTTATCTATGAAATCAATTTCTTTACCATTCTCTGAAGTATTATTGATTAGAATTTCATTAAGGCATTTATAATAAAATCTATAGTAAATGCTTCTGTTCTACTACAAGGATGCTATGAATGAAGGTCATTCTGTTATATATTGTACATGCAACAAAGGTACATAACAGAAAAGTGCTATTAAGGTTTAAAAGTCAAGCATTCAAAAATTAGATTATTCAAATTCAGGGTGTATTTTTTATATATATGTTATGATGAAATCTTCAATCAGATAAGTATGTTTCCTATACATTATTTATTTCAGACTCTTTCAACAAACAGTAATTCTGACAAAAAAATATAAGTCTGATATAATTTGACAAAATATATTTCTGATGGGCTTTTCTGTAGAAATTATCACTGTGTTGTGGGAACATTTATGCACATGATTGTGTTTCCTTAGAGCAGCCCTGGACAGTAATCCCCTTTTACAGCTAGGAATCTAAAACTTTAATATTTTTTCTAGATTTATACTTTTACAGATTGTAAAACTAGAACCCTCTATGATCTGATTTCTTTCCTAATACTTGACCTTGTGGTATTTAAGCACTTCAGAGCCTTGCTCTTGCAGACCTGCCTCAGAGAAAAGAGAATGCAGTCAGCAATATCCTCTGAGGAACTGGTCTGGAGCCACCTTGCTATTCAGATGGCACCAGACCTGTCTGGCAGAAGCAGGACAGCATGGCTGAGTTGCCTCCCTACCCCTTCAACACTTGCATCTCAGTCTCCATGGTTATCAGAGTCCTTGTTACTAGTAATATGCGACTGTTAAAACTTTCCTACCTGATCTGTACCCACCACCCATGTGCCAGATTTCAGCTGAGGAAGAGTATGTACTGCCTATTATCACTTGGCTATGTTAGCTGTAAAATCCTTGTGGAACTGACAGCATTAGGCTACTAAGGAAAATAAGTTTTTATATGTACAGATATTTTTGCATTAGTTTAAGAAAAGTAGAAATCGGTTAAAAAAGCTTTTAAAATGTTCTGAGTTATAGATAAAAAATGGCTTTTTCATTTTCTTAGGACATTGAGTAATAGTGCAAAGTAATAACACCAGTGAGAATGCAGAGATTCCCACATGTCAGGGAGAGTTTACATTTATGGTTGATATGGCAAAGTTAAGAAAAAGTTTGGAAGTTAGACCAAAACAGCACACGGAACTTATGGAGCTATGTCTGACTATAGTTTGGGGAAAAATACTGACACAGAAGAACTTTTATGTAGTTATTCACATCATTAGTCTCAGGTTTAATATATTTTTCTGTATGTTGCTTTATTACATAATTAGTGTGGAATGTGAATGGGGAAAATATATATTTTTAGTTACTTAGGTATTTTCTAACAGTAGAAAAGGCAAAAAGAAAATCAGTCCTAATGATCACATGCCAAAACATAAATGCTCCAACATGTTACAATAATTTTAAGCATTCACCTTGTATATTTTAGAACCTTATATATTTTAGAAAGATCAGAGAAACATGATATCAGTACTAGTTAAGGTATGCAAGTCCCTATTTCCTTATTTTTGATTGAGTAAGAACAGATCACAGAAAACCACACAAGTATGCAAATATATGCAGCCATTAATACTTGTAGATAAGTATACTGTTAAATTGACTCTCTCAGTATGGCTGTAAGCCAGCTCTTTACATATACAGAGGTATGTAATAGATTTTGTCAGTTTGAATGGCTTATTACTGTATATAGACACCTCCTCTTCTTGGATGGCACTGCCACAAATGGCATAATGAAAGAAATTAAACTTGTGGTGACCCAGTTTAATAGCTCTACTTAGGCTTTCTCCCAAGCACTGGAGATTCTGTGCAAAGAGATATCTGTATATGCATGCATGAGTCTGTGGCTAGCACAGGTCTTTCTCGTGAGAACATTTTTGCTACGTTTCATAAACAAAGATAAAGTTTGGATGTTTTGGAAACAACGTCTCCAGATTGGGGCAGTTCGGGCTTGGCCAATTGGGCCTAGGGGGAGGTTTCTGGTTGACCAATCTGGGTGACTTCTGAAAACTCTATATATATGGAAATCAAGATAATAAAGACACCTTCTCTCTTTCCTTGTCTGAGAACCTGGGTTTCTCTCAGCTAGCAGCTCAACAGCGACATGAGTCCACATTCACACATATTTATTTTGGTTCTTAGTTTCGACAAGTTTGGCTCGTTAGGATCTTCTTGAAGATCAATTTATGTTTCCATACATCATAAGAAATAATGAAAAATGCCCAATGGCTTTATGTTAATGTGTCTGTGTTACAAGAGAAATCAGTTAGAGACTCTCATTGCAGAGCCTTGTTTGCAGTTACTAATTATTTTTCCTGAACTTCCAGGTCTTGTAGGGAGAAGGTACCTGGAGTGAGTATTCTGTTTGTGCTGATCAGTGTTGCTATAGACCTATTAGTTTTTATGGTTAGTCAGGAGACCTACCTTCTTCATACCACTGTTAGTGTGGGATAGTGCTGCTCTGGGAAAATTCTCCTTTCCTTTTTATTTCATATAAATCTGTCTTGCCTGTAGTGTACTGAATTAGGGCATGGTTTTAATTTCAAATGCCTGACTTCCTGAACTACAGCCGACTAAAGATAAACTTTATTGTTCCTGAAGTCTTTAAGATTCACAAATTCTGCACTGTGAAGGTGAGGACTAATGACACTTGAAGACTGATTACCCCAATGCACTTCAAGGAAAACAAGTAATGAATAATTTTTCATTGAATGTCCTGCTATTAGAAGGGACCACAAACAAAAGCAAGGGTGAAGTTGAAATCCTGTTTTAAGGCACATGTACAGGATCGGGGAGTTGGTTTAAGCACATAACAGTTTGCTGCAATTGGAAATCAGCATTATCACAGCAATTAGCCTTGGGCATAATCTTCCCTCTCCTATCTCCTGTTTAGATCATATATCTGCATCAGTAGTTCACGTTGTACTTGTAAGTAATGTGTATCAAGTCTATTCCACTGTTCCATTTTTCCATTATAATGCCTATTTGACACCCTGTTTAAAATGCGTTTCATTTTACACAAAATAATTATTCATCTATTAATTGTGCACTCATCTTTCCTTCAGTGCTCTTTGTTATCTGATTATGTGGAATACAATTCTGTATATTACTGACTTCCAATTCTGTTACATACTAAACAGAGCCATTAGGAATCCTGTTTATAATGGTGCCATTAAAAATGATGTGCTGTCAAGAATATCTTATAATGACAGTAGAGAATGTGTGTTTTCAAAGATATTTAATGACTATATGGTTTTAAACTGCAATGGAACATTTTTAATGGATTCCAATATAATGAATCAATCGTGTATTGCTTGACTTAGTTACATTATATTCTGTTTTCTGTAGAACTGCACAGTTTGCTCTGGAATATTTTTTCCCCTGTTCCAGCCTTTGGCCTTTTTTCAGGTTTTGATTTTAGGTAAGTATTTATCTGAAAGATTGTTTTCTGGGTGATGTTTATTTAACTAGCTTTGTTACATGGTTAAGTAGATACAATACAAAACGCTTTTAATGTGTAATTTTAATTCTAGGTGAAAGACAGCACTAGAAAACCTATGAGCTCTTTAAAAGGAGAACTTTGCCAGTAGTCATTAGGATTTTGAATGATTCCCAGCACAACAGAAGTACTGTGATTGCATGGAACAAAACAAGAAGGAATCTTGTTTCTACAACCAGCAAAGAAACAGTGACTGCAGAAGACAGTCTGAGGTGGGGAAAACCTAGATAGGTCTGTGACTGTGGAATTTAAAAGTAATGAAGAAGAGAAGATATCCAAGACTGCTGTTCCACCCCCAAGGTACTGCTGGAGGCTTTCTGATCTAAGTGATTACTTTTGACTTTTGCATAATGAGACAAAGTATTGCAGAAGCTTTTTCTCTCCCTTTCTTTTTCCAACCATTTACAGCTGAAAGAGAGTGTGGCCATCAGGTAGCAGGATAAGAGGTAAAATATAATAATAATTATTATGGGACTGACTAGTCAAATAAGTTTGCTAAGCTTCACATTAGAATTATTTTTATGCTGTCATATGTCTGTTCTTTGACAGTCTGGCAGCAAACTTTCACCAACACTGGTATTCAGCTTGAATTTCATGTAACATCTTGGGTCCAATGGGTTTGGGTTGTTTATTTTCCAATTTTCTTCATAGTTTCCTGACACAGAACCAATTTTTTGGGGTTTTGTGTGCAGAGAACTTAGTGTTTTAATGAAAATTGTCTTGTGATGCATTATCTCTCTGCTGCCTTTAGTGGTCCCTGAGAAAAAAATGCAAGTGATTCTTTTTTCTTTTTCTGTATCTATTTTCTTTTTTAGCAAATGAGTTGCAGGATAAGCACTTGTCTTATTTATAGGCATTTATATGGACATTTTTTGCAAAAGTACCTCTGCACTTGGCAAACACAAATTAATTTTCATATGGCATGTACAGAATCAGTGCCTTTCATTAGTGATAAACTAAGATACAGTAAGCTAAACCAAGTTGTGAATACAGTAGGTCTTAGACCACAATGATGATTTCTAATCTTGTTTCAGTCACATTATCATTTTCAGTGTCCTAATGAGAAGAAATCAACTTTTAGAGCCCATGAGCCTATGACTTTAGAAATTTTCCTGTAGCTTTCTCTTTTTTAAAAAAGAACATGCTTTTTGAGCTCTTCAGAAATGAAACTTTTTTAGTTTTTGTACTCCTAGCTCTATACATTTTCAAGGTGTGTCAGATTAGGTCGTGATATATATCACAGAACCTCACTGAAATAATTCTTCAGTATTTTTAGTAGGACAATCTTCTGAGAGGAGAAAATTTGTTAAAATCTGCTGACAAGAGCAAGATTTGGCCATATGGCCTAAAAGGCAAGATAAAAATTAAGCAATGTGTACATATTCTCCATTTAATTAACAGCAAACAAATGCTGCTTGAATGAATCTTTTTATTTTCACCTTAATTGGAGGATGCCAAGCCTCTATTTGAAGAATGATTTTTAGATAATAAACTTTTATTTTTACTTTATAGTAGTATATCTAAATGAAAACTAATTGAAAGCTTAAGAAAATTAGAGAAAATAAAGAATGCTCTATTATTCTAGGTCAGTTTTAAGATTAGTACAGTTCCATTGGAAATTTAGAAGGAAGTTGATAAAAGGAGATGCATCTCTTTATGACCTTTCTCTCTGTCCATAGCTTCTGAGGTTTGCTGTGTCCACCAGTCTTGTGTTGGTTAGACCTGTGCCCTTTTTCCTGGAGTTTTCCATATCATTGCTTCTCCCAGAACAATTATTTTGTATAATTATTCTCAAACTCTCATGTGGAGTGAAGTGAGTTTATAAGAGGCATATTAATATAATTAATTTTTGTCTCAACCAGAGTTAGGAGTGAATATGTAAATTAATATTCTGGACCAGCCAAGAGGGTAAGGACCTTTTAAATGGGAGCAATATGTGTGAACAGCTGCAGGTGTTTATCACTTCATTGTCATGTGTTTTTCCTCCTACAGGATAAGACACAGGTTGTTGACTGGAGTATAATTGACACTATTTCATTGCAGAAGTTGTGTTATGATTATACATGTCCCAGAAATGCTCTGTAGTTAATGACAATCATGCACTCTGACCCATATGATTTTTTCTCTTGCTTTGTTTAAAAAAATCTAATTACAAAACCACATTAAATATCATGCAAAATAATAGATTAGAATCCAAATTAACATTAGGCTATTAGCCTAAAGCTACTAATGCAGTGGCTGAACTTTGCATAAGGATTTTAATAGAGCTTTGACTGTCTCTATCATGAATCTTTTACATTAAATTTACATTAAACACATTATTAAGCAAAGTAATATGTCGCTGTTGAGCGGCTAGCTGAGGAATGACCCAAGTTCTCAGACAAGGAAAGAGAGGAGAAGAGAGCTTTATTGTTTTGATTTCCATATATATAGAGTTTACAGAGGTGCCCCAGATTGGTCAGCCCGAGACCTCCCCCTAGGCCCAATTGGCCAAGCCCGAACTGACCTAATCCGGAGAAGTTGTTTGCAAAACATCCAAACTTTATCTTGTTTATGAAATATAGCAAAATGTTCCCACGGGAAGGACCTGTGCTAGCCACAGTAATAATCCTGTGATGTAATTCTGATTAATAATGTGAAGTATTGCACAATGAACTTGGAGTGAAAGTTCCTGCTTTTTGTTTTGATTATCATTATAGGAGACACATCAGGTTTGTTTATTCGTGGCATTCTCTATTTACCTACAACTATGACCTAGATTTCAAATGCACACATTTTCATTGGTTTGTTAAAAAAACCCCTCCAAATATTATAGAACCTTCCTATATTTAAAATATTTCGTTAAGACTCTTACATTTCTCAGTTCTTTCAACAATACTGTATTCAGAATATCACTTTGTATCATTTCTAATTGGTGCATTTTCAAAAGTAACAGGAGCCACCCACACGAAAGGTCAGATTTTCAAAGCAGCTCAGCACCTGAAAGCTTCCCTAAATGAGCCTTGAAAAGGATTCTAACACCAAATGACAAATATGTGGCAGACATTTTTTCCATACAACCTTTCATTCCAGATACACAAAATATCCATTTGTGAGTGGAGCATCGCTCATTAGTCTCATGATAGGAACAATGAACTAATGCTTTTCAGTGCTCTAGGTTAGGACTGGAGATTTATATTCTTTGATAATAATAAATGAATATTGGAAATTACCTAGCTTTATGCAATTGTAAGTAAAAGCCATCATGGTACAAGACTCAAAAAAAAAAAAAAAAATACAGCCTAATGGATTTTAAGAGGTTAGGAAACACTGAGCTGCATAACAATAGTATGGTAACTGGGTGCCTCCTAATGAGATACATAAACAGACAGCAAATGTTGCAGGAAACCTCTGCTGAAAGCAGAGCTCATAAATTTCAGCCCTGTGGGGATTAGGATGACTCCCTGCAACTCAGATACAATCACCTAGAGACAGATTTATGGCTTAAAACACTTGTTTGAAAGTAGATACTGAAGTCTTTGAAAGATAAAGCATGGCTGAGATTGTCTGTACTGCAAATGTGTGTTGGGAAGCTGAGAACCCAGTCCTGTGTGAGGGACTCCTCAAGGGGATCACAGGACAAATCTGTAGGATTTTAGCAGACCCCATCCAAAACCCATCCAAGATGGCTGGAATTCTGCCCTTGCACAAAGCAAGCTGCAGGCTGGGGAATGTAGTGGGCAGAAGTATAGGGTGAGGTGTTAGCAGACGAAGGAATTCTTGTCTTAGATTTAAATGCCTAGATTTTATTTTAGCTCTTGTCCTCATCTGGGCCTGGTACACTGAGATGAAATGGGTCACAAACATATCCAAGATATGTATCACCAGAGGGCAGTGCTAAACTGGGAACTAAAATTTTATTTTGATGTGTAATTCATGCGTATGGAAAAGGGCTGCTTTTGTTCTTCTTCAAATATTGCTATTTAAAATATATATTTTATTGAAACTAGTGTGTGTCTGATTTAGGAGCAATGAGGAATGTGAGGATTTTAATTAGTGCGAGGAAAAGAATGGTAAAGCATTACTTGTTGGAGTTCAGAAAAGAGATTTTCTGAATTGCTCAGACACTGAAACATATTTTGTTAGTTCTTCTTCTTAAGAACATGGCAAGATTCAAATTATTGGACATATTCTGTGCTTAACCTCTTCAGAATGCCTGGTTCTCTCTTTTAGGTGGTGGGAAAAGTCATGTTCTGTCCTGGGCTACTCCTCCAAGGAAATAAGAGTCTTGCCTCAGGAGCTGTGGTCTGTGTCACGTACAGAGTCATGGCACACAAAGAGTTACTGCCATTTGCATAAAAATGCCAGTAAAGTGCAAACGCTGCTTCATTAATATGAATGAAGTTCACAGGATATTTACAAATTACACAAAGGCCCCCATTTAAAAATATATATATTTGATGCAAGTCACACACGGTGTGTATGTGAAGCAGTTTCTGATACTGGCATAACATGGCGTGACAATAAGTAAATAATAATGGTTGTCTTCATCTTCATTGAGGCAGGAACTTGGATTGGGCACTGACAGTAACAGATGTAGCTGTGGATATTAGTTGAAATGAACTCCAGTGTAGTATATCACAGTAATAGGCTTTGTCAATATGAAGCATGCTGGAAAAGCAGGGACTTAAATCTGCATGAGGAAGTGGGAAAAGGGTCAGATTGAAAAGGATGTGTCTTCAGTGGTGATGCGAGGCTTCTGCCTTTCCAGGGAGCGTGATGCTCTGTACACAGGGAATGAGAGGATGAAGCATTAGAAGTATTTTATTAATAAAAAGACTGGTTTATCGTTAGTCTGTGATAATGAGAAACATACTGTGTCTATGGAAATAGGAATCAAAACTGTGTTCTAGCACACAGTACAATCATATAAAATTATATCAGACATTAAAAATTCCTCATGATAGAACATGCACAAGTAAATCTAAAGAGCCTTATGCATGAAAAATGATTCTTATCTTTCTTTTGCACTTGTGAGTCACCTATATGACAGTATATTTCATGATGAGCTGAGTGAAATATAAAATCTTTCTGAGGATATTATGCATTAATCATTAATTTTTATGTTATAAAAACTAGAGTATTACAGCTAAGTTGGAAAATGAACTACATCAACTTCACTTAAAGCTTAAAGGCATGTATTTTAAAATACTGCAATCTAATTCAAGAATGCAGTGCTCTGGTATCATAGCTATTTGGCTTCACAGAAATGAGCTCATCTTTTCATGAAGAATTACATTCCTAACCAATCCCACAGATTAAGACAATATCATGAAGACTGGGCCATTCTTTACACTTTAATTACTATCATAAACCTGAATATCAAACTATAATTTTATAACTATTCAGGTTGTTTACTTATATGATGTGGAGAATGAGAATTTGGAGAGTTGGGTGGTCTGTGTTTTATTTTAATAAAAGGTAAAGCTATATTTTTCTATGGATTAAGTCCAACACAGAGAGAACTGTCAGTGTGAAAACAATAGAATTTATCTCCACTGATGTAGCTTGACATATGAACAAGAGCCTGAATTGTTGCCATGGCAATAAATGTGTAGGACTTATGCATGCATTTTCTGCTATAGGATTTTGATTAATGGCATTGACTAAATAGTCTGAAGTAGAAGAAACACTGCAGCAGGCCCCAGAATAGAGATGGCCTGCAATGGGTATGCACACCCTACTGTACACTTTTACTGGTAAAATAAACTGGTTGAAGTTGAAGTTGTCAAGTCTCCAAGGAAAATATGAATTGAGGATTTAGCACTTACGTTTAGTGTGAGAACTCAAAATGAAAAGACAGTTTCTTGAAAAATGAACTGCTAAAACACTTTTCTATTTTAATATATGGTATTTCTTCTTTTGGGTTGAATGGTTTGAATGACAAAAATAATCCTTTTCCAACTTTAGTGGCTGTGGGCTTCGATACAGGTTTTGATTCAAAAGACAATAAAGTATCTAGCTCTGATTCATTCATTAAGGTATTGAAGCAGTGGGAGAGGAAAGGGTCAGTGTTCCTACTGAGCCAAGGCCTTCATTGGATGTAGGGAAAAGTGGTTTTCTGGGACTGGGGCAAGATGCAGAGCAGCCCGTGGGAGGTGGTTTTATTAAGAGAATAGTCAGAACTTACCAGAAAGGCCCCTAAATAACACACCTTTTGAATCCAAGTAGATCTGATTGAAAATAATAAACCTACAGCTTTACCTGTGTTTGTGTGGCTGTGTATACCTGGCTGTAGTGTGTTTGCAACGCTAAATATATTTATTGTGAAAGAAATATAAAGTCCTAAATAGTGTTTTACAAGCTGTACTTGCACTGATTTTTCAGTGAATTCTGGAGCAATATGATTACTAATTGTGTGTATATGTGTGATTTAAAAAGAAGTTAGGGAACTCTGCAAACAATTCTAAATAATTCAAAAAATAAAAAAAAGTGCCAAAAATAGTTCTCATGTAGAATATGAAGATGCTTCTTTTCTACGTGATTTTAAGTACATTTTATTCCCATATCTGTTCATTATAAGAGCTATTTGTGTTTAATCAAGGGTTCAGCTTTTCTCCAGCTCATATTCTATTCCTAATCAACCCTGTCAAGGAATCAGGCTGCTGAATTTGTGATGTTGCTATCATTTCTATGGTAATAGGACAGTTGATGAGCACAGTGTTATTGCCTCATTGTAGGATGAGGGGAAAAAAGGCTGGACTGTGTGGGAGGCAGTTAGCACGGACACAAATGACTATAGTTGGAGAAAACAGAAACATAGGAAGTGATGGCCAATTAAAAGCATTTTTGTGAAAGGATTCCCTTCCAATTTGCCTCAATTTGAAACTTCCTCTTATTTTATAAGCTCACCAATACCTTAAGAATTGTATCAGATATACTAATTAATAAGTATGATTCAGTGCTTTTGCCTTTATACATTATGTTATGGTGTCTTCATCTGCTTTAGTAATTGCTCACCGCAGACTTTTAATACAAGAAGATACTGTGTTAGAGTTTTAAAAACCCGATCCTGTTTACCTGCTCCTCATGCTCCCAGCCTTACTGGCATCGTCTACCTTACATTGGCACATTCGTATCTCCAGTGGGACATGGCAGTGGTGATGGAATGTGTTCCTTCTGGTCCAGACACTTTCTTGGGCTCCTGAAAGGGGGAAGTGAGGGAGCCTCAGGTTGATTTTCATGCATTCCAAACCTGGAAGCAGAGGGGAAAAAGTTTTAATGTGAGACCACCATATCTGTCCCTGGATCTCTCAAATGAATAATGCTGCTCTTTTTGGCTCCCATGCCATCTGCTGCTGAGTAGTACATCACAGGTCTGCCTTCTTTTCCACACCTCTTCCAAAGCAAGGAAGAAGGAAAGGCATGCAAAAACAACCCAGTGAGCTTATTTTAAGGATAAAAATGTTTAATTTCATTGGCTTGTGCTTTTGGAAGTGTTAGGATGTCTGGTCCATTACCGTGTAACTCCTCAGTTTCTGGCACCTGCCATGACTTTTAAAGCTCCATCTCAGGTCATGACTCACAGGGTCCAGCTCTTCCTTTCCTGTACCACAAACCTCTGCCCAAGGTGTGCTTCAGCTGTGCTGTTCTCAATGTAGGAACAGCACATCCCTAGAAAAAGGATTCCAACCCAAGTAACTGTATCTGGTGCATTAAATAGCTGTGGTATGAACCAGCCAGAGGGAATACAAAGCCATACAGCTGCTGCTGATGTTCATACTAAAGAGCTAACCAGCAAAAGTCCAGAAGACACTGTTTTATTTTCATCTGATCATGAAATGGGTCAGTTCTGAGTGAGGAAACTCATCGAAATCCATTTGAACTTAGGTACAAAGCAAAAGTCAAAATAGCTATTCTGTAGGCATTTATAACTTCATAGCAATGGAAGGATTCTTCATGGTGCTTATCAATATCTCTCTCTATATATATAGATGTATATATACAGGGTAATGTATAGAAAAGCGTTAAAATAATTTTCTCCTTCATCTCCCTTGGACTTTTGAAGGGGAACTCTAATACAAGCCCACTGTAGGGCAGAGGGGACTGTCTGTCAAGACTGGAGACAGCACAGCACATTCATGGCTTTGGCAGGTTATCACCTTAATAAGAGGAATGTCAGAGACCTTCCAGCTCTCATGCAAGAAGAAAGACCAGGCCAATTATCCTGATTCAGCCTCAAAAATAATGGTCTTGAATCAAATTCCAAAGCCTGCTAATGGACCCTGGAAGTGAATGAGAAGCTGAGGAGTTAGTGAACCATTGTCATTGTACATTGGCCCTTGCACTCCCTGGCCAGCAATAGCTACTGTGATCAACACTCTGGTTCTCAAATGAATATCCTCTCCATATTGCATAGATTAGCTTAATTCTTCTGACCTCTGTTGTCAGATGAGAAGCAGGAGTAGGAATTCAAATGACAATGGGAAAAAACCCCACATTATGAGAGTGAAATTAAGCAAAAATCCCTTCTTCAAGTGCTATACTGAAGTTGCATTACAAATTTTTCTAGTTTTAAATATATTTCTGGATAATTTTAGAGGCAATCTTGATAATCTGATATAGGAGGATGGAGCCAGACTCTTCTTGGTGATGCCAAGCAATAGAACAAGAAGCAACAGGCACAAACTCTTGCATGGGAAGTTCCACTGGATTATGAAGAACTTTACTGTGCAGTGACCAAGCACTGGAACAGATTGTCCAGAGAGGCTGTGGAGTTTCCCTCACTGGAGATAATAATCCAGAGCAATCCTATGCTATATGCTCAACACCATCTAAAATTCATAGCTGTGAGGTGCATATCTCTCAAAAACCTAAATAAGGAATAGGGAGTTAGGCCTCTGATCAAACAAATCACTCACTGGCAAAATCAGTACCCTAAATTTTTGGTGAAATTGGATTTAGGTAACCACCTACGTATTAATAGACAGAAACTTGTAGATTTAACTGTTTGGCATTCTTATATAGGTCTCTATGAATGCACAGCTTGGTGGGTAGAAAGAGAAACAGAAAAATGATTAAAAAACAATGAAGAGTAAACTGGGGAATATTTTAAAGAAATTTGTCCTTTGATGCTAATTTTCTGTTTGTATAATCAAGAAAACAGGATGAGAAAATAGAAATGTGTGATATCTGCTAGTGCATAGGATTATTTTTCCATTTTTTTCATCATTAAAATAAGTTGCTGGTAGGCTGTCAATTTTCCTGGGAGAGAGCTTCCTGTGAAAGTATTTCTTTTCTGAAGCCAAGAAAATATATGCTGGAAAATTACCTTGTTTATCTCTACTGATGATGTCTGCCTAGTGAAAATGTTTTTAATTGCCCTTGCCTTCCAGAGAAGCAGTTCTTATTATATCACATTATCATGTAATCTTCCAGGGCCTATAATGTGACATATGGGTTTATTAGTGGGTAACATCTGAAGTGACACAGTTTTAACTATACATAGATCTAGTCAAGATGCCTGCAGCCTTCAGGATCAACAGAGATGATCGGTTTGAGAACTAATGATTCCTATTTTTAAAATGTACACAGCTATCCTCAATAGTGTTCACCCTTTGGGGTGGTCTTTTATCGCACTAAATCAAGTAAAATGATAAATTACATGCAGTAATCACATATAGTGTAAATTTTATACTGCAATGTGTTTTAATAATAGATTTTTCTATTTAAGGAAGTACCTTTGATCCAGTCTCACCAAACAAAAGAGTCTGCCTTAAAAAAAAGAAAAAAGAAAAAAAAAAAAGCTGTTTCATTTTATATTGGAAAAATACAATGTGACATCTGGAGAATAAATTGTTCAGTCAGCCAGAAATACGCCTTGTAAAAATTGCTTAGGTTTCTGTAACAAGATTATTTACTGCGACTGTTCACCTATAATACAGCACACTTCTGAAATGGACCTTTTATGAAACACATCAAGCACTGTGGAAATGTATTCAGTGCATTAATCTACAACACTACACACTTTACAACACTTTTAGAACAGATTTTGAAACTCAGATCATCTAATGAGACAGAAAGTTTTTTCTTTATATTCATTCCAGTCACGTTTTACTCTAAGCCCTCAGGGTATTTAACATAATGCAATAGTTGGTTTTTTTTTAGAAAATACAGAAAAACAAAATGTATGACTTTTCAGATCACTAGTGATCTTGGACTGTTCTCTGTGCATATTTCCACTGCCTGTACAGAAGGCAAATACTGCGTCTGTCTTTTGCTCTAGAGTTTTATAAATATTTGAGCACTTCAAGGCATGTCAGTTTCTAATCATAGTTTTGTGTAATTAATAGCAACATCTTGATTATGATCAAACTAAAGCCAAAGAAAGGGCCTGATGCAGAGAGAGTGGCATTGATTTGTTTTGGCTCTAGGTGTCTCAAGTGAAGTAATACTGAAGAATCGAAGCAATAAAAAGGATGCATTTCTGTCTTTTTTTAGGCCCTAGATATGCAAGGAGGTGCTTATGTTCTGCAACAAGGTGATTTCTAGGTCTGAATACAATCATAAGATGGGATGAAAGTTGATTCAGGAAATATCCTGGTGTAGCAATGAAAAATTAATTTTAGTGATATCTGTGAATAGCTTATATCTAAATCCCAAGAAAAGTGGCAGTAATCTAACATTTTTGCCTGTAAGATAGTTTACAGTGAAGTTGCAGGAATATAGGAGGGAAGTAATTTCTTGACATGCGATTCAGAAATTCCTGCATTCAAATTGTGAGATAGGTACTGAGTCAGTCAGCAGCAGAAAATGATGCTCACAAAAGCAGGAATCTTTCAGTTTCTAAAGACAGAAGGCAGTCTTTAATTGCTGTCTTGCCTGAAAGTATGAAGAGTGTTCTCTTGAGTGGTAAAAACATTACATAAATCACATGTTGGCATGCTTGACTCAAACATTGGCACTGTCATGCTCTGGCAAGTCAGGTTTTCCCAAACCAAGGTTTTTTTTTCTTCAAGAAGTCCATTATAAAAATGAGAATCAAGATCATAAAATGTCTTAACTGTCAATTGTCATTAAAGATGTAGGTGGTAAAAGAAACCAGCTGAAGAAAAAATGCAGAGTAAAAGCTGAAGTTATATATAAAAATGTACTTATTTTTCAGTTTAGATTCTCCTCTGTTCCAGCAGCATGGTTTATAGGAGAGTCTCAGCACAGGTAAACTACAGGTTTACCTTCAGGTTTTGGGGTAAGCATTCAAGCCTGCCCACATTTCCTACCAGTTCAAGTTGCTTATTATGAATAGAAGTCTGAAATGCCCACCAATTTTATAGCATAGGATATTAACTTGGAAATTGCAACTCTGGCTTGCAATTACTTTCAATGCTTTATACCAAGATATTACATTTCCTTTGTTGCAAGATAATAGTACCATATGGAGAAGGCTAACATTCACTGACTGGAGGAAATGACCACTCCTTGAATTCTTAGTTTCTGCCACTGACCCAGGGATTGATCTGAGAACTTGAGTTTCATCTTGGTAGCCTAATATATATTTTCTTTATGGATTTTACAGTATTTTGCATATATAAACTGCTGTGTTAGTGGTTTTGTTTTTATTTATATAAAAACAAACCTTTATTAAGTAACTGAAGTAATTTATACAAGCATGGAGTAATTGAGAGATGTTATCTGCCAGAAATTGCTACCTGTCATTTTGCTTTCAAAGATATTTCTTCTTGTTTCTTCTGTGTCTTGCCACTTAAAATTAAATCATTCCAAGATTGTGAAGTATTATTTTTCAGAAGCCTTCTGATGTTGTCATTTTTGTATCTTCAGATGTGCAATTTTTGCAGTGCTCCGCATTTCCTGCGGATTTCATTCTTCACAGAATGATTCATGTAATTTTCTGGAAGCAGTGTCTGCTGTGTGTTTACTTCTTCAGCCACCAGAATATCCATGCATCAGAAGTCATACTGTTTCCTGCAATAACCTCTGGTTTCTTTGTTCTTAGAAATGTCATAATTTATCTCAAGTGTTGTTGCGATGTTCCTTTTATTTTCCACCTTTATTTTGCTTGACTGCTTTTACACTCCACTCCATTTTGCAGTACTGGTGCTTTATTTGTCTTCTTTTTTTAGCTTTGATTGTGTTTTTGTTTCATGTCCTCGATTTTCTATATAAACAATGACTTTATTGTTAGCATAGATATATATGGAGAACTTAAGCTTAGGCTGACAAATACTGCAGGCAATTATGAATGGAAATGAAAAACATATTATGTGCTACACAGTGCACATCCAAACAGACTAAATAATAAAGAAGTAAATGATATAAAATAAAGCAGTTGCTTTACTCAATACCTGCTTTTATTGACAAGTAGTGAAGAGATAACTGAATCAATCAGGGAGAATAGTGCCACCTCTTCATGTAGAAGTTCATTACATCCCTTAACTTTCCAGATCAATTTTCCCCAAGGACTATTGTGTTCCTCAGCTTTTATGCCCCAAGTGGTTGGTGCTGCTGCTTTGTCTTAACTCTGAGAATTGTGTGAATAAACTGAGAAACTCCTTGGGTATAGGAGCTAAAACAATGAAAAATGTTATTCCCGTATCATTTAAATTTCTCCCTATTTAAAATTTCATCTTTCCATTGATATGGAAATCCAACCCCCTTACAAAACACCTGACAAGAGCTGTACTCTATCTTGTCCCTGCTCCTCTGTGTCTGATATGTTGAAGGAAAAATATGCCAACCATCAAGAAAATAGCAGCTATTCCTAAATGGTGGGAGAGGGAGCTAGAAAAGACTAGCCTTTCACCAATCCAGATATTTTTGTACTGCTTTTCAGGCTCAAGTAAATCAGATGCTTAAACATGTGATTAGCAAACTAAATATGAAATGCAGTAGTACTGTGCAGAGAGAAAACAGGGAGGTAAGTAGGGCTCCAGATATTATTGATGTTCTGCTGTATGATTGAATTAAAGCTAAACCAGATACTGAATATGTACATATATATCACAATAAGAAATAGAACTCAAAGGAAAGTTAAGCTAACTTCTTTTGTTATGAAAACTGGCAAGGCTTTTTATATAAAAATGCCACTGAAAAAACCGGTTTCCCTGTGCACATTCTACAGATGGAGTGAAGGAAGATGAATTTTCTAGTGAATTCATGGTTATAGCGTTAGACAGACTTTAAAACTTCCAGAGATTTTTCTTGTTCAGTTATGATCCTGCACTGAAATGATAATATTATTCTTTCTGTGCTCAGTAATCCTTGGTCAGCTACTTGGGCTTACAATATCAATAATTTTTTCAAACCAAATCCCAATATTAAAGTAAAAATCTACAGTAAAAGGATGTGAAATAAATAAGCTTCTGCTCTGTAAAACTTCATATAAAATACATATAGTAAGCTACTACTATCTTAGTAGCTATATTATAAAGTATACTGCCAATCCCTACATAGCAAAATAAAGACTACAGAAATGAAAAAATTCAAGTATAATACCTAGAATAGGAAAATATGTATATTCTGGTGTTAAAATTACTATTGGTTCATAATGGCCATTCCTTAAAGCTTCACAAATGCTATCCATAGAAATTGCAGAAACCAGCCCTAGTTCTGGAGAAAGCTGGTGTTTGGCTGTAGCAGCAGTGTAAAATGTGTAAATGCTTCAGAGGCCCTCTGCATTTCTCAACCCCACCCTGCCCTCTTCAGCAGATTCTTCAGTCGCTATGGTTGCAGATGTTGAGGGAAGGGCCAGGTTGTGCTAATCTCCTGTTCCCATGCTGTAACATCCCTATTTAACACAGCCCTTTGGCCCTGTCCTCTTCATGAGGCACAAGGCTGGTATTCCTCATCCCCACAGTGTTTGAAAGGGAAGAGGACACACTGCTGTGAGGAAAGCAATCTGTGTGTTCTCTCTTGCACACCTGAGCTCACACCTTTCCTTTACTGCATGGATGGACACAGGAGAGTCATGTAACTCTTGTAAATTTTGGCTTTATCCTTCCCTCAGCCACAACTTCCCTTCCCAGGTCATTCTGTGAACTGGTGAGAGTCACCTCCTCTTTTTGGGAAGGCAAGGCAGGGGTTGGGATCAGCAGAAAGGAGTCTCTTTACTTGACCAAAACCTTGCTGTGGTGTGGCAGATCCATGGAATATCTGATAGACACAGTGCTAACTCAGATGTACAGAGGTAAATAACACTAGAGAAGGCATTGGACTCAGACTGATAGAAAATGAAGGCTTTGGCTTGGAAAAATGAAACTATTTGGACAAAACTAGTTCTGTGGGATGTGGGGTGGAAATCTTTATGAGCAGGAAATGCACCTGCCCAGTAAGTGGGGAAGTACCCAGCTGATGACTAAGAGTGTGTTTGGGAATATCATATTTACACTGATGAAAGAAAGAAAAATGTGTATTTTTAAAGGAAACAAACTTTCTCCAAGTAGTAGTATATCCATTCCTTCATATGATAGTTCAGCTATGTCCTTGTAAAGAGTTTTTCCATTATATTTAAAAACCTGAAGGATGCAGAGAAAACTATTGGCTGAAAAACTGTCAAATGTGTATTTTTTTCCCAGCTAAGTTTTTTAATTCCTTAAAAACTTTTCCCTGATATATAACTGGGAAAATTCCTTTAGTTCCCACAGTTTGTAATATGAGTTATGACTACATCAGGCTTATTAGCCTGATGCTTGTGAGTATTAAGTTACTTATTTCTGATAAATGAAAAACAATCCAATATATTTAAGAAAAGAATACAACATCCAAGAATTAATACTACAGCTTGTTTTATAGTCCTTCCAAAAAAGTCCAGTCAGGAATTCTGCCTATGTCTGCATATAAAAAAAATAGACTAACTTTATAAATAATATATTTCACATAATAGTTAAACAAGTTAAATTTTCCCCTACTTACTGGAAGGTATGCTGGCAGGAATAAAAGTTGGAACTGAAGCTCCCAGTCTGCAAATACTTCCAATTTTCAGTTTTTCAAGATACTTTTACTTAAATTCTTGCTTCAGAATTTCATTAAATTTATCCTCCTTCAATATAACCTTTGCATCTCTGTATCTTACATGTATTTAACAGATTGGTCTAAAATCACACAGCTCCTTCTTCTACTCTGCTTCCCCTCTGTTTGAGACAGTTTTAATTAATTCAGTTGTTCTGCTCTAGACACTTTGGTATATATCATCTACAGAATAATTTGCAGTATTATTTTATAGTTTAAATAACATCCCTGTATTCAGAAATGCACTACTCTAATCATTTATTTATTGACTAGTACTGAAATACCATAGATCTCTGGCACAATGTAAATTAGTATTTTATATCTGATGCCACATTGCAAAATATTAGCATTCAGATTAAAAACAACTGTACTCTGCCAAGAAAAGATAGATTTAGGGCCAAAGCAATTGGATTTTGAAATACATTTATGCTTATTTTTTAAAGCATTTCAATTTTGGGAAAATGAAATTGAGGGTAAGGTTTTTGCCTGGTACTGTGTACATTAGGGGTTTACTCAAGGGGATAAAAACCAAGCCATGGAGTTAATTTAGCTTCAGTACTAGACAAAAATCTCTTGGCTCACATAAGCAATGCTAAAGGTTGAGAACAGCTGCAGATCTCTTAAAATCATGCCTTTTCTGCAAAATCAGTTTTTGTATTTCTATATGCACCATCTATTTATAAATATTTCTATGGCTATGTAGCTTCCTCTTTATAAATGGGTTATTTTAGTACACGTTTGATCCACATCAAATTTATTCAGATTATTTCAAGGTCAGGATAAAATTTAAAAAGAAAAATGTCTAGAGAGAGAGTTTTTTCTTAGATGTTATTTCAAAAGGTGATCTTTCATAGGAAATGTTTTGAAATAGTTTCTGTACATAACTGAAAACGTTGAAAATACTTTTTATTAAGCAGTTTAGGGTTTGCTTTGGAAGGAAAGCTAACTGTGGTAATTTCTTATTCACTTATTTCTTTATTAGTTTTTTTGATGAAAAAAGTTTAGAGCTGATGAAAACCAAAATGTTTTTTTCAGTGTGCATGCTTGCAAACACTGCTAAGCAAAACCTAATTTTGTTTTATAGAGTTAAAATAGTGTTAAAAGCAGAAAAATAAATATAGGGAACAAAAATGTTGTAATATTTTTGGCCTGGTTTTTTTTTACTCAAAATGAACAAAATAGATGTTAGTTGTATAGAAAAGAACTTTCAACTAGAGATAATTGTTCTTGCTGAATTTGAAAGTTTAGAAGCTTTAAAGTTAAAAGTTTGAAACACCTATAGGAAGCGTCTGCCAGTATTTGGAAATATTTTTGCATATGAATTTTCTGGAAACTATTTTTGTCGAAGGAATATAATTTAAAACAACCTATGGTATTTGTTTATGCATGCTATACTAATTTAATTATTGTCAGTAGCTTTTGTAGTAACTAAGAAATGACTATTTCTCAAAAATGTCTTATTTAGATATAATTTGGTGCATAAGCTCAGGTTGATTTTGCTTTTCAGTAAAAAGCTCCTATATACAATCTGGCCTATACCTCAAATATGTTTTGAGGAAACAAAATTTATATAAATTATATACATAAAATTCCATTCACCACCTTGATGTCATATTGCAGGAGGCAATTTGTCTTCTGAATTTTTCCGAATGTTATTTATGCTGAATACTGGCAGCTTCACACAAACTGTGATTGCTGTGAAAATGAAAGAGCAGCATGTTCTGATCTGTTGACCCTCATAGATTTTTTTGGTAGACTTTTACTTTGACTTGTGCTTTCCCAAATGGCTTTGGTTTTGGGTTGGTTTTTTTTGGTCAAATGAGTTAATCCAGACAGAGGCTGCTGGTTTGGGGTTCAGGTTTACATTCACCATGCTGGTTGATGGCAGTAGTTCCCCTGCAGCACTGAGGAGTGTGTGGTGGCAGCCCAGCATGAGTGTTTCCAAGTACTCAGTCCTCCTAGACAAATACTACTAATACAGAAGTGTTACTATTTCTCTAGCCTCCCTGGTTTGGCTGGAGAGATAGTAAATGGCTTATTCTTTCTAAAAACATCAGATGGTCAATCCTCATAGATTTAGCTGAACAATCATAAGAACGCCTATGTTCTTCATGCCTGTGAATTCAGATTTTTACCTCTTCCTGTTCCCAGGGTGTCCTTGGGCTGGGTCCAGTGGGTCCAGTGTGTCCACTGGGTCCAGTGTGTCAGTGTGAATGCCACCAAGGCTCTTCCGCACCAATCTCTATTAGTGTTAATAAATTAGTCAATCAGCTATAGTGCCAACTGCAGTGGAGGCTTGAGAACTCCAATTTTAAGACATCACTCCTGAGAAGAAGTGTCACATAGCCCCAGATATTCCAGTATGACACACTGTAGGCTGGGTGATAGTAAGGCTTGATGTTGTCACCTGCTTGGCTTCTCTTACGTGCAGAGATATCCTGGCACCTGTCTTTTCACAGCTGTGTGATTTGCTTCCCATCATGTCACGATAATACATTTCCCCTGATCATGTGTACAATTATCTTTTGCAGTATTTGAAGTTCTCCAGTGTTAAACATCAAGCAGAAACACTCATATGATCCTGTGTTATCAACAATCTAGAAAAAATCTAAACTCTTGCTTGATTTTTTTAATATTGATTTTGGTGATAATTTACAGTTACCAACACAATGCTGTGATCCCTCCCCTTCACACAGACACACACACATTTTTCCCTCTTAGTTGATGGAGTGCATAATTTTGACTCTGAAAATTCCATTTAGATATAAACTACAGAACAGTGCTCTGTTAAGAACCGTACTAAAAACACTGAGTGAATTAAAAATTCATTCAAGCATTCATTTTAAGAGGGTGTTTAATTAGCTAATCTTACATTATTAGTTATCACAACAGAGTATAAGTATTCATAACTACAGAATTATTGTATTTTGCCTTCTCTTTGGCAGTTAATAATTTTGAGTTAAAAGGTCCATGTAGGGATAAAAGGTATTTTTAAGGGATTTTTTTTTTTTTTTTTAGAAATGAAGTGTAAACATTTATTTTTCTGAAAATTCTCACAGACCATGGTTAGTTCAAAATCACAGATGTTTTTTGTCCTCAGACACCCTCCTTTTCCAGCCCAGCATTTCAGTTGTCCCAATTTAACTGCCTGAGCAATTCTTAATCTTGCTATGTTACGTTCAAAGTCCACAGTGCCTTTGAGAGCCTGTCCAAATTAGTGATTTTCTTTTAATATTATTGAATGTTTTTTATTTAATTGGTATTTCAAGTGACAGATCTTAAATCCAGAACTTGGCCAGAAAGCCCCTTCTCCCTGCATTCTATATGATCTCACAAAAAAACTGGCTGGGATAGTAATTGTCAGCTTGGGCATGCCAGTGTGTGAACCTGCACATTGTACCATGACTTCCAACAACTCAAGCTTCAATTTTGCTTTATGTATCAATTATATCAAGAGACAATTTCAGCACAAAGGGCACAGTTGCACTGACATATCTCTGTAATCATTTGGGAGGTTAAGTGACTTGTGGATAATTAAGTCAACATTGTATTGAAAAATACTGTTCTTTTTAAGGTGAGTGATCCTATAATTATCTACAGAGTTTTGAGTCCAGAGAATCAAGCAAAAATAGTAGCAGTAAAAATAAAGTAAGAACTTTCTTCTGGAAAGTTGATTTTACTTCATAATTCCACTTCTACAATAGATACATTGAGACAGATTTAAAATTTTGTGGGAAGGGTTAGATATATCAAATACTTTAACAGTTCAGTGAATGATGCCCAAGAAAAAAAATGTAGAAAAGATGTCTTCCAGACTCAGCCCCTTACTCTTAAAATACACGAAGAGCATCACTGTTAGAATGGAAAATGAGTATTTACTTTGGAAAATTGCTTGCTTTTTGAATAAGTCATGTTGTTCAGGGTAGAATGGAATAACCTACATCATAAATTAATGCTGTTAAAATGAATACTTGATATGAATCCTGGGAAATGTTCTTTGCCATCAGTGTTTGAAAAAGTAGGAGCTGTGCAGAAGCCAAAGCAATTTGCATTGCTTGAAAACACATAGGTTTCCCACTACTGATGAATTAACAAACACTTTGGATCAGCTCCATCTTGTAGTGTTGTTAACATTTACCTAAAAAGCGATAGTGCAAGAAGGTACAGTATGTGATTTGGAAGGAAATCAATACTGAAGTTCAATGAAGAATTGTAAGTTAGAAGAGCAAAAAGAAATGAAATTCTGTGGACCTAAACACCTGACATGTATCACTGAGTGTAGGCCAGCAAAGGTTGCTTAATACACTATTTCTGTACACTTGTGGGGAGATATTTGTTTTAGTTTGGAAAATTCTGTATTCCTGCTTGGCCAAACTGTCAATTACAGCATCTCTGCAGTTTTGGATGTCCTTGCAATTTACAACTTTTTCCCTTCTTCTGATTCCATTCCATTTATTTCTCATGCTATTCTCTTGCCATTGCCCCCATAAATGGTTCAGTTCTTCCCAGTAACTGAAGAAACAGATTTAAACACTTCTGTGTTTTGTGATAAGTTGTTTAAGCAGCTACTTACTGACTTTCCTGTAATAATCAGTGTTTTATTTTCCCACTCAGAAAAAAAAAGCTCTTTAAGTTAACCACTGTAAATTGTGTATATTTTTCTTTTACAATTGGCCAAACACCATTCCTGAGCACCACTATTGCTGAAAAAGAGACATGTCCAGTGACCTTTCTGGGCACTGTGACAGCATTTAGGAAAGACATGTAACAGACCTTTGCTCTGTATGTGCAGGATCACAATTTCCATTTTTTTAAACAAAGAAATCACTGTACTTCCTAGTATGACAACTGCCATGTTAGACTGTTTCATGATCAGCATTTAAAAATGATCTGATGACAGTAAAAGAGGCTGATAAAGATGGAGGAGGCAAAAACGATCTCTGCAAGTTTCTTCCATCTGTAATCTCCTCAGCTGTGGCTGTAAATCTCAAGCAGGAGTAACTGGGAAGCCCCTTAGTTTGCTCCCTGAGTTATCCCTTTCCCTTCAACTCCTTGACCCCAAACTTGTCTTTATTCACTGGGCAGTGCAAACTCATACTTTCATCTTTATAGCCATGAAGAGTAATGTTTGAAACACAAGTACCTGGGAATTACTGTACTGAGGGAGAGCTCCAGTTTTGCTGTCCAGCATTCTGACTAATAGGGGTCATCTGTGAAGTGCTCATTAGGTTTGTCTTCATATCTAAAACCCAGAGTTTTAAATCACTTCAAATAATTCTTTGTCAGCGTTAAGTAAAATTCTTTGTTTCAACCACAGTGTATCTCAAGAATTTATCTATGTGAAATCTATTCCCTCTGTGAATCTTGTTTAATTTATGGCCTTAGCAAAATGCCACGGTAAGGAGTCCCAAAATCTAATTATGTGTTGTGTGAGAAAAATTATTTTCCTTTTATCAGTTCCTAATTTGCCCCACTTCAATTTAATAACTAACTCATTTTGTTGTATTATGGAAGAGAAGAAGAAAAGCTCCCAGTTGACCTTCTTTATAGCTTTCATTACTTCTTAATACACTTTTTGTCATGCCTGTTCCTATTTGTCTTCTTTTCAAGAAAATAAACAAAAGTTTAAAAGGCAATTTATCCTTATCTAAGAGGGTTTTTTTCTTCCATCATACTTGTCTGCTTCTGTGAACCCCATTTCTTGAATATCCCTCATGAGATGTAGAAAATCTCTAGGTGTTTTAATCCACATTATTTCATTATTTTCCTTATATAGTAAAACTTTTTTTTTTCTTTTTATGAGCTCACATTCCTGCTGCAGGCCATGCTTTAGGTCTTCACAATATTGGTTGGATGCCTTTCCTGGATTATATCAGCTCTGAACTTGCTAAGATGAATGACTAATTCCCATTACCTCCCTAAAGTACATTAATTTTCATTTATCAATATTGAATTTTTTCTGCAGTGGCTTTGACCGACATATTAAGCCATTTGAAAAACAACAATAGCTCTACCAAACACCAGATTTTGTCATCCCTGGGCAGTAGTAATATTTTGACAAAATAAGACTGCAAATAGATTTGAAGCCTGACACAATTATGAAAAATTCCCCATTCTTTTATGACTGCTTAACAGAGGCAAAGAGTGAATATCTTTTGTGGGGTTTGGACACCTGCATTTTGGGACTAAGGAAAAGGGCTCGCTCTGGCCTTCTAGTGGTGAGCTCCAATATGGAATTTCTGATTCAGTTTGGTTCACTTAGAGGGGACTCCAGGTTTCTAAACAGCTTTTTTCTGCCATGATCTCCTGTACCAGGATTTCACTGCAATGACCAAAGAGTGACTTTATCTCTGAACTACATGTAGTGTAAATGAGCCATTAGACCATAATGATTTACTGTACATTCCACCACATTTCCATATTTCTTACCCCCAATGCAATGGCTGGTAAATTTTATTCAAAAGCCCTGGGAAACAGAACTGGAAATTTTATGTGGTGCTTTGAGTGTGTCCTGATTAAGGACCATTTCTGAGTTCAACATCCTCTGCCATTGTGGCTGTGTTCTGCATTTGAGGTGCCAGGGAAAGGGTGCCAGGGTGTCTTCATCATCTGATGGTAGAAATTTGCTGTAGCTCAGCAAGAAGGCACTGAACTGCTTACAGGTAGTCCGAGAGCCACTTCCTTGTTCATATTTCACGTGACACATAGATTACCTTCTTGGCTGCTTATATTTCCTAACTCTAAATGCTGTGCTATTTGTCTGATGTGCATCTTAGGATTCAGCATAATTCTTATGAATTGATTTAACAATCTTTGTCATGTGGTTATTGAACGTAAGAAGTTTAAATCTATCTGTCACTGAGCTGCACTGTTCCTTATCACTTAGCACTCTTTTTCTTCACCTTCCTCTACTCTCTAGTGTCACTGGTGGCTTTTTGGCACTAAATCTGGCCCTGCTGCTCCCTCGACAGCCTCATTAACTTTATCCTGAGGTGTGGATTTTTGTTAGTAGCCTTTTCTGAACCCAATATCATCAGTAGATCAATTGTAATTGTGCTCTGAAATGGTGCTTGTTGTGATTATTAAAGCTGGAGTATTTATCTGTTTAGTTTTAGGGACTTGGGTGCAAGTAGCACTTGTTCCTCCTGCTTTACAACCTCCTGACATAAGCAGTTATTTTTAGGTGTGTAACTTAGGTTGTGAGCATCTGATGTATAAGAACTGCTTACAGAGCAGGAGTGTGTCGTTACAGAGTGTGTACCTGCAGTATATGAGTGCTCCCATGAATTCCTCATTTTATTCTTCACTGACACTGTATCTGCTTAGTTTCAAGGACATTGCAGAGTGGCAGTGGGGGTGGGATGTAGAAGGCAGCTTGCTGCTGACAATTCTGGCATAAACATTCTTTGTAACAGACATAATTTGGATACCAGGCTGAATTTTCAGCGGTAATTAACAGGTTGAGTAACCTCAGCAGTTGTTTATAAAGTACCTGCAGAAGTTGTTCTCTAGAGGGTGGGCATTTTAGTATTGAGCAATTTATACTCTGGCAGATACACTCTGTGAACAGCACTTTACCTGATCCAAATCCACATTGAATTAAAATCGGGTTAGGTATGAACAAGTTCCCCATAAAAGCATTAGAATTATTATGAAAGAACACTCTGTGATTAATTTGGAACAAAATGAGTATGCTAAATATATGTTTTATGTTTCACATATACATTTTTCTGTAGCAAAAATATTGGTAAAAATGTTTTTAATGAATACACCTCTGCTCCAGAAAAGGGAACTTATTGCAGAAGAGAAAAGCACAGAAAGCATGTTTTGAATGCATATACTAGATCCTGTGAACTTTAAAATATGCCAACATTTGGCACGTTGCTAAGGGCATTATGTGAACGTTTGCATATCTAAATCATGTAAAATCACTACTGCAATAATTGTTCATCTTGTTGTTCTGAAACTCTTGAAGCTGGTTTGGTAGAACCAGGAGGTAATGAAGTTATTGATATCTTTAGGCAAGATAGTGGAAGACTCCCCTAGTCAGTTTGTGAAATGTAACATGATTTATATTTATTTCTCAGATTGCCATGGCTGGTTGGGGCACTGTGCAGGCAGAGGGAAAGTCTCCCTGCAGTGAAAACCCAGAACCAGAACACACCAGTGGCTGCACATGTTGCTGTTGACACCTATACCTGGCCTCCCCCATGGGTTGCTCCAATTTGAAGGTAAAAGAGCTAAAGCAGCTGGGCAATTTTAATTTAAGAGAAACCAGCTAGGTTCAACTGTATTTTTAAATGCTAATAATGATGTTTAATAGATTTCTACTACCAACTGGTGTGAGTAAGATACAGTGCTGCTGCTGCAGGGGTAAGAAGAGCTGGCCAAGTTACAGCAAATCAGGCACTGCCATGTGTTTCAAAAGTGATTCCATCAAACCATCCATGTTCGAGTAGATATCACTATTGATTATCACTTATTCTAGTGTGAGTGCTAAAGAAAATAACCAAATGCTCCAAGATGTACCAAAAAGGATCATAGATTTTCTCTTTCAGGTAGTTTTGACTGGGAATAAAATGTGCTTCAGTGTGCTTGTATGGAAACATGTATAAAGGAAAAGAAATGGAGCAGGCTGGATTTATTCTCAGAGAAAAAGGTTAGGAGGTGAAGCCTAATAATGTCTCTTAAAATATCTAAAACAATAATAAAGATGGTTTGAAAGAAGTCAGAGGTATTAAAACAAAGAGCTTACATATGCACGTATTCAGCAGTACCAAGGCAATAATGTGAGTGTAATGTCAGTCCTTAAATCCAGTGGTGTTGCTGGAGAAAACACTATCGTGTTTTCAAACCCTGAAGTTTAGTTTTTCAGTTTCATCTGTTGTGTTGTAATATCCTACAATGGTGCTACATTGACAAAGAGATGCCCTTTCTGTACAAGTAACCAAGGATCACTTACATGCTATCTGTATCAAAAAAAAAAAAAAGTTCTGTGTGAGGTTGTTGAGGTTGTACTGGTATAAAATACTAAGCATTTAGACTTAGAGCTGTTATTTGTTTTTTGTTGTTCTTGGGAATCAAAAGGAGCACTGCTGTGAGGAGCACTACCTCAGGTGTGTCTAGGGGTATAACTGTTAGAAGTATTAAAAGTCCCTGGTAGTGCTGGTCTGGAAACAGATTATAATCACATCCTTGTTTACCCTTTGGTTCCTAATAAAGGGGAAAGAAAAAGCTATGGTTAAGAGAATATCTAGCAATGAGTTGACAATATGAATGGATATTTGAATGTTATTTTATTGGTACGCAGTGGGCAGACAGGAAATGATGGTGAGAAATACACATTGTCAGGTCTTGGAATAACTTCTATCTCCTCAGTCTATTATTATTTTTATATTCTACAACTGTGCTTTAGTCTTTGATGAAGCACATGTGCTATGGGGGCTAAAAAAGTGGTTTCATACTGAAGTGTAACATGGCATTGTTTGATGTGATCTGTTTCGTCTTGTCATTCAAGCCCATTTAAAGAAGATGTGTAATACTGCCAAGTCTGAATTGACTGGTATCACTCATGAATATTTATCACTTCTCTGATTTGTTTTTTCCTACTGTACTCCACATAATATTGCTGCTGGCCAGATTAATGATGGCAATGGTGGTGTTGGCAGGACAAAATTAAGGACCAAATTCTAGACAAAACCAGATTTCTGACTAGATCTTAAGAATTGTCTGTGTCCATTTTGGGAAATTTGGGAGGCCTGGAAATTATAGCTGTGAAATACAAACATGACTTCTTGGAGGAGGGGGCTGTTGTAGAAGTCCATATATTCACAAACAGCATAGAAGAGAGGAATAAGAAGCAGTTATTTCTGGCAACATGAGAACTATGCTTCTACCCTATAACTCTGGTCACGAGGCAAGCTTAACAGAAGTTAAAGGAAGTGTTCACTTGTTTTATGAATGATCCACTAGTAGAATTCATTAAGGTATTGTAGAAGCTAAAACTGTAAATGGATTCACAAAGATGTAACACAAACTCATGGCATTAAGTCCAGCTGTTATTAAACATGATGGTCTACATAAAAACTTCATGTCAGAAAGCTTTGTTTGGTAGGAATACTTTGGAGAGGATGCTTCCATACACTCCCTGCTTCCTGGTCTTCAGTTATCTCCTCTTGGTCAAAGTCAAAGCCAGAAATAGTATCCTAGTTTGCAGCTGTAAAGATACCACGTTGGGGCTTTACATGGCTCTTTTACTTCCAAGAGGCTGCAAATTTGATAATCCTTCAGCAGTCGCTGAATTCCAGACTCATGGGTCCCTGTCCAGAGTGTTTTACCCATGCACGTATTGTAAAGATGCAGTGTGTGTGTTATCTCCCTCAAACATAGGTGCAGAAGCTTATAAACTGCCATTCTGATGTTCCTTGACTGGGAAACTTGCCCTCCAACACACACATTTGGTACTCGTACATTATCTTTTGGCTTCCTATGCACATGCCCATCTGTTCCCATGGCATTGTGCCTGCTCACAAGATGGTGTGCCAGCTTCACTAGACAATGACGCCAATCAAATAAGAGTTGCTGCAAGTGCTTTCTTTTCTAAAAGTAGCCCCTCTCAAGTGAAAGCAATGCTAAAATGGTGCCACTCGTCTCCTTTTTCCTGTTTACACCTGCTGACACTTATCCTCCAAGATAGTGCTGGAATAGTAAAAGAGGGGAAGAGAGGCAACATGGGGCAACTGAGGATTGTCAGAAAATATAGGGAGAATCACAAGGGCAACTTCAGAAAGACATTTTAAACATAGAGCACAGTGACCATGTTGACCAGAGGCAGATCCAAAAGAAGGCAGAAATATTTAACTGGAAAGAAGAGTTTGAGAATAAGTGTATTGCTGAAAAAAAAAAAAGAAAAAAAAGAAGCTTTGTATATGTGTTATTTGTGTGTGTGTACACAACTTTGGAACCATAACCTATAAAGCTCAAAGGTCTAAGTGCAGGTAAGCCTCTTTCTTCTGTTGTCTGCTAGTGACAGGCACCTGTTCAACCCATGAGAAACTGGGAACTATAGCTAAGAAAAATCTGACATAAAAGTCAAATTGTTTGACAGTTTGTTACAAGATGTATAACCTGCTAGGACTGGGAAGAACCTGCTTTCTTCTTTTCCATTTGTTATATAAGCCAAAATTAATTCAATACTTCACATCTGAATGTACAATGCCAGTTTCTATGTTTTCTGCTTTCATTTGAAAGAATATCAACTCTGAAAGCACCAGTTTAGGTACAATGCAGAACATTTTGATATAGACTGCAAAGCTCTGAGAGGTGTTAGTATCCAGAAATTAATCTGAGAACAAAGCAATGATACAGAAAGATCTGAGGTGACATATTTTCTGCATTTTTGCCATTTAAAAATGTTTGTGGACTATAACTGAGTGTGTCTCAGGGTAGTTCTGAAAACTCTGATCAAATCATGACCCTTTTAAAGTACATAATCTAGTTGTTCCTTTCAGAATGTTTGCTCAGCTTGGTACTTTCCCCATCCCTAAATAGAGTTAGTAGCACCTTATATTTAAATGGTGAAGTCAAGAGTTAATTATTGAATTTGCATAGCATATGGTAAGAAACCGTGAAGCAGTTCCTGAGGTTCACAAACCTTGCATTATTAATCCATGGAATTACTGGGGAAAAATTAATCTTACACAGAAATAAAGAATGACTCTCAGTTCTTACTTATGATGATCACCTTGATACTTGAAAGCCCCTTAATAGCCCATTAGCAGCCCATTATAGCGATCTTTCTGCTAAGGTGACCATCTCCTGTCATGACAGATGTGATTAAACACAATACATCTTCATGGCTTTCCCATTGGTTAGCAGCTGATCCAGAATGCAGGCATTCCAATGGCAGAAAGACAAGAAACTTAGATTATTGTTTCCAAGAACAAGCTGGGCAGAAACAAAAGTTGACTAAAGGACAACTAACTTTCCCTTACTGATGTAAAGTGCGGCCTAGAGAAAAATGTATTTTCAAATTCTCAAGTGTATGAATAAAACACTGAAAATGAATAGTGATTATTACCAATAAGCAGAAACTGAAGATACCAGTCTCTGCATGGGGTTCTTGAAGCTTTTGAAATGATTTTCATAATTTTTTTGTTTTGTTTTCTAGTGGAATATTGATGCTACAAAACAAAATAGGAGAAGTATCTATATGGGAAAAGAGAGTGTTTAACTCCTACAGTTCCCACAAACAAGAAGAAAGGTCAAAGATTAAACAGTCACAGAAGATGAAGTGAGCTGCCTAAAGTGTCCAGAAAATTAAATATCAGATCTGGGAATATAATCTGGCTTCTGAGATCCAGACATATGTCCTATCTGGGTCAAACCATTACCTTTTGAGGCCAATAGCTTGGACAATGTCTAATTACATAATATTTTGAAGTGATTGGACGTGCGTAGGCAGTGATAGGACCCAACACCTGTACAGAGATAAAAAGGTAATAGTCCATGAACTTTTACTGGCTCTGAAAAGAGAATTACTAAATTTTACATTCACAGAGGGAATTGAGTTAGGAGAGTACCTGGTATTATACAAACACACTGTTCATGGCTAAAGGTATTTCACAATGTGAGAGTCCTCTTTAGTTGTAGAAAACACAGAAATCTCTATTATAAGAAAAAACCTGAAAGCCAGCTTTCAAATTTCCCTCTTTAGAGAACAATAAAAGTCGATCATTGACCCAGAAAAGATCAAACAAAGCTTGACTTATAATTTACATCCAAACAACTCACATCAAACATTTTCTGAGGGAGAGGGATGTGAATGACTCATTGGAAAATGTAATCTAGACTAACCCTTGGCCTTTGCTCTCTCACTCAGGCTGCTGCTACCTGCAGCTGCTCATTTAATGCAGAAGCATCTCCGATCTGCAGGAGAGTTGAATCCATTGCATACCAGCATTACTGGGACATGGGATTAACACACTGTAAACAAGGTTTGTCTTATCACAACTTGTAGCAAGAGACTGCTATGTAGAACTGTAAATTGTCATGAAGCTGTCTCCTTAATCCTTTCTGCATTCATTTTTATTAGATTTCTTACTGCTTCCTTCAATCATGTTTGCAGATTATTAAAAGTAGGAGTTTGGGGAAGAGAAGTCTTTTGAGCTGTCAACTCTGACACTGCTGCATAGACAGAATGCATATAAATAAAACCCCTCCTAATGTTTGCTTTAGTATATTCTGATGTCGTATCATGTGGAATTGTGCTGTTAGCTGCAAGTCCCCAGGTGAGACTGGAAGTGATTTTGTCTCCCTTATCATGGCTTGATGACTTTTCTAATACTAAAGGAAACCTGGTGTATTAGCATGTCAGGCTGGGAAAACTATCAGGTTGATCTTGAAATCACTTTGGTTTGTTAAATTCTTATCTTCATTTCCATTTTAACACTTCAAATTTTCAGTGTTTGTCAGCAATAAAAACAAAGTAATGGCAGGAAGAAGGGAATTGTGCTCAAGGCAAGGGAGGAAGGGGAGGCTGTTCAGACACATGGGGTATCACCATACAGGCAGAGCTGTTCTGTAACAATGTAGCAGATTTGGGAGTCCTGAATTTAATCAAGAAAGGAAGCAGACAGAGCACGCCTGTATCTCTGGTCAGCTTTCTCTCTGAAAAAAGTGCAGTCACAGTCATTTCAGGGTGCTGCTGGGTTTGTATCTGTTTGCCAGAGCTGTTCATGATTTTGTAGGAAATGTGTTACCCAGGAAGAACACCCCTTTTCCACCACAAACATTTTTCCTACCCAGCTTTTGCTATTATAACCTTTTCATTATTTTTTCAGGACATGCTAGCCATTTCTCATTTCAATTTCTCTGCTGCTTATGGCACAAATCCCTCTCTAGAATAGTTGATTCTTTGATAGATGGCCCAGGTGCCTTCATAGTGCCCATTTCCCAGAGCAGGTAGCTAACAAAACTTCTCCTATTGGCTATAACATTTTTTCTTTCTCGCTCCTGCATAACTTTTCTTCTCTAGAAAGTAACAGCACCTGCAGTCCTCCTTTACTGAAACCTGAACAAAGAAGTATTTCTTCTTACTTGCTGGGTTTTTATGGATTTCCCATTCCTGATTCACACCTGTCCTTCCTCCAGGGCAGAAGACCACCACTGTAAGCACCTTTTCCTGCTGTGACTCCTCAGGCAAGTGTTAAAGGCTGTATTTCTTCTGAGCTCCATCAAGGGACTTATATAAACCTCCTTACACTGCAAGTAGTTAGTGTATCTTTTATTGTAAGCTGTTAGGAATAATGTTTCAAAACAAAATCTAATTAATCACAGAAGTGAGTAAAAGTGAATAATTAAATGGGGATAAAAAGTATAATTCACACACATGCCTAATTATTGTTAGTTTATTACAATTTTCAACATCTCCCATGCATCTTAATTCACTTGTGAAAGTGGGAATGCAGCTCCTCTATCACTTAAATGATTTTGGAAGTGTTGTATGTATTTTTTCTATTCCTCAGCCTTTTAAAACAACATAGCTTAAATTTTTGTGGTTGAACTTAATTGGTTCTAGATTACAAGTAATATATAAAATGTTTTTGAACCTGCTTCTTTAAATCACTGATATTATTTGTGAGGGAAGTGCTTTGCTTCCAAAAAAGCCTTTGACTCACTCTAAGGGAAATTGCTCACAGCAATCTTAAATGTGAACTACAAACTAATAGAGTTTCTCCTTAGCAACTGCTGTCTTTCCCAGTGTATGAGCTGTATTCTGAGATTTGAATATGTAAAATGACTAGGTCAGGCTGTCTTGAGGATATAAAAATTACTGGATGAAGTAAAATTTTGCCTGAAATTAAATTTGCAGAAAATCAAGTATCTGTTGTTTAGTTCTTAGCAGATGTTGAAAAGGTTTTCCTGGATGCCGTCCTTCTTGATAGTATGTCTTTTGATCTGAAGCCAAATAAGAAATCTGGATGCTAGTCTGGATCTGGAAATTTTCTTTAAATAAGCATATTAGTTAAGTATGTAAATCTGCTTATCATCACTTAAGGAACATTGCCAGAGTAAGAAACATCTGGAGCTCAATATCAGCTAAGTTATTAATTCACATTTTTAGTATGTTTCATCCAGAGTATTGTAGGATTCTGTTATCTCAATTGCTTAAGTCAGCTTTATCTAAAAGGCAATTAGTTGTAAGTTCTGTTGTTTACATTTAGACTCATATGAAATCCACGGAGTGTAGTTTTATAGACCTCCTCACTCAGCTTCCCAGAGCTGTTCAGAAATAGCCCAATATACACTGTGGTACGAGGAACTCAGAGCTAAAATAATCATTGCTTTGAAACACCAGTGCTTTCTTCCATGGGAGACAGATTCTGGAAATAATTGTTACTGGTTAGTGTTATGAGCTACATGCTCTGGTTTCTTTATCTGAACTCATCACAGTCTAATTCCAAGAACTGATTATTTGACCTGTTCTTGGTAGGAACATAAGTACAGATGTCAATACAGCCATAAACCTTCCTCAGTTTTCTGACTATATTTCCCCCAAAGCTTAAAAAAATATTTTCATCTTTTAAATTTACAGAAAACCACTGGTATTATTTTTAGCATTTTCAAAACTTATGGATGCTGAATGTTTAATAGAGTGTTTCTGCTAGCTTGGATGATAGGTTGGATTAACCCATGAGAGGTACCTTGCAGTTATTGAAGTGAGAATGGCTAATGGCTGACCCTTTATATGTGAAAAACCTAGAAAATAAAGGAAAAGTTGATTAAGAGAACATTGTTTATTGTAAGAAATTAGTATGAATCTCTACACAAAAAATACCTCATTTTGAAACTGAGTCAAGGCCTTAGAACTGCACAAGCAAGATGGAATTTGCAATTGTACATAATTGTAGTGGAATCTGCCTAGTTTACATACTTTTAGGCTATGCAGTTAAGGTAAGTAGAAAAAAAAAAGTAGAAAAAACCCCATAATTCTGAAACTCAGCAAGACTTATGTAAAGATGTAAATGGATATAAATATCCCTCTGTTTCTTTTTTTTTAAATTCAGTGAAATTTGATGATAATGGTATTATTAAAGTAAATCTCTGCAGACCTGTTGGAATTCAGAAAATGCACTAGCTCCAATTAATATTCTAAACAGATCCAGCCCTTTCTAGGAACTTGGTAGCAGTCTGAGGTAGTTCAGCTTTGTGTACCTTAAAATTAAAGACTGTCTTAGCTGCGTGCTTCTGCAAGAGGATATTTATGTTTTGCATTTACTCCACAAGAGTCAGGCCCAAACCAAAGCATTCTGTGAATTAATTTTTCTCAAGTACTGTTCATTGCACTCACAGTCCCTTAGCTGTGGATCAAAAGTGTTGGTCTTGTGTCCTTGAGCAGATGAGGTAACAATTTATGACTGCATTCTGCTTGATATGGCATCTGCTGATGAATTTAAATGCAGCCTTACACACAGACCACAATGATCAGTATTACTATTTTTAATAATTTGATTTGATGTAATGGATTTGGAGCAAAGATTGCTTCTCTGTTGTTTGTAGTTGTCATTGTGAAAGGGAATACTGATTCAGAGTTTGATTTCCTTGGTGCTGCCATAAAATGAAAGCTACATAACAATATTCATAGTAATTTGGAAATATAAGGCAGATGGAGCCTGTAGCTTATAAAGATGATTTTCTCTCTTGTTCTTGCTGCTGCTCTGACTATAGAAAGTTACATTAGGGGGTAAAGAGTTCACCAGTTTTTGATATATAAAAGGAAAAACTAAAGTATCTTACTGTGACTCCATGAATGAATTTTAATATTAACTGAGCAAACAAAGCTCACATGTACGATCTTCTGTTACTGTTCAAATTATCATTATGTTTCAAGGTTTTAATAACTGGAAGTTGCTTCACAATGTACCTACTGTGTGAGCTAAGTTGTTCCAAATATTTTTCCTGACTCAAATAAATTAAGAATGTCGTGTTTCATTGTGTACTTATAAATACAGCTAGAGTCTCCCTCTAGAGAGTGTACACATTAGAAGTGACAACTTTTTGGAGGGAAAGAAATTACTAGCACAGTGTTGAAAAAGGTTGTTTCCTTCATGAAACATAGAAAGTGTATTAATTTTTATTATGTACAGAAATTATACATTGCGTTACTCAGCTTTTCATGTACCTACTTGTTTTATGTCCTTGTAGTAAGTTACGTTTCTATATAATAGATTCTAATTTTCTACTGGTCAAGATAAGAAAACACAGGGAGTAAAATAATATAAATAAACTAAAATTAATATTTTATCATACAGGAGTGTTTCCATTCACTATTTTTTAAAAGGAATCTCAATGTTGGAGTGAGAGAAACCTACCTTGTATTATTTTAAAATCTTTTTCACATTCATCTCAGCATTGGAAAGAGCAGTGAAGTCAAAGCGATCTTCATACTGACTTGAATATATACTGGCAAAATATATTTAGCAGGGAGCATTACTGCTATTTTCTGTTGTGATTTTATTTAATTAATGTTATTTCACCTGTGCACAGATGACACATTGGGTTGGGTTCGTAAGTGTCTGTGAGTCCATTAACTTCAGGTGAGACACAGCAATAAGCACAAGCTGAAATCTGTTCTTTGATTGGATTACACCCACAAGTAGCCTTATTTCTGTGTTAGTTTGGACCTTCTCCTCTTTCTTTTGTGCTCTCTTTCTTACAAAAGTGAATAATCTTGCCCAAATTGTAAGGAAAAGCTTCTAAATACAGTGTAAATAAACATCTGAAAAGAAAGAAATCTGTGATACAGGTCGTAGTTTTTTATCTTTGAGTGAAAGACAAGAACTGGCTGGTGCTCTCCTTGCTTTTTGTTCTGGAAGAAGCCAAAAATAGGAGAAGGTGAGTCATGAGTGTGTTATAGGAAACAAGCAGCTCAGTAGTACATTCTATTTGTGAGGCAAATTTACTGAAATGATACTACTAGGAAAATTCCTTTGCTCTGGCACTGAAAGGTCTAAGAATATTTTTTCAGCTCCTAAATGATCGATTTTGTGTGTGTAAATGATCACCAGTGTAGCTTTTAGGCTGAAAAATTTTGAAATAGGTGTTCAAATTACTTCCGTGGAACACTCAAAAGACAAACTATCTTTCTAATGTCATTGGGGGTTACAGATTATTTGCTGAATGAAAATGAAAACACTTTCACTCACAAAGAACACAGAATTTCATCACATTCATATATCTCAACTAAGCTGTTGAAAAGGAAGACATTTACTGGAATTCAGAAAGAATTTTCTTGAGTTCTTACGGTGATAATTGGCCCTCTTTCTCTGATGCCTCACTCAGCAGGTGTCAGCACTGAAAATGTGGGCATAACATTTTCACATGGAGTTTTCTCCATTTTATTATTATTTTTAAGGACAATAAATTGTGGTTTTTTGTTGAATCCAAAGAAGAAATTTGTTTTGACTGTAGAATGTGATTCTGGAGAGGAACAGCATGTATTATCCAGTGAATCATACTTTTCAAACAAAAAGCAGCACAGAAAAAAAGATCAAGGTTTATTATGCCTCACTTACTATCAAAGAAAAATGTAATGGCAGATGCAATGTTAGCAAATCCGTGGTGCACTGTTCACTTTTCCACAGCAGATGAATGACTGTAATTGATGGACTGGTCAGACAGACTAAAACAAAATAACATTCATCTTTGACAGATCAAGGATTCTCCTGCTTTCTTTTTTGAGAAAAACATGAAAGCTGGAATGAAGTTTTATTGAAGTGATGCACCTCCATTGTCAGTAACAGGCAAATGAGTAGTGAAGTGACAGAAGGTAAGCTCAATGTTCATATTTAATATTTTATTGCTAAAAGGCATAGATTTTTTCTGAGTAATTCATACTTCTAAGAGCAAGATTGAGCAGGACCCAGTGTTTAGCAACAAGTGAGGAGGCCAAAAATTTTTTCCAAACTTACTGTGTGGAAAAAAATCATTTAACTGCTAAGTGTATCTCAGAGTGTGTGCTTTGGACTCAGCAATATGGAAAATAACCAGGCAGTCCTCCTTCTGCCATCTTTTCTCCTTCTTGTTCGTATTTTTCTTTATGGCTTCAAAAAATTAAGGGACAAGGTCTTGTTTGCTGCCATGCTATCTAATGTGCGTGGCCTTTGCAATAAAGAAATCCAGTATGTAAAACAACTTTTCCAATGAAAGCTGAATAAACAGTAAGCTAATTCTGTTTAATTTGTAAACTATTAAATTTGTGATTATTCTCTTTAAACACTATGGTTCTCTACTGTACTTATCTGATAGAATTCTTTCTTTGCATATGACCATGTCCTTTCAATGTACGTTGTCACATCTCTGATAAAATGGAGTTGAGACTCATGACAAAACCAGGAACATCTGGGAAATGAGAGCAGAAAAGCTGAGTGTCAGATAGCAATCAATGGATCACTTACGGCAATTATGCTTAGGAAATGAAGGTAGCGCAGATGATGTAATTTGCACATGATCAGGCTGGTGAAGGGAGTCAACACGGCTTCCCTTAGGCTGTTACGGAGATGCCTGTGCAGATGTCTGTCCTAGAAATGCCACACGTTGAGGAGAAGCTGTCAGCTCCCTGAGGACCCACCCACTTCAGAAGAGAACAACAGGGCAAATGCCCTGTGGCGGTGCCATCCATTAGGACAATCTGTGTAAACCACACTGTAAAGAAATGAGCGAACTGGAACAGAATGAAACATGAATTGTAAGGCACAGAGAAGTCCTTCCAGTCAGTTTAAGCCTCCTGGCTCAGTCCAGTCTTGACACCTCTCCAGTGACACATAACTTACTCTGTTTTGCCAGGTCTGTCCTTTCCCATTTGTCCACGTTTACTTTTTTTGTCATTTCAGCTTAGCCCATTTTCCTTCTGTACATTTTCTTGTGCAATTAGTTGAGTGATTTTGCTCTCTTCCTTTTCACATCATGTCAGCTAATCACTTGCCTATATTTCTCTTGCCTCAGTTGTGCACATTTCTCCTATGCAACAATTCAGCTTTAAGCTTCCCCTTCTCTTAATGCTACTCCCATTATTATTTATTAATGCACTGCACAACTCTTCACCAAGAACTTTGACTCATCTTAAAGACTTTCAATAATTAAGCCCCACAATAAGCCTATAAAGGATGCAATTATATTATCTATTTACCAGATGGCTAACCAGGAACAGACAGAAGTTAGCTAAATTGCCCTGGGTTAAACGTTGGGGAAAGACAGCACTGGGAATAGAATCCAGTGTTAGTTGAGTTTCTTTGCCAAAAGCTTGTAGTACTACAAAGTACGTATACCAGCTGTTGGGGAATCATTGTACTGGCCCAGAATTGTCCTGCTCTAGCTAGGAGCTTAAGATGTATTATTGAATAAGATTTCGAACTCAGTCCTTGCCCTTTTCTTTCCTAAGGGGACAACAGAAACATCTGAACACATAAACTTAAAATAAAACTCTGCTGATGTTTTCCCATATCTTCTGTAGTAGTTCTGTAACTGAGTGAGGTCTCTGCATAGTTGTATCATTTTTTAATTATTTGAATTAACAGCAAAATACTTTCAAGAAGAGAAAGTCATTGTCTGTCTGTCTATCAATCTATCTGTCTATCACAGTGTGAGCCAGTCAGACAGCCTGCCCATAGCACCAAAAAGCCATGCTGGATTTGTTATCTGTGCAACCAACCATCTGGACTACATACTGAATTCTCTGTCACCATTAAACAGAGGAATCACACTTTGTAAATACTCTAAGAATTTTTTGCTAGAGCTACTTATTTGGTGAGGCTGGCAAATTCTAACCAGTGCTTAGGCCTAAGTTTAGGTCTTGATGTCCATGTTCATCCTATTGTCATGTGTATGATTAGCTTTGATATGTAGAATATTGAACAGAGTAAAACTTATGGACTGTTCCAGATGCAGGGTTTGCAGTGCATTTATGAAAGAATTGACATGGTGCCCTAACTATTTAATGAAATATTTTAGGATCATTTTATGTCTTTAGGATAATTTTAAGTGTTACAGTGCAGACTTATAGTCCTTTCATGATCAATTAATATCCTGTTCTTGGAATCTCATTTTAGACTAGACATACTTAATTTTCATGCTGGGATTTAAACTACAAAGGATAATTCTTATGATGGACAAAAGTACTGATTCTCTGCTGCAAGAGCTGCAGCCAAAGTGTGATCACTTCTATAAGGTTGGTCCCATCCCCGGTGGAGGGAGCACTGATGTGCCAAATATTGTCATTAAGATGGAAACATGAAGAAATGACTTTTGGTCATTTTGCCTTGAACTCCCTATGGGTTTCTGGAAGCTTTCCAGTATGAATGGTGAGGGCAGCAGTCTCCAAGTGTTCTCAGTACATTTCCAGGTCTTCAGGAATGTGTGTATTCCAGTGCCCAAGGTGATGCCTTCCACTAATACTAGTTGCAGTATCTTGCATAAACTCACTGGAGTTGCAGGAGATCTTTAAGGGCCTTTTGAGATTTTGTCATGAGGAAGATCAAATGCTGAAATCTAGATTACCTTTCTACTTTGGGGAGGAAAAAAAGCCCATCCATATGAAATTGTGCGCATTACTGAGGAAAAGAAATTCTTGTCTGTCAAGCAAATGGCCAGGCTTTAGAAGTGGGTAGACTTGCACATTAATTACAGGGAAAAACAGCACCTGTGTACACTAATTACTTACTTAATGGAAGGTTTTCAGATATAGGGTCAAATTCTCCAGTTGTATCAATTGTATGCCACAGAAATGTCGCTGTTGTCAATGGAAAAACCTACTGATTTACACTGGTAGGTGTTGGAGTAAATCAGGTGAATGGAATGTTATGGTGCACAACAGGAATGTCATAGTAATAAATAACATCTTTAACTTTCAAATATATGCTTTATATATTCTTACTTGATCCATGTCCCTTTAAGTATTGTTTGAGTTAATTTGAGTGCAGTTTTGTTTAGTCTTTGTCTCATGTTTGTTGACTTTTTACTCTCCTTGCTATGTCAAGAACATTTTGATGCTATAAATAAGAGCATGGATTAAATACATTCTTTGTGACAAGCAATGTGCAGCGCATTCACTTCTTTCTTCTAGAAGATAGATAATCTTTTTCATTATTGTGCATCTGCACTCTTCCAGTATTCTGAAGATCAGAAGAAGTACATTTAGACTCAGTTATTGTAAAATGATGTTTTTAACAAAAATGTATATATTTTTTTCAGTTTCTGACAGATATATGCTTGCACCTGAAAATATCCACACTCATACAAACTACAGTTTTAAGAAGTTGCAAAATCCATGGCACTGGTTTTATTTACTTCAGGAGTTGTGTACAATGCTGTGGTACAAGAGCTTGTGTTATGATGAGATTGCAAATGATTCATAGGTTAAATCAATTAGGCTTAAAGTATTCCCTCTGGCTAAAGACAGAGGTGTACAAATATCAAACTGGAGAGGTCATCATGCATCAGTTGTAGCTCCCTGTGCCCCAGCACTTGAGGACTTGTGTCCTAATTCCCACCCCCCACCAAGCATTCTGCAATGTCTGATGTCCTGGCAGGTACGTTTATGATTATATGGGTATGGCCAAATCTTTTACAGGGATAAGTTGACCTGAGTGAAACTGTGTGTTTGCATTAAAGGAAAATTTCATCAGTGGTGGGCATTGTACCCATGGCAAAGGGAGACTGATGCTTTTCGAAAATCTCCTCCCCCTCTGGTACGCAGTACAGTAGGAATTCACTTAAAAACAAGAAACACACAGGAAGAAACATCAAGGGCAGTTAGATACATAGTCTAGGTGCAGACAGAACACATCCCTCTATATTTTCAAGTTGTATATTTTCACCAAATATCACATTAAGACAGTGATCTGCAGGCAGGAGAAAGACAGGAAGAGTCTTTCCCTGTGTAACTGTCCTAGGGCTCAAAAAGTCCAGTGACTGTGAAGTCTAGTCTCATCTCTGGCAATTCTATTTTATATTTGTCTTCATTACTGAGCACGCTTCATATTCTCTTCCTCGGCTTACTGCAGCTTCATTGCTCCATTTTATGTATCAGGAAGCCGGACAAAGCTCAACTGGTGGCAGAATTTAGACTTTTATTAAGTCAGATAGAAATCATCTCAGTCAGTAATCTGGAAAGATGGTGAGAAGTCGTGAGTTTGGCAGGATGGTCTTTTTTAATTACTGCAGATTTCTGATCTACATTTCCCTGCAGTTTAGCATATTGTTGTGAACTTGCAATGTGAGTGTCAAACTCCCCTCTAGTGGTTGCTGTACACAGAGAATAAACATTGACTTAGCTTGATGACAAGTATGTAACTCTGGACTGAAAAAGATGACAATTCATGTGAGATTCTGATGGTTGTACATAGTGAAATTTTTTTGTCTTTCTTCCTCTTCTAATGATTTAGTTACTTCACATGTTGAAATACTGTAATTAAAACATGACTCATTGTCAAAACAAACAAACAAAAACAAACGAAAAGAATTATGGCATTATACTCTGCAAAATGCGAATGTGCCACCTATCGGTGATGCCTCTGCACTTCTTGATTGCTCTCCAGCAGGTCAGTGGCAATGGCACCACGAACAATGCCAGTTGTCCCATTCCACACAACAGAGCTGCACACAGCCCTGTGCCTGCTTGTATTAATGCAGTACTAGTGCTGCAATAATAGAAAAGCAAGAATTGAGCAGTAAGTGTGAAATAAAGAACTGAGTGTTAAAAATGTGCAAAGAATAGAGTGACTCATTAAGTGTCATTATGATTAAAGAGTTCCATTTCTTGCTAACAGAGTTCTCAGCAGCAGATTGTGAAACCAGAAATACACTCTGCAAGGCAGAAGTTTTTTGCTATGTGTGAAGAGGAAAGATATGGTGAACTTGTATGTTTCTCAGCCATCTGAGCTGTAAATTTGCACCTCTACAATCCTCTCAGAGAATCTGTTAATAACTTTTTGGAAGCTATTCTGCTTGAAACCCATAAGGCAGTAAGATTGGACCTGCCTGCACAGGGTCCGTGCATGGGAAGGAAAAAGCCTCGGGACATCTGACACTGCAAACTCTGTTGTGAAAGTTTTGTTTCCCTGCTTTCAAAAGGAATCTTCATTCATCCTTTATGCATATTCAGAATTGAATTTCTGTTGATTAAATGTTTCACACAGGTACCTCTGTTCTTCCGTAAGTGGCAGTAATTAAATCTGTGTATGAAGAAGTGGAAACTATATTTCAAATCTGTGGTCCTTCTAATTTGATTTTTCCTTATAGTTTATAAAGCAGTTACCAATTGTCCCACTCTCCAGGATAATATTCAGTCACTGCTTACGGTACACATCTAATCCATTTAATTCAGCAGAAAAAAAAATCAATAAAAAAAGCAAAAGTGCTACAAAGTAAAAAATTTGAAATGTATTTTTACTCATGATCTTGCTGCTTCTTCATGGCATACTTTTGGCAATAATTTGGTGCAGTTTTTGTGAGTTTTTTCCTTCTCTCTTTTTTATTTTTTTGTGAGAGGCTCAGCTTAGTGAAAGGACAGAGTCAACCCTGACTGGCTGCAATAAGCTAAGCACTGGCGTGTGACATTAAATGTACACACTAGAATGTAAGATGTCATTGAAAACAAAACCAGTTCTGGAGAGATAAGGTAATAACGATAGCTAGCATACAGCAAGCACAATTACAGTACACCACAGTGTAATATTTGGCTAATCATCAAAAAATATTCAAACTTGAATCACAAGACAATCCGGCAGCGTAGATAAATGTTGAGTGAAGAATCAAAAGAGCACATTTGAAAATATGGGGTGCGTTGTTATACCCATAAAGATTGCAAAGCAATAGCTGTGTTAGGTCCTCTTAAAAATAATATGCTTTCATCTTATGTCTTAATGTAAGAGCGTCTTTTTGAGCAGATGTTCTGGGAGTGCTCCCTCCCTTATGCAATGACAGAAGCATAGCAATGCTCCTAGAGAGGTTTACCTTTCAGAGCTGACAAGTGTTAAAAGAAAATGGGGGGTGAGAACAGGTTTATAATCTACATCACAGATATGTGGGAAAGAGTTTTAAAATACACTGTGTAAGGGAGAGGAGAAAAATCAGACACATTAAATAAAATCTATATAAATAGTAACAGTGAAGTCATACAATGATCTTTAGCAAAATAAGCCCCACTAAAGCAGGCCACGAGCAGTGAGAGCTGCTATTTCTTATGGGATGCAGTGATAAAGAAATTACATACTTATTTGAGAGGAACATAAATAAAGATTAATAGGTTAATGAGTTATTTTCCTTTCATTACTATACTATTGTACTTTATTATAATTGCTTTGCACTCATTTAATTAAATTTGAACTAGGGCCAACACAAGATAATTTGTTTTCCCTGTACTAAACAATGAGTATGCAGATTGGAAGTACTGAAGCAGTAATCAGCCCTCTGTTTGCAACACTTTTCTACTCTGAGTAGACATTATAATTGATAATTTGATTGTTGCAGCACTCCGTGCAATATATTTTAAAGCAACATTAACATAATGGAAATTATGTTGTGTGCCTAATCCAAGCTTTTCACTGTGTAAGTATACAAATCCCATTCTGTAATGAATTAGGGCACTATCCACCAAACATGCACACAACCTTTACACGCTGCATTTTGGAATAGAGCTATCTGCTTCTAGTCTTCAGTTAGTGTCTTCCCTATCAAGTTATATCACCTAAGTTGTACATTAAAATAGCTGAAATAGCTAAGCTAAGCATTTCAGTGAAGTCTGATTTGTTCTGATATAAATCTGTCATTAAAACCAAGTAGGTTTTTTATAGTTCCTATATAATTTTTGCATTATTTCTAAGGAAGGTTTTTATTCTGTCCATTGGAATTTATTTTTCCATTGTCTCTCTCCACTTTCTGAGAGCCCTACTAGCAAAACTATGACGTGACTGAGATGTTGAGGTAGGACTATTCAATGCTTGTAATATAAACAAAATCCACCTCAAGCTCTCTTTCTTACATTTTTGTATATATTTGACTTAGGAAACAAAGCTTTTTTTTTTCCCCTCCATGTTCTGCAAGAATGAGAGGAAAGGCTGAGGCTTTGTTTGATCTCTTTTCTGTCCCAATCTCATTCCCACCATGCAGTTTTAATACATTGCTTCCTGTTGCCCCCAGTCCCTGCAGAGGAGTTGGCCTCTGCATGTCCTGACCCAATGAAGTCCTGAGGATGGGATGGTGGGACAGTCATGAGCAGCTGTGTGCCACCTCAGCAGTCACCAAGGTTACCTTGCCTTTCAAATTTGGGCCATGAAAAAGAAGTGGAAAAACAAAGTGAAGCGTGATGGCTTATAAAACTCTGCCAACTTTAACTTTATTTGTTTTTTGACAAAATAAGAGTGGCTTTGCCTGCGTAAATATTTGAGTCACCCCATTTAATATTTGCCTGTTTACTTTAGAGCCTGAAGTGTCCCTGTACTAGAAAGGTGAGTTGTGGGTTTGTAAAATAAATTCAACTTGTATGAGAAAAGTGCTGTAGAGGAGAGTATTTCACTTACTGTCTTTTAGAACTGAGCTTGGAAAGTCTCCTATGATCTTCCTTATACGAGGAATCCTACTGAAAATAATAATGATTAGTATTTTAGAGAAGTCATGATGTCCTTAACTGTGCCTGTTGGTCTCATTGGAGAGCAATGCTAGCGAGTGTGGAGTGGTCCAGAGTGCCTGCACAGACTTCTTTTGTTCTCCACCAGGTTTCCAAAGGAAGTTTTTGAAGGCGATAGGAAGCCTGACTGACAGTCTAGACTTCCTTTATTTTTGGTGTTTTTTTTTTTTTGTTCTAGTACGTAATTCCTTTTCCTTTTGCTGACAATTACTTAACACTATTATTAAGCTTAATATGTGAGGAGAGATGCTACTGTAATACTCCTGGAGCCGAGAGAAAATTAAAAGTAGTACAGGAGAAATGCACGATGTTACAGATTTTTAAAAAGGTGACAGAGAGTGCTCCCTGCATCACCACCCAGCTCCAAATCCATCTATTTGCTGAGAGGTTCTCTCTGTCCATCACTATGGTCTGAGACTGCATGCTTCCACTTTTATTGTTTTGGGATTTCTGCAGTTTTCCAGCCATGTAATAGGAACTTGGGGAATCCTGCCCCAGACAGTTTCTCTGTTACACACTGAGTTTTCACCAAATAGGCCCCCAAGATCTATTTAAGGTCCAGAAGTAATGAGGGAGACTTTTTGTCAGTAAAAAGAGATTGAGCTGGCTGCCTGTGGTGAGGCACTGGGTGCTGGGAAGAGCTGGGATGCCAGGATCCCTGCTGCAATTTAGGGTGTAGGGGAGCTCCTCTCATCTTCATTCAAAGCCCTTCAGAGGTTTCTTTCCTGCACTTAGTAGCACAAAGACAGGAGCCTTTTGTAGCTTGTCTACTGTGAGGCCTAACCAAAGTCTCCTGAGTCTTAATAAAGGTTGCACTCATCCTCAGTGTGGCTCAGTTTTGCAATAAAGGTTGGTGCATTTCAATAACTTTTGAGTTTTCCACAGACAGGCTTTGCCTGAGCAAAGAGACATGGGATCCATGAAAGGCAGGGCATTATTTAGTGTTCATATCAAGGAGTGGTGGGATTTTTCCACACCACCTCAGAATCTGTTACGGTGGATTATGCCTTCAGAAAAACTAATTTATAATGTCTCAAGTAGAAAGTGGATCATAAGTGCTCTCTCTTTTTATACAAAGCCACTGCTGTCAGCCCATAAGGCAAATCCAGGGAGATTTCTGTTTTCCATTTACCGTACTTTTCAATTGATTGGTCAGTGGTGTGTATCCTTTTCCAGTTTCTTTATGCCCTCTCTTTCAGACTTGGAATATCATTGCCTGAAATCCTGAGGGTAACATTATAGATTTCTTTTTATTTCACACAGAGCCCTTTTAAACACACAACATACCTGAATTGCCCCTCCATCTAGCTTTAAATCAATCTGGGTGTGTAACTCAAATCACAGACTGAATGCTATAATATTGCTTCTTTGCACAATTTAAAAGGTTGGACTAGAAAGGGAACAATCCTTTTCATAGGTGTGCATAATAAATATAGCATGACTAGAGATGTAAGAATGGGAGAATATTTTGCTATGAGGTGTTATAACCAAGCTAGCTTTATAGTGAAATCAAAAAGTGCAAGAAGAAAGAAAGCTCTGAAAAGCATGAGGGGATCATGGAAAGGTATGGATGGCAAATAAAATAGGATATTTTCAAAGCTGAAGTTTTGTAGCTAGAGAATTATACCTGCCATCCAGTGTGGATATTTATTTGGGATAAATAAAATAGCAGTTGAGAATGTTGAAATGCATATATCAATCATCTGTAAGATAAAGCAGGTGGAGAAGATTGAAAGATTACAGAACAAAGGGGAAAGTGTAAGTAAAGGGAAGAAAATAAAAGAAGTCTGTGCAAAGGCTAAGATAAATAAGAGATTTTCTGAATACACAAGAAATGAGGTCACTGGAGAATGCAGTAGAGTTTGAGACATTGAAAAGGTAACTTGCCTTTGGTTGAGAGAAATATATTTTTCAGATGTTAAATACTTTGAGTCAGTTTTCTGGATGAAGATAAGGATAATACAAAGAAGAGACACTGAAACAGAAAAAGGAGTTAATATAGCTGACAGCTGTCAGCTGAATACTGACAAAAATTTGGACTTTAAAAACTAACCCACATTTCTGGGAGAAATTGAAACACTCAGGTGGAGATGTGAGCCTGCTGACCGTGTTGCGGGAAATAGTGCCTGGCTGGAAATGCCTGAAGACTTGAAGTATAGTCCTAGACTGCTAGTTCTTGGCTGATTTTAAGTCATGACATATGGTTTGGATAGTCTGTGGTTACAAGAGAATAGTTTTGTACACAGCAATTTCCATTATCCTTGTGTACTATGGGCTTTTTTCAAGTTGGCAGTAGAGAGAAGGGCACCAAAATGAGACCAAGGTGAGGCTGATGTGGAGGAGCAATGGTGAGAGGCCACATCCTCATTTTATTTGAGTCAGGATATTTAAACAGAATGAACTGTACTTAGGAGAATACAAAAGCCCATGAGCTTGCAATCAGGTAAAGAATGTATAAAATGCTTTCAAAGACAGCCCAGACCAATGGAGAACAGTAAGACTGAAGAATTACCATCAGTAAGAAAGAAAAAAAATAGGAAAAAAGGGAATGAACAGGAAAAAGAATCAGAGCAGGGTGTGAAATGCAAATACAGAGGTTTCATGTAGTCTGATAGTGGTGAGACATGACAGTATCATGGTAATGCTCAAAAGACCAGTCTCCAGTTTTAATTATCTTTTAAAAAAGTTATTGCACAATCAGAAAAGGTTCAGAACCACTGCTAGTATGGTACAAGGGCAGAGAGACCTTAGTTATTTGTTAAAGTTAGAGAAAGCAGGTCTATAGAAGAGAGGAAATTAAGAGGTCGTCTCATCGAGTCAGAGATAATTCTGAAGGGAATAGGCAGGATAAATGCTACCAGGTTAGTTGAACTCTTTTGAGATGCAAGAACAAAGGAGATGAACTAAGAGAAATCAATGGCCACTGTATTTATTTGGAATTCCTTACACAAATCGGGAGCAATTGCATATATAAAATATTTCCCTAATGGCAGTAAGAGGAAGAAATAATTGAAACAATAATTTAAAGGGTTAGTGTATCTAAGGTTTTAAAAACAAACATTTAACATTAGCATTTACAGTGCTGTTTTCTTTGCAAATAATTATACATAATATTTTTGCAAGGAAGCGCTATTGTAATAAATAATAAAAGAAAGCAGAAAACCTTCAAAATAGAAATTTTGATTTAGAGGTGGTTATAACTCTGGTTATTGGAAATTTTCCTGCAGTTATTCCCCAACACCGCAAGTAAGTTGTATGTGGAAAGAGGGAGTAAATACTACTTTACTAAATATATTTTTGTCTACCATTTATCCTGTTTGAAAACATGTGTAGCAGAAGGGATTGTGTCAAGAGGAGTTCCTTGACTTTTGGTTTTGTTTGTTTGTTTCTGTTTGTTTTCGTTAAATTAATTTAAATTTACATCTGTGCAGGGGAATACACAAATGCACACACCATACATGCACACACACATATATATTTATTTATGGTATCACAACCCAGAAATGTTGCATGCTGTAGATCTGAACTAAAATTGTGAGAGGTCTTCAAGGATCAGTGCCTCCCAGTAGCCTCCCTCTTTAAGCAGGAGCTCCCCTTATGCTTCAACCATGGTTCTCTTCTGTAATCAGCACTTAATGGAAAAGTGCTAACTGAAATGGGAGGTAGAAGGGACGCAGGAATTTTTTGCCAGAGACAAATAAACTCCTGTTCAAATGTCAAAATGTAGAATTCTGCACGTGGACTAACATTTAGTATATTTTTTTATACTTAGGAGTCACTCAAAAGCTGAGATGAAGCTGTAGCATCCTGCCTGGAAATAAGCCTTTCCACCAGAGTGGTGATGGATCATCAGTTTCACTCTATCAAACAGAAAACTTAATCTCCAATAACTGAGGCTCAGGTATGATGCAAGACCACTTCTATTCATCCAACAATGACCGCCTCTATAGAAACTGTCAGCAGAGGTCCCTATGGTCTGCTGAAACCTGGAGCTTCCCTTTTATTTCCAGGACATGAAGATGGACATAAATGAAAGCTAATAGTAAAAGATAAAGCACATTGAAGAGTGGAGAGTGGTGTATGATTGTGAAGGTGAATGAATATTGAATTGCTGTATATTGAAGCAGTTAAGAACATGAATTACTCTGGATTTTAAAAATTAGAAGGGGAACATGTACTATCTGGGACATGTGCTTCTAGGATATGTGCTTAAGAAATTTATACATATGTGCATAACCCTAGAAAAACCCTACAGATTCAGAACCGTTCCTGAAACTTTCCTAGATTCTGTTTTGCTTTGCTAAGTGCATAGAAAAGATAGGGTTTTCCCTTCTCTTTCTCAGGCAAAGTGGGTTCCAAAGTGGTTCAAATCCTGGTAATCCAGCCTGAAGAATGAAATATTCCTGAAAAGAAGGGGTATGCTGTCAGAAGAACAGATCTCTGCCAGGGCTGCTGCTCTTACAGGCACATCCAGGCTGGCTGTAAATGAGGTTGTTCAGGCAGTAATGTAGCCACAGCAGTACAGAGCTGCACAGGGCACGCTGTTTACCCAGTTTTTCAGCCATGGAACAACATTCACATCAGTGAATGCAGTGGAGACATACCCAGAATAAGAATGTGATTTATTCTTTCAATGTGAGAAGCAGCTATATGTTCAACAAAGGCTTTCCTTAGACTAATGGCCAAAGTAGGCCCCAGTGCAGCTCCTCTATAGACTGAGAAGAAAGGATTGTTTGTTGAGGCCCAACTGTCCCCAAAAACCAGTCTGCTGAGTGGATTCCGTCATGTATGAGTTCTCTGCTCACTTCATTGTCACGGGTGTTTCCGCAAGCCTGCCATGCACGGCATAACTGGGGAATTTACTACAGGCAGTTGCTGATAGAGCAAATAATTCAAAGTCCTGTCACAGCTTGGAAAGAACAGATGACTACTATAGAACAGTTTAATATATATAAGACATTGTTTACCAGTGGAATATGGGACAATGTGATTTTCCTATAGACCCTCTCATTCTCAAGGAATGGCAAAGCATTTAATGAAGGAATGAGTTAGAGTTGTGGTTTTTCAGTCCAGAGCAATGGCTGCTTTAGCCTTTCAATGCAAAATCATTATGTGCTCAGCAGTAGCTCACAGACCCATGGCCAGTAAGGGCTGTCGTGCTGAGACAGGGACACTGGCCCTGACACTCTCTTTGTCCCCTCAAACTGTCTGTGGTATTGCTTACTCTCTCCTCGGATGGGTACCAGAGGAAGAAAGAAGGAAACTTTTGTTAATTCTTAGTCTTTCCCCAGTGCCAGTGACAATAACTTTGACCATATGGCGCCTTTAATTGTGAATTGCAAGAGCTGCAGTTGGGTTTGTGTGTAGGAACTCTTCTCTTCACAGCTATTTTCTTGGTCAGCATGTGCCTCCTGTACTCTTGGGAAAAAGATATGTGCTCTCCTGCTCCAGTGTGGGTAGCTACCCTTCCTGAATCTTGAAACAGCCAAGAAGTAAAATTACACCATTTGCTTTCCATGGAGACTTCAGCTGAATTTCAAAGCCAGTTATGCATGAGCTTCACGTAAACTAATGCTTCTGAAAATTGCTACTTTTTAGACCCAGTTTATACTATCACTCATTTTGGATGCTACTCATTTCAAGCCTTTTGAAATACTGCTTCTATTTACATATCTCTAGCACTGATTCTTGGATGTAACACTGCTCTGTTCTTTGTCTTAGTATTTGGTTTAGGTTGTAATTACAGAAAAGACCACTTTTCCTAGTACTGAGGTCTGTCTCAGCAACGTATTGTAAGGACATCCAGGGATGTGGTGCAGAGCAAATGGCTGTATTGCACAATCAGCTTGCATGTTAGAACTGCACATTAGCATGGTTTTGGTGCTTGCACAATTTGCAATAAACTAGGACGGAAGGGCAGAAGTCATTGCTCCAAAATAAAGCTGAAGAAGGCAGTGTAAGTCTGGGGAGATTACAGAGGAAGGGGAAAAATGCATGTGTTCAGTTGTCTTAGCTGAAGGTTGGTTATAAACCACATGCCAAAGCAGAGAGCAGTCCAAAAGGGACTAGAACTGTCACTCATGTGACACCGAAGATTATTTTGCTCTGTTCTGCTGCCTGCTGTCTCTAAATAGCTCATGAAAGTTTTCTGTTAGTGGTGGAAATTTAGAAATTATTTGGACTAACACTATTCTTCTTCTGTTTGCAAATAATACCTAGGTGGTACTGAAAATTACAGCTTTGAGATCCATATGGCCTGAAAACAAGTGAAATGGGCTTTGTCCTGGGCTGTTGTCAGCAGGAACACTCAAATCGCCCTCCTCAGTCTGCAGCAGACAATACAGTTTTTATAACACTCCGGGAACCTGGGCCACAGTGTGGTTACACACAGCCTAGCAGAGCTTGCCAAGCAGATGCACAGCCTTGGATGTTGCAGGTAGCATGGCTCATCTCTGCACTGCATGCACATCCTGTCTTAGCTCTGTGGCAAATGAGGCAGAGCCCCATCAGCAGTGTATCTGCCCATGGTATCCCTGTTCAGGCACTCGGGTTTTCTGGCAGCAGGCTGCTGCAGACAGGTAAATGTTGGCTTGCTGATGGAGAAGCTGGACGCAGAGCTTCGTTCCAGAATGCCCTGCAGTTTCTCTACGTGCAGCTCTGGGCACAGGCTGGGGCTCAGCCTGGATGAGATTCTGCCTTGGGTTGTGTCACATGCTGGACACACTGTGCAGACACTGCCAATGTGCAAGTGGCAGGACACAAAGGTGCCATGGCAGCAGGGGCAGAAATGGCTGGAACAAGGTGGCAAAATGCAAAAAATCAGGGAAGACAGGAGGAGGATTCCTCGAGGGATAGGAACGACTTTATGGAAGTCACTAGCTACCTACAGTAACTGCTTTGGAGCTGCTGGGATCTCAGTCCATTATTAACAAATAGCACTGCGTGCCTTCCTTCGGTGTCCTTTCTTAAAATTATTTAAATACAAATAAGAAGGGGAAAAAAAAGGGAAAATATTGATTCCAATATTTAAATATTTTCACTCTGTGGTTCTTCAGGCAGCTCACAGGAGTCTGGGAGCTTTGTCTTGAATAAATACGTAACAACTGAATATTCGCAATACTATTTTGCTCATTTAAGATATCACATATTGAGGGTAGTAACAAAGCAAAGGGGGAGTTAATAGACTTTTCCTGAGAGCCTTGAATTTCCTTTTCCTAGAATGATAGGCTTTTAAAGCTGAATTACCACAAATTCTTCAATGAGTGAGTTTTAGGACAAGTATTAAACATGTGAATTTTAAGTTACTTGTCAAATAATATTAATCTAGAATTTATTCTGAATGGAAAAAAAAAGAGATTTTGCAGAAGATGGTAAATTATTTCCACTTCTCCCATAAAAGAAGAGGAGCTACACCCTGACTGCTGAAGTCAGTAAGAGACAACAAAAGAAACACAGCCTATGCATTTCACCATCAATATTCACATAAATACTCACAATTTTTAGAAAAATAAGGTCTCGTGCTTAGAGCATGAGACCTGTTGATGGATCCTCAGCTCTGCTCTCTCTGTTCCATCCCTTGCACATGGTGCAGTGGTGGATCAGCACAGATCCACAGCTCCTCTCCAGCCCAGCTATTTGGTGGCTCGCACGTGGAGCTCCAGAGCAGGACAGAGATCATGACTTCATGCTCCACAAATGCCGAATTTCTTCTGGTTGGGCTCAGCTCTCAGAACCTGTTTGTCATGCAGGTTTTCTCAGATGTGGCTTGTCATACAGGGCCTCACAGCTCAGCCTTTAGACACGTGAGTGCTCTGGTTTCAATCCGTGTAGACAAATGCAGATTGATTGAGAGGACAATACCCTGAAGGTCTGTGATTCAATCAAACACTTCAACATATCCCCTACCTTCAGCCACGTGGAGTATTTAGTTTTTAATGATACACTCATTTGGACAAAACCACAAGCTGTTCATGACAGTACATGAGCAGAAGGAGAGGCTCTGTTGGTCAGCTCTCTTTTTCTGCTGGAAATTATTCATTCAGGTCACCCTTTTACTGTGAAAGTTTGGGAGCAGGAGTGAGTCATGCCAAGAACTTAATGGGGTGGAGTGGCTCCAGAGGATGTAGAATGTGGAAGAAGGGTGAGAGGGTGGGGAGGAGAAGAGCCACTGCACCCTCATGATCCTGGTCCTGTTCCTGGTCCTGCATGAGGCACCTTTTGCTGCTCCAGCTGCTGGTCTGGTCCAGGAGCCACCTCCCACGTACGAGACTGATTTCCCAGTGCCTCTCTGGGACTGCCCATCCCTGCTGTGCCCCCTGCCCTGGTGGCTGTCTGTGTCCCTGGGTTGTGCCCATCATCCTGGGCGCTGCAGGCAGTGCCACCCCATCCTCCCTCTGGGCAGAAGAGGAACTTGCAGAGTTGAGGCTGTGATTGCTGTGAAGGGTGTTGCAGTACCTCAGCAGCTGGATGGATGTCATTGAAAGTGAGAGAAGGGGGGCAAAAACCCCACTAAACAAGTTTGGGAAAAATCTTTATCAAACAATACCTGTTGTGGGAACTGCTTCCAGTGAGATGCAAACACATTTTCCTTTCATTTCTGCAACGGTTCTGAGCTGCTTCATTAATAACAGACTTGTTTGGGAGACTGACAAGATGGGAACCAGCACTGTAATTACACACTGCTCTTTTTGTGAGGACTGCCATGAAAACAACGCTGTGTTCTCATTTTCTCCAAAGACAAGCAGGGAAACAAATTTCTAACACCTTGCCCTCTGTTGCAGCTGGACACTGTTCCAGACTGACATGAATCAATTACAAGTGAAAATGTAACCCATAGAAACATTATTCAGTAAGCTTCATACAAAAGAAGGCATTTCTACTTGCCTAATTAAAGGATGAGGAAAAAAAAATCATATGTTTTTGGCAGTAGTTGTGGAAGTACTTTGCTTTTTTTTCAAAAGTCAGACCATCATAGCACAAACAATTAACAAAAGAAAAATGTTTCCTTTTCCTGGAGTTGGCTAATTAAAAACTTTCTCCCTCATCAATTCACCAAACACCGAAGGAGACATTTCATGGCTTTTTAGTACCTGGAATGCCATATTTATTTTTCAGTTGAAAAACTGTATTACAGTGAACTGCCATACACACAGCTTACCTGGATTCTCTAAATAAAGCAGTGATAATTTTTATCATTGCCCTTTTGACTTTGTTTCAACATTCTTTTTAATGCAAATTTCCTAATCTAACTTGTAAAACATTTAATATTTAGAATATACTCCTTTAAGATCCATCAAAAGAGGCAAAGCTGCATAACAATGCCTGGTGCTGGAGCATTGTGAGCCTGCTACAAAGGAATGAGGTGATTCTTTCTTTCAGGTCAGAAGGTCAGGCTTCACTGCATTAATTTTGCTGAGTCTCTTTGTTATTTATAACAAACAAGGTCATTTATTTTCATTTCCTTGTTTCTAATTGCATGCATCTCCTTTGGAGTATGAACTCGGTAAACAGGTGGCTGAAATGCTGGGGAAAATGCTTGAAGCTGTTCCAGAAAAAGGGCATGTCCCACACTGGTAAAGCAATTTGATGAGTTAGAGATTTAGTCATAGCAGGATGTGCACCTGCTTGAAAGCAAACACACTTCTCTTTGGCACACACAGATACATGCAAATTAAAAGAGATTATTTCGCTCTGAATGGTGGGTTGATATTTGATCAAATTTAACACTGTATATTTTAAATAAAGCCTTGGTGTATATTAGTGAAATACAATCTCTTTTCAGCTGCTTTTGATTTTTTTTTTTCAACTTCTCTTTGAGTATTACAAATGAATGATATTTCTTCACTAGCTGAGCCTACAAAAAGTGTATGTCTCTGGAGGAGAACTTTATCAGGGAATCTTTATGATGAGAACTACCTACATGCACTGAAAAAAAATGGGATAATGAAAAGCTAGGATGTTTGACTGACAAGGAATAAACCAGATCTTAACTTTTTTATTCTGAAATGAATTCCCACAAATTAAAGGGCATTCATTGGAGTGATAGCAGTATGCCTTTTTAATCCTGTAAACCCCACGTTTCCAGGCAGCCCAAATGGAACTCCTAAATATATTCATGGCCAGCTTTTGCATAGGTAGTTATTGAATTTGCATTTCAAAATACAGGCACTGTGTGGCTAAATCTGTGGGTGCTTTGTCCTGAAAGATGAGATACACTGTGGACTACCTTGATTTTAGGGGTAGTTCAGAATATAGCAGGAAGCAGTAATTGTCCAGCACCACTGAGCTTCTGTTGGTGGTGGTTCAGAACAGGTCCAGGGCTAAATCCATAGGGGAAACAGAGGGAGCATTTTTAGCAAGGTCTCCCAGAGAATGGGAGGCACCATGCCCTGTGTCCACAGGCTCTGACTGAGCTTTGGAGATAAAGAAACTCTCTCTGAGCAAGGGGAAAACATGGGAGGAAAGCTGGAGAGATGGATGTGCCATCCCAAGAGACAACTGTTTTGTCTACTTTCTAAGATTGGGCATAGAGGGGTTGTTTGGAGGAGGCTCTGCAAGGGGCATGTACCCTCCTGCTTAAATTGTCCTTTTCTGCAGATTATTTCCAAAGAGTGGGGCAGGGAAGGCAATTTGGTTGTAAGGATTATGCTACAGCTTTCATTGTTTAGGATGCATACTGTAGCCTTTCTATGAGAAGATTACTGTCCTGGGCTTTTCTTTCCATGCATATGAAAATACACTTTGTAATTTCAGGGAAAAAATATTGTTAAATGGTATGTTGGAAGAAAGAAAATATTTTATATCTCTAAAACAGATAAAAATCCAAACCCTTTCTTTAGCAAAATATTTGTTTCTTGAATGTAATTATAAATGTCATTGTACATTCTTCCTGACTTCAATGCTTATCTTGAGGAGTTCAGTGAAAATAAATTGTTTTCATGAAAGCAGAGAAGCCATTTGATAAACACACTGTCTCAGAAAATTGTTCCTGAAGCAGAGGTCGTTCTCTCACTTTAAAAGAAAGAGAATATGTTTTAGAAAACAAGCCAGGCAGCAGAAAAAAGCATCTTTTGTTTCAGACAATTCATTTTAAAAAGCAATGTGTAAATCACATGGAAAATTCTGCATTGATTATTTTGACTGCTGTAGAACTCTCAAATAAATGAAGTTGAAATAGACTTATATCAAAGAACATTGCATTTAGTAGCAAGTCAGAGTGTTATTTTACTACTTTTTTTTTTTTTTTTTTTTTTTTTTAGATTTGGTTTTGTGATCAGATGTTTTATTAAATATTAGCCATTCATGGAAATGAGGACTGATTCTTTAAGAACAGCTTGGCACATACTGTTCATGAGCTTCAGGAAATAGTCTTGAGAAGAGGAATCTGTCTTCAGCTTTTCCACATTGAAAACGGCCCACTGAGGCATCAAAAAAAGAAAAAAAAAGCTCAGCTCTATAACTGAACATAAGTCCTGAATGAAGGTATAGCAGTTAATTTTGGAGATGTTATTGCAGTCCCTAACCATACCTTCAGAAATCTGTTTCTTAATTTTCAATCTGATGAATTTATGTATGTGTCTATTACTAAGTCCCAAACTCTATTGTACAAGTACTCATAAGATAGAGCTTCATTTTTTTAATCCTCAGCTAGAATTATGCTGCTATTAATATCAGAGTCATTAATATGCTCTCAGAAGACTACATCATTAATTAGAAGACCTAAAGGATAACTAATGGGTCCTGTGGAAGAATACTCCCAGTTATTGCATGGATCTGATCTATCCAAATAAAGCTGTATGTCTACAGCCTTTATAATTTTTTTTTAATATCTTCACGTTCTCTAGCATTGGTCACTAATTATTTTGTGTTAGAGCCTGTGCTGGTAGATGGTGTGACATCAATACCATGGCAAGTCACTGTAACATTTGAAAGTCACTGCAACCATGGCAAGTCACTGTAACATTTGCTATCACATGGTGATAGCAGCATTTCTAATAAATTATTTTTGTTTTTAAGGCATGACTGTAAAACTATACATTGCTTTTGCCTTTTATCTTGGCAGCTTCTCATTAAGTCCTTCATCGGCTTCCAAGGGATGACCAAAAGCCCATCCCTTCCCCAGCCACCAACAAAGGATGTGCTTTGTGGTCACTGAGGGTGGACAGAGCCAGCTCCCCAGCTCTGGGGACAGCCAGGGCACTGCTGCTCACCTTCCCTCCAGGGTAAGTGTGCCCTTGTATTGGGGAAATACAGGATTGCTGAATTAAACTCACAAAATCTCAGAAAGCCATTGCCTTGATCGCTCCAGAAACATCCCCACATCCTTGTTTAGGTGCTTTATATTGCACTGTGTGCACCTGAAATGTATCAGAGGTCATATCTGCATATTTCAAATCATTGTCTAAAAGAACATTGGATGAAATTAAAACTGAAAAACATGCATGAGCGAATCTGTTGCGGATACAAGGATTAAATGTAACCTTTCTCACCTGGAAAAACTCTTCAGTATATCTCACTAAGACTTTTCAGATACGTTTCATTAAAATAATTCTTTCAGTAATTAGATTTGCTTCTACTGCAAAAAGACAGTTTTGGCCTAACAGACTCCTCTGGACTAACACAGAAATTCAAAGAAGAACTTGGATTACTCATGGTGAGCATAGCTTTCTTTCTGTAGATGTTGTCCTTGTAAATTCCCTGTAAAAAGCAGATGCCAGTAGCTTTCCCCCCCCCCCCCGCCCCTTCCTAATAGTTCCATCACTTTAAATTCAACAAATGTATGAATGTGGAGAGATCTGGAGAAGAAAAACAGAAACACACCACACAGCTTTATATCAACAGACGATATAAATTTTAGCTATGTATGTGTGTGTGTGTATATATATATATATATAAAAATATATAATGTGTATGTATATATATACACACACATACAGATATAACCACATACAGCACCATCTCTAACCAAGTTTTCCTGTCTTCTTTTAAAATGGCATCCCTGGAAGAAAGGAATACACTGCAATGATTTCTTAGTTCCAGTTAAAACTTTTATTCTTGAATGCTAATCTAGAAACGACACTGTTCCAGTCATTGTTCTCCTAAAGAAGTCAATTTTTATATTACTGGACAGTTCCTTTACTGTTTTCAGTACTGCAATCAGTTTGTTTTTCATCGTGGTTTTTATCTCACAATAACTGTGTACTAGTACGTGAGGATACTGTAACACTGCAGTCAATAGCAACAGGATATTCCCTCTGCCAAAAAGTAATCCCATATTGTCCATTACACACAGGTTATTTTGGAAGGTTATGGAATACTTTCTTTAAAGCAACAGAAACCTTTTTGCTGTAACACAGTTTAACAGTGTTACTGGTTGTCTCTGCTCTCTAAACAACTCAATTATCTCTTCTTGTACTAGAGTATGGTTTAAAATATTGTATGTGATTTGAGATGGTAAAATATTTCAGGTAAAGTAAGAGACGTCAGCAATCCATGGAAACATCAAAGCAGATACATGTAAATGTTTGAAAAGTTAAATAGTTTTATTTTTTCCCAGTTTCACAAAGCAATGCATTTCCTGACTTGGGCCTGAAAGATATAGAATTTTGATAAACCAAAAACTTGCAGTTGTGATTTTTTTCTCTTGCTACAATCCACAGTTGTATTTTGAAAGAATGATTTGTATTTTAAAGGAATGGCTATAGCTTTCAAATAATCCTTTGATCTGTAGTCCTCTAGTTGTAGCAACTGAGACAGTGAGAAGGTAAATGATCATCTGGCAGGCAAGCACTAAACTCCAGCTCCCCTGATTGTTTGGCTTCTCCAATCTGTTGGCTGAAATTCCCTCCTTTACAGCAGGAAATGTAGTCAGTGACTAATAAGTGTTTATTGATCTCTGCTTGAGATTCTTGCTGACAAATGTAGATATCAATGAATATTTCATCTGACTTAATGTTAAGAACAGAAGTATTTTCTTTATGGCCTTGTTTATTTAGGATGTCCATGCATGTATGATCACTTCTAAATGCCATCTGACTCTACCACCTGATGAGAAGGGCCTTCAATGAGATAAACTCTAATGAATTAATATGCTATTAATTGTACTTTTTCTTAGCCAGAAGTTACTAGTGTAGCTGTTGCTTTGAAGGGTAAGTCAAAATATTATTGATTCTCAGCAGCTGTACTTGATAAGTAGAATATAGGTCTAATTCAAAGCCCATTGCAATCAATTAAAGGGACTTTCTATTGATTCAAGGAGGCTTTAGACTTTTTTCTAAACCAGACCTGCTTGGTGCTCTTTCTTTTCTCCCTCTGTATTCCACCCTTTTTGTTTCCATCCTCCACATGTGCTCTGGGGGGAAGGGGCTAAGACATTCTTAACAGGTGACAGCAGAGATGCTGTTTTCCTCCATTTCCTCTTGCTCCTCCCAGTTCTTACAGAAGCCAAAAGACATGATGCAGGAGACTGGAGGAATGGTGGGTCCTAGGATGGTGACTATCAACCTTCCTCTCTCCCTTTTCTCTTTCGCTCTCTTCTCCTACCTTCTTCTCAAAGCTGGACCAAAAAGTTTCTCTAAGTGCCTTGCTGTGTCTGGCTAGGTTAAAGTTTGCTAAGTTAAAGTTTGTGAAGTGCCTTACTTTGGATGTTTTAAAATTTGCCAAGTACCTTACTGTACTCAAGTGTTCTACAGTTGTTACTGAACCTCCTGAGAATCTGGATGTTCCTCCCACTCACTGCCCACAGTAAATCCAGCTACCTTCCCCTAAACCCAACCCATGGAGCAGGCTGGGGCAATAGTCAGGGACCCTGCACTGTGGAAGTGAATTTCGGGTCTTTATAATGTTGAGTCTGCATTCTGAAACTGGAACAAAGACTTTTAGTCTCTTTCCATCCCTTCTCCCTCATTTTCCTGCCCCTCCCATGCTTGCTGTCTTTGACAGCAGGAGTAACTGTGTGGCTAGAGACAGGGGAGTTGCTGAGGGGAGGTGCTTGAGGAGGACTTGGCTGCCCACCTTTTTTGGGTGTTAAGGGATCTATTTGGTCTGTTTGCTCTTATCTCTGAGGTTCCCTCCTGACCCTGTGATTCACTGGAGTAAATCTTACAGTGCACTTGTTACTGAGACTCAGACACTATTTCCATGTTCCAGATTGGAAGACTGACACAGGGTTTGCAGGGGCTATAAGGATGCGAAGTTCCACCAGGTTAAAAAAAAAAAAAAATTGCCAGGAATCAGCCAGGCCTGGAACCTTCATATTTACCTGTGCAAGTTGAAAGGTTTCTGGGCAGCAGTGAGAATTTGTGCAGGCACACTTTCAAGTTTGTATATGACTGATTCACTCAATACAATTTCTGTTCTTACATCAGAAAAGCAGTTTGAGTGTTCTTAATGGCTTTTAAAATTGAATTGTGATGATGAGTCAGAAGAAAGTATAGCTGAAGATGGAACAGTCACCATTTGTGTGTTGCTGCCTGAATCATAATTGTTGGCATCAGCAAGCACACATTCAAAGCTTTATGGAACAAGGCTTTTCAAAAAGTTTCTTTGAAATGAAGGCTACCCAGGACCAGGGAAATTACTGGACTACTCCACTTACTGTAGATAGATATTTGTTTTTATTAAACCAGCAGGAAAAAAGAGAATACTTACTCAAAATTGCAAATACTTCATACTTCCAACTACCCTGGAACAAACAAACAAAAAATTAAAAGTAGAATTTCAAAGCCATAGTTTTACCAAAGGACCTTAAAGAGAAGAGCTTGAGAGAAGAATTTGTTGGACTACTTTCAATCATCGTGTACAGAAGGTTATAAATACTTTGGCTCATTTTCCATCTTTAAGATACTCCTGAGATAAATACATCGTAACTAACAAACGCATGATGACATCATGTATTTGGATTGAAAGTCTAGCAGAGATTACTCAAGTTTACTTATTTAATAAACTACATTGAAGAGGTGTTGAGAAAGAAAAACACATACTTGCCTAATTCTTTAGTTTGTACAATTCTCTCTGGCACAATATCACATAAACCATAATATTCTATTTTAAAAGAAAAATAAATTAGCATGTATATCCCAGTTTCTCTTCTGTTTTTTAGATCATTTTAGATCACTTAGTAATTTCACTACAGTCATACTAGTTCTGCAAAAGACCTACATTGGGCACTAGGTAGAGGTGACAAAGCTAGATTATAGCTGGGAATTGGATTTTTTTTTTTTTTGTTGGAAATATCGAAGTTCTGGTTTAGTTTCATGATACTATAAATAGACAGTATTTCAAAACTTTTCACCAAATAATACTTTGGGGGTGTTTTGCCTAGCTTGAATGTAATTACTTTTTTTTTTTAATGCTGAATTAGTCTGTTTTGATTTTACATTAACTTTCTGAGCCAACGATGTCAAAACATAGTATTTTGAGGTATTATTGTTGTGCCTGTTCTCTTACTTTCAGAAGGCACTGTGTTGGAAACAGCGGAATACCTAAAATCATCAGCATTTACATCACCGTAATTTGCTCATCTCCTGAGCCTTTGTCTCCTGACCCAGTGGGGGTAGCTGCTGGTGCCACAGAGCACCTGATGTGCCTCTCACCCGAATCCTCCCATTCTTGTCCCTGAGCAGAGGGCACTGCTCAAGCAGTGGGACAGGAGAATGAGCTGGGCTGCCCTGCCAGGCAGGAGCTGTGCCCAGCCAGAGCAGGCCATGCACTGCCCAGGGCCACAGATCACACAGCTCTGCAGCCTTTCAGTGCCTGCTTGCAGGACAGCAACAGCACCAAAGCCAAACTTGCAATCATTTGCTGTTCATTCCTCACTGATGCAGTTTTCCTCTGAATTCAGTGGAAAGATGCTTTCAGATTTCATTAGAAGTGTAGAGACCAAGAGCTAGGCAGTGGGAAATAGCTGTGTTCATATGGCAGAGCACTCCAGAACCTGATGCCAAAGATCTGTTCTTATACCTGAGATTCTGCTTAATCTAACATGTACACTTGGGTTTATGGAAATGGTTCTCACCCAAGGAATAAAACCAAGCTAGTATTACTTTACTAGCCTCAGCTGAAACGTGTTTGCTGTGTCTGTACACTAGCACTTTTCCATCCCTGTGTTGGAGAAATGCTCTAATGCAGTGTTGTGTTCTGAGACAGCTTCAATGTCTTTTTCTGAACAATTTGTTTCTCTCAGGAGTGTAAGTAATTTTTGCCACAGACATGGGGTATGCCTGTGTGAACACTCCATGCTGTATGTTCCTTAACCATTTCTCTTCTAGCAGCAGAGTACATTTTGCAAATTTTGCCTTTGGTTGAAAATGGTTGCCAAAATGAAAATGAAATTGGATTAGATATCTGACAGAGTCTGTCTCTTATCTTCGCTATCAAGGCATTTACCCATTCATAAACCATTTTCTAGAGAGTTAAATTCTGAATACTCTGTGAAAATACAAATGTCTATCTGTGCTATGTTTAATTCTGCTCTTAAGGCAAAAAACCATGTCAGAGATCTTCGCTTCAAAGCGTGATACTTCAGAATCAATATTCTGAATAAGGGTGATCTGGCATGTCCTGCGCAGCCAGGAGTTACTTGTGCCACCACAAATATCGAACATAAGATTTCTAGGAATGGAGTTAGGAAGATGTTTCTTTCCACATGATGTAGCTATTGACTGTTTTACAGTTTGCTCCTGATGTTTTTAGGCAGTGCGGAACCATGCCTGGAGATGAAGTACGGGGCACTAAGCTCCTGAGGCAGGTGTCAGTCAGAAGTGGGACTGAGCATTGGCCCAGGATGTCTATCCTTTGGTGTTGTGCAGTTAAACCTTGTATACTTGTGTTATCATTGCTATTTTGCAACTAAATGGAGTAAACTCTATCTGAGGAGTACTTTCAGCTACATTAGAACTCCCCAGAAATCCACCCTAGACCCAAAAGGCAATTCTCTCCCTGTCACGGAAGCCTTGAGTCCAGGGTGTGTTTTCATCCTTCCTTCTTGCACCTTGTCCGCAGGGCTCAAGTCATGAGGTTAAATGGCCTTTGTACTGCTTTAGTGTTTTCTCCAAAAGTTCTGGAGCAGCTTTTTGGGTCAGCGAAGCTCCGTGCAAGGGAGCAGATACGGCTGGGCTGTACCTGTAACTGACTAGACAAATTTGGGTTATTAGTGGGTTGCTTTGACTCATCACCCGGAGACTTTGAGAGTGTGAGGCGGTTTCTGTGAGTGAGGCAGGCTACTGTGCTTTAAAGTCCTGATCGTGACAGCACGTTACAAGCATCTCGTTTCTTCTGCTACCAACCTGACGCAGCAAGGCAGCGGTGTGAATCGATAAAGTGCATTACCAAAAAAAAAAAAAAAAAAGGACAGAAAACTGGTGGAAGCGGTGAAAGTTACTCACCTGGAGCCTTCCAGGAGCGAGGACAGCCATGGGCAGGGCGCTCCGGCCCCGCTCCGGCCCGGGCGAGCGGCGGCGCGGGCGCGCACCGGGCGGGGGGGCTGCGGGCGGCGGGAGGGGCGCGGCGGGGCGGGGAGGGGCGCGGGCCCGGCCGCTCCGCTCCGCTCCGCCCGGGGAGCGCTGCCAGCGCGGCGCCGCTCGCTCGCCACTTCGCCCCGCAGCGCGCCCGGCCGGCGCAGCCCTGTTGCACCGAGTCCGGGGTAGCCGCCCCCTCCCCGGCAGCGCGGGGCGGCCGCGGCCGCCGTGCCCCGCTCCCCCGGCGGTGACGGTCCCCCGCCTTTGTCGGGCGGGCTGCGGCGGGCAGCAGCGGCGGCCGGTCCGTCCGTCCGTCCGCGCCGGGCGCGTGGCTCCTTTGTGTACAGCAGCTGCTCCTGAATGCGGAGGCAAAGCCTGTGGCTTGGCACTGAGCTTTTAAAAAACAACAGCCCTCCCTCCCTCCTTCCCTCCCTCCCTCTCCTCCTTCCCGCTCCCCTGCCCTCCCTCCCTCCTTCCCTCCCCTCCCCTCCTCCCGCCGAGGTGGACGGGCACCCACCTGGGGTCCGCTGCCCACCTCTCCTCTCATCCTCCTCTCTTCTCTTCCTTGTTTACCTGCACTTTTCCGCCGCCTGTTCCCGCTGTCCCCGCCGCCCCCCGGCCCTCGCTCGTCCCCGCTCTCGGGCAGGCACGGCGCCCCGCAGCTCCGCTCCCTCGGCGGTTCGCCCGTGCCCCTAGCCCGGGGAAGGCACTTGAAGGTGGATCTATTAAACCTCCCGGCGGTCTCTCCAAGTGCACTTCTTGGACCAACTCTCCAGCATGGATGTAAGATTTTACCCGGCTGCGGCGGGCAGCGCGCTCCCCGGAGACCCCTCCAACCTGGACTTTGCCCAGTGTTTGGGTTACTACAACTACAACAAGGTGATTATTGCCGCGGGTGTTAACTCCTCGTGCTGCTGCCCGGCCGGGTTCCCCGCGGAGCGGACTTGGGGCTCCGTCGGGGCGGGGAGGCTCGGGGCTGGGGATGCGCGGAGCCCGGGCGGGTGCGCCCGCCGCTCTCCGCGGGGCCGGGGGATGCCCGGTCCTGGAAAGTTGTGCTCGGCGGGGCCGGGCGCCTCCTCCTGCCGCGGCCGCGGCGGGGCTCGCCCCGGGGGACCAGCCCTCGGGCCGGTGCTCGGGAGGTTCGGAGGGATGCGAGCGGCAGACAACCGGGAAGAGCTCGGGGAGGCGATCCTGCTCCCCACGGCCGGGGAACAAAGGCGCGTCCCGGGCGCGGAGCGCTCGCGGCGGGGTCGGGACTTGCCGAACTTTCCGCGGCGGCTGCTGGCGCGTCAGGGGGTGCCCGGTGGGCTCGGACGATCCTGCGAGGAGAAGACAGAGCCTCTCTCTGCTCTGTTCTCTCGGCTCAGTCCGGCTCTGTTATGGCCAGCTCCTAACTAGAGGATTATCCAAACCGGAGGATTATCTAAAAGTACATCAGCTGCTGGTCCAGGAAGGAACTAACGCTCTGGTTTGGCGAGGGCTGTCAGAGAAGTTGCAGTACCACTTCTGTCTATTCACACCTCTGCGGCATGGGCAGTGTTTGGAGTAAACGTTACAGTCAGAAGCAATAGTCATTTCCCAGTGTCACGTTCATTTACAGAAATGCGTTTTAATAATGCGGGGATGATTTGTTTCACAAATTACCCAAATCTGGGAAAGGCAAAGTTAAGAATGACACTGTGACTCATGCTATTTTGAAAAAGACTTAGCTGTTTGCACTGTGATGTGTCAATAGCACATTGAGCTATTAGCACTGGGCCCTCACACATGCACATAAAGATCCCTTTCACACTGTGTTTTTCCTGGTGCTGTGTTTGTCCAACCTCTGGGGCCTTTTGTGAGGCACTGTATGAGATGCTGGGGAAAAGAAGGGTGCTGCATGAAGCATAAAGCCACGTTATATCCTGTTTTTCTAAAAACCCTTTCCACATGCAGAGATAAAGTTTGCTGAAATGCAAATCTCACTTTCAGAGAGAGAAGCAACGTGCGTTCAAATAGATTGACTAGCTGGAGAAAACTTTCTCCTAGAGAAATCTCTCCTGAGTAGCCGCCGCGGGTGCCCTGCGCTGTCGCTGAGCAGGACCAGGTCCCTGGGCGCCGCTGGGTGCCGGTGGCCGGAGCGCTGCGGTGTCGCCGTGTCCAGCCGGACCGCAGTGGCCGTGCGGCCGGAGCGCTCAGCCCTGCCCCGCGCATGCGCCCCGCGGGTTGGCGGCGGGCGGCTTTGTTAGCGCCGAGAGGAAGGCACGGGAGCATGAATTAAAGATGAAATGTCAGCCCCGGCTCGGGGTGCTGCTAAGGACTGCGAGAGCTCTGAAATGCGTGCTAAATGTCCGCTGTTGGCTGATATGCCGGCTCATTTTGGAAACTTGCAGCACTTACTGGCAGCCAGCGTGTTTACTGTAAATTTCACTTGTTCCGTGACTTTCTTGTGTTGTGCACGGCATGCGTTTATTCAGGCTCAGGTACGGGTTCCTCTGTAGGCTCTTTCTTAATTATTTTTTTTATCCGAATTTTTTAATATCTTCTGCAAACCGGTAGTTTCTTATGTTCATTAACTTGCTGCTAGTGCACAGTTATATATACCCTTTGACTGTATTTCCCATCATTGTACAATGAGAACAGAGCACGCATTCAGAAAAAGTCAAAAGTAACTAACTTTTGACTTATTCAGAAACACATTTCAGTTGCTGTACTCCTGAACGTCATATTGGCAAGTGTCTCGTAGGCCAGGCTTCCAGTCTGCAGCAGAAAATATTTTAATTAACAGAATACAGCTCCCGATGCTTGTGTCTTCTAATAGATATCTTTGTATGCAAAAGGCCTGATCCGGAGCAGGCTGACACACGCAGAATTGTGTTGCTGCTGCTGTGAGCTCTTCATTGGCTCAGCTGGGAAAACAGCAACGTGGTGTACAGGTGTTTCAAGGACAGGAGAGGAATTTGTGAATGAGTTCCTAGAAAGGATGGTCTTAAGTGTGTTAATCTAATCTCATTTTGGGCATTGTTTATCATCTGTAGCTATAGGAATCATTGCTTTTCTTTTTAAAAATTATTCTGATAAAAAGAGTTCATTTGTTTTGAAATCCTGCCTCCCTGCCTTGCTTTCCTTGTCTTCCGTCCTTTTCCCTGTGTTTCTAAGGAAAAGAAATGATTTTTCTGTTAGGCAACGAGATGACCAGGAGGCACAGAAAAAAAAGGGCTGAAATATTTACTCTGCTGAGGTAAATGGGAGAACTGTTATTGATTTCACTAGGGACAGTATTTCACCTCAAGTCTTTCTGAAACTCATTTGAGTATCCTGCCCATTCATCCGTGCCTGCTTCATTGTTAGGAGCTGAATCCTTATTCTCCTTGTGACAGTGACATTGCCTGTGACAACTGCCGGGAAGCAGCGTGATGGCAAGAGTAAACAGACTGCGTGGTTGTAGAGATGTGCAAAAGCAGAATTATTTATGTGAAAATATTCTCAGCATCATTAAGACATAGAGTGGATGGCATATGGCCTGCATGTGGAAAATTGTGTCTTGTATCTAAAAATATCAAATATAAAGCCTTTTAGTGCAAATACATTGCACCCTGTGAGACAATGCTGCCTTCCACCTGCATGCTTTAAACAGAATTTCCCAGGACTTTTTTCCTTCAGTTGGCACAGGGTAGGACTTCTTCCTTCAGTGGGTACAGCACTGGCAGGAATGTGGCAGACTGACCCCTGAACCCCTAGACTGCACTTGGGATCTCAGGTGCCCTGTGAGGAAGGGTCAGAGGTGGGAGGGGAGCTGCATCCTGAGTCCTGGGGTTGGAACCAGGCATGCTGAGGAGCTGTCCTGGCCCTGACCTGCAGGTACCCTTCAGCTGGATTCCATCCCAACTGCTTTGGAAGAGCAGTGTTGTGCTTTTGAAATTGGTTGTGAATACTGGATAAGAAGAGCTAAGGGTAAGGGATGTCATTTTGGGCCTTTTTTGGAGGAGAGTTTAGTGTTGAGTAAGATAGGCATTTGAAAATGGGCTGATGTACATAAGCATCCCTGCCATCGTTTGTAATACAGCAGTTTCTGGAAGATTCCTTGGGATTACTTTTGCTGAGATGCTGTGCAACATGGCCTGCACATGTAGAGGGCAGGAGGGGAAATTCAGACACACGAGTGCAGTGATTTGTCCAAGGTTACACAGTTGGTCACTGACATAATCAGGGCCACAACCAAGGTATTCTGAGATTCAGTCCAGTGGTTTATGCTGAATCTCATTTACTCTAATAGGATTACTTACATGTTTAAAGTAAAGCATGTGCTTAAGTGCTTTGCTGGATCAGGGCCATATTTGATAAGTTTTCAGTCCTGATGTGAGAGTACATAACTTGACCCTGCATGTGTCTGGCTGGTGGTGGTTCGGGATAACAGAGATCCACTCCTGCTTCATGGATTGCACAAGTGAAATCGTGGTTTGCCTGCTTCTAGAAGAATCCTGCTGCAGTATACTTAAAAAAAAAAAATCACCAAAAAGGAGCTGTAAAAATTACAGAAAGTTGAAAGAGACCAGCTGTTGTAAAACATTCTGCTTCTGTTTTGAGCCTTTTTATGGTTCTGCAGATGGAGAATGATTTTGGACATTCTCTACAGTTGAGTAGCTTTTTCTAAACAAACTTTTTCACTTATTGAGTAAATTATATGTCTTGTACTAAAAATATTTAGGGAACTAGTATTCATCCTGGCATATACTTTTTTTTTTTTTTTTTTTTTTTTTTTTGGTAAAGGAGTTGTAATTCTTTTAATGCCATTTGGAAAAAGCAGAAACTCCAAAACCTAAATGCATACAGCTCAGTGCTTGAGTTATGATATTAAATTCCAGAATACTTACTTCATTATTTAGCTGCCTACATTTTATAATGTTTATCTCTACTACACAGATTGTCCTTGAAGGATACAAACTTCAAACATACATACCTTAATTTAGGCACTACCATACATATGAGATTGTCAGAGCTTGATGTTTTTGGCTGAAATATTTTTCATTTTACAAAGGAAGCTCAGGAAGTTTATCTTTTTCTTCCAGAGGTAAAGCAAAGACAGCAGTAGTTTAGTAGCAGCTAAACTGGGGCTCTAAGTCATTCCTATTAATGTGTGTTGTTAGAAAAAAGTGGATTACAGTTATGCAAATTATTCAAAATTACTCTTCTTGCAAATTTAGTGTGGTTCTATATGCATAGGTTTTCCTCTCCTCCAGCAGATGGTGAGAGACAATGGGTGCATGTATGTTGCTAAGACAGAAAGCTCCATGCTCACTCATCAGCTGCCCTGCAAATATGCTCGTTTACATCTGGGCTCTGCTGGGTGCAGCCGGGGCAGTCTCTGGTGGCTGGAGGCTGCTGTGTGCTGTGTGTGCACAGCCTGCCTGTGACAGAGGTGGCCCCAGCTGATGGGAAAGGGCCACAAAGCACCGAGCAGCTCCCAAAAAGTACAGATGTGTAGCAGAGACAAACACAGGTCTTGTTGGAGATATTAAGGCAAGGGATTTGGAACTTTCCATTGCAGTGTCAACTCAGTAAATGACATTTTATCTTCACTGTTTTCCACTGATCTTCTGGCACATGTGGCAAGTGTGCTGAACTGCTGCTTTTCCAGAACAGCCAGCCCCTGCCTCAGATATCTCAAAACCTCAGGACTATGTAGGCAACTACTGCTATGGAGCAAGAAACTTCCCAAAACACGTGGCTGTCCAATCCATCACTAAAATTGTTGTATGTATGATTCCTAGTCCCTGGAAGAGGAAGTGAAATGGTCATATGCGTATGTGCGCCAGAATGAAAATTATAATTTGTATTATCACCCTGTCTTGCATTATGCTGTTTTTCAGGCCCAGTCATCCCTGAGGTTTTCTGATGTAGCCAAAGGGCTGGCTGTGAGAGGAAACCCCTGTATGCCACAGGCAGCAACTGTGCAAGAGCCTGTGGTGCTCAGAATGAGTATCACCTGTAATGCTGATACTGATTGGATTGTGCAGTGTACCATTTTTCTGTTGCTCAAACAATGCAGCTCCTATACTGAATGTACCATTTGTTGGTTGAGAGTTGGTTGAATACAAAATATACTTTGTAGAAGTTAATTTTTAGAAATATTTTTTAGATATTTTCATTACAGTGGGTTGCAACCATATTGGTAAGATGCTTTCAGTAATGTACACTAATATATGAAGAGTTGAATTTAATGCTTAGAGATATTTGGAGTACTTAAGGTATGTATGGAAATAACTAGTGGGTGGGGTTTTTAAAATAGTGATATTTTGTAGCAATCACAGCTCTGCTGTGTGTGTGCCATGGACATGCAGACCCACTTTACTCCTCTAGCTCTGGTGTGAGGAAACACTGACCAAATCCACTGGGATGACAAGAGCCTCATCCCCATAGCATCACCTGCATCAGATGTTGTACTTCACGTAGAGGAAACCAGTCCTTATGATGAATTATCGCAAATTTCTGATAAAACCTAAAATGGAAGCCCAGGAAATAACAGCCTCTATTCTTTGGCAGAGGCTCGAGAATCAGTTGTGTGATTCATTCGTTGCAGTTTTGTGCAGTCTGACAAAGCGAGGCCAGTCAAACTGTGACCTGTGGTTTGTGCTGCAGCTTTTATTAAATCTACAGTTAATACATGCCTATATATTTGTTGAATTCTGACACTCCCTTAAAACCTAAGTAAAGCTATTGAATGACGATGATCAAATTTAAGAGGAGAAGAATTTGTACAACACTAATCCTACCTTTTTATCTGTAATCACATTTCTGCTGCTGTAAAATTGAGTACTGTTATCCAGGCCTAATGGCAGGGTTGAATTTTCAAATGCTTCACACTCTTATCTGATAGCTGTGTTCTGTACTGTTACCTGTCTGTGCGATGTATTTATAGAGTGCCAGTCACCATAGTATCTTTGCAATGATTGCTACCAAAATTGAGAACTCTGAGGTGAAAATCTAATCAGGACTTTAGATAACAATGTCACACAAGAGCCTTCTGGTTTTTGCCTCTGTACTCTGTTCAGATGAAGACTTTGATGAGATCATGCTTGCTGCCACGTTATTAATTTTTTATTTTTGTAACAAGATTTCTGTTTCGTATCTTTTCCCCTGCATGTTAGCATGTGTCAAAACAGTCCAAATCCTGTTTTGAATGTATTGTCTCTGTTTGTACCTGAAACAATGTACTGAAAATCACAGGCATTACTGGGCAGCTGAAATAGTAAAACCAGAAGGGGAGACTGTTATTACACAGCTGCTTCTACCACAGGTACATTGAATATCCAAACAGATGTTTTCATGAACTTCTTCAGACACTTCATGGTAATGGGCAGATTAGCTGACAATACTATTTTTATCACATTAAAAATAACTGAGTCTTATGAGCAGACTGCTGGAAGTATGATTGACCAGTGCTGCTGACTGAATTCTGTTGGAAAACGTGTGCTACTAACACTAGACAATGTTATTTTATAATTGAAAATGAAAACTGCTTTAAACGAACAGTTCATCTAGTTTTCAGTTTGTTAGTATAGTTCATGTTCCAGCTCTTGGCATCAGTGTTTGCTGTTTACTCCTGCACAACCAGTTTGCCCAGCAGCCACATTTTGTTGAAAATTTCCATATCAAGAGGGAAAAGAAAAGCAATCCAATCTCAAAAACTGGAAGTTGAAAGTATCCCTTGTACCACAGCTTTTTTTACACTCACAGGAGACTAATACATTGTGGGCATCTTTCACTTATGTATGCATTAGATCAGGCCTGACCTTGGTATTTCACGGGAGAAATTTTTATCAATTCAATGTTTTATTTCCACTGCTTTAAAGTAATGGCCCTTCTTACTGTCTGGGTCACTCCAGCCATATATTATCATTCCTGGCCAAAGACTTGTGAGAGCCGAGACTAACAGGGAAGAGTGGGTTGTGACAGAGGTTAAAAACAAAGGGTGTGTTGGGATGAAATGCCAGGATTTGGACTGGCAACCTCTGAAATAAAGGTTCAGAGGTCTCAGCTACTGGCTGGGGTGAGAGCTGCAGAGGCAGCAGCACAGGGATCTCCTCACTTTCCATCTGCTTTACCAAGTATGTAATTGATGGTTGGGTTAAATCATTGTGTTATTTCTCAGACAGATACATTTGTATTTGGATTTTCCTTCTCTCCACTGAATATTCTGAAGAGTTCTGATCAACTGGGCAACCTAACAAAAGGTTGAAAATACATAAAATTATCAGTATGGTAGGATTTGTGGAAAATGAAATCTATGTGCAGATGGTTTTGGTCACTCGAGGCAAGGTGTCTTCACCTCTCCATTTGGTTTCCTTAAGAAATTTTGTCAATTTTGTCTCTGCTGTGTTTGGCATTCCAAGTGGTTATAGTTTATATTGTAAATCTCTAAACAGTTAGTATGAGAGAAATTAGATAGGGACCTAAAATCTAAATAGTTTTAGACATCCAGATTAATAAAGTAGGGTTGGTTTTTGTTGTTTTTGTTGTTGTTGGGGTTTTTCTGTGGTCTTTTTTTTTTTTTTTTTTGCAAGGGAACAACATGAGCTTTATGAATCATCCTTTCTATCCCAATGGGACAACTCCTGTATTCAAAGTCACTGAATTATATAAAGGTTTGTAGGTTCAGGACATATTTAACCACCTCAATATTGATTAACTGTCTAATTTTGATATGAAAATGGTGTTAAAACCATGCAGAAATCAATTGCTGAATGTTGGAGTAGCTTATTTTCAGAACAGATCATATTTATCTGCTGGTCTTTTTATGCTACTCTCTTTATAGTTGTAAGGCTCATACAAATAGTTGAATTTTTGAATGGTTGAGGATACTGTATTTCAGTATTTGCTATTAATAAAATTTGTTATTAATAAAATGCTATTGTTAAGCTGTACTTTTATCAATAAACTGCTTTCCTGATAGGAGATTGGTAGACCTCTATTTACTTTCTTTAAATAAAGAAGAATTTTATTAGGCATGGAAAAATAATCATTTTGTTTGCTTTAGTGGATTAATGCAGTTACTTTTGTGGGTTCCTGATAAGCATGTGGCTGAAATGATGATGATAATAATAGGTGGCCATGTAAATATGGGGATATTGTGCTATTGATCTGTTGTAGCAAAAAGCTTGGTAGTTGTGGTTTCCTACCACAGCCCAACATGGTTCTCTTTTCTCTTGTTTTTTCACTTGATACAGTTTGAAATATGTAAGCATACCTTACAATAAAAATAAAAGCTATTCTATACATGGGGTAAAATAAACAGAATTTTACAATGTGTTCTCTGCTCTTTTTCACAGCAGAACTGTAAGTAAAACCAAGACTGATCTCAAGACAGCACTGGACAAACCACAGATGTAAATACACTGTGAGGTGCAAACACTAGAGCTTAGTATAGATTTGCACTACAAAGTAATCATTAAAGTAAATAATATGTTTATGCCTATGTGACTTTCTGTTTGTGCTTTTATGAGACTGTCTAATAGCTGTATTTCAAATGATAAGATGAAGTAATTTGTATCCATTTATTTTGTCCTGCCAAATAATTTGCAGTTTCAGGATGTTATTAAATGAAAGGATTTACCAGATGCTTCTGCTGTCCTTTCCTCCTGACATTTTTAAAACCTACTTAGAGCTATCTTTATGCTCCCATGGTGGTGCAGCTGAGACCCAAGGAGGGCATGTGGAGTGGTAAATCAGATGTTATGTCACACAAGGCAGCCAGGCTTCCTAAACAGCGGCTTGCATCACTGCTTCCACGATAGAGATCTACCTGCTGTTTATGACAGAGCAGAAATGCCTTTGTTTCATTCTCACACCTTCATCTAAGCCTTTTTTAACATAATAGCTCTGTGCTGGGGTCTTGGATGATGCTTGTGAGGTGCACTGGGTATTGTGTGGCTTGTTGTAGTTGTTGTTCCAAGGATGTGACATGGGTGCAGCCTCAGTGGTTTCTCACCTGGATGTTTCAGCACTCTGGATCAGCCATCCCTGTGCATCAGTGGTTCAGTGCCCCCTGCTCTCCCAGCCCTGCCTTACAGAGATGACGACTTGTTCTGAGGTTTTCCCTTTGTGGAATCAGCTTTGTGGGTGCCTGTGCTGTGAGAGGACTCTTGGAGCTCTGCGTCAGCACATTCCTTGGGTGGCTTTCTCATCTCCCCATGGCTCTGCTGCCTGCTCTGGCCTGGGCTTGCTGGCTGGTGGCACACACCAAAAACCTGACATCCATGGAACCACCCACAGCTGGGACAGAATCTTAGTGCACTGCAGCTCTGACTGGGGTAGGTGAAAGACAGGCAGTGTAATCTAGGGCTAAATATGACTCAGAGCGATTAATCAGAGATCATAAAGGAGAATATGTTCATTAAATACCTACTCAAGCAGGCAAACAAACAGCACTTCAGTGTTGTGCATACACAGATGTGTGGTGTGTCCAGTGTGCAGCTTAGAGATCAGTCTTGCTCTTCCACCTGTAATTCTTCACAAAAAACAGCTACAGAATGGTAGTGTGAGCTTCTGTGTTTATTTTGCCTCAATCTGCAGCTATAGCTTGCCCAGTTTAAGTATCAAACTGTTTTTCTAAATTTAGTTGGCAAACAACTTGTGATAGGATAGCAGCCTTTTTCTGTCTTCTCTGCTAGAAAGTGTTTGAGTAGGGATGGTGAAGATTGGCTTTGACTTCTATCAGCACAAATATATTGCTGGTGATAACATATCATATGAGTGTGCTGCCTATCTCCTGTATTCTTGTCTCTAGTAAATAGCAATTTTTCAAGGAAGGTCTCAGAATTTGCCCTTCTGTTAATAGTCTGGTGGAGAGTTTACATACCAGAAAAGAATCCTGATTCGTTACTTGATAACATATTAGAGGGCTTGGTTGGCTTTTTTTTTGTTTTGTTTTTGGTTTTTTTTGAGGTTTGTGTTGGGTTTTGTAAAGAAAATTGGCAGCTATTACTTGTGATACATGTAACTAATAAATGTGAAATCGAAAACGTGACTCTTGGACAGTCACACATTTTTAAAGCTCAGACAACTTGTATTGGTCTGCATCAGTTCTAACAAGGTTCCACTCCTTGGAAAATGTGGGGAGGGGCCCTTGGCTCTTGCACAGAATATGTACATTAGGATACAAACATCTTTGGAGATCATGAGGCTCCTTATCATTGCTTGTAGCTTTGGGATTGCTAATTAACTGAGTTCCATTATAGTGCACTCTGCATCATAGTCCATGTTATTTGTGTGTTTGTGCCAAATTATTTCTAAATAGAAGTTTTTAAGTTTATTCCATCATGAGGCATAAGTGACAGACAATGATAAAGGGCGTGATTCATTGTGACTAACTGCAGGTGAACCCTGTTGATATGCCTCATTCTGAGTGTTTCTGTGACTCAAAAAGCACTCCATTAAAATACCGTGACGTCAATAGAGTGTTTTAAATGCACATGAAAGGATAAAGTCTAGAAATCATGATAGTGTAAGTACCTATCCATATAATTTTAGACTAAATAAAGCATTTATAGATCTTCTGAGTTTCATTTATTCTCTGCTTGGGTGAGACCTGATATCAAGCATACATTTTGCTTTCTGCTCCCTCAGATGTAACCCTTTTTCTATTAAAATAAATGTGAAAGTAAAAGAAGGAACAATATCCACAGAGGAAAGTTATTCTGGACCTTCAGACTCATGAACTCAGATTGTTACTTTGCAGCTACAGTGAGTACAACCAGTGGACCACAAATCTGACACAGAATTTTGACAGAAATCTTTGATCTTCTTAATTTTAATGACTTTTTTCCCCAGTTCTTATTTTGCTCATTCTTAGAGTTTTGCTTCATCTTCTACATTTCTGTAGTAGGAAGCAGTCTTTGCATTCTCTGCTGCCAAAGGAAATGGCCATTTGTTGATTTAAAAGGATAGATAAATGGATACGGAACACCTTGACAAGAAAGAGGGAAAGGTGGCTAGGAAACACCGACAAATATTTACGATTTGAGGATCAAGTGTTTTCAGTCTCTCTGAGTTCCTAAACTTCTTTCTTTAGGTGGTGAACAGCAGGGGTAGAGAGGTATGAAAATACCTGTTCTTCACATTTAAAATTTCCCCCTAAAGAGCTGTTTTTTGGTTCTCATTTGATCAAAAGAAAGAAGCAGGTTCATCTTTGCTTCTCCATTTGGTTTGTTTATGGCACCCAAGCAAAGGAGCTCCTATCTGCAGCCTTTTTTCCCAAAAACTCTAGTAGCCAGGGATTTTTGAATGCAGAAATAAGAAATAAGAGGATTTTAGATGATGAATCTCAGTATGTACGCTAGAGAAGGGCCAGTTGCTTATTGATCCCAGCTACTGAAGTTTTCCCTGTGAAGCTGATTTATGTTTATCTTAAAAAAAATAATCAATCAGTGAGACAAACAAACCAAACTCCATGTAGGAGCTGACTTAAAACATATTCAGCTTTTTCTTTCTCATCCTTACTTTGTAAGAAAATCTTCTGTGGATTCAAAAGGAAGGGGTGCAGTCCTGCTCTTGCACATAGGAGTATGCTCTCTTTGAAGAAGAGAGTTGTATCTGCTTTTGAATTGAGCTTCATAAACTTGCTGGGAAGAACTCAGCTCAGAGGATGTATTTTGAAATAGTAGTTTCTTGGGCACTGAACCATTCATTTCCTGAAAGGATAAAGCCAGTTCTTTTTACCTGCTGACAAGACAAAGCAATCAGTGCTGCTGCTGGCACATTATGTGAGGACAGGCTGTGGTGTTGGTGTTATGTCGCTGTTGAGCCGCTAGCTGAGGAATGACCCAGGTTCTCAGACAAGGAAAGAGAGAAGGAGACTTTATTATTTTATGATTTCCATATATATAGAGTCTTCAGAGGTCACCCAGATTGGTCAGCCCAAGACCTCCCCCTAGGCCCAATTGGCCAAGCCCGAACTGACTCAATCCGGAGACGTTGTTTGCAAAACATCCAAACTTTATCTTTGTTTATGAAATGTAGCAAAATGTTCTCACGGGAAGGACCTGTGCTAGCCACAGTGTTAACTCTGGCTGCTGGCAAACACCAGTTCTGCTGCGCCTCTCCTTCTTACCAGAACCAATACATTTGCCTCACTGGTTTTGTCTGTACTTATGCTAAAGAAATTAATGATTATTATGTTTTCTCTTGCTTAGATACCAAACAAAAATGAAGGAAAATGCTATTTAGCTGAGAAGGTCTAGATAATCTTCATGCCTGAAGTGTGAAAGAACTGACACGTAAAATTGCAAGTCTGGCAGAAAAGCGTGTTGGTTTTTGTTTGCCTTTTTTTTTCTAAGTACCTTATATTGGAGAATTTATTTTTCTTAAGAAAAGAAGATGTAACAGACCTGCAGTATCTATGGCCTAACAGTAATAAAGGAGAGAGCAGGGTGAGAAGGAAAACAGTGTTGTTCCAAGTGTGGCTTTACCAACACTGGCCATGAGCTGAGACTGAGAGTGAGAAGAAGCCTTTCTGTTCAGAGGGCTGAGCTGCTGAGGCAGCCTTCCAATTGGGAAGGAGCACTTTTAAGGCTCAGAGTTGGTGCTAAATGTCATGTGTTTGGTTGGGTGAAACACAGGCCATGGGGTTGTCTGTACTTTTAATCTTGTTTAATGTTGTTCTTTTAGGTTTCATGTTTACATTCTGAAATAGGTGATATTGAATTTGTGTTATGCACTCTGTGAGTACTTGAGACTCTGGACAAGGCAAGCACAGGTGTGATAGTTACTTAGACACTCAGTAACAATTTTGGAGTATTGCTTAACAGCTAATAAAGAAACTTAATGTCCGAAGTCTGATTTTATAGCGGAGAATTACTAGCAATGAGATTTATAGGTGGTGGGTAGTTATCTAGTATCTCCTAGTGAATGTGGAGAGACTATTTAGTTCTTCCTTCAGAAGTGGTGAGCTTTTCCTTGGTGCTGGTGAGGAGGGAGGGAAAGACCTTGGAGTGTGTGAAAGAGGTGGTGGGACAATCCACATCTGGAACCTTGACAGCCTCTGGAAGTGTAGTATCAAATCCTTAGACAGCTTGTCTTGATGTGGGTGTTTGGCAGGTAATCATCTTCTTCCTCACCTCCATGCTCTGCTAACTGGTAACTGCCTCAGGATTTGAGAATGCAGCATTTCCTGCAAATATGCTTTGTACTTTATCCTGTGATGTTCATTTGTATATATTTTTAGCTGAGTGTAAAAAAAATAATAGCATAATTACTTACCTACTCTTATAGGGAAATTTCTACTATCCTCTACTACCATTGTTGTTATTATTAGCTTTATATTTTTCTAATTGATATAATGATTGTTTTTCTGCATTTCCTTTTCCAAGCCTGTTATATGGTAGAAAAATGTAGGTGCTCTTGAAATAGTCCTTTGGTTGAAGTATATAAAATTGAAGCTCCTTCCAAGTAATTTTCATTGAAAAGTTATATTAAATAGGGGTAAAACTGTGCAAAAGTTGTATGTTAGCAAAGAGTACCTTGAGAATTCAACTGGAGTGGAATCAGTTTAGTTATTGTTAAAGACTGAGGTGGCCCAAGTGTGTTGGACAGAGTCAAAGACCTGGTAGATCTTTGAAAGCCTCTCATTCACAGCTCTGGATGTAGCATGCTGATGTTCTTGGAAGTGATCATTTGGGTGAACTGGTTTTGAGTTCCAGACTCAAGAAATCTTTAGATTAATTGCAGAAGTCCAGAAAAATTTAAAAATTAGCAAATGTCTGCTAGTCCTAAAGGTCTAATATATGGAATGCTCCTTCTGAACACTGGTAGCCTCATTTTCAGATATCTGATTATTTGCATTTGCAGTCTGGTTTTCTGGGAATTACTGAGTTCTGAAATGTACTGTGAATATCTGCTGCTTGGTTATAAGGCAATTTAATTGCAAAAACCTTATTGTCAAATTTTATTGCTGCTATTTCTTAATATGTCCCGGGATGGGTATGTTAATTTTGTTCTATTAAAGTGTAATTAAAAATCAGTACAGATTTTTTTTCAAGAATATTCTAGCTTTGTCTTTTTTTGAAGAGCAGGTTGAAATAGTTGAAAGTTAAACTTTGAATCAGGTGACTATATTAAAAGTTTTCTTCAAAATCTCAATTGTCCAAAGTAATTATTCTTCCTACTTTGGCTTCTAAGTGCTAACAATGGGATTTTATTTGTTTATGCTTGTGCATCAGAATGGGTAATAAAATACCTTATCTGGATGAAAGAAAAAAAAGAGTGAAAAAATATTATTTTTCTTGTTTAGTGGGCTTTAGAAAAGGGAATACTTGATGGGGGGCCTAATGTACCAAATACAATTTGGTATTTATCCTTGGCCTAATGTACCAAATACTGTTTATAGGGTGCTGGTTTGAGAGACTTGGGCTTGGGTCTGATGGGCAGGGAAGCACATCTCTTGGAAAGGACCAGCAGGTCCTTGTGGACTGAAAAATAAAACCCTGGAGTGAAGGTCTGAACAATGGTCAGTAGCTGCCACACTTGCCCTGTGATCAGAGGCTCAGGGAGCAGGACTTGACCAGCCTGGAGGAGGGAGGACTTCAGGGGAGTTGGCAGCAGCCCTAGTAACTGAGAGGAGATGGAGCCAGACTGAGCAGGAGGGCTCAGGGTGAGAGGTTGAGAGGTAACAGGCACAAGCTGAAATGAGAGCTTCAGACTGGATGTAGAGAAAAAAAATCACTTTGAGGATAACAGAGTATTGGAAGAGGTTGCCCAAAATCCTTGATCATTTTTAAGACCTGGCTGAAAAAAAGGCCCCAAGCAAGAAATTCCTCAATTTGGTGTGGCCTGTACTTTGGGCAGAGGTTAGATTAGAGATCTCCGGATGTTCTTCTGGTGTGGATGATCCTAGGGTTTCACAAGGTGAATAGGCAGCAAAGATCCATTTGATCCTCCTTGCTCTGTTGAGGTAAACCAGTTCTGGAAGAGTGGGATTGCCTCAGCCTTTGCCTGGTAGGTCCCTGCAGTGGGAGAATGAAGCACTTGTTTCACATCAGGATAACCAGCTTGGCTCTGCTGGGGAAGGGTTTGCTCTCAAGTTGGACTGAGCTGGTTGCTGTGACCTGTCTAGACCACGTTGATTTCATACAGCTGTCTGGTTCCCTCTGCCTGTGTGGATGCTCATTAACTCATGACATCCCAAAGCAAACAATTTTTGTTTAGCTCCATGTAACCTTGCTGTAAGGGATTGCTAGAATGAAGCCCATCAGTTTGGTTTGGCAGTTGTTACAGCATAGAAAATAAGTGTGTCAAGGCTTTCTTTGAAACTCGAATCTGGAATATGTGTTACTTTTTCTTCAGAATTTCATCCACATGTGATAATTAAGTTTTTATTCTCTATAGTACTTTTTAGTGACATTCATCCAAAGGGAAGTAGTTGAAACATTAGAATTTCCTAGAAACCCTGTAGCTTTTGATACATAGAAAAACAAATCACAGTAGCACCTCAAATTCAGAAATATAAAGTAGTTTACCTAGAAAATAAAACTTCATTGTGCACAGCATTCTTGGAAGAAGGTTTTTGAAGGAAGCTTTTAACTTTAGTAGATGTTAATTACTGCATTCTACATTCTTCTTCCTCTGTAGTTTGATGCCAATTGCTGGTTGCACAAACTGAGAAAAGTGCCCATGTGTGAGATGAATGGGGAATGTGGTGAACTTTAAAATCCTATACTGGATAATTCAACACTTTTCAAAGTCCTAGTTACAACCTAAATCTTTGTGGTATGTAGTGGTACCCAAAATGTTAGTGTATGGTAGGATCTTTTGCATTCTACATTTAAGACACTAGAAAAGTATCTGATTTTCACAGGATGGATATTATAGTTATGACACGGAAAATGTCACATGTCCAAACTCTGCCCCTTATCACCATCTGTGTTGTCATAAATTAAGCATTGACTTCTTAGTGCAGTCTGAGAATAAATGTGAGAATCATCATGGTAGAGAATAAGTGTGAGAATCATCGTGGTAGTGATTCAGATCATTACTACAAGAGAGTGGCCTAATCCAATTGCTTTGTTGGGCAGGAAAGGACAGGACCTAAACAATAAAATGGAAAATAATAACTCGTCATTGTCTTCCAAAACTCAAGATTTCGCTGTCATTAAGACCTGATCCAAACATTAAAAGGTGTAGTAGGTTGGAAAGAAAGTATCACCACCTTTATATCTCACTTCATTTCAAAGAAGCTTTTTTATTCTTATTACAGTGTTTTATAAGCACATCAGTTTATTAATCAGAAGTAATTAGCTTTTCCAGCTATAGAGCCGTGAGTCACAGAAGTCACATATCCTAGAGTGTATGGACCAGGACTTCTTACATATGGCAAAAACATGGTGCTGCCTTTGTGGAAATGGAGCTTTCCCTGTGTTCTTTAGTATTAGTTAATAGAAACCCTCCTTAAAAGAAAAAGGATACTCATCAAAGAATGTTTTATGGAACAGAAAAACAGAACTCATAAACCCTGTTGGATTCCAAGAGTTATTACATTTTACATCATCTACAGTTTATTTTTCAGGATGCCACAGTTAAAAATAATGTATTTTTAATATTACTTGAAGGATTCTACAGATTCATAATAGCACGTGACGTGTTAATATCCTCTGTGACATCCTACTGGTCATATCCAACTGTGATAAACAGTTGTATGTGCTATAAAAGTGACATCTATTATAAAAATAAGGATAATGCAGAAGGATACAAACAATCTCTTAAATTTGTAAAGACTTGCAAATCTTGAATGTTAATTTGAAGAAAAAAGTACATGCTAATGCTGAGTTTATGCCTTCAGTTAATAGTCCTTTATTCCTTCAGGAAAAAAAAATCAAGCAGCTATACTTTAAATGAATTTAATGAACTGCAAAGACTGACATTTTCACTATAAAAGTCACACTTCATTTAATGAAGTAGTTAAATATTGATGCTATATTAAAATACAGTCTGAATAAAAATGACAATATGGTTTTCAAAATAAGAATTTGAGCTGTGTTTTTTCTTGTTATATTGAAAATTTCATGAACTGAGAAAAGGGAAATACAACAGAATATCTCCATAATAAACACAAGGCTCTTTGTTGAAATAGCATTAAAGTTGAAAGACCCAAACCTGTAAAAGTAAGGAAATCAAGTCACCAAACTCTTAACTCAGCCTCTTTGTGATTAAACACTGAATCTTTCAATCAATGGATCCAACAGTACTTTCTGAAATTTTCTGAAATTTTTGGAAACCAAGACATATTGTAACTTGTGCTACAGGTGGTACATAAAAAGCCTAGCTACGTGGCTGCTCAGTGTCAATAGTTATATCATTATATTGTTTGATCTTAATTGAAAATAATTGTGTTTTAAGTGCTGTGATTTTGATGGCAATATTCTGCCAAAGCTGTTACCTGTGTCGTGGCTTCCACACATTTCAGTTGATATAGTTTGAATTTTCAACTTAATTTTTATACATTCACTCTCACCATAACACTGTAATATTGACAGTGGATAAAGGAATCTTGCTGACAAACATGGCTGAGGTGTTTCCCAGCTCCAGCACTCACATGATGGTGAGGGAAAAAGGAAACAAGAATGAATCTTACCGTAGATGTGAATGGGAGTGATGATTGAGTGATGGTATGATTGTCTTCACGTTGATGGATTGAATTATGTTGTAATGTACTTCATAAAGCTGTACCAATTCTGACATCAGGCTTCTGTGTGTAGTAAAACACTGAGGATGACATCTTTGGCTCATTGAAGTCAATGGCAAAACTCACATTAATTTCAGCCGTCTGTACTTTCATTCTCAGTAGCTGACTTATAAAACAATGGCAAATTGATTTAGTACATTTTTTTTCCCTTTGGGAAAGAGCTCTACTCCATGTAAAATGATTTGTCTTTTGACTTTCATGCCCTTACTCTGAGCATATGAATTTTAATTCAGGATAAATACGGTCTGATTTCTTTCTCATACCTATGATCATGTCAACATCAAAGGTGATAAAAGAAAGTGGGGGCATTTTGAAAATTACAAGTTGTATGTATTTTTATATACTCAACTGATAATTGAAACTGATGATGAGGAAGGCAGTTTTCCAGTGGAAGACTTGAATTCTTTCTGTGAATAGCAGCTATCACTTAGTGGAAATCTGGTTTAGGTGTTTGGGTTTTTTCCACTTACATGCAAGCAGTTTTTTTCTTTAAAGCAACAACAAAGAAAATGTTGGAATCTGAAGGAATAGTTATATAAATGTATTTTTCTTTGGAATACATGCTGTATTTCTGTTTATGATAGTGATCTTCAAAATTCTTCCTAGATACTAAATCAGCATTTAATTGTGCACTTATGTGTCCTGGTATTTTGGCACAGCAAGCACTGAAACACGAGCTACTTAATAGAACATAAAATTTTGTAGGCTATTACATAAAATCAGCAAAATTTACCTAGAATTAATAGACCATTGAGAATTTCTTCCTCCTCTAGACATCCTTCCAGAAGAAGGCAGGAAGTGGATGTCAAATACATGTTTATGCTCTTCATTGTCCTAAAGTAGTTCAGGTTCCGCAGTGGCTGTGGCTCGGTGGCTGATCTGCCTCCTGCCTAAAGCTGTGCTCCCAAGGAATAGAAGAGCATAAAGCACAACCCAAAGAGCAACCTGTGGTGGTATCTTTAGGAATCTGTGTCCTTATGTAGGTAAATCTTCAATGGAAGGATTGTAAAAGGTACTTGAGAAGGTATTTCTATACTGCAGAAATTCAATAGTTATGTATTAGAATCATAAAAGTAAGACTGTGGCAGTGCTGCTGTCTTTAGCAGTTGTATGGGGAAAATGTTTTATTAAACACTAATTTCACTAGTTATTTAAGAAGTAGCTGGCTTTGCACACATTAATCTCTTTTTCTTTTTAATTCAAGGTTGATGGTCTAGGTCTTACACATTGTATTTATGAATAGGGCACTCAATAACTATGCAAAATATCTATTTCTCTCATGGGAATCTGTGCTTTGATATATTCTGATCCTTATTAAATTTAAACAGGATCAAATTTATACAGCTTTGGCAGAGATTTATTAAAATACACTGAGTGGACAGCTTGTGGGAGTGCAGTGTGCTGTAATAACATATGCCTCTTACCAGAGAATAGTAATTATTGAGAATCAAATAAATCTGTAGGAGGTTAAGTATATATGGAAAAGATATCAATTGTAGTTTTCTACAACCAGACACAAGTACTGTCTGAAGATTTGTTGCTGTATAAAGAAGTGAACCACCCTTATAAAACCCTAAATATTCAAAATGTCATTTACCAACAAAGCTAATGTTCATCCAGTCTTCAAAAAATGTTAAAGACATTTGCTCAGTAGCATTAAATTCATTATTTAATGCTCTTCATCTGCATAAGCAGCTATTCACATTTACACCAAAGATTTATTAAAGGTAATTGAAAACTGTTTGTTACAAAGTTCTGTAAATTTATTTTCTTAATCAGAGTCAGTCATCTTGTCCTTGGAAGGAAAAATACAAAATAATGGTTGCAAATTAAATTTAAAAAAAAAAGTTAAAAATATATCCTGTCTGTTATTCATCCAAAATTCAGCATTGGTCTGTTTAAGATTAGATTTAAATTATTGTATGTGATAGTTTCACTAGGCTGAGAATTGAAAAGTTGATAGGTTTGCCAGCAAAAGGAGTAACTTCTGGCATAGCTTTGGGTTTGATGAAGCTCCTGTTGTTTTGTGATACAGTTCTTTGGAATTTCAGAGCCTGAGATGTGTAAAAATGGTGGTTTTTCTCACTAAACGTTGAAAAAAGGCAAACCAGCCATCAGTGGGTAGGTGTGAGGGCAAAACCATGTATCCTATCTATCTTTGCTGCTGTGAAAAAGCTTCCTGTTTGCAGCTAAGGACAGGAGAATTTGGTGGAATGCATTCTAGTTGGTGAGCCATGGGCAGGTTGTCCAGTGCTCCTGCAAACACAGCAGACAGGGGGCTCAGGTCTTTCGTGGTTTGGATCTTCCAAACAAATTTTCTTTGGAAGGCCACAAATGAGGTTTCTTTGATGCCCCCCAGCTTCCTTCAGCTACACCTGGAGTTGGCTGCCTTGTTGTCCATCAGTCTTCTGTACTGATTAATTCAATCTAAAGTAGATGTGCTTCTGAAGCAGTAGTTGAAAATGTGTAGTGTTTGTGCTGTAGGAATTTTTAATAAGCCATTATCTTGATTTTTATGGGTTAGGGATGTTTGAAAGTCATCAGTATCCCCACAGACAGGTCTGGATGTGCATGGGTGTGATGCAGCACTGGAGTGACCTGCAGGCTCTGGGCTTTGCTAGCGATGGTTTAAGCAAATAGAGCTTCATTTGGAGTATTCTACTTCCATTTCTCCCTGTGGTGTGTAAGATATGGAGTAATTTCAGCAGGAAATGTATTTCTCAGGGCTTATTGTGTTCAGACAGTGACATTTTAAAAGAAAATGCATTTAGATAGAGATTATATTTGATTTAAAACTACTACCATCAGAATTCTTCTGCATTTTATTATGAACATCTAGTGAAAGCCATCTAGTTTCTTGGTAAGAAATTTAACAGATATTAATTTTGGTGAAAGTTTTTGTAAGTCTTTATTCTTGAACAATTGTATCTTTTTTTAAAAAAATTACTTATTCACATTGATGTGGATGTGATACAAATCTAGCTCACACCTTATCAAATTCTTGGTGGTTCTTTTATTAGTCTTTTGTCCTGTTCTTTTTTCATCCTACATATCCAAATGCAGTTCAAGTTTTTTCCTAAATAAACTAATGAAACCTGATTACTTCAAGCTAGGAAGTGTGTTCTCTTCAAATAGCAGATGTTCTGTCTTTGTCCTTTCCTGTAGGAGAAGAAACACTGGATTTGTTAAAATAAAAGTCAGGGCTTTTGGGTTCCAATTGCATTTCCAATCCTATGGCTGGTTGGCCTTGGGCATAGTTTGCAGTGCTGTCCCTCACTGACCTGGTCTGTGAAAGCAGAGGTGCTGATGGTGGTGATGATGTGTAGGCACCTCCTGGCAGGCTCTGAAGCTCAGCTCCTGGCTGTTGTGTTGGGCTCTGTGGGCATTTCTACACTTTCATGCATATATGACTATGCATAATATTTTGACATAGATGAGGTATATATATCTATGTGTGTGTATGATGTGTATCAGCTGGTTTCAGCACAGTGCTCTAGAATTATAGCTCACCAATGAGCCATCTTTTGACACTACTGACATTTTTGTTTCAGTTTGTGATAATAGTAGAATAAAGGTGTAAGAAGTAGGAGCAAATTATTTTTCTTAAATCCATAGGTGTTTGGACTTAGAATGTTTACTTCTGTGGGTGTCAGGAGTATTTTTTTTTTTGAAAGGAGGCATCCTGTAACAATGTGCACATGGATTTTAATTTATATGGGGTTAATAAAAACTGATTATGTTAAAAATAGGAATTGTAAAGCCAAGTGACTAGAGTTGCAGTTTGCTTAGAACATTATGCTGCTAGCAATTCTGCATGGGAACTGCCCAATTGTCCTAAAATTTTCATGTTTAAGTCTGTATAGAGTCAAGTAATTGTGAAAGAAAACTGGGAATCAGATGTGCTGCAGCCCTAAGAAAATGTTCCTCTTGTCTGATAAATATTTATAGGTCATGCTCTTCGTTGTCTAAGCCAATTAAAGAAAACACAATGTTTTGCAACTGATTCCTGTTGTGTTTTCTTTGAAATATACTAATTTCCTTTGGTGCAGTATAAATTTATTAGCTTATTAACAGACATAAGACAGTTTCTAGCTTAAGCACAGGAAATTTATTGTTATAAGAGGTAGCTTTATTTGTTAATGGAGAGTAGCCACATTACACTGGTTTGTATTTACTTTTATTAAACCTGATATGTGATAGAAAAAAAGTAAATATTCCATGGGTTTAAACTCTTTTATAAGGACACTCACATTTTGAAATTATTTTCTCTTTTAATGTCTCAAATCAAACATATAGAGACAAGCTATTAGGCTTTGAATTTATTCATTCATCACAGTAAGTCAGGTTGGCACGGTGGCTTATAAAAGATCTTCATCTATATTGGTATCTTCAGGGTCAAATAGTCATATTGCCTCTTACTTTGAATTGTTGCTACTGGCTATATGCTCTGCTACAGGCCCTGACAGAGGGGAAGATTCTTGATTGTATTGAGTGGATTATTAAGGATTTAAAAAATCTATTTTTGTATTTTTAACCAAAATTTCTCTAGACTGCAGTAGTTGGATGTTTTGTATAATGCAACAATAAAATTTGTTTGGAGATGTAAAACAATTTATGTAATAGTTATATAATGGATTTGTGTATGTTCTGTGAAGACAACGTAAGCTAAAGGCAATAGCCTTGTGCTATTAGAAGACAGCTAAATAATTGTTCTGAAATGTCAGTGGCTGTGACATTCTAGAAACACTGACTTTCTCTTGAATGATGTCTATTTCATCTCAGATTCACAATGATTAATTAATAATGCTGAGCAAGTGAAAGTTTTAATTTGAAGATAACATATGAGGTACAAGATATTAATTGCTCCAAAGATAACATGCTAATTAAAAGGTTCCTGCACAGTCATCTAAGGTTAACTGTGCGTTGAAATACTTGGAATAGAAACCTAATTATAATCCTGTATCTGAATGCTGCATTTTTTGCAAAGGTAGCATCTCTTGTGCTTTCTGATTTGCTTTTCCTGGGGAAGAATTCTTGGTGCAATATTCCTTTTGCAGTGAAGGTGTTTCAAAAAGGAAGCTGGCATTGTAAGCCAAGGATTTAGAGCAGTATAAATAGTTCTGTGGTGAGTATTAGTTCCAAATGCAGTCAGGAAGATTGTCTCCAAACAAAGTCTGTCTTGAAGAGAAAAAGCTAACTTCTCACATCTTAAACCAAGGAAGTTGTTTTTACCTGTTAGAGTCTTCATATTTAGATAGAGGAGTCTGTCTGGAGTCTGTCTCCTGGGCCAAGCTCTGTCTCATTCTCTTAGCAAAGGAGGGAAGGAGGCTCTCCTATGGCTCTCCTATGATTTATTCTGTTGCAGTGCAATTTTCCAGCACAGCAGTTTCTACTGTTCCTTCCTCTGTCCTTGGCAACCTTTTGGAAGTTTCAGTGTCACCTTACCCAGCTCAGAGGAGTGAAGGGAAAGCTCCTAGCCCTGGCAAGCTTTGGCTTTCATCTGCAGGAAGGTGGCACATAGGAGCTGAGCTGGTCCTGGCTTGAGAGAGCCACTTGTGCCAGGAGTCATGAAATAGATCACACGTGTCATGCAAGTGTCCTGGCTTAAGAGACAAACATTATCTCACACTGAACATAAATGACTTTTTATGTGTTATCCATGCAGAGCTATGCAGTGAAAACAGACCTTTATGTTCTTCCTAGATTAAAATAAAACTGGCAACTTCACACCAGAATAAAACTAAGCAGTAGTGAAGTGGCTTTGGAATTCTTACCTGCATGAAGTAATGGCTCTGGGCATTGGCTGTGATCTCACACCAGTGGTAACATTCATTCTTTGTTGGCTCGAAGGGAGCAGCCGTTCTTAAGCTCTATAAACTATTTATAACATTCACTAACTCAAATTGCAGAGGTAGTATCACTTTTATTGTAAATCATCAGTGTGAATAATGGAAAAAAGTCTCTGTTCAAGAGAATTAAGCAAATATTTAAAGAACATAAATCTTCAGTCTTGGCTTTCTCCGGTGCTACCATAGGCAGCAGCAGCAGTTGCTGCTCTGTGCATATATACATGCATATATATACATACATATATGTATATATTTGTATGCATGGGGAGATATTGAATTGCACATGAATACTGCATGTACAGCTAAAGTAGCTTCATATTCCCTAATATTCTCCATTGCTTGTACTAAGGGGAAAAATAAAAAGAAATCTTAACTTATTTGAGTCAGACACATCAGTTACCACAATAAAATCCATCAGTTGCTTCTTATGAGTGCTGATCCTGTAGGGCAAGAACTAATTAACCAAATAATTTTTCTGCCATCTAGAAACCTAAATGGTTTAGAAGTTTATTTCCTAGTGTGTTGGACTGAGGTCAGGAGAGAAACTGTCTGTATCCAAAAGTACGAGCTTTAAAATTCTCTGCTTCAGTGTTCTTTTCCCTTAAGTCCATAGGAACCTGTAATTTTTCTCAAAAGTGTTTATCCTTAGAAAAAGTTCCTGTGTTCTGCAGGTAGCCACCAATGCCACCACTTGTCCTTGCCCTTAGAGATTCTGGTGCTTTTGGCTTATTCACTTTGCCTTTGGAACCACAGTCCTTTCTGTTTTCCTACTTACATTTTAGCGTTACCTAAAATTTATATCCTGTGATGTTAGAAATTTTACTGTTTTCATTAATTGCTCAGGGCCAAGACTTAGAGAGAAGTTAAGTAACTTGATCAAGGTCATGCAGGCTCAGGTGGCAGAACCAGGAATTGTACATGTATTTCCTTAGCTGTAACTCCATCCTTCCTCTCCTAGTGAGTGTTTCTTAGCAGAATGTAGAAATCTACAGGTAACTCCACTGAGACTGTTAAGTGTGTATTAGTGGCTTCCAGGGAAGAAATTAAAAAGCTGCCTTGGACTGTAATTAGTAAAAGTCCCCAGGCTGGTTACAGTTCCCTGGGCTCAGGAGATTGCACTGTGGTGTAAAAACTATTTCCCCCTGTCCCTTGGCACAGGTTGGGGTTTTGCTGGGTTACTCCATTTGTGTCTCTGAAGCCTCTCTTAACTCTTCAGGAAATCATGTTCAAGAAATAAATAAAAGGATCTGTCTTCCAAGAGTAGTGATTCCAAATCAGTCCTAACAGATGTGAGAATACTTCTTGTGCCAGAAAAATTAAAAATGCACAGGAATATGTTCCTGTTGGTTATTGCTCAGGGATAGAAACACTTTCAGATATGATTTTAAGTTAAATGGCACTTACCATTGTTTAAAAAAGAAAGCTCAAAATGAGCATACATAGACATACAGATTCAAATTAGCAAAGTTATGTAGAGTTTCTCATGCAGCATTTGTACTTTTAGTAAAGTGCATTTACTTGGACTGGACATTGTTTAGGTGCTCTTAATATTCTTTTTCTCTTCTGCTTTCAAGAATAGACCTTAGTGTCTGATAAGTTGCGAATTCATTTCCTTCAAAATAAAAAGAGAGCTGAACAATCAGCTTTTTGTTGAAGCAGTAAAAGACAAAGATATTACCCTTTGAAAATCAAGTCTTTAGTTTATGGTTTTTTTTCTTATGTAGACTTCAAAATACACTAAGCCCTATTAGAAAAGGTAATGTTGGTGAATGTTTTCCTGAAAAAAATACTGATGAGTGTGTTCTACATCATATTGCATTAAATTAATTGCTTGGCATTCAAAATACCACTTTTTTCCCAAGCAGCTTATTTGTAGCATCTGGATTTTTTAAAACAAAGAATCCATATTTCATAGTCAATGACACCTTGGGCCTTTTCAGGTGATACTGCATGACTGGAGATATCTGTGTAACAAAAGCTTGATGTGGTTGGTGCTTCAGTTCACCAAGTGCCATAATTTTCCATCACTCATGATTGATGAGTTTTTTTAAACAGTGTGGTTCCAAGTAAGAAAGATGCTCTTCTGTAGACAGTGCTTACCATCTTCACTACAGAAATGAGTGTAATGACTTCTGGAACAGAATGCTGAAAGGGCTTGTTTGAGTGGAATGGGCTGAATTGAGCTATTCCGTTGAGCAAGTGCTGGTGAACACACTGTCCAGTGGTGTGACAAATCCCAGGCTTTGAAAATAGAGCCTTTAGGTACATTTATTTGATTGTGGTAACAGCAGAAGTTAAGGCAGTTATTTAATGGCTCAGTCTGTCAGTATTCCACAGAGGTTATTATTTCAGAGTTATTATCCCAGAGATCATTATTTCATTGTAGTAGAGTTTCACATTGGAAAATCTGGAAGATGATGCTTCAAGGAATTACTGTCTTGGCAAGTCATAAACAGGTGTTTTGGTTCAAAGCTGGCAGTTGTGCTGCAGGAGGACACCAGTCCAATTCTGTGTTGACAGAACATTCAAGGGACCTTTTCTAGCAGTTTCTGATCAGCTCCCTCTAAAGGGAAGTGCTGTTTTGAGTATTACTGAAAACAGTATGTCAGTGACAGCTCTGGAAATGATCACCAGCAACTCCTAGCACAGCATGTCATGTCAGAAGTATTACAGCCAGTGCAGAAGGTGTTAAGAAGAAAAAAATCTATCTGAGAACAGTTTAAACAAGCTGTAACAAGAGCTAAGGCAGATTAAGCTACTACAATAAATGAGGAAGATATGCTCAATGAAATTATATCCTGAGGACAACTTGGTTCAGATGCAAATATATTACTGCCTCTAAAGGGAAGCAGTGTGAGTTTTTTAAAAATTTTGTTTAAGTGTAATAAACACTTGGCTTAACTAACTGGTTTGGCAATTCAGAGCTGATTACTGGGGAGGAAAGAAAGGGAACTTGAATTTTTAAGTCTCAGTTAGAACTCAGCTGTGCAGACAGAAGGTGTGTACATGGAATACATTGTCATTGCTACTCTTGGGGAGTGCAGCAATGCCTACCTGCAAGTAGTTGGAATAGTGGACAAAAATTTGTCAAAATCTGGGCTTCTCTAAGCCATACCTGTGAATGAGACTGATGCAGACAGGCTGAATTCACTCTGCCTCATAGCCCAGGTTGTTCCAAGCATACTGAACATAACTTGGAAAGAAGTCTTTACTTTGCAGGAGCTGGAAACATGCTAGGTATAGCTCTCATGAAAGTCAATGACTTTCTAGGCACAATGCTATGAAAGTGCTTAAATTTTGAATGTGTCCATTGAAGTCTTTCCTCACAAGCTTTTTTTATTGATGCACATTTCATAACTGATTGGGTTCAGTGTCATAATGCAGTATCACCATATTTGTTAAATGAATTGATGTGTGAAAGGCCAATTTGGAAGAAGGGAAGGCTGTAGCTGTGCATACATAATGGCTTGAAAGTCCAAGACTTCATCTTCTGTGCAGTTTGTTCTGACAGAAGTTAGTATTCACTAGGTGATCAGTTTGCCTTCTCCCTTGAATGTGCTGCTCTTCCTTTCTAATGTCATAGTTGCTATTAAATGCCCTCCTAATGGTCATTTCTGATGCTCTGCTAGCATAGCAAGCAGCTCTTTAGTCCACTTCAGGTATAAATGAGTTTTCTGTGTTTTTTCTCCTTGATGTCAACTCATGTATTGTAATGATAAAGAGGAAGAGAAAAGCCATGACAGCTTAAGGTTTCCACTTCTTTGTACTGAACGGTGCTTAAAACATTTTACAGAAGGGACAAGAAAACTTATTCCTTTGTTTGTACTTGATTGTTCTACTGGAATAGCTGTATTGGGAGGCCACTTCAAGGGTCTTAATTTTAATGCCTTCTCCAACAGGAAAAATTTCTCTCTTTGAATTTTGTGGAATTATTATAAGAACTTCACTACTTCACTCCTTGTCTAAAATTTCAGATTTTTGCCATTGTTATAACCTCTAGTAATGAAAATGTCCATTAAAGTGTCACAAATATTCTAAATGCATATTCATGCTGCGCTTGAAATCCTGCACATCATTTTCTTAACTAAGCCATTAGCATTGATATATACTGTTACTTCGCAAATCTTCACTTCAGCAATTTGTACATGTCAAATTTAACCACTGCACAATACCTAGGAGTAATAAAACCATCTGAGTTTAGTGCTGTCTGTACACACAGCTCTCAGTATCTCTTCTGACACTTGATAGCAATCGTGCTGCTAGATATGTTTTTCACTGTATAATGCAGAACACAGGTCAGCTATTCTAATCATGGCTTCTCAGAACACAAATCCATTAACCTGAAGTGATAACCCTGCTGCAAAGACTCGACACAAACAATGCTGCACTGTGAATGATAGAGTTCATGACTGAACTGCATTTGAAAGGGCATTCTGAATAAAGTTAAGAAAGTAGCGTAGAAAAAAGTTAATGAAATTTAAGATGAGTTGCCTGCGCTCAAGGCACAACTGCTTACTGAAGTTTTTACTCAGAGAAAGACTAATTCCAACGAGAATATTGTGCTAATGTGTGCATAGTCTAACTCAATACAGAAGACTTCTGCTTCATTTTCTGGAGGTCTGTAGCAAATACTTTTACAGGTTGCTTCAGTGTCACTCAGTCTTGAAGAATTGAAGAGCCACTTCATCACTGAGAGCCAGGGAATAATTCTGGCATGACAGATGATGGTGTTGGTAAAGCTGACATTATCATAGCACATCGTCATCACTTTAGATGAAACATTCCCCAGCACACATCAGCTAGAGATGAAAATCTGCTTCCCACTTTTTTGGACTCTGGTTCTTGGAATATCTGTTGTTTGCTTGTTTTTTTTTTCTCCTCTCAACTCCAGCAGATAGGAATTCTCCATATATATAATATGGCATCTTGAAAGAAAATTGATTGCTTTGCTTCTTAGGTCTTCAGAGACCTAAGGATAGCTTCCCTGGCATGCTTTAGACTTTCATGTACATTATATCTCTTGCTATACGTGGGATCATCTTTGGAGCTGTGTTGAGATTTGTCTCACTTTTGTTTTTGTTAACAAGTTCTTTGAAAAGTGCCTCAGGCCTCTCTTTTTCATTGTTTGGTGTTTTGATTTTTCTAGCTCCCAACCTTGACAAAACAATTGTTTTAATCTTGTCATTAACAGGCCCCCTTCAGGAACTGATTGCAGTAAAATATTGAAAAGTCATTGTCATCCTGTAAATAGAGACTCCATTTAGAGCAGCTTGTTTTGTTATTACCTTGATATTAATCTTTTGGAAGGAGTCACCCCAGGCAAAGAGAATTGGCAGATAATGGACTTGTGGGTGATTTTGAGAACTGTTGGATCTACAAGCTCATCTTTCCAAGTTGCTGTATGTTGAGAATCAACTCTCTGCAGCAGTCACAGACTGACCCACTTGTGAAAACTCCTTGTGAAGATCTCTGTCATCACTGAGACATCTGTTCATTATTGAGAATAATCTGTTCATCCAGAGAAAATGACTGAGGCCATGTAATCAGTGAGGGAAATGTGACTAACTTTGAGCTTGGAATTGATGCAGAGCAACTGAAATCTTCAGCATCTCAGACAAGCAAGACAGAGCCCATCCCATTGTTTCCTTTCCAAAGAGAGGCTCAGCGTGTGCTGATAAAGGCATTTGCAGTCACAGATGATAAGGCAGCTAATACCAGGTGAAACCTAATGGCACCAATAGCTTTCTTGTGAATTATCTGTGTGTCAGAAAAGCCTGGTGGAAGTCTTGCCAGGGATTGTTGTGCAATTGTTCTAATGCTGATGTAGGAACATGTAATAGTGATTAAAAAGAAGCTGAGATCAGCATTCCAGCTCAGACTCAAGCACTCCTTATATTGTGCATGGAAGTCAAAAACCTTATGAGCAAGTAGTTACTCCCTCTAATGTGTTCTGTGGTCAAGAAATTAAATGTACCTACCATAAATACACCTATATGAGGTCTTGATTTGAAATGGTGCATCTCTCAGTAGTTTTTCTTGTACATACTTTTGGAAATATTTTCAGGTTTTCGGCAAAGTTTCTGATACTTGCAGAACCCATTGAAATTATGACAGTGAATAAGATGTTGGATTGCTTTTAAAAAGAAAAGTAAAAATTTTAATGGTGTAAATCCAGCTTAGCATGACTGAAGTACCTGTCCATAAAGGACTCTATTTAGTTTGTATAAAAGTCACGTCTGTTCATGTTTTGGTGATCACAATGAAATCCATCTCACCCCTGTATCAGGAGTACCTATTTTCTGTTTGATTCCTTAGTCTTTACTTGAATTCAGCAATGTTTTCCTGGATGAGTAAGTCCCTGGTGTGCTTAGCAGCTGCATGGAACCACTCATGTAAGACCTGATCAACATGAAAAAGGGTTGAAGAACTTTCTGCCTAGAAGAAATCTATGTGGGTATATTTTAATTGCTACATTACCATGACAGTCTGCAATATTTATAATTCTAAGGACTTCCTTGAATCAAGGAAGATAAGGAGCTTGTGTGCAATAGAAAAGGAGTCAATACGTCAGATGCTTGTCAGATAAACATTGCAGAACTACCCTAATGAAGGTATTGCAATTGCATGAATGTCTGAGATAGTTTTAATGTCAAAAACTTAATGCCTTTTGGTGCTTTTAGCCTTTCTGATTTCCCTTAGTGATCATTAAGTTATGATGTTTTTTGAGGAAGTCTCTAAAAATCCTGTTAGGAGCTTTTTATTACACTGGCAAATTCATGTTGAATTGGTATTCATTTCCACTATTACAGAATAATCAAATTTGCACTGTTACTGTTGAAAAAGAAAATAATGGGGCTGTAATGTAGCACTGCTAATGTGATGAAGCATTCTTACTCTGCTGGGTAAAGGATGCTCTGCCTGTTCCAGCTTTCTTCAAGCAGTGATTGAGGGAGGAAGAGGAGGGCACTCAGTTTGTGGCAGGAGGTCGCACACATTCTGATTTGAATGTGTAATTGTCTTTGGATGGCTGAAAGGGTGATGGCTTTGCCCCCTTGTGCTTCCTGCCAGGCTGTGGTTTGGTTCTGGGCTCTGTGGACACAACTGCCATCACACATTTAGTGCTGTGATCTCCTGCTTTAGTCCTGATGAACATCTCATGGTTCTCTCTCCAGAAAAAATGGCTCATATATTCTTTGATCTTCATCTGAGGCTTTTTCCAAAAGGGAGTAAAGCTTTTAGAGTGCATTGTTAAAAAGTACAAGCAGCCCCCTAAAAGTTCAAACCTGACAGGGACGTTAGGAGGCAGGTCAAGTGACTGCCTAATGAAGATGAATGGAGAAAATTGCTGGTACAAGAATCACGTGGTGGGCGCTTAGCCCAGGTTACTGAAAGTGTGATGGAATCTCACAGCTTCATTTGTCAGTGTCATATTTGGGCTAAAAGTGAGCAGTATTGTTCTCATTTCTTCCAGATGGATAGGTCAACTTTAATATTTATTGCTCTTGTAGAACATTTGTTTGATGTATTTCCATTAGCTAGGCAATAATAGAAAAGCAGTGGAGAGAAACATAAAACAGCTCCCTTCCTCTTCAGCTGAAATATGGCACACCCTAATGTGTAAATATTTCTGAGACTGCCACAGATTTTTAAATTTTTTTATTTATTTGATGACATGATCATATATATTGAGGAGTTTAAAAAAATAATGGAAAAACCACATTGAGGAAATACAAAATATTTGGCTTTTGGTCAAATGTTATGCTTTATACTTTTTATTATGCTTTTAACTTTCTGTGAGCCTATAGAGCCTTTCAGGAATGGCTTTTGCTTAAGAATATCAGTGAGGGGGGAGAGAGAGAGAGAAAGAGAGAGAAGGCACAATAACACTGTATTTGAAGGACTGTTGCAAGTCTGGAGGTATTCTATCAAAATCAACATATTGGATTTCTAAAATAGAATATAAAGATGTTTATTTCTGTCATAATTTTTTCTTAATTTCTGTTGTCGCTAATTACTTTCTCTAAGATGGGAAAAGACTACATAATCTGGGTTGCTGTAGAATTTAAGATAAACAAGGGATTTAACCATTACAAAATGGTGGCTTGTAGCTGATAGTGGTACCCTGTGGTTACTGTTTATGAACTGATTTTTTTTCCCATTTATAGGAATCAGGTTCAAGGTGTTTGACATATATTATTTTATACTCTGGAAGGAAACTTAGCTGTTTGTAAAGCAGGTGTTTTGTTAAGTGCAGTGCAAACATCCTAGCCATATGTTTCTATAATTTAAATTAATTTGGTACAGTCATACTGTTAATCTTTAGTGACTTGTTGATTGGCATTTTGCAGACATATTTCTGGAAGGCACCCAATACCATTTTCTGTAGCCTTTCTGGCAGTAGCAGAGAGTAACATTTCCACAAATTGGAATCTTGTACAGCTCTGGGAAAGGAGCCAAGATTTAAATTAGACAATAACCTCTGCTCTGTATATAGCTTCTATTCTTCAGCTGTAGGGAGAGTGATTTGTTTAATACAGTCAGCTCTGTAGCATATAATAGACTGATATATGAGTCACTCCTTGGCAATGTGTGTTTCTTAAATTTATATAGATTGAACAACTAGTTGGTAATGTACTTAGTTACAGTTGTGCAAACAATAACTATTAGCAGAGCTGAACAGACCTAGAAAAAATTGTGTTTGCTTGGTGTTTGCTGAGGATTCTGCAGAACTGTTGGATTTTAGAACAATCCTTCTCTTCAGATGCAGAAGATATAATTTCATAATCATGAGTATTCTGTGAGCTTTGGAAAAATCAATAAAAAAGCTAATAACAAAGCTTTTCTATTAGAGTTTAATATTTTTTATGTATTGTATATGGACATGTGTTCCTTAAAAATGAAACTTAGCATCAGTCTGTATTGCAGCTACATAATTACATTGCAGCTCTTTTTGTTTTGCCCTTGTATGTTTTTTTCTCTCTTCATGTTAAAATCTGTTGCTGTCAATTGATACCTGTGAATGCAAAGAATTCTTTTCTTTCCAAACAGCAAGAATCTTTTCTTAAAAGGAGAGCTCTTTACACCATTCAGTTCATGTTTATTTAAAAGCTTAAAATCTTTAGAGCAAATCTCACTTTTTGTCCAACAGAAAATTGATTTTTCTAACAAAAACGGTGTGGGCCTGAAAAAGAATATTCAGAAATATGCAAATAAGTAGAGATAGAAATCTGTTTGAGCAGCTGAACAAAGCAATCAAATTCTCCTCATTGAAAGTTTATTTAGCTCCGCTGTGAACATTTCTGAGCAAAATTATAAACTACAGTTAGTGAAATACTTCTTTTTATAGGAAAAAGGGGCATTCTTTTTAAGCAGAACTATTTTTATTACTCTACATTTTTCTGCCAGGTCTTATATTTACCAAATAAAGCACATTGTAAATATTGAACAATACACAGTTATATTTCCTAACAGTTTATAGTACGCTGCATATTCTGGGTGGGTTCCAAGCAGTAGTTAGTATAAATGATATGCCAATCAAAATTATTTTTGCAACTATAACCTGTTATAATGCAGTCTCTTATCTGCAACATCAACTTGATATAAGCCAGATCTCTTTTCTTAAGCTTTAACTGTTACATGAATAATTTCCCTTGTCCTGAACTAATCCTGCTTCTGTCCTGTAAGCTTCTTGCTAGCGCATGACAGCAAAGTATAATTTATCTAGAGGTTACATAAATCTTAATAATCACTTCTTCCATTGGGTCATGTGCATTTCTTTTTCCTTAGTCAGGGCTCAGTTGTACACAGGAACTGTGATGTCCTTCAGAGAGTAAGTCAGATTCATACATGTCCAGCATGTCCCTTCCTGGCCATGTCTCTAATGATTCAGTTTTGGAGTAAAAGCTGACCTTTTTTTACAAAGTCCCCTGTAGGCAAGGAGATGAATACTTAAAATTTGACCATTTCTATTGGGAAAGAAATGTGTGATTTCACAGTGTGCCTTGTTTGTCACTGCTGTTAGGTCAAGGTGTTCCTTCATCTACTCTTCATTTCTGCCCCAAGTGAAAAAGAATTGTGAATTGCATTTACCTCCCCAAATTCTGTTTTACTTTTGCAGTGGGACCTGAAAAGTCATATCAGCATAAGCAAAGGTGTAGTGAATTGTAGGGCAAATAAATAAGAAGCAAGTGGGTGGAGGTTTGAAGCATGATGCACATAGCTATTCTCTGGGACTTGAGGTCACTTTAGCATCATTTCTGCAGGTGGCAATGCTGACATCAGGACTTTGAGTCACTGGAATGTCTTTTATTTTGCTCCTCACTGCCGATGATATAACCATTTCATGGTTATGTGGCATATAACCTTCTTTTGGAAGCAGGAAATGCTGTCAATCTCTTTCATTGCTGATGATGACCATTCTAAATGTTGATGACTCTCTTTAGATGACCCAGGAACTTCTGGTGGGAGGAGTGTGTGAAATTGTCACTTTAAGATTTTGATAATAAATAAATCCATTAATGAGGTTGAAGGGCTGTGATATTCACAAGCTGAACACCATTCCATATCCTTGAAGCAAAGAGAGATTACTGAGCCAATAGCACAAGTTGTGCTTCTGAGGGTAGGAAGAGACTGGAAAGGTGTCTGAATTTCCCTAAATTTATGTTAATGAAGGAAAACATAGGAAGAGTGAACACTGTAGAAAGAGAATTTACATTTGAGAATGGTGGTTTATACTCTTTAGCCCCTCTTCACACATGCATGCTGTAACGATACAGCAAAAACCTTTTGCTTGTCTCAGAAGATGATAAATTTAAATGTTGACATGAAAATTGATAATCCTTTTATTTTTTTTATAGTAGTTATTTTAGCTACAGCTGATATTCCATTTAGTGGAATATGGCACACAACCAGCACCACCATCTGAGTCAAATGGTGCAGCTTGATTTATGTTGGCAAATAACCCTTCAGTGTTTCTCTCCCTGGTAAATACCACAGCAGGTCTCTGTTTTTCCTAGGTAATTCTTATACAAATGATTGTTTGAATTTTGATTTGATGAGAGGTGTGAGGGTTTGGGGGTTTGGTATGTAAATAGAAGCAGAGGGGTTTCTCATAATCAGCACTTTGTCTGTAAGGCTGGAGGAAGGTGAGGTTACAGCACTGAAGAGATTCCTGTGTCACTTGGAAATCTGTCCTTGGTGGTTTCTGTGGTGCAGAGAAAGGTCCCATGTGGAAATGTGTGAAGGGTCATCCCAGCAAGTTACCCAGAATTTCCCATGGATGCATGTCAGCTTGGACACAGACAGCTCTTCCGTGTTGTTGGAAAGGGAAAATCCATGAGATTGTGTGGGGAAAAAGGAGAGAGACCTCTTTGCTCTAGACCTCTTTACTGGTGTTCTGGAATGATGAGATTAATTTAAATTTCATATTTGCTGTTACAAGCTGTCCATTTTTTCAAGATATGAAAAAATGGCATTATATGAAAGTATGCATAAAAATGAGTGCTTTGAATTGTTACCAAATGCTCTCCAAATCATGCTTTACAAGATACCACAAATAGTATTAATATTTTTCTTTAAATTTTGAATATTTTTCCTTTGCTATGGTAATTTTTCTTCAGAACTTATTTGAGTCTCATTTTTCTCTTACCAGCTTTCAGTTTATCTTTTCCTTATCTATCTGATAAGCTAATTTTTATTATCCTGCTCTGATAATCATTGTCCTACTATACTTTTCTATGGGTCTTTAGTCCACCCTTTCTTTACCTCCTAGAACACAGCACTTGTACAGCATTTTATACCACTTGTGTATCTTTTTTGTTCCTCTTCAAAGCAGACTATGTATATTGCATTTGACAACTCAGTTCTTCCATTAGAATACATTTATTGTTCTTCACCAGTTTTGAAAATACAATTGAGCAACTTTGTTTTGATTGGCAAAGGAAGTCTCTTCTACTGGAAAAATGCTATAATTCCAGGGCAGATCAGGCAAGCAATTACAGGCTAAACCACTATTGTGAGGATGGCTTGGTTTTGGGGTTTCCTAAATCTAAAAATCACTGGACAATAAAATATTATCAGAAACTATTCTAGATGCTTATACAAATGAAGAGAAAGCAATGATTTATAAAACCTTTTATATTTGACTGTGACACAATAGTTATTTTCCCTCCCTTTGTTAGTATTTTCGTCTCCCTTACAGGCACACCAACTCTGTGCAGAGCTTCCCAGTTCAGGTAGAAAAAGTGACTGAGAAACTTTATGGTGGAGCAAAGTCACCCCAGTTTGGCAGGTGGTGAAGCAACCAGCCCTGTGGATTTCCTGTGATTTGTTCTTGCTGTGGACAGACAAAGCAGTTTGGATGTTTTGTGCTCCCTTGCATGGTTTTGCATCATTTCACTTGCTCACTGGAAATGGATGTGGGATTTGTACTTCTGGACCCTTATGCCACTTTGATATCACAGAAACATAGTATGTCTGTGTTGTAAAACTTGGCTAAAGTTATTGTGTGATCCAAAATATAATACAGTAATGAAACAGCTGTAGTCCTGGGTATTTGGGAAACAAAACCCTGAATATACAGGATTTTGTGAGAGTGCCCTGACTCCAGGACTCACTTCTACTGCCCAAAGATTGCTGATCTCTGGGGAATTTTCCGTTCTAAAAGTGGGTGGAATGGTGAGGTTCAAGATATAAAATAAAACTGAGAGAACTCCCAGGAGTTTGCAGCTAGTTGTAGCAGGCATCTGCCTGCCAGAAGTGCATGGTTATGGTGCAAAGTATTGTCTGGTTCTTCCAGAGTGTTTCTGTATCAAAAATACTATCTCAAAGACACCCAAAGAAATATTTTTGGTAGAGCTCAGGTCATGTCACCAGCTGACAAGGAAGAAGAGTGCTACATGAATATAAGCTTGGGACTTTCCTCATTTTACCTCCATTTATGAACCTGGCTTGGAATTAACAGGTATTCCTGGGAATATCTTGCATAGTTTCTGAACATTTAGACAAAGAAAGTTCATGAAGAGATTACAGCTTTTATACATCTGCTGATTATGATTACAATTCATGCATCTACTTTGAATTTATGCTAAAGCTACATCTGATCATTTTAAATTCAACTAAGAAGTTCTCAACTTCTTGCACATCTTTGATATGAATAGCATGAGACTGAATTATCTCAGTCCACTAAAGTAGGAGAATATATTCAGAGTGTGAGTTGTGAGCTGTGGAACAGCTTGGCAGCAGAAATGCCACTAGGATCTGGTGTCTCTCATACTTCAAGAAAAGAAATGCAAGAATTTGCATGTATCAAAGCTCGTGCTTGCTTACATCAAGATGTGAAGGGTAGCACTTGACTGTTCAAGTGAGCTTTTATTAACAGTTTAGTTTTATATTTAAAAACATTGGTTTTTCTATGACATCTGAAAATGATGAGAAGGAATTACTGGCGTGCTTTTTAATATGCACTTAATTCTAAACCTAATTACTCATTAGTAATGAAACACCAATGCTGAAGGTCACCTGAAGACTTGAGAGCTCTGGTTTTATGATGGTGCCAGGCATTTCCAGCCCTGTATGCATGAGATGCTTAATAGAGAATCTCTATGTTGTAACATCAGGATTTTCCTAATATGAAGGTTTGACTGAACCTTTATTCATTTCATTTGTCATACATGGAATTTGCTGTGTACCCTTTGTGTGTCCTCAACTCTCAGCTGAACCTCGGGGGCTGCAGTCAATATCAGAAGTAATTTCTGTGCCCACTTGTAAGAAGAAATACAGTGACCCAATTAAGTGAAGAAAATGCTAGACTGTAGTAATGGTTGAAAATGCAATTAAAGTAGGTTACTCACCTACAAAATAAAGTTTCTGCTGCCCAAAATGTTGCCTTTAGGTTGGAAGGAAACAGTGGGAAGCTAAAGATAGATAAATTAAGCCTGATTAGTCTCTGTGGCATAAATTAGGAATACAAACCACCATGAGGGATTATTTTACTCTTAAATTAAATTCTCCTGTACTGTTATTGCAGAGCATTGCATCTGATTCCATCTTGCATGTTTAAATAAAGTCAGGTATTGCTGAAGGCTCTCCAGAGGCCTCCCTGCTGTGGGATTTGTAATCGTGCCCCAACTAAAAATAGTGGAGAAATCCTCCAGGTTTCAGGTTGATGTAAAGTAAAGAAACAGGAGGAAGTGACATGTTATGTGCCTGTTTACAAAAGGCATCTGTGATCAGTGTTATATTAAGACACATAATTTTTCCAAACTGAAACATTTCACCACCTGAGGAGCACTGGAGGGTGACTGACACCAGCTGTGGTGCTGGGCTTGGGGCATTTTGGGTGGCTTTCCTCATTTCCCCTTGGGCTGTGTGTGTAATAAGAGCAGTGACATCCCACAGGCTGTCTTTGCATAGACTTGCTTTGTGCAGCCTGGCACATGGTGAAGTAGAGTTAATGGAGACTTTGAAAAAATCCTGTTTATCTATTTGGTTATGATTAGTTCTTCTAAACTGGAAAGTGTTTGATTTCATTAAAAATGCAGGAACTCATGGTTTCAACATGGCTGAGAGTTGAGATATTTAGGATTTTATGCATGTACTGATTTTAGCCCAAAAGTATCTTGACTGATCCTCCATTATGATTATTATAAAATGTCTACATCTGCTTCACCCTTTCTCTATCAATTTTACTTTTAAAACTTGATATAATTTGCTAGTGTAGTAGAGCTGATTCACAGTCTAGAATGGAATTTACAATTTTCACTGAAGTGAGTGAAATTTGATATAAGATTGTAAGAAAAGCTACTTACAGCCCCAATTCCAGTATAATCACATCACTTTAAATTTATGTGCGAAAATGTTACAGTAATCTTGAATATAGCGATGTAAAAGTATTTCTTGGGATCCGAAGTATAAAATGCTGTCATTATGCTAAGAAATGCTTAGGTTCAATGCTTAGACAGTTTATATAAAATAAATGGGGGGGTAGACATGATTAACAGCTTGATTGTATGAATTTAATGCCTTGAAGAGGAAAGTGAAACAGAAATATTCATATAGAAAAACCAGTTCTTTGTTTCTGCATTTCCCTCCTGAAAAAACCCAACCAAATAAAAGCCCTATAAGGATATCCCTTGCAGTAGTTAAGATGCTGGGGGTAAAGGGCTTCTCAGAGGTAGGAGGGGAGTTGCAGAAGGGCCCTCAATGCTGTCCTTGGTGCTTTAGGGCTGCTCCCTGTCAGGACCTTGGTGGCTCTCAGGTCCTGTGGGGCTGCAGGACTCCAGTCCATGGGCTGGGCATGAGGCAGTGGCTCCAGGCATGGCAGCAGAGCTCCTGCCACAGCTCTGCAGGACTGGGAACCCAGACTGAGGGCCAGCCCCAGAATCAGGGCCACAGAGCTGGTTCGGGTCTTTTTATCAAATTATCTTGTGGGTGTGCTGGAGGCTGCTCTGAGAGGCTGTTGATCTTCTGTTTGGTAAATGTTGTGGAGAAGAGAGACATTTCCATCTTCTCCCAGGGCCATGGAAAGGGATGCATTGTGCTTTACCCCTGTGTCATTTTGCAGAGCAGTTGTGTAAAAAGAGCATATTTTAACTGCCATATGTGCTCGGATGGCATCAAAGATGAAATCTTATGTAGAATTTCTGCTGTTTAGAGCAATGTAACTCATAATATACACACATCAAATAGGTAAGGTGAAAACTGCAGGTGTGAAAAGCCCTTTGTTCATGTGGAATCAAAATTGCTACAAAGTTGGAGAAAAATACATACAAACAGGAGCAATATAAGTAAGTTGTTTTTGCATTTCAGCAATACTTGCCTTCCATGACATTTATGTGTAATCTGGTTTATTGCAGCAACAAGTATGTGCTCATGAGAGTGGTTGTGAAAATAATTTCGTAGTTCATCACTGCAAACATATCTAGGTTAGAAAGCAAAGCAAGAAAACGTGTTCTTTAAATATTCATATATTTTTAAACAAAGACTTAAACTACAGTGGCCTCTCCTTGGCTTTGTAACTGAATATCTTAACATCTGGTCTCTTTCTGTGTTTCAAGCTTCAGGCAACACCAGGGTGTGATGATAGGGAAGGTACTTCAGAACTGTGTGAAGTAACATCTGTAGATCTTGTAGAATCTTCTTGATGTGAAACTCAGTGGGTTGGTCTGAGTTTGATATTTGTATTAGCCTTGTACAGAGGAGAAGTAGTCTTAGCATATGTAGGAGGACACAGAGATATACCCAGAATCTGTATTTGAGTGTCTGTTTTATTATCTTTGAAGGCACAGCTCTGTAGTCTGTGGACAGACATTCTTGTCTACAAAAATAGTAAATTGAAACTCTTTGAACATGTAACAGCAAAATTATTGGTATGTTTGTCTTGGAGAACACTTTCAAGATGCTGACTAATTTTATAACACCTTAATCTTGTATAAATGTTAGGACCAGGACTGCTCTTTGAAACACCTTTTAATATGTATGCATTTAAATATGGAATAAGTAGCATTAAAAGTCTGGCATGTATTGAATTGCCTTGACTGTCAGTCAGCAGAATAATAATACTGTGCATATTCATACAAAGTTACTTCTTGCATATAAAAGCATTTATAGAATGTGTCCTTCTTTAGAGATCTGAAAATGCCTAACATAAGACCATTAAATATTTCTTTCACTACTGTTCCTAAGACTCGTTCAGTATCATACTTTGCAAAAATATCATTCAGTTACAGCTTTTGGCTGTGGAATTCACTGAAGAAGTTCATATTAAAGAGTTTGGCTGGAATCACAGAGATTAAGTCAGTGCTTTTTATTGTTATTGTCAAAGTTTTTATTTGCTGGCTGAAAGCTTTTAAAGTAACTTCAAGTGTTTCCATTCTAATTGCTTTCCCAAAACTTTTAAATCTGTACTATCTGCAAACAGTGTGTCTGATGGATATTGAGGCTATATGAATAAAATATAAATGTCTATTTTTCTTTTGGATCTTGCTCAAGTGTTTTATTCCACTGAGATTTTTTTTGGCTCTGAGCAGAGTTAGAGAATGTGTATGTGTACATATCTATACAGGCATAGCCACACTTACATAATGATATATATTACCATTAGTGTGGCAGATGTTTGAGACTCAAAATTTCGAATCTAAATGGTCCCCTGAATTAAAAGCTTTAAGATTTTAAATATCAAAAGAGTGCCCCATGTATGATTGTACACATATTTATGAACAGACTCAATAATTAATGAACCACTAATGAGAATATTCATTTGCCTAAAATTCGGGATTGAGAATGTGACAGCAAAGCTGTGTACTTTATTCTTTAAAGTTTTGTACTCCTGTCTATTGGTTTGTTGCTCCTCAGTGATGCGGGTGTAAGCAAATTCAGCTTTCTGGCATGAAATCCCCTATAGGAACTCCTTTTGTTTTCAGCAGGGCCTGCATTTCCTCCAGGTTATTGCAGGATCCTGATATGGTGGGGGAGAGAATCCTGATGGGGAAGAAATGGAGAGAAATAACTGTTGTGTAGCAGATTCTGCTGGCTGAAGTTGCCAAGGCTGACACTTCCTGAGTAGCATTTCACATTTTGCATTCATCCTGAGATAAGATTTCTTCTTCATCTGCAAGGTTTAAAAAAATTCTTCATTCACTCACAGGGATATGAATCCCTAACAAGTTTGCTGGTGTGGCATCTGTCAATCAACACTCTGCCTCATTGTTTCAAGTAGCAAAATCAAAACAGAATACTTGTATTTTATAAAATCATATGGATATTATCTACTGCTTCTGAAGTATTGGAACTTCCATGAATGACTTGCTCTTCCGGCAAAGGACTCTCTGCTCCTGCATTGAACACATCATAACTTAGGAGTAAAGCCTCTGCAGAGGTTAGCTGGATATCCATCTAGAACAGAAAGGATTGGAGAATTCTTGTATGTTTTCTTGTGTTCATTGAAAAAATAAATTGTGTTTCCTGATGAGAACCCCCCCAGTATTTAATTTAATAGATCTGGTGAGTGCACTGCTGTTTGTAGATGGTGATAGTTAATATTATTTAAAAAAAAAAGAAAAATAAAAAGTCCCTGTTGTAGCCCTCCTCCCACTCCATCTACTTCTGTTGCCAGAATAATTTTAGTGTATATTGTTTTGTTTGGAATAATCAGGCTGAAATAGCATTAGTCCAGCTTCTCATCTTTTAATTACAGACAGTTTATTGTCTATGCTGTCCCACTTTCTGCATGGTTCCCCACCAGCCAGCTAGACTTAGCAATCTCCATTAATTTAATTTGGCATTTCATTCAATCAGACAGGCTGTGAACATGATGAATTTTTTTTTTTTAAATAACACAATGCTCATTCTTAATTGATGTCCTTATCAGACATTGTATTTGCCAGAGCTGTAATTATTGGTCAGGCAGCAAAATCAAATCTGCCCAAATGCAGTGAAGATGTTCTCTGGTGAAATTATTAAGATACAGTACTTAGACCTGCAAAGTAATTTAGTTTTGGTCTGTAATTACATCTTTTGGGATTGTTATCTTTCATTTTACTCATAAGGGTAGTGTAACCTCAGAGGAATTAATTTGCCAAATATGAAGATAAAACTGAGATTCTTGCCATAATATATATTTGTGCAAGTAGTTATTTCTCTGTATGAAAGCCACAAGTAGGCTCACACCATAAAAGAATGATTTTATTAATAGCTATATTTAAAAAAAATATGGGTTCTAATTTTACTGCAGAAGTACTGGAAGTGTGATCATGTGAGGGTGCCATTTTCCATAGGCACTAAATTGGCATCAGAAATAAGAGAACTTGGATATGTAACTGCCAAAAATACACAAGTGGACATGTAGTGCTGTGACAGAACTGGTTTAGAGCTTGTTCTGCAGGCAGTGAGAATTCTGACTAGAAATACTATCCTGAGAAACTTTAAATGTGTATTTTGACTAAACATTAATAATTATGAAAGAACTGCTAGTGTAATGATAATTAAGTCTGAATTCTGTTTTCCAATAAGTGTTGGGATAAGGTTTTCTTTAATTAAAAAAAAAAAAAGCAGCAGGGAATGGATTCTGTGGTAACTTTTATTTTTTTTTCTTCTCAGATATATGATATGTAGTCTGTGAGTATAAAATTTCAGTCATTCCTTTTAAGCAAAATTTAAGTTGATGGATTAGCTATGAGTAGATGATAAAATGTGTTTCATTCCTCTTCTGGATGTATTTTGTTTAAGTTTTTTATTTGGGACATTTATTCATATTTCATGGTTTTGTTGTTATCCTGCACTGGAACAAGAACCTTTCCAGTGGTGGTTATTTCTTGGGGTTGCACTATTAAAGAACAGTATTGTAAAAAGATTTATTTGTAATATTTAATGAAGTTGCCTGCTGGATTAAATTTTCTTTTTGAGTGTAAAAATGCTAGTGTTTTAAGCATTCATTTTTGTTCTGTTGAGATACTCAGATAAAAGTCTGGGCTCCTTTATGTCTGGTTTTAAGTTGCTTATGTATTTCTATATTTGACCTCCTGAGGAAATGAACTGTTGGATTTGAGTTCTAATGCTTTTCAGATTAGAATTGCACAAGTCAGTTGTTAAAGACAAGTTGTAAAAAATACTAATGACTGAACGTTGTAAGTAAAATGATTTCTCCATTAAAATCAGCAGCGAAGTTCTAATTAGCTTTTGTAGGTCCAGAATGTAATTTTGTGTGTCCATAACACCTTCAAGTGTTATTTATGTTACTTTTGAAGCTTTTTTTTTTTTTTTAAACTGTTATGGGTTTGTTGTGTAAAGTTCTCTTTTGATTTTTTTTTATCTCTTGCTATGAGTCAATCATAGTTGCCAAAGAGGCCAGAGAGTGGCCACAATTGAACATTTGAGATTTTCTGAAGATTTTCTGCGTAGGAATTCAGACTCAGTGGACAGTTAATCACTGATTTTTATCCCAAGCTGCCAGGGTTTTCTGTGGTGCTCATCGTATCAGACTTCTGCCTTAAAACAACTACTCATTAGTCTCAGCTTTCATAACCAACCAATTTTTAAGCTCTGGTGAGTACAAAGGGCAGTTTGAAAACCCAAGTAGCATTGTGCTGTGCCAATTCCAAGTGGCTTATCCCTTGATTTATAAACATTTGGCCCCAGAGGTTTGGTCTAAGAAAACATGCACTTTGTAGAAGTTTGGCAGTGATAGTTTTTATCTCCCCAGTGCTGGGCAGGAGTTGATTTGGTCTTCATTAGGGCATCTGTTGAGGAAGGAGAGGGCATTAATCTTCCCTTTGCATTGCAAATACCCACCCTTGCTGGAGAAACTGAATGAGACCAGGTGTTTGGCTTCAGGTTTTGGGAGGAGAGGAGAGAAGACATGAGAAGATAAGAGGGGAGGGGAGGAGAGGGGAGGAGAGCTGAGCTTCAAGCAGCTCATCTAGAATGAATGGGTTTTCTGGACATACTTAATGCAAGGTGTTAGTAAAGCAAGCATGCAGTGCCATTGCAGTCCTCAGGTCTGTCCAGAGGGATTTCAGCAGGGCCAAGATTCAGGTGTCTTTCCAGCATACAAGAGTGGAGGGCTGAACTGTCATAGTTTCAGTGCAGTGATTTCACGAAGAATGGGCGCTGTGATTCACAGCAAGTTCAGAGGAGGCTTTGTTTGTGTGCAGTTCATTTCCTGAGATGGGCAGATGTGTGTGGTGGTGGCAGTCAGCTGGCTGCTCCCACTCAGTGTGTTCATCAAAACTGAAGAGAGAGTTTGAACTCCTGAAACCAAAGGAAACTGATTGTACTTTGTAATGCAATGGTGTGTATTGCCAGAGGAAGCTGGAAACATTTTATTCTTTCCTAGTTACAGAGCAAAGGTGTTCTGACGTCTTTAGATGAAAACATTTATGCAAAACCTTGCTAATTGCTCTGACAAAGTTATTTGCAGAGCATCCCAACACCAACACAAAGAGCTGAACTAGGTGCTGCATCTTCTATCCCAGGGAAACCCAACAGGTGGGAGCCTCCGGGACTCTACCTGTCCAGCCAAATTGCTGGGCCTCCCCTTTAATTTGAATGCCTGCTATCAGTTATACCAATGCTCTGAGCTGTTTATGAGGGGTCAGAGCAAGGTATCCTTAAGAAAATAAATGGAGAAAAATATTGTCTGCAACAAGAGTCTTTTCACAAAAAATTATTTTACTAAAATAGGCAAGAACCCGTTGTTCTATTTAGAATGATTTATAACTGTTCCCAGCTGATCACAAAGTGTTTCTAAATTAAAAGCCATTAATTATAGCCTTATATAGATACAAAGATATGCAAGAAGTGCTTTGTAATTCCAGCTCTGCACTTCAGGTGAGAGCTTTTTAAATTACTTGGACCATTGGAGCCACCTGCTTGACTAAATGCTGAGGGCCCTGTGTTTCAGTACTCATCAGTGCATTGCAGTGTTAACATTGTTACTGATTTTTCTCATTTCTCCAGGGCAAATACTAATTAATGGATACAATTCACAGCTGATTAGCTGTAGTTTCTTCAGTAATTACATTCGCAGACTAACTGTTCAGAAGAGGATTTCTAACCCAGTTCTTATTTCACTCTAAGCTTAATTTGTTTTTTGAATTGTTTAGGTCCTTAAGATAATAACCATTTTATTTTCTTTTGTTGTTATAGGTACCATTAGATAATATGGAAGTTTAATCTTAGAAATACTCACTGATAATTGTTATGTGCCTTCAACGGATTTCTACTTCAGAGGCAAAAAATAAATGGTAAAGAATATTAGTTGTGATCCGTACTAACAAAAGCCAAAATATTCCAGTTTCTGACATCAGTGCCTCAGTCATACACAATAGGGTCTTAAATATTAAATAGCCTAAGAACAGAATGACATGAAGGATAGGTACCTGTAACTTTTAGCTTTGACATTCCTTGTTATATATCATTTGCTTCTACAGTCTTAATAAAATGGAAAATTAAATTGTCACTCTCTCCTTTGTTTTACTTCAATAAAATAAAAAGAAAGAAAGCCACCTGATAATGAGAGCAGCAGCAGTTTTGGTGTGAGCAATACATGTACATTCAAACAACGTAGAATTTTACTCTTCAAAGTAAATGTAAAAATCAGCCACATTTCTCTTTTGAGGCACTGGAGCCCTTGGTATGCTAAGGTCATTAAAATAGGATAGGGTTTGTCCCTACTTATAGATCAAGTGTTAGAGTAATACCTGCCTAGTGTACCTTTGCCCTTTGGTATCCTTTAAAAATTTGGTTTCTTTGTTTTTTTTCAGTTGCTGTAGAAAGAACAGCTCTATTCAAGCCATTTGAGTTTTTCATGTAAATTGTTCTTAGTTTGCCACTAACTGACATGAAAAATTCTCTCCTGTCGATCGCACTGTTGAGCTGCAGTAATGTCTTTGTGCAACAAATCCACACACACATCCGTATGTGCCAAAACAGTCATTTGAATGTGCAATTTTACTTGAATTTTTTAATCTCCAAACATGGGTGACATCTGGGCTTTTAAAAAATGGATGACATTACTTGAGTATCTGCATAGCTGGGGATAACAGAGTTCTAATAGCTATGAGGCAGCCTACATATTGTGCTAAGGCCTCTGTTGCTTAACATGTGTTATAGGTTGAAAGATTCAGAATGATTAGTACACAAATGGAATTTGTTACTTCAGAATGAGCGATCTCATCTCGTATTCCTTCCCTCCCTTATTATTGCCTCCTAATTTTGTTGATGTCCTGTTTAGTCAATCTGACAATTCATCAGGTTCACAAGGCTCCAATTCTCTTTTTTTTCTTTTTTTTTTTTTAGATCTCCTTTTAACTTTTTGTCTTATTTTCAGAAGTGGATGTTTGAGTTTTCAGGGAAAGAGCCTTTCTTGAAAGGATCAATCAATGGTCCCTCCAGTGAGAAACTGGAGAGTGAAACATTTCACTGCTAAAACCAGTCAGGCAGCTGTAGCAAATTGAGCTGAAGCAAAGTGGTTTTCCTTTCAGGACAAGTTCAGCTGCTCTGAAGGCACAACAGAGCTTCTTGCTTGGAAAGAACAGTCTGTGGGAGTGCTTGGTCACCCATCCTCACACACTGGTGCAGAGCTTGTGCTGCTGTTGGTGTTTGCAGTTGTGGGGCTGAGGAGGGTGCAGGTCCACCAAGATCTGGCAAGAGAAGATAAAACAAAGCCTTCCTAAAGTATTTGTTTTATAAAACTGGCAAATGGGAATTAAGGGAGGAAGGCTCAGTGTGGCTTTAGCAGCAGTGGTGTGGTAGGGCCAGCACAGGGGCTTTTCCCTGGCTGAGCACTCTGCCTGGGCTGTGCTCTGTGCCTGGCAGTAGCCACGTGCACCTCTGAAAGCTGTTTCACTGAGGTGCAGGATGTGCCTGGTGTCTGTTCCTTGAATCAAGGGCTCTGGATGCCTCCCTCCTCTGGGAACACGTGCAGGACTCGCTACCAGCCTACATGCCTTTGCAAGTGCTGTTCAAGGGCATGAGACACAGTATTATGCTGGTAATCTCTCTTTTCTGTGTTCAGTCTCTAGAAGTAAAAGTACTCGTCTTCCTCAGCAAATGTTCATAATTGGAAATCTGGAGGAAGTGACTCTGTGGCATTCAAGGAGAGCCCTTCTGATCACTGGCATGTGGCATGAGAGTTGCACCTTAGTGGGAGCAAGAGGGCACTGGGCACGTCTCAGGGTCTCAGTGTCAGACAGTTTCTCTGATTTGCAAAATATTCTGGTGTTACTGTTCACTGGGAGAGTGGGAGCTCACTGGAATGAAGAATAAATGAAGGGGGACTGTTTGGCTTTTCAATTTTGTGGAAAGAATGCGACTTTAGGAGCAGAAATAAAGATTCTCATTCTTCCCCTTACTAGCCTTCAGCTCTTTAAAACCAAGTCTGCTTGGAGCAGTGAGACAGCAGCTACTTCTGGCTGCAGCAATCCTCCGGGTCAGGATCACTGACAGAAGTATTATAATGTGCAGCAGAAAAGATGTAGTGCAGTAGAAGTGTCTTTCCTGGGAGTCTCTCTCTAACAGATTCTTAATTTCCAAAGTCACCTTTAGGTCTCTGGGGTAGCTTTGCCTTTTGCATGGACAAAATTTTGGAGAGATATATGTGAACATCTTCTTTGTTCAGACTGGGGGATGCAGAGTATGGAATAACAACAACAACAATAATAATGATAATAATAATATGATGATGATGATGATGTTGAAGCCAATTGAGTTCTGACTTCAAAGAACATCTGCAAAATTACATCTTATTTGTTTGCTGTTTTGGTTTTGTTGGTTTTATTCTTCCTCAACCTTTTCTATGCCAGTGATGGGGTAAAGAAAAGTTTATCGTGGCATACATTAAATCCAAATGTTTATTTTTCTTTCAGTTTGGAAACAATAACAACTACATGAACATGGCAGAGGCAAATAATGCATTTCTTGCTGCAAATGAGGTAGATGTTTTTATTTTTTATCTATGCTCATATTCTGCTGTTTGCTGTGATAATTTAACAGACTTTGAATGGATGAAGAGTGAAGTGCCGAATTTCTGTGTGTTTTATGGAGCACAAAATAAAGACTTTAATGAGAAAGAAAATAACCTGACAGCTCTCCATTACTAGTCAATTTAGCTGTCCATAAGGCTGTTACTTACATAGCATGTCAATAGAAACAAATCTGTTTTATGTATGGAAAAAAATTATGAACAGAAGGAAACAAATAAAAAGCACAGTAGGTGTACACTTTGAAAGCAAGCTTAGTAATAGTCATTACTAGCTAATGTTGTAATTTTTGTTATGGATACAAATGGTTTAATTTGGGTTCTTAATACTCATATGAGTTAGAAAACCAAAGCCAGCTCTGTAGCCTGAAGTGTGTGTACTACATCAAGGAATCTCTTGAATCCAGGGTCCAGAGCAAACCCAGAGGCTGGGCTGTGGAGATGTGTTTGCTCACTGCCCTTGAGAATGGAAACAGGAGAAAGGTGTGCCAGCTCCGGGCTCCATTATCTGTTAGGTGGGGCCACCTTGCAGCCACTTAAGAGATAATCAACACACTAATTCTGACCCCAAATCCAGACAGAAACTGCCATTGCTCATCCGTCAAACCCAAGCTCTGAGTCCAAAGGAAAGAATGGGAAGTGCAAGATGCACTCTCTAGTATGTCATAAATGATCTTCCCAATGCAAGGAAAGGGTGGAAAACTGGGCAGCCCTCATTTCCAAGGTCTAAATGGGGATTCAGTCACAGGTACTCCTGTGCACTTCTAAAGCAGTGATCTCAGAGAAAATAAGCAGAAAGGTGCAGCAATAAATAGGAAGGCTAGAATTAAGAGTAGGATTTTATGAATCATTTATACAATGGTCACCATCTCTTTTTACCCAGCAAGACTGCTTAGATAAGGGAATATTGTTTGGCAGTAGCTCCAGTGTTATTTGTGATAATGAACACAAACCCCATCTGTAATGACAACATGATGTTTCTTTCTGTAGAATTTCTTTCCTACATTTGAATCAAACATTGATGAAAGCTCTGCTGCCAGCAGCTGTTCAGAGACAATTTAATTCCAGCTGTGATAATTCACCGTGTCAGACATTGGCTGTTATATGTTGATACAACAGTTCTCCAGATTTGCATTTTTATCAAAAGGAACAAATGTTTTGAACATTTCAGTACAGATGGCATTTAACCATGCACAGAGGTTTTTTTAATATATATATGTGTAAGATATAAATATTTGAAAAGTTAATAACTTTAAAAAATGTGATTGGTAAGATAAATCTCACAAATGTTGTACCATCTTTTGGTCATAACAGCACCTTTCTGCAGTCCCAAATTGCATACTATTCAGGCTCTTTTTACAGACTGAATAGCCCAGTGTTTTGGATTTAAGACTACTTCACTAAGGGGGTTGCTTTCTTCTTAGATTACATCTATTTTATCCTCAGTCATAGGTCTGTTTTATGTTTGGTTTTTGGGGTTTTTTTTTGTTTTTTATTTTTAAAGATATATACATATTTGGATAAGTTATACAGTTAGAATTTAACTCAGATTTTAAAATGTTAAGATATTCATCAATTTACTCTCCCATTTGTAGTAAGCTATAAGTATTAAGATGAATGCTACTTTTCTAACTAACAGATTGTATTATCATCTAGCTGTGTTATATATTTCTACAGCTGACCTAGAATTATTCTGTTAGACGGGGAAGAAAGATCCAGTTCTCATAATTACTAATATCTCAAAAATATGTCAAGTAAAGAGAGGTTCAAATGTACTATAATAATACTGATTTCACTGAACCCTTTTGCTTGAACAAGGAATAAAAATATGATTGTTACTGTTTGTATTAAAGCATGAACCTTACTTTGCAATTACTGCATTACAATGTATTTAATTATAGTGCTTTTGCATTAACATGAATGTAGCTTTCTCAGTATTATTTTGGGCCTGAGCACTGCTGAGCTAGAATCCCATTTTATTTCTGTAAATAATGCCTTAAGAGTGTAATCCTAGAGCACATTCAGGCTTAGAAGCCACACATTTGCTTTATGTTTTCTGTCTCTATGTCATGATTACTACAACTCATTTTAAAGCACCTTAAATATTTATTGAAATAATATTTCAAGTGTTAATTACAGTGGTAATGAAAACAGCCAAATGCCACATATCAAGAATGAGTGTTTATCCGTATTGTTAATGTGATATGTTAGATTTCATTAAGCAGTAATGGGGTAGCAAATGAGTCACAAATTACAGTTGCATCTGTTACTAGACCACATTAGTGCCAAAATAACTGCAAATGCAGCCATAGGGTTATGTTCATTAGCCAACCACTTCTCCTGGCCAATCCATCCTTTGTGTTTGTGAACTACAGGGTCCATGAGAAGAAAAATTCACACCTTTTGTAATACAGCAGTGGGGAAGTCAAACATCTCCCTAATCCAGGCCCAGCCTTCAATCCAGAATTAAGTTAGAGCCTTGCAGTTGGAGCGAGATGGGCACAGTCTCAGCAGAGTCCAACAGTGCTGCAGACTGCAGCAATCTGGGACCTCATCATTTCTGGTGTGAGACCAATAATGACAGCTGACAGGTTCTATATGCAAGCAAAGGTTTTTCTTGTGTTTCAGTTTCCATCTTCTCTCAAGCGGTTATTAATTTATATCATCATTAACAGTTTGAAGCATGACAATTTGCAGCAGTTAATGAGATCTTTCACTGAACTTATCATTTTTAAATTAACTGGCATTAAGTCACTCATTCAAACAATGTAATTAATACATAAAACAATTCTCCTTCCCGCCCCAACCTCAATCCTGAACTAATGCAAACAAACAAATCCCAGAGCAGCCTTGCATGTCCAGAACAAGACAAGAGTGCCTATTTTAGGATTGCCAACTGCCCAATTTGATCAAGGCAGTCCTGATTCGGGTACATTTAAAATGGCCTAATTTCAAGCACTGAATTTCTATTATTAAGTAGCAGTGGACCTGAAATAATATATGAAAGTTCATTTAACTCTCAAAAAATTTGAATAAGCATAGCTCATTTGTTTCCCAAATAAAAGTCAGCAATGTTGAAGCCAGATACAGACTCTACTTGAATAAAGATTATCTTTGACAGACACATGCACACGTGCAAACATGCACAAACCCTGAAGATAACTGGCAGTAAATGTTTTGCTCAAGGCATCTTAACAGGTGTTTAGTTCATAACAAACCTACTGTTCAAACAAAGCTGGCTTGCTTCAGAAAGCACTGGAAGCTGCTCTAATCACCCTCACGCTTTCATACGTCTCTCCTCCAAATTACAACCCGTGTTTAAAAGGCTCCGCTGTATTTTGGGGATGGAAAAGAAGTAAAGAATGATAATATTTCACTTTTGTTAGTGAATAAAAGCAAACAAAAGACGTGAAATGGTCAGTGCTGAATTCCTGTTGTGTGTGTGCTACAAAATTGTCAGTGTTTTATGAAGCATGAGAGTAATGTAAGCTGTTGGTGCTATTTTACTAACATATCAATGAAGTGGCAGTTTGTTACACAGCCAAATCCAATGTAGCTGATATTCAGACTAACAACAGACAGATGTTGCTAATTAAGTACACATTAAAAAACTGTTAATACTGATACTCCATTAAAGTCATATGATAATGAGACCTAAATCTTTAATCAGAATCATCCACAAACCCCTTCAACATATGAAACTTAAAAATTTTGTCGGTTGTAGAGCTTGCATTTGAGAACCAACCAAGATTCTGACTGCAGGTGTGGAGGTGATTGCTCAGCCCTGTGTGCCCTAACACTGTTTGCCTTGTCCTGTCCTTTTCCAGCAGACCTTCCATACGCCGAGCCTTGGGGACGAGGAGTTTGAAATCCCACCCATCACCCCCCCACCTGAGTCAGACCCTGCACTGGGCATGGCAGATATACTGCTGCCCTTTCAGGGCCTTGGTGACCAGCTGCCTCCACAAGGAAATGAATTTACACCTCAGTTTCCCCCCCAGAGCTTGGATCTTCCCTCTATTACAATATCCCGAAATCTCGTGGAGCAAGACGGCGTCATCCACAGCAATGGATTGCATATGGTAGGTCTGGTTCTTTGTGTGTTCCCATTGCCAGGTATTGTCTGTCAAATGAGGATTTGTGCCATCTCTCAGTTTTCATTGACCCCTCAGAAAAGCTGTGTAATTTCTTGAGAGTCTGACCAAGCATTTGCCAGTGTTCTGTACCATGTTACAGGCGTGTTCTGTATAAACTATGACGTGTTGTTACATAGCAAACAGTGATTTGCTATTACTCAGTTCCCTAAGGCAGTTGACAAATGGTTAAGGGTTAAATACTGGTGGATTCAGCAAGATAAACATGGTTGTTAATGTACAGTGCAATGCTGTACTGTTTGTGAACAGATCTCTTGTGAAGAAGCAGTCAGGCTTGACAAACACAGAATTTTCATTTTGGGAATGGACTTGGAAGCCCATATCCATTGGCATCATGTGCATCCCAAGTGCTCCTAAAGTTCAAAAATGTGTTATACAGTTGGCACTGGCATCAAGAATTGAAAGACCATAGTGTTGGCCAGGGTGAACTACAGCATTTAGAATGAATTGCTTGTCTGTATTTGAAGTGTAGGACCCATGTCTGACATCCATCAGGATACTTTGAGAGCGCAGTGTGGAGAGTAGCTCAGGAGAGCCAGACATGGTGTGGCAGCAAGAAAAAAGCAGTGTATTTCCCTATATCCTGTATCTTCCATAGGCTAAATCTTTATAAGTAGGATTTTTTTTTTTTAACTCATAATAGAAGTGATAGGGATATATTACCTTGACTACTCAGAAATACACGCTGTAAAAAGACTTTGTTGTGTCCATTGCTCTTGTTGGCCGTAGAGGCTTGGGCAGAGTGATCTTGTGTTCCTGGGCTGTGTCTGAGCCCTCAAGAATAGGGAGGCATGATCTGGGTGAGGAAGGGCTGAGTGATGGGGGCTGTGAGGCTAATTCTGGTGTTAATTAGAACAATCAAAAGCAGGGGTGTGGGGAGTTTCCTCCAGAACCTCCACAGGCTGTAGGGCTGCGATGTCCCTGGGAGGGTGCAGGGGCAATTCCCACTTTGTGGCAGTGTTTCCCTTCGGGCTCTGGGGGATCTCCCAGGGTGAGTTTCTGGGAGCTTTGTGCAGTCACATTCATACTGCCAGCAGTGAGGCACAGCTGTGAGCCAGTTTGTCCTACTCAGCATTTTAAACTCAGTGCTTACAATTAGAATTAGTTTCTGTATTTCATATTGAAGAGTGAGTGAATGTTTAGCTTGAACAGATATTTTACATCAACTATATTTTTTTCTGATTAGCTCTTTTATATAGGACCTTTTGCTGAACTTGGTGCAGTGAAAATACATATTTACTGCTGGACTGTAATAAGGGTTGTGTTGTTATGTTGTGATTTCTTTTTTATTATTCTGGCAAGTGAAAATTAATTAAAGATTTACAAACCAACAGGCAGCAAATATTTCTCTGTAATTCTACAGGCTGATGACTTCATTGCAAATTTTAATATTTCTTTGGAGGTCATGAAGAGTAGCTAGCACTAATGCAGGGTGAACCACAAGCTGCTCACTACTTATGAGGCACAGAATTCATTCATTCTGTGGATCCAAAACAGGGACTGCCTAAAACAGGCCTTGAAAGATATGGTATTTGTTTTAGATCTCATTTTGCACTGTACATGTTGGGTAACTTCTGAAGGAAGATCGCATTAATAAAACCTGAGAGTCAGGAATGTTGTGCCTGAAAACAAAAGTAATGGAGCGTGTGTGCACTGAATACAATGAAACTTGGTCAGAAATATTGTGGGCTGGATCAGGGCTGTGTTATGTGTGCGAATATCCCCTCAGTGCTATTGAGTGGTTTGTAACCTGACCCAGTTTTGCCCTTTAATTTTGCACCCTTTCACTGCATGTGATTCTTCCATGAGTAAATGCTGTCACCTTAACAGTTCCAACCAGAAGAGGCCTCCAGATTATGTATATCTTCACTTGCCCCTTCTGGTGCTGCATGGGAGGCTTTCCATCTTTGCCTTTTCCCTCAGCTGTGCAATGTAGAAATTAATGGCACAGTTTGCATTGACTCCATCAGTAAGAATTTCTTCCTGCACAGGTCAGTGAGAAGATGTAGAGAAGCTCCTGCCTTCTTACCCTGGTAGTCTGGTGGCATTTTTTGGGATGATTGCAGTACAAAGCCTGTGGATTGGGAACTTGTGTGCTGCAGTTTTGCTGCAGAGAATTGACGAGGAATGGTGTGATTTGATATGGAGGAGCCACATAGGGAGGTTTGTGTGTCAGACATTCCCCACAACTGCTTGATTTGTTTCATGCTGTGAGATGGAGTGGCCCCTGCCATTGTGTTCTAGTCAGTAGTCTTTTTCTCTTCTGCTCCTAAATGCTAGGTAGCTTTGGGAAGTTTAAAAACATTAACAGAGGGTCCTTGCATAGCTTTCCCCTGAGCTCGCATAGCTCTCTTTGGCAGTCAAATTTTCCAGCAGTTAATCTGTATTTCAAAAATAAAAAAATGAAAACATTATGTAATATTTTATGTAGAAAATGTGCACTTTATTAAACTGGTAAATATTTATTAATAATATTAGAATTCATCTTTAAATTAGACATTTCATGAATTACCTTGCCTTGGAGCTATAAAAACTTTATTGCAGCAATAAAAAAATGTAAAGGAGGCATTTTGACTATGAAATTTCATTTCATGGTCAATTGAATTTACTATATCTGAAAGAACTAAAGATGGGGTTGTAAAATAATTATGATGTTCGTATACACTTACAGAACAATGTTCTTATCCAGGGATACTGGGATAGTCTTATTTAAATGCTGTATTAATGGTGTACTGCTAATCACTAAAGCTTCTTGAGCTGAATAAAAACTTAAATTATTTTAATATTAACTGCATCGAGTTTATTGCTTACCTCGTGAAGCATTAGAGAGCTTTACTGTAAGCAATATTTAATTTAGGTAAATGTAGTCCTACCCTGTTGCAAAGCCTGGTAGAAGAATTTCACCTTGAAGAAATGTCATGAGATTTTAAATCACAAATGTTGAAAAAATAAAATGGGCTTGGACAGAATTATGATTAATACTGTGTGTCTCTGGCTTTTTTCTATGTACTACCTGACATGTTCACCTATAAACTTGAATGCAGAATCGCCAGAGGCATGGTTAAAAATAGGTTATGTCAAGGTTTTCCTATGTCTCCCTTAGGGTATGGAGTTGGCTAGGTATCACATAATGCTTCTGCAAGTATCTCACATATTACTCACAGGAAGACACACACAGAGGAAAAGAAAAATAAAAAAGATTTAACATATTCTTTATGTGTTATTATATTGAAAATAGCATTCATGGTGCAAAAAAAGATATCTATATGTTTATTCTCAGCATAAATGTGACCTAGTAATTACTAAAGATTGTATTGGTGAGGTAACCATTGTTTATGCTATTAAGATACACATAGTATGGATAGAGTGACAATTTGTCACAATGCTGATTAACTTCATCATTATTGGCAACAAACACAACACATTTATCTTTACAGCATTTTTTTACCATTTAAAAACAGACACCACCAACAAAAAGAGGAGATAAAAAAGAGGCAGTTTGATTAATTTTAATATTTTAATAACATGCAAATAAAATTCTGATGTTCAAAAAGGAGTCACTGAAAAATGGAGTGTTGATGTACATTTGACTTCAAAGAATGCGTGGATTTACATGATGCAAATATTATCCCTATAAATACTTGAATATAAATAGGCAGAAATCAACAGCAATATCCTCATTAAAAATCAACCCCCAATATTTTACATTAATGCTCTGTTTTCTGTTGAGCTGCCCATAAAAAATTATTTTAATCTGTAAACTGTGGCAATTCTATAAAACTACAAGTTTTGCTCCTGAGGGTTCCTTTTTTTAACACCTCTCTCTAATCTGCCCAGCCTGCTGAGTAGCATTGACATCAGTAGTACATCAATTTCAGAAAGTGGATTATTTTTACTAGACAGCTATTGTGACATATTGGGTCAGTCATAAATGAAAGATATTCATGCAAGCATGCAATACTTGTAATGAAGTCTCACTCTGACCTTCTGTATGATTGATTCTGTAATTTAGTTTTCTCAGGCAGTGCCTGAAATGAAATGAAATCATGTTGAACAAGTTTTGAATACCCACAGTGCACCAGGAGAAGAAAAATCTGCAGCCCCAGAGGCTTGAGAGAGAGCAGCTGAACGATTTATCTCCATGCTATTATAGCCTTTGCCAGCATTCAACATTTCTTTTTTTTTTTTTTTTTTCTTATTTGGCTTAAGTACTTAATTCTGCAGGTAGCTGTAAATGGGAAAATAAAATGCTGTTCAGATTTAAAATGACAGGACAGGAGTATGTGCAGGGGACTGATAAAATATCTTGAATAGAACTGACCTTTCATGTAGCTGAAAGTTACTGGGGGATTCATCCTCATAATTACCATATAGATTATTTTTATTTCTTTCCTGCAATGAAACATTTCAGAGAGCAGTAGTGCTGATTGAATGAAAATTGAACTTGTTAACATTCTTTTCAGCTTAGCCTGTTGTACATAACAGAAGGTTAGCTTTGATGAATTTCAAAATTCTCTTTCTGATATCTAAGGAACAGACAGTAAAATAATTGTCTTTTTTCAGTCTGATTTTTTCTCTTATTCAGAAATGTACAATTGTTAGAAAAACAGACTGATAGTTTTACATATATTGCTCCCTACATTACTTATGCTGCTAGACAAAATGTGTTTCCTATTTGATGAAGATTTGAGCCTGTTTATATTTTATAATTGTTGCAGTGCTGCCAGTGCAGTCAGGATTCTGCACAGATAAGGCTAATTCATGGTGGAATATGCTCATCTTTAATTACATTACTCCTTAGGAGTGGCACTGTGCTCAAATCAAAGACACAATGATGACTATTGCTTTTATTTCAAGGAGAGACTTTTAAAATAAACATCTCAAGAATGTGGCTTTAAAGAGATGAGGTGCAAATTTGAGCTTATTAAAGGCTGCATACAATAGAAATATTATTAATGTTTCAGAACAGTGGTGCCTTTTACTTACAGCTCTAAATCTTTTTTAGTAGTTTAAATTCCCAAATTACTAATGAACTTTAAGTGAATAGATTAACATAAGATTGCAAGACTAAAAGCTAAAAGTGTTGGTTTAAAATTGGCAAAAAATGGTTGTTTCACTATCCACCTGCCTGGGTGCCTCTCATTTATATGTTTAATTTTCCTTTACAGAGAAACTTATTTCTACATCTCTCTTTTAATAGCCAGTCTGTAATCTCCTATCTAGAGAGAATGGAGTAGGTTTTCAATTAATAAAATGTTATAACAACATTGTTTAATGTGTTGCAGATGAAACAGTTATTTCATGGGTCATTAATGTGTTTAACGCCTGGAATGGTTTATTAAAACAAGCCCTTGTTATTGTTATGAATGTGTTTATTGTCATCTTTGATACAAAATATACAACAAATTTCAGAAGTCTCTAGTTACTAGTTTATGGAAGTAGCAATTACTCTTACGAGAAAAAGAGATTCTCTTCAGACTTCTGTTTTTTCATGTATTTCTGTGCAGAATTGCTAAGCTCAGGCTTTAAATCAACAGCGTTAGTCTGGTTTGCATTGGCCTTTCCCAGCAGAAATGGCAGCTCTTATTGCCACTGGTTTTAATAGTTTGTGGCACCAGGAAAAATTAATCTCAAGTAACCCTGCATTAAAGGATGCTCGGGCGGCTCAGAGCAGTGACATTTGGCCACGTTGGGAACACGACGGACAATTTGGGAAATGAGACCTGCAGGACTCAGCTGGCAGTTCTGGTGGCTGCTCCCCGCTGGGCTGTGACACAGCTCAGAGCTGGGTGCTTTGCTGATGAACTTCTGAGTCTTCACAGAGTCATTTCTGTGTGTTTGGTGTGTCACTAAATATTTTATTTTACACCTGATGGTGTACAGGGCATTTTGCAGTCACCTTTGGGAGCACGTGGGTGTCCAGCTGAAGGTGGGCAATGGGCTGGGAGCATGGAGCAGCAGTGGCTCTGGCCCAGGGTCTCCATGCCATGGCTGTGACCTGATGGGAAGGTGGTGCTGGGCTGCTAAACAATAGTGTGAAGATTTTCATATCCTCAGTGACATTGTAATTCTCAGTGTGGACGGTTCACTCATTTTTCTGAGATGTACTCTTTCCTCCTTGCTTGTTAGCACAGACCAAGGAATGGGCCACCTGTGAATGAGAGAGGGAAGTGTCTTCTGCTGTTCTTAAAAATAGGCAACTCAGTGACTGCTAGAAAGGACCTGTCCATGGGAAACAAAGTGGCAGCAGTTGCCAAAGACACCTGTCTGAATAGCAGGCACTAAACTAAGCTAAAAAATAATAAAAATTGAAGCAGGTAGGTTAGTGCCCATTGAGATCATGAGGGACTCCTGCATGAAAGAAGAGAAGCACAGTAACATTGGCAGAACATTCTGGGAAAAGACTATTTTATAATAATTGCACCTAAATCGAGATCTATCAGCTCCAGAAAATATTGTGAGGTACCATATGAATATGGGGAAAGGGATATACCTCACTGGGAAAGCTGTCAGGAACTGGAGCCAAAGCTGAGTGTCTGATATTCCTAAGAACTGAGCTCAGAAGGAACTCAGGCATGTATGGCTGTGGACACCAACTGGGCCATGGCTTTAAGCTATTCTGCCTCCCGAGTTCAAACTCTAAAATCGGGTGCTGTTTCCATAAGTCAGCCAAGTGAGATGCTGCAGCTGCTCTGGATGTGCTGTACCTGGCCAAAGGTTTAGTTGGGTCCAGCCACCTTTGCTCTTGTGTAATTTAAAAAAACTTCCTTTGAAATTCCTGCTGTTCTCTCCTGTTGCCACTCACGTTTCCCCTTGTACATCTTACCCAATACTCAGCTTCCACTTCAAGTTTACAAGCAATGAAGAAATGTGAAGTCTCTTTAGAGTTTTAAATTATTCTGTGTTTCAGTTAGCTGGAAAAAAGCCATGCCTGGGCCTGGTAATACAAAACATAATGAGACCTACTTTTCTGATTTACTTTAGAAACCAACAACAAGTAAACAAAGAAACCTCATAGAAAAGAAAACCCCCCCCCCACCCCCAAACCCTAAAGAAAATGTATCCCTGAACACAGCTACCAATGCTAGTAGCAATTTTTAAACATACAAATGCCATGTAACCCCTGAGTCTGTCCCCCCGCAATTCCTGCACAGTTCTTGTTACCTTTGATAATGTTTGTTAGTTGTCATGCTCCCTCACACTCTCTCCCCACGTTCCTTACTGCATAATAAGGACCTTTGAAGTCTGCTTTCGGTTTGGGAGCTGAAGCACCTGAGTTGTGGAGGTTGTAACAAAACTGCTAACAGCATTTATCTGACATTCTGGGACTTAATTTCAGCCATCCAGGATTTGTTTGCAGTGTGTTGTCGCTGTTTGCATACAGCAGACCTAAGCTTGTACTGCTAATTTGGAGAGAAGCTCCTCATGCCAAGAGACTCATCAGATCAGAGCCCAGATCTGTGATCTGAGTCACACATGCATTGTGATCATGCTGTTGGGTGCCTTGTCCAAGAGCAGTGTGATTCAATATGCTCTAAAGTATGGTAGATGCTTGGGAGGAAGAGAGTGGAGAGTGTTTTTAAATGCCTCTACAAAATGGTGTAAAGAAGAAGACATAATATTTTTTTTTTAAGAACTGACATGTACTGTTTCTTACAGACTTTTTTTGGGAATCAAATTAGGTAAGGTTTACTTTTCTACAGAAACAGGAAATAGAACATGGGAGATTTTTTATTGCAGAGAAAAGAAGCTGCTGGTTGTAGGATCTCCTGATAACTGCAGTTTGACAGCTCTATTAGTGATGGCAGTGTCTGTGGAGGGGAGAGGAAGGACACTTCTTCAGTGGTGGCAGAACCAAGTGCAACTGTTTTGTATTCTATTAAGTTAGGATTTAATCTCTGACAGAGAAAAGCATCCTGTTAGTTTGATTTGTTTTGATTGGCAGTGAAGTCCAATCCTGTAAAAATTTAGATTAATGGATTCTTTTATCTATACTTTACTTGTGGAGAAAAAAAATATTGAGGATTTCTTCTAGAGATATGCTGACTTGACTAAAAGTAAAGGGAGTAATTTACAGTCGGGGACAACTGAGGATTTCACTCTTTACATTGCAGTGCATTCGCTTCAACTTTAATACATCCTTTAAAATACTGCATCAGCTTATGTTACATTGACAGTGATGAATTCCTCAGGCAATAGAATATATAATGGTTTAAGTCAACTTCTGAAACCAGGGCACAGTGAACATAACCATAAATGTTGGGTTTTGCTTAGTTATTCCTCAGTTATTTTGGTTGGCAGATTTCTCAATTCCCTTAAACTAGCTCGTGCAGTGTAGGGTCAGAGCCCAGCCCTACATCCTCCTGTAGGCATTTCCGTGGGCTCAGTCCTCAGTGACCAGAGTCTCCCTGCAAATGTTGCATATTTAAATGATGGAAGGCTGTAGACATTGATTTTAATCAAGACTTCAGTATTGCTCAAAAATGTTCTAAAAAGTAATTTCGTAGTTATATTTTTAAATATCTTGTTGAATGTTCCCACAGATTAAAATTATATCAGGGTAGGAATTCAGGATAGAATTACTGTATGGAAATGATTCTTAAAATGCAGGGTAGGTAAGTGGAAATTAGGGCATCTCTTAATGTAATGGCTGGATGCATTTATCTGTCAAATTAAATACTAACTGTATTACAAGCTATACTAAGTACTGGATGTTTAGTAACAGAAGTACAAACTGTTTCATTAAAATAATTTTTGCTCTTAGTACTCCATGGTATGTTGAAAAACACCTTTGATAAAACTGTATCAATTAAAGTGTGGGGGTTTACACATTCCTTTCCTTTTATTTTCTTTTTTTCAAGTCTCCTTACTCCATTATTTGCTTTCTAGTGTCTGTTGGTGCATTGATATTTTATACATTTCTGAGAACTTATTCTTTTACAGATCAGAGTAAAATGAGCTATACTTTTGTCAGAGGCTGTGAGATGTGTCTTTTAGCAATAGGACTAAGTATGGCTTCTATGACATGACTGTCTAAAGTGATTAGAATGGTTGGGAGTAGCATATTTTGATGGAGGGATATCTTTATGGTTCCTTTGGTGAAGCCTTCTATGAAGCAAATGCTGAATGTCTTTATAATGTGTGCGGGAGAGTGGTGACAGCTGTGTGCCTAGGTAGTCACCATAAAGTTGTTTTGAGAAGGGGAAAACATTTTTGACTCTATTTTGCTTTTTTAAAAATCCAGATAGATAATTAGAGTCGTAGAATGGTAAAATGATTTGGGGTGGGAGGAACCTTAAAGATCCTCTTGTTCCATGGGCAGGAAACCTTGCACTAGAGCAGGTTGCTCAGGGTGCCATCCTGCCTGGCCTTGAGCTTCTCTGGGTGACCCATCCAGGGCCTCACTGCCCTCACATCAAAGAATCCCTTCCTAATACCTAATGGAAACCCCTTGCTTTCAGTGCAGAGCCATTTCCCCTTGCCCAGTCACTGCAGAGCCCAGAGAGGTGCCTGGTGTTCCCCTCAGTCATGTCTCTGTGCCTGAGGGTTTGTAGCTCTCATGTAGGACAACAGAGAGTTGAGTCAAAGCCATGTCAGTCTGCAGAGGAGCTAGACAAGTTATTGCTCTTTTGGTTTTGGTTTCACATATTATGTCCTTCTTTTAATGTCATGCTGAGTAAACCAGTGGTTGAGCTTTGCCTGACTTGTGTTAAGATCACCACATTTTGCCTAACTTCAATCTAAGGCTGTAAAGCAGATCATGCTCAGTCAATGGTACTGCCTGCTTGAGAAGTTCATCAGTTTTTGTCAGAACTAATCTGTTGTTCTTGCTTAATGTTACAAAAATCCTGAATGCTTTTAATACTTGTGTATCACATTTACTTCTGGTTAAGTTTATGTAAAAGAGCTTGTGATATTCTTTAAAATTCTCCCAGTATTCTCAGTGGATTATTTTTGGATACGTGAGCTTTTCAGTTTTCATACAGTCAAGTAATTAGGATGTCATGTGGGTGCTTCAGTGCACTTGCATTTCCATGTGTGCTTCTGATATAAGATGATTTTCATTTTTTGACATTTATTTGATAAACATCTCAAGCCTAATGAAATGCTACTGATCCTTTCAGTTTGGTATTTGCCATTAGTAGTATCAGGGAAAAAATAAGAGTTAATTGATGAAAATTTTGTTTTCTTGCTTATAGCTCCCTTCATAGAAGACTTTGTTTTCTCAGGAGCTATACAAAAATGCCGTGGACTTTAATATTTCTATGAACTAGCTTCCCTAGGTTCTGTAGGTACCATAGGTTGTTCAGGCCCAAAGCACTGTACCATAAAGCAAAAAATGAAAATCCTATTCCTTTCTCTTTTTAATATACATCAGCCCTATAACTTAAACTGAAAGTGCAGAAAATACATTGTTTGTTGTTTTCATATGCACATATAATGTGAATAATAAGGGATTAGAAATTATATGAAACATTTTCTTTTATAAAATATGTCTTACCAGTTTGGTTCTAAATGGCCTTTTACAAAATATCGCTGCTCCTAGATTTTACTGAAGCTCTTAAGATTAAAAAAAAAAAGGCTAAAGAAATCAGGAAAATATACAGGAAAGAAGAACGGAAATTAAATAAGTGGATACAGAAAACCCACACAAGCATCAAATAGTATCAGAAGAAGGGACAGTTAAGAATTCATGGACTTGTGTATAAAATTAGATTCTGGGTCAGTGCAAGTCAGGAGAATTTAGTCTCAATAAAATCATAGATGCAACCAAAATGACAAGACTTGGAGTAAATGGTTTGTAACCCATGTCATCACATTTTGTTGCCTCAGTGTAAAGGCCAGAAAGGCCTGTATTGTGTAGCAATAAAGGGAGAACAAAAGCAAGACTTTTAGGGGTAGAACACCTCCAAGAAAGGACTGTCTGCACAGTAATGAAGAAAGTTAATTTTCATGAGAGAAGGTTATTGTGACGATCTTCAGCTTTGCTGAAAAAAACAGCAGTTTTTCCTCATGCAATAAAGTAACATCTCTGAGCTAAAACGATTGGAGTAATAGGCTGAGAGTGATATTGTTTCACAAAGGACTTTGAATGACTTCCAGATGCCACTGCCAATACAAGTCACAATCAAAATGACCCTGTAGTTAACGGCAGTAAATTTTCACAGAAAGGTGCCCTGAAGCAAATGGGTATTTCAGCCAATAAGTCTGATGTTCTGATCTTTCTGTATCAAGTGCTCCACTTTTGGCACACACACTCATCTCTAAGGAACTGCAGTCCTTTACTGAAAATATTAAAAGCATTTGAGAAGTAGGGGAAGCAGTGTGGTGTGGTATGGCTGATGAGCCAAGCTGGCAATGGCTGGGGAAGCATGGGGAGGATGAGGTGAGCCCTGGTGCACAGGATCTGCAGTGTGAGCTGGTGAGGTTAACTTCGTCTGAGCTGGATCTGGTGCACCACTGTGTGTACTTCTGTGTTAAAGAAGGATTTGTTTTACTGTACAGGATTCAGCAGAAAGACACACAAATGCCAAATTCAGAATGACTATGATCTGCTGTCAGGAAGCAGTGAGCTGCACTATTTGGGTATAAAGGCAGATGAGGCAGGGTGTGCATCTTCTCTAACATGTGTGTTGCTTCTTTGTGCATCCACCCTTACCCCAGTCCAGGAAAGGCTTCCAGGAGCAGAGAACCACTGCCTCTGTTGAGGGCAGAGTTGTGAAAAGGAAGGGAAAGACATTTAGGCTAAACTTACCTCCATGCTGACACAGATTTTTGAAAACTGGTTTGGGCTTATCCATACTTAATAAGAGAGCACCAGGAAGGTCAGACTGTTGTGAAAGTCCAGTGGGTTTATGCTGGGCTCCCACAATTGCTGTTTTGTTCTGTGTCATTTCATTAAGGATCATTGCACCTGCTACTAATTGCAATGTAGGTTATTAATTATGAAAGAGTTTTCAAAATCTAATTTATTTCTCATGTTTCTGGCTGTTCAAACAATGACTATAGATTAATCAGGTTGCTGAATCAATTTGTGAGCTATTTATTCTCTTATTAACTTTTTAAAGAATCTTCTTTTCTGTTTAAATGTTCCTTCATTGTGTATTGATCTGTGTGTGGTTAAGAAAAAAAAAAAGAGTTTTCATAGGCAGATTCCAGCTGACATTACCTTCAGGGTCTTTCTTCTTTTTATTTACAAATGTGATAAATATTGTGCAGATGTAGGAGACACAGTTTGTGCCCTGAAGAAACAGGAGAAACCAAACCTGGCAAGCACTTGTGTTTCTGAGATGTGGAGTACCAGAAAAATAAAGTCAGTGATTTGTACATCGATTGCTACTTCCACACGTTTGATTGTTGGATTAAAGATAAAAATGTGCAATTCGTGTGCTACTTGCCAACAGGGATCTTTAGGAGTGTTTAGGATTACTGGACGGGTTCTCCAGCCTGCTGCAGTGAATGCACTCCAGCCCTGGCAGGGCAGTGTTGTGTGTTTAAAACAGCTTTAAAATCCCACTCAGACAGGTCTGGTTTATGCCTACTGCTGTTGCTTGTAATGGTCAAAAATAATCAATGTCAGTAAAGGAAGATGCTTTTCTCTCCATCTCTATATCCCTTCACCCTGCCCTGATTTTGTTTACTTTCTGCATTTGGCAACAGTTTGTGTCTCCTCATTTGCAGTGTTTTCCTGAATCCTCAGTTATCCTGTTTCTCTATTAACTAGGTATTTCTCACTGCATCAAGAGAAGAAATGTTTAAAAATAGAGAAATGCAATTCTTATTCAAAAAACAAAAATAAACTAGCCACAGCTGGGGGAAAAGTGAAGTCTGGGCCAATTATAGTAACTGTTGCTGCACGTAATTCATTAAAAATATATTTAATTCATTAAAAAGGAAGGAAGCAAACTGCATGTGGTTCTGTAAGCCTGTGAACTTTACCTGATAGTGCTGTATGGTAACTGCTAATGACTAAAGAACATTTCCATCTCTTTCAGGACCAGAGTCACACACAAGTTTCCCAGTACCGCCAGGATCACTCCCTGATTATGAGATCTATTGTCCATATGACTGATGCTGCTCACTCGGGAATTATGCCTCCCTCTCAGCTCACCACCATTAACCAGTCTCAGCTAAGTGCGCAGCTGGGGCTAAATTTAGGAGGCACTAATTTGCCACACACTTCTCCCTCCCCTCCTGCAAGTAAATCAGCCACTCCTTCCCCATCCAGCTCTATCAATGAGGAAGATGCAGATGAATCAAACAGAGTAAGTTATTCCATGGGCTGTGGTGAGCAAGCTTCACACATGCACACGCTGTATTTTCATGGATGTGGCAGTATCAGCTCAGCTGAAGTGTGGTCATTTAAAGTAGAGATGTTATGGTGAAGTGGAATATGATTAATTTCCTGGTTACCTTTTTCACATGAGAAATTTCCATACTACCTCCATAATAATAAACCTAAGAATAGAGAGAGACATGTATATTTTTGGTCTAATTTGTCTCAGGTTTTCAGATCTGTTGAATCTCTTCACGAATCAGCTTTGGACAGTTTTGTCGTTTTGGTGTTCTCTGGAGTCATGTAAAACATAGATGTGTTTAGACAAAAATAAAATAAGCTTTCTTCTAACTCAGAGTTTACTTAACTTACACTTTGGTGTAAATAAATCTCTTCTAAAAGGAAAAATTATTGACCAAATAAAGTACAAATGTTGCTATAGCATTATATGTAAAAGGCCTAATTTAAGACTGTTCCATGAAAGGTTTTCTCATTAAGTTGATGGAAGTTATGCATGTGGAAAGCTCACTGTACAGGATCCTCAAAATATCAAAGTAAATTACTATCACAGAGGTATATTTAGAGCCACTTTATCTCCTTGTTGCAATAATCTGTGCATAGTCCAGCAAAAGAGGGGGCAGCTGCCCTGCCTGGGGAGCACAGGGGGCCTGGGGGGACACAGCCAGTGCTCCTGCAGGTGGACACTGCTTTTTGCCTGAAGGGTGGGGTTTTTAACCCCTGGCCCATGTCTGAGTTGACAGTCTAAGCCTGGGAATTGGAAAATGCCTCCAAGCTTTTGCCTTTTGAATCTCATCTGCTGAAATTGTATCTTAATGGAAAAACATAGATGGCCTCTTCAAAATATGCTATGAATTAAATCCTATTTTTTTTAATACGAATTAGCACTGGGGTGTACTTTTTCAGCTCAAGCTTGTAGGATGTGACTCTCAGAGCCATGCTTAAAATGAGTAATACCTATTCATGCATTTAGTTCCAGTAGATCCAAAGACATCACAGTGAGACAAAGTACTCTTTGGTAGAGAGAAGGACTTGCCCAACAGGACTCTCCCAAGTGTTGCCTACATAGTGGTTTTATCCATATAATATTAAGACTGACTGTCAATAATTTTTTGCAATTTATCTGACTTATTTCATGCATATATTTACTTTTCTTGTTCTGACTGTTTCTTAGGCTGCTGGAGAAAAAAGAGCTGCCCCAGACTCTGGCAAGAAGCCCAAGACTCCAAAGAAGAAGAAAAAGAAAGATCCCAATGAGCCACAAAAGCCAGTGTCAGCATATGCCCTTTTCTTCAGGGATACACAAGCTGCAATTAAAGGACAAAACCCGAATGCTACATTTGGAGATGTTTCAAAAATAGTGGCATCTATGTGGGACAGTTTAGGAGAAGAACAAAAACAGGTAAATTGGTGCAGGGTTGTCTCACAGGAAGTAATACAGTAATCCTTATTTAAAAAATCCTTCCACCTCTGCTCTGAGGGGACCATGCTACTTGCTGATGTAGAACTCTACCTCTGTAGAGCTTTGCTGAGTTTTGAACTTGCTGAAGACCTGGCATCTAAAAAATTGGTTTTTTGTAAGAGCCAACTGGTAGTATTAAATGAGTGTATTTGTCTTTAAATTTTAAAGGGCAGTTTGTAAAAGAGCTCAGGTTATGGTGTCCTAGAGTCCTCTTAAAACCATCTTTTGATGATTCCTATTTCAAAGCCCTTGTTTCCTATTAATAAGTTAGAAAAGAGGAAGGTACAGCATATTTACCATTGCCTTTGATCTGCCTTATGAATTTGTTACAAAGCGTGTTGATTTCCAACCTTTGAAGCCAATCCTCTGAGTCTCATTACAATGTTGTGTGTGAAATGCTATCTCCAGCTCCAACTTGCTACAGAGTGATGAGTTTTGTACTTCCTTGAGGGTTATTCTTCCTACACACATGTAACTGCTGCACTGGATTGAAGGGGGTTAAAAAAGATACCCTTTGTTTGCCTGTTGATGTTCCATTCAGTTCCCAGTGACAGTTAATAGAAGCTTCTGTGCGAGAGCAGATTCCAAGATAGGACACCTTTTGGCAGAAGATGAATGGTACCTGTTTCTGAAATACATTTGGAAACTTTTAGTCTGATCTGACAGATGATAATGAACACGGTTTAAAGGTGAACTTTAAATTTACTGATGATTGAAAATGCAGACTTATTAATTTCTGCCTAACTGTTCTTGTTTAACTCAATGGGATTCTCTCATGTTGGTTTTGGGGCAAGTCCAAGCTCTTTGAACCACCTTTTCTAAAGGTATACAGATTTTTTTATATGTGGTTCAAATATTTGTTTGAAAAATGTGCACAGGTGTATTTTGCTAGTCTAGACTACTGCTGATGCATTTTGGCATCTGAAATACTCAGTGTTCTATTATCCCTGCTACTTGGAGCCAATAAAATACTGTTTTCTGGGGAAGTAAAGATTGCTCAAATTGAAGTCAAATAGCAGTCTTTTGTTATTCATGATAATCACAAATTGTAGTGCAAGTCCAGCAAGTAGACCTGAAAGCCTGTAACCACCTGCAAGAATATTTAGAACTTTCAAGGAAGAAAAAGCACATGTAAGAATGGAGTGTTTTCAGGGTTTTTGTGTATGTTTCTTGTTTCTTTGCAAATGATTTTGAGAGCATTTTGGCAAAAATATCTTAATAGTTGAAGTTGGTGAAACTGTGGTCTCATTTAATAGGTATATAAAAGAAAAACTGAAGCTGCCAAAAAAGAATACCTAAAGGCACTTGCTGCCTACAGAGCAAGCCTGGTTTCTAAGGTAAGCCTAATAATGCCTTCAATGTAATGCAAGTGAGCTTTTACCAGTGATATTGAAATATTTGGGGCAAGGGAGGGGGATGTTATACAAAATAAAAGTTGAATCCTAGGATCTCTGTAATACAGCTCTACAAGATGTTGTGCTGCTGCTTGAACTCTGCTTAGTCCCTGCAAAAAAATTTCATCCCTCTACTTGCATACTAGTGATTACCAGAAAACATCTTTGTAAATGTACATCTTCCTTGAGCTGCAGAGGCAAAGCAATGCACTTCACTACAAAAGTAAAATGCAGTCATGAAAAATATACTGATCTTTTGACATTAACATTTGCAAGCTATTTGCAGAGGTTTGTTTTTCCTCAAGTGCTGCTTCTTGAAGGACAGGCTTGCTTTGCATAGAGCTGGAGAGCAGTAGTTGTGTGGCAGAGCTTAAGTAGTGCAGGTGAGGGGAAAGAAATGCGTGGTGGCTCTGCGTGTGGGGAGTGCTTGCAAACGGACTAGCTGGCAGGGAGCCACAGGGAGTATTTTAGTGCATCCTGAGTTAAAACAAAACTTCCAAAGGAAACAAAGCTCTGCTGTCTTATTTGAGAATTTACCTTTTTAGTCAGCAGCACTGTGGGGGTTGTAGTTCTGTTGCATCTGAATTTTGTAAATGAAACGTGCTTGTAGACATCTAAAATATGGGTAAAACATTACCAAGGTGGTTATTTCTCTAATACTATTTCACAAAGATCAAGTACAAAAATATATTCAGTCAAAAGAAAGCAAGAGGGTGATGATGTCTTAATTACTGAGAATATTTATTTGAATGTACAACTGCAGAGCACTAGTAAATCATATGGAAAGTCTCAGTGTATTTTAATTAATGATTAAAAATACAACGGCAGAAATTATACACATGGGTTTTTGAAAGCTGGAAGATCTCTTCTTGTGTTTAGAAGCTGTGTTTTTCTGTTGCCTCTGGGACTTAGATAACATTCTAAAAGCCTTTAGTATTGCAATGCTAAGTTTAAGAGCAGCAGGGGATGTACCTTCTAGGGATATTATTTTGTGAGTCTTAAGTTTCCTTTTCAAAACCATCAGAAATCATATTTTTTTCCTGCAAATCCATGGGACTTGGACTGCCAAGTGACTTCTGGGAAAATTGCAGGTAGAAATTACACTCAAAGTCAATGTATCTCATCTCTCCTAAAGTAAGACATCCTTGCTGTAGCTTTTTCATAAGAGATGGTTGCTGAGAGTAGGGATGGGATAGACACTTGTGCAACACAATTTGTTACATTCCAAGGTAAATGTCTAAAGCATGTCAGTTAATTGCTCCTTGGTGGATAACTCGTGGGGCAGGGAGTGTGTGCTGCTGCCTCCCAAAGAACAGGTTTTTTTTAAAAACATATAAATATAGAAAGTGTTGGGCCTGCTTTAGCTCTTTTAGCAGCAAAATGTGTGTGACATCTGTGACTTTCTGGTGTTGATCAAGGGCACCAGTTAGTTTTTGTCCAAGACCTGGAGGTACCATATAGGGAGGCAGATAAAGAGGTGATACAATGGATTGGTGGATCAGTGATTGTTTTCAGACTGCAGATTGATCTTTTCTGATTGAAAACAAAAGATGACAAAGGTCTCTGAGTAGCTGTTGCTTTTATTTCCATGTAAACAGTGACGATGTTTTTTCTGTTGAAAAGACAATTAATTTCTTTTCCAAACACAGGCTGCTGCAGAATCTGCTGAGGCCCAGACAATTCGTTCAGTTCAGCAAACGCTGGCATCCACAAATTTGTCTTCCTCGCTTATTCTGAATAGTTCCCTGTCTCAACATGCGACGGTGTCGGCGTCTCCCCAAACTCTCCAGCAGCCCCTTTCCAGAGCAATTGCTCCAAAACCCTTGACCATGAGACTGCCAATGAATCAGATTGTAGCTTCTGTTACCATTGCCCCAAACCTGCCAACAAACATTGCGGCTCCATTGATAAGCTCGATGGGCACGAACATGGTGGCAACGCCGTCCTCGTCCCAGGTCAGTCCCTCCATGCAAAGCCAGCAGCACCAGATCCAGCAGCTCCAGCAGCAACAGATGCAGCAGATGCAACAGCAGCAGCTACATCAGCATCAAATGCATCAGCAAATACAACAGCAAATGCAGCAGCAGCATTTTCAGCACCACATGCAGCAACATTTGCAGCAGCAGCAGCAGCAGCATCTCCAGCAGCAGATTAATCAGCAGCAAATGCAACAGCAGCTGCAGCACATACAGCTTCAGCAAATGCAGCAGCAGCAAATGCAGCACATGCAACACCAGTCGCAGCCTTCTCCTCAGCAGCATTCTCCGGGAGCCCCGCAGATCACTTCTCCCATCCCTGCCATTGGGAGCCCTCAGCCAGCACCTCAGCAGCACCAGTCACAAATACAGTCTCAGACACAGACTCAAGTATTGTCGCAGGTCAGTATTTTCTGAAGATAAATGATCTTGCAACATGGCTTTGTGTTGATGAAGGGGGAAGGGGTAAACCATACTTGGCTGAAAACTGTAAATTGTTGATGGTAGTTATGCAGGGATGCATAACAGATCAAATGATCCTCTAAAGTGTCTATTAGATAGGCAATAAAGAACTACAATGTAGCTGTGTATCATCTTTTAGCTGACTATAAATCATTTTGTTTAAAAGAAAAAATGCTGTTCTCTTTTTCATGTGATGCCTTTTTAATTTATTTAAGCTTTACCTACAATATGTGAATCAACTGGCCTAATAAATACCTGGACCTTATGACTGCAAAATGGCCTTTCAGAGTTATATGCTATAACCCTTCTTTCTCTAAAAGTGAATAATGCACTTCATGGCAGTATGAACTCATGAAGCCCTTAAAGCACAGTTGTAACTACCTGTAAAATGATGATTGGATTTCATACAATCATACTTGTATGACATGAGATAGTTGATGGCATTTTTTGTCATGAAAAAATAGAGTAAATCACAGATTTTTGCCAAAGCTCTTATTTTTTTTTTTCTCTCCTAAATGTCTTCAGAAAAACAAATGCAAGTAACTGGACTTAAATGTTTGACTCAACCTTTCACTTCATTTCTCCAAATAATCCTGCCATAGTTCGTAAGAAAATATATATTGACATTTACCCTCTTACGTTAATTCCAATTACAGAACAAATGTGAATATTATATTCTGTGTTGAAGTGATGAGTTTCAGATTTAATACACTGTATTTTTAAAAGGGAAATGCACTTAAATAAAACTGTTATTACAGAAAGCTAAGATGAGAAATGCGAGAGTTGTTAATACGCTGTAAAACCAGTAGAATATTTAAATGAAACTCCACAACTGAATAATCAATGTAAATATTTTCTTTAAAAGTTGTAAGTTTTCATATCATGTGTTGTAAAGTTTTCATAAATGAGGCTTTAATGTAAACACTGGTAACATGAATTATTAATTGCTACATTGCTTATTGTGTTTTTATGCTGTTTTATACTTTTTTATGAGTTATGATAGCAGCAATTAAGTTGTTTGTATTTTGCTTATCTAAAATAAATGCTTTTATCTTGCTATAGAATAAACACATTTCAGTAAAACTGATGAGCTGTAAGTCTTTGATAGAGAAACCAGAAATGTTTCCTTCTGCAAATGCTTTCTTGGGCGTTTTTGAAACTCCTTTGGATTTTTGTCAAACACACAGAGTGAGCACTTGGCTCCTGTACCCTCCAAGAGGCTCTGCTGAAGAGTCCTGGGCAACTTCTCTGCGGTGTCTGTGACTCCAGAGAGAGAAAGCTGGTGGTGGAGTCACAGAACAGTCATGGTGGGCTGAGTTGATGATCTGCAGGACAGGGTAGTGAACTTGTCTCTTAGCAGTACTGCTCCGAAAATCAGCACAAATTGTGGTTTTCTTTGTATCTGAGAGTTTCAGATGTAAACGCAGCTACTGCTGTGGGGTTCGCTCTGTAAGCCTCCAGCTCTTGGCTTGGGCTGATCCTGAGCTGTCTGACTTTTATTCTCTCATAAAGTAGAATGTGGTGGAGTGGGGAGGATGGAGAGGGCTGGCCTTTCATATGAAGGGTTTAGAAACATTAACATCCAGTGTGTTGTCAGGTTATTAGTGCTGTTCATATATTTTTGCTCTGAACAGAAAGTAGAGAGCCTTTATTTTCTTCTCTCCCTTTTCTGCCTGCAATATCTGTGCTGCGAGTGCAGTCTGACCACTATCCCCAGTTGTCTGGCATGATTAATTACAGCATCTGTCCTGTCAGAAGCTATAATGAAGAGGTCTTGATAAAAATTGCAAATTACCACTGGCAACAATCTTAAACTGCTTATGATAAAATGAAAATTAAAAACAGCAAGTGTCAAGCCTGAGCAGAATCCTAATCCTGTTTGAGGCATGGCTAGCATGCTCAGACCACAACCCAAAAATAATGGAATAGAGATCCCCAAAAAGTTGCAGCCAGACTTGAGGGAAGAGGTACTCATGTGAGTTTATTCATAATGAATTCAGCTTTCAATATTTCATCATCCTCAGGTACTCTGTTTATTATGTACAAATATTGAACAGCAAGAGATTCTAATTATAAATTTATAGATTTCTTGGAGCAGAAAAAATCATGTATAAATTGAAGCTTTTCATGATAGGTGTTAGTTGACAGCTACCCATGCTCCTAATAGCCTTAGCATGATATCTAATAATGCCTGGGATGGAGGGTGTTTATTCCAAGTGCAAGGAAGCCTGTCTGCATTAGAAATGGCACGACAGAGGCTGGTTGGGAGAGATTTTTTGTGTGTCAGTTTTAACCAATGTTACATAACAAAGGGAACCATTTTATAGTCGGTTTTGAAACCTTTAGACAAATGTCTTCAGAAATAATTGCTAAACTGCATGTGACAGTAATTGTGTATTAGTTCTATAATTGTCATTTTGAAGACCTATGAAGTATCGTTGGAAAAATGTCACTAGTGATAAGAGTTAATTACAACTGAAGTCTGTTTTCAACTATTTGCAGCGAGAAGCAGGTGTTATTACACTCATTAAATGGTTTCATAAATCCTGGGTTTTATCACATTTGATTAAGAGCTGCTGAACTACTGATGTTCAATTCCAGGAAAAATAGTTTTAATTACTGAAGCTAAAAGAACAAAAAAAAAAAATGAAAATTAATCATCAAGCAGGACTGTACATTTTAAATATCAAAATTTGAATCTCGAAAAACTGGAGCATCCCCCTGCTTGCCACAAAATTATATTTTGCATTACCCACAATAGCATATTGCAGAACATCTTGTGTTTCAAACTGTGCAAGTTTGTGTTCATGTTCCCTAAGTCTGAGTGAATAACTGTGCTATCATAGGTCATAAATAAAACTGTTAGTTTAAATCGCTTGATACGCAATTTATACAAGAAAAATGCAATAATCTGCATGGTTTCAGTGTCGTGCATGGTTTTTAAGAATGTTTTCCTTCATAGCATTTAGAAGCACTTAACTGTTCCCTTCTTTTCCCAAGGTTTCAGATGCTTTATCACCCCGGTTAACCACATTCTACTTTCACATTAACCCAGGTTGACACATGATGAAAGAACATAAGGAGGTTTAATTTTTAGCTGACACAGGGTCATTAGTTTCTAACTTGGAGAACAAAGCCTTTAAATACCTCTGTGCAACATAATCTCAATTTTATATTATCACCTGACTATTGTGGTTTGCAGGACAGATGGATTAAATATCTCAAGTTTAACCACAAGTCTTGCAGTGACTCTTTTCAATGGGGATTCCTATTTGAATGGCTCCTTTTCCATTTCTCACTTCGTGGAGTATTTTGCAGCACTGGACTGCATTCTAACCTTTCCCTCCCCCCTTTGTTTGGCTTTTGTTTTGCAACAGCTGTTATTATCGTTTTTGGTCAGCTGTGATTGCTGGAGGCAAAATAGGACCAGATGGTGTTTTGCTATGCATGAATGGCGAGTTAGAGGAGTTTAGATTGAATAGGCCAAGTTTGAATGGTGTCTATGCACCACCTGCCCTCTTCAGCAGCAGCACACACATCATAGGAGCATGATCTGTCTCAGACCTACTAGAATTGGATGGGAATGGAGAGCGCCTCGTTGGATTTTCTCCATATTTATTGATCTTCCATGCACTAACAGCATAATGCAGTACACAGTCAATTTGAGTTAATTGGATATGACACAGCATGTACATGTAATCTATCACCAGAGTCTCCTGGTACACTTTAGGTTTTGCTGCCACAAGAACATGCAGTATTAGCCTGCATTAATAGGCTAAGTGGATGGAAGTAAACCAGGATCATTGTAGGGTTTGATTTAACAAAATATACTGTAGTTGTACAATTGTACCCTGGAAACTGCCAGAAATGCAGTTAACTATGAACATTTCTGGTTTGATAGACCGGGGCTGAGTGTTTTGTCGCAGAAAAAAATATATGTCATTCCCTTGCATGTCTGTGAGATTTGCCAGTGAAATTTAAACGAATGTAGGGAGCAGCATCTATAGGGATGGGCCAGTGCCATTCAGAAGAATACCAAAGGGCTGCTTTGGTAACCTAAAGCTGGTCAGAGAGGTGGAATTTAAATGTTACGTAAATGTAAGAACTGTTGTATGCTCTGTTAAGGCTGACTGAAAGACACAGAACGTGAAAGACTTGTGCCTGGACGTTACAGAAAAACATATGTATGAATAATGAAAAAATCTATAACAGTAATATATAATACATAAATTGCTTGCATTGTTACAGCAATTGGATGTTTCAAAGCCTACTTAATATGTGGCTGAGGGTTGTGATCGTGCTCTAAGTTGGCAGGAGCTGCTCACTCGGCGTCTTTGTCTGTGGTGTCAGGTAGCCAAGTGAGCTACTTTATTATGAAAATTGCATCCAACTGAAAAAATGCTAAATATTTTCAAGTGCCTGTGGGAAAAGCTAGGTTTGTATTAAAGGATTTGGTTCTTAAAGTCACCAAGAAGTTAATGCTTCTCAGGTGCATCGGAGGGAGAGAATTTTCGATTATAATACTAAAATCTTTGAGAAGTGAATGTATTGCTTTGAACAAGCTGCTCTGACACTTCAATAGGCTACATTGGAGATTTAGAATGCATTCTGTTTACCTCAGTTAAAAACCAGAAGTGGTGTTTTAAACAGTGGGTTTTCTCCAAGTTTTTGGAGCATTCACATCTTCAGCCCCTAAACAAACCAAAGTAGTGGAGAGTTTTCTTACAAGATTTGAAATTAAATTTATTTTAATCCTCTAGGTAAAAAAAGTTGTACAGATAATTGTACTGGAGTTATATGGGCACTTCTTCCAGGTATCATTTATTCTCTTTTCTCTCCAGGAATATCTTTATGATGCAGTTACCTTTGGTGTGTTATTTTCTCCAAACTGGAATTGCTACATCATTGTAACTCTGCTGCTCTAATTGTAACAGAGAGGCTTTGATCCAGCAAATCACTTAAAATGAGCTGATAATTCATGTATAAAAGTAGTTATTTCATTGAAGTGACTACTCCTATGCCCTGCTGTGCAGTTGCTCAAGTGCTTTATGGATCAGGGGTCTAATTGCAAAATGTATTTGTTTCCCAAACAGATCCAAGTATTGATAACAATAATCAGAATCTAAAAGCAATCTTTTTTTGCATTTTCTTTCATTAAATTTTATTCTAAACAAGTCATGGGTCTCATTTTCAAGTACAGGTATCTATCCTTAGTGCTGGTTCAATGACTGTGAATCATCATAAATGTGTGAAGAATTAACCACCTGACGGCGAATTGCATCCACAGTCATTTAGAAGGGATCCTACTGTGCACAGGTCTGAAAAGTTCTACCTGGATCAGCAGTCACAGCCCTTGACCGAGCAGGTGCCTTAACCAAATATTTGTATTTACAAAACAGAGAAGTCAATGCAGGCAAACAAAGTGCCAGGGTACCTGCTGGCAATATTTGTGAAACATGAAGGGTTTCATTTCTGCAGGCTGGTTTGTTTCAGTGCTGTAGCCCACACTGTGCTGATAACAAACATATACACTGCAGTAGCATAAAGCACAGAAATGATAAATCCCTTGTGTTATGGTTTTCTTGCTGTTGGTTAAAAGTGCTTAATTTTGGAATTGGTTCTGGTGTTCTGGGAATCATAAGAATTGACCACTATATTTAAAAAATAGTAGGTAGGTCTACCATTTCTTACTTTCCTCTTCCTAATTTTGGAAGTGAAGAATATTTAGTGCCTGGCAATCAGAGCTCACTTTGGAAAATTCTGCTGTATGGACTGTTGATCAGGGGATTCTCACTGCTGCCCTGATGTGTGTGTGTGTGTGTGTGTGTGTGTATACACATTTATAAATATATATAAATAAATAAAATCTCACACCCTGCTCCTATCTGCTCACCACCTGTGGAAAGCCTGTCCTAAAGAACTTCTCCCCTTTCAGCTCCCCTTCATGTTCCTCTTGCTCCTGTGGGTCACAAGGAAATTAATAGGTTGTGCACATACACAATACATATTTGTTTTAATAAAGAGATGTCCGGATGGGTGCACTTAATTGTATGTGGCAAATGTCTGAAATATACATAAGTCCAGGCGTGCATTTGGGGATTTCTGGGTTAAAATTAGCTGCTTTGCAGCACAGACTGCCAAAGGATTTGGTTACTGCTTAGCATGCCTTGGCACTGACAGAATATAGATGAAGCTAGTGATAATTATCATCCTTGTGTAAACAGACTTTCTCCCTTATAGAATGGTGGCAGATAAATCTATAAGAGTTTTGGTCAATTACAGCAGACAAGTGTATTACAGCAAATCTTGAGCCCAATGTGAAATACATGTAATTCTGAGTGTCAGCTTAGATACTTGTGTTTCTATAAAGGCTGGGCAATCTCTCTTTTTTTCCTTCTTTTTTTTTTTCCTTTAACCCAAGGCAAATGAAGTTATCCTTCACTTCAGAAAAGGACCAGAACTTGCTAGCAGGCTTGAGCAAATTAAACATCCTTGAACAAAAATTGTAATAAAAATGGTGATATTTTCACATTCATTTCTGTTGATGTTTCCTGAAGCTGTACTTGGCTTGAAAACGAAGGTACAGTTGGCTCTGGTTATTTCTTTTCAAAGCTGCTGATCAGAAAAAAGAAAAAAAAAAAAAAAAAAAAAAAAAGAACTGATGCACAATTCTCAATCCCGGTGCTCTCAGCTGCTTCCACTGGGAATGGGTGGTGGTCCCAGTGACAGTGGGATGTGGGTGCAGCATGGGCTCCATTTGATCTCATTTCATGTCACTTTGGTGTTAATATGTAACTGATGCCTTCAAAGGGAGCAGATCAGCCCATCGTGGGCCACTGCCTCTCCTTGTCCCCATGGCCATCGGGGGGGAGCTGCAGCCTCTGCTGGGGCAGGAGATCTCCCCGTGCCAGCAATGCCACTGAGCACTGCACCTATGGGAAATACAAACCAGCTTTGCAGTGTAGTCAGAGCTAATAAGAGCCCGTGGTGCCAATAGAAACAATCCCAATGATTTCAGGATACTTCGGACCAGGGCTTAGCTGAAAATGGACAGAGAAATGCAGCCATTATGAGCATGCTTGTAATTTTTCCCTATGATGTGGGAATACTTCTTGGAGAAAGAGAATTTGAGAGAGAGGGAGGAACAGCAATTTTCCTTCTGAATTGAGAAAATGAAAACTGTTGGGTGTGTGTTGCTATCACAGCAGAGTGTTTTAACCCAGACTCAATGTTTCAGCATGTAAACAACTTCCACTGAAATCTGCAAAGTGCCTGTGCAGAGCATCTGGGAAAATATTTGCGATTTAAATGCATTAAGCAAAATGATAATGTTATTTGACTTTGGTTAATCAATAACAGAGGAGAAATATAATGCTTTATTAACCTTCTGCCATACAATACAAAGTCAATGAAAGGAAAAAATATTCCTTCTTTTTTAAAAATTTGCATAAATTATAGTGGGGGTTTCATTTTAGGGAGTGTGGGGTTTTTTTCCTATCGTTATCTGTATATTTTATCTGCAGTTTGTTGCTTTGGAACAATGTATTTGTCCGCTGTAGACAAAATATGCACTTTGTTCAATTCCTTACTTGAGGTCAAATTCTCTTGAGGAGAACAAGTGTGGGTTGTGTAGCTGTCAAAAGAGGGTTTAGTGCTTGACCCTAAGAAGCATTCAAAGCTCAGATCTTTCTTTTTTTATTGCTTTTCATTTTCATTGTTTGTACTTTACACTTGAGAAGGGGCCTCTGCACAGGGGAAAGCCCCTGCTTTCGTATTCACAACTAGCAGCCTTCTACTGAAACACCTCAAAAGCTTTTCACAGCAAGAATTTGGAAACCACTGCTCTGTGTCAACTGCTGGTGCATAATCCCACTGCCATGGAGGGGCTGGGGCAGGATGTGCAGCTGCACGTGCCACATGGAGCCCAGGGAGGGAGGGAGGGATGGAGGTGCTGCAGAAATGTTCTGGCAATAAACAAAAGTACTGGAGGTCTGTAAGCTTGGATGCAAAAAAACAGCAGTGTGAATCCAAAAGGTAAGTTGCTGAATGAATGCAGTTTAGAAGGAGGTACAGACAATAGCTGTTTGCTCACTGAAGAGTTGATGATACACTTTTTTTATATCTGTGCTCCGACAGAAGTTGTCTTACATTCTCTACAGATGGTGTTTATATAGTGTGCACAAGCTCAGAGTCAGAAATAGCCATAAAAAAGGCCGGAGATTTTATGTAATTATTCACAATTACTATTGTGTAATTGGAAAGTGTAAGTTTTGCATTACATTTTATTTTATAGAACTACAGTGTAATTATACTTGTAAAAGCTATTGCCAGTATGAGGTGCCTTATTTGTAAAAAATGCAAAATGCTTGTAATGTTCCTAACTGAACAGGAGTTGTGGTTAACATACAGAAGTGGTAAAGGTGATTTCAAATCCTTTCCATCCACGTTGGCAAGACTGTTGGCCTTATCTTTGTATATCTTGAGTAGTAACTCAGTTCTCCAGGGCCATTCCAAGGGAGCCAGGAGCACAGGAGGACCAAATAAACAGATGGACTGAGATACCAGAAACCTGAGCAGTGGAGGAAGGTCACCTCTTTGGAAAGTTACACAATCCTTGTGGGAGCCTGGCTCCCTAGCAGGGTGATTTCAGGTGGGAAGTGGGCACTGCACAAGCTCTGCCCTCTGCTGCTAGAGGCATGAAACAATTCAAGGAAAGGAGGTGACAAGATAATTGGCCATCCATGTAAATTGAGAAAAACTACATATACTGTGTATTCTGGGATAATTTGCACCCTTAAGAAACCCTAACAAGGAGCAGTTGCTGTCCTACTCAGAACAGAGTCTCCAAATAGGCTTTCACATGGGGAAGCATGGTTTTAATTGCACAGATCTCCAGTCAATATCTGGGAGCCAAGGAAATGCCAGGGTACATGAGCACTCTGTATCAGCATCATCTGGTTCAGCAAACAAGCATTTCACAGAGAGCACCGGAAAATAAAACTTGAATAAGTCAAAAAAGCCTTACAATGAAGAAATAAAATAGCTTTCAGGTTATTTGAGAGTATCAGAAAAAAAAAAAAAACCAGAACAAAACAAAATAAACCCACAAAAAACCAAAACCACAAAAAACCCAGAAAACCCCAAAGACATCACTCTCAAAATTATGAACTGTATGAGCTTTCATGTGTAGCAAAAATTCCTCCAGAACTGTATTTGTTGCTCATAATAGGCACCTGGGAACAACATGACAGGTTTGCAGAGCCCCTGCAGGGCACGGTACACGTACAGCACTGTCCAAGCCTTGTTCTTGAGGGCAAATGTTGTTGCCACTGGTGCAGGACTCATTTCCAAGCAGACTCGAGGCCATGGCATTGGTGTCTGATGCTTGGTCCCAACAGCCAGCCAGTCCCAGCCAGGCAACAGCAATGGGAAAGTGGCTTTCAGGATCATCACAGCAAATCCCTGAGACAGGAGGGAACCTTCCCTGTGAGGTGGGGCTCTGTGGGCTCCTGCAGGCCCTGCTGTGGGTCAAGGGCACCTTGCTGCCTTCACTGGGCATGAGGAAATGGGAATTATGGATCTCCCATCCCTGGGAGTGTTTCAAGGCCAGGTTGGATGGGGCTTTGACCAGCATGGTCTTGTGGAAGATGTCCCTGCCCATGGCAGGAGGATTGGAATTAGAGGAGGTGATTTTAAGGTCCCTTCCAACCCATGCCATTCTATGATTCTTATGATGCTTTTGCCTTCAAACACTTACACTAGAGGATCTAGAGCTACAGCCAATACTAATTTATGGAAAGAATTATTTTTATGCACATACAAAGATATCCTATCTGTCCACTGTAATATTAAAAGCCTGGGGAGAAGGAAAGTGAAGGAGACATGATTTCCAGCCCATAATCCTGCATATTTGATTGTTTGATGTTATTCTTTTTCTGACACGAAGCTGTTTAAATTGCAGCATCTTGGGGTCAAGAATAGAGATATAAAATCCCTACTGTTCTTGGGATGGTAGATATTGTAACATGGCACTGAACAGGGGCTCCCTGCCATCCTCCCTGGTGGTGTAGTTTGGTGGGTGAGAAGTGCAGCATTACTACCATGGTCATTCAGCTGACTGATTCTGTGATGGATGTTGGGATTGGGATTGGGATTGGGATTGGGATTGGGATTGGGATTGGGATTGGCAAGAGCCCCTGTGGGCTGTCCTGATTGTATTTCAGCCCTTACTGTGCACTGCCAAAGCACATCTTCAGGCCTGCTGACATTCAGACTGCATATGTTTAGATAAATGCATATGTTTAGACTGCATATGTTTAGATATGTAAAAATCGGCTTCAATTTCATACATTTTAACTACAGAAAAATTATAAGCACCATTAGAAGCCCAGGTCAAATCAAACCATTCTAAATCTCCCACAGGTATGAATGGCCCCTGTCAACACTAATGATACCTGTGACCTGCCAAGAGGCCATTTCTGGTTACCAGTATTCTTACACCTTTCCTTCTCCTTGGATTCCATGGCTCTTAAGCTCATGCCTAAAATTAAGCTCCTTATGAGGTATGTTGCTGGGTATGAAACATAATTCAGATTTAAGAACAGTAGAAAAGCCTGTAACTGCTCATAATCCATCTCTTCTTTCTCCAGACCTTGAAAATAGAAATAGTGAGAATTCTCAAAGGATTGGTGTTTTAATTTTATTTTGTGTTTTGGTTCTGTTAAAGGATTTCACTCTATGAAAGTGGAGTGAGAAGAAAAGTTTGTTACACAGATTTTTGTTAAAATTGAAGCAGCAGAATTAATAGGTGACTTTATGAAAAGCTGAAGCAGGTCACTATTATTCTTGGTGAATAATTAACATCTGTGTTGTTTAATTTTGATAACTGCACCTGTTTCTTTAAAACATCTTCCTGGGTTTCCTGGGTGGAAAAGCAGAGGGTGAGAGGTTGATCATCTGCAGCTCAAGACAAACATTGCTGTGACTGAGATTTGCTGGTCAGGTGCTGTAAGAAACTGAGTTTTTGGAACAGAGTAGAGAGATGATCCCTTTGTGAATTTAAGAGCACTTGAATAAAGAGTAATTAACCCCTTACAGTATCATATATAGCATTTCCATCCCATACTTTCAGTTTAGTGCCACTGGGATATTAGCCATCACCTCTTGAAATCCATTGTAAAGCTCACGGTGGCTTTGGAGCTACTGGACCAAATCTTGACAGCAGCTTCAGTGCTTTTATAATGTAAAAGAACTATTATAACTCAGAGCTGTGCTCATATTCCTGCTGGCACCAAGGTGAAGGCTGTTTGACTCAGAGCCCAGCACAGTCCTGTTCACGTTTGAAGCCCTGTATGAATGATTGTGAGCAGTACTGAGGTTGGGGAAAATCTGGGGATTTAGTTGGTGTTGAAGAGTTGATTGTCTTTCTCCTTATAGAGAGAATGCAGTGTCTTGCTTTCCACACTTAGACATTTAAGCAGCTAGTAATTAAAAAAAGGTGCTGCCTCCACTGTCGCAGTATTTGGTGACAAAGCAACATCAATGTTGCTAGTTTTTCCATCTTTGCAGAGAGGTGGGATTAGATTTTCTACCCTACCCCTTTCCTACTTTTGGTACATATACAACTTTTTTAAGCAATACAGATTTGATTTTACAAAAAGCCAACCCAGCAGCATAAACCAAAACCAACTGTGTTCATTGAAGCGTTTTGTACATCATAGCTGCTGCTTACCATTGTTATTCATCTGGCGTTTACAGAGAAAGCCTGTCTTGATATTTTGAAGGCACTTTTAATGAGTACACATCATGAATTTTCCAACTGCTTTTAGATTGAAAATGATTTCCTTTCTATTTGTCAGAGAATCATGTTATTTTACATTTTAAAAGGTTCTTGCACACCTCCCCAGCACCTGGATTGTAAGTGATTATTGGCTATTGTAGTTTGAAAATGAAAGTTGGTAGAATTTACTTCAAGCCTGTTCAACTAAATAAAAAAGTTAAGTTCTGCTTAAAAAAAAAAGGAATAAAGCTGCCACATAGCTACTGTACTCTGAGCTAAATACCTGTTTTGATACATTAATGCAAAAGGTTAAATCCTGCACTCCTCTGCACAGCACCTGTACCAGCCCTTCCATCACTCTAGCAGAATTTTCAACCTGTCAGACTCCTCCTGACAGGATGCCAGAAGTTGATGAGGGTTCAAAGCATGGAGTGGTCAAAATCATCAAGGAAAATCTGTTCAGGTTTCTTCAACACAAAGACACCATTTCTGGTCTGGGAAGCCCCCTGATAAAATTGGTTGGAGACTGGAAGGTAGACTGGGAAAATAGCACTTTGTGTGTGTGCTGTGCTCATCTTCATCCCAGAGCAGCTCATGGAGACCTGGCTGGGTAAACCTTTGCAACCCCTATTTTTAAGTGTTACATTAAAAGGACTAATTTTAAAACCACTGCAAAGGTTACTCTGGCTTTGGAAGGTTTCAGAATGGGGAAGGCAAAGCTTAGTTTCATGAACAAATTCTGTAGGCAAAATCCATGACAATGGTAAGCCAAGTAAGTGGGAAAATTTACTATATCAAGTTGGTCTTTTCCAAGCACTAAGCCTAACTACCAAGCATTGACCAGTAACTACTAATGTTCTTTCTTTATCATACTGTAGGTACATTAGTATTTCCTTATTTTATTGTTCAAACACCACAAAAGATGAGTACACTGAGCACTGACCTAACCCTGCTCTGCCAAACTGGCCAAGTAACTCAGTTTCAATGGAACAGATGGAGACTCCTGCCTGTAAGAGCACGGCTGCTGTTTGATCACCACTGATCGGGTGACTTTACTGACTTCACAGCTTGGTATAAGAAAATAGTGCATATTTTAGTCATAACCTTGTAAAACTTCACTTTGCATTTGAAAATATTTGCAGTGAAGGGGAATAATGAACTATCTCTACTCACATTAAAGAGATAATTGAAAAGATGAATATTAAGAAGCCCAGTCTAAGGAGTTACTGATTGATTTGCTGCAAGTTACTGTGAATTAGGTCTGCAAGGAAGAAAACAGGATTACAATTTAAAGATTGTAATTCAATGGCTTAGAATTTGTACCACTTCCCATTCTCATTACATTTGCAGGAATTAAGCACTTCTGTCACACAATTTAGCATTAACTAGGATAGAAGAGGTTTGTCGTTTCTGTTGTTATTTTGACGATCATACAGTCAAAGGCAGAGAGCAGCCAGAACTATCGTTATTTTTAATGTTGGTTGGTGACATGCAGTGCTGTCTGGGCAAACATGGCATGGAGTGGAAAGGACCATACCCATGGATGGTCTGAAATGAAAATCTTGCTGTCCTGGTTTAGCCAACTGAAGCCATAACTGTGCTGGTGAGCAGCTGCTTCCCACCACGGCCCCTGCAGGGTGAACATCCTCCCAGCCTTGCAGGGGTGACAGAGTTAAAGGCTGCTGGTTCTCTGTGGTGTGGTTACCCACACTTGGAGCACTTTTCAAGTGTTCCCACTCCGAATCCAGTGGGTCAGGATTGTGGTCACACTATTAATAGTGGCCTTTGAGCAGATTCCTTGAAATGGGAGGCTCGGCAGGCTCCTGGCAGTTCTCCGGGCTTAAGCAATTTAATGCTGATGCCTGATGCCTGGGATTTAGCATACAGTCTGCTCAGTGTTCATGTTTAAGGACAAATTTGCAGACAGGGAGCAGAAAAATGACTTGATTTTTAGCTAGCTATCACATATGGCTGTTCAGTTTTTGTGTGAGATCTTTGCAGGGAGATCTAAGACTTGTTTTCCAAAACTCACCAGCAGAGAATATGATGGCAGTTCCTATGCAGAAACAAACAAAGCTCTATTTATGCAGGAAAGCTGTTTGTTTGTTAATGATCTTATGTAGGTAATAGCTAGCAGCAGTGATGGTAATTCATTGCTTGGAACACATTTACCCAAAATACTTGTATTTATTTTTAGGGAAGATGACATATACTGACTTGTTCAATACAGATATAAAGAAATATCTGTTGTGTTTTACAGAACAACTGCCTTTATTCTCTCTTTTCCCTTGTCCCTTGAGCTTTAGAGTATGACTATTTAATTAAAAAGATTGAATGAGAGACCAAGTTTAATTTTTTCTAAACAATAAACTCCGACATATTCAACAATGTCTCATGCCTTCCTGGCATTTTGACGTACGCCTGCAGCAGAGTCTATTGAATTTGGTATGTGACTAAAATCTAACAAAGAACACTGTCTACTGAACTTTAAATCTGCTTGGTTAAATCATTCAGTGTGCTGTACAAGTTGTACAGCTGAAACTGAAAATAAGCAGAGCCCTCACAAAACTCAGCCAAGAAGCAGCTTAGCTAAAATTCTCAAGATATGACTTAGGAGCTTTGGGATAATTTTTACAGTGAAAAACCCACGGAAATGGTTCCTTTATATGAATTAATCTTATTTTTTCTCCTTTTACTTATTAATACTCCATTACTACTTAAATTAAAACTCTGAGAAATGTGTTTGGTTGGATCCTTTCAACCAATTGCCACAATGCTTGTTATTTGGGTAAATATATTACTGCAGTGAGAACCCTGCCTGACTGGGCTGCAGAATTGGCTCAGCATTGACATCCATACAGTTAGACAATAAATCCTTCTTTTGCAGGATGACAAAAAAAAAAAAAAAGCCCTGTACTGGAAAAATAGAAGAGCTCTTTTGCATCTCCAGTACATCTGTTTGTCAGACAGTACTCTGCAGGGGAGACACTTCCATCTATTGGCACATTGTAAATAATAAATAAAAATAACAATAAGGCAGTACATTATCACATTTAAATAACAAATAAGCAAAATAGGAGGAAACACCCACTGACCTTTGAAAGATCTACAGAGACTACATTTCATACTAGATAGGTCCTAGAGGAATGGGAAAGAGGAAAAGACAGTACTCTTAGAAATCTGGTGAAATGCTGTTTGTTATAAATCCTGGTCTAAGGATTCAGCTTTCGTCAAACTCTGTTGAAAGCAATGATTGGAAATAAAAAGTGAGGATATTTATGAGCTGTTTAATACAATAATCTGGAGCCATGTTATACTTAAATGACCTATTCCACATGGAGATTGTGCCCTGAATTATATCAGGGCAGTTATAATGAAAATAGCAGGTGTCCTATTGCTTTTTGGTCAATTACCATAGTTAATGAATGAAGCAAAATTTTTATTACAATTTAATTACCCAAGATTGTTCAGCTCACTTGCAGCATCTGTTTTTTGCAAGGGCCTGCATGTTGAACTCAATTTTTTTTTTTTAAATAGGTCATCTAGAGCACAAAGAGCTTGATCCAGCACTGTGCACATGAGCTTCTCTACCCAGAAGGAAGGTAGAGGAGCCCCAGCTCCAGGGACTGCATCCTCTTGCATTTCAGAGTGGAACTATTGCATCCACTTCTGTGCTGCTCTTCCCACCTTCTCACTTTTTGCTGGGGCTGGGTCTCAGCACTGTATTTCTCAGCACCCATGACCATGAGCAGCAGCAGCAGAACAGTGGGTTTATACAAGTACAGTCTCTGTTTTCAGGCTCTGACTTCTGGATATGTGTGCAGTCAGTTGCCTTAACTGTTGAGGAAAGAATTCCTCTTAGGTGCTGTGCTTGGCTGCCTGTCCTGCTGCTCTTTCTGATGCTGCTCCCCAGCCAAAATGCCCAAGTGGTGCTGATAGCCTGGACACTCCCAGCCTGGTGGGCTCTAGCCCAAACAGAAGGGACTCAGCTCTTACCAAAGGGATGTCTGGATGCCACAAGAGCACTGCACTGCACTCTGAAGCATTGGCATATTCATTGCAAAATGTCCTTATGGCTCACTGGGCAGGAAGTACCTGTAGTACTGAGATGCACTCCTGGTAGCAGAAGACATCAACTCAACAAATGAATTATTGAGTAAAACGCTATGGTCAGGCTAAGTAATCACAGTGATCCCTTCTGCCCCTAAAATCTATTATCTTAATTCTCATTTACCCTAAGGCCATTTTACACCCCTCTAGCAATGTAAATGGACCTTAAGGATTGAATATTTATATCCCCTTTGTGGTATTTTTATGTTGCCAGAGTGATGCCTGAGTAACCTTTGTGTGAATGGGAATGAGGAGCTCTGAGTCCCTTGATTGCCATGCTGGACATTGGCTCAGGGGCTGGGGTTCTGCCTGATTCTGTGGTTTCCCATGTTTGATCAATACATGCAGACTGTTTGGGAGTCCCTGTTTCAGTATTTTATTAACATTGATTCATGTAACTTTGTTTATGCCTTTTGTGCTGGGGATTGACTGGTTAATGACATAACCAATTAGCCACCTGCCTTTTGCACAGTGCTCAAATCAAGGTGTATATTTTTCCCACATGTGCTGTGAAATCACACCAAGCTGTGGAGATATGAAAAGAAAACAAAGAGTAAATCTAAAATGGTTTGGACTATAATGTTGGAAAGGATTCCTACCAACTCTGAACATCACATGGCTGTGGAGTGTGGGTGAATCTCTGCTGGTGAGAATCTGAATGGCACCAGGAGCTGAGTTTGAAAGTAGAACTACTTGACCTATGGTTGCCTATTAGTGTTATTGTGGTTATGCCTCCAAAACTGGGGTTTCTGCATTAAAACCTGCAGTAGGATGGCCCTGGCATGCAACGTACATGCACATTCTAGTAGCAGCATTATCTTTCTTGTGGTCTAAATGTAATCCAATAACAAACAAAAATTCCTGGTGGGTGCTTGGATTAAATGAACATCTGCTCACTAATCTGTTTTTAAACTCCATATTGTCCCTTTCTTGTGAGCTTTTCACTTGGATGAAAAGATAGTAATAAATAAATAAATAAATATATGATCAAAAACCAAAAGAGAAATTCTCATGCTCCAGATTCCTGCTGGATAAACACTGGCATTCAACACTTCCTGGAGTACAGCACTGCTCCCTGCACAGCTTCTCACTCTGCTAACAGTGGCCCAAATGCCTCCTATGGTGAGGACTTTTTTTGTTTCTCTGGGCGTTGGATGCAGCAATACAAGCCATGACACATGGCAGGAGCAAAGCAGACACCCAAGGACAAATCCCTCTGTTGCATAATTCCCCAGCTGAGAAATGTGCCAGGGAATGCAGAATTATGCCCAAGACTTTTCCAGCTTTCATTCTCATTGTCTTCATGGCCCAGTACAAAACTGTGACAGCTGGAAATGCAGGAAAAAACAGTTTTATTGCTTTCCAGAGGAGTCAAATGGCCTTCAGCAATTATTGTAAGAAGTGAGAAGTGCTCCTTTTTAATGGATCTGTTGCAAATCTGTGGGCTTGGGCTGTATATCTACCATGATGGTTTTTGTAGTCCCAAAGTACTGCTGAGCACTGGTAAATGCCTCCAAGATCTTCCCTCTTGCAAATGCAGAAGTGCAGCTACTTCTGCAAGCCATTGCTATGCTTTCTCTGGGCAAGGAATAGCAAACTGGGACAAGCTAAGCTTAAAACTGAAAACACACCCCCAAAGTGGACGCTGCTCAAAGTAAACAGCAGGGAGTAACTTTTGCTGCTGTTGGTTTTGGGTTGGGTTTTTTTGTTTTAATTTTTATTTTGAAATACGGGACCTGTTGGCAAGGCTTGTCCCCTCGTTCTCCTGTGGCTCCCACTGCCCAGCCTGTTGGGGGCTCATGGCCACCCCAGTTTGGAGAGAGGTGTGGGGCAGCAGCCAGGGCTGGGCTCAGCAGGCTGGCAGTGTCCTTCAGGGCATGCCCAGCCCTGGTGCACAAGTGCTCTAACAAGGCAGCAGGCTCCTCAGAGCTCAGTGCTGGGGATTACACCATGTCACCTTCTGTCACACTGCGGGAAGCCCTGAGCCACGCCGACACGGGGGAACTCAGGGGACCTCGGTGTGGAATGTTATTACATGCTGCAGTGTGTGAGAAAATCAAAGTTTGCCTCTCCTGGTGTCAGGTACTCTCTCCCCATGCCTGCAGTGGCCCTGCAGCCCAGCTTCCAGCAGGTGGTCAGCAGGGTAGGTGTTTGGAAGAGCTGGGATATTTTCATTAAGCAGTTTCAAATCTCATTAGCAAATTTTCATAAAGTGATAATGCAGTGGCAATATTAGCCTTATTAATCCAATATGAAAGTCACTCTCATGATAGGGAAAAGTGCTAATAAAAGCCTTTCATTTTATACAGTCTAACAGCACGTGCATCAGTGTGCTCTTAATGAAACGTTGCAGAATTTTAATCTCCCAGAATCAGTTCAAAGCTTTGGAATAGAGTGAATTAATACAAATTGAAAGCTTTAAACTTTGTTTTTACCTTCACAACAACTGCTTGTTCTTACTAAAACCAAGAATTTTTGACTTAAAAAACCCCAGAAAACTAAACAAAACCCCAAAAACTTTTCATTTAAGCCTGACAGACAGAAGGGATTTGTGTTGTCGTACAGCACCAGATAAAAGCAGCATCTAGACCTGTGTTTCAGTTGCCAGGACGACAAACCACTGCCACTCACTCAGCCCTGTGGACTGCAAGGGAAATCAAACTGTATACAATGGATCAACTCAGCCACCAGCCTCAGTGCAGATAGCAGGGCTGTGGTGATTTCTGGATGATGCTCCTACTTGGCCAACACCTGATCTGAAGGAAAAAAAAAATAGGGCCACGCCTACTTCTAATTTAATCTTCAGATGCTAAAGCTTTTTGTATGAAGATGAATTAAAAGTTGAATCCAAACATTTTTACATTTTGCAACCCACTGGTTTTCCTCTTGCTCAGTCATTCTGCTCGTGATATGAGATCTGTTTTGTAGACTAAACCATGTAAAGCCCAACTGAAACCAGAAACCCCAGAAACCATGTCTTGCTGAGTGACTGATTGCAGAGGCAGAGGGAATGGGTGCAGGGCAGCACTTGCCCTTCTCCCATCTCACAGCTGGTCCCATCCTGTGGGTCACACAGAGACAGAGCAGTGTGGTCAGCAAACGGGTGAACCCCTCTGCCCCAGTGTCCTTGTCCACCCAGTACAGATGTCAGGCCATAAACTTGGGCTCCAATACAAGCAGACCCTTTGGGGAAGGTATAAAAACTGCACTTAATTCAGGGCTCAGCCTTGTGTCCTCTCCATGTGGGGAGCATCAGCTGGTGCTGAGGCACAGAGCTGGGTCCAGCGTGGGGTCAGTAATTAACTCCAGCAGAGGATACTGCTACAGACAGGACTAGTTTATGCACAACGAATTTAATTAGGTTCTGGTTTCTCTTTACTATTTCATCAATTAGTGTGAGCACATAGTGGTTTGTAAAAGGATCAATAGGGTGGGGTTTTAATTACTTAGAGAACATTATTTACATTATTTATCCCCTGGCCAGTCAGGTGGTTTGTGTTTATAAAAGGGAGCTGAAGCTCAAGGGCTGCTGCTGCAGCAGCTCTGGTGAGGCTGGTTAACCACTCATTGTGTAAGGCATGCTGCTCACGTGAGTAAGTGCTCTGCAGTTTTGTCAAGAGATGTAGATAAATGCTGTCTAGGAGTAATCAGTTTCTTTAGTTTCATTCTGCATAAAGAGTTTCTAACTTTAAAGACTCTTTTCATGAATGGGAAAATATGAAATCAATTCAATTTATGTGAATGAATCCTTCAGCAAGCTCAGGGTTTAGTGTGGGGGCACTGCAGGCAAAATGTAACAAATGCAACAGTATAAAAATGATTAAAGCATGATGAGCAAGGTTATAGAGATAAAAATGAGTGAAAGAAACAAGAAATCTGTGTGATACTAAAGGGTTTGTCTATTTTTCATGTTTACTTCTTCAGTTTTCATAATTTTTTGGTCCATCATCAATCACTGTCAATTTGAAAAAGTGCTATACTTAAGGTCATTTATTCAGGGCTATTGGAGGCTAAAATTATGCAGCTTCAGTCAAATATACATGAATAAAGACTGTTGTTTCTGATTAATGGCATGTGACTTCAGTGTCTTACAGAATCATCTTGCCATCCAAGCTTTACAAAAAGGTTATTATGTAAGGCCTCTCCCATAATATATCTACTTTTTCTCTTAGAACACTGCAGAAGCCATTTTGCTCACATTAAAGTCAGTGCAGATATCCCTTATGCTAGTGGTAACTGCTCTACAAATCTGGAGCTTGCCAGAACAAGTAAGTTTTTGTGGAACTCAAAACTGCATTACTGAGGATGATTACCAAGCTTGTGGTTTTTGGTGCTGTTTCAGAGTTTGCTTTTTATTTTAGCTTTAAGAGAAAGCCTAGTCTTTTATTGGAAAGAAATATCTATAGAAAACACTAATCTTATGCAACGTATTCAAAACCAACACCACATATGGCATTTCAGCATTAATTACTGTTTTTCATGATTCACCATTTCCCTTATCTCCCAGCTCATAATGCAGTCCTTGTGTGTGTGTTGTTCTGAGGGAAGAGAATGGGTGAGTTTAGAAACTTAAGGGAGAGAGGAGGGAAAGGAAGGGAGAGGCACCCATGCCAGGGGCTGCACGAACTTCCCCCCAGTCAGTCTGTGCTCGTTATTCCTCCCAAAGAAATTCTCTCAGCTGCCTCTGAAGCAGAGCAGGGAAGCACAGAGCACAGTGAGCCATATGTGCTGTTACAGCTCTTCTCTCTCCTGCAAGTGGACTCAGATAGCAACCATCACTCAGGCTGGCTCCTCTCTGAGCTGCTTCCTCACTCCAGGACAGATCACCCCTCTTGCAGTAAAGCTTTGTTCTGAGGGAAAAGAGAGGGAGTTTCTCTGCTGTTTTGCCTCCTGTGGCAGGCTCACAGTTTAAGGTTGTGCCAGGAACCTGGATCTCCAGACAAGAGAAGTGGAGAACCCCCCGTTGGGGGGCCTAAAAAAAAGGGGGGGGGGGGGGGTTTTCATGGAACAGAGGGAAGTGTGATGAAGATGGGAGTATCAGAGGAGCTGAGACACTGCTGAGAGCAGTTGCCATGGATCTGAGCATGCAGTAATGCAAATCCCACCCTGGGTCAGCCTTTAAAATCATCTTTTACCTCCCCCATTAGAAAAAATGTGCAGTGAGCAAATATTCCTGCCAAACACCCTTCCCTGGCCCTCCTTTTCTCTGTGTGCCTACATGTATGATTTCAAACCAACTAATTAGATGATCTCAGGTGCTATATGAGCTTGCATTTTCTAGGAGGAAAATTTCTTGGTCTTGTCTTAAGCCTTCAGGAGCAAAGCCCAGCTTTGCTGGGAGAGGGCAGGTTGGGCAGGAAGCTCCCAGGGCTGTTCTCACAAGCCTGGGACTCCACACTGCTGCTTCTGTTTGCTAACTGTGGTGCTGCTCGGTGTGTCTGCACACAGTAATAAAAACTGACTTGGGATAATCCAGTAGAAAGGCCTAACAGCCAAGTGAATCGATATTTATCATATCATGTCAGAACAGAGCTATTGGTCCACACTCTCCCCTTGAAACCTCCTAGTTTTGCTGCTTATTGCTTTTTACTACAGTTTGTAAGACTAGAAACTGTAATTCATATGAATTTCATATTATGAATGAGGGGAATGACAATATTAAGTATAAAAACTAAGATGAGGAAATTTTTAAAAATTATTTCTGTGAGATATTTTTTATATTTCTCAAAAAGATTAAGTTAGAGTTTTGTGTTGCTGTGCAGGTGCACAACACATTACATTTCTATTTTGTTTGTTCCGGTTACTTTAGCTTTGTTTGGAATGTCCTTTGACTTAAATGGAAACACATTTTTCAGGGTAATTGTTGAGACAGACAGGATGCTCCTTGGGAACTGTATTTCCAGCGCCATGAGGTGCCAGTGCTGGTGAATGTGCTCTGAGCTGAATACTGCCCCTTGGGAAGTGACTGATTCCTGGTCCATGACAAACAGCCTTAGGGTGGGATGAGTTTGAAGGACACAGGATCTCCAGGAGGCTCTGTTAGCCAATCTCCTAGTTGCTCTTTTCTTTCTAAATGCTTATTTGATAAAAGCCTTCTTTTGTTTTGCTTCCAGCAATGTTTGAGAAGTTGCTGAGATGTTGTTCTTTACTTTCCCCTCCCAACCAATTGAAGGTTCGAGTATTATCCCTGCATGCTGCAAATTTTGATCATTATCCAAATGGTCAAATAGAGTAGGTTCAGTGGAAACTTCCCTAAAATGAACACTACTTATCTGAAAGAAAAATGCTGTTTTGTTCCATTTCTTTTGTATTTATTGTTCATGGTGCTGTTACTGGAGAGAGCTACATATTTGGGTAGGAGTGTTATGTAGCATTTGATGCTACAGACACAGGAAATGAGCTGATTCAATAATGTCACCTAGTGCTGAGTAAGAAATTGTGATTGCACAGGACCTGAGTGGCTGCAGAACACCCCAGCACAAAGCCTTTTTCTGCTAGGACATAGTAGTTATTCCAGGGGTGGACATGCATTTTGGAGTAGTTACTATATAGTGTACCTCTGATGACTTTGGATGCTATTACTGCTTAAATTTATGTTCAGGTTTCTTGTGAATTTGTCAACAAGATATACATGGAATAAGGATTTGTTAATGTGTGTATGTGTATTAATGCCAGAGAAATATGCATGCACACAAATGCTTATAATGTCTGTTATATGCCTTAATATTAAATTAAAGCATTATTAATAGATAAATTTATTTAATGCAAAGGAAGTAGTGCTCAAAATTTGAAGGTCCTGCTAGGAAGATAAATAACATTATGGCAGATAAGATCAAGAGGAAAAAAAATCACAAGCAAAGGGTAAAAGATTTTGGGAGATCAACAGACAACAACAGTAAGAGTAGTAAGAGGAATGTGCAAAACCTCCTATTTGCATTGTATGGTATGACATTATCCTATTTTATGCTGGTTTTTCTCTGCAAATCAAATGGTATCCAGAATCATGGCATGATATAGTTGAATCAACTCTCATCAGTTTTGTTTAAGGACTCCAACACAGGACATCTGTAATACAGAACTGTACATATTTCTTGTGATTCTGATACTATTAAAGCTACTTAAGTGTCATGACATGTTTATTTACGAGATCATCAAAGCCACTTAATAACTTTCTCTTGGTTCCTTGTTTACATCTGTGTAATACAGAGCCAGATTGTGCAGCCTGCAGCCGCATCGGTGAGCACTTCCTCATGCAAGTTGTGCCACTGACAGAAGGGTTTCACAATCTGGCCCATAATGTTTCAAAATACACCAGGCCAAGATCTTATCACTTACAATCATGTAAATCTGGCTTTAATCCATTTAAGCTCCAAGTTAGGTACCTAGATATAAATCAGTGAAATTTTGTTGGCTTCAGAATTTGTTTCAGCAGAGCTGCTCTGATTTACACTGGGAAGATCAGGCCCATTAGATTTGCAATTTAGAAATGCATTTGCTCCACTGGATGTGTAAATGTTGCGGTAGGCAAAATTAACATTGCCACAAAGAAAGATTATTTTCAGCACTGGCTATTTAAAATATCTCTTTGCACAATATAAACAAAGAGAATTATGTCAGAGTTAGAAGCAAGAAGGTTTAAGAGTCACATATGTCTTAACCTTTACACTGGCTATGAGTACATCAGTTCCTACAAGATGAACTGCATTATAAAGTAAATAGATCTGCTTTAAAGAAAGGTCAGGACACATGTTCTGCTAAAATCTAATTTCAGTCTATTGCCCTATAACCTACTGCTCTCTTGAATACAACAGATATAATAGTAAAGAGCCTGCATTTAATTATCTGTGATATAAAGCCTCCTTATCCTCCTGAGAATATTCACTGGGATAATAGGAGGTATTCTCAAAATTCTGTATTTACCTCTGTATACTGAATGCATTCTGTTTTAACTGTCTTTCTTGTTTTCTGGAAATGTTATTTTAGCACCTCTTATACCCTTAATCCAATTTTATATTACTTTTATGTCCTGAAAGACTAGATTGTTTTACAGACCCAAGCAAACCATCTTGCAGTGCTGGTAGCTAGTGGTAAGTTCCTGTGAGCTCAATAAGAGCAAGCTTTGCTCATCATCCTTATGCACTAGCTGTTTGCAGCTGCCTGTTTTTAAGATGAATTACATTAGGATTCAACAGCTTAATAATAACATTAATTTTGCCTGGGAAAAGCCAGAAGAGCTTTAAAGTGACGCGTACTTGCCACAATCTCAGTGTTAGCCTGGCAGAGAAACACCTACAGATAATATGCAGAGTTAAGTAAAAGGTAATTTAGGTGGGTTTAGTCATATTATAACTGACGTGCCATGGAGTCTTAAATCAACATGTCACTTAGAAAGGAGATAGATGGTAATTTAGCTTTTGTTGGTGATCATTCAAACATTGGCTTGAAATATTTAAACTGCAGGAAACAAAAGAGAAAAACACCTGTCTAGGGTTCAGATCTACATGAGGGCATTTTTGTCCCATGAGTGATGCTGCATATATCACTGCAAACAGGTATGTCCAAACTATGTTCTGAACTGGTACTAACTGGCCTGAGCCCTGAATAAATCAGAGTAATTCCACCAAGTCCAAGAGCAGAGGATCAGACCTGAACTGCCCAGAGCAATCCTTCTCACCTGGGTCCCAGGAAAGACTTCCTGCAGGATGCTTTGAAAGTAGATGACCCCTAACAATTACCATTTTAGCAGGGTTTAGGAGGTTGCTATTTGGATTTTTGCAGATGGCTAAGGATGCACCCTCTGTAGTTTGACCCCATAAGTGATTGAGCTGAGCACATTCATAGCACACACTTCTGCCCTCATTCCTCCATCCAGCACCAGCTCCCATGTCTTAAGATGGTTGTTTAATATGTAGGTGATTAAAAATGTTATATGTTTATAAATACACTTCCCTGTAGTCTTTTCCATGGAAGACAGGGATAGTAATTTAAGGTAATACTCTGTCATCATTGGGAACTCATCCCTCCTGGTGAAATTCAGGATTTTGGCAAAATAGAAGAAAATTATAGAAAAGGAAAGGGGAAAAAAAGAAAAGGGAAGAAAGGAAGCAGGATGGCTTCTAAAGCTGTCTCAGGAAAATGAATAGCCTGAATTCCTACAGCTGCAAGTAGCTTGGGGATTGGCTTGGAAATGCCTATGAAATTGTTGCACAAAAAGATGTGACATTCTCTTTGCTCATGAAATGTCCTACTGTGTTATTGTCTTGTTGGAACATCTGCTTTGGTGGAGTTTATGCCAGAAGCTCCTTGTAAGGAGCACATCACTTTGGGTGTCACTGCACAGTTGGTGTCACACCTGTGAAGGTCCTCCCTGCTGCCAGTCCCCAGAAGCTGAAGCACAGGGAAGGTCTTGCAGGCACCAGATGATTAAATGTTTGCTATAGGCTCTTTGTGGTGATGAGCTTAGTAGCAGTATTTGAATCTTTCAAGGGAAAAAACCAAAACTCTAAACTAACCAAAAGGAAAAAACACCACAAAATGGTACATACTTATGTCAGCTCTTTCAGTCTTGCTGCTTCTCGGAGATATATCTCCAAAAGGCTGGAGAAAAACCACAGCACAAAATGAGTTACTGGGACACAGGCATCTGCATACTTATTTATTTATTCTCCTATGTCTCTTTCAGGGATCCTTGTGGTTCCCACTTTCAGTCTGGGATTACTCTGATCCCTTTGTGGAAGAAAAGGGCTGAGATGACCCACCCAGGGTGGGGGCAGAAGAGGGACTTTGAGCACCCCTGTGGGTGTGTGCTTGTGGTGTTTGGTAAGTTCGTACAAGTGTTGTAATTTGATGCACTTTGGAAGTAGAAAAGATGGGCAGGAATGTGACTGTGCTGGTGAAGCTGCCTTAATCGTACCCAAAGGAGAAGAATAAATTCCACCTAGAAGCAAGAAAAATACCTCTAATTCTCCTTTAGGGAGAAACTCTCTAACTAACTTCCCTGTTCCAGTGCAATGAGACCTAGCAGTCTCTGCAGAGACTTCTGGTTTTACTGTTTCAAATTTTCTTGGAAACCTTAATACTTCCACACAGGAGAGTTCCTCCTGGGGCATTAAAATACAGATCCCTAGGACTTCTCTTCCATTTCTTGCAAAAATAATTGTAATTACCAAGAATGATTAGCAGGTTCAGTGCTTATTAGTCTTTTAAAAAATCTGAAACAAATGTATTTTCTTCCACTGTAACTGATCATTTTAATTTCCCTTCTTTGTCTGTAATAAAAATTGACGTTAAAGGATGCCTGAGGCAGTGTAATGAGAAAATGAAATTAGTTTTTCAGTTCGCTGGTCAACAGCATTTTATACATGATAATAAACAGTTTATTTTACTCTTTTGCTTATGACATAATAAATGATAAAAACATTTTCTTGAAATAGATATTGCCCACTTTGCTAGAGAGAGCCCAAGCTGGTATTTTTTGATGGAGTCACATAACTAGGGAGTGTTTGCCTTCTTGATCTACTTTTCTTTACCTTTTTCTGGGCAGTACACAAAAGTGCATCTCCACACTGAACATGGCCAAATGCTTAAGGCTTTTTCTTTCCTTCTTGAAGATCTTTCTCAGAAGTGCTGGGTCAATTACACTGTGTAACCCAGGAGTAAATCTGTGTCAAGGCATTTCTGAGGAATCTCTCAGAATTTTGTGCAGTATCCTCAAAACCATGCCAAGCCCTGTATTTGAGCCAAGTGATGCTGGGTTTCTTGCAGAGGTTTGAGCCCAGAGGGAGCCTGAGTAGGAGCTGGGCAGTCCCAGAGCAGAAATTGGGCTCCTTTCCTCCCCTCTCTCCTTGGACTGGGGTAGGGTGGGAAATTGGGGTGTTAATGGTTTGCATTAATTCTTGATTGCCAAACTATCAACCGTTTTCTGAGGTCATATTGAAAATGTTTGCAGCTACAGGGGAAGAGAGGCTGAGTTTTTGTTCAGGGTTCAGCACAAGCCTGTGACCATTTGGAGAGCTGTCCCATTTCAGCTGCTTCCCCTGCGTTCTTCTTGTGTGTGAATTGTAAAAGCATTTTCTTCACAGAGGCTCTTTCTGAAGGGAACATATGAGACCCATTGGATTGTTTGGATTGGTTTAGATTGATTATAGTGGCTTCTTCAAAGCAAGAAATCAAAATAGGTGAGTGGTGAGATGAACACATAACACATTGATAAATGTAGTTACATATATGAAATGGGCAAGAGAAAGAGAGAAAAAGCTGAGTTTCTTGCACATGATTCTTACAGTTCTTGACAGCTCAAACTCCCACATGCTTGAATAGTTCAATAGTGGATTAGTGTGATGTCTGCTTGGCGGATCCTGTGGGGCATAGGCTCAGCAAGAGACACATCATTCAGGATTTTGGGGACAGCTTGTAAACTGTCCAACTCTACCAGCAATCCCACTCCAATCAAAGTCAAACTTGAAGATGGAGCAAGAGGAGGATGGGAAAAAGAGATGCTTTCTTATTTATGCTCCCATAATTTATGTTCTAAACTGTGATTAGTCCATTTAGTCCATTAGTCCACAGGATAGTGCCAAAGAAGTATTTATTTGTAAAAGAATATGTACTTCATCGAGCAAGCTAGAGCATGCCTTATTAGCAAGGAAGAAAAGTAGAATGGACATGTAAGCACTGAACTGAAAGCCTGATTATGCATTTATTTTTACTGAAGCCCATGGCAAGACTGCCATTATTTTTAATAAAGCCAGGGGGCTTCCTATTAACATCAAGACCTGATCTTTTTCCTGTGCTAAGGGAAATGAAAATGTCTCTCTATGGTACATGCGCAACTTGTGTGTAAATGGAAAGTGATTGTCCTAAATTGCACCCTTTTGGTGGGGAAAAAAATTCTGGTTTTAGAAAAATATTGAAACCTTAGGAGTTTTAACAACCACACCAGTATTAATAATATTCCAGTTAATGTGTTAATAGCACTGCTTTTATTATGTGTCAAGGCAGTTTGCACTAGAATAATAAAGATTTAGCAACAAAGAACCTGTTTGCATATGTATAGGCATAAACTTTATCCCATTGACATTACTAGAAATCTTCATTAAAGTGAGGGTTGCATTTTTGGTAAGACTCATGTAGGATAAGACATGCTACATCTGTATGATGAGTGAAAATCTTCATCTGTGGGTATAGGTATGTGTCAGAAACAGAGGTGACACTGTAGTCCTCTTGAATCCTGCAAACCAACCCAAGTCCTAATGCAATACATAAAAATGAAGATAAAAATTTAAAATAAAGAATGGCTTGTGTTGGAAGGACTCCTCAAGTGGTCACCTGCTTCAGCTCCCAGGGACTGCCCCACTCTGCCAAGGGTGGAGGTATTTACAGGTGTTTTGTATCTGTCCTTAAAAGCCTCAGCAGGGAGAGCCATTGCATTTTCCACTCCTCCTGGGGCTGCCCAATGCTCCCCACTGTGACCATCACACCATTTCTCTGAGCCAATATCTTCCACAAACTTTTAAAGACCACTGCTGATCTCTGCTCAGTGCTCCCTCCCTCTTCTCACTTTTTTCTGCTGATCAGTGCAAGTTTAATTTTTCTTCTGGAAGTGAGTTGAATTCAAACTCAGCCCGGGTACCTCTTCTTAACATGCTATTATTAGGATAATTAAATAGCAGAAATGGTTAACAAGGAGTATAGTCATCTGTTTGTTCTTTAATATTCTTAAATCACAATGTGTCTGCTGGTACAAATGCAGACTACTTGGATGGATTATTGGTGTATTTCAGTGGCCTCTGCTGACAACTACAAAACTTGTTTGGAAACATTAGTTACAGCTATCTCACAACTTTTAGGAAGCAGCTCACTGGCTCTCCAGGTAGCTGTGTCCCTCTTCATATATGTGAGGAAGTCCAGGAACATGAGAAGAAATGCAGCCCTTGCAGGCAAAGTCCCTTTTCTGCTGACTAAAGGATATTTGAGTGTTCAGTGCAGCCCTGATGGGATGGAGCTGTGCACTGTCAAACTGTAGCCATACTTTTTCAGCTCTAAACTCAGACCTGAAAAGGTGTTTGCTTGTCTTGGCCCCAGTACAGACTTAGAGATGGTGGAGCAAGGCAGGAATATAAAATTTTACATCCAGCTAATGCATTAAGACTGGTTCCTTAACTCCATCAAGCTACAAATGAGTTATGTTTTGTCATTCCAGATATCTTTCCTGAGTGTGATCTAATTTTGGAGGTGAATATTCATTCTTAAATTTCTCAAGATTACAGAGTTATCCAGAAATTACGTCTGACAGACAGAAAACATTTTTGCAAACTTGATCACTGTGGTAGCAATAGCAAACTTGAACCTGAACAGAGCTGTAATTAAAATGGAGTTTTTTCTGTGGATATTCCACTTGGTATTTTTTTCTCCAGTGGTGAAATTTGAGGGAATTGCTGAAGAAAATTTCATGCTTTGTATTCCTAGATTTTATAAGAACTTAAATTCTAAATTCCTGAAGGTTGGGTTTTTTTCTATGAAAGAAACATGGCTCTTTCCTAATTTTCTTGAAAATGAATAAATTGATGTTCTAGCTAAAATAACTTCTGCCTCTTCTTAGCATTTCATATCAAAGTTTCATTTTAGACTTATTATTCCTCAATTTTTTCAATTAATTCAAATATTTTTCATAAGTTTTATGACAAATTGAGTTACAAATTTCCCCTTTTGCCCCTTCATGGGGTGTATGGAAGAGGTCATGGTACCTTCCACATATTTTTGACTTTCAATAATTTTCCAAGAAGGCCAAGGATGAGCAGGCTGACCTCCCTTTTATTTTAAAGCTCAATTAAAGAAAATAGAAATCTGGAAGGAAAAACCAAATTTGTTTTGGAGAGGAAGCAGCCACTTTTTGGCACTGAATATTGCTTCTCCCTTTCCGGCTCAGCCTCCCCTCCTGTGTGGCGTCCATATGGATGAGGTTTATGGGAATATATGCTCTTCTAACATATCAAAATATTTACCTTGTGCATTTCAGTGCAACACCATTAATTTTACTAATCTCCCATTCTCAGTAAGTGCCAGCTGTCTTTGGGTTTCCAAGGCACTCGGATCTGGTAAGTGAGCTCTTGTGTTAGCACCGCGACGGTCAAAGGTCCGTGTCAGGTCAGGACCTCTGCTCTGTGGGAGAGATAAACTGATTTAAAACTACCAGAGGAAACAAGTAAAACGGAAAAATGGAATTTAGAAAGCTTATGAAATGTCAGGAGACGTGTTGCAGTCTTTTGGACAAATGTTGAATGCAGTTAGAAGGAGAAAGGGGGAGATAAAGGATCACCTGTGACTAGAAAAAAATCTGGTGGTAAGGATGAGTAGGACATAATGAGACCTTTTTAGCTCTATCAGCAAAGATGTTTTGATTTTCTTGTTAAAAACTAGAATGGTATAATTAGGAACCATTTTTTTTACCTCTACAGATTCAGCCTGTGAGCTTTATGTAGTACAATAAAAAGTCCAGAGAAATAAACCCATCATATTTAATTTGAGTTCACAGTATAACATTTATTAATATTTGTCCTTTTTTTGGTTAAGTAGATAAATCACACAGCTATTAAATCTGCAAGATATAAATCACATTCAATTAAATGATAGTTAAGGTACTGTGGCAGACCTGATGAAATTGGTGTGTTAGTAAGATTATATACACAACATCCATGGAACAACATCTCTGATATGTGCTGTGAAAATGAAAAAGAAGTTTTTTGGAGTCTCAGCCACTCAAATGTTGCTCCCACATCGTAGATAAACCCCCAAACCTTTGGACAGTCTGGTTTGAGCAAGTCCTGCAAGTCACCCCACCTAAATCCAAAGGCCCTGTGCACCTTGCATTTATTTATATCAGCTGCTGCCCCAGGGGACAGCAGGAGACTTGGGTGGAACACACTGAGGGGAATTGATCCTCCCCTTTCCTCTTCAGAAGGCTGTGCCACTGGGGAGGCTCTCACTGGAGTCAGGGAAAAGGCAACAGCCTTGGAAATTTGGGCTTGATGCATTTCAGAGCAGGACTTAGCCCTGGATGTTTGGGGGTTCAGAGGAATAAGCACTTCATGTCTTCTGTTTTCACAAATATAAAGCACTCACCACAGAAGTTCAAATGTCACTTATTTTAAAATGTTTTAAAATCAAATCCCATGGTTAAGATTCAATGGAAAAATTCATGCTTGAAATAGGATTCTTTTCCAGCTGTCAAATCTGGCATAATATTAAATGTGTCACAGCAGATTTAGTATTATCTTTTCTCAAATGCTTTTCCTAAGGTTTCTTGAAATGAACAAGTGAAGGTATTAGAGAAAGGTGAAATAGTTAAGAAAATACAACTAAATTTGGGATCAATTTAGTTTCAAATCAGATATAAATTTATTGTATACATTGCAGTAATAAATGTCTATCACCATTTCCAATTCTGCATTTTAAGACATCTGTGAGTATCAGGAAGAAGTGTTATAATGCTGTGTAATAAATCATTCTTACAGAGTTTCCATCCACCAAAAAAAAAAGGATCAAAATAAGATCATTCTTTTTCCTTGTCTTTTCCTAAAAATGTTTTGCATATTTGATTAGTAGGAGACTGATTCTGCAAAGTCTATACTAAATAAAATCTGAAGAAAATGTGGATGTTTTGAAATTTGAACTAGACTCAATGAAATCGATAGTTGTTCAATCTTCCATCATTTTCTGAGGTATTTTAAGACGGTGTCATAAACTTGGCAGAATTTGGTTTCGAGTTAACACAAAATATTTTTGTCTTTTACCCTTCTCTAAGTTATTTGCACAGGAATAGAATTGCTGGTGAATACAGGCTGAGCCTTGCATAACTCACCATTTCCAATGCAGATACAAGAGACTCACAGTTGCAGCCGATCCCCAGGTACACCACGCATGGATGGCTTTTGTTTCTGCTCTGCCAGCCTTTCCAGCATATACAAAGTAAAATTGCATTATCTTGGCACTTACTATTTTAATTTCTGCATGGCTAGATTGCTTTTCCCCTCCATTTTTGTTAAGAAGGGCTGGAATGGTGCAGAGTTTTGCTAAGCTTTGCCAGGAGATGTTCCTTACCTATCAAGAAAATTGGGCAGGAGCCCGATCAGACAAGTGTGCACATTTGCCATCTTGCTCTGCTCTTGCAGTGCTGACTCCTTTGTCAGGGATAATAACATCAGGGAGATGACCTTGTGAGGTAAACCACACATTTATTCAGTCTCTAAGCTCTGCTAGCATGTTGGTTGAAGTATGATCTTTGTCAAGCCCAGAGATGTAATTACCCTGAGAGTTAATGCTAATTGGTTTATTGAGTTTAATTGGATATCATTAAAAATACTGTCGTCTTATGAAGGAACTAAGACAATATTCTCCTAAAGGAAGAATGATGATTCTTACTTCATCATTCATATGTTACCTTGATGTTACATCATTATTTCACAACAAATTTTGGATGAACAAGGTCCACCACTGAGGACATTTTATTTTTAGTTCTGCCTACTACTCTTAACCTTTTCCAAAGTTTTGGATGAAGAACTTGATAAAATGTTTGATGATATTGCTAAGGTTAATTACAATTTCAGCTATGGCAAGAGACATGCTATAAATGATTTAAAGAATAATAAAACTATAGAGGTCAAAAGAGCTGACAAAGGAGGTTTCAGTCATCATAATGAATTGGAATAATTAGACTGTTTTAGTGATGATTATCTGAAATTAACATGTAATCTCACTAAAAAGTTTCAACTGCTCTTAGATTGGATTAGTGATAAGCTTTTGGAAAAGGGGTGGTTTATAATTAATCAGGTTATTTTATGTCATTGCTAGGACTGTAACTCAGTATGGTGTGTATTTTTAAGACACAGAAGTTTAGATGGTCCTAGATAAAGACTGAGGTCTAATTTTGGCTTTGGGTGCAGAAAGGACAAAGATGACAACACTTGGGCTCATTTATTTGTAATTAAGACAACAATTAAAAAGGCATGATTCCCTTTTTTTGTGGACACAATTAAAAAAAAAAAATCTTAAAGTAGCAGGGGAATTTTGGCCTTATGGTCAGTTAGTTAGATTATGGCTGGAGAACTGAAGTTTTGGGGAAGCATCCACAAAGTCCAACACTTCTTTGCCTCTTAGAAATAATTCAATCCCCTTCTCTTTCCCCCTGCCCCGCCCCATCCAATTTTTTTCTTCTACTCCACTATTGAAAGGGATTGAGTGATCTGGACTTTCTTCTACTTCTTTCCTTTCAGATGTGATAGGTGTTGACCAGAGTGCTGAACCCCACTGTTCTGCCAGTCAGGAGCACCTGGCTGGGATGGGGAGAACACCCACAGCTCCTCCTGGAGTGTTGGCTGCTTCCCAACATGGCTGATGCTGAGTCGAGTCACCTTCAGCGTTGTGCAGGCAAAATTCTGCAGAACTGGGTCCAAATGGGGTGACATGTAGAAAGTGGGCTGGATTGACCTTCCCATTTATTCAGAGTATATGATGTTGTAGCATATTAAGGATCACAGAGTGTAAAGTCTTTAGAAAACTTAATTTAAGCTTTCTATTTAATATTAAAAATGTGTTTGTATTTCATTCCACTCTAAGGTCTCTTTAGCTGGTTCCCTTCAGTGTCTCTGGCTCATGGTTACTAAGGCAACTCCGTCTTTGGAGACAGGAACACAATAAAAATATTTATGTTATTTACTTTAATTTAAAGACATTTCTGATTCAAAGAATTTTTTATATTAAAGAGAGCTAATGCATTTTCATGATAACATTTATTTTGTAAAACATATAAAATAAGTATATTATAAAATATACATATTATAAATTTACATTATAAATTGTATAAAAATTTTTAAATAATATATATTATAATATAATATATTACAATATATTATAATATAAATTTCACAATTTATGATTCTAATTATAAAAAGATGATAAATTCTGAAGATTTTCTTAAATTTTATTTAAACTAGAATCAACATTAAACAAATTTTCTCCCACATATGTGGGACAAAGAGAGACCATGTGTAAGAAGAAGCCTATATTAAATAGTATTTAACATGAATTTCAAAAGAATTTATATGGGAATGTCTTCATCTCTTGGCCACTTCCCCAGCCACAGATAAACCTCTATGCTAAGAGAAAAGCTGTATAACAGCCTTGATGAGGTGTCTGGGATCAGAGGCAGGCAGAGGCCACCCTGCCCATCCTGCTGCCATGGCTGTTTGCAGGTGAGCCCTGCAGAGCTGCTGCTCCAGTCAGCTGAGTCCTAGCTTGACTCGAGCTAAGTGTGGCTGGCTGGAGGTTTTAAAGACATTCATTGTAAAGCAGCAGTAAGAATTTCACTGTTAAGCTTGTTTTCCTATTTTCTTGCTGGAAGTTGGAAGGATTTGAAACTCATCCAGGGATTTGAAACTTCAGCAGTTTCTGTTCCTCTGAAATAGTTCAACCAGGCAAAGAAAATTTTCAGGCTGCATTACGACCTTAATTCCTCCTTTTTGCCCATTATCTGCTCATTATTGAGCTATAATAAACACGGAGTCCTTCAAGGACTTTTTTTTCCTCCCCAAATCACTTTAAGAATGAATGCTAGCAATGTTGAATCAAGGACATAGTGTCAAATGGAATAGTTTCAGGATAAGCAGAGTTTTCTTTGCATCTTGTTTAAATTGGTGCAATTGGGAAAAAAGGGAAGCAAGGCTGGAGTTTATATCTAAGAGGGAGTTTAAATGGGGGTTCCCATCAGTCATTAACTCTTTTGTTTCCCTATGTACCTTATAGCAAAGCTAACCATAACAGTATTGTATAATTTCCTGGATATTATGTAGTGTGATAAATCAGATTACACAAGTTAAGGGGTTATGTATGACCAGCAGCAGCAAAGAAGTTTTATAAATAAACCAAAGTTAATTAAAATATTAGAAAATATAAATAATCTGAGGTTAGTGAACATTGTTTCATTTTAAATTGATAAATATGGAAAGGTAATGTTTATAATTAAGGCTATAATTTATCTTCATGCTCTGCCTGTTTAATAATAGTGGAAACATAATGTTACATGCAGAAATGTAGTAATAGATTTGTTTAGCACTGACATTATAAACAAATGTCTCAGTCTATTTATTCTAAGTTATGATACAGATTCTTTTCACATGCATCTGATGGCCTTTAAACCATTTAAAATGAACCACATTAATGTAATCTAATCTTGATACTGAACATAACATTTCAGTTTGAATTATCCAGAATCCATGATCCATTTTATTACTCACAAAGTACTTTATACACTTATGATAATGGCAAACCTTGCTCTGTTATTTAAATTCCATTTCAGATGGGATTTTTTTATTATTATTTTATTTTTTAAAACATTTTTGGTAGTAAAATACAAATAAAGAAAAGTCAATGCTCAGTAAGCCCTTTAACAAAGCAAACAATTCAGCTTTTTATGACATTAGCAAATAATAAAGAAAAGATCTGACATTTACACTTGATGAAATTTTATGCTATAACAGAGATGAAGAAAATGGAATGGAAATCACACATGATAAAACCTGTCCATGAAATTCAGATGGGTCTTAAAAACAACCACTGCTAAATATTTTGGGAGCTCTCTTACTTTATTGAGGTCCATATTATTTTACTAGAAAAATCTGTCTTTAAAAGTCACTTCAACACATGCAAATTCTATTTATTTGGAATTATTCTGGTCAAATACTGATGAGGGTCTTTATTTGTTTAAGGACCAGGGAAAGGTAACATGGTATAGAAACAGTCAAATAGAGGTTTGTGGGAATTAGAACTGATTTGCTTTACTAGTCATAAGAATTGGATTTTCCTGAAAACTTCTGGTAAATGTTTTTGGAATTTGCATTTAATGAACTGGATTTTGAATTCAAAGTATCTTATATTTATGGTTTGTCTAGATTTTCAACTTATGGGCCCATGCTTGTATTTTCTGGTGTTAGAATGTGATGCTAGGAGCAGTTATGCATATTAATTTATTACAGCAAAACTTATTTATAGTTAATTCACCCTTTTGCATAGATGAGATCTCTTTGTGCATTAAAGTAGCACACACAAGACCTAAACCTGAGGTGAGCAGCTCTCACTTCCCTTTAAATAATGAACTAAATGGATTAAAGACTAGGTTTATTTCACTAGACTGTGAAAGCAAAATTCAGGCTGGCTTTCCTCATCTACTTTGTTAGCAACATGATGACACAGAACTGCAGAGTCACATATCCTGTCCATCCTCAAAACCATGCCCTACAAATTAAAGGAAGATAACTCTAGAGTGTGGTACCATGAATCAACTTATCTGATAAACTCACTGGTCTAAAACAAAATTTAAAAAAAAATACAATAAAGAATATTCTGTGTCTGAATACTAAGGGATAATAAAAAAGAACATTCTGGATTTTATGGGCTTGCTTTACTTCTGATGTGTCACAAAAAGAAGCTCCACAGCAATTGTTTGCATAAGGCCGTATTAATAAACTGTCTTTTGAAGAAAGCATTTTTAGAATTATGTCATTCATTCCTATGGGAAAGTTTATCTTTTGAAAACTTCACCTTCAGTGTCATACCCAGCAGAATTTAATCCTTAATAAAAGTGATGCCTGAATATTTCTTTTCTCTTTGTATCTGCATGTCAGCAAGGGATTTCAATAAAGACATAAAAGACTGAAATACAGCTGAAGTTACAGGGAAAAAAAGAGCTCCTCATCATGGACCTAAGTTTGCTCTAGAAGTGTTTCCCTGTGTAGAAAAGTAAGAAATGAGCAAAACAACTTAATGAAGCATGTAATGCATAGAATTTACTAATTTAGTTAATAAACAAGTAATAAACAGGTAAATGTGATGGTGTTTTATAAAGAGGTGTACAAGAAAGTAATGGAGGCAGGTGTCAGCAGCTGTGATTTACACTGTGGTTCTCACTGAGATTTTTGGTGTCTTGGACAGGGTCTCTGTTGGGGTTTTGAGGCAAACTGTTTTCAGTATTAGATTTAACCACACAGGAGAATTAGGAATCAAGGTCTTGTAGACCATAATTTTCAGTCCCAAGATTGGCTCTCTCAGTTCTGTTGGACAGCTTGGTTATCTGATGGCCATTAAAACAATCTCTAAAATAAGGCATGCATTTTGTGTAACTTTTAATTGCCATTAGTAGGACATAGCAGGGGTATATTTAGCCCCCTATTTTTTAGTTTCTTCATGACAAGAGGAAGGCCTCATAAAAGGTTACTTTAAATACTGTATTTAAGGACAAAAAAGAACAGAACATTTTCACAAGGAGTAAAGCAGCAGGTTTCAGCTGTATCATTCACTTTAAATGATCTTTTGTAACAGGAGACAAAACAAGAAAGGTACCCTCAGAAGTGGTACCACACTATTTTCATGTTGATTGCAATAAGTGCTGAGAGTAAAGTGCATTCTTGGTAAAATCAATGTCTGTGTGGGGGAAAAAAACAAAAAAGCAAAAAAAAAAAAACATCACAAAGGCTTCAGGATTTATCCTTTAAGTGCTTCTCCAGGAACAAAGGCGTACCCAGCAAGGGCAGAACAGTGGCCAGGAGGAAGGAGGTGGACAATGGAAGGGCTATCATGGGGTGAAGGGGGTATCTCAACAGGAAGAGCATCAGGAGGGAACATCTTCATTAATTCTATCATGTATTTGCTTTCTTAAATCTTCTTGTGCGTTCACTCAGCCTTGATCCCATTCTGTGATATTGTTGCAAATTTATAGTAAACATCTCCCTTCAGGATAAGGAAAAAGAGATAAGCCTGAACTGTAAAAGAAATTAGAATAAAAACAACAAAAAAACCCTCCAAAACCCCACTACAAAAGAAAACAAAAGAATTCCAAAACAAAACAAAAAAGAAGAATCAAAAGAAGTGAGTTTTACAGTTTTGTTTTTTCTTCCCAAAACAAAGGGAAGAAAGGCTTGGTTCAATAGCACCTGAAACTGAGAGTCACAAAACTGAGATACAATATCACCAAATTACTCCAGTGCTCTTTCACTAGAGAAATCTCTTTTCCTTTCTTCTTCAGCGAAACCTTTCCTCAGAATAATTATTAAAGCAGGCCTAGGGAACTGTGTTCATTTCAGAGCTTTCATTTTTAGAAAGACTGTTTAATATTTATATAAAGCTCATGTTAAGTTTATGCACCTGTCAAAATACTAAATTATATGATAGTGATTGCAAAATGAGCTATTTATCAGACAGATGTCTCTACCAAAGCTGGCACACACAGATCCAGAGGGGCAGGTTCCCCCTGCACAGGGAGCTGGTGCTTTATTTATGGCAGGGGGATGTGTTTAACCCTGCTGGCTCTGGGAGCTGTGTGGGCTGAAGGAGCTGTGCCTGAGAATGCCCTGACCACCTCAGGAGAGCAATAACTTTTTCTTGGCTGAAGGCTTGTGAAGCACAGGTGACTATTCTGATGTACAGCTTACCTTCCTGTTCTTCAGAAGTTGCCTTGTTTTGGTATCTGGTGGCTGCTTTCGCCAGCTGTGGTCTTAGGAGTGACAAAATAATGGGAGGATATGATTTAAGTGGATGACAGGTGTTCTTGTGAAATAACTCTATAATCAACAGGATTGTAGAATAATGGCTAGAGGTGTTAAAGCCTGACCTCGGCCAGCTGGAAACTGGGGCTGAAATGTGCTGTTTGTCACTGCTGGAATAGGTCAGAGTGTCAGGAGCCTGAGCCAAGGGGCAGAGCTCGAGTGAAAGGGCAGAGCAGGAGGGGATGGAAACGTGACAAGCTGAGTAACACAGGGCAGTGGCAACTCCACAAGCCACAGGGAGTTTGAGCAGTTTGCTGTAACATTCTCCAGATGTCTCTGAACTTGTCATGTGCATTTGTTGGCGTTTTGCAGGATACTCATCGGCCTTGGCTGGCCACTGAGAGATGTGCAATGTAGAGTCTTGTCTTCATCCTTAATGAACAGTTCCTGTGCCTCAGAAACTCCTGCATGCACATGTTAAAAACAAGTATGGTGGTTCTGGACTTTATATGCTTGGATCCAGCCTCTAGGAAACAGCACCCTCCTGCCAGCAAGGCTGATTTCACAAAGTAAAATACAAGGCCTCTATGTCCACGCTAATCTTGTGCTGCTTTTTTTTTTTTTTTTAAAGGTATTTATTTATGAAGAATAAGCTACACAGGCTTCACTCTGCTTTGGAGAGAAATTCTTTGTAAATATGACTAAGACTCTCTAATCCTTGTTATAATAAACTCCACTGATCTGAGCAGGTGTATATCACAGTTGCTGCTTTTTAGCAGCACAGCGCTTCCTGCATGATCCATGGAGCAAAATTTCTCACACTGGGAGAAGAACAAGAAAAGGAAGAAGGTAAAATAACTGAATTCCTGCCTCAAATGCAAATCCCTACCAGTTTGCTACTAATCTCCCTCGAATAGCTGTGCACTCAGAAACCAAGAGGAAACCTGCAGCCAGTATCTGGCTGAAAAATCACCCCCAGTATTATCCAAACAGCTTGGCAAATAACTGGTAAACGTATGCTTGGAAATGTGCAGTTGTTTTTACGTCCTCAAATTCAAAAGCTATTAGGGAATTTTGCAAGAATTGCTGAAATATATTAACATAATATAAAAAATATACTGCATATCACTTGTGTGTACTGCGTAGCTGTACTTATTACAGTTACTTAATGTGTATGTTAAATACATTGAGGAGAGAAATAGTTTTTTACTCAGTCTACATTTGTTTTGGTTCTGTGTGATGGATTATGAATTACTGAGCTAGTGATATACCTATGGAAAAATACAATGCAGTAGATGTCTAATTATGACCTGAAGTGAAAATGAATTATAACTCCGCTTGATACTTCTTATGATTTGCTGCATTATAAATAGAAGTGATTTATTATTGTTTCACCTACTGCTCTGCTAGTGATGGATCATAATAGTAGATCATCATAATTTTGAAATCAGAACAGAGCTGGTTTTTCTTCCATATAATTCAATTTTAACTCCACTACTGAGGTTGTTGAGTATCACAATCTATCTACTTTACATTACATTTTATTAGAAAGAAGATATGTTAATCTATCTGGTAGCTGTTCATTACTAATATCTGTTTATTAGACTTCTCTATTAAACTGTCCAACATACCTTTTGATAGTCTCATTACATTTTCAACATGATCCACATGGCAACTAGAAAGAAAAACAGATGATTAAGGACCAGGATTGAAAGGAAAGGCTTCCCCTTCCATATGTACTATGTATTTAAAGCAAAATTGCTGTACTGTTATTGTAAAGTTTCAGATCAATATGATATTAGTGCCGTACTGTTCAGTGGTTCAGCAAGACCCTTCTTGTATGCATTTGGTCCTTGGTAGTGCTTTATATTCAGTAATTCCATATATTGTCTCCTGTTTAAACAGTGGTGCTGGCTCTTACCCTGACAGTCCTCTGGCAGTGGCACAGCCAGGGTGAGCACGTTGCCCTCCCCTCTGTGGGAGGATTTGCACATCATCTCCTCTGCAGAGGGAAGCCCCAGGAGCAGGAGCAGCCCCACCAGAAATCCAGCCTGTGGTAGGTGCATGAAGCCTGAAATAACATTGACCTGTGGGAGTTGATATGTAACAGGTTCACAAAGTCTTTCCCTTGGTAGACACTGAGTCTCCTGTCCTTCTTGCTGCCAACAGATTCCCTTCACACTGCTGTCATCACGCTCCACTTTCTTTTTGATGCTTCAGCAATCTGTGCTCCCCTTCTTGCCAAGGGCCCTGCCATGTGGCCATGGCTGGAGAACGAGTCTCAGTGGCAGCTAATGAAACTTTATATGGGAAATAGGGTCTTCTCCCCAGGGAGCCTTCTCCAGCTTCACTGCTAGCAAGAGGAGGAGCTGCCAGATGTTTTGGTGGAACAGATCAGTCACCATCAGCCATTGCTGTGTTTGCTGCTGATAGTGATTGGTTCTTTCTAAACAACGACTGCCCCATCTATAAATACAAGGCTGTGTCTTTTAAAAATCTATTTTGTTCTAATCATCATATTCATTTAGTCCATGGCTGTATCTGAAAACCTCCAGATGCTTCTGCAGCTTGCTTTGGAGAGGACTGTGGCAGGACAAGGCTCCAGAGAGCAGATGGCAGACTATGGCAGACTGGCTGCCAGGGACATGGAGCTGGTCACCCCAGCTCTGCCATGGTCCTGGGGGCAGATGTGCAGCCTCTGGCTGCCCAACAGGAGCTGGAAAAGCAGCAGGAACAGGTGTGGCTGTGTCTGCAGGACAGCAGAGGTAGTGCCTGTTCCCCTGTGCTGAAGTGCTAAACCTCAGCTGACGTTTGGGGCTTGGGAAGAAAGAGAGAGATGCGGACAGCCTGTGGGGAAGGAGTATTCACAGATGTGTGTGTGCACCATGGCTTAAAATAGACAGTGGAAATATTGCTGAAAACTGTGCTAGATGGTTTAGTCTTTATTTTTTAAAGGCTATGGATGATTAAATGAATATCAGATAAATTATTTTGGTAGTTAATGGTTACCTTAGGTTTAAAAAAAATAAAATGTTTAGCCTAACTCTGGCTCAACAGTTAAGATTTTGATAGTTGCTTCCTTTCTCGATCCGTGAATAGACAGCCTGGGTTCAGCTATTTGAAAGGAATTGTGTGAGCATACTGCAGTTCACAGAATGTTTTGAAATTACTTTCTGGCTGTTTACATTTAAAAACTGGAGGTGGTCTGCCTTGACCTAACACCACCAACAATTTCCCTGACATTCTATGTGGAATAGTTACTTTTAATATTTGGATAAATGAGTATTTATGATTTAAAATGCACTTTCCCTGAATATTCTGCAACATCAGTTCAAAATATTTTTTATGACTGTGTCTGCCATTAACTTGTAAATGTATGGAAAACAGGCACAAACAGAGTAATTGTGTGGTTGCATTCACTCAGCCCCTTTTGTAACTGAGAGTTTGTGTCACCCAACAGCTGTGTGGAGACTCTGAGAGGAGATGGATGGTGTCAGAGCCTCTTCTCAGGAGCAAGGCACGAGCTCCACTGACACCTGACAAAGGGAGGTGAGAATGGAGTGGGACAGGGTGTCCTGCCTTTGTTGCAAGGTGACTCCTAATTGCACCTGAATAAAATAGGAGAGCAGAAAAAAGTAGTTTGCATCATGGTTGTCCCATTTTTATGCTCTCTAGATAATGAGGTGTCAGCCTCTGGAGCCACCTTTAGAATATTCCATAACTGCTAATTTCATTAAATGGCCATGAAAAGGGAGTACATTAACCGGTCGAGGTAGTTTCACTTTTTCTTTCCCACTATTAATTTATTTAGATATCTTAGCCATTGTATAGGAAGAGGAATGCATATCAAATTGTATATCCTGTTCTTGTTTATTGAAGAAGAAGTAAATTTAAGATTCTGAAAACTTTCACAAAGGCTGAACTTCAATGGGCCTCAGAAATCTGGGAAGAAATGAATAAGTAAAACAGAAGGGAAGAAAGAGAAAACGCTAGAAGCACAAATGAAATGTGTATATGTATATACAGTCTTAAAGCTCCTGCTTTACAACCAAATAAATAAGTCCTTGAGCAATAATTTATTTTCATGCTGTTAATTAGAAGCATAATTAATTTTTGTAGATTATAAATAATGGTGCGCAAAATGTCATTCCCAGCAGATCAAATGGAAATAATATAAACATTCTTAAAAAAACAAGAATAGCATGCAATGAAACTAATGAAACTTGCACTAATGAAAACTATAAATTTGTGTCTGAAGTTAGTAATTTATTGGTAAAATGCAAGGGTTCATTTATCATTCTGCTTTCTCTTATACTTGGCACATATGGAAGGAAAATCTCTATGTTTATCACTGCTTCAAATAAACAGTAGCATAAGTAGATTATTCCCAACAGAAAAATTTTTCCCACACCCTAATCTCAGAGCAATCATTCACTGATCTAAATGAGCAGTTACTTAAACCGCTAAGAAGGGATGCTAATTAGCTAAGGAAAACTAGGCAAGAGTATTTAATTTAAAAAAAAAAAAAAATCCAACACTTTTTTCTCCCTGCTCTCTTATTTCCAATGTGTTATTTACTTCTGGCTGGCTTGGATGCTGTCTTCATGACAGTGTCATACATGGGTATGTCTTTGGAGGAGGATTAGTTCTTACAAACTTCTCTGCTCCACTTTGGTTTTGTAGCCTCTGCTCACCTGTGGTCACACCTCTCACTTCCCAGTGGGCTTAGGTATGTACTGAGTTAAAAACGGGGATGAATGTGAGTCTACTTGGCTCTCTGCAAGCAGGGAGGGTGCACTGCCTGGACACTAAGCACTTTAAAACATTTAAATATTTTCGTTTTTTCACAGATGGCTCATGCCTCCAGGTCCAAACAGCTCCTAACAAGCTATGTGCCTTAGAAAGAAATATCTTTTAGCCTTTGATGCCAAACTGTATCTGCAGCATGTGATGCACAAATAACATCCGAACTCTGCTAGGCTTGTAGATAATGCTGGGTCTCTGCATCCTGGAAGCTTCCTCTGATGTTCTAGTTAGCAGTGGGCAGAATTAAGTGGCACTCAGGAGACATACAGAAGGAACAAGCCCTGAGAATCCTTGTTCCTACTGTCTGTCCTGGGCACAGAGCTGTCCCTCTTCCACACCTCCAGCAGTGCTCAGGAGAGAAGTGTTGGGATTATGGGCACTGTTGGCACAGGACTGGTGTTGATGCATTGATATATTAATTCTGGGTCAACCACACCTGGTTGTAAGCAAAATAGCTGCAGAATGGCTTCTTTCAGTAGATTTCTGGCATTTCTGATCACCCAAAGATGTAGATTTTTGTGCTTGAGGTGCCCTGGAGATGTGAGCTGTCTTGTATTTTGCTAACTGTTGTCTTCAGTACTGTGAGCTCTGCTGGTAGTCATCATATGAAGAGGGACAATAATCAACACAGTAGTGGGCTAGCACAACATTTCCATGCATTAGAAATTTGAATTTCAGCTCTTGGCTTCATTTTACACATTTTATTTTGCCTTCTGGCTTGCCAGTGTTGAGGGATGCAAGGAAGCGTCTTTTAGAAAATACATGGACATTGTCAATAGGCCACTAATGGCTGCAGGCAAGCTTTCAGGTTTTAAATTTATGTATTTATTCCATTAAAAATGAAATGATCCTACAGAGGGGAGAGGCACTATGTAACGGTAGCACTGTTACTGAATGGATGGAACATATTGGATATGGATGAAATTCTGGAGCTGTCTTACATGCCATCTCACTCATTCATCCTCACTTCTAATTCCAGCAGACAAACAATGTTGCATAGGCATGACCTCATCTAAGATATAGCTTATTTCCTCTCAATAAATTGTATTCCCTTTACACTCTCTTTTGCAAGCACAAGAGTCTAATTCTCTCATACACTATCCTGCAAAAATCCTTCCACCTCAATTTTTGCTTTAATTCTTCAAGTAGAATTTTAATGTGCTTAAAGATATTTTCAGGAACGCTGGCAAAGACAAGCTTTTAACAGATCTAGGTGTTAGAGATTGTGTTGATATTTCTAGAAGGCTGAAAAAGCTGTGTGTGAATGGTAGAAGCACAGCTGAACGTTGTTGAGCCCAGGCAATACAGAGATTAAAAATCAAGCCCATGTAGAGTATGTAGATTGGTCTTTGTTTAGCCTGTGAGCTGTGATTCACCAGTTTGGCATTCTGTTGAGTAGCCAGCCATCATTGTCGACCTTTGATGTATTCTCCATTAAAATGCATGTGCTGTACTTCTGGAGGATTGATGAGAGGTGGAAAAATTGAAGACGTAGTAGAAAGAAAACAGAATAAGAAAGAATTCTCATAGGCTACATAGAAACAATTCATGTCAACATGTGAATAAATACTTCATGTACCTATGGCTATACAACAAACACTGAAAGACTTCAGTGCTCTGCTGCATTTTGTCTACAAAATTAGTAGCACAGAAAACAGTTCTAAACAAGAACAAGACACATTCTGAACTAATGATTTTGTGTTCAAAGCAATTGGATCTCTGCTAGAATGGGTTCTGTTCTTAATTCTGCCACAGGCTTATTTTAAGACTTAAAAAAATGTGGTAAAAAATGCCTATGTTTCTTCTTCTCTATTGGCAAGAAAAATATGAATCTGATTAGAAAGTTGTTAATTATAATTTATTAAATACTTTGAGGTCCTCAGAGAAAAGTACTAAAGACATAAAAAGAAGTATTATGTTATAGAGATTTAACAACTGGGCCTAAATTCTCTGACACAAAGGACAGATTGGTTTATGATAGATACCTTCACCTGTTTGGTATAACTGCTATGAAAACTAGAAAAAAAAGAGCTTGAATTGTTAGTGCACTAACAATTTGTAGTTTAGCATAAGTATTATTTTAAATTCTGACCTCCAGATGAGATCTTCCATAGGATAGATGCATGGTTTTATATAGTAATATACAGAAATAATAGAGAAGGGGAGGATTCAGAACTATGTGACTGAAAGCATGAAAGGCTCTCAAAGCCTTTCATGTTATCATCTTTGAATAGTGCTTTGGTCTTTTGTTCCTCTTATGATAGATGATGCTTTAGTGTTGCAATGACAGAGAAACTCCTACTCTAAGTTGAAGGGGGAAAAAGTTAACAGAGGTTAGATATATGTTCACTTACTCACAAAATTTTTTCATAATGCTAATTGCTACCAGTAGTTTTATTTTTCTGTTATTGATGATGTATTACTCATGTATGACTCCTTTCCCTCACGTAATATTTAAATGTAATGAGGTGTTTCTATGATAAAAAATGTTAAATTTCTTGAGGAAAGGAAGATGGTTTTGAAAAAGATTGAAAAATAGCACTATGATGAAGTTTTTTATTAAAATGCTAAACAGTGGCTTCTCATAGAGATTTATGTATTATCTCAGATTGTCTTTATTCTGAATACTCTTATTTTTACTATTCTTTGACTGACTCCACAGCTTTTATTTTGACCTGTTCCAGAAGCTGTAGTGAATCCAAACTCTTATCCAAGTTAAAAATTACAGACTCTGACCTTTCATTATTAAGAAAGAAAGAAGAAACACATGTGAATATGCTGTCCTCTTCCTCCAGCATCACCTTTTCTCTATGAAACCTTGATGTAAAGTTTTGGATTTTTTGTCTTTTATGTAAGAGGAACCTGAGGGGGTAATTACTGGGTAATTGATATGCTGCACTACAGAGCTACTGGGCTCACACAGCTGCCCAGAGAAGCAGGATTGTCCCTTCTCCTTGTACTATTTGGTACAATCACAAGGCTGCTGCAGCATCAGCTGGTCATTTTGGCAGGGCTCTGTGGATATTGTAGACCAAAATGCACATGCAGATAAAAATGGATCTGTTTTGGATGTGCACTTCACCAGGGTGCTCCACTAAGACATCTCATTTCATAACACAAGCCCTCTCTAACTCAGCCATGAAATTATCATACAATTAAAGTCTTTCTTTGTTAATTATTAGGTCATTGTGTTCTGCCTCTTGCAAACATAAGGAAAAGGCTATGGGAAGCACTTCAGGAGAAGCCCAGAAGTCCTTTAGTGGCTGCACTGTACGTATTAAACAGCATTGGAGAATATTCTGCATTTGTTATATTTCACTGAGGTAACCACTGAGGCTCTACTTACTCTTGCAGTAAGACTTCTATCATGTTGGTTCAAACATGAGCTGTTAACAATTCTATTTTATGTGCTTTTTGCAGGCTTTCTGCTACTCTTGTCACATATTTTTGAGTTCTGTGAGCTTTTTTCAGTCTAGTCTGGAGCTTCTGAAATACATCCCATAGGATGCAAAGAGGGAGGGGTTACTGCTAAGTGCTCTCAGCTGTTGTGGGTGGGTTGTGTGCCCTAATCTTATAGGACCACAAAATGAAAGCCTCCAGAAATAGGGAACTCAGCTGCAGCTTATTCCCTGGTGGCAAACTGGAATGTTCTTTTTAGTGGTTATCACCTTTTGACCACGATGCCTAAAAATTAGAGAGAAATAGAAGAGAAGGGGTTTTAACAGGCTTATGTTGGAGACATGTTTTACAAGAGTGATGAGCTTGTTTGATTTGTGTGTAATGAGCACCAGGTGCCACACCATGTGTGTAAGCTGTGTTACTCACCATCTCCAGTTTCAGGAAATTGTTGTGTCTGCCCTCTTGTTTTTCTGGCTCGGTTTAGTATAAACTTCAGATGATAAACAAAACAGCCTAACCATTTCACATTCACTCATTACCACTGCCCAGAAGAAGATAATATAGGTATACAGGTAATGATGCATTCAAGCAAAATACCTAGTGCCTGTAGAGCTCTTTAAATCTCTAGCTGTGTATTTTGTTTTGTTTAAAGGCATTATATGAATCTACTATATGTATAGAAAATTATGCTTATTGAAATGTCTGAATTTTATATATTTTAGAACATCTTATTTGGCATCTAAATGCAGAACAACTTTTTTACTGAGATGACATGGTCAGGAATAGGCGATATCAAGCACTAGAATCTGTAATGACCCATGTGTAAGAGTTGCCTTTAGATATACAGCCATGTTTACAGAGATTATGGGAAGGCTTCATGTGCTTCAGTGCAATTTACTAAATACAACGTGGGATGAAATTGCTGTTGTTGGAGCACAGGACAGCTTTAGAAATGAGTAGCTTGGGGGAGGAAAGCCTTATGTGTTCACCTGAAACAAAAAGCATTAGTAAATTTAGATGATTGTTCTCTTGAAATAATTTACAAAATTGCAATACCTTTGACAGTGAATTCCAGTTAATTGCTTTACAATAAGAGAGCACTTGTTTTTCCAGGAACAACTCCCCTGTGAGACTCCCCTAATAAAGTCTTGCAGATTTCTGTCCAATTTCTTCACATGCTCTGTCATGTCATCAACTCCATTTCTCCTCATCACGTCTTCTCCATGGCAGCACCTCAGAATCTTTTCTATGCTTCAGCCCTGTTTTCTGATGAAGTTGTTTAATTTAGTGTTTTGTAATCTCTTCCCAATAAGTCATAAACTCTTGTGTAGTCACAGGGGACAAAGAGAGCACATATCCCTGCTAGTCCAGAGTGAGCCTGTCCTCAGCATGAGCAGCCAGAAGTGATGCTGTGGGAATGTAAAGGGCCAAAGTCCTCTGAGCATCTCCTTAATGGGGACAGAATTTGGCTCTGGCTTTTGTGAAATCTTTAGCAACAATCTCCCTGATAATACTGCCTGTCTGTTGAGGGTAACTGGCCAGCAGAATCAAAGGAACAGGCAGAGGCAGAAGCACAAAAGACTCATTTCTTTAGGCAAGCAAGCTAAAAATAATTTGGCCTTTAGGTATCTGCAATATGTTACAAATGCATGGTATGTTACCACACAATTCCTATTCGTCTCTTCTGGCCCCAGAAAAATCTGTGTGTGTATATACATATTTATTTATTAAATATGGTGAAGTATTCAAGGGTCTCCCTGTAATGTTATCCAAAGCATCAGTGCATGCTGAATTTAAAAATAAAATGAATGTAACTTAACTGTGAAAAGCCTACAATTAATTTTTATTTGCTGAAATGGAAGAATACGTCTTCCAGGGGAAGTTGTGAACACTTAATGGAGAGAGCTAATAGGATTGGACCAGCATAGTTGCAACTAACAGTGTGCAGTGGGATTTTCAAAAGCACTAAGGGAAAAAATACTTTACTAGAACTCCCATACTTAATCTTCTCATTGTTGCTGAGCTTCCATGATATGAACTTCGAACTCATGTTAGGAAATATTTGCCTTGTTGGACTTGTGTTTTCAGGTTGTGAAACTGGAAATTCAGTTTTGTAAAGCATTGATGTTTTCCATGACACCTTCCACACATTGTACTGTTTTATAAATCACTCTAAGCCTAACTTGGGTAGACATACAGATATCTTAATATCAAACCAAAGTAATTCTTCATTGCACTGAAGAATTAATGAGGCCTTTTAGGAAAGCTATTTAGGAAGCCTTAATGTAGTGAATGGTATAACTTGACTGCACAGGAAAAGCAGTGTGTTGTGCCATTTCTGCCAGGGGGACAGTGGGCCCATGTAGATGTGCCCAGGTCAGCCTGTTCAGTGCTCGTGCTGGCTGGGGAAGAAGCAGGGTCCAGGGCTTACGTAAGTGCTCTATTTCACCACAATTTAGCTGGTTTCCATGGAGATAATTATGTTGTCACAAACTAAGGGTAAAGATTTCAAGTGCAAGATAAATAGGAGGAGCACATGGACTTCCAAACAATAAAGATGTTCTTCTTTTTCTCTGTTGTAACAAAAGGCACCTATAATCACAGCAGTGAAAGAGTGAGCTGTCTTTGCAATAAACATTGTTAGCATTCAGTATATCAACACCCTGTATTTCATACTATGCCTCTCAATACCTTTTTCTTTATGATCATGCTTTCAGTGGATAATAGTTTTCACCAGTTACACTACAGTGGGGCCAACCCTTTAGCTGGAATAAATCAGCCCAGCTGGTCTGCAGTCAATGAAACTGTGCTAAATTAAGGCTGAATTAAGCTGTGCTGAATTAAACCATTTGGGAATTTGACTTAACATTGTTCACCTGCCCTGCCAAGTGATCAGGTCAATAATACAAACAACAGAAGATAGATATCTGATGGATTTTTTTTCTGTAAGTAGTTGTTCCCTTCAACCCTCTGAGTTATTCAAGACAATAGTTTGGTCAAGCTTCTGGCTTACCAGTGGCCTAACCAATTCCTTGCTGTAAGGGTGTTTTACCCACCATTCTGGTTAATTAGTAAGGTAGCACTTGGTTTTTCTTTTTTCTTATTCCTTTCCCCCTCATTTCCAGCCATAGGCTTATATAAGTTAATGATAAATGCATGTGAAAGAGTTGGATGTTATGTTTCCAAAGACTATTTACATTGCTGGTCTGTGAAACTCTTGATTGAAGTTGGTCTCAATTTTTAAACTGTTGACAGTACTGGAAAAGAGTCTGAATAAAGCCTGAGTGCAGTCATCTATGTATACTAGAAAATAAACTGCAGGTGAGTCAAAGCATGTTTGTCATCTGCAGAGCCACATCCATATGGTATGGATTTGTTAGCTATTGGTTGTGCTGTTAACTTGTTGGCCTTGTAAATCACATCTAACATCAAAATAACAAGGAATTTCCCCTTTGAGTGGGCAATATGCTCAGTTTTTTAAATTTAGAAGCTACTCAACACCATTACATGCAGATTACTTGATACGTGTTGTTGATTGTGGTTCTAAATGTTAACAGTGCACTTGAGTTGCCTGAGCACAGCCCCTGGTGTCACCCTGCTGCAGGGCTGTCAGAGCTCATCCTGGCTTTAGGGAGCCCTTCATGTGCTGGGAGTGCAGGAAAGATAGCATAGAAGATTGTAATGTAGACACTCTTCTCAGCAGGGTGATTTTTTGCACTTAGTGGGGATCCATGTTGTACTCATAGAATTTATATTTCCTATATAATGCTTACTTACTGATTAAATATATTAGTTATAAGTAAATTTTAGAAGGTAAGGAGAAATATATGCATTGCATATGTAGCAGACTGTATGCTTAGATTATATATACATGTTGAAACTCTATCTTTTATTTCTTAATTCAATGGCACTGCCTCAGTTGTGTTCTTTGTTTGGCACTGACAAAAGCTTTTGTAACTTTACACTGAATCTGAGAGTTCTAGCTTTCTTTCTGTGGTTTCGTGTTACTTGAGGGAGAAAGATGCCCTGGACAGTGCTGCCTTGGGAGCTGGGGCTCTCTGTGGGAGCCCAGCTGTGGGGGCTGCCCTGCTCCCCAGAGGTGTGTCCACATCCTCTTTCTCCTCCAGATCAGAAGTCCTACCCCATTCATGTTATTCTCTCACTCTGCCACCTGCTTTTAATCTGTGAGTGAGGCTTATTGCTCTGGTTGATCTCATCTGCTTATTTTGTCTTATTATCTGCTACAGTATATGGTAATTAGAATGAGAGAATAGAGACATAACAATAAGCAGAAAATTCCTTCACATTCCCTTTTTTTCTCTCAGTTTTCTTATATTGTCTTTTCACTGTGGATGTCTCCTCCTTTCTTTTCAATTTTTTTTTTCAATATTATGTCTTGAGTTTAGCCTTTGGTCCAGGATCCTGTAGTTTCTGTCCTAGAGGGATTTTTTATTAATTTTTTTCCAAAAGAATACATATTTAAGTAACTTTCCAGTTTTCTTTACAGACTAGACTAAAACAGTGACTCAGAACCAAACACTAAACTGTCTGAATTATACTTTTCAACCAGTACAGCAGTGGAATGTCGTATCATTTAAAGCAATTCAGGTTTTCTGTCCATAACTTAGTTATGCTGTAAAAATGGACTTGGGAATATTCAAAAATGTAAGAACTGAGAGAATTTTTGAATAGCATCTTTCTGAAAATATAGGGTTAGGTTTTTTTCTGTTGTGAGATTTTAACATATGCATTTCCAAAGTTGTCAGCTAATCTGTGGTGGAGGTTATTGAAAACTGGTCTTCTGCAAACTGCAGGCACTGAACATCGAAGAAACCCACAGTATGTATCTTATCCCTCTGAAATTCCAGTGGGGTTTTCAGTCCTTGCCACGTCAAAAAAGAACAAAGGTCTCAGCTGGATTTCTTTGTGTTTGAATTTGAACTTGTAAGGCAGGCATATCCCAGAGAGACACTTACTCACGTTAGGGTTACACCCATTGCTCGATCTGGTAATGAGCAGGGATGGCAGCCCTGATGGGGCAGGTTCAAGTCATTGTTTATATGATGAAGCGCCAGAGTATGAATAGCAGATGCACTCATTTTCTGCTTGCAGAATGTGTGATTATGTCACAGAGTTGCCCAACTCAAGGGCAGCCAGAAATGCCTTGCTAAAGAAGAAAGAAAGACCCTTGCATGGAGGTCCATTTGCAGAGCTGACAGAAAACCTGTGGTGCATCAGCTCTTGCCCAGGCTTCGCATTTCAGATAATTATTTTTACTACATTTCTTCTGCAAGGAGTACATAAAACAGAAATTGTGTGCAAAATCTGTATATCCTAAAATAAAAATTTTACTCAGAATAATCTCGGAAGAATCTGAGATTTTTATTCACAATATACCACAAAAGACGAGAGGGCAGGACATGCTAAGCATCAGTGTGAAGAGGTAGTGCACCATCTCCAAAGTAAAAGCAGAAGCCATTTTAGAAGCTGTAGTTTGTTCTTTAAATGGCATGAAAGACAGATTTGGTCATCCACTTCTGTGCCTTAGTGACTCTCTGGCATTTGAAGATATTGTTTCTCATCCAAGGTTTGATGCTAATACTATAACCTCAGGTAAATTCTTTGATGGTGGTCACTGTAGTGTCTGCTAAAGTTAGATAGGGACATCTGTCAGACCTTCAGGTTAGTTAATCCTATTGAACAGCACTGTGAGATGTAATAATTGATTTATACAATGATCTCTTGCTTGCATTTATACTGTCTACCAAAGGACTCCTAGGTCCTAACACTTGTATTGAGAGAATTTCAAAAGGCTCATGGGGGATGGCAATAACTCAGATGATATCAAAAGGCGATTTCAGTGCCTGGGAGTCTGGGATACTTTGCAAAGTGCTCCAGTGTCCTCAGAGGTCAAATTAACCATAATGTGTTCTATAGCTGCTGTTGGTTTGGTTGCAAATCAAATGCCCTTCCTTTGGTAGGGCTTCAGAATGGAGCATTTTGTGACAGTGTTCCTTGAAGCTTTCCAGTAAAGACAATGACTTAAAAAATAAATCTTTGTGATAGGGTTTAACCTTTCATGGCAAGAATGTGTTAATGGCAATTCTTCCCTTTAGAAACTTATTATGGAAAGATAGGCTTAGAAGCTGTTCTCTGCTTTTGCCACATCTATTTTATTCATCAATAAAATGAAAAATTCACTGTATTATGGTAAGTTTGCGATGGGACTGTGCAGGAGAGGAGCAGCTCTAATGTCATACTTCAGTCATTAGGATTATATTTTCCCTTGTCCATTATTTTTCTTAGAACAAAAACAACATCGTCAAACTGATGATAAATAGGCAGCAGTGTCAAAGCTTGTCACTCTTCCCAGCTCTACCAAGGGTAGGTTTTCAGCTCCTAGTGGTGTTTTCTCCCTGTCTTCACCATCCATGCTGCTTTCACTGGAGACAAAAGTGCACTTTTTTCCTTTTTTAATTTTGGATGCTGAGGAATTGTGCCAGGTTGAGCTGGCAAAGAGCTAAGTGCCACAGCAGGGATGAAGATTCATAAATGATGAAGACACAATCTCTTAAACTCCCTAGCTCACAGGTGTTTTGTTATTAATGAAGCTGAAAAAGATGCTCCAAATTATGTCTCCTTGTCATGAGAGCTCTGGCAGCTCTTTGTGACTGAAAGATCTTGCTCTTGCAGGTGTGTGGAATAAACTTGCAAGCCAGAATGGGGAAACAAGAGAGAGAAAGAAAAACATTCACATACCCAGGGGATCCTAGAGATGGGAGAGAAATTACAAAAACCCTCAGTCAGTGCATAGTGAAATATATTCTGTCAATATATGGGAAAAGAGATAACTACAGACTTCATCTCCGTGCATCTTATTTATCCCTCCAGCCCACATACACCTGGCAGCAAAGAGAATTGTCATCTGGTCTGTAACCCTACACTGACATCCTTTCTAAATCCCTAAAGCAGAGCAACCTAAAAGCTAAAAAGGATTTTTAGAGTTTTGCGAGTTCTTTTCCAAAAACCAGCAGTGATGACATCAAAGCCTTGGAACAAAAGCACAATGTTTCTTTTTTTCAATTTTTTCATCTTTTGCCCCCGATGTGTTAAGACCTGACTTATGGAAAATAATAATATTATGCTGGGGTTTATTGCCTTGTTATGGAAGAATGAAGTTCATTTTTGCTTTTTATTGGCACCATCTGTTTCTTTTCTGGCAAGACAGCATCAAATGGTAGTATCATACATATCAATGGCTGGTCCTGAGGTATGCAGGCTTTACCAGTCATAAGATGCTCAAGAATTCTGTCTTCCCTTCTTTTGCATAGTCTGACCAAAAAAGAAAAAGAAAAAAAAAGGCTCTCCCTCCCCCAAAAGCCATAAAGCACATTTTCTATTGAGACATTTAGCAAAATGTTATCTGTTGGAGAAAATGAAAAATTTAAATAAGGTGCTTAGGGAGAGTATCACTAGATTTATCTTGTATTCACCTTTCTAAATCACTGGAAGTGCTGATGAGCAATGCTCTCCCCTCTTCCAGCCTGGAATGTGGTGCACAGCTGGGTGGTCATGGTGACTGCATAGGTCAGTGGTGCAGGAGGAGGTGCTATAGTTTGGAGGCTGATTAAAATTTTGTCACTGACGTGATTCCAGACACCACCTTACCCTTAGATACTTGTTTTGAGCGTGCAGATTGAGTAGTTATCTACCAGTACCTACTGATTGCTGTACAGGGAGTATAAACTATCAAATCAAACAAGATGTATCCCATTTACTGTTATGTACAAAAGTAATTCCAGGTCAATATATAGCAAAGGAATACAGCCTCATTTTAACATTCATTGCAGTCAAAGAAAACTTCAAAGTCCACTATTTCCTAAAGGCTTTTGTAGTAATTGTGTACTTGAGGAGGTTTGGGGAATTTAGTTTGATGTCAAAGCTGAGCCTAAAGTGATCCTCAATGATGATTAAAGTTCTAAAATTAGAAGCAGATGAGAAATAAAGGTAATAGGAATTTAACCTCAGAAAGCTTGGCATACACTTTTATACTGTGAACAGTATTCACAGTGTTTTCTTTGGTTTGTGAGTCAGTGTCAGCAATCCCTAGTAATCAGACACCTAAAGCACAGTTTATGCTGAGCAGAGCTACACGAGCATAAGAGAACACTGAGCCATGTATCCTGATGCTGAACAGCTGAGAAGTTTACTTAGTCCTAATGTAATTATTGGTTTGTTTTTTGGCTGGTTAGAGGTAGAAGAGAGTATTGTTTCAATAAATCCCCACTAAACTGGTTTGTGGGTTTCTATGAAATCTGCCAGTGGTGACAGGTTGTGCAGTGCACGTGTTTACCAGGTTTTCAATAAACAGGGTCTAAATATTGTGCAAATGCTCCATTTCGTGAGAACTCAATTAGTTTCTATGGAGACAATTATGTTGTCACAAGCTGAGTGTTGTGATTTCAAGTGTGAGATAAATAAGAAGAGCATGGGAACTTCTAATCAGCTAAAATAATCTATTTTTGCTTTGTAATGACAAAAAAACAAGAGCGACCCACAGGAATGAAAGTAAAGTGTATTCTTTCTTTAATGTTGGCAGAGAGTAACGTTTTAATATTCTGAATTCATCCGGTGATTGTGTACAACTGTCCCTTCATATTACTTCTCATGGTTCTTCTGCTGAAAATTAGCGTCACTTTTTAAACTGCTTATCCGGTGGTAGTGGAAAACAAAACTAGCAAAGCACCTATCAGGATTGATATTTCTTCAAGGACCATGTGGCAGATCAGATGACAGATGCATGCACATTCCCCATCTAATGCTTCACTTGCTTGATGTAGCTGGTTAGAACTATTTACTGGAATTTTAAATCTCTCTTACTTATGCATTAGAAAATGAAATATAGCCTGTAAACTGGATTACATACTTAACTCTCACAAATGCTTGCTCTTCACCCAGTGTACATTTTAAAACTAAGAGAGGAGAAAAAGAGAAGACTTGGTAATCATTGCTCTTCCAAACAGCTTTCCCTTACACTGAGCAACACTTTGTTCTAGGGGAATGGTGAGGGGATTGTAGCCTCAGGGTGTGACACAGCCTGCACCTTTATTCCATATAGCCCAGAGTCAGAGGATTCTTTTCTTGTATCATTATTAGATAGCTGTTGACACGCTGAGGTCTGTTTTGTCAAAGATGTGTGAAGGGGTCACTCACCCCAGGCAGGGAGATGTCTCCCTGCTCTTTAGGTACAGCGTGAGCAGTTTGGGGATGCTGTTCAAGGAACATACCCTGAGCATGAATAAGATATGAGTGTGGTAATTAGACAACTATTTTTAATTTGAGTAATGAAATACAGAAGAGGGAAATATACACAGAGGACAAATTTTATAGATTTGCTATAGATCAGCAGATACCTATGTATGAGTGTGCATGTTAACAGATATTTACACAGTTTTCACCCTACTTTGCAGTGTAAATATGAAACTATAGTAAATTTAGAATATTTTCTCTTTCGGTACAGACATGCACATTATATATTTATATCGAGGCTCTTTCTTTCTCTTTTATTTTGTAATTCAGTAGCACTGTCTTGGCAACACAAATGGCTGGTTTTCTTTGTTCAGCATTGACAAGAGCTTTTCCAACTTAAAAAATCTGACACAGCTCCAGCTTCTTTTTTTTTTTTTCTTTTCTTTTTTTTTTTTCAGGGTTTCATGTTACTTGAATGAGAAGGATATATACTGGTTGAACCTTCTGTGTTCAGCTGTTAAACTGACAGCTTTTTCTTCTGCCATGAGAAGGCTTTCAGTAATTTGGATGTGGTGCCTTTTTCCTGTCACTGCCAAGAACAATGCTTCTGTTCAGGCTGACATCAGAGGTATAGAATTGCTCTGTGTTTGACCTCTGATAGCTGTGCATAATAGATCTGTGCATCACAAATGCTCCACAAATAGTCTATTTGGGTGCGTAGCTCAAGTCAAAACAGCAGTATATATTACAAGGATGTGTAAGTCAGAGGGGAGAGAGTTTAGGGGGGAAAAAGTCATTGCTAGACTTGCCATTCTGTATCAATGTTTACAAAGGAGCTATCTTCCTTATGCAAATGGGATATCCCCCATCCCTGCTCCTGCCTCAGATCTGCCTCATACTTTGCACAATAGCATTGAGCAGACAGGTTTCCCAGAAGTTTAGTTTAATTCACTTATGGATGCAAGAAGCATTTGTAAGGCAATTTAGGTTACACTTTCCATTACTGTCGGCTGGAATTGAGGTATGAAGTTTTTTGCACGGTTTTCTGAGAGTCAGTATACAGTGTAAATAAGGCAAGGTGGCACTAGGCAGTAGGCTGCAAAAATAAATGAGAATTATTTGGAAGTGGGGGACAAGCTGGTTTAATTTACATGCTAGAGTTGTTTTCCTTTTTTTTTTTAATAAATCCCTTTTGACAAAGGTGTACTCTTCAGACTCCTCTGAAAATCTCTCCTAGACTCAGTAATTCTCTAATTAGAATTTTATGCGTGTTGTCTTTTCCTTCTTTTAATCACAGTAGAATGGAGAAGCCTTTCTAATACTGAATATCATAGTGTCTATAGATATTTTATTTAGGAATAGTTTCTTATATGCCTGACAGATCAAAGTTCCCTGAAGTCTATGGTTTTGATATATCTTTTTCATTGCTCTGAAATAAACATGTAAATCAGAAAAAAAAGGAAATCACACATCTCTTCCTTTACATGTGGAGAAGGAGGTGCCAGGTGGATTGTTTAAGCTACTAAGATCACTGAAAAGTTTAGCAAGAGAGCTGCTGTATCCCTGAGCAGTATCCAAAGCATAAGTCAGTGTGGTTTCTGGTTTTGATTTTTTTCCTTCAAGCAGTGCAAGAATTTGAAACTGCAATTGCTCTGGAAAACCTGTTTTGATTTGTCTCTCCATAAGTAAATGCTCAATGTGCAATGAACTTACTCAGTCCATGTTAAGACTGATGCCAGCATGGTACATTTGGCTGAGCTGGATGGACTCGGCCAGGCTGAAACTTGGCGAATATGGAAGAACTTTCTATAAACACACATCAGAAATACCTGTGCCTAAACCACCTGTCAGGTGGCAAGAGGTGTTATATGAAGGCTGTCTCACTCTACTCCAAATATAATTAAAGAAAAGGAGAAGGCATGATCTCTTTTAAGGGAAATTCCAGAATGTTAATGCCAAGGCAACCTTCAAAATAAAGCTTTTTATTACTTGTGTTTAAATAATTGGTGTATGGTCTTCTTTTCCTGCTACTTTTTAAATAAATTCTTCTCAGTATTAGCCCCCACTATTGGCCACGGCATAAATTGCTTTACATAGCAGCTTTACATAATTATGCTGTGTGCTTTGTGAGGTTTTACTTAGTCTTGTAATTTTTTCTGACTCTATATATATACAGTGTGACTGTTCATTGGATTATATATTTCTAGATGTAGTAACTTGTAGAAATGGAAGATTAATATTTATTAAAACTCGTTCTTTTTCTCCAGAAGGCCTTCAAATACCTCTAAAACATAAAAAGTGGATCTTTATTAGTGGTGTTCCATAGAAAATTGAATACAGTTGAGATGCAAAGCACGTACAGGGATAAGTAAAACACCAAAATGTTCTTCATTATTGGTGAAATAAATCCATTTATCTAGATTTATTTGAAACAGATTTGGCCCAGTAACTCCACTGAAAATTAGAACTTCAAATTTTTTTAAACAATTGGAAGGAACTCCTAATTTAAATTTTTCTTAGCAGAAGAAAAACATATTGAAATATCTATTAAAGAAAAATTCCAAATTGAAATTAAATGCACTATGTCTTGGTATAATATAGGAAGCAATAATCTAAAAATGTAACTGGGAAGAGCCTGACTAACCTGTCTAGTAATTGGAGACTTTAATTTAACCTATTGTTGTCCCTGCCATTTACTGAAACTAGTCCCCTAACTGACAAAAGCTGCTGTACTATAATGAAATAAAGAAATACTTTAATTTTTTTTTTAATGAGATCCACATTTCTTTTCTGGTAAAAGAGAAAGGTGAAAGAAAGTTCACATCTACATTTGAAACACTTGGCAGCTTAAGTATAACATTTTTTCATGTTTCATCGTGCAGTTTTATTTGACATATAGAATTTGCAACAATTTGTTAGTTGTTTACTGAATATCTAAAATATTTCACAATCTGACAATCAATTTGGAGCATTTCATTCTGATGGTAAGAAATGGCCAGAGATGCTACTCTGGCACATGTCTGATATGCACATGGCATGAATCCTGTTCAACTGGTTTACAGAATATCGATCATCAGGTGTGTAATGCTAAGAGTCCCAAAACTCGTGCTTGTATTTTGGGGGAAAAAACTTACAAATAGTTGTTTCCATCTTAAATAGCTTAAGTATTTTATGTTAGTTGTCCATCCATGTAGAAAAGATAGATACATCGACAGGCTAGCTCTTTATCCTGGATTTATCAATACCTCATGCTAGAGTTTCCAGGTAAATGGTAGACGGTGTAATGTAATGTAATGCTGTTCCACTGAGGTTTGGAATCTGGAGCTTTTCCACATTATCAGAGCTAGGGGCAGAGGGAGTTCAGAAAGGAGGTGAGAGAAATGTCTTCCTCATTTCTGAAGTACAGATGCACTTGGTATCATTTTTTCTTCTACTTTGTGCATACTTCATCTGGTTGACTATAAGGGTAATAATTCCTGGAAATCTCTGAATGCCTTCACTACTGCAGAACTTTTGAAAATACAATATTGGGATTCTCTTTTATTTTCTCACCTTCTGCTAAAATAGCCATCTCCTCTGGAGACACATATTGGAGCCCTGTTTTTAGTGTAGCTTCTGGGAGAGATCAAGACAGATTATTGGGCTGCATTCACATTGGAACTATTAAAGAGTGATCTGTATTCCCCAGAGCTGTGTAAGATCATGACCATCAAACGTAGCATTTTAGAAACTATTGTAAGATTTGAAAATCACAGTCTGTACATAGCTAGAGTTTGCCAATTTAATTTTATTCACGTGCTCACAATTTGGATGACAGTCTTTTAAGGAATGGTGCTTGGTTTAACTGTGGATAGTTGCAGCATCAGTGTGTGGGAAACCAATGTAAATCAGTTGCCACCTCCACACACTGAGCTTGGGTCACATCAGACCATGCCAAGAGTCCCTGGCCTGTCTCTGTTTTCCTTGGAGACACATTGCTGGGTCTCCATGGTTATCAGTAAGCACAACTTAAGCCTACAATGTGACAACTAGAATTTCATCTGGGTCTTGCATCCAAAAACTGCAAAGTATTGATTAGCAAAGATAATTGCTAAAGAATAGCAATCATGAGAAAAGGCATTTATAATGTCACAAGCAAATTTATGATCACACTTGCCTCAACACTGCTCAGCTCAAAACTGAGCCCTGAGAACACTGCAGACAAAAGCATGTGAAGTATGAGAGGGCAGGTATTTGAAGAACAGCTTTTTCTTCCCACCATCCTGTTTTATTCTTTGCAAACTAATAAAAGATTAAATCAGGCAAGCTGTGTAAAAATAATGCTCCCTATTATAACCATGGCTCTTGCAGCATGGAAGGAAAGGTAGGTAACAGAAATACTGAATAGCTTTGTAAAGACAGGCTAGTCAAGGGCTACTGTGGGAAGAAGTAAGGTAATGCTCTTTCTTTCCATGACCATCTCACACCAAGAGCTATGCAAAGAGAAAACTGTAATGCAGATCTTTGGGATAAGAGCAGTGGTTATTTATCAGTATGGAGCTGGTCCAGCTCTCAAAATGTAGGTTAAATCCACAATAGACCAACAATGGCCATATCTTTATCTGAAGATTAGAGAAAAGGCATTATTTCTACCTTTGTGAGCATAAAAATGATGACTCTCTTCTGTACTTTTTCTAGAAAAACCTTGACACTTTGAAGTCTGAATCCTGCCTTTTCATTTTTAATGGAAGGCAAAAATTTCATTTGGTTTCTTTGAAAATGGACACTATAAAAGAATTCCCATCATGTTGGTGTCTACCATTTACTTCTCAGCACCTTATGACAGGAGTGAATTGAAGTGAATTATTCATGTTAGGTGGATATATTTAAGGGAAGTTCAAAGACTACTGGTTTTCTTTCACCAAATCTGGCTTAAGGTAGTCTAACCAATCCACTACAAATTTTGACTATTATATATCTGCTGACAAGCTGCATTTCTGGACTATTCTGTAAGCAAGTTTCAAGTGGGTAAAAGTCTGATTTTCAAAAGAGCTGAGCTCTGAGGTAAAACTGCCCATATTTGTCAGAAAGTGAGCTTCTTATAATAGATGCTTGAATATCAAGACACTAAGTTTTTATCCAGAGTTCAGTGTAAATAATAAGGTGAAATGTGTCTAGAAAAACAAAGTATTTTCTCAATTAGATATTTAGTTATTCTGTTAACTAAAATAATACAGGAACATGATGCAGTTTGCAGAAAGACAGCTACTGAACCAGCAAATCTAAGCTCTTCTATTATTCTTGGTTTGCATTATATTAATTACTGAAAAACCCTCATATCATACATATTTGGCCATGCAAGTATACCAAATACTATAAGCTAGAAAATTATGTGTAAAGTTTACATGAAGAAAAGCTTTATACTTCTGCATTTTTTTTTGTCCCTATGCATTTTTATTTAAAATAACATGAAAAAATACAAATTTTATTTGATTCTTTCTCTTAGGACCATACATAATGGACGTCTTATGAAAATTTCAATGTATTTTTTCAATGCAAGAGCTAATATGTCATGATAATCCATGCTGTCAATGAATGTCTGTTTATGTGTGAATCTTCCAACAAGACATATTTTCTCAGTGACTATATCTGATAAACATGGATAAATCAATGATTGTCACTTTACTTGTTCATGTGTATTTATTAAAAGAAACTGATTTAACTTTTAATATTTTTCTGACGATCTTTAAGAAAGCAAATAATTATTTTCAGTGTCTTCAGAGACATCTGATAAAAAGTACCCTCACCTTCATAAGAGATCTGGAGCATTGCTAGTCCTTTTTCCTTGAGAACTATTGATTATTACATTGTATTGAAATGTACGCTAAGATTTAAAGTCCCAAAGGCACTTAGGCCCATAAATCCCATTGATTTCAATTGGAATTAAATTTCTACCTTATTTAAGAGGACTAGGTTTTATTAGACTTTTTTTTTAAAATATAATTTCACTCATAAAATTATCTTTGATTAGAAAACAAGGAGCAAGTAACAACAGCCTTTGAGTCTCCTTCTGATTGAGTTAATTCTGTAACAAGCTTTAGTGTTGTGGAAAAAATAGTGTGAGAGGTGTGGTTTTGGTCTTAATCTTTTATTTGGCATTGGTGAGAGCCTCAGAAGGTTCACCATTATTACATCTACATTTGGAATATGCCACTGGATTTTCCATGAGAACACCCTTTTCAAGGGCTTTCCAAGCAGTCCCTGGCAATTAATACAATAAAAGGATACCACTGTGTATCTGCTCCTTCTTTAGGTAAGAGAAAAGGTGTGATGTGTTTGGCTGGAGTTGACCTTGTGCAATTTATGTACTTAAAAACCAGATAGCATTGATGCTGGTAATTAGAAGGAGTTAAAATTTGTTGATAATTTTGAAAATTTTGAGGGATACTTAATTTGACTAACTTTCTTTTCCTTGTGAATGCATTCATTATTTCAGACTGCAAAAGTGTCAGTTCATCTAAAGATTAGAGATAGAGAACTTTGACAAATCATTGGCTTGTTGAGATTAATACATAAGAGATGTAGTTCCATGAATATAATTTAGTTTTTATTAACATGCTAGAATATGAAATAGATTACTGCCTGCAGTAAGAATCCCTAGCTGCACTATTCCCTGAAAAATCTGTTCATTGGAAACAAATGTATACTTTGTCAGGTTAGTCTGACACTTGTAAGCTCTATTTAGTCCTATCTGCCCCCAAAATGTGCAGGGCACTGTCCACTCCCGTTGTCTGAGTGGTGGGATCCTCATCTGTTGCAAACATTACACACTAACATCCTGACTCTGCAGACTGACCACTTAATGACAGTGTCTTGGTTTGAAAGACAGGTGTCTGCCAAGAGAGGTTGAACCCTCCCCCAGGACGGAGAATGTGATTTCCTTTCCTCCCTCCCTCCGAATTATTCAATTTTGTAAATCAAGGGCTTTCAGGCAAAGGTATGGGAAAAAAAGGAATATCAGTTCTTTACTAGTATCTATAAACAAGCAATAACAATAATAGCAACCAGAACTAGAACCAGAAAACCAATAGCAGATGGCTTGTGAGCTGCTGAGCCTTTGCCCGTGTGGTGTAATCACGGTTGCAAGCAGCAGGGGCGCTGTTGAGCTCCCAGTCGGGCAGGGCAGGCGCGATGACTCCCGAGCGGCTGCAGGTGGCGCTGTGGCGCAGGGTCAGGTCAGGTAGTGGCAGCCGATAATGGCGGAGAGATGAGAAAGCAGGCAGCAAAGCAGCTTGGAGCGGCGAGCGGAGCGGCGGGTCAGGAGTTGGCCCTCTCCCCAGCCAGCCAGCGAGGATTTTCTGCAGTCACAGCAGAGGCCGCGGTCTCGTGTGGCAGAGGGCGGGGGGGCAGGCAGCAGGGGCCGCGGGACTCTCCCGGCAGCGGCTGCGAGGAAACGCAGCCCGGGGAAACGTGCCCTTTCCCGTGGGGAGAAAAGGTTGAATCCAAGCTCACCCAGTCAGGAGAAGAGAAAACAGGGCACAGTTGGATTCCCTCTGGTCCAGCCGAAAAGCAAAGAGCAGCCTCTCCTCTCAGCGTCCGAACCACGAGAGCGCGAGACTCCCGTTTCAAGGGCTGGGTGTTCCCTTACCCTGCCTCGCCCAAGCCCACCTTTGTCTTTTGATTACTCTAAACATCTAACTATTTGTTGCTTAGTAACAGGAATGGGAAGAAATTCTCAACCCCCGACAGACAGTCTTGTGCCTTTTGAGCAAGCGTTTCACTGAATGGAAGAGAAGAGGAAATAGAGGGATATCTGAGGACAAATGGTGAGAGGGAAAATTTTTGTAAGAAAGGGGAGAGTTCACTGTGCACCAATGAGGCAAAGTGTCTTGCAGAATAAAATACTTCCTTATAGGAATAAAAGTTTGTGAGAAAATGTAGAGCTCTTAATACATATTACCAAGTGCAAATTCATTAAAGTATTTCACCTATTTAGTTGTGAGTTTTGAATTTGTTCTGTAGTGTAATAGGTGAAAGAAAAAAAAAAGGTGAAATCTGCTAGACCTCCATTTCCCTCTCTTCTTGTATCTACTGCTTGGGAAAGGATAAGTGATCCTGGGATATGACTGTTAGGTTAAAGGAAGCCCTGCCTAGCAGCAACTGTTTTACTCCAAACATTTCTAATCCCTGGTGGAGAAAGCAATAAAGTTCTGTGTTTCAGGTCACGTACCTGAGTACTGGCAGTTCTTTTCAATATCTTAGATTAAATGAACTGTGAAATATTTGTTTTATTAGAAGAGCTTTAGTTTACTTGTGAGTTGTTTTCTAAATCATTTCTGTCCAGAGTAGCTTTGGAAATCAAGTAGTGTGTATTGAATGCAGTGTTTAGAAACATTTTTAACAGTCTGATGCACAATGCTTCATTGTTCTGATTGTTAAAACATTCATAGAGGACCATTCTCCTCTTTGGATGCATACATAAATCTCAGGAAAACTAATGGGACATTGCACACATGCAAGGAGAGCACAGCTCCTCTGGCATGGATGGTAAAGGTGCACATGAGGGGCAGGATTTCTTGATGAAAAGGAGGCAGTGGGGACAAAGGGTTCTGCTTAAGGGGCTGGAATCGGGTTCAAATGGCCCACATAACCACGTGGTTGTGCTACAGGTTTGTGTGTGTCCCCAACATGCAAACCACACAGGATGGTTAACGTGGGGGTGCAGCTACCAACACAACCTGTTCATGCTCATCTCTGCAGGGACCTCCTGCTCTGAGTGAGAGCAGGGAAGAGGGAGTCTAGGCAGCTGTTCAAGTTTGGACTTTAGATAGGAAATCCACAAGAGGAAGCATCAGTCTGGACATTGGTTGTCTAAAGGAGCTTCACATCACATTTTATCACTACAACAGACAAATCCACAGAGGCATTTGTGTGTATGAATGGAATGAAAATCTTCCTGCCAGAATGTTTTTGCTGCAGTAGAGTTTTGCATCTATGCTTTCACATTTTGAAGCACGCTTCATTTTATCTCTGGCATCTAGGAATGCACTGAGCTATTTCTGCTCTGTAGTGAGTTTCTTGGTTGTTTTTCAGGTAAGATCACCTTGAACAGTACTGTCCTAGAGGAGCTGTACCTGGAGAGATTGAATGCCCAGGCTTTGCCAGGATTTCCACCATTTTTGAGGAAATCTGTACTGGATGAGCTGTGAACTGGGGGTGTGAGCTCCTTATTTAGTGAAGGCCAGCCTGCACATGTGATGCTCTAACTGGCAGCAGCCCATTAGCACAGACAACAGGTAGATCCTCCCTCTAAAAAGAATAAATTTTGGAGTAGTGCTGGATACTGTTCTTCCTGCTATTGATCTCTAGGCTTGCATATGGGAATCTAAGAGAAGGATTTTACTGAGGTGTGCAGTTAGGTGTGCATATTATACCTTGCCTTCTACTTTTACCTCATCTGACATGTCAGTAGAGTTGGAAAAAATATCTAATATCTAATGTGTCCTAGGTGTAAAAATGGAATGTAGATTTGAGAAAAGTCGGAAATAACATTTATAGTGCCGGCAAAGCAATTAGAGAAGCCAGAAGAGACTGTATCTGTCCTCTTAATCAAGAAGGATTACCTGTCTATCCTTTGTCTATCGCTTTCTAAGAATTGCCAGAAGAAGAAATACACTAAGATAGTCACCTCTCCTCACCTCCCAAAAAAACTGCGGTAGGCAAAGAAAGTGAACTGGGTGGGGATTGGCCAAATAATTGACATTGTCACAATCCTACTGTGAAGCTTATAATAAATGGGTTTAAAAAACATGGGTTGCGAAAGAACTAGGATGGAGTGAATGGAAAAATATTCAGAAATATGTTATTCAGAACATTTAATGTATTCATAAATTATTCACCCCCACAGAACTGCAGGTGCCTCAGGATTTTTCCATGTAATGTCAGATCATCAGCTGGCACAAGCTGGCACTGCTGCATTTGTTTCCATGGAGCAATGCCAGTTTACAAGAATGTGGTCCATGTTATTTTTTTTTCCTTCTTCTTTTTCTGTTCCTAAACATTCAAATGCATGTAACTCTACTGAGGGAGCTATGCTAAGTCTGGAAATTAACCTTGGGGTACTATGACTGTGCAGTCTCTTTAAGCTTTACTTTTACTATTTCCATGATAACATCAATTCTTTTCTGTGTGTGTTGATAGTGTTGCTGCTGACAGCTACCTGCATGTGCTTTCTTTCTCTCCTGCACCTGTTTGGTGTGTGTATGTTAAATGGTCAAGTTCCATTATGCACCAATCTTCAATTGTTATCAAGTTAATTTATGGATGAATGCAGTTAGCCTTGTACATATTTTCAAAACTGAGAATAAACAGAATTGTTTTTCCTTATTTAAAATCCCATTTTAGCAGCTGCACTATAAAGTGTATTTTTCTGCTGTTAAATATTTTATCTTGACCACAGCTTGCATATCAGCACACTTGTAGCACTATGTTGACTGTTATCTTTTGTGTACCAAAGCACTAGATAGTTTGGAATAATTAAATAACATTGCTTCTCCATTATCCTTGGAGGACTGATACTCTTTTCTTCTAAGATAAAAGGTAAACATATATTATAACAAATCAAACTGTAGGATGATAAATATTGTTGTAAGCCTGGATAATAATGTAACAAAAATAAGATGAAATCCACGCTTTCCCACTAGTACTCATCTCCTCTATTTATTTTTGCTGATAGAGCTATGGAAAAGGAGGGCTGTGTGGCAGTGCATTTGCAAGGCCATTACACATTCCTGAATGACACAGTCATCACTGCTCTGAGCCTTATTTGCTCAAGGTTTTATAAATATAGATTGGCGTATGGGTTTGGGTGGGAAAAATATCAAATCTGGGACAGACACATAGCTCAAGTCAACACCATTTCAAACGGGTTTTTTGAGATTTTGTAGCCTTTTCATGATTAGATTTTCAGGCTGATTTCTGCAGAAATAGTTGTGACTACGTGTTGTGTGTGTATTCCCCACATCTTTGTCAATCAGTTGTAGTGTCTGTAGTTCCTCAAGTGAAATGAAGGCGTTCCCAAGTACTGCTGAAATTAAGAGTCATAGGATCAGATCACAAAATATACTTCTTGATATATTTGTATCTAATATTTTTTCCATGACATAGATGTTTAGCCCAAGACCAACACTTCATTGACTTCTGGTCATTAATAAAGTGAACTACTCAGATGAGACCCATTTTTGATTTAAGAAAAGACTGAACATTAATTTAATAGAATAACAGGTGGAGACACAGATAAGAAATAGTTTTAGAAATAAAAGGTGAAGGAGTAGTACCAGATGGGAAGTCTTAAGGGAGTTAGGACTAGGATAGAAAAGTCTTTATGCCACAGATTCAGGGGGAAAAAAAAGAATAAATTGAGCATAAGAAAATGGTGTGATGGGGATCAGGAAATATCAGAGAATAAAATTATAATTCAATCTGCTAATTTTTTGCTGCAGAACTTCATGACAATAATAATTAATAAGGCATATTGGTACAGCTTAATTAAAAAAAAGAAACAAAAGCATAGGAAATTCCCTAAATTAAAAAAAAAACCCCTTGAAAGTTCTTTCAATAAAATTTGCTTTTATATGTCATATATACTATTTTTTCCATCTTATGTTTCTAATTTGGGGAATCTGAATTAAAAGGAGTCTTCAGTTACGAAAAGGTCCTTTTCCCTTTATTGTCCTTTCAGGAAGTTTCCACTATCACAAAACCTTCTACCCTATTGCTGTGATTGGTTCCAGATAAACTTCTCTTAAAATGGGCAGGTAATTTCAGTAAATTTTCAGTAAAAATGATAACTTACATCACCTACAGATAAGCCCAAGTATTTGTCAAAACTCAGTTTTCTATGGAGCATAAAAATTAAATTGCTGTGAATTAATTTTATTGTATTTTTTCATGATTATATTTATTCTGCTATTCTGTAAAGGTGCCTTTACCTGTTTTTTGTTTACATATAACTATTAGAATTTCTCCTCGGGAGTATAAAATTTGCATAATCTTAAAATAAAAATGTACATACAGATGTGAAATAAACCAGTAAATATTTTCATCCATGAAATGTTATTGCTTGACCTGATGTAAATTAACACCAACTGCCAATTGAATAGTAATTATTTGTTATTTAGAAATGCTGTTAATGAAAATAAATAAGTAATTTTTTGTCATATTGTGTGTTAAAATAGTAATCTTTATTCCCTTTATTGTAAGTCTTTGGATTTTACAGCACTATATCTGTCATTTAATTGTAGCAGAGATGAACAATAGTTACTTGTATTCATTTTGGCAGATATAAACAAGTAAACAGTGTCCAGCACATATTTTCAAATGCTGCGCTCATAGGGAAAACTTCATGAAACATTTAGTTGTTCAACAGAGTAGCAATGCTTAGAGGTTAACCTTGAAGTTTTTGAAATGTGAATTGATCCACTGGAACAAGTACAAAGCCAGCTTTGGTGCTAAATGTAAATTGTTAAAAATGGTGCTGCATAACATCTGCCTTGTAGTACGCCTTAATCAGCACTGTGAAAAATGAAAGTTTAACGATCTACCATAGTGGCTTCTAACTGAAGGATAAACAAAGGATGAAAGAGTTTCCTTGCATGGTTTGTAACTGATGGCATGAAAAATGTCAAGAACCATCTGCCTCAAACTTATCCAAACTGTCATCAAGTATTCTAATCCAGTCAAAGGAGATACAACTAGAACAACCTATGTAACTTGCTGAAGGCTTATCAAAAGAGTTGTAAATAAGCAAAAAAAAAGAAAAAAAAGAAAAAAGGAGAAAAAAAAACCCTATCAACTGCATAAGCACAGATTTCTGCCAGCTTGCCTGTGGCTTTGAAATTCAATCCCATTTCTCTAGTCTGACAAACTGTACTAAATGGTAAAATGGATTTTTATTGCTTTCAGCCATTTTCATTCCAGCTGCTATCACTAGGTAAGTACTCAGTTTTCTAATATGAGAATTATATTTTTTATTTCACTTTTCTCTTTTGTGTGTGTATATTGACTGCATTATGCACAAAAACCTATTTTTGCAGAGCTAGGTTATAAACGGGGACATTTACACATCTGAGCTTAAAAAGCCCTATCCTTCTAACTCAGCACACAAAAGAATCCCAAATATAGCTATGTCACTGGAGAAAGCTACATTCAAGTGAACAGACATGTTTTTTTGCATTGGCTTTCACAGCAGATAGGAAAACATGATTTTCCCAAGAAAAGAAACACACACATTTAATGCTGATCTTCCTTAATTACACCAACAATTAAAAAAATGACCCCACATTTGCTAGTTTGATTTTCACTGTTATGCAATTTTCAGTAAGTTAGGTCATTCTGTATCTTGGGCATATATTTAGCTATTTGAAATGTCCCTTGGTAGCTGAAGAGAACAAGTCTCATTGAAAGTCAATGAAAAGTCTGTTGCTAAGTCAATGAATTACCTGAAGCTCTGTGTCTCATCTGCTGGTGTCTGACACTGCATTTGACCAGAGCATATTGTTTTTTTACTGCAATCAGTCCTGCTCCTTGCACCTAAGGGATTCCAAGGGTTGGGAGTTAAATCCCAAGGCTTACTCTTGCACTCTATTCCCATGGAGTTCCCTTGGTTTTGACTGGTTTCCAAAATGGGGAAATGCTTTTTGTTTTTACTAGTGTTGTGAAACTGGAGCTTAATCAGGGCTAAAGCACGTGTGACCCCTTTGTTAAAACTTCCTCCAAAGGCACTTGTTGAGAATTGGAACTTTGGAGAGGTTGGATAATGATTTAGGTAAGCAAAGGTAATTAAAAAGAAAACGTGAAAACAAAAGCAAAGGACACAGAAGGAAAAGTGAAAGGATAAAGAATTTCAAATATACTTAGTATTTTCACTCATATTAAAGTATGACTTTTTTGTAATACGTAGCAGAATGTAAACTATCTCAGAACTGAAAACTATAATTTTGGGGCATGGAGTGGGAAATATGCAATTTCATCAGGTTCCGGTTAAGGTTCCATATTGGCAGTCTGTATTGATGTATTTAATTTTTACTCAAAATTCAGAAGTCTAAGAATGCATACAAACATCGATATTTTGTGTTGTTTGAAGTTGTAATTTTTTCTTTGCTACCAAGCTATGATATCTTCTAATAGCTGTGTAGAGTTTAAGGGTAAAAGAAATCTTTCTATTAAAAGTATCCATACTTTTCATTGGCTCTTGAGTGAATTTATACAATTGATGTTGATACATTTGTCATGGAATATTCTAGTGTACAGGTGGAAACAGATGATACAGTATTACTTTTTTTTTTTTTTGTGACAAAATGGTATGCAATGCACTGGAAGATTAGTTATCCGTAGCAGTTATATGAAATGCAAATGTCATAACACAGATTACATTTCCATAAAACCAAAATAACACTTCAATATATGTGATTTAGTTTTACTGTGCACATTTTTATTTAGCAGAACTGACACATTGCTTCATATTTGCATCATTTTTTTGCCTTTCACATTGAACAAAAAGGTGAAGAACTGTTTCAATGTACAGTAACCATTTCATTTCTGGGAGTCTCTCAAAAGGGATTTTCAGTTTAATAAAAATAACCTCCCACTTTTTTATCCCTATTGCTAAAAGCAAAAGGGGGTAGGTGAAATGCTGAATCTCCTTGCAATTCCACTATGGAAGTCTGGCCCATCTAAAACCCCACTTTGAGCAGCTTTTACAGAAAACGGACTAGGGAGAAGGAACAGGGGACAGTATGGTAAAGGGACAATTTTTTTGGCATCATCTATTCTTTATTATCCATCTGAATTAATTAATTAGGTTTACTGGGTATTTATAAAGATAACTAGTTTCTTGTCCAATTCTTGGGACTGGCCTACTTTAGCTAGAGCGAATCTTAGCTCATCTAAGTTTCAAGCATGCAGGAAAGAACTGGGAATAGCAGGGTTTGTAGGTAGTAAGACATTTATCAGAGTCTGAACTTCTCTCTGTCTTTGTATTGTCAGCTGCCATTTGCTTATTAAAACAATAGAGGTTACATGGGACCACTCATTCCCCAAGAACTCTGGGAGTCAACTTGATATTGCTTTTTTTTGGTTGTTCATTTATTATTCTCATCTGCTAACGTATGTGGATAATGAACTCATTTAGATAGGGTGTCAACAAAAAGCTTTTAAAAAAAAGAGTTACAGCAAGCTAAGTGGAAGATGACACAGAAGGAGCTACTCCAGGAATGAGGAAATTCCCAGTTTGGTAGGCAGAGCTCTCATTGTGCTACAGACCTTGTATACTGGTTTTAGGATGTCTCAGCCTGTAAGGCACCATGTGTAGCTGTGAGGATCAATGATATACCATTGCTGTGTTCTTGACCACCTCTAGGAACAACCACCATAAATTACTATTTAATTTCTCTCTAAAATCAGTTTGGAGGTATAAATACCTCTGGGTTGTTAGCATCTGTCTTCAGAGATTCCTGGAGAGGCTGTTTCCACTGATGAATGAAGGGAATAACTAACTTCATAGAACTAAAATGCAAAGAGAGAAGTCCTATGCTCTGTGTCCTCCCTCAAAGAGCTGGCAGTCATTTCCTGTATGGGTTGTGGTGTGGGTGGTGGTGTGGAGCTTTTTCCTTTTCTCTTGAATTTCTACACCTGCATAACTTCATCCTGTTAGTATTCATATCCAGAACACTTGGCATGCACTGGCATTTAAAACTAAATTACTGTTAACAGTCTGTAACACATCAGTAGTAGCATGAAGTGCTACTTTGTGAGATAACAATGGATGCTGTAAATGGAACTTGATTTTTCTCAATATCTGACTGTGGCATGAAAAAAGTGGAATCTAAATGATCATGATACAATAAAGCATCTGTGGACTAGCTGAGACACTAAATTAGCATTTTTTGATAAAGAATAGTGTGGTGGATAGCCTATAAACCATGCTAATAGCTCTATCTTTGTAATTCATAAGGCATATACAACACATGTAGGTGGTTTCTTATTTTCATATGAGCAAAGTTGTTTGAGTCTTGTACCCAGGTATGTAACCTGAAAATCCCTGGCTTTCTTATAAACCCAGCTTCTTGGTTACTACTACTTTTTAATTGTTTCCACTGACTGATGGTATTTATTGTGTTTTGATATAAACAACATGTGATTTAAAGAAAAAGAAATGCCCATATCTCATTGCATATTATTGTTGCTGTTATTTTGTTAACAGTTTTTAAACAGAAGTCTCATGTGGTTACTATTAGTCTTTTTGTGGCAATTTCACTTCCAGTACTCAAAAATACATCCGTAATGGCAATGTGTTTACAACATAGTGAACTACTAGGTCTGTATTTGCGGTTTTTTGGTGGCTTAAGCAGTCTGGAACAACTACAGAAACTAAAACTTTCCAAACAGCAATGTTCAGTTTGCTGGCCCCTAAAGAGAAGCTTATTCCAAGAAGTTATAAATGGCAGGAGGGAACCCCCAAACCTTCTCTGTGCTCTGTTTGCTGCAGGAGACCCTAGAGGTGTGCTGGTCATGCAGTCATTTCCAGTGAGATATATGTGAATTTTAATAAAACCGGACAGGTCTCTCCAACTCAAGTTTGCAGGCAAGCTTTACAAAAACATTGGATGGAAATCAGCAAAGAGCTGGATTCTGGTGCTCAGCACACCTGGAAGTACGTTAATGCACTCTTATGTAAATGGACTTAATGGAGAGAATGGAACATATCCAGCTACAACAATGGCTAACAGGATAAATCTCCACATCTGAGTGCATGGCTTAGCCTGGCTGTCTGAAAACAAGATAAATCCAGGCAGGAACTGAGAGGAAAACCATGACCTGGTTTCCAAAGTAAGGCCCTGACATGCTGGCATTTGGGCTGCATGTGCCATGCTGTGCATGCCTCTCCCTGAGAGATAAAGGGCATTTTTAAAAAAATGCTATGGGGCTGCTCTAATTTTGAGTTATTTTCTTGTATTTTGTCATGGAGCAGACTCAGAAGATGCTGGACTCAGGTTGAGAGTGGATGAGTGTGAGGCCATGGGGTGCACCGTGAAAAGGAGCCACTGCCAGATGGTGGATGCTGCTTGCTCACTGTGGGGAGGCTCTGGCCAGCACAGGGGAGTCCTGCCATGGGGACTGTGTCCTGTCTGTGGTGCCATGAGGGACAGCACGGCAGCCCAGTGCAGGGACTGTGTCCTGTCTGTGGTGTTGTGAGGGACAGAGAGGAGCCCCAAAGCAGGGACTCTGTATCCTGTCAGTGGTGCAATAGGTATCCTGGAATCTCAGTATCCATTTAGATAAGTGCCATGTCAATCTCTCTCCATCTGTATTAGCTACTCTGCATTACATATGACAATAAAATCTGATGCTCTCTTATTGCTGGAAAAATGAGGATGAATGAATAGGTGATACAAGATCTGAGGGACATGAGGGACAGAGAGGAGCCCCAGTGCAGGGACTGTGTCCTGTCTGTGGTGCCATGAGGGACAGAGAGGAGCCCCAGTGCAGGGACTGTGTATCCTGTCGGTGGTGCCATGAGGGACAGCAGGGCAGCCCAGTGCAGGGATTGTGTCCTGTCTGTGGTGTTGTGAGGGACAGAGAGAGGCCCAGCGCAGGGACTGTGTCCTGTCTGTGGTGCCGTGAAGGCCCTGTGTCCATGAGCAAGCTCTCTGTTGGTGTCCATGACTGCAGCGAGGATGGGGCATCCTGCCAGCCCTTCCCTCAGCCTGGTGAGTGCACAGCACAGGGCCATCGTCCCACCATGCCTGTCCTGCACACAGCCCTGTGGCCCCACAGGCCTGGTATCAGCCCACTGGGAGGTTTTGGGGTGGGATTTGGGCCTGGATCCTGAGCATGAATGCTCCTTTCAAAGTCGGGGCAATGGCACCAGGCTCAGCATCTTCACCAGGCCGCAGTTCACAGGTGCTGCTTCTCCCTTTGCTCTTGGTCTGTATCAGTGGGAAGTGTTTGCCATGGGTATCAGCAGGGGAGTCACCAGGCTGGTGCTGCTGATATGGGAAAGGGCTGGCTGGGGACATCCTCTGTCCAGATGGAGCCAGGCTCTTCTCTGGATACAGAGAGCAGCAGTTTCCCAGGCCCTGCTCAGCCTAGGAGAGCACAAGGGCCTCCAGCACGTACTGCCCTCTTTGCTTCAGAAAAGAATTGTCTGCCTTGACTTGGAAAAGCAGTTGAGCTGGGGAAGAGGGGAAGAGACATGGCAAGGGAGAAATAAAGTACACGAATCTGGGATTTTTAAGTAAATGTATGTTTCTTCAGTTTTATATAAAAAAGGATTTCTGGCAGTAGTTGCAGAGGGTAGGAGAGAGAACCGTGAATATTGATTTCTCTCCTAAGAGAAAAGGGTCATTTGTTAAATGTAACCTAACATTTGATTGCAGGGGAATAGGTTAATTTCAAAGAGTGATTTTCCACATTTTGTATATTGAACATATTCAAAGAAAGAAGAAAGTGATTGACCACGTTTCATTACATCTTTCTTCCAGCCCTCAATACCCATGCTTAATTGACAAGGACTTGGACCAAATCATGCAATAAGAGGTTAAAAAGCTATTTAATTGTGTCTTAGATATCGTTGCTTTGCTGCAGCTTTAAAGGTTCAGCCTACCATGGGTTTGGAAATCGGGCTTTTTTTGCGCTGATTGGAGAAATTGTTTTTATTATTGTAAGGAATACCCACCACAGTATATCTTTTGTTTCCCATCTGCTAGGGCTTGATGGCAGCCTTTAGTCATGTTATAGAAGGAAATGAGTAATAAGGTTCCATAATCGTCGCACTGATTAATTTGGAGTTAAAACCAGGTGACTTCTGGATTTATCTTGCTCTACTTCATTAACTAAACTGTAAGTAATTTCTTCAATGTTTCTTCATTTCTGTTTTTCTAATGGAAGTAACAAGGGGTATTATTGCACCTACTGATGGTTAACATAGAAAAGTCTCTTCTGCTGTTGTGGAGGAAGAAAAATTCTGACTACTTCCAAGGAAAACTGAACTTAGTCCACTTAAGACAACTTACATTTCTTGTTCGTAAGCACAAAATTCAGGTTTTCTCTGACTGCCAGAAAGTCATAACCATAAATCATTATTTTTCTGAATCATGTCAGAGTTCTTGCACTACTGAAAACTAGATGTCAATTAGTATATGAAGTTAGAAAGATGGCACTTTGCATGTGCCCTTTTTACATTGATACAACAGGCACTTGAAAAAGAAACACAAAATAAAGTCTCTAGATTCTTTAATTGGCACTAGTGAGTTACAGGAAAAGAATAAAAAACAAGGGGCTGAGATCATCACTAAGCATGTTGTACGGAGAGGTGGCATTTGATCTAAAAATGTCACATTTCACTGTGAACACAAGTCTTTCACTATGAAGCTATATTGCTTCTGTAATGCTTTTCTTTCTAGGTTGGATTATGCTGAATTTCAATTCAATATGCATAAGAAAAAACTTGGCAGATTTTCTGCCTGCTTTCAAGAAGATTTGTGTGCTTAATACTTAGTCTATTGGATACTATTCCTTGTTTTGCACTTTTCTTTCTGATTTAGAAAGAAATGGTCTTACCAGTTTACAAGCCTTACTTTCTCCTAAGTCTATAAACATAATGATTTCCCCAATTGCACCAAGTCTTTGGCTTGAAGAATTGCATGTATTATTCTTATGAGGACATGGCATATATTTCTCTCAGTCATTGTTCCTTTTTATTTTTCTTTGTGTTCGTCTAAGTCTGTTCTTATTCAGGTGAAGTTGTGGTTTATTCTTTTTGGTTTATTGTTTTCTTGGGTTTGGTTCTTTTCCCTCCTTGTGTGGAAATCTTACAGATGTGTCAGTTCTAAGACTCAGTGCTTGATTTTCCTTGTCGACTTCAGACTCTCAGGGAACATGATGTAACTGAAAACTTAAAGTAGGCCTTGTTGAGGTGGTTTAAATTAATGGAAGACCAGTGGGGCAGCCTCGGGCTTTTTTTGTTTGTTTTTGTTTTTGTTTTTAAATTTTGGGGTAAAAAGCATCATCCACTTCTTAATTTAGCATGAAAACATAAAATTCTTAAAATGCTGAAAATGCTGAAGAAAGGCTATGTACCAGTACTTCTATCGAACTAGAAATTTTCTGGAAATTGAGAATTGTTGACTAGAAATGTCAAATTTTAATGTTTATTTAAACAGGGCTGTAGCTAGAGATCCTTCGTGGTTCACCCTTTATTGCTGCTAGATGTATTGTAATTACTGACAGGCAAGAAGGCCATGACATACTGAAACAGAAATTGATTTTAAAATAGTGTCTGAAATGAATGAAAAAGAGATTATAATCCAACTCACTGGTTGGATCTTTGATCTGGTTAATCTATCACTCATATTTTACTAACCAGTGACTTGTCTATTTTGTCAAAGAGACTTTTTCCTTTGTTAAAAGCATGTGAGTGTAGAAGTAATGATGCTTGAATTGTATGTGCTTCCTACTATCCTTCAAAGGAAGGCGGAGGGGAAGGAGCTCAGGAGATCTTAAAATAGTTCCATATCAAAAGTTTGAATTTAACAAAAAATTGCATTAGTTTATACTCTTCCTTGCTCTTCAGAAGAGTGACTGACAGTGGGCTCTATTTGCCTTCAGTGAAAAAAGCACACAAGATTTGAGTTGTTGGTGTGCTTTGTAGTGTCAATATATTCGTATAGTGTTTATGACAATAAAATCTGATGCTCTCTTATTGCTGGAAAAATGAGGAAGAATGAATAGGTGACACAAGACTTCATTCCCATATTGGATGGTTTCTGAAGGAGTAATATGTTTTCTGGACATTAATGAATGTTTGAAAATCTGTCTCTGTAATAGCATGTTTAAGATCATGCCTTACAAATAAATTTGTGCAATATTGGGAGTTTTGTTTGTTTGTTTCTTAACAGAGATGGCAGTTTTTTCTTTATGTCATTTAACATAAACTAATATAGAACTCATGTTCTGAATATTTGGTATTTTCAGGGAATTCATAATAGGCAGGATAATGTGTGCGTATACACACATTAGGAGGACTTATGAAATATATTTGAAATCAGGGGGAATTTAAAGATCAACAAAGTTCTGAATCTCTTGGGTTTTCTGCTTAGTTGTGCAGTCCTTGGAACATTCATCATGTTAGCTTATCAGATACTGGGTTTTCTTTCAGCTGAAATAGAAAAGTCTGGATGATATGCCCTTGGCACAGCACTGTAAACTGGCTCACACAATGTCTGTTGGCAAAGGTGAAAACGCTGTTGTGGTTTTGTGAAGTCAGTTTTGACTCACAGCTTCTGAAACTCCTATCAGCTAGAGTGCAATAGGTATCCTGGAATCTCAGTATCCATTTAGATAAGTGCCATGTCAATCTCTCTCCATCTGTATTAGCTACTCTGCATTACATATATATATATGGAATATGTCTTGAGCTACAGAAGCTTGAAACAGAAAGAAAGAAAAATTGGAGTGCATCTTCATCTGCTCAAATGTTGTTCTCTGATTTTTTTTTAACACTTTGGGCTGCATGTTGATCTCTTCTATCAAGGCATGTATTTTTGCATAACATCAAAAATGCATTTGCTGCTTGGGTACACTGGTGACAGAAGTTTTCTAAGTGCTACAGTGATGTTTGAACAGTTTTTGTGCTGATTCCAGGAATATTGTATAAATACAACAGGGAACCAAACTCCAGTGGCAGAATAGAGGTCCGGAATCTTTGTGGTTGTTAAATAAATAAATGAATAAATAAATAAGTAACTGTGTTCTATATTTATTTAGTTATGGCATCTAAACTAAATTGGACTGTGTTGCTTTGTATTTTGATCTTCATCTGACTCAGTAGAATGAGACTATTCCTTTTCTCCAGTGACTTTTTTCTGTCTTTGTTTCTTCCAGAAAAAGCCAGTTAGGTGACAATAGTTTACAGCAAACAGTGGTATGAAATTAATTTAGTGGTGCTACCCGTGCTTTGATTGAGCATAAGTGAGTGGAGAATGAGAATGATGGATAGATTCTTTGGTGGAGACCCCATTAACCCCTCAAAACTACACTGGATCTCTAAAGGTGCGTAGATTTTTCCAAGCCTTCCTCTCAATCTTCATGGCCTAGTGATGCAGAGATCATGGGAATAATTGTGGACATCACCAGAGAAAACTGAAAAAAGTGAGAATTACTTTTACAGTTTGGTCTAGTGGTTTTCTTTAAAACCCAAAAGATTTGAAACTGAATCCTGGAAATGAGCCAGATCAGCCAAATAGGAAGGCATTATTAAATGAGGTGTGGAAGTGAAAACTCTGTGGGATCCCTGAGGAAGTAAGTGCTCTTCCAGGCTACCTTTGAGTGAGCCCAGACTCTGGTGTAAGTCTTCAACTTGATGGCATCGAGTGCCTTGACAAATGGAGAACAAACAGCTATTGAATGTATAGTCCTCTCCCAGGATAGGCTTTGTCAGTATCTGCAACAGGAGCAGCTAGAGATCAGGTTGAGAAAAAGTGTAAAATAATCAGAGCAACACAGGGCAGTGAGAGGGAGGATGCTCTCTGGCTGAGAAGCAGCCACTTCAGATAACACAGCTCTGTTTCCAGTTCTTTCATGTAATGTTTTTTCTATTGTCCAGAGTCCTGCACACCAAAGATAAGGGCTATTTATAGACTTGAATACTGATATTTCTTGATTATGAGGCAAATGTAGTTGTCATTGTGAGGTGCTCACAAGGTTAAAAGGTGTATGGGTATGTGAACTAGTCGTCCCTTTGAAATACTGAGGAGTGAAGTGGGCTTTAATCTTCATTCCTAGGAGTCTAGTAGCTCTCCCTGTAGACGGAAAGTCAAAAGGGTAGAGGAAGAAATAACTTGCACCAAAGAGGACTAGAACATTTTTTTCCAAAGGATATAAACAAGAGTCCTGCAGATATGACAAACTGCATTTGTCTACTGAACCATGTTGGTCTAGTGAGTAAGGAAAATGCCTTGTGGAATTATTTGAAGAAAACTTCATGTTCCCTGAAAAGGGGGGTGGAAATGGAAAAAGGCTTCAGCACTGTCTTTCACTGATGTCCTGTAGAGCTTATCTGAGGAACTACACTTCTTCTACTTGAGAACTACAGCAATATCTCTTGGTGGGTTTGTTTTGGTCATCTTTTCCACTAAGTGGAGGACTTGGAGGGAAAATGTTGAGACCTAATAGAGCCCTGTAAAAGCTTAGCATCTACCATTCACAGATCTTGAAGCCTTTAGTGAATATTAAATAAGCCACTCTTGTTAGGCAGCTTAATGTCACTGGCCCCACTTTATGAATGGGTAAATTAATACTGAGAAAGGTTTAAGGACTTATCAAACATTGTTCAGAAAGTCTGTATCGGTCATATACTCCTGACTCTGTTTTCTAGCCAACAGTTTCATTTCTCTGATGTTTAATTAAAAGTCACTAAGAAAATATGTGCTTAACAGGTAGAAAAGGTCTGTTATTATATCTTTGTTTTTCTACATGTGTTTTTGTAATGCTTCCAGATGACAGAAAATTCTTTTACAGTATTTTCAGATGTGTAAGAATGATATAGTCGTCCTCCTAACTTGTCCCATCTACTGTTTTGTTCTGATGCCAGGGAGAGGTGAATGCAGAGGTCAGGTTCTGTTTCTGAATCATTGTGGCTTAGTCTGAGTGTGGTGCTGCTTTGCTTCTCTCTGCCCACCACCCGCCTTCAGTTCCTACAGTTGTGTGTTTGTGTGTGCTGTTTTTTAACACCTAAGTGGAGATATAAAATGACTCAATCTACAATGACACATTTAGATTTCAGATGTTATACTGGCCAATATGCTCACAGTTAAGCTGTCTTTGTCAAATGTACTTTTTTATCACTGTTTTCTGGCTTGCTACGAGGAGCTGTGGTAAAATCCAGTTAGATTTATCATAGCTGTATTCCCTATAGACACCTAAAAAGACACAGTATTCCAAAATTTATTTTATATTTTGAAAGGATTCTTAATATTTATTGTAAGGCACACAGAATGAAAATATCAGTTTAACCTATCAGACCTCCAAATTTATATCACTGACCTTTTTAAAGGGGCTACTTGTAAACAGACCAGATAATATCAGAACAATCATTTCTGATGCCATTAGGCATTTCTGTCTCTATCAAGCTCTGGTGATCCTCTATTGCAGTGAAAGGTAACATTATTACATGGGGGTTTTTTTTGATCATTCATATTATTGATAACTGCAGGCTTTTCTTGAGGATGTGTTTGTGTACAAAATTTACAGGAAAGCACAAAATAGCGTAAACAACTGAGATCACAACATGTAGTTAAGGTCTCAAGGTTACAGATGTATAAAGAGAGCTTCCCCCCATAAAATCTGTCCTTTAACTTCCCATTTGAAGACTCTAGGAAGCTAAGCTTTTTTTCCTTATGTGCTTTTTACCATGAACCGCTTTGTAATTCTGATTTCTTTGTTCTACTGTGTATAGCCCAGTAGCTCTTTGGTCTTATCTGTGGTGGTCCTTTTGACAAAAATAACAAATATTTATTTGGGTATTACGTGATCCTGTTAGTCTAGAGTCATCACTCTTTTGAGAAATCACATCTTATTTTCTTCTTGTACAGGAGCGGATGACTCAATCCAGAGCCCACTCAAACTGGGGAATTGACTCTAGCCCGTATCAGCTGAAACAGGTCTTCTTTCCTCAGAAACTAAACCTGTATCAGACCTAAAACCCTGAAATTTTCTGAATCATGTTCTTATACTTAATCATGCTTCTTGATTAAAGAAAAAGGGCTTGTGATGTCCACTATGGTAAATATGTTCTGAACGGTGTCAGAATTTAAGGTAGCGTAATAGCACATAGTTTTATTTGGTGCAAAATGTCATTAACACCTGTAACATATTTGACTGTTGTATTTATAGCCGCTCACTATTTTCTGTTCAATATCTAATTGCTGTTCTAACAAGGCATTAAATAATAATAGCATAAAGAGACATTATGTGCAACTGTAGCTTTTTGGCGTGGGGTGCAGGGAAGGGAAAAATAAGGATGAATAAATATGTTAATGTGAGTAAATGTATCTTTCCCTGGCACTGTTTTCTGCTGGGGGGCTGAGCTGTGAGCACTGCTTTGATAGAAACGGCTGCCAGACGTAGCTGTGCACCCTAAGCAGGACAGTGCTTGTGCTTCTGGAGCAGCAGCAAGCGAACGTTTCTGTGCGATTCTTATTTGTTACAAATATCTCCCTGCTATCTGGTTTCCAGGTTGCTAGGACACATGAAAAGTGTTTTGATTCATTTGTCCACAGGAAAAAAAAAATAGGAAGAGCACAGATACTTGAGAAGGCAGGTTAACACTGCCTTGATCCACTCCCAAGCTGTGTACATGTGCCCTGGGGCTAGCTCCAGGTGCAGGCCTGTGGAGAAAGTCCCCAGGTGACATATGTTTAAAAAAAAATAAAAAAAGCTATTATGGGGTTTATGTGTTAGGGGAAACCTGGCTGCAGTATCTGATCCAGGTACAGACAGAAAGGAACATCCCAGTGGTCTGTAGACATTGTTAAAAGATGGTGAAAAGGCTGCAGTCACCTTTGCATGCTTTACCCGCCTTGTCTGGCAAATGGCTGCTGTCTTATCCTGAATGAGAGAGAGGTAACATTCATTCAGGTTTGTCTGTCAGACAACATGAAAGCAATCAGATGGCAGAAACGAGGCTTCATATAGAGAAGGTGGAGTATTATTGGCAAAACATTTTGCAATCTCTGCTGAATTAATCCACTGCCCTTCAACATGGTCTGCAAACCCCTGTAGTTATCAGTGTGGAGTGCTCTTTAGGTAAGAAAATCAGGCCCAGCAGTACATTTTGAGATAATGCTGATGGTGGGAGAAGGCTGCCATTTCATTTTTTTTACTGTCAGAACTCAGAGAAATTAATTTAGCATCATTAGTGGCTTAAAAATCTCTTGGAAGATTAATTATTTTAGTAACATTAGCAGCTGACTCAAGGTTTCAGCATTTATATTTCTTTTTTCTTTTCTTTTTTTTTATAAATGGCTAAAAAACTAATTAAATCAGAGTGGATGTTTTATCACCTCATCTTCATATTTTTCATACATATCAGTATACACTCAGTTTGGTATTGGATTCCAGACAGAGATACAGGAAATCTGTGAAACCAAGTCTGTTTACAGTTTGATATTGGCATTTTTCCATTAAGAAAGAAATTGGAGGGTTTAAAAAGAAAAACATGCTTCTTGGGGAGCAAGCCGAGTCTTCAGAAATGTAGATGTACCCTTGCTTTTGCCAAGAGCTGCTTCTACCCTCATAGAAATTGGTCAGTCTCTGTCTCAGTTATGCAAATTGGGAATCACAAATCTCTATTTGCTAGTGGCTGTGGTAAAGCATATCTGTGAAAGACTGTGAGGCAATATTTTGGTGAAGGAAGATGCACTGGGATTTCTGATGGCATGGCAATTACTGCACCCACCTCAAGAAAGGGCTAGGAGTCATTTAGGTGGGGCTCACTGGGTACCACTGGAATGTACCTGCCATAGATTTAGCTAACTTGTTCTAGGCTTTACACATTGTGCTCTTTGTTAACTGTCCAGGGTGGCCACTTCTAAATTAAAAAAAAAAAAAAATTAAAAATAAAAACAAACCAACCAACCAAAAAACAAACAAACAGAAAACTAAAAAAACCCCAAAACCAAACCTGACAAAACCCCACCCCTTCTAATGGGCAACTTAACCTGCTGCCAACTGAATTTCAATCCAGGTACACAAAGGTTTTGTGTTTCTTTGCTTTCTAACCAGCCTAGAACACATGAGTAGGAGAGACACCAAATACATTCCCAGCTGTAAGAAACATGGTTAAGGATTGTTTCCCAGCAAAACTGTGAACAATTTCTTTTGAACTTCAAAGTGCAACTCTTCTGCTTCCGCTGAGGAAGGTTCCCCAGCAGTCACTCAGCTTCAGTGGAAACAGATCCAGTGTGACACATAGGTTTGCAATGCAAACAACATGGAAAGCTAAACCTTGTTCTTGGATTTGCCAGGCTTAACAATGACATTTGTCTGGACTATGGTGTTTGCTCCCTTTTGAGCTAAATCACACTTATGACCGCTATTACATGCTGTAGTAACTGTACTTAAGAATTTGTAACACTTTTATTTTGTATAGCTTTACCTTCTTCTTTTTTTCCCTGCCCAAAGAAGTTCTTTCCTGCATCTTTTTTCTCTAATAAGGGTAGGGAAGGAAAACCTGCTTCTAATTTTTTCCTTCATTCTGTGACCAGTGCATTTCTTGTAAAGAAAGGCAACACCTCTTGTCTCCTATGCTGTCTCTGTGCCTTCTTATGCCCAAGTGAAGTGTTTCTAGAAACCAGAAGTGGGACAAATCAGTTGACAGGTCTAGAGCATTCAACCTCTTCCTGTCCTGCAGGACTGTTTCTGTAAAGTCTTTCTGGTTTTGGGTTTGTGAGATGACAAATATTTTGCTAACTGGCAGGCTCCTCCTTATTGGCCCTATGGCAAAGAAAGGGATAGCTTTTGTGGCCTCTAGTACTAGAAATATGGTCTGGCTGATTTCCGGGAGCATTCTTGCAAGATCTGGCAAGAACTGACACATACTTTCCCTTCTATTAGAATGAGGGTTTTAAAATTAATCATATAGGTGCTGCTGTTATCCCACTGGATGCGAGACTCTAGCCAGGAGCCTTCCCTGAAAATGTTGTTTGGTGACTTCTGATTAAAGTGTTGTGCACAGTCAATTTTTTTATAGTTAAGAGTTATTTTGGTATAGGATGACTATATGTTTAGACCTGAACAAAAGAAAATGCAGAAGTACTTAAATACTTAAATCATAATCCCCCCTTCAGCTGTATTTTTTTTTTTTTTTGCTTTTCCTGACCCTGTTTGATTTGCCCTTCTCTTGGAAAGTCCTGTATATGTCTTTTAGCTAGTCATCTACCTCATATAGACTTACAGCATATTGAAGATGTGGGTCTGTGGGGTCTGGAGTGTTTCCATGTGGTTTAAATAAGGAATACATTTGAGAAAATACAATCTGCTTGAGGACATGCTGGAAGCAGAGAAAGAGGCTAATTTTGTTTAGTTAATTATTCACCGATAATTATTTACTCAGCTCTACAAATTGATGGAAACTTGTAATCATGTTGCTATGGCATCTGATGTCATTTATAAATGCTGAGTGAAGCAGCTCCATTTAATTGTAAAACTGGACACAGTTCTTGAACAAATGAAATCTGTCAAACTGAATTTTGTGAGGGAAATCTTACCAACAGAGTTTGCGAGTTAAACATCTAGCTGTAAATAAATTATTCCCTGTGAACCTGAAAACACAGTTGTGCAGTTTTCTGACTCAAGCCTGCATATCATTATCTTGTTAGAGTAAGCAACATCTGAATAACAAATTCTGTTATCTGAAACTGCTGAAGGCCTTTCTGAACTCTTCCTTTGCTGTGAAACTATAGCTATTTTCTATCACAGTCTTAGTCTTGCAAAACAGCTTTCCAGAGAAGACCACTACACAAGGCTTTGATGCAACGACTTTCTGAATCTAATTTCCCAAGCAGTTTAGAAAGCAGTTGATGATTCTCCAAGCATTAAAATGTAAATATTATCAGTCCTACAACATTTAAATGTTTAATCCTCAAGCTGCAAATAAAGATTTAATTTTCTAAATGTAAGTGGACCTTCATTATTAATTCATTTGCTATATGTTTAATTGAGATAAATGAATATAGTACTAAATTCAGCTGTGTATTTCTAAATGCTTTTCTTTTTAATGTGGCAATGTATAATGCATCGTTATTTTAACTGTCCTGCCAGCAAATTATTCTGCATGTACTTATTTTTCTAAGTTCTTTAACATTTTTCTATATTGTGGGATTTCAATTGTTTCTGTTCCTTTCCTGGTAAATAGTTGAGGAGTAAGCACATTCTCAAGAGCTGTAGGGAGGCTAAGATGCCAGTTGCATTTTAACGATATGGTGCTTTATCATTCTTACTGTAGCCAATTCTCTTTTAAATCATTGCAGTTTCTGCTTTAGCCTCCAGCTATAGAATTCTTTTCAAACGACAGAGAACTTGGCAGATTGCCAAGAGAAAAATAAAGGTGTTTTGGTCCACCAAAGTATTTTGAGTGGTTCTTAGTGATACAGTTTTCTTCTCTACATCTGCAAAACATTTTTTTTCTTGGAGTGAATTTTCATGTGAAAAGCCTCCTTAATAATCACCAGTATTGTTTGTTTCAATGCAGTTATTTAACTGCACCCCTGGGTGCTTACAAAATAAACAAGAGAGTCTTCTAAAGAGTTTTAAAAGTGGCAGGTGCTTAGTCTATGCCCTATTCACTTAGTTTGCAATGACATTTTTGTGTTAATCTATAGACAAACAAGAGACAGGTGACACACAGCATCAAGTACAATGTGCTAAGTCGACAAACTTTGGTCTAGATAAGATGTTTGTGCTGCATATGCCTACAGTGGCAACATGGATTTATACTGTTTACATTTAAGACGTGCTGCTCAGCACTGGTAATATCAAAAACTTAAATGCTTATAAATTGACAGTGAATGAAGTATTTTAGGGGTTTGAGACTTCAAAGAATATAGCCCCTCCAAAAAAAAAAAAAAAAGGAAAACAACAAAAGGCAAAACAACCAAAACCATACTCACAACAAAAACTCAGCCAACCAACCAAAAAAAAAAAAAAAACCTAATTCCTATGAGCACAGCATAGTTTGCATTTTCAACATTGTTGAAATATAAAACAGATTGTTAAATATTGCTGAAATATAAAAATGGTATTTTGGGGACTCTGGCTGTGAATACAGTTCATTCATTATAAAATACCATATCCATGGCATTCTCAGGCTAACAGTAGTTTGCTCTAAAGGGTATAGATATTATTAAATGTTGTATTATAAAATATGGACAAAAGAGTAATACTAAATGAGTTCAACAGCAAATGGAAGCAGGATATTCACCATCCCTCCCCCATTTTACAGTAAAATTCATTGAGATACCACATGAACAACAGACTCAAAACTTTTTAATGATCCTGTTTGTAAGGAGGAGCTCTGTTTAGAGAGGATGAGATTGGAGGACTGAGGGAAAATGAGATGGGAGAAGAGAAGGTTGACCACTTTTTTTACCAAGACAGTTTTTAACCATCCCTCCAACAGTAGATGGTAAGGAAGAGCAGCAAATGTATGGGTAGGGCAGTTTGATGGCTGTGTGAACCTACCATGCTATTTAAAAATGTTCCTAATCCAGGCAGATCTCTTACTTTAAGGCCTGTATTCTCTGTTACAGGTAGTTTTAGGAGACTATCTATTCCACAATCGCATTCCTTAATTCACTTCCATTTGTACACTACTTGTCCTTGCCATCAGAAGAAAGAGAGTAGCCTATTACATTCTCAGTGTCACTGCTTTTGCACATGAGGCCATGTATGGAATTGCTTTCCCTTGCAGAATAAGAGGGGAGATGCAGTGTGCACACACAGCTGTGCAGCTTTTGTAGTGCCTTGCATTCCTCCTTATCATTCCCAGTGGGCAGTGTAGCCAATGACAGAAAGAAATAGGCAGGGGGATTGTTGCTGCAATGGCAGACAATGGCAGAGTTTTTTCCTGCTGATTCGTCCAAACCCAGCAAATGGGGCCAATTTTGGGAACTAAAGCCTGGTTCTCTGTAGATAGTTTGTGCAACTTGGTGCACAGCATGAGCAAAAAGTATCATCAGTTCCCAATGGAATATTGTCCTTGGCTCAGGGTCAGTTGTCCTTGGGAGATTAATGCATATGGTACCAACTATGCATTGTGTTTGTCTATTAAAGATCTTTCTATCTGCCAGTGACATTCAGAGGAAAAGGGAAGTTCATGAAAAAAAGAAAATACAATTAGAAAGGAATCAATTTTATTAATGGCTGAATTGGTTGTTGTGGCATTTGGGTTTTTTTTTGTTTGGGATTTTTTTCTTTCTGAGACTGAAACTTGGCTTGGACTTTGGGAAATGAAGAGTGAAATTTTGTTATATTTAACCAAAACCCAGCTCAGGCTGTGACGCATCTCTTGATGCAATTCTCAATCAACAGGTACATAATTATCACCAATACTTCTTGAAGTGTGTTGTTTTTCATAGGCACAAACTTAAATGTGAAGCCCTGCTTTGCTTAAGAGCATTGATAAAATCTCATTTGCTAAATGGAATGAGAGACGCTGCTCTTGAAGACAAATAATAATCTGGACAATAGAGAGGCACTAGATCTAATTTTCTGGACTTCAGTAAACCGTTTGATAAACTATCCCTTGGGAAATGGTTAGTTAACCTGGAGAAGATTGGGATTAGTAGAAGAAATGAATGGTGGGCAAGGAAGGGACAACAACATGGAAATTTTTGTGGTAGGGAGTCAAGTGGAGCATACCAAGGTGTTCGTTTATTTAGAACTTTTGCTAGTGATTTTTTTCTGCAGGGGTGGCAGGGGAGGAGGGCTTGATAATGAGATTTTAGATGAGGCACACCTGAGAAAACATCATCGGCATCGAATTGGAGGCAGGTGGAAGAAGAGGATGATGAACTGCAGCAGAAAGAGTGAGACCTGAATAGCACAAGTCTCTTTCAAGCTGTTATATATGGAGGGCTCCTGTTCTGTAGATGACAGCAGCGGAGAAAGACTAGATGTGCTTCCTGACCTGAAGGGGATTCCAAAATACCGAACTGAGGCAGAGAACTATTGGGCTGGACTGGACAGAAGGTTAATATTGTGCAATGTATTATATTGGTTATTGCATTTTCATATGGGTCAGTTCTTTGAGCAGGAGGAGAGAAGTAACAGCGTAATCAATTCTATGAATCAAGACTTCTTTTTCATTGTCCCTCCAGAGCCCAGCAGCACTGAATGGTCAGAGACACCCACACTAGCTCTGAACTTATCCACACCAAGAGGACAATTGGCTTTCGTGGCCCTGGGACAAGTGTGGAGGTAAGAATATTATTAAGTTCTTAGCTGATAAGTAAGTGGAAGTAAAGCAGATTAATGGCAGAACCTGGGAGCTAGAATATAAATCTCTTGCAAATCTAAGTCAGCTGTTTTATTTCTATTTTTTCTCCAAGTTGTGTGTCATCTTCTGTTTATGACAGTAAGGCTACTGTTGTCACTTATGTGCAAAAGCAATTAAAATAATTTCTGCTGTTCTGACAACTGATGTTGGTTCCCATTTGCTCTGTTTTACAAATGAGCTGCTTTATTATCTATAGCACTGACCATCCTTCAACTATCCTATCACGTAAATAGTTCGTATAAATAATTAAAAGCTGGGGTTCACAGTGGTGTCTGCAACAATGGGCTTGTTTTTTGCAACTTGATAGGAAAGATTTGATTTACATCTGCTCTGGGTATTTTATTCCCTATCTTATTAAAGCTAACAACTTAGATATACCATAGTTTTTTATGGGGAACCTTGCCAAACATTTTCAGATGAAGAGAAATTTTCTCCAATTAAGAGATAGTATCAGTGGAATAGAGCGTTGTCACAGGATAATGGTCTCCTGCTGCTTTGTTAAATGCCAAGGTAAACCTGAGGCATTTATCAGAAATTAATGTCAAAGCAAAGTCGAGAGGTTTATCTTGAAAGCCGGGTACACTGAGCCTGTGAAAATGTCTGTTAGAAAATAGTCCATGTTTCCTTGTGCATCCTTCCTCCCCACAATTACACTTGGAAGGAAGAAAATTTTCTTTCTGGCACCAAATGCTGGCCCTGAAACAAGGTACCAGCTTCCTTTTAGATGCACAAAAAGGCTGCTGAATCTCTAATTTTAAGCTGAAAATGAGTAATTTCATCAGTTGTTTTTGTATGTTTGAAGCTTTACCTTCGCTTCCCTTAACACTAAGCTGATCTAGGACTTTAACTTTGTCAGGCTTCACACAGCCCTGATTCAAAGGATATTGAAAAGGGGAGTTTGAATGTAAAAAACAAAGCAAGTACATAAATCTGCTGGGCTTGTTCTGTTACCAGCATAGAGCCTGAAGGAATGGGTGGGGCGAGAGAAAAGGAGGGACAGAAGATAAAAATATATCTCAGTCACTTGGAAAGATGCAACAAAATGTTTTATGGCACAGAAATAGGCTGCAGTGCTATGTTCCTGTTTGTTCCTCACAGACACTGAGCAAAGTTTGTCAACTTGTGAACAGAAGAACCTGTTTGTCTGTAAGGTCTAAGGCAAATCTTGTTAGAGAAGTAAATCCCTTTAAGTATTCTTGCTCTTCAGTTGCAATACAACGCTTCTGCTGGTGTCACAAGGTGTCCGCTGCCTTTTAAACCCTAAATTAACCATGTCAAATCAACTTTAATAGCCACTTAGTCATGTATTTGATTAGTCCAAAAATATGCATGAATTTTAATAATTTTCTCAAATTTCTCCCTTCAAGTAGATTATTACTTTGTATTATTTGTAAACCATAGATTGCTTTCATGAAAATCTAAAGGTGGAAACAACTGTACATAGAAATGAAGCTGACTTGATTGCTTCCTATTGTCCTAGTCATGGAGATTGGAAAAATACATACCTGCAGACAAGTCTAGGAAGAAATCAGTTCAGTCATTAACACTACTTTTTGTTTGCCTAACTTATTCAGGGTAAATATTTTTCATTTGCGGATGTTCTGTATCTCTAAAAATTAAGATGGTTTCAGGCTTCACTCATATGAATGCTCCCAAAACATTAGGAGTGGGCCATACACTGCAGGTTTGTCCCAGCTTAAAACAGAACTAACAAAGAAAACAAAAAAACCCCAACCAATCCTTCCTGACAACAAAAAATAAAGCGTACAAAAAAAGCCTTTATCTCCCTCTTCCCCCCAAACACAGACACAAACACACATACACAGCTTTCTAGTCCATATCAACATCATATTCTACATTTTAGATAATGGGTTGCCATTTGGGAGCCCTGGTGATTATTAGTCTAATTTACTAAGAAGCTGAAAAGAGACAAATAAGGAGAAACAAATGTGTTTGGTTTTTTTTCCTCTCTTTCAGGGTGGAGAGATTTGTTTCAGGGCTGTTCTCAGAAGAGTAGATATTGGGCTGTACTGCAGCATATATTGTTTCATCAGTCATGCTGCATTATGTCACATCAGGTGTTTCTATGAATTAATTTTAGTTTCTGAGATTTACTGAGGTGTGAGAAAGTCATTCCATGAAAGCACCAGTGGCAGGCAATCCTCTGCCACCAAAGAGGGAGGAGCCTTTTAATTTAAGGCTGAGAAGTTCTGGGAGGAAATGCAGAGATAAAATGATGAGGCAGTGCAAACAAATTAGCATGCCATATTAAAGCTTGTGTTCAGGAAATATGTCCACGATCCTGGATGTGGCAGCCTTCCCAGCCTAGTGGTCAGTGCAGCTCCTGGTCTGCTGTGTGTGTGTGGTGAGGCAGAGACAGGAGTCGTGGCTTGGCTGCTCCATGTGGGGATCAGGTAATTCCAGGTGGTTGGCTAAGATGAAGTAAAGGCCATGGAGCAGCCTGCCCTGGAAGGCAGAGGAGAGTTTTTACCCATTTTTCTGTGTGCAAGTAACCAGTTCTTAGTCTGTTTTCTCCAAAGTGATCTTCAGGGCCAGAAAGGCATTAGTAAAACTTGTATTAGTAGTCACTGAATATTCATTGTGAATATTTTCTGGAGAACAGACAAACAAACCTGTTACCTTGGTGGAACAAGAGAAAAACGTTAAAAGGGATGTGCAATTATATCATATGTGCTGATTTTTCAGCAGCCTTTGGAACCTTTATTGGGCTATTCCAAGGGATATTCAAAACAATAGGCAGAGCAGAACCTTGCTGTGGATAGCCATGATTTGGCTTCAGGTCGCTGGCAGACCCAGATTCAAATCCCAGAGAAATAAGTGAAGAGAAGCCGGAACTTTAAACCCAGTTTTTCTATGCCCCAAGGAAGAGTCCTTCAGATCCAGGGCAGGCCTGAATCCCACCAAATCTTTCACCTCTCCATATTAAGTGTACACTTTAAGTGTGTGAGGATTGTTCTAAATACTATGGCTCTGAATCAGCCTGGCTAAAATCGGTGAGAGCTTTGCTATTGATTTCTGCTGGGCTGTGATCTGTGCTATTGGGTCTGGTTGGTTTGACTTGGAATATGTGATCCAACAGGATTCAAGAAAAAATTTACAAAAATGGATTTTTGTATTCTAAAATAAGTGCATAACTTTTTAGATGACTTGTCCAAATCAGAAATAGCTGTGCAGCTAGCATCTATGAGCTAAAGCTAGTATAGATGTAATAGTGTGAACAGAATGTCATTCATAATCTACTAGAAGTAAGAATAGTATAGCTGTAAAAATATACTGTGAAATAGTGACACTGTTAAATCTCCAATTATAAAGACATATAAGAGGGAAGAGAGCTGTAACCCATTACACTACTGGTGATCCCCAAAGGTGATATCACAGTAAGGCTGAATACTGACTAACTACAGTCATTTCTGGTGGCTTCAATGGTTTGTGGCAAAGAGATGAATATCAGAAGCCCAAATAACAGACTTTCTTGCCTAGGTTTCTATTTATAATGAAATCCCACTCAGATTAGTAGAAAACATTACAGTCAAAGAAGAAAGGGAGTGAAAACTAAATAGAATTGCCACAGGATTTATTTTTGTTGTAACTTGTAGATGATGATTAAAAATGTGTATTGATTTGCAATTTACCCTGATACTTGAAACTGATAAAAGCATAAAATACTACTTTGGTTTAACAGCTTTATTAGAGCTGAGGCTGGGCAGAGTTATGTGGGGTCACTTTTTGCCTGGGGTTGCCTATCGGTTTTCAGTAGAAGAAAAGAATTGGAATGAAGCATTGACAGATCCCATCTGGGCTCCCTGAGACAGCTGGTTTCAATACAGTCTGTCTAATGCTTGAATTGTGCCTTCAGTTGCTTTTGTTGGCATATCACAATAGTTTGGTGTTTTGAGATAACACCTACAGAATGGACTGAGTCCATAGAGTGTTAGTAGCAACATTTCTCAGAAATATTGGATGCTTGTGCGCTGATTCAGCTGTACAGAGTTGTGTGTGTGTGTGTTATAAACAGCTGTAAGTTCTAACTACAACGAATTTTAAGGTTTCTTTGGATTCACCTGTCTTTGACTATCAGTAGAAGGTCAATATTTTTTTAATTCTAGCATTTAAATATTGTATATTGATGCTTAATTCAGTTTGGTTTACAAACATGCTGTATGGGTCATAACCTTATTTAAATAGGAGATTTTTAAGTCCTTGAGTGTCAAATTGTCCAGATCTTTCTGCTGCCAAGATATTGGAATCTGGTATGACATTTTTGCTGTGCCTATTTTACTAGAAGTCACATATTTGTGTTTAATTTGGCTTTTGGTCTTGTGTGAAGTGATATTGATGATATCTAATATTCTCATTATTATTTAACTAATTGTTGCAGCTATTTAAAAAAAAATTAAAAAATCAAGCTTTCACTGCTTGAAAGGAAGAATAGTGCCTGCTCTACATAGTACAGAAACTGAATAAAACAGCTTGACCAGCCACAATAAATGCATTGGAGTTGGGACTCGTTTTGGGAGAACTGAAATTAGAGCCTAATATGGGGAGAAAAATAGCAAACCAGGAAATGGCGACATTCCCTCAAGAAATTTAATTCAGCAATTAAAAAAAAAAAAGTGTGAGATTTCCAATGTACATACAAATGCATACATCAATATTGATACCTGAATCCTCTTCAGCTGAAATCTTACTTTGCAAAAGTTAAGTTGTTTTCTGCCAGGAAAAAATTGCTGTTTGTCATTTATTCCAAGAGACTGCCTTGTTTTGTGTGATCACTTCACTACATTTGCAATATAGAAACAACATATTTCCATTAATGCAGATGTTCACTTTCATCTCCATATGACTCCTGAAGCACACGACTCTAAATTTAGAAGTACTTGCTGTTCCCTTCTGCCCCCAAATCTGCAATTTCTTTTTTAAATGATGTAGTTAGATAGCTAAGCTTGAGTATATAACCAGTCTATCCTAATGTTCAGATCTACGACAAGGAACAGGAATTCTTTTGGCCTCCTCTTTGATCCCTTTTTTTTTTTTTTTCTGGAAAGGTTGTTATCCTCAATATCATACTTTTCTGTGAATAATTTGTATTCCCTGTATCTGTCTCTTATTGGCTGTTTCTGCTTAAAGTGGAGCTATTTCATCCTGCAAACCACAAATAAAATTACAACTTCTTTGTAAGGATCACTAGTAGGAAGGTTTGCAACAAATACAAGATACTTCACACATTTATTTTTTTCCAAGATATTGAATGATGAGAGTATAAACCGTTCAGATTTTTTTCTTATCTGGATAATCTAAAGATTTTTGTTTGTTTGTTCCTGGTATGTTTATAAAACATGAACTTGCACCTTGGCTCTTCAATTGCAATGCAGTTTGGGGAAATGGAGATTGAGATATGGTAATCTATGTATAGTGAACACACAGGAATGCCAACGTGATTTAACAGGGCTCTGGAAGCAATGAGAGAAGTCTAAAACCAGGACTAAAAGGAAGGATAAGAACAGGAGAGGTTAAGTTTTTCTTTTTGGAGCGAGACCTCACTGAAGAGTTAACAGAACCTTGATTTGAAGGACTTCTGTAATTTTGCCTTCATGTCTTTTTTTTTTTTTTCATTATTATTTAAATGGTGTTGAAATGAATTGCTTGAGCTGAAAGCAGGCTAAAAAGGAGTGGGGAGATGTCAGATAAAATATGTGCAACATACATTCTTTTACATTTGTGGCATAGTGTTTTCTTCTGGGCATTTTTTGGTGTGTTCCAGAGCCTGTTGGAGTGGAAAACGATGCCACATGTAACTAACTCCCATGTCTTTGTGTTAAATCACCCTTTCTTTCCCAGGTCTCCAAGCAACAGTATCTTAAAGATGAAATATTCATTTCTGAAACCTAATTTAATTTCAGAGTTGCCTGAGCTGCAGAGCTTATCAGTTCATGGAATCCACAAAATTTGATGAATTAACAACTCTTTTCCATAGATGGAAGGTTGTTTTTAATTTTTTTTCAGGATCTCGTTAAAACGCATCTTCTGATTTTTAACCTTGGTTTGGCTGGTTAAGATTTACTCATTTTACTCACGATACTGCAGATAAGAAATAAAACTAGAAGCAATAATCTTCCCATCAACAAATGGAAGGCATTGTAGCTTTATAACAGCTATTAGCAACCCTGAGCAGTGCAGAGCTGTAAATAAATGAAGATTAAAGTTGTTTTGTATTTCCCTAGGTTTGGTTCAAATTTTGTTTTCAAACATAGTTGGTCCAGAACCTTAAGATTATCTAACAGATCACTAGTGGCATATTTTTACTAGTTAAGTCAGTAACAGATGAAATTAGACATAAAACATTATGGAAATCATGAAAGAGCTCACGAGCTCAAAGGTTCAGCTTTAACATACTATTATAAAATGAGTTAAGGTGAGCTCACCAAGAGCATCTGAGGATGCCTCCTTTATTCCTCTGAGCTCCCAGTGACTGGCAGCTGGATGTCTGTGCTTCTGATATTTACATAATTTTGCAAATTAGATACTTCTGAAAATTCTGATAATTAATGTGTAGACATTATTGTCTCCTTTTCCTTTTATACTAAATAAGCAGTAATGGTTGGAGAATGGAATACCTGAATTCATTTCAGAGGTCTTTAGCTGAAGATAGGATCAATCATTAGTGCATGTGAGTCATAAACAGTGAGCATTTATTCACTTTTAAAGAGGGCCATTGTTCCTTGTAACCTGGACCCTCCTGGAAACACAGAGCAGAGCAGCAGTGCTGGGGATGGAAGGCCCAAGCAGCCCCTCCTGCCCACCTGTCCTTGTCCCCTGTGCCACTTCTAGTCGGGCACATGTTCCTTCCTAGGCAAGCAGGTGTAGAGGTGCCAGGATCTCTCCTGGACTAACTGGAACAGGGGCTGCCCTCCTTGCATGTCTGCTGCTGACAGGTCTGCTGAAGGAGATCCAGGAAAACCTTTTACTGGTAGTCTCCAGGAGAAAAGGTGAAAATCTGGTGGTGGGCTTGAAATGAGCAGTAATTGCTCTGTAGCTCTGCTCTACACTATGGCTTCCTCTGAGGTTATTTGGATTTACAGTAACCATATGGCTGGTGTTTCCTCGGAGGAAAGAATACTCTGGAGACTTGCATTATTGTATCTTAGGTGTATTATGGAACAGGTGTATGCAGACAGGACTTGTGCATACCAACTCCATCTCAAACACAATAACATCTGCTGCTGCATGCGATATGATGACGATCAGAATTAATGAATAAAACCTGAATCTTCTACCTGATGAAAAAGATTTACTTGGCTGTAATTGGGCACTCTCACATTCCAAGAAACTAAATTGATTACATAATAATTTATATCCTTCTCTATGAAGCAAAGTATGTGTGTGGTTGTTTGTTTCTTTGGTTTGGTTTTTTGTTTGTTTTGTCACTTGTTTTGTGGGCTTTTCCAAGCAGGAATAAAAATGCTACCAAGGTGAGACTCTGTAGATATTTAAATGCATTTTCCCAGGAAGGGTATCAGGAGTTCTCAGAATTAATTTGCATTTCAGGGCAAATTTTCACTGTTTACTATGGTTCATAAATGTCAATGACACAACTGCTTTTTTCAGCAGGAGAAATTATAAGCCCTGATTCAAGCATGCCTCATCACATACTAGCTGTGCTTCTTTTGGAGACAACTAGCTAGAACAAACTGGTGTTTGTGTGCAAGAAAGGAGTAAGCAGAAAGTGCTGTAAAAATACATATTTTTTGCAAGGTTTAAATAAAACTCCTATGGTGTCTATATTTTTTCTTTTTATAATATAAAGATGCTTTGTCTGCTTATGCATTTTTTTAAAATATCAGCAAATAAATACATTTTCCAACAATGTGGTGATTTACAACTAACCAGAAATCATAGAGCAAAATAATGACAACACATTTTTGCAAGCTAAACTATTTTTCTTGGCTCACGTGCTGAGGAAAAGACAGAGAAAATAGATGAGTGTTGCAATGCTTTGTGAAGGGTTGTAATCAGGGCTGCTGCTGGGGAAAATGGAGAGCTTTGGCACCTTTGGCAAGGCAGGAGCAAATGATCACCCCTTTGTATTTTAGAATTATATTTAGTTCTAATATTTCTTGCCATTACTTGTGCTGTGGTTTTACACAACCTTAAAGTTCTAAGTTGTAGCCTTAGAACTTTAAGGTTAAACAGCTCTAAAAAAAGTAATAATAAAATGTAATAATCTATCTGGAATAAAAGCTTTTTCACTGCAATGTAGGACATCTCATTTGAAAGGTCTTCTCAAAACCAGAACAAAGCTGTGAGAGGCTATGATTCTGAAGGAAAAGGTCACTCCTGGAGGGCATGAGCAGTTTTGGATTATTTCAGAAACTGTTGTGGAGGACAGCAAGGCATTAGGGTCCTGCTTAGCCTCTTGGCTAAGGTCAAGTATAGTGTGTAGTATGTCTCCCAAATATGTGTGATTTTATGTTTAAATCTCATGGTGGGGAGACAAAAGACTCTGCCAGGGTCAAGGCAAACCTCAGTCCAGAGAATAACCATGAACCTCTTGTGGAGAGACAAAGTTGCTGCTGTTTGGGGAAGGATAAACTTGATCTTGCTTTCATTGGTGATCAGCACATAATGCCCAAGACAGACCTGAAAAGGAGAAAATATAACATAGTGAAATTAACCAAATTAAGTCCCTGAGAGACAAAAGCAAAGAAATCATGGAATTGGGCTTTTTACCTCATGAATTTATATGTCCATACATAATTCTAGTGTGATGAAATATCCTTTAATGTGCTGTAGAAGAGATTTTGGACTACAAAAACACTCAGCTGTTGGGTAATCCATATTTTGGAAGACAGATTGGCCAGTGGGAGCTCTCCTTCCTTTAAGTGTTGTGATTTGTGTGAGAAAATCGTTTGGATCCTCTATTGGGATACTCCTGATTTTTGGAGGCGTGTGCCAGTTCAGTGCAGAAAGCATAATTCCAGGTTTCTCCTTCCTGCTGCAGGCACGTCTCATACCAAGCAGCACAATCTAGACCCTGATAACAGGCAGTAAAGACTATGAGAAAGCTTAGGTGATGCACATGGTGATTTTTGAGAAAAATACACAGCACAGAAAAAATATATGCCCTGCAGAATAAAGTTTTGCTGGTATGTAGGGTATGAAAGCAGGAGTCTAAGAACAGATCATACAGAAATCAAAAGTAATTAGTGCTAGTGCCACTTGCCTTCTTACTGGCTCACCTTCAACTTATCAAGGTGTTTGAGTATCATATGTAAACAGACTGTTGCTAGGAAGGAGAAATATTTGGAAACATATTCTCATTCACATTAATAATGAAAAGTAACATTTGATTCCCTGGGCACTTTTTCAGCTCAGGCTCTGAAACTGAACCTAATTACCAATGTTGCATTACAAAGTGGAGCCTTTTCTGCTCAGGGAACAGAACAGACATTAATGAGAGCTTCTACTTACTTATTTTTTAAAAAGGTTTTCTGCACATTAATTTTAGTTTATTCAACATGCCACTCCTTGTCTTAAAGTAGCAGACAAAAAAACCACTGACCTCTGTACACTGTCTTTGCCTTTTAGTTTATGTGTTTGATTTGCTTTATTTCCAGAGAGAAAATAAAACATTTTAATTTGACTTCACTGTCATATGGTTAGTTACCAACCTGAGATTTCAGTGAAATGTCCTTTGTTGAAGATTTAGAAAAACAATCAGTGTGCAGCAAATATTGATATCACTCTTAATGGCAATTTAGCTGATTAATATCCTTTCATGCTGCAAAGCAGCATGAAACACAGCGTTTTAATGAATGCCAACAACAAAGAGTGTACCAGGTGTGTTACTAAGAAACAATCTCTAGTGTGATTTAATTAATCAAAGCATTGCATGGAGCAATTATGAGCAACCTTGTGTAAGTGGCAGTAGTACAAGATCCTTGATTTAAAATTGGTTTTAAAGAAAGACATCATGGCTTAATAACTATCCTCTATTAGTTATAGAACAAACATTTTCTTAATCTGGCATTTAGTTTTTGGTGGTTTGGTGGGGTTTTTTTTTTTTTTTTTGCTTTTGTGGTTTTTTTGGTTGTGTTTTATGTTTGTTTTTTTAAAGTGGATGGAGAAAGGCAACAGTAATTATTTCAACTGCTGGTCACTGGATGAAAAGTCACTGGTCTATTGAATATGTTACTGAATCATATTTTTTCAATACTTTTCACCATGCCCTTTGCCCAAATCTGTTGAATTTATTATTTTAATAATTTTCTGAGAGTCTAAAGCTTCTCCTGCTGAGGAGAGAACATTCCTGACCAGCCTCAGGTGACAGCTAGACATGAGGATGTGCCACTGAAGCCAAATGGCCTGAGCTGTGCTCTGCCAGGTTAGCAGTGCTGCTTTGTTGGAGCTTTTGGGTGGAGAGGAAGAGGGTTCAGGTCGCAGTCAGAAGATGTGGAAGGAATGAAATGTTTCCAGAATGAACATCTGCTCATTCCATTCAAAACCAACCAAAAATCACAGTAGTCCACAGTCTATATGCAGCAAATTTGTTTAAAAATTGCTTTTGGTGCCTATTTAGCTTCCTTCTAAGTTGTGAGGAAAGCTTCAGTACAGTACATGTGGATATTTTTAAGGAATAAAAAGAAGGAAGATTTCCAGTTTCCTAATAAAACCTGAAAAGAGAAACTGAGCTTAAGATGAGGATGCACTGGAGGACTCAAGTAGTCCCTTCTGATCTTCCCCATAGTGTGATCCTATGACTTTTCTCATGTATAGAATCTGAGAGACCTGGGTTGGAAAGGGTCCTTGGCTGATAGTCATTATTTTGGGGTTAGATTTTTTTTGTCAGTGAAGTTTCTTGAGTTGTAAGGCTGCACTTATGACTAACATTTTTAATTTATTTTAATCTTATTCTCCTGCCTGCATTTTGTTTTAAAGAACCTTGGCATTTAAAGGATGTGCACAACCAAATTAAGATGTCCATAGCCTAAAGTCAAACTTTGGTTTATGTGTTGCCTTTGAGCATCAAATTTTTTATATACTACATGTGCTGAGGTGAAATAACAGTGGAGAATGTTCTGGGTTACATTTATGTGATTCTGTCTTCAGTTCCCCTAAAAGAAACAGAGCTTGAAGTTTAGCCTGAAAGTCAACCTATTATGCTTTTTTATTTTAACACATAAAACTTGCAGGTTTTAAGATCAATCATGCAGAGGCCCAGAGGAATATTGCAGCAATAAAATATCTCCCTTGGCTGTTAATTTTCTTGTTAAGGCAGGCCTTTAACTATGTACATTGCAAATCAGACCACTGTAATACCTCTAAAGTGGAACTTCATCACGTGTGGAAATTTAATGTTAAACACAAGCTTAAATCCTTCGTTTTCTGGAAGTGTTCTTAAAGAATGATGGATGAGGTTCACTTGACTCCAGGAACTGGAACTTTAAAGCAAACAGTTTGAGAATCTTGTGAATATGATAAAAATCCTTAAAGATCCGCAGTGAGGAGAAAGAGCTCAAAGATTTCTTCACTTCCCCTCCCACATCCACATTTCTCAGCCTTTAGGGAGGAGAGTTTATACTTCTTTCTACAGATGTTCTTTAAATCTGCTGCTGTCAGAGGCAGCAGTTTCTTCTGACTTTGGTGACTGCTCTGGGTTCCTCTTTACTCTGTTCCTTTTGCTGAGCTGGAAGCCCACATGGGCTAAAACCAGCTCTGTCAGCAAAATATGTCAGTCTAAAGTCTCCTGGTTTCACACTCTAAGGAGAAAAGGTAAGTCCACAGAGCAAGGAAATTCTTAGAGAACATTTCCTTCTAACAGACATGTTTAGAATTCCATATGCAAGGTTTTTTCCCCCTTGGATTCTGGGATAGAGGGACTAGATATGCTTGGAATAAAGGTACATCTGAGAGATGGACATAAATCATGCAGTGCCTTACAAAGGGAGGAACAGTTCTTCATTTTTACCATTGTTTTATGATGTTGATGGTGTTTTGACTATATCTACGTATGGTGAACATGAAGTAAGTGTTTTAGACTCTTGTTTCTTCTTCCATTTCAAAGCTGTCTGCTCAGAGCTCTGAACTGTCTGATAAGCCTACTTAAAAAGAAAAATAAATGCAACCCCAACAACAAAAAAAAGACATCAACCCCATCCACCTTAATATTAAAACCCTCAGTAAATTCTCTACTTTGGTGTTTTGGAACTATGATTTGCCCATAGGCTTGATGATTATAGGCAACACACAGTGCAACTTCTCCACTATCACACCCCTGCCAAATGTGACTCATTCCCTAGTCCCACAGTCCTGAGGGGAGCTAAACTGTGCCAGACCTTTTCACAGCTTATCTCTGTCTCTGTGCTGGATCAGCTGTGCCGGCTGACAAGTTCTATCATTATCAAATCTAGGAATTCATGAGTCATGACGCAAAAGTTGTGAAATTAGCTTTCAAATCAAGGAGCTTACATGCACATATATATGCACATGCATCTATATCCTCACATGGACCCAAATGACACAATGCATAATTCCATATATAAGGGTTCTTGTATTTCTTTACACATCTTATTTCAGCCTTTAAGCTTTACATTTCTCTATGTTTTCTTTACATGCTTGAAAGCTAGAAGCAGTTGTTTTGTCTTAAAAAAAGCCCACTCATTTTTTTATTTCACTGAAGAGGCCTGGAAACTAGTTTTTCAAAGAAGAAAAGAGAAAAAGAAATCAACAGCTGAGCAACAAAACTTGTTTTGGTGGATAAGAGTCAAGGTTGATATATAAACACATTTTCTGTCTGTCAGAAGAGTTTTCTTCTTCCTTCAGTCTCTGGTATGACCAACCTGCTCAAAGGAGTAGAGACTGCTGAAACATTTACAGCAAGGTATTTAAGGCTATACCTTTATATATGCAAGATTGAACATTTCTGCACTTGTAAGGTAGGAACACAGGCATACAACTTGTGATTGGAATGGGCTGAAAGGTGGCTGTATGACAGATGGGCTTCTAAAGTGTATAAAAGAGCATTTCTGGTTTAGATTGCAGGAGCATAGATTAGAGATTCCAAACTGTCAGTGCTTTTCGAATTTCCACATGGAAGTAGTCAATATATAATATATGGCTTGCACGCGTTATGTTGTATTTATCCAGGTTTTTCCCCATCCCTCTGTTTTGTGCTTTAACATCATACAGATATATAGATAGTGCTGTACTCTGCAAAACTTGCAAGTGTGCAGGTGTCTGCTATTGCTCTTCAAGGATTGCAAAGGAGTTCTGCCACCCCTTTCTTTTATCTATGGGCCCTGATTTTGCTGTAAGTGAAATAAAACAAAGGGGGAAAGTCAGAAATGTAAAAAAGAGTGAGTGAAAGCTACAGAATTTTTTATTTTATTTATTGGTTCAGATAGCTGAATTTTCTGGAGCAGAGCTCATATCTGAGAATGGCAGATGAAACTCTAGAGTTGTGCAAGAATTTGCCCAGTGAAGAGAGCTCTCCTGTTGGCAACCATGGCTTGGGTAAAAGGCTGTGGATCAATTCATGGGGCTGTGTAACAGGTACACTGCCACTGATCTCTATTTCCACTGGGAGAAATAGTAATAAGTTTAAATCTGGATCTGGGAAGATTTTTGTTAGATGTTATGAAAATCTTTCTAATAGCAAAGATAGGCAGGTATGGGGTATTGGGCTTTTCCATTGCATAAACCTGGTGCCTTTTGACCTGAATTTACTGCGAAAGCCAGATCCTACATCAGAGCTGCTGTTTACATAATTAATGCAGCTGCCCCTAAGTATGAAAGGCAAATATGTGACTTATATACTTCTGTACTGGCCCTCTCTGCAAATGCCTGTATCATCTGAGTGGTTCTACATGGATTGTGCTCAAGTTCTGTACACAGAACTTTTGAATTATGTAGAAAAGCCAAAGTATTGCAGATACTAGGATACAGCTGTGTGTATTGCAGCATGTTTCTCTGGTTTTTGAAGTCTTATGTTTGATAATTTGATAAGCATATGAAATTTAATAAAGTCTAATTAACATTGTGTAGTACAGTGTACAACAAATGCTGTTTATATATCTCTCACTGATAAACAGGGCATTTTATGTCATAATGTCTGAACAGTTAGCTGCATGCGTGCTAAATGCTGCTTTTAATTAAACAATAAAGAATGTAACAACCTTTATTGTATTGTTGTAAATTTTGACGTGGTACAACAATTTGATTCCTTAAAAATTAATTGCCTAGGAGTGTGTTTAAGTAATATTGATTATCCTGGTGCTTTGTGTTGATCTGTAATACTTAACCCAGCATTTAAAATATCTTTTTTCCATTTTACATTTGTGATGCAAGAATAAAAGCAAAGTACAAAACAAATAGGCACTTGAATTCTAATAGCAATAAGCAATAAATGTCAGGCATCTGGAAATTATGGTTGCAATTTCATCAGAGTACACTTTGTTCTATTATGCCTGCATGAATTTTGCTACAGGCAAAATCTATTACAGATAACAGTTAAGAACCTTTCTAATCTACACAGATAGTCGTGGAAAAATGCTAGAAAACGAAATGTTGGAAAATGTAATATTGCCAAGTAAAACTGAAACTCAGAAAATAATGTGATCAAATTTAGAACTGCAGAGATAATTTTTGTAAGATAGTGTTGAAACAGAAATTTCTGGACTGTTTGGTCCTGCTGAAGGGCGTATAACTAATAACATGCAGTGTATCATTAAATGTGTTTGTGTACTCCAGATAGATAGATGTTTATCTCTATACTGCAGGCTAGTTAATTTGCTTGTTTAATGATTGTTACCTGAAATAGCAGTTACCAAGTTGGGACCATACATTAGAAGCCAGTACTTTTCCATTGCTAACGATTGTATTTGAATAGCAGCAATTTCTGCTCCAGGTCATCTCTATTGCCTACGAAAGTGTTCATGTCATATGTTTTATCATGCATTATGATGCTTTACAACTCTTTAATTGACTCGGTAAAGATTTACAGCCTGTTGATCAATTAGAGTTCTGTCAAGTTCCAAAAGTAGATTGTTCATAGTTCCAAAAGTAGATTGCTCATTTTATATTGCATCTTTGTGCCAAAGTGCCATGTTCTAAACAGCTTAAATTCATTCTAAGTTACACTGGAGTAACATAAAGCTTAGAATTGAGTAAGAATGACACTGATGCTGCAGAGACTCTTAATATTTTGTATTTATACTTTTGCGCTGGGATATAATATAGAATTGAAAAGATAGCTTGATTTGTGCTCTTTAAACAAATTATTTGCCAAATTGAAAGCGGGTTTGCTTTTGCCTCCAACTCTACCTTTGTAATGAGAAAGTCTAATTTTTTCTTTCAGTGTAAACATCAGTCCCAGACTTTTTTTATACTTGTTAAGGAAGATCTCTTATGCAGCAATAAAACGTGCAAATATATGATTTGCATTGGCAGTTTGCTTTCTTCACTAATTAGGCATTCTTTTCAACAACTACTAAAAGGCAGATAAGCATAAAACTGGGTTTGTGTTCATACAGTAAACAGCAGAATAATGGAAGTGTTAAAACTTGTAATCGTATAGTGGTTGCAGTTGCTGTTTTTTTCTAATAGGTATCTTGTTACAACGTCATGAAATATTATTATAATAAGCTTAGTGAATGAATCATATCCTGCTTTGAAAATGTAGCTTCTGTCCTGATGAGTCAAATAATCATAAGGGAAAGTCTTAGTGCACAAAATGTTTAGGGGATGTAAGGGTGGAAGAGATTTAAGGGATGAGAATTGTTTTTAACTTCTGATGTGTGACTCAACATCAATGAAACTGGAGAACTGTGAATCTCTAGAATTCTTGTCCTACTTTTATTGAGAATAAAAAAAAGCTTTAAAAAAGTAGATGCAAGATTGCCTCTCTACTAGCAGAATGAAAAAGTTTATTTCATTGCACATTGAAAATTAGGATGCTTCTTTTACTCAGTGGTCTGGTATTTGGACATATTTTGGGTTTTGGTGGTTTTTTTGGGTTTTTTTTTTTTTTTTTTTGTGAAATGCAGAAAGGAATCTTTGATTAATGTAAAATAGTTCATGACTTAAAACAGAATCTGTTTCCAGTTTTGCATATTTTGGAGATCAGAAAATATAATGCCTTCTCTATATAATTTTTTTCTTTTGAAAAGAAATTCTCTTTGGTCATGAGAATGTTTCTTAGTGCTCTTTAAAAATGAGTAAAAGATCTTTTATAATTGTATTTTTAATTTCTTTTTGTTTAACTGATAGGTTTGCAATCATTTAAGTGCTTGGGAAACAAATGTTAGCTTGGAATATTTTTATTTAGAAATATTTTTGTTGAACAGAGAGATAGAATTTGGCTTCAGAAAGGGGTAACAAATCAGTCAAAAATGCTGTGAGCAACATGGTTGATTGGTTTGGGAGAAATGTAAGCTCTTGTCTTGATTCCAGCAAAGATATGTAGATTTTCTGGGTCATGAAGAAGAGCTTATGTCAATTGTCCATGTAACTTGGCTGAAGAGGAGACTGTCTTCTCTCTCAGGCAGATGGATTATGTATAGAAGTTGATGACTCTGTCTATAAAATTCAGGAATTAAACTGGTTATGGCAAACTAAGAATCTATTCTGATTCTCTCCTACTCCTCTGCCCCATTTTTGGTGATGAACACTTTGGTACCATGACCACCCGACAATGTCAGCTGTGCTTACAAAGGTTTTAACAGCCCTTATCTATCCCCCCCAATTATGTGAGCTGAACAATCCTGAAGGTGAAATGAATCTTTATATTAATTGTAATCTCCTACAGTACTTGTGGTGTCTTCTCATGGGTGTTCTTGTTCTGAAATGTATGATCAATCTGACTGAAGAAATATAAAACCACTTTTATATTTAACATCAGAACGAAGAAAGCATATTAATGCCTTTGATGCCACTAGGGTTGCAAACCCTAGGGCTAGAATTTGTCTTGATTGTGCATATTTATGAATTTTTAAAGAAAAGAGAACAGATTCTGACTTAAATGAGACTACATGTATGAGGAGGGTTCATATTTCAGTAGTTGCTATAAGATCACAATCAGACTCCAGTCTGGCATTATTTTTAAAAGGAGATAGAGCATGCAACCATAGGAACAAGCAGAACCCTTTTAAGGATGTGTGCTGTATTAAGCACTAAGTTAATATTCAGTTTGCAGCTGGTTATACATAGTAACTTTTATATTCAGCTCAAATACTTATTTGAATAGAATTTGTTCCAAATGGCATGCAAAGATCATCTCCCTGTATACTTAGTAGAACGTCATTTTGAATGAAAATGGTTTATCTGAATAAATTTGTTCATAATTTTGCTGATTATGGGAAGAAGGCGTGTATTTTCATGTAAATTTTTGGTCCTGTAAGCCTTCTATCTTTATTTGTTGAAGTATTATATTCGGGTAATTTAAAAATTCTAGTTACTACACTAAAGTGTGCAAAGCATCTAAAAATCTATTTTTCATTAACCTGAGAGTTTTAATTCAATTAACTTATATATCTTGAGTGCTTGAAGTTATAGTAGTTTATTCACTTGGCAACCCTTTAATTCTAATGATCACAGAATCCCAGAATATGCTGAGCTGGAAGGCTCCCACAAGGATCATCAAGTCCAACTCCCATGCCCAGGGCAGCCCAAGTTTCAAGTTTTCATATATTAGTTCTTTTTTGTGGTCCCAGAGAAAACAGGTCCACTGGGACCAGATTGCCAAAGATTCTCACTGGAAGTCTCTGAACAGGAGAAATTAATTGTAACAAAAACTTCGTCCTTCCTTATCGGTAACATAAGTTTCACATACCTCATAATGAAAATGACAGCATGTCCATGTCCTAATTTGAGTCAGGACAGTAACAGTTTTGGGCACTTTTGGCTCTTCGATAAATTATTTTTGCTTCCTTTCTCCTGAATGCTTCCTCCAAAATCCTTGTCAAACATTTCAGTACTTATAATTTACTTAGTGCAAATTCTGTGTCTAGAGGCTTAAATATTTAGTTATCCTCTGTTACATGAACCTAGCTTGCAAAATGTGTGCTTTATTTTATGAAACAAAAGCTGAAAATATAACATGAGGTGCAGATATTTATTATTGCAATAAAACATTGATTTGATCATGAATATAAAATAAATATTTGCCTTTTATAGGACACAGAGATTGTGGGAGAGATAATCTCTGGTAGGCTCACCTGTGCTTTAGGTTGATTGCACTGGCACAAAATGCTGTTCAGTTCTGTAGTCTGATATGCTCTTTATCAGTTGCAAATCTTACAGTCTGTGTGACAAAAGTGAGAAAGACCAGGTGCATGAGACACCCAGTGTAGAGCAGGAGTTTGATGCGTGGAGAGAGTGTGGGACAAGCTGGATTGCAGTCAGTTTGGAAACTCACATAATTGAGCCCTAGATTTTCTATAGATCTGTAAATAAATATATCCTGTCTGCACCTCTCTCTAAAGTGGGAATGGCGATTCCTTTGTGAAGCTCTTTCTAAGACCAAGGAAATGTTACAAATTATTATCTAAGTAATCTCTGCTTCTCTCACAGCACTGATGTCAAGACTAGGAGACCAGACTTTTTTCCATTAAAAGTACAATTTAATACAACCATATGAAATAAGTCATTCTGGTTAATTTTTTTTGTGTATCCTTCTTGATCAGTCTTTTATTTTCTCTTTTTCTTTTTCCTCCACTGTGTCACATCTCCCCCCATCTCTTGGAAGAAAAAATATTCATGTATGTATTTGTGGAGTGTTGCAACCCTGATTTTCATTTACAGCCATGGAAAAGGGGGGCTAACATTTATTATTATTAATTTACTAGCTATTTAATTCTATTTGTTTATTAGGTTATTCCTGTGGAATTACAGGGACTTGGTGTGTTTAGAAAGGTTTTCAATCAGTCAGAGCACCACAGGTAGGAGAACACAGTTTGAGATGCTGCTTGAGAACTTGCTCAATGATATATTTTTCCCTTGTGTTGAATGGATTGAAGATCATCTGCAGTGGAACCTATGACCTACTTAACACAAACGAGGTTTCTTAATGGCTCCTGATTGGTTGTCAGAGAGTTTTCTTTAAATATACATATCCATCATTAGTCACTTTGTGATAATAAATGTCTCTTGTTATCCCATTTGTCTGTTTATATGACAAAGTAATGTGTCATACTATAAAATGCAAATGTGTTCATTGAGATAAGTTTGCTTTATCCTGATGTTGAGTGGTGCAGCTACATTACATGACATGCAAGGTGTCAACTAATTAGGTATTAACATATCTCTTATGTAATTGAATTTCAGAAATAATTTCTTTGAAGTCAATATTTTTCTGAAGTGCTAGGGAAGAGTTACCAAAAATGCCAGAGCACAAGCAATCCTGCAGAGATATTCTATGGAAGTGATTTGTCTTTTGAGACTTGATAAGATGACCAAGGCAGTGCACAGACAACATGAGGGATAGCTGGCATCTTGTGGTATTTTTGTCATCTTTATTTTGTTTCTGGTTATGTGTCTTGTTCATCAAATGTAATGGCAGAGTTTTGCTTTAGTAGAAAGGGAAGATCTTTCTAAAGCTGTTAAAATATAAGAGGGCATAATCTGAAACTTCTGATGTTTTTTTCCAACCAAATCATTATGAAACAGATGGCTATTTATTTATAATGTACAGAATTTTTGTTGTATATTTTATTTCTAATATACAGAATCATTGTTTTATATTGCATATTTGCCACTGGAGTTGTTAGGAATATCTAACTAATAGTTTCATAAATGACATAGATGACTTTTTTGGTTATGCCCTATTAGAGAAAATGAGGAAAGAGAAGACTCAAATTATGAACCAATTATATTTGAAATAAATCCTTTAAAGTTATTGTGTTTTGGTTTTTTTGTTTTCCAAAGGAGTCATTATTGGAATCCTAATGGAGTAAAATTAGTCTGCTTTAATTGAATTCAGCAGGAATAAAGTGAGTTCAGCAAGAGTTGTTTTGATAGTGGGATATTGTGCTTTTGATGCCCATGTATACTGGAGAACTCTGAAAGTTTAGAGTTATGATTTACTTTTCAGAGTGTACCAAGGCATTGGATAAATTTCCAAAAGCGCTTCCACTCTAATAAAATGTGGACTTTCAGTTTGAAAAACTCTGTCCTTCATCAGAAATTTCATTGAAATGAAGAGGTCAGGACACATCCCCCTCACAGCTCTCACTTGATCTCTCAGCATGATCAATCAGTTTTTATACACATCACTTCAAAAAACTGCAGTCAGGATATTTCTGCTCTGCTGTGAGGGCACTTATTACCTTCCCAAACTGCAAATTTTTCGGCAGGGGAAAAAAGTAATCTTGTGTGGCCTGTGTCTTTGCATGGCAAATCATTTGCATTTTCTCTGGGTCACGGAGATGTTGTTACTGGGGTAGAGATGGATTGAGTTTAGTTACAAATACACTTCTCTACATCCTCAAGGGCTGAGCCCAACTGGCTAATCACTTCTGTTTGTATTTGACTTCATAGAAAGTTTGTGGGTTTAGTGTGAATTAGTTCCCAAATTCATTGCACTGAAAAGTCATCTGTTTGAAAGCTTGCAAATATGAATTATGAAGATGTGCATTCCTAGACAATTAAAATGTACAGGTGCAATAATTTTACTATCAACAGATTTGATGTCTATCTAAAACATTTTATACCAAGAAATATTTTGAAATAACATTGGGAAATGAGCCCATTAGAAAAATGTTTTTACTGCTTGATGCTAAAAAAGTGACTTTAGGGGTACTGGATTCACTACTGACTGGTTGCATTGACATGACTTAACCCCCACTGTTCAAGTGACCAGGGAAAGAATGACTCTGGATGCAGAGGAAATGAGAGAAAAAAAATCCGTGTTAACCTCTCTTTAATTATCTATAAGGACTCAGATTATAAGAGAGAGGACTATTATTGCAGATAATTAGATTTATGTATTTATTGTGTAGGGAGCAATTTTGCTTGTGTAGCCTGGCTGTCCTTTGCACAGAGCAATAGCTCTTTACCCTGAAGCCAGTGGGAATGCAATGAAGCCCTGTAATGACAGTGACAATAAAGCAAGCAGTTTTATTTAGAAAAGGGAACATAATAAACTGGGCAAAGTATTTGAAGTGAAATACATAGTGCTCCCTAGATCCTGATAAACCTTTTCCTAGGAACACACAAATATTGGCTATTAAAAAGAGGAAGGCTGAACCCAGAATCAGGAGGGCCCCAGGAACCTGTATTAGCTAAGCTGACAGTGTGTGTTATTACTAACAATAACTGTTGAGGGTTAGATTTCAGTTTGCTGCAGCCATGCTACACAGCACTTGACAAGTGTTACACAGTTCTGCCTATTTCTAGCACGAACTCCAAGAGCTTTTGTCTGCTTACCTTGCTCATTACTTTTCTTTATTCAGGTTTCAGTAAGATCTTTAAAGGCTTATTTTACAGATGCAGTTTTTCCAAAGTAAACCATGATTCATCCTTGCACAAAGCTATGAGATAAGATACAGTATCCTAAAAGAAGGTCTTACATTACTCTTCAGACATTGGGAAACACAAAAGCATAATCTTTTGAAAGTAGTTTATAGCTGATTTTTCTGTGTGGTTTTTTTTTTGGCGGGGGGAAGGGCGGTCGAGCTTTTTTATTTTGTTTTTTGCTGCCAAAGCTCCTGGTTAGCCATTCATGAAAAAGACCCAAAACCAAACCCTAAGGCAGGTAAGTGACAGGGGTTTGGCTAAGTCAAGTTTCTTGCAAGTGTGGTGGAAACAGGTTGGTGGTCTGGTCTGGTCATGGTCTGTTTCAGTGTTTTCCCATGGATTGTGCTTTCCTTCATTCTGTGATCTCACTATTTGCACTCAGAAGTTTTGGTTTGTGCAGCACCCAGCTGGAGACAAGCCCTAATTTTTGACAGTGGTATGACTGTTTCTTCTTATGCAGAAGTATTTATTTTCATCCTTCTTCTGTTCATCCCAACAGTAACTTCATAGTCAGGCGAATAGGTGGTATTTTGTCGTTGTTACCATCCACCTTCAATTTTTTAAAATAAAGACAGTTCATATGGAAGAAAATAATCCACATTCCTTCTTGCTGAATTACTCACTGCTGCAGGTATAGGACTTGCATGACAAAATTCTTTATCCTGAATGACCTTGGAGTATTCTATGCTGATATTTTATGGAGATAATCTTTGTGGACATTTGCTTTTGACCTCAGGCAAGCCAGACTGGGACCTGCCTGCAGAATGCAGCTCTCAGTGTGGTGGCAGCATCTTAACAAACTCATATAAGAACAAAAAGCACATATATGAGCCAGCAAGATTATCATGTCACTTAACTGCTAAAAAAAAAAAAAAAAGCTTGTTTCTCCTCCTTTTACTCACTTCGTTTACTTGGTTAGTTTCAGCTTATAACTCTGGGCTACTCTTCCTCCTGTGTGCAAGGGGTAGTAAAAAATTATTTCCCGCCTCCTACTATTTACTCATAGATCTACACAGCTGCCTACAGCAGCTACTCCGTAGAAATTGTGTGAGCTCCTTTACAGAGGTGGAGGAGGTGACTTACTCTAGTTATTCCAATTTACATATTAGCACTTGCCTGAGATGTTCCACAAGCACAGGCTGGTCCCTTTCCTCACCCTATATGTGTCTCTATGGAATAGACGCCTTAACAGAAAGGTAGCTCTCACAAAATTGTCTTCCAAGGAGTAAAGACTGGAAATTGTAATATACACTATGCAAAAATGAAAGACAAAGGAAGAGAAGAAAACCCCAACCCAAAATCCAACTTGAATCTTTAGCTCAGTTGGCTTTAGGTGAGAATGGGACTAGGTACAGCATCATAAAAAATGATTTGGTAAAATTAATTGCAGTGGTATTTGTAATACCAACAGTTTCTTTCACAGGGCTGCTGCTAAAGGAATCTTTCAGTTGACAGCAAAGTGATTGGTTAATGGCAGACATGGAGAATAATTGACAGCTCAGGCAAAACATCTGGGAATGAAATATATTTTGTCAAAGAGCTAAAACCCTTGTGTTGAGAAAATGCATTTTTTTCCTTCTGATCCATTCTGTCAACAAAATACTTTTCATCAGAAACATCAAAGCTGTTTCATCTGAAAATTTCATTTCTGAATCCCTTTATCTATTCTGTTGACAAAAATTTCTGTCAACTGACTCAAACCTTTGTATTAACAAATTTCTTTTTGTCAATCATGATTTATTCTTTTGGCAAATGCATTCTATAATACTCTGCTTCATTCTGTGGAGAGAATACATAAGTCAGACTCCATCTTAATTTTTTAGGAAGTGAAAGTTAAAAGTAAATGTAGTGTCACAACTGCTTATCTGCTGAATCTATCCAATGATTAGGCTTATTTTAAATATATCCAGTTGAATGAAAGTTTCTGCTGAATAATGCACAAGTTGAAGTAAGGAAGTTCTAGGTGCAATAAAATCACATTTCTCAATGCTTTCTTTGCAGAATCTGTCTGCTAATCACAGCTTCCAGGATCACAATAGAAAGATGATCTCTAATGAACTGTACTTTAACTGGTTTCTAGATGTTGATGAACTGGAGGTTTATTGTAACAGCACTACTAATAATGAATTACTGAAATAGAAAAAATATTGATTAATTTGTGCTCACTCAAATATTTTTTGCCATTGTGCAGGCTTGGAGGGACTTTAGATCTTGCGACAGAGTGTCGTGGGTTTTTTGTTTTGTTTGTGGGTTTTTTTGTTTTTTTTTTTTTTTTTTGTTAGTTGTGGGTTTTTTTAATGTTTGGTTTTTTCCTTGCTGTTTGCTTCCTGCATTCTGGATCTTTCCTCCATGGATTTAATTTTGCACTTTAATGTCAATTTCAACTCTGGAGTTTTTGCCCTTTATCTACAGAGGGGCTACAAACCAGTCACTTTCTAGAAAGACTGCAGTATGCAATCAAGCTGACAGGTCATTATTCATTAGCATCTTGCGTTAGAATGTTGGGAATTTGACGTGTCATTCTACTGAAAATATTGTATGATTGATTGATTGACACTGATCAAAATTTGTTTCTTCTTCTACTGTTGCACCAAATACTGAGACTAATGAGTTGCATGTAATGTCTGTAATTCCTATAAAAATACAGAGCAGCCAGTCAAGGCTGTGTTTTGCTCAACATTATTTCAGATACTTTAAGAAGACAATCCTAAATTCTTGTAGAATAAGCCTTGTTAAGGTTGACTTTTGCTTCCAGAAATGTTAGCCTGTGTCAGAATACAAAAGCCACAAGGGAAAAAGGCAATTATTTCTCTCTTCTGTAACAAGTCAGAGAAAGTCAGGACAACAACTGTACATCTGACCATTATAGCTTCTAGAGAAATATTAGTTTTGAGCAATATGTAAACAGCATAGGTGTCCTTGACTCATTTAGCACTAAAGGAGTTTTCTTCTCTTTTCTTAACCTAGGAAACCTATATTGATCACATCTGCCTGAATCACAGAGAAACTGCTAGGAAGAACAATTGGACATGGGGGAAAAGTGTGGTCCCTCAAATAGAAAACTTCATTCTGGGAAAAAACCCTTTTACTCCAGGGAGTGCACTTGCCTTTAGTGGAGGTTGAATCTTGTTGGAGTTTTTCTAGACAAGCTCAACACCAGGTTTGTGTGCATGAGGAGAAGTGAGAGGAGTTCAGGCTGTTCACTGGCTGTACAGACACCAGCCTGACTTCGAATGTGTGCATAACCTCAGAAGTCAAGAGAACTGCAGAGCAACTTTTTCCCTGATGGGGACCAAGTTAATTAAGAGGAATGAAAAGAATAAATCTGTTCTATGGATTTTTCCAGTGGTTGTTCAATGGAGGCTGGGTTCACTAGGAGCTGAATACAATTTAATGTGCTGGTATGAAGAAAGGACAATGCTGTGCAGAGAAGAGTTTTACACATAGAAACTAAAAGTTTCTAAAAGACAGGGAAATGTGAAGAGGGTGTACAATGAGTATGTTTTTGAAGGAGAGAGGCTGTGCTCTAGCATATCTTTTTAATTTTCTGAGGTCCAAGCCTCTTATTGATTTTGGTGGGATAAGGAGAAAAAGTGGCTTCGAATTAGAATATGCTCCAGGAGCAGTGTTCAGTGAGCCTTCTGGAAATGTGCAAGTCTTCTTAGAGATGTTACTTGTACATTATTTTTATTAACATAAAATCGCTGGCCTTCCCCCATTCTCACAGTATAAAACAGTAGTGTTGGGAGGTGTTCCTCCAATTCACTTTTCCCGTGTAGGAAGAAGGAAATAAATATTGCAATTTCTTCATAACATAAGTGTACAGAAATAAAGATTTGCTGCATATCTTGAAATAGCCAAATGAATAGTTATACTTGATGCAGCCATATCAGCTGGTCTGCAGTTATAAATTAGTAGTCCTTGAGACATTGTCCCCGAAAGCAGCCGAAGCCCCAGTGCCACAAAGGCAAGCGGCTGCGTGGGACACGCTGGCCGGGCGGGCCGGCGCTGGAGCCGGGTCCAGGGAGAGCACAGCAGTGACGTGGAGATCGGGGGACAGAAACCTGGTGGGAACCACGGTGGGGCGAAGAAATATACGGAAACAGTTCCTGTTCTTCCAGGGAGGTTTATTAGGATCTTCGGGTGGGGCTCCAGGGGAGGAGAAGGGGGAGGATAGCAGGGGAGATATGGAGGGGCTGAAAGCCCAGGAACTGAGACCCCCAGCACACACTGGCAGGGGTTTATAGGGGAAGGGAAAAGGGGCGGGAGTTAGCGCTGAAGAGCCAACTCAGGAAAGTCTGAGGGAAGAAAGGCAGGGGTACACACCAATAGACTTCTGATAGGACAGGGCGCATAATTCAAAAGAACCAATAACATACAGAGAAGGAGAACAAAGGAAAAACTTCTGGGACTCTGCAGAGACACTTTGCTACAACTCCTCATGAAAATAATTTTCAGTTTTATCATGGCACAATAGGGGGAATATGGTGGAGAGGACTGGGCACTGTAGAGTTGGATTCTGCTTCAAGCTTTGCCATTTTCCCTGGGAAAGTAATTTGTCTTATTTTGTTTCCTTGTTGTAGTATAAAGATATTTTCTCTCCCTTGTGAAGTGCTGGCATACCCATAGTATCACAGAGTAATTCATTGTTATAGAAACCATTCATCAAAAGAGTTAAATCACAATGAAAAGCTTGTCATAAGTTGATATTTATTTTAGTTTTTCCTGTAGACAGGATGAAATACGTTCTTTACCCCCAGTGTATTAATTTATTTTGTTCTGCTGATTCACTTTGGCCATAGTACAGCTGAAGGAAAAGGGTCTGCATTGTTTGTTAATACATTTTAAAGTATATGTTTGTTTTTGAAGTTTTTAGCTTTTTGCTGCAGCATTAAGAGTAAACCACAATACGTTTGCTATTTGTCCCTGCAATGACCCTGATTTTTCTTAAGAACTTAAAAAACCTCTGAGAGAATAACTCTATCTGCAATAATTCTTATGATTCCCTAAAATCAGCCACATAGAAAATACAGCCTGCAATACCTGTGAATACATGAATCATTTTGTCCTTCATGATATATTAGTGGTGTCAAGTGCTGATGAGATCGTAGTTGATAGTGGTTGATGATATAGGCTGAATGGGTGGTGAGTTAAAGCTTTTTTTAAATCCATCTGTTCCAGAATTCACTCAACTGGACTCAACCCCCCTCTCATCTTTTGTCAGTAGATGTAAAATCAGGGACATCCGTACTGAAGGCAAGTCAATTATGCTGTGTCAAAGAGGTGAAGGTAGGAAAAAATTATTAGTTCCTACTCCAAACTTGTTTGATTAAAGCAAGTTATGTCAGAGAAGCCCATGGAGTTTCATCTGCTAAAAACTCTCAGATCAGTTGCAGTTGCATGCTGACCAATTGCTATAAAACCTTATGGATTTGGTTTTTTGACTGAGGCTATTATATACAGTTTCCTGAAACCCTTGGTTTTCCTCCTGTGTAAAAATACTGCCTTTTAATTTGAGGAGAAACATGGTTTGCTTCTACTCATGAATTATGTTGGTTTGTTTGTCAACCATCCAACAATACATTTTGGTCAGGTGTAATCTAATCATAGAATCATAGAATATCTCATCTTGGAAGGGATCCATAAGAGTTATTGCTATAGATCTCTAAGCAATTTGAACATGGATAGTTGACTTGCTTATTTATTTCTTCATTATAGCAAATATTAAAATCTGCAAACTGCTAGGTAAGCATTGAGTGCTGCCAGAATTTTCTTGTGTAGTTCACCATTTTCTCATCTTTTATGCATATTTATATAGTCTAGTTGGTTCCTGTGGTGCAGATCTGGGGATCTCAGTCTATTTCCTTTGATTGTGATGCTGGGATGAAACAATATTAGTGGAAATGAGGTGATTATTTAGAAGGAGCTCTATATCTGTCCATATTCATTAGTGTGCCCTAACTTGTATTGGGCCCTTGCATTTTGCACTGCGACTTTTATTCTTGCTTTGGTATTTAAATCCTCTTGATCAATAGCATGTTACATTGTAGTTTTCTGCTTGTTGTGACAGTTTTCTGTACTCAGTCTGTCTCTCCAACACACAGCATATGTGCACACATATTCCTAGGAAGAAATTATCATTCATCCCTCTCCATGGCATGCGTATTGCCCAAATTGATACAGACAGAGATGGCATCCTAGGAGTTATCAGTCAAGTTTTGGATAAAACTGATGGCTATGCTGTTTGAACTAACTGCATAAGTGAGGTGAGCACTAGGACTTACACTGCCTTAAAATGTAAGTATCTGACAGGCCTTGATGGTTGAAGTCAATGTGAAATGCGCTGTAAACTGGTTTGTTTAAATACCACTTATGTACTTATATTTGTGGTCATATTGGGTACTCTACTAGTGGGATTAGCAACTTGCTGTCTGCATTCCAAGCAGCCATAGAGGGTTTACATGAAAAAATAAGAATACAACTGAGCGAATCACATATTGCATACTACAAGACTGAAATACGGTGTTTTCTGTTACTTTTTTTTCATATTTATGCGACATATAAACATTAGTGTTTCAACACTGCTCATTTCCAGCTCAAATAAGATTCTCTTCCTGACAATGAGAAATGGTTTAGCAAGAGCTCTCCTTTATGTACAGTGGACTTGATGGCTAAAGTAAGGAACAGATCACTTTCAAATCACAGCTGCATCAGAAATATGTTTTGCAGTGTAAACTATGAAAGAGACAAATTCCATTCTTTGACTTGCTGATACTGCCAGGTTGTCCCAGATTGCTCTTTGTACACAGAATGGATAAAAGGCATTTGGGGGGTTATGAAGCTGTGCTAGTCATTGTATAAGGGGAACATCATCATTGTATGGAGTACAAGGCTTGGGGGCAGGACCTTTTGATGTGCTAAATGCCTTTTGCCTTTGTCCTTATTCACCTTTCCAAGTTCTGCTGCTTTGCATTCTTTTCCCCCAACTGTCTTTCTCTGTTGGCTTAGCTTGTGCTTGGACCAGATTTGAGCATTCCAGTGAGTCTGATTGTTTCACTTCTGTGAACCTATTTCTGTTCTATTATGTTAGTATCCTGGTTTTGCTGAGCAAAGCAGCACAGCAGGTTCAGCAGCTGCCAGTGGTAGAGAACATGCCAGACCAAACCAAGAGCAGCTGTTTGTCTTTTCCCTGGATTTGAAATGGGTTCAGTGTCAATTTTTTATGCCTTTTTTGATAGTTTTACATCCTAAATAAAAATATCTGTAAGACATAACTAAATAACTGATGCTTGAAAGTGACACCTGCGAGTGGACAATTGTCTTTTCTCTAACTTGTACAGAGGAAGGCAATATATTGAGTCAGGCCAAATTCCCTATTGAAATGTTTTGTTCAGCCGATGTAATACTGTAGATAAACCAAACCAAGGAGGCAAACAAGCTTGAGCTAACATGGGAAATCGGGCATTTCCCCCTGTATTCCCCTTATCATGCTGGAGGTTTTGAAATCCTGTGTTTCATCCTGCTGACAAAAAGCATGTGAGCTCCTGTCTGATTTAGGTCTTTGTGATATGTATGTGTATATATATAAAAGCTCAAAGTGATATAAGCTCAAAGTGAAGAAGAAAGTTGCCTCAAACTTTCCAGATTTTCTGACTGAGCATTAGGCTGTCCTTTGGTGTGTTTGGAGAGATTGATGACCTTTTCACACACTGGAGTATTCTAATTGGTTTAAATGAGCTCCATTTAATTGGTTTAAATTATTTTAAGTGTCTTATTTTACTATTTAATGTCTTAAGATGCCTGTCATAATGATATGATATTATTATATCATAATAGCTGCTATAAATATACATATTGACTTTCAATAAACACTTTCCTGTGCTAACTCATCAACCATCTAAGTATTGCCTAACATTGGATAGGGAATGAATCTCTTGACTTGAGGCTTCCCCTAGAGGTCAGTGAGTCTTTCCATTAGCTAGAACAGGATCAAGATCACAGGAATTTGGGGGTGAGGCTTGTCCTCTAGAATGTAAATTCTAGTACAGTCTTTGATATTTTTTTATTATTTTTTTTTTAGATAAATTTGGGGCAATCCTGCTGAACAGTTTCCTGTTTGCATTGTGCTATCTGCCTGTGCAGAAGTAAGTGATAGGAAGATATCTGAAGACATATGGCAGCACAAGGCTTGGCTGGTGCCTGTGGGATGGGCTCATCTCTCCTCTTGAGCCTCAAAAGGGTCTGTGTGGTCTCAATGGCTAAGTGGGGAAGGATTTACTTCTGTTTCTCTGGAGTTAACAAGATTTGCTCTTTGGGTGAGGAAGGGGACTTTGTACATGAGCTTATTTTGACTTTAACCTTGCAGCAATTCTCCCATTTTGAATGCTTTTTAAATTGCCATCTGTTTTCTGTTTGTTTATTTTAAAGCTCTCACATTTTCGCCCCGCATTCCCTTCTGGGTAAAGTGTGGTAAAATGAGGAGTTTGTGCGCTGCAGTCTCCTCTCTTCAAGTGAAATACCTAATTGCCACTAGTGACACACAAAGACAACGTGTGAGAGTGATGAATTCTACAGAAATATCTTAGAGCTGCTGTTAAATACAAGCCAGTAAAGCTGTGGAGTCAGAAATTACTTTTCCACAAACTGGTGTGCTCTCCACAGATCTGTCTGCTGCTGACTAGCAAATACATCCCTCAGTACATTTCGTATGTCCAGAAGTACTGCAGGCTTGTTAAATGGGGATTTCAGTTTTTTTTGTACTTGCATAATAATACTTGTATTGCCAATTAGCTGTATTATTACAGTATATCTCCCTTGTGGGTATTTATTTTTAAACTTAAATCACCTCTAACCCATTACTAGCTAAGTGAGAATGAGACCCTTTTGTACTGAATGCTTACAAATGAAGAATCAGCTTCATTTCTTTACAGAGTATTTTTATATTGTTTCTTCAACTTCCATGCAGCTTCCCTATGTGAACAAGACATTAGAAAAATCTATCATATTCCAGTTATATTTTCAAAGTTACATCCATGCACTTGTAGCCACAATCCAACTGAAAATATACGTTGCTTAGTGTAAGAATAGAATATGTATTTTGCATCTAAATTTCAGCATTTTTTTGGCTTTTGTCTGTCTTTACATACCATGTTAATGTGAAGCTGAATCTGGAGCTGAAAAACAAAATAATGTGCTGCAAGCTGAGGCTCCCTGAGGAGACATGACCTGGAGATTAGGTTGAGACAAAGTCACATTTTGCTTGATGAAACTATTCTGCATTACACAGGGATGTTTGTCTGCAGGGATATGAGTTACTCTAAATTGCTATTTCTGTTCATGGACAAAAGAAATTTTTTTTTATCATCATCTATTTCATCTCCCTGAGTCTTGCACTTTAACAGTAAAATAGCTACTGCTGAATTTCTTGGTATTTGTGAAAATTCATAGCTTCTGGATCATTCCAGTGACTTGGGGAAAACTACAGTGTTGCTATTTTGCCATCTCACTCGCTGTGTCCTTCTTGCAATTTCAAGCAAGCCTTGACAAGTTTATATTCTGTACTTGCTTGATCAGTGTCATTGAGGCTTCAGTGAAGCTGGTGAAGTTGCACATAGGCATTCAGGTTTAGTTCAGTGTTTAAAAAAACCAAAACTTTGAAAGTTTTCTAGGAAAAGCACTTTCCTCCCATCTTAAGGATTTTTTAAACTAGTTTTCAGGTTATGTGACTGTTCACTTATTATACTTGTACTTTTAAAGTTCAATTAAAAAATTATAGATTATTTACATTATTTGGAAAAATAAGTAATCTGCTGTCAATACAAGACAATATAATAAAAGAAATTTGTACCATAAATGGAGACTGCTACTATAAGAAGACATACAGTATATGACACTGATAATTCATACGACAAGAATGAGCAATATAAGCAATAGCTATATGCATTCAACGTGAGGATTTCAGAAAAAATTCACTACTGGTCAGTGGAAAAAAACCAAACAAACCAATAAATCACAAAACAAGCAAGAACCAATCCCAAATAATAAAGTAAAAAACTAAAAAATCAAATATGTTAATTTTTGTGTGGCAAAGATAGGGCAAAATTAACACTTTGAAAAAATCTGTCAAAAGGATACCTATATCTGATTTGGTATCTTCTCCAGGAAGTAGAATATGCACTACTCCAATATTTTAGATTTTTTTTTCATACTCTGACTACATCATGCCCCCAGGCTGTCAGTATTGCCTCACAATGATGAATAAAAATGTGTGTACTGAATACTATACTTATACCTGATTATCTTATCATTACATGAGATGGTAACAAGGGAATTACTACTGCAAATTAATCTATTTTAAACCCCTGATTTTTATGATTGTCTAAATGGTGTTTGAACTCTCAGAAGCTAGAAAAAATACAGTTTGTGGGTTTGGATTTTTTTGTGGTGTATTTTTTAGGGTATTTTTACAATTATATGCAAATAGTTAACAGAATTTAGTTTAAAATATATTTATATCATCAGTGATAATTTTTCTCTTGCAATTCTACATACAGACATTGGATTGGTGAAATGATAAATGATTATCAACCTTGAATACTCATTGTTTTCTCACATCTGATTTCACTGTGGATAATCTGGGGCATACTGCATAATCAAGTGTGATTTCCTAGGAACATTTCCTGGTTTGGCTGACCAATGAACAGTAAATATTTTTCAGACAGGTTAATAGTATGTTACTTTTTTCAGTTTCTAGATTAGATCGGATATCATATCCAATCCAACATAAATATTTGAGACTACATGGAAGTACAGTTTACCATAAATCTGGTAAACATATTCCTCCCATTTTCTTCAAGGCCTACCATGATTTATTTTTATTCCCTGGTTCATTCCAATTCCATATGGGTCTTGAAATATATTTACCTATTCACTTTCTTGTCCTCAGATGATTCTTGTCCTTAGATGCTCATAGAATAAACATCTTATAAGACTTGATGTAAATGAAAATGCTGTTACTGCAGCCAGTAGTTGCAGAAGGACCTGGCTTGAGGGGACAAATGTGATCCTGTAGTAATACACAAAGGGATGGAGGTCAGGGGGACATTCAGAGATTGCAGCATCATGAAATCATGTTGGGGGCTGGCTGGGGATGCAGGGTTGCATCCTCTAGTTGCCTTTTCATGCATCAGAGAGAGTGAGATGTCTCCAAGAAACACAGCACACTGGATTGTGTGTTGTTCTGTGGAATGTCCCACAGATCCAGTCCCCCTCTCTACCCCTCCCATGGGGCTATTTTGAGACTGTAATAAAAGGAAAAAAAAACCAACAAAAAACCAAAAACCAAAACACAAACCAAAAAAACCCCCCAAAAAACAAAAAAAAGAACAAAAAACAGCCCCTCCTAAGATTTGCTGTCATAAGTCTTGATAGCAATAGTCCCCTATATGATTCCCTGCTCACAGAGGAAGGTGGGAATTGTCTGCTTCATAGACATCTGTAGCTAAAGGAAACTGAGCAGATACATATGCAAAACATTCCAGTCTGGCAATTCAGCTTCATTCTACTTATCCTTCATTGAAATGTAGGTTCACTCTACCCATTTTTTCTGTGCCTTAGAGTGATCTCATTTTGGAAAGGGCAGATTGAAGTTCATAAATATGGCAACTTAAAAATATACTTTTAAAATCATTTAGTTGTCTTTTTCTGTAAAGCATTGCATTTCCATTGAATTTGATTTGTGAGATCATTCTTTCCTGGCTGTTGCTAGGACAACAAAAGCAGTATTGTACTTCAGTACAAATAGTACGTTGTATCTATTAGCCTTCAGAAATACTGCTAACATAATCAATAACAAACATATTGAATATGGTAGATTTTTAAATTACATTTACAGGGGAAAACAATTTTATTTTCAATGTACTTTAGCATCTGTATGGCTCTGTATTGATTTTTATTTCAACTATTGTGTTCTGGTATCTGGCTTGGCCATTATATTGGTATTCCCTCTGGAAATCCAGCTTTCCTATGTAAGAGGAGTCATGCTAAATGGACACAACTAATGGCTTAGAAGAACAGTTACTATTTCACTGCATTTGGAAATCCAAAAGATTATGAAGACTTTTTACTGTAGCTATTTAAACCTTCTCCAAGTTGTGCTTTGAATGAAATGATTCTAGTCCTGCAAAAATGGCTGGAAATAAATCTGCCAAGGACCAGGATCTTCCTGAGTCATGCCATGCAAAAACAGTTTCTGCTGACCTCACTTGGAGTTTGAGATCACCCAGCATCCAGCTGGATGGGAGGGAATTACAGACAGGCTCATTTGAAAATCTGAACTCTTTTAGAGACAGTTAATAGCTAAGAAAGATCTTTTAACATACTAACAGTATCTAAACCTAGGTGCATTGAAATCTGTTTAAATTCAGGTTCTTCTCAGGTCAGGCAGCCTAGCAGTAATTCTGTTTTTGCAGTATTCTTGTATCATAACCATAATGTCATCATGGTTGTGTTAACAACTAGACTGAGTGGCAGGTGGTAGTTTTATGTCCCTTAATTGCGTCTTACTTCTAGGATTTAAAGGGAATTGATAGTAATATATAACTGAATGTTAGTCCATGTGAAAATAAAATGTGTCCATATTCTATTGTTACTTATTTGGGATGGTAAATAACCATGCTACTACTGCATAGCTTGGATGTAGAATCCTGCTGTACCATAGACAATGTTATTCTACTTCTCTCGTAGCTTAATACATTATACACACATATATATATATATACATATAGCCGAATACATATAGAGATCACTGTCTCAGAGAGAATTTTTAATGCATGCTTAAAACTATAATGTACACTTAGTCAGGGTTAAGTATATGAACATGCACAAAATGTTTAATCAAGCATGTGCTCATAGCTAGAGGCCCAACAACCTCCTAAGCCCTCCAAGACAGTTTCTGGGCCAGAGTTTTCCAGCTGAAGGGCAGATTATCTACTCTTTTAAAAGATACTGGTCAAGAGAAATCAAAAATCTTTCATTGTAGACATCAAATTTCACATGCTTTCAACCAGCAATCTGTGATATCATACACTTCTCCATGTATTTGATGTGCAGTTAATGACAATATTTTCATTCTTGACTTGTGCATTATTTGATAACATCACAATGTATAATTGCTTGGTTTTGGTTTTTTTTTTTAATTCATTTGGGGTGTCTTGTTTGTTTAGGTTTGTTGGTGGTTTTTTTTTTTGGCGGGGGGAGGGATTAATTCTGGGATTTTCTTTTAAAACCATGAGGTAGGAAACAGAAGTTTTATAGTTTGGAGTTTTCTCGGTCAGGTGTTGAGAGATGCTGATTACCCAAAACTTTTACTGACTGCAGTAGGAATTGCTTCAGCACATATCAGGATCAAGCCATGAAATCATTATGTAAAAAACGTTAATTGAAAGTGTTTGCTTCTCAAAGGAACCTAAATGCTATTAAAATTCAGGGGAATGTGGGCATCTAGCTTCTTTTCACTCTGTTCAAGATCTTGGCCAATATTCTCTAAATAAATTAGAATTTTACTTGTTTCTGACCAAAATAATAATTTTTCCATTTCTCAGTAGTTATATAATAGCAATTTCTCTGCTTTTGTGTGCTAGTGTACTCAGGCCAATAATGGATTCTTTGATGCAGCTGTCTTGAATTCCATTTGCTCTGGTTTTGGCCATAGTTTTCAGTTATATGTAGAAACAGCATAGGAAACCTATCTTAAATTTATATTCTGATAATGCGCATTATTTTTGCAGAAAGGAGACACCTTTTTATTTGCACGTAGTTTGCCCTTCATTTTAATCCTTAATTTTCCAGTAAAACTGAAGAAGATAAGAAAGCCTTCTGTTTTTTTCCCTAGTGTTGTATTGTCACGTAACAGAAGAGCTACTGAGAACATTCTGTTCTCTTGTTTGACTAAAAAACCCAGCAAACAAAAAACCCCCTGTCAGGTTCATAGAAGCTCATAATGACTCATAAGAATCCTTGTGGAAAACAACCAGGTAGATTTTTATAAAGATTTCCAGTGGGATTTTATTTTTCTGGAGGCTTCATGTCTGCAGTGTGTGTGTGAAATGTGTTTAAAATAGACTCATAACTATGTTTGCTTCATCTTTGATGAAACCCAGGTGTTTTTTCATGACAGACTTGCACAGGTTGAAATAAGGATTCTATGTGTGAGTAAATGTAGCTTTGTATTACAATGCTGGTTAATTTAAATATAAATCTAAACATGAATTGTTCTCTTTTCTGCTAAATGAAATTTCTTCCCCTATGGTATTGCAATTTATTGTTATTTCAATCTTATTGAACCTTTTGAGCTCTTTTCAAGTTTTGAAGCCAGGCGAAATTCATGAAACTTTTTTCTTTGCATAGTTATTACTTTGTATTACTTGTGCAGTCAGTTCATTTTATCTCTGATGTTCTTGTTAAGGGAAGACATGTGTAAGCATCATGTCTGTATAAAGCTGAATTGGCATGAGGAAGAAGAAATTAGATTCTCCTATTGATCTATTTTTCACATATTCTCTCTGGTTTCTATTCTGTTTGCTCTCTAATGCATTTTACTTCCTGGCCCTTCCTTTGAGTTCATCTTTTCTTGCTTTCTGCTCTTTAAGAAGTTTCAAACTCAAGAACAGTTTCTGAATCTCCAGTTTGAATGGGTTTGAAATCACTCATGTCTAGTGCATTTTATGGGGATTCAGGAATATGTAAATACTGTCAAATGCTGAAGCATTTATGTCAGGAGCCACTGATGGGGGTTGCGGGTGGCAGCAAGTGGAACTAAGACATAACAATGCTCCAACCACCTTCTTTGTTTCATCAGCCTGAGTGGTTCGGTGAAGTAGAACAGTTTTAAATACTTCAGGAGCTATGACTGCAGTCATTAAAAAGATCTAGCACAAGCCTATAATAACATGATGCACTGTTTCTTTCATGGAGAGCCCAGAAATAGTGGCTGTTCTGTTGTTCCATTCAGCATTTTGTTAGGTGTAAGTCTTCAAGTGGCATAATCAGGTTTGTTCTTGGGAATTTTAACCAGACTCAGGAAAAGGAACCAAATATAACTCGGTTATTAACATTCCTGCCCTGGGGAGGTGGTGTAAATCAGTATGACTCTGCAGCTGGTTCCATGGAACCAACTTGCACCATTTTTTATGGCAACAGATCTAAAACCAGGGAAGCATTAGAACAAATCTTATCAAGCCAGATGACAATCTAACTAGGAATGTTGAGAATGGGTGGCTTTTTAGCTAAGTCTTTGGTTTGGGTTTGATTTTTTTCTTTAAAGGTATATATTCAACAGTACGTCTTAAAATATTTACAGCAGTATAGTAGCTATACTTTGATTTTTACAGTCAGAACATCTCTTCTTGCTCTGCATTAGAGAGCATAAAAAGGTTTGTAACAATGAGTGATGTTATTTGAGCATTTCTTGTGAAATCATTTGAGCTGGTCTTCCATTGATAGAGTCAAATCTGGCATGAAATTAAATCCAATTCAAGAACCTCATGAATAGCGAGAGAGTGTCTGGCCACTAAAGTCCTCGCAATTACCTTGTGGTCTTTATAGGGTGGGTGTCCTGAAAACCAAAGTGACAAATCTGCCTGTGTTTGAGTGGTCATCTATGCCTCAGTGAGCAGACTTTAAAGACAGGTTCTAAAAGCCAGAGGCACTCAGATAGACTCCATTAGAAAACCATTCCATTTCCCTTCATGGTTGGAAGATTTAGTATCTTAGGGGCTTTTGCTCCCCAGTCAATAGTAGTGTTTGATAAAGGGGAGGGAGAAGAAAAAAACATGGGGGGAAGCAACTTGGATTCCTAGTACAAAGACTCTGTATGTAATATATTTAACTGTCAGGAACCTTTTTGTTTGAGTAATGTGCAAGCTCGAGTAAGAGAACTGAAGTTGTCAAGAGTTCTTGTGGTAACAGTGTTGTAAGAGATGCATCCATGACAGGAGGTATTATCAGGGTCTCCAAACTACATTTTCCTGAAATTTGAGTGAGCATTGGATAATTTATATTTAACTTTTATGCTGCTTTTACTTTTGTTTCCTGGATTTTTGACACAAGAACAGAAGAACCTATTCCAAGACCTGGACAAAACATAACCTTCCTGTGGACAGATGGTAGGATCCTAGAGAAATCTGGGGATCACCAGTGGAAATATAGTATTAATGTAAATAGATGCAAGGCAAAAGGAGTGAGGATCCTCACACTGTACTGTCACAAAATCCCCCAGATGCATCAGTTAGTGTAGTGGCCAAATTTAATCCCCTTTTTCTTCATTTTGTGTTTATTCCCAAAATGCAGAACGTAACACTGCTGAAGTCCTCTGGACTTTCATTTTCATGGTGAGATTGGAATTTGGCAGATAAAATATCACATAACAAACTTCATCCTACTATGTGCATTTTCTCCAAAAGCTGGGCTGGGCACATTTTCTGTATAGAGGGTTTTTTCTTTAATCCCCAGTACAACCACATCCCTTTCCAGATCCCTGGGAGCTATTTAGGGCTATCCTCTTTGGTAATGCAGCAATATAAATGCTTCTAATACCTGAGATAAATGCATCACTCCAAATTTCAATATCTCAAAAAGAGCCTTGTATTCTGTATGTGGACACTCATTGCTGAACTCTGACATTGGCTCTTGCGTTCTGCACTGTGAATAATGCACACAAAATAGTCTCCAGGTGCTTTGCTGGCTTTGCTCAGAGTCAGCCTATGGAGCTGTGTTTCAGTCTTGATGCAAACTGCATTATAAACACTCTTTGCTTCTGCTGACAGCAGAGAAACCACTCTGGGATAAACACTGGCATTAGTGCAAAATGTCTCTAAAGAATTCAAATATTTCATCCAAAGATGAATCTTTTGGTTTTTGTGGTTGTTTAAGGCTGTGCAATGACCCATAGGCAGAAGCTGTGTGATGGATAGTTCATCAGTATTTCATATCACCCCAGCAGCCACCCTCTAGAAACAGAGACTGGAATTAAAAGTTTAATATTTGTTGAAAGCTTACACTTCTGTAGTCTCAAAGTTCCAGATCCTGAGTGAGAAGAAAAAAAAATTGATTTACAGGATATATTTTAGTGTTGTGACTTGAAAAGCATATTTTATTTGCTTTGTTTGCTTTCTGAAAAATCTTAGTCCAGGAGAGAGCTGGTGTTACTGTAAGCCAAGCAAGTTCCATTGAAGTCAAGGCAATATTTTAGCTCTTCAGCTGCAAGCCTGTCCCTGAGTCCTTAATTAGTTAATGTCTAAGATTTGATAGGCTGGTAAATAATTGCAAGGGTTGTGGAAGCAGTTTATATTTGTATTTCAGTCAATGTCTGCAACAGCGTGTTAATTTATTGCTGTTTGCCCTACACCCAAAGCTGTGTGTGATCTTATTTGAGCACTGAAATTGCCTGAGAGAAACTGAAACCAGAAAGTGGTCACTAACCAGGTAATAACTCCCCTTCCTCACTTCAAGTCCTCATGACGAACTGAGTCCTCACACTTCTCAACCAGTTAAATAGAGTCCTTCTGCAACACAGAGAAAACAAATTCCCAGCCAGCCTAATTCTATTGAAATCAATAAAATACTAGCAGCAGAACAATCTGCTCTATTTTAAAATTATGCTTTGTATTCCAGACCCCTTTTTCTTTTGATAGAGTGAAAAGGGCAAGATAATTCCTTCGGCTGATTTAAACATGAGTCTACTATTGCTTCTTGTTGTTAAATTCTTGGTAGCTTTTTTTCAGCCTAATATAATTATTCTTTACACTCTATTGATACTTAATATTTATTAGCAACTGCATTTTATAATATGAACATCCATCTTGATAGGATTTGTAAATCAAAGCCTATAAAAGACAATATCATTATAGCAGTATCAAGATTAGAATCACACCCTGTATGTGTCAGTAATATTTCATTAGAGACCAGAGGCTGTAAGAAGTATTTTTCAGTGGTAACTGGTGTGACACAGTGGGGTTACATTTTCAAGAATTCTTATCATGGGCTTTGGATAAAATTATGTGAATATGTTTCATTATTATGTTACTGTTTAAGACTGCTGGGCAATGTTTAGAATTCTCAAATTTGTGTAAGATTTTATTATTGGCAAATTTATTGCAGGATTACACTGATTTTTTTATTATATATAAAGCATAAAAATTTAATCACATTTGACTAATTAAATGTGTTAAAATAGAGAATCATGGGATTATGCTATTTAAAAATACGAATATTTAGAAAGTACACTTATTTCTGTGAGAATATACCTAATGGACCAAAGAAAAGGATGAAAAATGCTTGTTATATATGTTAAGTCAAACAGCTTAGCAGGATGGACTGGGTTCTGCAATCCTTTTTCAAAATCCTTTTTTTATTACTCCTTGACTAACCCCACTGATTTCAATAAAGATCACTTGGAAGTTAAGTGTGATAGTGTAAAAAAGGGTACCAGAACTTTTCTCAGGGGGAAGTGAGATTCAGGTTACTCTTACAAGAAGTAATTCTATGTTTCATGAGATTTACTACATATTATTATTTATTTCTTCCTATTCATACTCTCCTTCTCCCCAATAGAAAGGTCACTGTCTCTCATTTTGATTTGATTCCAGGGAAGTTGAGAGGATTGGCAGTCATGTTATGTGGCCAGGAAAAGCACAACATTTCTAGGGTGTCTCAAAACAATCACATCTATCACACCAGCTGCAGGTGGTGTCATGAACACCAACATTATCATCACAGTAGAACTGATAGCAGCCAAAGCTCACCCTGGAATCATAACGGCTTTTCATCTCAACTGGGCTGGTGCTCTCTTAAAATGTATTTTTATCTTAAATTACTTCTTTGCCACAGGGAAGATAAATGGAGAAAGCAAATGGAAAGAATTTGGCAAAAAATATTGGAACTGAAAAGTTACTGGAGCTTGACTGTGAGGTCTCACAGTTTTTCAGCATGAGGCTTTCTGTGGGCACAGGGGTGCAGAGATCACTGCTGATCTCTCCAGAGGAGCCAGAGCCCCACAAAGGCAAAGCTACACATCAGCTCTGCTCTGCACAGGTTGTGTCCAAGCTGGTGACTTCAGAGATTCACAGGGCAGTGTTTCAGGCTGGGTGCTTCTGGACTTTGTTTGGAAGAGCATTTCATTGCTCTGTGATACTCAGTGGTGGGAGAGGAGTGGAGCAACACCAAACAGCCCAACAACACAACCAACCACCCCAAAATATTTTAAGGTTCACTCATAGTCCTTCTTTCCTACAAAAAAAAAAAATTCAAAACAAAGACGTGGCTCTGAGGATGCTTATAAGCATTTTCTTCTCCCATTACTCCAGGCTTAAAGTTACATCTCCTACTATAATGTTGTAGATAAATGAGATATTTATGAATGACTTCTAATTTTTTGGCATTTCAATTTATACTGTCACAATGAAATTCAGGTTTTCACTTCTTTAACACCATTTCCGTATTTTTATATACTCTGTAAAATTAGATCATCATCAGTCAGCTGAGTTTCAGTAACCTGAGGGAAAACAAGATCCTCTGTGCACAGCAATTTAACTTTAACCCATGGATCTTAGAGTAAAATTCCTGGAAAGGAATCTGTCTGCTGTCACCTGATAAAGATTTGAAATGAATGATACATCCTCTCTTTATTTTTTTAAAATTTTTTTTTGCCTAAGAAAAACAAGGGAGAAGATAGTGGAATGGGATAAGATGGGACTTGCTGCCCTTTGTGGAGGGGACAAGTTTGATCCAGTGTTTTCTGTTACACGAATGATTTGCTTGCCAAGGAAAGCGCATAAAGTGGACTGGGACAGGACCTGCTTTCTGGGCAGGTGGGATAGCCCCAGCATGCACCTACTCCACCCAGACTTTTCTGGGATGGCTGAAATCCTCCTAGATAATATAGGATAATCCCAGAGCGCGAACCTCATTGGAGGTGATACATCAGCAATAATAATGAGACAGTCCCCAGAAAATATAATTAAAAAATAGGATATATTTTGAATTGTAGAATATTTGAGAGTAAAGAGGTCATAGATAGTGGAAGATTGTCCCTGAGACACAAGAGAAAAATGCAGATTTTATTTCATAGTATTCTCTGAACTTATACTCAGGCATAGAGTCCTGTAAAGTCCAGTGGGAACAATTTGCTTCTTTGCACTTATCTGATATTTTTCTTTCAAAGTTTTTTTTTTTTTTTCTAATTCCTTTTAGAGACATTGCAGAACCAGCTCATGTCTCTCTACATCTGTGTGACATTGATTTTCTTCCTTAATGAATTACATGGGATTTCTAGCTGATTCACTGCTGTACTACCATTGTCCCTAGGTTTCTTCTTGAAATTTTGCAAGTGAAAGGCACAATCCACAGCTTGATTACAACTGGGGTTAATGCTAGAGACCTGTCACATGTATTTTAATTAGGAGCAAACACAAATTAAATTCCAGGATAAAATACTATTCTGTCTTACCATAGGTCTTTAGGGGGTCAATAGTTTCATGCTTTGCCAGAGACGAGAACTGCTAATGTTAACATTGATTAAAACACTGAAGATAATACTTTTCAGATTATGGTATATGTCATAGTCTTTCTTCTGGCAAGATGATGCATTTAGTTGCTGGCTGCAGAGATAATTATCTTATGGATATAACCTTATGGCTATTATGGAGAATAACTGATTTCTACCACAGAGATGTGTATCTGTATACATGGAGCACTACATATCTTGTTGGTACAGAGAAAGAAATAGGAATTGTTGCATGTGCCCACATGCATATATGTGAAAAGAGAAAGGCAGATTGATTCTTGTGCCAGAAAACATTTAGCTATTGACAGAGGAGTATTGTTGCTTTTTCACCAACTGACCTACATGAACAAAACCAGTGCCTAAGGGTCCAAATCAACAGCCATGAAGGTGAAAATGAAGATGTCTAATTGGGGTGATGTGTAACAGAGGATATGGTGTCTACCAAAAGCTGAGAGTAATATTAAATCATTTGTCCTTGAGACATGCTCTGAGATCTTACAAAATACAATAGGATAATTTTTTTGCAACAGTTAACATATATGAGTGTTTAACTTCTGGCAAGACTAGATCTTTTAAAAATATTTGATATATGATTTTTTTTGTTAATCTGTGTTTGACTCTAGGTTAACTACAAGCTATGGATTCTAACATTAGTTTTATCTTGAAATTTGTACTTTTACTCTGCTTAAGGGACTGTGCACAAAATTGGTTCTTCAGTTTTTTCATCTATATCAAATCAAAGATATTGTCTCTCCCTATGACTTTTATTTGGTTGTCTTATTCTCAAAGTAGCTTTTCTGTCAGAGGAAAAGAAACTACACCAAGACATAGGTGGTAATAAGTTTCAGGCAAGACAAAGCCTTCTGGTGGTTCCCCTCATCACATATTATATTTTTCTCTCCTTAGCCCCAGGTCAGTTCCCACCAAGGAGAGATGCTGTTCTGTATGTTCTCCAGTGATCCCTCACCAGTGCAGCACTGAGCTCCTTATGGGGATCAGTAGCATCCCTGAGACATGGCCAGCTGGAGATAGGGAGAGTGGATGTGACCTCAGCCTCAAGACCAGACCAAGACTTGCCTGGCTGGCATTAGAACAAATGGGAGTGCAGTCTGAGGGGCAGTGACCTCTAGAGAACCCCAGAGTTGTGAAGATAGACAGGGGATTGAATTATAATTCCTCCTGGAAATTCCATGCTGGGTTTTTATAAAGCAAAGTCCATTGCTGAGCGCTTATTTAGGGGGTTTGGAGAATTGACAGATAACTACAGACCTTCAGTGTCAGAGAACCTCCAAAGCAATTAGTGTAAAGCACATCTGTCTCAATTATCTCGTGAGATCATGTGGTATCACATGGGCATATGGGAGAGAAATAATTCTTTCAGAGTTCCTATAAAACATGAGTAGTATTAAGAAAGGACATTCCTTTGACCTAAGAAGGAAATTCTTCTGTAGGTGATGTGAGAGGTTATGCTCATAGGTAATGCTTGCAGCATGGCAATTACAGATGCTTAGGAGCTAATTTATTGAAACTAGTGGAAAAGGGGTCACTTCATTAATCTTACAATGAAAAAATCATTTAAGGGAAAAGCTGATGAAATTTTCAAATCACGTTGTTATATTTTACTTAATAAAAAAACCTGTAGCACTTTTGAAAACATGGGGCTGCAGTGAGATGCAGCTCCTCCCTGGGGACCCTGTGGGGACCCTTGGCTGGCACGAGCTGTCCTGCTGCCCCAGCAATGGAGCAGCACAGGCTGGGGCTGGGGGCATCCCTCAACCCAGACAGCAGGCACCCCCATGGTAATGGCACAAGGCCAGGTCAGGATCAGGCCCAGTGAGGGTAAGTAGGGTCAGACAGCCCCAGGTGAGGCAGGTCATGGCTAGGTAATACAGAAAATGTTACTATTTTCCATCTATGTTGTGCTTGCAATGATTTGTCAATATTTTTAGCCACTCTAAAAGCTACTCAAGTAGCTAAATAATATCCCATCAGATCTATTATGGAATTCATCTTTCCTTTATTACGACTTTTTCCTCGTACACTGTGTATTTGATAATATCTTATGTCATTGATAAACATATGTTTGATCTACTGCTCTTTTTACTGCTCAGATTTGCTGGTGGTAACATCAAGTGAAGAAAAACTCTCATTGCTTACTCGCCCTCTTCAGCTCACATATAAGGGGAGAAAAGAAATGTTCATTACAATTCTGCAAGTTTATGAAGCTGAGAGACAGCACAGTTTATGGATTGATAGCAGTTGCAGGTGTGGTGTCTCAGTGATCAATACTTAAACATGTTTCTGGAGGTAGAAATTTGCTGTGCATTTAAACCAAACACACTTCACTGTGTCTTCTGATCTCCAGTAAGAGTTTAGAAAGATATGTACTTTAGAATTATTGCTGAAAATATCATAACAGTGGAGAGAGAAAAACCCAACTATATCAGGACATGGATCAGTTGTCAGATACATTTTTCAAATGGGGATTAAAAGATTGGAAGAAGTTCAGATTTCAGGAATCTGCTTAGTTTAATATCAACATACACTTTAAACTTTTTTTTGTTAATGTCTCTATAGGGGGAAGGGTTTGGACGCAAATTCCTGTTTCTGCTGCAAACACAATTTGTTGTCAACAGGTCATATGAATTATTTTATCCAATAAAAACTAAGCTGTTTATCACACACACCGGCAGAAGACTGAAAAAAGCATTGTACAACAGCTGTGAAACTTGCTTCCTGTGAAGAAAGAAAATTCCTGTTTCCATGTCTGTGGGCTGCTCTGAGTGTACAGTGATTCATCTAGTTATTATCAGAGCACCAGAGACAGTGCTCTATTAGAACCTGTGTCTTATCAGAGCATTTACAGTTGCCCTCTGCTCAGAGATTCTTTCATGATAGATCATAGGATCCTTCTCAAGTAGGAATAATGGCTAGGGAAGAGATCCCCTTTGTTTAGCAGTTCATTCAATAGCTGTGGGGCCGAGTGTTGGTGTTTAGTAATCAAAGAGAATGCAGCAGAATGTCTTGACTTTGCTCCCGTGGAGTCTCAAACAACTTCCTGCAAAGCACTGCCTCTCAACAGGAGTGAAGACTAATTTTACTGTTGTAGTTTGAATAATTAAACTATCAGATACACCATAATTAATTTTTTTCAAGGAATTATTAATATTTTTTTTGCCTTGGCCACTCAGTATTCAAATCAAATTCATCCTGTTTCTATTTTTCATTCCACAGCAAGTACAAATACTGATTTACATGTGTCAAATACCTCTTGATGTATCAGCCTGAGTCTTTGCCTTCCTTAAAAACACAGCAATATATAATTAGGCTTGATTTATGTATGCTAATAAGTCACATGGGTCTGAGAGCTAAGGGAGAGCCAGTAAAAAAGGATACAAGAGGGATAAGCCATGAAAGTTACCTGTTGGCATTTGTTCTGTGTTGGTTTGTTTTCCCCACTTAATGTGATGTTCTTTCATGCTAATTTGTGGAACAATATTAGACTTTTAGTAATTTCTTGCCTAAATCAAAATTCTTGGCTGATATGTAGATTCCCTCAGGCTATATTAGTAGGAAATTTCATGCAGGTGTGTGATTATTCAGCTCATCTGAAGTGCTCTATAAAACTCACTATCTGTGGCAGATTAAAGTGGGGAATTTAGATTTTTTTTTTCAAAGTACTAGAACGAAATGATGTTTCTTGTTATGAAATCACATATAGAGGAATTTATTGGAAGTGGCTATTTTTGAGACTCTAGAAGACAGTAGAGGTATTTGGGAAGTGAATGAAAAATCTATACTCTGCAGACATTGAAGCTGCTCACTGAAGAAAACTCCTTTTTGAGAGGGTCAAAATATTTTTGTGTCTTAAGCCAGGTATTGTTTTTTTTAATATCTAATGTAAATGTGACTAAGTTTGTTTCATATAAGTGTAGCATTTAGTTACAGATCAATTGATAAAATGTATTGATGAAAAATAGTATCAAGAAAATGTTGCATTTCCAAAGGATAGATACCACAGCTTGGAAATCAGGGAAATACACATTGTGCAGTGAAAAAGAGTGAAAATTCCAGCAGTGTAGGTATCCAGCTAGGGTCACTGCTACCAAAACTGGTACATTCAAGGGAAATGTTTCCTAGACAGACGATTTTTATTTCATCTTTTGAAATTTTTTTTTCAATGAAAGAGTGAACCTCAAAAGTGGAGCTATTGGAAGTGGCATTGCTTGAAGCTCCTGTTGTAGATGAGGTCAGGATTTAAGACCACCCAAATTGAATCCAGAACAGTTAATGAAGCTACTGCATAGTGTCTAAGAGATCTGCAAACTCCATGATTAAAGTAAGAAGAATGCCTAGCAAAAAGGGAGGAAAAAAAGCACTGAATTTCTGAAAACTTCTCCATCAAAGGGAGTTGAGGATAATTCCCTGTTTTCTTCCAATAACTAATCTTTTTTTATGATTGTTGTTGAAGTTTAGATTCTAAATAGATATGTGACCTACCAAAATTGTTGCCTTAATACAGTAGACACTACATTAGAATGTTGCTGTTTCAGTGTACTGGTAGTTGAACTCATCTGTTAGAGACGAGGGTACCTCATGCTTTCACTTTTTTTCTTTTTTTTTTTTTCCTTTTGTTTTTTTTTAAATGCACATATGTGTTCGCTAGGGAAAATCAGTAAATTTAGAGAAGGATTTAAGACTGAGTCTATGCTAGTGCTAAACTTGACCAAGAAAAAATAAAATATTTTGTATCTATCATTACACTGACAATGAGAGTTATTTCATACATTTTCCAAATAAATATCAAATTCTTTTGATTAATGACGGCTTTTGTTTCATATTTATGCTGGTTTTCATGTATCCCATTTCTAATGTATCTTGGAAAACAATTTAGTGGTTTAAAATCAGCAGGTTTGGGGAGACTGGTGAAAAGCATATTTTCAAGTTTTATTTCTTCTAAAATGATTGGTATAGCCATAGAACTGACGAGCACAATTTTTCATAAATGAACTGTGTAATGCATCAGTGTTTGTGAACTTATATTGAATGACTGAGTTGAACAGTTTGCCTTAAAACTTATTGGAAAACTGCAGTGATTTTAATTCTATGTACTCTATACTCAATTAACAATTATGAAGCTGCAGATTTTGTTTTCACTTACCACTGAGACACTATTGAATTTTGGAAGTAAATTATTCTATAAGTAACTTGGTTCATATTTTAATTTATACACAACCACTAGAAATCAACATCTCTAAATGATGCTGAATCCATAATCCAAAATCTGTTACAGCAGGAGATTGTCAGTCTTCAGTTGCTGACTTGATTGCATAGGACTTTGACAAGCAGATGTTACTAGGGAGACATTAGCATCTTAGGTGGTTTTTTTATAAAACTTATTTATAGGTAAACATTATTCTCTTCATTTCTGAAATATAATCTTATTAAAGAAAATTTCAATTTTTTTTCCTTATGTTCCCATTATCTCTTTTTCCACAAAAGTGGGTTTTATTTATTATTGCTGTTATGCAAGATTTGAAGCAAATCTCTGTGTGATGGTAATACATTCTTCATTGATCAGATAAATTCTTTTTAGGCTTTATCATAACATATCCACAGTGAAGTCAGGTTCTTTTGCAAATTAAAATACTTTGAAAGGATTTTGACAGTTACAGAAGTGAATGCTATCTACACTTAATAACTAGGACACACAAATCTTTTGCTGTCCAGATAATCTTACAGTATCATTTAATTACAAAATGTCACATCAGAAATAGCAGTTAGTTTTTTACATGCTGCTTGTTTCCTTTATAGAGCAAATGCATTTGCATTTTCCCAGCTTTCTTCATAATGAGAGATTTTTCACAGAGAACATTGTATTTGTGCTGTGCTCTGATTCTCTTATCAAGTACTTGCTATGTTCCAGATAATTTTAACAAGTGTGATAGTGTGTAACGGTTAAAGAGTGTGGCTGCACAATTCCTTCAATCCATTTGCTGAGTTCCCAATGATAGCATAAGCGTGTGTGGAATGAAAACCATATTGCAGTTTGAACCTGCCATTAGGGTCTTTGTTAATACAGCTTCCTCAGATGAATAGCAAGTGGAAGTGATTTTTTTTTTTTTTTTAGTTTCACCCTCCTTGCCATGCTACAGAGAGGATGTTGGGGCAGGTTCAACATCCATTTTTAGAGTCTTAGTACAGTACATCTTAACTTTATTCTTCAGCTTGTATAGAATTCTTATGGAAATTATTACTTTGGTTTTCAGTAGGTGGTTTGCAGGTTTTGTTGTTTTGGTGGTTTTGGTTTTTTTCCCTTTAGAAATGGCTGTACACAGTAGCCATCTTTGCTATGGAGTTAGCAGAACCAACGCTAGACCTGAATTTGAATTCAGGGCTCCCAGTGCTTTTGCGGAAGTGTACTGTGCCTGACCCTACCATCTGCTAGAATCCAAGAGTAGAAGAAACGACCTTAAAACGTTATCAAACCTGGAATCTAGTGGTTTGTTTTGTTGGTTTTTTTTTTTAAATTGAGCCTTTTCTCTTAGTGTCAGAGTCCTCTAACAAAAGTTACGCGCTCGAAGCTGTTGTAAGGAATAATGGCAAACCAAAGTAATTATTGTTCAAACATTTTCCATATTCCATACTGTGTGATCTTTTCTTCATATTCATATGACGTTTCTGTTTTCATTGGACAAGGTACAATGAGTTTAATACTTTTTTTATTAAATTCCATTTCTAATAACTAGAAAGAATTCCATTCTTTTCTCTGTAGTACATGATTTAGCATACTGCTCACCTTTAGTTTGCAGAGGAAACGCAGGGTGAATACTTACTGCTCAAATGAACAGGAAATAAAAGGTCTTTTTTTAATTTGATGCATGACATGGTGTCCTGAATAAGAAGAGTCTGAGTATTAAGAAGTGAGTGGCATCCTGGGTCATCTTACAGCTGCAGAGTCAATCAGTAAGCTGTCTCCGAACCTTTGCCGCGCACAGGAGAAAACCTTAGATGTAATTGGAAAGGATCTGTGGTAAATACAAACTTCTGGAGGGTAATTACTGCATTCTGGATTCTAAAATATGATGGTAGATGAGCCTGGTCTTACATTGTAGTCATTCTTAAAGTTGCTTTTGTGAATCTTGTACATCTCCATAATCCCTGCAGGCTGATCGTGATGCTTGGTACAGTGGATGTAAATGCTGCACTGAAGTGTAATGGCCTTAGAAGTATCTCACATAGTGAAACTCACAAAGCAGTGCAAAACAGATAGTTTTTCATGATAGAATGTAAGTCCAAAATCTAACAAGGTGCATAAATCACTTATTATGCATGAATCCTGCTAATAAGAAAAATAATAGTAGGATTAACAAGTCAGGAGTACATGAACAACAATGCAAGAGTTCATTAATTAGAAGACATTAACCTACTTGCAAAGTAGTTGAGTATTTGTAGAGTTGATGGATTGCATTTGCTTCTTATATTAAATAATTTCAAGTACCTACTCAGGAAGCCAGCTGGAAAAGATGTTGGCCTAATTAAAGGTTTGTTCTTAGTTAAGGGAAACAGTAGGTTTGGGTCTTTTTCGATGTGATCCATACTGGCAAGTGTTTCTGTTTCCATTGGAGAAAAATGTATTGTTATAACTGGATGAGGTGCAAAAGGCAGTTGATTTGAATATCTAACTGATTTTTAAGTTGGTAATATATTATAATTTAAGAAATGTTTCAGTTCCTTATAATGCAGGAAATAACTTGTTTAGACAAGTATTTTTCTGAAATACTGCTGTAAATACATGCTAGACTGTGTTTCTTAACTGTGCATTTCTTTAAAACAGTCATGAGGAAAATTCCCCAACTATATACAGGTTCCTTTCCAAAGGCATTATTATTTGTATTTTTCAGTCTCTAGAAGCCACTACCTGTATGACATTGAGGTGTTGTGTGGACATAGGCAGGGAGAGCCTCTACAGCTCCACAGTGCTGAAAGAGATAATGGGCAAATCAGCAAAGGCAACAGTGGTTTTTACCTATGAAGGAACTGAGACAAAGGGATGTTGGGCAATTTATAGCCTGTCACAGTCAAAACCTAAAAAAACCTATGCTGCTTCTTCATATTTATCTAATACAATGTCTAAATAGAACTAGTAGATTGACACCACTGAGTTCTCACTGTTATCCTGTAGTAGAAACAGCTCTTTCCAAGCTATACCTGCTGAAATCTTTCCTCATCCTTTTCTTTTTCTAGGTTGGATGATTCAGGTCTCAAAGATTTTCTCTCCATAAAGGATTTTTCAATCCTTAAACACACTTTGTAGACTTCGTGGCATATTTTCAATTTTGTTTTGAAAGAGCTTTTAGTATCTCCATTTTAAAAGAAAAAGTTTAAATATTTAAACATTCATGCTGGAGATGAGAGGAGTTATTGTGTTATTGTGGAGAAGGATTATCTGATTTGCTTGTGTTTGTTGTTTTGAAACAAAACTGTGCCACAACTATCTAGTTCAGAGGAAATAATACAGTGAAACAATAATTACACAGCCCTGGATGAAATCCTGGCTCAGTTAAAGTCAATGGAAAAGCTCTGACAGATGGCAATGAGACCTAAATTCTGCCATTGGTTTCTTTGCCATTGGAAAATTCATGCTGAAGGACATGACAGCTCTCCTGTGTGCTGACTGGCTTCTCCAACAGTAAAGAAAAGTCAGAATGAGAATTTATGGACTTCATCTGCTTTCCAAGAGCTGCATTCCTCAGGAGCTGATTTTGAATCATAAATACATTCCTGATATTTAAGTTAAAATCAGAATAAACTGTAGATGTTTCAATTAATTACTCAGAAGTTTATGTTTATGTTCTACCAACAAAGAAACTTGTATAGCTCAGGTGGACTAAAACTTTAAAGTTGCCCATCTGTACATACATACATTGTCCACGCACATAGAGACCCTACACTTGTATTCTACCAGCTTTATTTATCAAAGTTTTTATGGCTCAGGTGGCCTAGGAAGAAACTGTTAAGCCACACATTACACCTGCTATGACATTCCTTTGAGATACATATAGATCCTTCAAGATGACATTTTTAAATTACACATTCTCTTTTTTTTTCTTTGAATTTCTAAATTCTGTTAATATCCATCCAGATAATATATTTCTTTTCAGATGTGTTAAACAAATTTGAGTTTCATTATTGACTTTAAGCACATGACATATCTTCTAGGAGGGATAATAACCCAACAGGGATCCTCATCGATGTCCTACTCAATGCAGTTTTGTGTCCTGTACTCCATATTAAACACTAGAGTTCCAATATTTGAAGGATGCCTAATTATTATTAGATAAGGAACATAAAACTGGCTGGAGCACTTCAAATCACCTGTCCACAGCAAGAAAATTCTACTTCCAGCTATGTTTGACTAATAATATTAGTTGATAATCTAGTAATAAATGCATGATTTGTTTAAAAAAAAGCTATGAACTTTGAGTTAATGGTGCATTTTCAGACTATTTGGAAAGTGATTTCAGCTTCATTGGGAGTTATAACTGACCCACTGATGAAGCAAGATCATCACACTCTGCAAAGTTGCTGTAGCTTCATTGACATCAAAAGGCGAATTTAGACAGGACACAAATCCAGATTGTAAACTCTAAAAATACGAAATAAAGTCACTGCCAGACCAAATAATTTCAAAATTGAAAAGAGAGGGCTGCTCAAAGTAATGTCAACCATCTGGAAGAGAGACTGCATAGAAAGAAAAAAATGTCTCTGTCCAAGTTTTCAACTTTTCCAAAGCTTGTAGCAAAAACATGAACATTGGCAGGAGTTCAAACAAGAAGGCTGTGAAATGAACTGATAACTAGTCAGTGCCACACACACCATGGCAGAGAAACACAGTAAGATACTGCTACTAGCAATAGATGGACAGAGAGTTGTAGGCAGATGGTTCAAGAATATGGGAAGAAAGTATACTGGTAAAGATGTCTGCCTGATAAAGCAAGTAGTTATAAGTAAAATCAGTCTTTTTGTTTACGGTAGTTACTGCTGGCTTAGTGAGTTTTGTTTGTGGATTAACTGCAGCTGAGAAACCATTTGTGGATGCTCAGTAGGGGGAAAAAAAGAATAAAAATGAAAACAGTTTTGCTATTGAATATCTTGTCTTCAGGTTGTCTTCCAATTCACAGACATTTAGAGCATCAGAAGCAATCACCTGCTCTAGGAGATGGATCATAATCTGATGAAGTACCAGGTCAGAAATTAGATTTTTGCCATCTTCTACCTGTTGCCAGGTTGAGTGTTGTTTGGAAAGGCTGTGTGCTGTGGGGGATGGATTAAAAGGGCTGCAAAGGAGCCTCAAAGTTCCCAGGCTGTGACTATGCACAGGTGGCTGCCTGTGTGGCTCTGAGAAAATAACCTTTTTCCTTGAAGGTAGTCACTGAAAGGTCTGTTGCCAAACATAACTGTGATCATATGGGGCATTTTAATGCAGGTCAAGGCAAGTAAATAAATTATTTAAACATGGATGGATTACAGGCAGTAACTCTTTCTCAAAATGCAGCAGATATTTTCATGCACATGCCCTTTCTCACACACTCACCTGTTGGGTATCAGGAAGGCAGTTCTGAACTATCCTCTCTGAGACAGACAACATTTGGGATACCTTTTGGCTAAATTAAGGTGAAACAACACCAAATGATCAATTTGAAAGTTTTATTTCTGTAATTTAAACTGTAAACTTTCTGATCTGTTGAATGGCCTGTTATAGCAACAATTTAACATTTCTGAGCAGCCTGTGGCAGCAGGGAATTAAATTTTCCATGGGAGGAAGAGAAGAAGAGGGAATGATAGAGAAACAGAGGTAGAGAAAAAATCTGGATCATCACCCAGGGTTGCAGCAGCATCTCTGTTCTGGATTCTTTGGATGGTGGGTTCCCTCCTCACCCTCTCAGTTGCACTATTTATAGAATAGTCCTCATGCAGGCAAAGATTTTGATTCTCAGACTTCTCAGAAAGGGGCTGGGGGTGTTTTGTGGTCTCAGTCCCCCTCTCTCTTGTCAGAGACACAAGTGCTATGCTGCCTCAAACTTGGTTTTGGAGATAGCTATCCAAGGTAAGGAAGTTGGTCCCTGAAAAGCTCTATCCTGCCTCCACAAGATCCTCTTCTAACTGCACCTTATCTGATCAGCATGGTAACATTTCTTTTATCATCTGCCAAGTGTTTGAGACATTAACTCTTTCAGATTTTCAGTCTCTCACACCACACCATGGCTCAAAGATTCAGTATAATCTCATTCCTGTAGAGCTCATCTTTTTCTAGGATGGTGATCCTCAAAAACAGGGTGGGAAAGAAGCTGAAGGGAGTAGGAAATTAGTCATACATTGTGCTGCTGCCAGGACAATCATCCAAAGGAAAAACCCACACAATAACATAAACCAAATGTTCATCAACCCCCTTCCCCATCCTTTAAATCTTAGTTGTCTCAGCAAGAAGTTGAATCTCTGACACTGAATAAGAAGATATAATACAAGACACAGCTTTAATTACTAAATCACTTTGTGTGGCCCAGACAATAAACCTTACATTTGAACAGTAATTTCTTCTACCCTTATTAGATTTTAATCTGTTAAGAGTGATCCATTGGCTTAGTTGCATTAGTGATTCCTGAATCTGAATATCCATCTCCACAAGCTCCTTAACAGAATTTCTCTTTTGTGATTTAGATCATTCCTGCAGGGTATGTTGTTCCCACAGAATTCACCATGTTACCATCAGTTGGTTTGGTGCAGAAGATCATTTGGTGCAGATGATTCAGCAGTCTGCAGTCTCTGATTAGTTCTCCATTTGGCAGCAAGCCGATCAGAAAGGTTCTCTGTCCCATTTCCTAGTTGCTCCTGTAAAGCCTGAACTAAGTGTTGCAAGGACTTAATCAGTTTACTTTCTGCAAGGACTTAATCTGTTTCCTTTCAGTTGGTTCACGTGCCTGTTGTGCTGGGCAGTGACTAAAGCAGCCCCAGTACCATCCAGACTGATGCTTTTCCTTTTCCGGTCTTGATTTTCATGTCATTAATGGTGTGGGGGGATTGTTAATGATGTGCTCTGCTTTGAAGCAAACAAGGCCATACTAACTGTTTTAGTGTTATTTGCAATTTCTGTATTAGAACGTCTTATGCCATGGCCTATGGAAAATCATTTCTGTGAGGAGCACTCAAAAGCTGCTCACACAATCAGTGCAAGATCCTGTAATGGCTTCATTGCAGCACCTAAGGTGTGCAGGGTTACTTTTGGTACTCTCATCACATGGCAGTACTTAGCCTCTGTTAATTGGAGAAATATTGCTTGGCTTAGCTCTGTGATGTCTTTCACAGCCTATAAGCAACATTTCTTCTCCAAGAGATGTTTCTGAAATGTGAAGAAGCTCAAGCATTGACAGAAAATGCAATGAGTCAGTCACGACAGTCACTCATAAGTGATGTGACCTACATCTAAAGTAAAATTCTGTATAAAATTTTCTGTCTGAAATAATAACTCTTGAAGTGACATTTGCCCTTTAGATATACAGATACAAATAAAGGGTAAATTAATCATAGTGAATGAGTCATTTTAAAGATTACAAGCTTCCACAGTATTGTTATTATGAAAGTTTTGTTCCCTGAAGATGCTCTATACCTGATAAGGTTTTAGAAATTTAATTGAAAAAGTTTAATAAAGAATTAAAATTATCATGTGCCCTTTTGCAGAAATACAAATGAACTAAGAGATTCTTTGTAAAAGAAGCTAAGGTGAATAGCATGTTGGTATTCCTTTGAATGCCATATCAATTTCTTGCTATTGTTAATAAAATTAGGGTTGGTTTACTGCATGAAATGATTTAAAAATAAATAACTTTGTGCAGATATTACAAAGATTTCAATATCACTGTTTCACAGTGTTGAGATAATGGGAAAGGAGATACACTTAAAGGTCATTGTTTATGCTGCAGTTATATGTCTTACAATGCCTGAATGATGATTTTAAAAGAGTAACTGAATACTTATAACTTGCAGGATTGATATTCTTTCAGATGCCGACAAACATACATCTAGATAGATAATAGAAGTTATTCTTTTTTTCTTTTTATGTATTTGTTCATATAAATACAACATATAGTGCATTCAGCTGTGACTCATGAATAAGTCTTGAAGATGCACAAGAAATCAAAGCATTCAAATCTGATTTTCAACTGAAGGGTAAAAAGTTTGAATTGGATTTCTTTAGTCTGTTGGGAAGAGGTGGTTTTATTTAACCCCTTCTCTGTTAAAAATACTTGCCCAAGCTATCAGTGTAGACAATTTTGGGAGAGATTGTCATAGGCACCCAAGAGAGTTAGCATTTAACTTCCATGCTTAAACAGGGAAAAAAGCCTATTGACCTGCTGACAGAACTTCTTTGGTCTTAAAAGTCCAGGACAGCTCTCTTCCACATCCTTCACTGGGCTTTGGCTCATTCATCTATTCCACTTTTTTTGAGTGAAGATGTCAAGGGATTTATTCTGATGTTACACTCCAACACCGCAATACTTTCACAATTTACCTTTATAATGTCATTGTGTTTCACCTTTGTATTTGTAGGAAGGATCCCATTTGTTTCTTCTTCATAATGTACCTGACTTTGCTCAGATGAGTTTCTCTGTGACTTTTATGGTAAATTCTTCTGGTTTTCTATAATATTCTCCAAGACATAGTGTGCAAGAGAAGGTTTTAGTCTCCTTATAGGTATGATAGGTCTGCAAGAAGTTGTTTGGTCTTTTTTTCCCTGTAGTGTGATGAGGATTTCAAAGATATATGGAATATGTGTAAGATTTCTCTTTTGAGATCAGGAACAGCTCATAGTTTTCCTTAATCTTCTCTTTTAGGGAACAGGTAGTAATTTTCTAAAATTAACATTTCATAACAAAATCATAACTACCAAGATGAACTATTCATTTTTTTGGATAATATTCCTACATTCTTATTATTCATTCCTTTTACCACATTATGATCTCTTAAAATTTTTTATTTTCTTTGTATTATACAATGTACATCCATTCTGTTTTCCATAGCAGCATTTTTTTGTTTTTCCTTTTATCTGGAAACTGAATTCTTGTGCCAGTCTGTGACAAAAGCAGCTTGGTATGACTTACAATTTCTAGATTTGCAGATTTAGGCCAAACCCATCTACTCTATCTCTCTATTCTTTTCTTAAAATAAAAGTGTTGACAATTAAAAATACTTCAAGAGAACAAATCATTAAAAATATATATTAAACACCAGTATTGCAGAACATGTCTGATTTATATGCAATTTTAACTGTAAGGATTTTCTCTCGTGTCATTAGGAAAGTAAGCAGGAATTCTTGCATGAAGGGATGGGATCAAATAAAGAGGTTATTTGTAACATCTTCAGCCCACCTTTCCTCTCTGAGGGAAAGATATTTTCTGAACTTTTACATGAACAGTGATCAAAACCCACTCCTTTTTTTGGGACTGTGTCCTGGGTGTTTGCCAATTGCAGCACTAGGGAAAATCACTCTACTGTGGCCTTAATTTTATGGTTAATATTCCTAAGAGGCCTGAAATTAAGGACTGGATATAAGCTTCAAATGCTTATGTATGGATGTAAGTTGAATTAATGCACTTGGGGACTTTGAGGGTGAATATATGTAAAAATAGATTTTTGCATATGATTAATTGGGACAAGAAGATTAAAAATGAAAAGAAAAAGGGAAAATTTGAAAGGTGAGAAAATATTTACAGGGTGACTCCTCATTAACTTAACAGCAGGAGGACATCAATACCTTCTCTCCCCAATCCTGATGTTCCACCAGGAATCAGGGTTGAGGCTACACAGTTGTCTCCAAAGAGTGAGCAGCTTGTAATGGGTGTTATTGTCTGCACTTTGCAGGCTTCTGGATCTTGATATTACCTAAAGGGTACAAGGTGCCATGTCAAATGGCAGAATTTTCATAAAAATCCTTTTAATCCCCAGGAGCTCTGGACTTCTGCCAGCTCGCTCTAGAAGAGGCCCTTTCAGCCTACAGGGGGCACAGACACAATCAACTAATGGATATATCTGTATTACATCTTAATATTAAGATACTATTTTTAATCACTTTAAATCTCTTTAGGTTTGTAGTCTTTCAGTGAAGGAAGGGGGAAAATCCTATATTGCCAGCAGATTGTTCCAGTTTTGAAATAACTATTCCATCATGACCTGAACCCAGAAGTCAGCTATTCCCAGGCACCGTAGGACCACAAAATGAAGTGTAGAAAGATGGGCATGGATATTTCAGAATACTGTTAAACAACATTGTTAGTGCTGTTCAATCTTCTTGATTTACTGGGATTTGTAACCAGGCTTACCCTCTCCTAATGTATGTTAATTTATAGGTGCAGGAGGATTGGCTCAAATATTTAAGCTCCCTTTTTTCTTCTGTATCAATCCTGATTTAGCAAAAAAAAACCTTGAGTAGTGCAACATTTAGTAGTTAGCTTTGGTAGCTTTTAGTGTGCATAACACCTTTATACTTGTTCTTTCTTGGTATGGTACAGTGTTCTAAAGTACATTAAAACTCTGCCTGTCTATGGGCAGATTATTGTTATTAAATGGCTAAAGTTTTATTCAAGTAAAATAGTTTCATTCTCCTGAGTGTTTATCTACATTATTTTTTTGATTAGAGAATAAGATGTTCATGCAGGACAATAAGGAATTGTTGTAATTTAAGTCAGGACATGCTTTGGTAGAATGTTTAAGAGGAGTATAGAAAAATAAAAATAGATTTTTTAAATTAATCTGATTAGTCATGTTTCAGTATATACAATAAATGCAATGACATCACATTTTAGAACCTAAGTAGTATTTTCCATCATATATAGAATATTTTTTGCAGAGTAATTGAAAGCTCTTTAACCATGACATTTAATAACAATATAAGGGCTTCATTTAAAAATAATATCATGATTTTTTCCTCACGCTAGAATGGTTGTCTGAGTCCTTTGCTCATTTACAAAAGGGCTCTTATTAAGGTGTACATTGAAATTTCTGTGTAGGTAGGACTTTCTCAAGGTGTAGGAAAGGGGAAAAAATTCCTAATCTTATATTAGTTGTAACGGGAGTTACTTTGTAATTCATATGTTTTCAGATGAAGAAATTGAAATAAACCAGAAAATGTGATCTTGTAAGTTTTCAGTTACTAATTTCCTTTAAAGTAGTTCTGAAACTCTTCCAAGCATTTTGTATTCTTAGCTACTGAAAATCACAACTAAGTCATCACAGGGTTATGTGTGAGCAGCATATGTATAAATGACAGTAGTGTACATCTAAATGTGCCATTCACATACCCAGATATGGCTCAGAAGTCTATGCCTGCTTATTTATAATGAATACATGTTCAGACAGTAAAGATTAAAAACTAATTATGCACACGCTGTCAGTACTAATATTTGTACTTAATTTGATTTACAGTACACCAAATAATGAACCTGACTAAAATTATAAAAAGTTATATGAACAGCTATTAATATGCTCCTTTTACAGTACCTTATTCATTTTTAAAAAGCATGCTTACTGAGTTTTAATGTTGGTAAAACAGATGAAAGGCATGTAAAGCTAAGATAAAAACCAGTGAATACTCTTATTTAGCAGTAATATAGATTGCATTTACGCTCCTTTGTTTGAGCCCATTGTGATGTGTATTTCAAAAGATGAAAAGAAGTCTAGGTACAATTAATTACTATGAACTGAAAGCATCAATTAGGAAGTATCCAGTCCTTGGTAATGGAAATCAGTGATGGGAAAGTAGTGAAAAGAGGTTTGAATATTAGTTATCCTTTGATTTCAGCCTCTCATCATGGCTGGGGAGGAGGCTGTGCTGCAATGTGTCACACATGGGTTTAGCTCTGGGGTTTCAGGCTGGTGTGAGCACAGTGCTAGAGCAGGATCCTCTCGGGGTCAGTCTCAGAGGGGCTCACACCACACCACAATGCTGTCACCAGCCCCAGCTGGGGCTGTGCTGCCATGGCCAGCCTCTGCCAATACTGCCACCAACATGTCCAGTCTAGGCTTTCTCGTTTCTTTGCATATCAGCTTCAAATCACAGCACCTGCACTGCTAGGATCAGTGGGTGATTGGCAAAGCACTGAGGACCAAAGGAGGGGCAGTCAGGGGGAGTGGAGCTCAGCTTCCCACACTGGGGTCAGAGTGATGCCATGGGAGAGGCAAGGTGGGCATTTCCTGACCTCACAAACAGCCTCATGCACCCCTCTTGTCCAAGGGGCAATGGGGAGGAAATTCGCCCTGCAGAGAAAGTGCTCTTGTGACAGAATAAAATATCCTATCTCACAGTCTAATCCACTCCCATGGAATTTAAAATACCTACAAAAAGCACCTTAGAGTTCCTGACAGAAGCTCCCAGTACAGTACTAAATCTCCTAGGGCAGAGTGCTCAACAAAGAGAATGAGAAAATAAATTTATCATTTCAATATCCATTAGTGGCTATCTGTGCTGCTGTACACACATTAATAATAAAAAATGTTAGGCTTATAAAATAAGGCATCTGCACATTTCTGAAATATATTCATTCTGTTATCAGTACCCAAACTTTATGATAGATCATCATGTAATTTCCTGAGTATGCTGTTCCGTAGCTGGAGCACATATATACATCTGCCATTAACAGGAAATAAATATGTGCCATTTTGGCATTAAGATTCATGTCCCAACATGATATCAGATCTTTTTTAATTTTTTAACTGATACCTTCAGTAAACCAGAATGCCTAAGGACTTGGATGATCAGATAACTGTTAGAAGCACATGGAATGAAAATGCTTTTCCTTTCAGTGTCTCACCACCATCTGGTATATTCTTTAGAGTGGCGTTATTTCTACAGACTATTAATAGGAGCTACACACCATCTTGAGCTGTTTCTAAATAATTAGCTCCAAAAGTCATATTCTTGGTATATATTTGATACTTTTTTTTTGCCTCCTCAGACTGAAACTGTTCTATCTTTATTCTTTTTCTTATGTTTTCTTATCTATGTAATGGTACTTCAAGCTGGTCTGTTGGAGTTTCTTAAAAACCACAACCAAAAGAAGAAAACCACAAAACCCAGCCCCCAACAGAACAAACAGATAATCCCCATATTGTATTAAAGAGTAATATAGTTTATAAATGACAGTGACTTTTCCTGGGTTTTATTCCAATTATTTGATTATGTGTGATTAATATATTACTACTGTAAAATATGTTTACTTTTTCAATAGTTTACTTTTCTTCATCAAAGAAGTGCCCATGTAACTGTGAGGATTCTATTAGGAATTCCTAACTGTATTTGCTCAAAATTTCAGCTTTACATATTGAGATACACACACTTTACAATGTCTATCAGAAGGCATCAACCAAGATGTAAAAATAGAATAAAGTAAGGATTTCCTTATTGGTTTTGGGGCTTTTTTACATAAATAGATAAAAAGAAAAGATCTTTCACACTCTTGTTCAAGGTACTCAATGTGTTTTTACTCTTCATATTTTGTGTCTTTTCCTGAATTATTTAGTGGCTTAGCCATGTGGTGGGAGATTGTTTTATTGCAAAGGAGGCAGTTCCCCATGAGACAGATTTGAAGAAATTTTATTTACTTTTTAGAACTGTATATATGCTTGTGTAGATTGAAAAATATATGCCTCAAATTTTATACGTGAATTTATTTTCAGTTCCTTGAAGATTGATTTTGTGAAGCTAGAAAATAATATTATAGATTATAAACATTTTATAAATGTCTGTCCAGTATTCTGCTGTAAAGTACAGGTAGATTCAAAAGTGCATGGTAGACCTTTCTGAAATAAGTCCAAAATGTGTAGGGCTTTTTATTTTTAAAGCATTGGTGGCCACATAATCTGAATACTCTAATGCATCTTTGAAGTGATTCTATCTCTGTTAAGATTTAATAATTCATAGTCTTTACTACCCTTGCCTAATAAATAAAAGTATTATTACTATTATTAAAAAATAATAAACTAGAAATCCACAACAGCAGCAAAACTGACATAAATTACCCGATAAAGGCCACTTTCTTTTCTTACAGGAATGTTATTTTTTAATCATCTTTGCACATTACTGTCAGTGCGCCCATTGACATCAAGTATTACACTCCACAGTAATGATCTGAGTCCTCTATTACTCATAAAAAAAAAAATCAGTGTCCAAGCTGTTGAAACAATTATCCCACTACAGAAGCTTCCTATGTTCCCAGAGAATCTTTTAAGAGATGGTTGTTAGGAAAGCAAACAAAGACAGTTTCACATGCTAGTGGAACACCATAGAATTGGCAGGGATATTAACAGCTCAGCATGATTCATTTGTCCTTCTTGAGTGCTCCAAATCCATCACTCCACATGACAAAATTCACATTTTTATTGGATTTCTTCTTCTTGTAGAAAAGCTACATTTCAATTTTTAATAGATCTTCAGTTTTCAGAATAAGACTTATTTCTTGTTATTGCCAATCTCCTAGAAATTCTGCACAAGCAATGTAAAGCTTATTAGTTTATTTTTGTAACAGTACATGCACATGAATGCAGGTTGCTGAGCAAAAGGAAAGAGGTCTAATTAACCAGACAGTTAATTGCTAGGGCAACACCAATCTTTTGTCTGAAGCAATAACATTTACATAATACAGCAATTCCAATTTTTGATCTGAAAGAAATAGTGTGAGCTCTTATTAAATGATGGAGCTGCAGGGGCCCATCCTAAGCTCATTCTCATCAACGTAAATAGAGGTTTTCTAAGTAGTTGAGTAAAATCTGAATCAGACAGGAGCACTTATGGTCACTATTGGGATATATTTATAAGGTAGACAGAGCTCTATTGCTAACAATGTCCAAAGCAGTCTGCACTGGTGTCCTTTACAGGTTCACTAGGTGAAATCCGTGGTCTTTAGCCCCTCCTTTTTGTGCTTTTCTTGTTTTCTCCACTTTGATCAGACCTTTGCTGGAATGTGAAATTTTGATTCTTATCCCAGATCCCACAGCCTCCACTGAGGCTGGTTCAGGTAGTCTAGTTTGCATACTTCTCTAGTAGGAGTTACACATTATTTCTATTCACCACTAGGTAGCCTTTATGCAAATCTCATGGGCTCGGGGGCCAGCTGAAGCTGCTCATGCTAAACACGCTGTTGTCCTTGTTTTACAAGACACTCCTGACTCTAAGCAGGTTTGATTCCATATATTTCTAACTTCATTTACATCTCAATAGTATCACCCCCCATGTTTTCGCACATTTCTATTCTTAAAGCTTGTCATCTGAACGGTACCTTTTATCCCACTCCAAGCTCTTACACAGGAATACTTGTTGTCATCTCGTGATCTACTGAGCATTAATATTCTGCAAGGCACTATGGGGGTTGTGCTTCGCTGAGCACGTTTTCACCTGAAAGCAGTTTTTTTAATATAAACATTTGCTTAATATTCTGTACATTTAGAGTATTTTACCTGCATCAGTGCTTTACTGAAAGTAATTTAAATTCAATGGGAACTGATTATGCATAAAGAATCAACTCCTTTCATAGTAGTTTTAATAATATACATAAAGATTAAAAAATGCATCTGCCCAATTGGAAGAATATTTTGTGTGGATAAATTCCATGTCCAAGCATTTAATCTGTTTCTACATGAACACTGGATTGTGTATTTAAGGGACTCTTCTGTGCAGCATTGTGATGTGCAGCTTTTTAAAGTTTAATTATGAGGCATCTGTTGCATAATAATTTTTTTAATGTAATAGTAAGCTATTAAAACAAATAGAGTCTCACAGAGGAACTATTAGCTCTTTGCTGGAATAAACAAGCACTTTGGAGAGAGGCATAACCCTTGCACAGTCTTAGAATTGTCTAGTTGTGACAGCAGTGTGATCTTGCAGGTCTTTTGGCTCACACGTGCCCTTGCTGGTTTTGAATTGATGCTCTCTACAAGAGATTGCTGGGGCTGCCTTGCACATTTGGGTTGCATTTGCTTTGTGTTGCATTTGCCTGGCCACTGTAAGCTGTTCATCTATTTTTCTTCACTTAAATTAGATGCAGCTTTTAGGATAGAAGGACCTAGACTGAAAACATCTTTTAGTTCTTGTTGATTACCAATACATCCTGGATAAATAAACTGAGCACCTAAAGCATCTACAGGGCTGAAATTAAACAACATGGATCACAAATCAGTACTTTTCTTACGTTGTGTGGTTCTGAGCTGCTGTCCTAAACCTGGACTACTATTGGGTACTAGATAAATAGCCTTATCTTTAGCTGGGGCAAGACCTCCAGAACCTCTAAATTACAAATTATTTTTTTTGATTTGTAAAGCTTTTGAAAATAATGTAAAGCTAATACAGGATTTGGTTCCTAAATTTAAGTACTTGAAGTTTGAAATTTGAGATTCTCTTTGTCATAATGCCCATGAAGTAGAGTTAATAAATACTTAAATATTTTAGACAGAGGTGTATTATTAATGTTCATTTATAATTAATGTTTACACAGTTTCTTTTAAGATTTAAAGTGACATACAACTGTTAAATATCACAATCATGGCAGCTCTACTAATGAAAAAGGATTACTTGAACATTAGAAGAAACCTATTTTTATCCGTTCATTGTATAGTTTTATCACTGCAAATTTTGAGTAGTTTGTTTTCATGCTGCTCCGGTTGTTTAATGTGTTCAGTTGCAGTGGGCAAGTTCCTAGCATTTTGTACATGTTTCCAGTTAGAAATAAGCTGAGTCATAACTGATATCAAACTCAGGAAAAGGAAATTTTATTAATGTATTTTAAAATCAGTTTAGATTTGTTAACCATTGAATGGGATCAGCTGTGAGTCTTCATATCTTAATGTTAGTCCAAGCTCTTGTGGATCCTATTTTTATTTTCCTTTTCCATCTTCTTTAAAAGAAACAAATTGATCAATAGTTATGTAAATGGAACTGTATGTTTGGATTGAGTATGCTTGATATTGCTTTAAAAATACAGTCTTGGTTTGGGATCCTTTTTTCTTTGGCATATAGTTATCTTGTCATAAATAATTACCTTATTGTCTTATTGAAAAAAAAAATCCCATTTAAATCCCCATTAAACTCTGGTGCACAATAGAAAAATTGTATTTGGTGTCCAAATGAACACAGGATGGGCTTTTCTACACAGAGTTACCAGAGAACCTGTGGAGAGGACGAGGTCCATGCAGTTTCTCCTGCACCTCTATTTGTTCTTGGCGAGTTGCTGGAATGACAGGATTAAGCCTAGAAAGCAATTTTAAGTCTACATTTAAGTTTCCAAAGCAAGCAAATTCCAGGCTCTGTATGTAGGAGCTGTGAGTTGAACAGCTCTGGACATTCTGCAGATTCATTTGCATCCATTTTCTTCATGCTGTGTTCAAAAGACTTTCTTCTCTTTCGAACAAAAAACAGAAGATGAATTGAAAATGCATTCTTCACAAGTCTAATCTAGAATCATATTAGAAATTTGGTGATTTTGCTCATCTTCTTAAATTCAGCAGGTTCAGATATGCTCTTTGTGCATCAAAAGAGATCTTTCTTACTTATTTGCTGTGTGAGCCAAGCCTGACATATAGCACTGACTAGACTAAAAGCTGTAGCTAGAGATGTTATGCAAATAGTGACAAATAACTGCAAAAATGTGAAATTGCTCATCCCTGGGAAAAAAATCTTAACCCAAACATCAGATTTTTTAAGAACCTCCTGTTATATACTTTTTACTGTTATTTCTACTGTAGCCACTAGCTCTTTTTCTTTCATACGATAGTGTTGGCTGAAATTGAATTTAATATTAGTCTTTATTTTACCGCAGAAAAATGACATTGTATTAAAAAATATGAGAAAACACTAGACAAAATATAAATACAAGAAACGTTTTATGTTGCAGCAAAGGGTGAATCTAATCATGCAAATGAATAACACTCATTTTCTTACCTGTAACATTGTCCCACATGGTTCCAATATGGACATAAATATAGTCATTTTCTGATTTTAAAAAAATAAAATTACATAGAGCTATTCCAGGATTAACACAATAATTTAAGGAATCCATAGGTTCAGGTCTGGATAGAAAGTTTTTACATAGAGCTTTCTTTAATCAGGGCTGTACATATTTCCTATATGTCTGGTGGAAAGGAAACAAGCTGTAGCGAGTGGCTTTGCTGGTGACAGTGTGCTGGATCAGCTCAGCCAGGGTTGCTCTGATCCTGTATCCATATTCTGTCACATGGATCTTGCAGGCTGCAGTACATTTGATGGATCTACACCTACTCCAGTATTGATTGTAAAGACTATTTCAACTAACCAGTGTGTAGGAGAAAGCTATTTATTGAGGCTATTGGCCTTTTTGCACTAACTACTTGTTTTGCTAATTAATTTGCATAGCTTCCATCAATATTTCCATGAGAATTGCAAACCTAATTATTGCATTTCACCAAGATTAAATGTAGGGTCTGTTTCTTATAAGGTACCTTGTCTGGTTTTAAGGGAAGAGTTCAGTTCACTGTAATCCAATTGGCTTCTCAAAACGATGGCTTAACAGTTTTTTAATGTCTACAGTTATATATATCGGGGCTAACTACTACTTGATGCAGACACTTGATATAATTTGGTGACCTACAGCACTATTGGTGTGATGTTGCAAAAAAGTATCTGAGCTTAGGACCACTTGATGGACTAACCTTTTTATTTAGGTCAAAGATACTTTCTGTAGAGAAAATATTTAGCTCATTCCTTCTCTTTCTCAGAGATTGCTAGGCTAGTTCTCTAAAGGAAATGCAGCTAAGGCTCATTCTCAAGGCTTAAGTCCACTTTTTAAGACAAGAAACAAATTCCATTCTCAATATGAATCCAGAGTAATATTACTGAAGGCACAAATAATGACCACAAAAGGTCTTTGTGGGAGAAAGAAAAGCCTGCACATCAAACATTAGGGAGCATGCAGGTGTATGCCTGTATTTTGTGAATATTTTTTCCATCTATGAGCAGGGAATTCATGGATGGACAGTGCCAAATAGCTCATTAGTCATGTGTATGCACACATGAACTAGCTTAACCTCCAAACACAGTTGTTTGCACAAACTTAATGTGTGCTCACAGATGCTTGTGACCTGATTACTGAGCCCACGAGCATAATGCACTTATGGACTGCCATGACTAGAGAAAACTCTAATGTCATTGCAATAGTAAAAACTGCCCGATTTCTTCCTTTTTGACAGGGAAACTATAGGGGTTTAATTCAATTTCAGCTTGGCTACAATATAAGCTTTGCACAAAAAGGCAATGAGGTGGGCTTGTTTTTGATAGCGTTTCTTGGTTTAGGTTCAATGTACAAAATGTTCATAGTTTGTTGTGGTTTTTAGGCTGGTTTGTTTCTGTTGTTTGGGCTTTTTTAGCAAATGAGGGTTTAATGGTTTTGAGTTTCAAGAAATAAGGTTTGTGGTTTTTTTAAACCCTCTACACATACAGCACAATGAGAAGACTGACACCTAGAACTATATTTTAAAGGAGAAGAAGAAAGAAAAATAAAATATTTATGTGGAGAACCATAAACAAGTTCCAGCGTAATGAGTAAAATATAGGTACTGCAGAAACTTGAATATTCTGTTTATGAAAATTACATAAAAGCTATAATGATACAAAAGGCTGTTTTTCCTACATTAGCTGAAAAAGGTACTTATTATTGCTTACTATCTTGTGCTTATGTATAAGAATTTGATAAGATAAACTATTAAATCATTAAAGTGTCTTTAAGAGTATTATATGCCTGCCAAAAATAAATTAAAGGATGAATGCAAGCTTCATTCTAAAAGTAAACTCTGTTTTTCACAATCCTAAAATAATCAGCTCATATATGCTGTTTTGGTATTTTGAGAACTTTTAAGTTTGGTTAGTAGCAAAACAGCTTGAGATAGGAAGAAAAATGCTTGTGTGAGGAAATCCGACTGGAATACACCACAGAGGCAGCACTTGTTGAACCCAGAAAAGAAAAAAAGAAATAGTGAATTTTTCAAAACAAAATACGGAAGGCCAGCTCTTACACGAATGAGGTAAATCAGGTAGAGGAGCAAGGAAAATTTGTGGAGTCAATTTTTTACTGCTCTGGAGCATCACAAACCATTGCAGGAATTCAGAGGAACATTTACAAAACCAAGATCTAAAGAAAGAGTTATGCTTAACAGCAAAATTCTGCCACTCCTTGAAACCTGACTTCTTTCTTGTGGCCCTGTACAACCCAGCAAAAGCGCAGACGTGCACCGTTAAACATGCAGTAATATCCAAGTGTCTGAGCTGAAGTTACTCATTTGCTATGGAAATTTCCTCTGAATCTATCAGTGTGAGTCAGGAACCTGCCCTGTGCTGAAAACCAGCAAAACACATTGGACAGGTAAGGAAAGGCTGGAGTATTTGAGACAGCACTCAAGGCTTTGAGTATTCCCAGGCTCTCTATACATTTTTGTATAGAGTGTGGACAAATAATGCTCCTTTGTTCAGAGCTGTTGCTTCACACAGTTTAATGTGAAGTCCACTTTTTCTTTCCTGTGCAGGTCTCTGCCATGCAGAACTCACAGCACTTTGTAAAGTTCTCTCTCAAAAGGGAATTATTTACTAGATTTAATTTATTGGTATTGTTAGATTAGCCAGAAATGCTGAAGAAACCAAGCCTTATGAAATCCATACTAGAGATATGGAAGTAGTTTTTCAATGTGCAGTAGATACACCTTGTCAGGTATTAAAAGAAACAAACTTTAAAAGGCAGAATCAAGTGTTGAGTAAGCTTTTGGGACTATCACTTATTTAGTGGACATAAAAGGAGGAAATAATGCAGTACATTTCCCAGCTCTTCAGGGATGTGTACTCCTTGCTGTTAGTGTGATATCTGACGATAAATGTATTCCCTTTTTGTTGATAGAGAAGGTAATGCAAGTACATCAAAATAGTGTTTGTGCTGTGAATAATTCTCATGGTATCCATAATGATGCAGGGAAGAAAATAAGTATCATAGAATCATTGAGGTTGTAAAAGACCTCTAAGGTCATTGATACACTTTTGAGCACTTCCATGGACAGTGATTTGAGCACTTCCATGGACAGTGATTCCAGCACTTCCCAGGGCAGCCTATTCCAGTGCCTGACCACCCTTCCAGTGAGGAAAGCTTTCCTAATATCTAATCTAAACCTGTTCTGGAGCACCTTGAGGCCATTTTCTCTCATCCTGTCACTTGATACCTGGGAGAATAAACCGACCCTCACTTGGCTGCTCACATTGCAGGCCTACTCTCTATTTCTGTTAATCTGGGCTGGGGACTTTGGAAGTTTGAGCTAGACCTAAACTAAGCAACTTTGACTTCGTTGCAGTCATAAATAGAAAGGAAAGCAGACAAAGTTTAAGTGGCCTTAAAATTAATTGGTTTTAGCCATTATTCTGTATTCTAAAAGAATACAGAAACATTTTGTTGCTGCTTTTTTTGAATAGTGGTACTTATTTTTAAATTAAATGTAAAAAGAGAGTATGACTTCATTTCTTGCAGTATTATCATATAATCACAAAATGGTTTGGGTTGGAAGGGACTTTAAAAAAGGTCATCTCATTCCAGGCCCCTGCCACATGCAGGGAACACCTTCCACTTTCCCAGGTTGTTCTAACTACATCTAACCTGGCCTTGAATGCTTCCAGGGATGGAGCATCCACAGCTGCTCTGGGCAACCTGTGCCAGGGCCTCACCACCCTCACAGGGAACAATTTCTCCCTTCTATCTAATCTAAATCTACCCTTTTTCAATTTAAAGCCATTACCCCTTGTTCTATTACTATATTGCCTCTTCAGCCTACACTTTGAATACCATTAACATATTTATTTTCAATGAGATGCAAGCCAGTTCTGGTAGATACCTCTCTAAGACCTAAAATGATTTGCTGCAGTGGATGCAGTATCTGTGCATACAAAATCTCCTCACTGATTTCTTTGAGGTTTTTTTACCCCTTGGAATCTACTTTGATTTTCTTCACATCACCACAAAAAATCTTAATAGCACTTCCAAGAATTAGAATATTTTGGAATGCCTAAAAAAAATCAGTCAACCACTTCTTGAATTTGTCTTCCTGTGACTTCTATATCATCCCTACATCTCTGTTTCAATGAGGGATTTGATGAGAGTTGTATTTTGTCTCTACTTACTTATTCTGGGATGTTAGTGGTGGCATTTGGGGGTTTTTAGAGTAAAAATATGTGCACAGTTTCATAAGTAATATTTATAATGCATAAAAGATCCTTTCTTTTCTATTTATTTTCAAATGTCAAGTTCTGTGTAAGGTACAGTTTAATTGAATATATTTTTGTGAAGTTGCATTCCCACTGACCCAAAGGTTTGTGACTGCTGCAAAACCAGAGCTGGATAAGCTACTGCCTTACACCTTGCAGTGGTAGTTAATAGCAGCAAAAGTGGGTGTGAAATAGTGTTTGAGTAACGTCTTGCACCCATTTTACTCTGGTACAAATGACAGTGAAATAAGGCTGAGAGCAGCAGAGAACCAGCCTGTGATTAAAATGTTCAGTAGTTTTACTGTTGTGAATGACCTTTCCCAACTCCTGTTGTTCCATTTCACTGCTTCAAGGCATCTTTTCTATTCATCTTGTTGTGCTTTGTGCAGCTTCTCCTAAACTTTTGACCAGCTGCCAAATGTTTTTTATCCATTGCAAGACATGAAAATATTTCACCCTTCCATTGAGATTCCTGCAGTATGGAACCTAGTTTAACTTCTAAAGTCTTTAAAAGGAGGAGAAAAAGTTTTGGAGGTTTTCCAGATTCTGAACACATTCGCTTTGTCTCTTTACATGTGGGGTTTGAACATCACTATGTAACACAGTATGATTCCTCTATCACCTTCATTCTTTACTTGTTTGCATTTTCAGAAGATACAATCCCAGAGGGTTTAATTTTGGGATTTACCCAAGCAATCATGACTGTTTCTGTTCCTCCAAATCATACAACCATTCCAGCCAAAGGCACAGGTTTCATATGCTCTAAATATATATGAAATAAATCATTATTTGTTTAAAACAAACAAAAGCCCCAAACTTCCACTCTTCACCAAAACTGCCAAGTGGGTTCTTTGAGATCCTGACATGTTTTCACCCTCACTGAGGTTCAGTGGCACAACAAGGCAATACACATGAGGATCCTCCAGAAGAGCTATGGATGTGCTTTGAAACTCTATAGTGCAGGTTGATATTCAGAGCTAATCACTAATTTCTTTTTATATAAAAATGCTGACGTCTGTGCAGAGCTGTAATTCACCAATGTTATTTTTAAGAATTCATTTCTTCATTTTGTCCCCTGTGCCTGGTAATTGTAGTTATGACATTTGTGTTCTGTAGACAATTCCATTACTTACCCTTATTCACTTCCTTTTCTTGAATTGCCTTGCTATCTTTGCAAAGGCTGGCAAAAGCTGTTCAGATCCATAATTACATGCATTCAGATTTTCATAATTCAAAAAATATAAACCCCCACCCTTCACAGTGGGGGCTTTTTTGTCCTTCTCCCTTTCCATTTTTTCTAGGCAGTTACTGAATGATTCTAGGTGTGATGAAGAATTTGGCAGTTTTGATTCTTCCTACTATTTTGTTTGTTTTCTAAATCATTCACGTTTATATATGTGTATGTATCAGTTTCCCTTCAGGAGATTTAATTTACATATGTTCAAAGCCTTGTGAGCCTGGAATCTAGATAAAATTACTAAGATAAAGCTGAAATTTAATAATATTGTCAATCTTCCTTGTAAGCTCAGGAAGCATTCTGAGCTTCTACTGACAGCATTTTTAGTCTGATTTCATTCTCCTCTTCTAGGTTTATTTTTGATACAGTTGATTCATTTCTGTTATATTACTAACAGTACGCCAGGAGGATTGTGACTTAAATATTCCTTCAAATATGTGAAGATGGTAAAAATCTGTCTTCATTGGTTTAATGTATTGACTGATAGCCAATATACTGTTCTCCAAAGGTACATGGGAAATACATACAAACTGTATTGACAACGTTTTATGTTCTCTTGTGTTTCTCTTTTTCATCCAAATTTTCTTGTGTTTATTTACTTTGAAAAATATTTTGCATACTAAAATCTGGTGTAAAGCAGTATTTCTTTCTATTTTGGACAGAAGCCAGCCATATGATCCATCTTTCAATGCAGGGAGCATCAGCATCCTTGTGTCCTGTAGGGTTGGAATCTTTGAGTTCCAAAATGTCCCGCCCTGCTTTCTGAATATGACTTTGGATATGAATTTTCCAACTTAAGTTTTGGAAAAGGACACTAGTAAGATAATCATTCCTGCAACAGTAGCTTAAAAAAATAGTTTCTTAACAAATATAGTCTTGTTTCTTTGAAAGTAATAACCTTCATGTCCATTCTACATCTTAATAGAATCTTTTCATCATATAATGAGCCATTAGTCTTTTCAAAAATTATATGCATATCTATCCTGAAGTGTTTAAACCCTCAGGAGCCACTAAAAGGATTTTTTTTTTAACTAGACATTTTGTGCATTATTCCTCCAAGTGAAAATATATTAAATGTATTTAGGGTTTTTCCATCATCCAACATTTCTCTAGCTTAAGTGCATTTCTGACTCAGGGCATGGATCTGTGATCTTATAGACCTGAAGGACATGGCAGGAAGAGGCAGCAAGTCTGGAATAGGCTTTTCCGAGGTAGAAACATCCTGTGAATTCCATGGCACTTTCTCTATTCAGCCCCCAAATTATACATTCTTTTAGTCATTTTTGGACTTATTGGAAAATTTTTCTATGGACTTATTTGCCAATGCTCCATTTGTGTTTGGATTAGAGGTTCCTTGACATGTTTATGGAAGATGTCTGCTCAAGATCTTAGTAATGGCAAGTGTGGAAGTTGGTGAGCCTCAGTGAAATCAACAGCAGGCAGGTGGTTCTGCTTGGAGTGAAACATCAGGTGAAGGTTAGGTGTTGGTTATCTCAGTCACTGCAGCAGTACTTGGTATCAACTCACCAGTAACTCTTTCCTGGTACAACTTCATTTTCTAAAGAAAAAGGAAGTTTTATTTATTGTAGAGGCCTACAAAATTTCAGGGCTGATGGTAAATGCAAATAAATCTTTGCATGCACCTAACTACCAATTCGTGTGGCACCAAAGCTTGCCCCTTTGTGGGTTGTTATCTGTGGATAGAAGACAGCTCATAAAAAAAGAGGTTAGGTTGTAACTTTTTGAAAATTTGTCTCTGATATCTTTAGTTAATATGTTTAACCTCAAATTGGCAACAACACTTTTTGTTATTTAATTTTTTATGACTTTTCTTTGCTTAAATCCTTATTATGTTTAGGAGGATAATATCCAGTAGATTGGGTGAAACTCAAGCAAGTTGACAGTAATTAAAATGCAGATATAGTTCTTCTGGAGTGTAATAGCTTTGAAACATCCCAAGGTCTGTTAAGGGAATCTGTTTTGTTTGTGTATCCTAGTAGAACATAATGACTGCTTTCAAGCCATTTTAGTCCATCGTGTTAGTGACTCCATATGCTGGATATCCTTGTCAATGATATCTCCTCTGAGAATATGTATCCTAGTGATGTGGTAGTGTGTGTGGATATAAATATCTATTTTATTTTTAAATCCAAAAGTCACCTCACTTTTTAAATAGCAGTCATGTCTTTTATGGAGCTTTGAACTTGGTTTGACTATTGGTTTAATTTTCACTAAAAATTTCAGCTTTGTGGAAACAAAGCTTCTCAGTTACTTGAGAAATAAGTGGAAGTTAGGTAGAGCACAGGCGAAGGTGATGTATAAGCTTCTCATAGGCCTCAGTCTCATATGAATCATCTCTTCTCTGTGAGCATACTATGAGGAAGCTGTCTCCAGCCCCAGGAGCTGCTTTATGCTGCTCTGCTGAAGAGCCCTATGTTGTGAATGGCAGCCCCAGGCTGCCCATGGGCAGCTGCGATATTGAGCATAAATCAGCAGATATAGGCTTAAACATAGCACAAGAACATTGCACGTGATGGTCTTTGAGATCATTCCCAGCTTCATATCAACACAAGCTAGTGAGATCCTTGATGAAGGAAGAACTGACAGAGTGACTTATCTTAGACACTGATGTATCAGAAATAATCAAGCTAAAGAGCTCATATTGAGACACTAAGGCCACGTCTGGACTGTAGGGCAGGAAAGGTTTGCTCTGTTTCCCCATCTGTCAGGACTTGGAGACAAGATAAAAGCTCCCCCTTTCTGCCCCACTTGCCTGTTATGTTCCCACTAGAAACACTGAGTGGGAAAAGTAGGGTTTGTCTCATCCGAGTGTTGAGCTAGAACATCGCCCAAACCTTGGGTCACATCCCAGGTCCCCATGGTGTGACATTCTAAATGCCTAAAATGTACTGAGCCTAGCTTCTTTTGGTGAAGGAAATAGGTGGCAGAGTGGAGTGCTCCTGGCCTGGGAATCTGCCTATCAAATTCAGTTCTGCATTGCAATGTCTTGGAAACAGTCTGCGGTTATGATTAAAATGCTGACAGACCCTCTAACTTCAGCTGTGGGACTGCTGCAACGCACAGACCCTGTAAATTAGATATATAAAGTATGTGTAAGTAGAACCAATATGTGTCTAGATATTCTATTGCTTTTAAAGCCCTTTCTGTCCTGTTAATTTTGCTCTAGAGTGTGACAGTGATGAATTGATGTCTACCATTTCCAACTGCCAGGTAGACTGTGTACACATTTATTAAGATTAATTAAAAAGTAACAAATTGTAAAGTAATAACATTAACAACTACTGGAAAAAGTGTAGACGTTTTGACAGTCTTTTTGAATTTCATTAAAAGATGGTAGTGACAAAAACCCAAGAGACTATTTCTACTTTACTAAAGAAATAGGTCACAGATTCAATTACAGTCACTGAAGCATGGACTCAATCTATCATGGCAAATTAAGTACATTTTAGCAACCTACTTTCCTTTAAAAATTTTATAGACACTTTCACTGGAAGAAGAAAGACTATAGAAAAAGAAATTGCAAACTGAAGGCTTTTTTTTCTCCCTGCATTGCTACTAAGTGCTTGGCTTATTTACCATAGGTGTAAGACATAGAAAAAAATCATTATGGAACATCAAGATATGTAATCATCATTTCTATTCCCATTTTTCTTCTTTAATTAATGATATATCATTTGTTCTTTGGCTAGAAATCATGGCCCAGATTGAATCCACAGTGCACCAGTTAGAGGCTTTGTTCTCATTGAAACTGAGGACCCATTTACTTAGAAAAATTCACTGCACAACCTTTATGCAATTTTGGCACAGTAGTGTTGGGCTGAAAATGTGTTGTAGTCCCAGTTCCAAATAAATAAATAAATGAAGACACATACAGCCTGTGGATATGGTTTAGCTGAGTGCAAATATTGGAATGATGAAGCACTCCTTTGCCCATAGCAGAATTGATTTCACGTTGACAACTGGAATTTATAAAGATCCTCTTTCAACAGAGTAGCAGTGGCCATATTTGCTGCATTACTCCAGCTGCAACAAACCAGCAGCAAACATAAGAACTGATAAGAGAGATGCAATCTATTTCCCTTCAAACATAACCCCAGATTCACTGTGGCGCCCCTAGGAGATTTGTGCACTTTTATATATCAGTTGGCCTTTAGATTGTAGAAGCATATTAGGGCTTGTAATTTATTTAATTCCTAAAAAAAATCTATAACATTTGATCATGCAAAGAAATCTGTCTGTCATACGAATGAAACCAAGTGATGCTGATTAAAAGTAACACACTTTCCATGGCAATGCTTATTAAATGTGTGATCTTCTCAAAGTACATTGGGGATAAGATGCTTTCCATTTCCAGATACGCCTCTCTCCAACAATGCTTTTTACTTACTGCTCAACAGTTTTTTCTGGTTAAATATTCAGGGCCAGATTCAGCATCACACTATCTCACTGTAACACCAGAAAAGCAAACAGCAAGAAAGGATAGCACAAAGATAGACCTGTGAATCAAGCTTTTGTTAAACTGATTTGCACAAAAATAGATATCACATAAGTGTCTCATATCCCTTAACACTTACAGTCTGACCACAGTCATAAGCTCAGGAAGCATACTTCCAATGACAACCACAACTACATCAGCACAAGCTGTGGAAGGCTGAAAACCACCCACTGCTCCATTAGTCATCAAATTCTGCTGTATTTCAGGTACCTTAGCAATCATGGGAATATTAGATGACAAAAAGCAGACCTACTTTACTCTGTCAACCGTAATATACTTATTTTCTTGTCAAAATTATGTTTCCTTTTCAAACAATTCTGCTTGATTTCTATATTTAGAATACAATATTTAAGTGACTCCTATCCTGGGTTTTCATGTATGCTTGCTACAATCCATTATTCAGAGGGAAGTGATTGTGATGCCAGCTAATGCAATGAAAAATGCTTTGCAGAAGATCTAAACCTACACAAAATTCTCCTTCTTTTGATAATGTTCTAAACTTGGTACTCAACCCCATTTTTCATGAAGTTTCTAATTTGTTTTTTATGTAATGAGCGTAATATTTGATTTTTAGCAGTATTACAAGAAAATCCTATTGGCATAGTTCATGATATTTAATAAAATTAAACACATACGTCTTTGAAAACAGAGCAAAATAATAAAATGGCAAAGTGTTAGGAAATACAAAAAGCAAGTTAGATATGAGAACTGCTCCTCAGGAAGAGTCTGCAAGGAAGGAAGGAAGGAATACAATTCAAGAAGAGATTGGAACAGAGCTGTTGACTTAATTTGGGTGCAGTGTGCCTGTTCCCTTTGAGTTGGAGAATGGAAGTGGAGGTACATCTCTGATAGTGACAAGGACATGATAGTACACATTAGGGACTGGAGCTTAGTCACTGTACAAGAGAGAAGTAGAAAATAGGAGCAGAAAGACCACAGGAGAAAATTGCTTCATTTGCATACCAGAGAACAGCGCATGAATGAATACTAAAATAGTAGTTTGAGAATTCTCGCACCCAAAGTTATTTATACAATGAACCTATTCCAAAATAGACCAAAATGTTTAACATATTTCTAAAAAAATATTCTTAAGTACAAAAGGGAAAGTTTTAAAGTTCTTTATTGGCTTTGCATGCATCTGCCTTTCTGTTGAAATGACTGAACATGAATCATAGAATCATAGAACCTTCTGAGTTGAAAGGGACCCACAAAGACCATCCAGTCCAGCTCTTAAGTGAGTGACCCATATGGGGATTGAGAATTCTGTTTGATTTAAAATATATCACAAATAAATGCTCATAAAGGTACTTCAGTCTAATCACTGGTGCTTGTTAACTAAATAGATGTTTCTTATCAAGATGTAGAGTTCCCTCTAGCTTTGATACACTGGTTAGTTCTGTGGCAGAGTGTTAGCAACTGCAAATGCAAGAAGACATGAGCAGGACTGCTCCTACTCACTGTTCCACCAGCATATGGAGGGAAGAAGTGATTCTAGTAAAGCTCAAAACCATTTTATGAGAATCAGGTGGCTGACAGAAAATGAGGCATGATGTGCCAGGCAGGTGGTTTCTGACATATTCCTTCTGGATGTGCAGGATACAAAGGAGGGCAGCAGAGCTGACTGAGCACTGCTGTTTTCTTCACTCTTGCTGGGGAGCTGGAGGTGTTTCTGTGATGTGAAGAGCAAACTTGTATGATTGGAGAGCTTTACTTTCTCATTGGAGTGCGTAGGGATGTTAATATGAATGTTCTTATGTCCTTGTCTGTCCTTTGCTATCAGAACTTGCAACTGATGTCATGGCTGAAATCTGCTCTTGTGTGAAGAGTGACCATAACAGGATGAAGCTTTTGCTGCTTGATCTCCCTGGAGAGCTGATATTTGCTTTTTCATCCTAAGTGAGAGGGGATGTGATGCTCTGCAGTGAATACACTTGGGAAGAAGTCTCTGTGAGCAGAGCTACTCATGTCCTGGGACATTTCCTGGCTTTTAATTACTAGAATTATTTAACTTTGATTTCTGAACACCTAAATGACTGCACCTGCCTGCCTGTTAAAAGCATTTCTCCCTTTGTGCAGTTCTGCAGGTGTTATCAGAGCGCTTCATCTTAGACTTAGAACTGATGGGAGGGTGTTGATGTTGGGAAGCAGCACACTGAGCTCTGAGCTCAGAATTAGAGCTGATTTTAGAATTTTTCTATCACATTGTTGCTGAGAAGTTCAAGTTTTCAAGATCTGGCTCTCTTAAGAGCCAATCTGGAAAGCTAGAAGGGAACCAGCTTTATCAGAGGTGCCAGTAAAGTCACTCTAATATTGTAGTCTATCTTCTTTTATTATTGTTAAAGGATATCTAGGACTGAGATATAAGAGATGGTGATTCTTTTGTCTTAATGGAGAAAAGTGAATTGATTTATTCATAGATTATGCAGAACACTTCTAAAAATAGTCTTCCAAACTGTCTTCTCTTGTTGTTTTGCATCTCATTTAAATAAGCACCTTTCACTGGAATATAGAAACATCCAAATGTACTGCTTTAAGTTTTCCTGTTCTTACGTGTTAAGCTTCATTAGTTTTAATACATAATTGTAAAGAATCTGTAAGGTTTGGAAAAACAGCTTGACAAAATCATGGCTCTAGTCTTGACTGATGACAAATGAGATATGCACATTTTTAGTCATAGTTAATAGCCTTGAGACTATTTACCTTCTAGTACTGTGCCTGAATCAGAAGAACTGAAAGAGGTCTCTCATTGTCACCACGCACCAGTTTGCACTCAAACTCATTTTATACAAAAGTCCTTTGCTGCCACCTCTGAGGAATTATTGAAAATAGTAGAAAAGAAGGAGAAAACTACCAACCTCAGAAAACTACTGGTAAGAGATGGAGCCCATGACAGCAAAAGTTGTTTTATTATGACTACTATAACATAAAAATCTATGGGTGCAGCTTTTTATTCTAACCTTCTTCTGGGTTACAGTTTCCTTATGGGTGCACTAGGTTAAGTTGCTAACATCTAAAATACCATCTGGTGAGAGGCTTGTTGAAGTTGAGACCTCTGTGATGAGTACCTTGTTGTATCTATGCTCCCAGTTGGAAGAACTGAAGGAGAGGAACACATTGAAGGAGAACATTCTACAGTCACTTGTGTGTAACAGTGATTGGTGCACTAAGAGCCCTGACTGAGAGGTACACAACATGTAAATGCTATTTAATGATTGGTGAAAATCCACTTCGTTTTGGAAAGGTCCATGGAATAATGGAAAAGAGGGGGAATCTCCTTAAACAGTCAAGGTTCACTTTAATCCCAGCATGGTTGTAGGGAAAGAATTCCTCTGTGAATGGCTCCTCACCTGGAGCATGCTCCCAGACTGTTGGAAGTAACACCCCCATTTGGTGTGGTTCCATGGCCCTTGCACCAGGGATTTTAGGGCAGTCTGCACAAAGCATCCTGCCTGAGGGTTAGGCTGGAAGAGGAACTCCTGAAAGACGGCTGCTGGGCCTGCTATACATTGCAATCATGTTTTTGAATAGTTAACTGGCTGGCATTTGGAACACTATTGCAGGAATTGGAGCAGTGCCCTTCTCTAAAAGTCCCAGGAATTTTTTTCATTTTTGTTTCCTGCTCTGTATATTATTCAGGATTTTAGCAGTGGGTAAGCAAATTCTTGGTGAATTTTAGTAATAATTGCTTCTCCACATGAAACCCTGGTGCCCTGAGAGATGCAAGCATGTGGCTCATCCCACGGAACAGGAAGATTCCTTAACCCCAGCGTTGCTACTAAGATTGGGAATAAATACTTTCACTCTACTTAAGTGAACCACAGGCTCTTCCAAATCTGATTCTTTTCAGTTTCTGATTTGTTTTTAATGTTAGGCTTGGGAAATGTTATTCCAAAGAGAAAACAAGTCTTAATAGATTACAAAGAAATTTTTCTTTTTTTTTTTAAATGAGTCAATATTGTAAGTAAATAACACATACATATTCTTAATCGATGAACCCATAAATAAGGTTTTCATGTCACACTGGAATAATTGACTCATTACTTGCTCCTGGAAGTCTGAGAATGAATTAGGTTCCAATAACATCAGTTTGCTGTCTCAGCTAAGTTAGCCCTCTGAGCCATAAATAACTACATGGTTTAGCATAAATTTATTTATTTTAGAATTTATAAAGTGCACTCATCACTAGGATTCTTGGCATGTATACAAAGATAACAACAAAATAAGAACATATTGACTAGTTTCAACTGAGTGAACTCCTTCAACATGTCCTCAATAAAGGTATATAAATCACCAACATCTCCAAGCAAAGGCATCAATAAACATATAAGCCTTGGACATCGCCCTGAAAGTCAATGAACTAGGGAGTCTATCAGATCACCGGGGAGCATTCTCCAGAGTTAAAAATTCTCTAGGAAAAACCTCTCTGGCTCAGCCTCAGAACTGGAGCCCATCAGGTGATTATTTAAATGAGCCATTAGTGTTATTCTGGTGTGCTCAGTGACTGTGGTGGTGCTCACGGAGACAGTCTTGCTGCAGCACAAGCAGGACCCAAGGCTGCAGAGCTGTGCAGCCCAGCCCACACCACACCCACGAGTGGAGGAAAGGCTTGGCAGGAGGTGCTGTGTGGGAGCATGCACTCCACATTGCCTGGTGCTCTGAACTTGAGGGAAGTTCTAGAAGAAATAAAGACAGCATCTTGCCTGGGGTTTGGCTGGAAGAGTGAAGGGAAGAGCTAGCGGAGTCTACCTCCAAAAGATTATGGAAACTTTCTTGGTTGAGTATGTGTGGTTTCTTCCTGAGTGCAAATAGAGCTGAGCCAAATTCTGGGGGATTTGCAGTAACTGAAGTTTGGAAGCGTCTTGAGAGTTTATGTAACAATTTCTCACTCAGCTTTCCTCTGAAAGGAAAAGTTGGAGTTGATTTTTCACTGAAAGGGTTTCTAATGTTAGGAAGGAGGTTCTTGGCAGATGATGACTTCACTTACACCAAGATCCCAGGCAGAGCTCAGAACAGTGCAATGATGGAGTGCTGACAGCTGACAAGTGCTTACAGCCTCTTCTCCTGTGACCTGAGCCTGGACACCACTAAACCCTACATGGCATTGGTATCGCCACCTCCTCACCAATTCCATCCTCAGATGATCTGGGATGTAGTTTCTCTGTGCTTTTCACCCCCATCCATCCCACTGTGCTGTTGTGAAGTTCTAGGACTTGTCTCAAGGGGTGCAGTGAGTGCAGGAGTCCCTGCAGAACACAGGTCTAGTGGCCCAGCAGGGACCAAGCTGAGCTGCAGCTCCCTGCACTGTGCTCCTTCCCCTGTTCCACCCTTCTCACAGACAAACAAGGGCATCCCAACGTGCTCCCAGACAAGTCTGGGATGTCAGAGCAAGAGATTATTGTTAAATTATTAGACACAGTTATTATCCACCAATGTAGGACATGCTTGCAGAACACATTTTTCTGTGACTTTGCAATAACATTTATGGTGATTTTATTTACTAATTGAAGCTGAGGATAATACTGAAGCATGGCAGAATTGTGAATCATCAGCATAAAAAATCCCCTAGGCTACTGCCATCCAGCCTTGGCACTAGCCCATCCCTGGCCTCCAGTTGTACTCTCCAAGCCTCAGGCATTCTCTGAGGAGCAAGAGCTGAATGAAATCTAGGTTGAAAGACTGTTAGGTTTGCTTCTTAGACTACCTGCTGCCAAGGAAGTGGCTAATCCATCTTAATTACAATTACTTTTATTCACAAAGCATGTGGAAAATTCACAGCAGCATAAAAATAGTCCATGAGACAGGGAAAAGGTGCAGTCTAAATTTGCCAACCTGTTCACCTGTTAGGATTTCACAGATGCTCCTAAAGGGAAGGAATAATGCGCAATTTGTGACATAACCTAGGAATTTAAAACTCTCCAGAGACCAATTATAGAGATTTGGGCACTTAGACTGCTAGCAGCTTTCCAAGTTCCACCTGAGATGCTCCTTCTTTCAAAAGTCCTTGTGTACATCTTTAATTATTTTCCATAGAATAATTGAAACAGTTTCTGTGCCTCATTTGTGCAATCAATGGCTTCTTCTAATGATAACCTGAAGATTATCACTATATTATGCTTGAGAAATATCTGTAGCACCCTGAAATTACCTTGTCCCTGTTAAATCTACTGATTTGATAACTCTTCAAAGCCTTTTCATAATAATGTTCATATGCAACATCTGCAAAAATAGCCACTGTGTTTCTATTGAGGTCAGTTCTATTTGTGGTCTCTTTGATGGTGCTTTTTGTAACTTAGTACGTAAAGGTCTTACTTTGTGTCCAAACTACAGCAACCAAAACATGGCCAGCTGATAATTGGTGATTCTACAATTCACTTTTCTGACAGGCAGACTTCTGTAAAAGATAGACATGAGTATTCCTTAGATAACAGCTTGCAACACAGATTACGTGCCTGAGATTGTAAACTGTGTTCACCTCCAAAAGAAATTATTTATCATTAAGTAGCAGTCATGATAGCTTAAAGGAGGTAGGCATTTAGTACAGAGGACAAGTCCTAAAAATCTTAGGTTTCACCTAAGAAACCTAAGTTTGGTTTCACCAAATATAAGAGGAAATGTAAATCTTTTTTTGCTTTCTTCTACATTTGAAGAGGTAAGGTTAATAAATGGTTACTTTCATTTCTACCAAAAATTCTCAAGATAGGTCTACTTACTTGCTCCCAGGATGATGTTTGTGTGTGCGAGAGAGAAACATAATTAGGCTTTGAGTTCTGTACAACATAATCCGTGGCAAGTATGAATGACATGAAAGGCAGCAGAAATTGCCTGGGAGGAGGCTGTTTTTGTTTGTTTTGAAAAAAAGAGGTTGAAAAGATTCTTTCTGCAGCTGATGCAATCTGGCTGTGTTTGCGCTGAGCTAGAGACACTTGTGCATCACAGCAAAGGCAATGGAAGGGCTGGGAAGAGGAGTGAAGGGGTAAATTCCACTTGCTGCAATACCTGCTTTTGATCTAAGCTTTAATTGGATGTGATTTAGAAAACTGCTGGCATCACATGGGATATTAACAGTCTTATTCTCTATGCTGCCTCTCCCTGAAGGAGCTGTTATATTTCTGTTTGTTTTAGGACTTCTCTTGCCCCTTCCTGTTTCAGTGAAAAGCATTGAGGGGTAGGAGAAAAAAATCCAAACATTAAAGACACCTCATTTCCTTCCCAAGTGTCATGATAACTCCTAGAGGTGTTTGTCACATGCTTGTTTCGTGTACAGCTCACACAGTACTCATCCACATGCCCCTGAATGATTACAATATGTTATATAATGAGGTCTGTTGTTCCTCCATTTCTTTTCCTTTTTTTACCAAATACTGGGCAGCAAAGGTCTGGTTGGGTTTTTTTTGTTGCTGTTGTTGAGACACTGGTTAGTCACCCTTGGGCAAGAGTGATTTAAATATGTTACCATCCTTTGCAGAAATTAAAACTGGCTATTGCTCTTGACTGAATTGCATAATGCATCAATGGAAAATACAGTCTGTGGTCAATACCTTCCTCACTGTAACTTTGGGGATAATACCTCCTTACGGTAGGAACTTCAAGAAAAGTTCTGTTATATAGGTTTATATTTTTGAATCCGATCTAATCACTACAGAAATAAATTTAGTTGCTTAATCAACGAGTGTTTCTGGCAGCTCAAATCTTACTACTCCATCTTGTGGAAAAGCTGAAAATGACACAAATTATGTTATTCCAACACGTACCATCCTGTGTATGGTTACCTAATAACCAAAATACAAAGGCTTCATAGGTTTTCTGTAGACAGTGTTGGTTAATGTCTATTTTATTTCCAAAAACTCAATTCAAAAAATATTTATACATTTGTTTAACATGAACAATGATATCTGTCTGTATTTAGGTTCATACTGAATTGACTTTTTAATAGAAGCTAACAGGGAAATATGGAGTTCCTCTCTTCCCCCCATTTGAGAAAATAGTGTAAAGATCCAAATCACAGAAGTCTGGGCTCTTGTATAAAAGACAAGTCCTTAAGTATTGCTGTGAATCTCTAAAATTAAAACATATTATGTGGCTGGTGACATACTATTTCCATTTTCTTTCTGTTGCCATTTTTGTGGTTGCAATAGGCACGGTCTGAGATATTATCTGGGCAGACCTGGTTCAATGGGCAGACCTGGTTTTGTTTAACTTCTTATCTTTCTGTAGTTCCACTGAGAAATTTTTTTCCCGACAGAGACTGCTGCTGAAAGCAGGAGAGCAGCTCTGCAGGGCTGCAGCAGGGCTGTGGAGCAAAGCCCCTCTGAGGGCTCAGCTGTCAGTCAGTGATATCACACACTAGTCTAGTGGACATCCGAATAAAGCCACTGCTTACTCTTCTCTTCAAGAAAATAGAGGGAAATAATCATAATGTAGTTAAAAAGCTTACTTTTTCTAGTGTTTGAAGTGAAAGGAAGTGGGAGATGATTGATTCATATCACAGCAGAGCCCTAATACCTCTGCTCTAATGGTGTGCCAGTGGCTCCAGTGGGGGCAGTTCTTTTTTAAAGACAGAGTTATGTAAGAGATTATGTGACACAGTGCAGTTAAAAGATTCAAAAATCTTTTCGTCGAATCATACAATTTTCATCGGGGAAAGAGCAAGACAGATCCCAAAACAAGTGCAACATAAGCACAACACTGACATCTGGTGTTTAAATCGGATTTCATCCTGGGCAAGGTGAGGTTAACAAGTGCTCTCGAGGGCTGTCAGGTATTTCTGCAGCGGCTGGGATACAGAAGTGCCTACAGGGGCAGATTAAAGCCTGAGTGGTCTTGGTGGCAGCCTGGTGTCCTCAAGGACCTCCTGTACCTTTAGCTGCTGGAAAGAGGCTCCTGGCTTTTGGAAGATGTGGCCTGCAAAACTCTGCTTCCTAATAAAGAGAATGAAAAGCTTGGGGTGAGATCTGGAGGTCCTCAGACCAATTCTGGTGGATATTTGGGTAATGAGGCCAGGAGGAGTTATCTCCAAAAGCAAGGCTTTCAACCAAGTAACTAAAATTCCCAAATTGGTTTAAAATCTAGTTTAAGATATTTTTTCCAATAAGAGATACAGCTGAGCAGTTTTTTCTATATGCCAATTTATCATTTTTGCAGTAATGTTTATTTAAGAATGTATAATATCTTCTTTATTAAAGGGCCAGATTGACACATGCAATGACATTTCCTGTCTGACCCTTGCACTTTTGATAATATCTACTCTGTATTTACTGTACATTTTGAAAGTGACAGATGGGCATGATCAGTACTCACTTTGTGTGGCATGCAGTGTTAACATTCACTTTAGGGAAGCCAAAACCTCTTGTCTTTTTTGCAGCTATGTCTGATTCTTGGCTGATATTTAATTTTGTTTTTCCTGCAACCCCAAAAGTTAAACAGAGTGGAAAATAAGGTAGATACAGTAGGTACAGACTTGCTCAGATGGCTTTGCAAAGAATAGTCAGTTCTGTATTTCAAAATATGCAGTTAGTTCTCAGGTGCAGATGAACTATTTATGCTTCACCCTGTCACTGCTAAGGTCCCAAGAGAAGGAGCAGGTGCCATTTCCATGTGGCTTGGCTTCCAGGGCTGCCATGGCTCAGAAAAAGGTACAAGGCTGTTTTTCAAAAGGGGTATTGCTATAAGTCCAGACTGAGGTTCAGTAGGGATCTATTTGCTCTGGGATGACAACAGATGAGGAAATACCTGAAAAGCTGCAGTTTATTTGTTGCTTCATCCAAAACTTTATTTTATGATTCAGGTTCACCCCACTGAAAGGAAGTGAAGAGCCACTCTCTCCCTCCCTGCCCTGTGCAGGGCAAACCTTCATGTAATTGGCATTGAATTATAAGGCAAATCTCTACAGAAGAGAGGCTCCTGTATGTCTGAATTGAGTAACAGCATTAAACATCTGCCAGTGGGTGAATGGAAAGGATGCAGGAGGCAAGCACTGGTGAGCAGCACACCTTTAACAAAGCTACTTGTGTAGTGTTTGTTTTGATCCTTACAGTGGAGTGGCCCATGCAGAGAAATGTCCAAAAGGAGAGAGGATCATTCAGCTCGTGCAACTGAGAAAACCTAGGAAAAATTAGCCTACCCCAAGCCTTTAAAAATAGAGCTTTTAATTTGAATATTCAGTCTTATTGTCTCTCCAGCCACAAGCTTTTTTCTAATTAAGTCCTTGTGGGCTCACCATCTCCACTCCCTGCCATGGTGGACTTGCTTGCATTTTGTAAAGAAGTTAGAAAACAAGAGAAGCAACAACATTAAAGAAAGCAAAGCCTCCATGGAAAAACATTTGAAAGTCTTCATGACACACTTTGGAAGCTCAGAGTGAAATAATTTTTGTTACATTTCTGAAAATTGCTAATGAATGTAACATCTGGCAAAAAAAATGAAATCATACATTCCTCTGAAGGGACTGGTGAGGCAGCTGTGGGTGTAGCTCATATACCCCAGTCTATTTTGCTGAATATTCATTCATTTGGTGTTCAGTCAAAAATCTGTTTCTTCTCTTACATTTAAAATAGCCACTAAAGATATTAAGGTTTTAGCTTAACTGCTGTTAATAGAGTTGATTTCATTGTTTTCCCTGATTCTGTGAGTGTTTGCTTTGGGTTTTGTTGGTTTTCACTTCTGCACTGGAAGCTCACCAAGAAACAAATGGTGTTACTAGTTTCAAAATGCATTTCTGAGCCCAGAACCAGGTGGGAGTGGTGGTTCTTACATGAAGAATAGGGAGTACTCCTGTCTCAAACAAGAGTTCATATTCAATATATTCCATAGTAATCCCAGCCCCTACAAAACAAGGCCTTTCAAAGATCCTTGCTGCACATCTGTGGAAAAAAGCCTAGTTTCTGGTCTTGAAGAAACTGTGGGCAGCAGGTGTTGAGGGAAGGTAGAGGGGAGCCCCCGCAGGTTTCTTCTACTGAAATAAACTCTAGACATGTTGTAAAGGACAGAGAAAGACAATATCTTTGCAGAAGACACACTGTAAACCTATTCAGCACAAAATTTGTCATCTTTAATTTGATTCAAATTCAAATTTTCACCTGTTGTTGCAGGCCAACGGAGAGGCTAGAACCCATGAAATGAGACTGAACATAATTTTGAAACTCCATATCTCAAACTAAACCAAATGCTGTTTGTAAAACATATTTAATGAGCAGCAGGGACAAGAGTATTCACATTCTAGCACCAAAATATCAAATATGGATTGCAGGAATTAGAGAGCAATATATTCACAGCAAAGCACTCTTTGCAGCACAGGGCTGTGGGTGGGAACACATTACTACTTTCTTTACAATTTGAAACAAAGAACTGGAGTCATGGCTACAAAATTCTCAAAATGACACAAGATGTAACTCCTACTTTGGTATATTGATAAATTTTTGTGTATTTGTAGTGCAAGAGAAGGGGGGAAAAAAGAGAAATCATGTAAGAAAAGATGTTTGTGGAAGTACCAGTGTGCATCTCCTCTTCATAAGGGTAGAATTTTCTCCTTAGACTATGTCAGCCAGGCTAGAAATCTTTCTCTCTTTTTTTTTTTTTTTTTTCTCTTTAATCAATATCTCATCCTATTACTTCATTACAAGTTACAATACTTCTATAAAAAGTCCTCAGGGGAATTCATCCTCTGCATTACTTTCCAAATGCCCTGTCTGCATAATCTCACTCCATCTACTGATTCCACATGGGTGTTAAGATGCCCTGGGAGCACTTCCAGCCATGTCCAAACCTGCAGGTTGATATCCAGGTCAGCAGGGATGTTCATGCAGCAAAGCCTCAGTTGGGAGATCCTCCCTTCCAGCTCCAGGATTCCACTGAGGTGTCATTATATTTCAGCATCTGAATTCTCCTGGTGCAGCTTTTATCACTTCATATGCAAATGGTATAGGGGAAGGAAAGGGGATCATTGCTTGTTTGCTTTTGGTTTTTATCTCTCAGCATCTTCTCCTTTGATTGCAATAAAATGTTCTGAGATGTGAGTTGAAAACATTGTGATACATAATTTTAAACACTCAAGAAAAATATTTTTCATCAATTTTTAGAGTAGGAACATAAAGTGCCATTTGAAGTAATGGATCACAATCTCAGTGTTATACAGATGCATTACAAAAAGCATCACTCTCTCGTCAATGTGACAAGAAAAGGTAATAACAATAGGATTTGGTTTCTGTATAATTCAAAGGCAACAAGTACTGTCTCTCTTTTCCCATCTGTGTACTCTAGAGTTGAAAATTAGATGTTCAGGGACCAAAAATGTTGTCAAAGGTAATGAGAGCTCTACAGGCAAGCACAGAGTTTGTGTTAAAGGATGAGTCACTAATCTGCATAGGAATGGCAGAAGGAGGGGGCTGAGATACTGACTACTCCTTTTTGTAAAGCAGCTTCCAGACTACTTTCAATGTCTGAAAAAAGATATATTTTGAATGCACACAAGTAAGGTCCCAAGTTCTCCAGGTTCTTTTGTCTAGGATAGATGACAGAGCAGATTTAATTTTTTTCATCCCTTTCTAGGGAAAAATTGAAGGATTAGAAAAACACATCAACACAAGAGGGACACGTGGAAGAACTTTTGAGCTTTGGGGAAATGAATATTTGTTCAATATTTTAAATGAATCAATTTTCTCAGCATTTGCTTCCTATAAATACTCTTGAAAATTATTTTTTTGTCAGAAACTTTTGGGTAAACAGTGAGCCTTAAGCAACTAAAACATGTCTATGGAAAGGTAAAATTCAAATTTACAATATTATTTATGTTAGAAATATAACTTTAGGGTTTACGTTCATCCAAATGGGAAAACAGTATGCTTAATCTAAACAGCTCAGATATTGAGCATTCATAATTCACAGGCCAAAATTAAATAAAAAGTGCCTCTTTCACAAATGTTGCTCACCAGATCCATTGCATCCTGCAACGTGGCAGGGGAGCAGAGGGATCACAGGGCATTAAGATGACTATCACAGCTTTGTGTATATATGAATTTATACTTTAGATGCAGAAATACAGAATACACACATGCATACTGCAATGCATTTACACTGCATATTGTTATATTCAACAGTAAAAGACTTGTAATATCTCATAATACTGGTAATAACTGGAAGACTTGTGTTAATATTGTCCATATTTATGTAATAGATTTTATATATATATATATATATTTAGAGCCTGGGGATTGAAAAGAACTAACCAAGCAGCTGAATTGATTCCTGCGCTGTAGATGGAGTGTAGTGTGAGCAACCTCCCTTGATACCAGCCCTGCTCCTCTCTTTAAGGTGAAAGGCCTATTTCACATTCAAACACGTCTCAGCTTACTATTTATACGCCCTTCTCTTATTTTTCACCCTAGCAGTACTCTGAGCAGTAGTTCATTCATTTTAATTTAATCCTGTTCTGTTCCTTGCATCCCTCTGTTTGTCACTTATTCAAGCTATATTTTGTGCTGCTCGTGCTCTGGCAACTATTACAGCCCTGCTGCAGAGATGGAGCTGTGCATGGCTCTGTCTATGGCCCTACACACTGGCTTAAATCACTTCCATAGGTCTTTCAGCTACAATTGGTAGCAGCACTGTGAAGACCTCTGGCAGGCAGCAGCCATTGCAGGATTTTTGTTGGTGCTCACAGCAAAAAAATGAGAAACCATGAGAAATGACAGTATCAAGTGTGTAAAAATTAGGTGGTGTCAAACTTGAATCTGGAATCTTCTTCTGTGATGAAATGGAAAACTATTGTATTTTTATCAGTCTTTTTCAGAATTCATATTCAACTGCAGATGCACCGTTCACAACTATTTTTTGCATTTATCATACTAAACTATCCTGCAACTTGTTTCTTCATTAATCTGCCTCCCCTATTGTTCTGCATTTTTAATGTAGAAATGCTAAATTCTTTTCCACGGTATGTAAATTATTTCCAGCTGCAACTGTTTTATTCTTGTCTGTTGAATTTTTTGTTTCTCTGTAGTTTACCTCAACTTAGTGACTATTACATGTTAATCTACTTGCTTCAGTATTTTAATTATTGATAGTACACAATGAAGTCTTTTTTTGGTTAAGCACATAAGGTACCTTTGCATAAAGTAGAAGATCAATAAAAAAGGAATCTTCAGACTATTTTCAGCTTATATTTCACAAATAAAACATTGATGCTCCCTTTTAAGTTGTCCATCACTCATCCAGCAGGTTTCGCAGACAGTAACAGTTCGTTAGTAATTTCAGGAGGGGAAGATGTATGATGTTGTAAATATTTAAAATCAAATTTGAAAAAAAGGACAGAGATGAATGTGAACAGAGTAACACAATGCTGAAGGCAACGTTTTCAAAGCTGCTTGGTAGGTATTGTTTTCCCTTGTAGGTGGCAGTATTGAAAAGGAAGTTAAACTGGTCTAGAGCAGAGAACCAAAACACCCCGCCTGAAACTCACACAAAGTTGGAGTATGAAGAACAGGATAACCACTGCCAGATCCAGGCAGGGTGAATTCAACTGGGGGAGAGATTAGCACTTGTTAATTTTAGCCAAAGGTGGATTTTCTTCATTTGAAAAAAAGCTGTAAAATTTTAACGTCACCTCCAATGTGGCCCTGTGCACACAGGGATATTGCAGGAACTGTCTGCATTAGAGTGTAAGATTTGTCAACATAATTTTTGCTTCCAAATTGTGAAAGCAATTGGAAAGTGTTTTAAAAAACCTTTACAATTTCTTCTGTTTAACAAAGTATTTAGTATCCTTGACTATATATTTCTACAATACATAGTACAGAGGAAGTAATTTGCAATTAACTTGTTAGAATTTTATTTTCTGCCCTGATCTAATTGCAAAGAACCTGCCCCATGGCCAGCCAGGGCTGTTACATTCCTTATCTCTGAGCTCTGGGAATTCAGTGCTTTTTAACACAAACAACAATTGCTGATAGGGCTTTGGACTTGTTTTTCTCTGGGCATGGCAGTCTCTGGTGGTGAGCACCAACATCAAAGAGTCAATAGTAAATTTATATCTTTCAGCTCCCAAGTTACTTTGAATTGCTTCCCAGCATTCAGCTGGTGGCCCTTCATTTATTGCCAGGAAATGCTTTACCTGAAGGTCTTTGATGCTATTCTAAGTTGATGTTAAATTAATAAATGAAAAAGGGCAAACTTTTAGACAATATATCAACTCAGCCTAGAGAAAGATGACTTGTTGCAGTTGCAACTTCCTCGTGAGGGAAAGAGAAGGAGCAGACACTGATCTCTTCTCTCTGGTGACAGTCACAGGACTGAGGGCATGGCCTGAAGTAGTGTCAGGGAAGGTTTAGGTTGGCTATTTGAAAATTCCCCACCCAGAGGGTGGTTGGGCACTGAACAGCTCCCCAGGGCAGTGGTCACAGCCCCAAGCCTGACAGAGTTTGAGGTGTTTGGACAATGCTCTTGGCACATGGTGTGACTCTCGGGTGTCCTGTGCAGGGCTGGGAGCTGGACCCTAAAATCCTGATGGGTCCCTTCCAGCTCAGTAGATTCTGTGATTCTATGAACTCAGAATGTGTTTTTAGTCAATTAGTTTAAAAACAGATTGTAGGATACAGTGGTATCTGAAAGTTCTTCGCTCACTTTGCAGTAACATACTGCAAAAATTGGCATGGCAGCAGCTGAAATGTTTTCATTTTACTCTGTGGCAAACTAGCATTAGAAATATGAAGAATGTCTAATGAAATAAAAATAAATTGAATAATAAAAATAAATTGAATCATCAAATTACAGAGCATTGCTGTCAAGACAGGCATCAGCCACGAACAATGGTAGTTAGAAGGATCACACAGGCCTTGCTTCTTGCTTTTTCTCTGCTGTGTTTCTGTGCTGTAGGGGTTGGACCATGTGGCAGCTCAGGCTGGGAGAGCCCTGGGGAGCTCCTGAGTCCAACCTCTGCTCAGAGCTCTGGGCTGTGGGCTCTTACCTGGCTCCTCAGGGCTTGTGCAGCCCCAAGGGTGGCACTGCCCAGGCTCTGGCTGCTGTGCCCACCCTCTGTCCCTGGCAGCCCAGGGCCTCCTCAGCAGCTGGGCAGCCCCAAGCCCAGATAGCTTTTTAAAAGCTTTTTCTTCTGGAATTTAGAATGTCAGAGTTGTTTAGATGCCAAACAGATATTTTCCAAGTACCAGTTTGAATAGATTTATGTTATGTTTTCTGTTCCTATAAAGCAAAATTCAAATTGAGAATTTTAAAATCTAGGCTTTGTGTTAGCTGGAATACAACATTATCAAAATATTTTTAGACTGACCTATTCTTTACTGTTGAACAAAAAAATAAGAAATCCAAATAAGGTGTGTTCATCACTACTCTTTTGCTTTATTATTTGTCATATATTTTTAATACATAAGTGACATCTGATGTATTACTTAATCAAGAGAAAAAGAATTATACCTTGCACATAATCAGTTATTTTTGCCATATCAAAAAAATTAGACTAACAGATGAGGAAAATAAATAAGATGAACTTTAAAAATGAAAATGCTTAGCCTTTGGAATTTTAGTTGACAGCTTTTGAAAATTAAATTATAAGTCAAGTACTGATAGGTTTGATATCTTCTTTGCAGCTTTGCAGATGATGTATTGCAGCTTTAATGGAATATCATTTATCATCTGATAATAACAAATGTAGTATTTCTGAGCTTGTCATCTCTTCTGTGATGACAAATAGTCCAACTTGTAGCAGTGATAATGGGATTTTATAATGATCTCTCCAAACTGACTCTGCTCTGGCACAAGCTATTTTACTTTAAATCTCAAAATACCTATTTAAAGATAGATTACAATGGTCAAGTTCTTCAGACCTGCTTGTGTGTTTAAGCCTCTGTGCTATAAAAGTTGCACTTACCTCACTGATTTTAAAGTTTGGTCCATTGCATTTTGATTGTTTTTATAGTAAAAGTTGTCTGGATTTACCAAGCAGTCTGTTTATCACAATTTTCTGTGCAACAAGACTCATATGTGGTAGTCCAGCAGCAGACATTTAGACCAAAGTAACTTGCTTTATGCCAGTGTATGAGGAGAAACAGCAGCTCAGTGTTATTCTATAAAAAAGTGGTAAGCTACCAACTGAAATTCTATCAAATTACTTTTATTCACATAATTTAATGCTTTCTAAGGAACGTCTTTTTATTACTTGATTGTATTGTTTTTATCTTAAACCATAAGCCATTTTCATTAGTGAAGTTGACTTCTGCAATACAGCTGCCTTGGTGTGTCTATCCAAACCATTTGGTTCTTTGAAAGCAGTCTTGACTCTTCAGGGAATAATAGACAGAGCTTTAATTTACTTGAGCTTGGAAGTTAAACTATTCTTCAACAGAATGACTAAAGATGGAGCAATGGTGAAGAAAAGTGGATTTTGTTATATAAAATGCTTCTAAAAATAACTAGAAAATCTACTTCTTGTAGCCAAGTGTCTATGGAGATACTGAAGTAACTTAAAGTACCCTAATATTCAGATAACAAATATAATCTTGATGCAAGTAGTTTTAGCAGAATTTTTTCATGTTGTCCAGATGTCTTGCCATAAAAAACTTAAACAGGGCAATTTAAGACATGTGTGATCAGAAATAGATTTTTCCAATGACTCTTGCAATCTGAAGGTATCAAAATCTCAATCTGAACTTCTCATTCTTCTGTGAACTCTTGTCTTCCATGAACATTTATTCATACAAAGTGATTTCAGAGATACGCATGAGAAGCTTAGGGGTAGGTTTGAACGATATTTAAAAATGAAATGTTGTCTTCCTCTCCTCTGGTGTAGTTGACCAAAATAAGGGAGTTGGTTCCATGGTTTCTGTAATTCTCTGCCTCACCAAAAGCATGTGCTGCTCTGTTAGCACTTGTGCTGCTTTCTGTGTGAGGCTGTCCCATCAGACAGGACCCCAACCCTCTGTTGTGGGAGCAGGAGAGACCTGTTGGAGAGCCTGCTGGTGCTGCCCTGGGCCCTTGCTCACAGCCTGCCCCAGCCCCAGCTGCCAGGGCCAAGCAGGAACCTCACCTACAGCTTTGCCTGAGAGGTCCTGACTGATGAATTCCAGGGTGGTGCTGTGTGGACAGGTGAAAAATTACTTTGGAGACCTTGAGAGCATGGCAGGCACTGTGTGCATCCCCAGGGCTGGCTGGAGCCCTGTGCAGGAGTCACAGTTCAGGACCTTCTCTGTGGCAGCCACTGTAATATTAATGTGTAACATTGTCGTCTGAGCAGAACAATGCCCAGTGTGCAGCACTTTGGGGTTTGCATCCCCACACTGCTCACAACTGGGAAGCAATGCACATTTTATGCAAGTTGAATCCAAGACCTAAACTAATCTACAACCACGGCAAATAATATCCATTCTGTGCTTTATAATCTACAATTTTCTTCTCAGCATTTCCAGATAACATTAAATGTTAAATAAAATTAATCTCAGATACTCCTTCTTCCTGCTTTTATTTTTTGAACAGTTGTAGAAGTTTCCAAAGGGATGATATGTAATCAAGGATTTGCAGAAAACAGTCTTCTGAAATATGAACTTTTTTAATTCTCCAGTTACAGTAAGAATCAAGACATTTAAGGATCTTTATTCTAGCAACTCCTTTCAAGTCTCTTACACCCTATCCTTTTGAAAATGATGACCAAGTAATTCTACGTCTATACAAAATTTTGTGATTAAGGAACTAAGTATATGGATAATATAACTAATATCAAATATTTAATACTTTGAACACAACTCATGCTCATAAACTTCATCCATGTTTTAATGTAAACTGAAAAAAATGAAATTATAAACCCAACTGTATAATGAAATATATATTTGCTGATGAAAAATTCATAGAGAGAAAAAAATGCCACTTCAACATACATTTTGAATATTTTACCCAGACTCCATAAAGGCAAAGAGCCTGCTTTGGAATGAGGTGGAGAATTAAGCAAACAAATACCCCTTCCACTCTTTCCTTCAGGTATACCTAAAATTAGCACATCGGATTTTCCCTTTAGCATCTAAGTAGTGACATAAAATCTGAAGACTGGGGGAATTGACTTGAAGATAAAAGATGAAAAAGCTGGAGCTGTAGAGCCTGCCTAAGCAGTGATAGAGAGGGTATGATAACCATCTACAAGGCTGTGAGAAGTGTTAACACCAAGGCAGGAGAGGAATTGCTGGGTAAGTGAGGGTACAGCTAGAAGTTACAGGAAGATACTTGAAAAGGTAAAGTTTTGGTTGATTATCAGTGAGCAGCTTCTGACAGAGTTCTACATCAGCTGTGGGAAAGTGTCTGAAGCGTACCTCCCTTGGGATATGTTTAGCCAGAGTGGACAATCCACAAGATGATTTAGGAATAATCCTGCACTCTAGGTCAGGCACTGACCCAAAAATTGATAAAGGCTTTTTGACACTTTCAAATTCTCTGACTCTTCTTTTCCAAATGTGATTCTTGCTGGTGAAAAAAAAATCCCAAGTCTTTATATCCCCACAAGCTGTTCTGATATCTAGGAACAGATCTATCGACCAGCGCCGCAATCCTGCAGATGAGGAGCAGTGCCAAGAGTTTCCTACCACGGCACAGCCTGAAACAAATGACTGATGTCCAGTGCTAATCATTCGCTTTCTGTCAGTTCAATTGCACATTCCTCTTTTAATGTGATCTAACCCCTGCAGCAACGGAGATAGTGTACATCAGTGCTGCAGTCAGCCTTCCATCCATCACCGGGGAGAACGGCACCGCTGCCTCCTCTGCTCCCTGCCTGTGTGCTCCGCTCTTGGGGATCCTTCAGCCAGCCCAAAAGGCCAGCAGAGAAATTCAGGAAAGCAATTGAAAGTTTGGAGGACAATATGTAAACATCTAATCTGGATTTTATGGAAACAAGCATATAGGGCTAAAATCAAAAGAAAGGAAGCAGACAAGAGCAACACCAAAAAAGCGGTAGAAGAGCACACGGTGATAACATACTAAATTGTCCTGTGCCCAGTCACCACCATATCCCCGTTTAGCAGAATATTTTCTGAAAATATTTGACAAAATCTGTTCATCGTAAAGCCTAAATACTGAGTTCTGGCATCAAGTAAATCCACATAAGCATGGCAGGAAAATGGAGCTGAAATCTTAATTAATTTCTGCATACTTTTCTCGGAAAATCAGAAAATCATAAATAGGAGGTATGTTTAACTCTCTTTAAAAGAGCAATTCCCTAGGCAGTTCCTTAGAAAATCTCTTATATGTTCTATGTGTGTTTTATTCTATCTTGCTTTCAGTTGATGAGATCTCCATAGTGGATAATTTGATAAAATTGAAATCTACAAACTATATTTTCTCATAATATTGTGTTCATAGTAACTGTTTGTGTGAATGAAAAAAAAAAAAATTGTTGAAGTTACAAGGTTGCATGTGATTTAAGAGCAATAATGGTTTTGCACCTTTAAGGGTAAATATTGCACCAATTTAATATTCATGAGCACAAAATCATCATGTTCCGGGTGGTAGATTTGTTTTTTTCTCCTGTTGACGTGAGCTCTTCTGAATGTAGGCTCTGACCAATGCAGACTCAGCTTCTCTCCTGTAACTTCATGACATCTCTTCTAGAGCTTAACTGTCTGTTAAGAAATTATTGGATAACTTAATAAAAATTAAATGGCAGATTTGTGTATGTGACAGGCTCTATGAAGGATTATGTCTTAAACTGCAATTTTCAATTTGACACACTCTATTAAACACAAAATTGAATGTCATATGTAATGGTCATGTGGTTACATTTTACTATTAAAATTATCTTTGTGAGAGAAAATTAAATTTCTTTTAACTGAAATGTATACAAAATTAAATACCAGCTGGCTTGATTAAAATAAGTATGTATGATAGTCTTTCCTACCTGCATCAAAGAGGGGATTTTCTATGCAAACAGATGCTTAGAACTGGTGAATAATGACAGGAAATTTATAAACTGTAATATGACTTAAACCACTACTGCGTTAATGCCCATTTTATCAGGTTTTTGATTTAAAAATTTCATTATGGTTTTGCTTTTGAGTTGATTGTCAATACATCTTTCCTCCTTCTACCAGATAGGGATTTCTAGTTAAGTTTGTTCCACACAAAACAATGTTTATGTAGAGGGGAAATAGAACAATTAATAATACCAGTTAGTCCAACCAGGAAGTAAATTATAGGATATGATTGGTTATGCAATTTAAGAATAAAATATGCCAAAAGTGTTTGTCTGCTGACAGTTCACAAGTTGTCCATAGATAGAAAATAGTTTTCACCAAAGCTGGGACAAATTTGATGAAATAATAATACACTAAAACTGTTGAAGAAAATGATGAGCAGGAAATGACAATGCTGATTATCCAGACGTGTTGTAACAAACTGCTTCTCTGTGTTCCCTGGGAGCTGTAGAGTGGCTCTGTCCATCCTGGCCCACTCTGGGCATCTTCCAAGTTAAATACACTTCTCTCTGCACAGACCCCACGGAAAAGCTTCTGTCCTTGAGGGGCTGCAGGGCTGTTGAACAGGTGCTGAGTACCTGGGGCTGCAGCCTGAGCTCAGGATCTGTGTCACAGTTTGCCTTTGACAGGTAGAGGATGTGCACTCAGCCTGTTTGATTGCCTCTACACCTGCAACTCAACCTGCAGAATGGGAAATATGTGCTTGGGGTTTTTTTGTTTGGCTGGTTGGTTTTTGTTTGGTTGGTTGATTTTTTTAAACTATATTGCTACCTAGTACAAGACCAAAAATTTTTCCCAGTGCAGGACCTACGCCAGAACAGATTTTCTGTTCCAGGTCTGGATGAGAGACATGCAGGGCTGGGGCTGAGGAGGCAGAACATGCACCAGATCTTTCTGTATTTGCAGGTGCTGCTTTGCCTGGGTTTGCACTTCCTATTCCAACAAATATCCTAGTGCACTTGAAAAAGAGAGTGGTGTGGCACAGTTCCACACACTTGGGTGTTCAGGTCCAGGTTTGTGTCCTAAAAGCTGCTTTTCCCTGTTGTCCTCTCTGAGTTAATTGCTGAATGGTGTTTCAGTAGTACTGTGGGGGTGAGGCAGGTGGGAGAATGATCTGCATAATTTCTGATGCTTTCCAACTGCCCTTCAACATTCTTCTGGGAATTTGACTGGTTCATGTGTCATTTCTTTATTTGTAGACTTTGTGAGTCTCTTTCATCAACACAAAAAGAAGTGCTATAATTTTCTGAGTTCACAGGAGGTATTGTAATCAGGCAACAAAATGATTCTTGCAGTGTTGCTTTTTTTGGTGGTGTATAAGTTATTTGGGTCTCGGTTTTGCTTGAAAAAGGCAATTTAAAAGAAACTGTGCAAAAGAGGCAAATTAACAGAATCCTTTTTTGGGGCATGAGGGGAAAGTTTATCACTCTTCATTTGAACAGTAGCAATCACTGCAGAATGAACTATGGATTCCTTTCACCTGTTCATACACTCATTGTACTGTAAAACGCCATAATGTAGACTCTATATTAAATACAGTTAAATCTCTGATTTATGTTCATTTACACCTGAAATAATGTCCCAGGTTTCAGAGATCCAGCCCGTAGACGTTGAAGAGCAGAACTTTCCAGGTAGACGGTGCTGATGCTACATCAAGCATACAGTATTTTTATTATTTGCATGAATCATGCCTATGACTCTCAGGTTCCTGCAGGCACTATATTTCTAGCAGATCTGTGCATTCAAAGGATTCATAAAGTACATTTGAGCAAACAAGCTACCTACTGTTCCTGTTCATCATGTCCCTTATCTTAATAAATAATGAAGGTGCCATGGGCTGACAATGAAATATTTTGAAAATAGTTTTAATGTATAGCTGGCAGAGGACCTGTTGGGCATTGATAAATTACACAAATGGAGAGGATGAGAAATCTGTAAAATATTAATGGTCTGCTGCTGCAGTCAGTAAAGGGGAATATACCTGTGCCTTATGTAAGGTGTTATGCTGCCTGTGTAAGGCTAAAGGTTTTGAGAGGAACTCTCTCTCAACCTGTTGGGCGTTCTGATCTGAAGATTTTGTTATACCTCAAATGTAACTGTCTGCACCAAAGTTCTATTTGAATTCAGAAAATCAGGATTTCTGTGATGCACACACAAAACAATTCTTGGAGATTTGAAAATTATTGAGTAGAATACATTTTGGCTGGGAAATGAGTAATGAAGCAATGAAATTAAATGGGAGTAGGAATATGACTTCAGTGGTAATGATTTTATTTTATGTCTGGACAATTATGAAGTGGAATCAAAGCTACAAATGTTAGTTTCAGTGAGAAGGATAAGCACACATATAAATAAGAGAAGTACAGATTGCTAGAGGGTTTAGTTTTTGTAGTAACTATACCATAAACCTCAAAATACTGTCTTAGCTGGGCTCTCTATGCCAAGGAGAGGTTTTGCCTGGTGCTCGAGCCAGCCTGAGCCCCAGCTGCTGGCGGCTGTGCCCCTCTGAGCCCTCTGCCCCTGAGAGCCACTGTCACCCAGCATCTGCCCTGAGTGACAAGATAACAAATGGCACTTGTCTGTCCATGACATGCAGTTCAGAGAGCTAAACCCTTTAAAAAAGTTTAGTGGTTTGGGTTACACCACAATGTACCTTTTCCCCTCAGAGGACAGAGTTACACTTAGCCATAAACTGTGAGTAAATGAAAGCTGAAGTACAAGCATGATTATTTTTTTCCCAGGCATATTTTCTATGTCCCAAATTCTGTTCAAATTGCTTACTAACATATGAAATGAACATATTCTTTATTAAAATTCTCTGGTTAAAAATAAACTCTCTGTAGTTATCTTAGCTCTGAAGCTTAGCTAATAGCTTTAGCCACTTTGAACTATCCTCATTACACAGCCTGAATTTAATTTTGATAAGAAATGCACCGATGTGTAATCCATAACACGATCTAATGTTCTGTATGTAAGTATGCCCCGTGTTATCTCTGATATTGAATTATTGCACTATGGAGCATAATTATCTGCACAGGAAAATTCTTATTTAATTTCACTGAAAATTATGTAAAGATTTTCCGTACATCATGCACTAACCTTGCAGCTGGATTAACGTGATGGACTATCAAGTCTTCTTTAGGGACATAATGCACTGTTGGGTCAATAGTCCATGAACAAAGAAGGATTTACACAATAATCTATAACGGCTCTTTAGGAGCTGTTATGGTCTATCAGGATAAAAATCTGGTAGATAATACATATAAAGCGCATACTTGCTTGAGGAAAGGAAGCATTTGACTGCTTAAATTCTAGCCCTTTAAAGGTCAAATTAGATTCCTTTAACATTTTGAATGCAAGTTTACTTGTGAGAAGATTTAAGTCTACTTGCTTAATTGTGTGCCATGTGACGAAAATGCAATTCATTAAAATGCACCACAGATTTATGAAAAATAAGAATATTTTTTAAGCTCTCAATACTTCCTTTGTAAAGTAATTTGCAATGATTAATATCTGCCATCCCCCCTTCCTTGGTGGCCAGTGAATTTCAGACAGGGAACACGGGGCCCCAGCAGCTCTGAAGGACACCAGAGCTCCTGGGGTGCAGCATCTTGGCAGGGCGTTGGTGTTCCAGCACATCTCTGGCTTCAGTGCCACTGCTTCCCCCTGACAGTGGCCTGGCTCCAGGGGTCCCTGCAGAGCAGTTTATATCCTCAGCAGACAGGATGAGAGACCAGAAAAATCCCTGTTTCAACTTTTCTCAGGGAAATTATATGCTCTAGTCATACATGTTAAAAAAAGAATTCTATTTCTTTTCAGACTTGTTCTCCCAAGTTCACACAGTGCAGGATGACACCACAACTGTTGTATTTCAGTCCCAGCAATAGAGAACGGAGGATTTTATTTGTTTCAAGCATTTTTCTATGAATAGAATAACAACTCCTTATCACTCTTACACGCAGCGCTGCTTTTGTGGTGTTCAGTCTCAATGTGTAAGTTAGGAATTGAATTTGAAAGATCAGAGCTCCCTGGCAGGAGGTGTCCCAGGCTGTGCTGCAGCAGAGGGCAGCAGAGCCGCAGGATCAGCCGCAGCAACGCGGTGTTGACATGGCACTGGGCAACTGGGGCATTTCTGATATTGTCCTGACACATAAACACCTGGAGCCAGCTTTTCAAAGGTTATTTGCTCACTAAAACGGGAATTAGCAAAATGAACTTACATGCCAAAAGTAATTTTGAATATTCTGAAAAGGCTATAGTCCTGTGGAAAGATTGATTTTAGAAAAAGCTCCTGCTGTCGTCAGGGTGGGAATGGAAGTTAAAATGTGTTCAGAATAACTGGGCCAAAGTGACTCCTAGGAAAGTGCAGACAACAGAATTTAGGATTATGTAATTATGTGAAAGTCCAGCTATTTTGCTAGCATCAGGCCACACTGCCTTGGTTACAACCCTCCCATTTTTTTATATTTAATATTTTTTAAAACATAATGTGTAAAATACTGATGTTAGTAAGCAGAGTAACTGTGGTTTATAATATATTGTATTTGTCATTGTGCAATTTACTTTTAAGTCATTACTCTACCTGGTACATAAAAAGTCAGCAAATTATCAGAGTTTATTCCATTGACTTTCTCACACCTTGAGAAATAGCCCATTTGTATTATCACAGTTTGATATATTTCCCATTTACTGAGCTTCTTTGGCAAGCTGGCATTTTAATTTAATTATACTTTTTTGCTAATGGTCTTTATTTTTCAGTGTCTCTGTGGTAAAATGCCTTTAAGGTCTGGGATTTTTTTTGTTTTCTTTCTTTCCCTCCTTTTGGCATGCTTTAGTGTAAATTTATAAACTGACAAAATTCAGTGTAAAATTCCAAGAGGTGAAATTAAGGAATGTTAAGAAATCCTGTGTTGAAATGATTAAGAATTTCTTCACTTTGAGAATGTGATTTCTGAATATATTTAGTAGCATACACCCCTAATTAGGACCTGAAATGCAAAGGGAGCACAGGATGTATAACACAGGCATTCAGGAGTTTTCATGCAGTTTCAGCTATGTTGTCTAAAAATCTTGTAACGGGGTTCAGTCTCAGACCACTGAACGCAGTGGGAGCTTTGCAGCATTTTTTCTTTGTGGATAGATCCTTAATCCTTAATATATATCCTTAATGTAAATTAAAGCTACTGTTATGAATTAAATGCATATATTTATAGTAATGCTTCCCATATGTGTTTAGTATTGATGTAAAATTCCATTTTAATACGTAGGTTCCCTGGTTTTCACTCTGTAGTCCTTTCTGTAACTTCTCTTAGCCCCTTGTCTTCAGAAAGGTGGTACAAACACACTCTGCTAATCCTTTTAGCATCCTCATGTTTGCACCATCACCTTCCTAACAGCCTGCAGGAACTGCTGGATATCTTTTCCTGGAACATTAACAGAAATTTGTGGTGTGATCCTGAACTGTTTGCTTTGGCACCTCTTTGGAGCCAGAGAGAAGAGGGTAGGAATTTTTCAGTGGCGGGGACACTGCACACTGGGGTGTGAATTAGGAGATCAAAACACAGCTAAACAAATGGGACCCATGCTGGAGGGATGATGGAAAACCAGGAATGGACATAGCACACCTAACCTCCCTCAATTACAGCTTGACTGAAGCACTGAAAACATTCCAGAGAGGGGAAAGTTGTGGTATGGAGAAAATGTGCTGAAAACCTGTGACTTTTTTGAATTAGCACCTTATGGAAATGAAAGCTAGTGACACTCAGCCTCACTCCCTCTTCTGCACACCTGATAAATCAGTATGACTGGGATTTAAGTTCCAGCTTTTATCTGAAAAGACAAATTAAGAATTCATGCCGTCAGTCTCTCACAGAGTGGCTGCTTTGCAAGAGTGAACTTGCTGCACATTTTTAGTAACAACTGTCCAAACTGGAGTGCAAGTTTAGAGAAAATTAACTACCTTCTTCTCTGCTAAAGTCCCATGATAATCTTCCTGGTTCTCCTTCTGCCATTATGTCTCTGTCCTCAACACTTGTGCTTTTTACCCTTCGAAATGGTGACATATTCTTTCTCTAGCCTGTGCTCACTTATGCTGCTGTGGCTTGTCATGGGTAGTTGTTATAGCCACATCTACAGTCACAGTATTGTGTGCTGAGATGTGCAGATAAAACTGAGCCTCTCAGCCGTATACGTGCAGGTTCTGTTAGAGCTGAGTTTCTCCTTGCGGAAGTAAGGATTGGGATTTCTCCCCCAAATTTTGGGTCTGCTTACCTAAATTCAGCCTTGGCATGGGTGGATTCCCCTTCATGAGCTCAGTTTAGAGTTTCTGCATTGCTGCAGTTATCACAGCTAGCCAGGTTATGTATCAAATACATTGTGTGTCTTAATGACAACAAACAACATGGAAATTATTTGCAGTAACCACAACTTAGAACTTTGTGCAAGCTGAGCTGTACAGGAGAGTCAGAGCTGCCTTGTTTCAGCTGCTGTGACAATTGCTGCTTGTTCTCAGTGCACAGCAGCTCTGCAAGATTCAGTGCCACAATCACACCTTCCTAACTGAAGAAATCACACAATGGAAATAGGCACTTAGCTTTTTTTAATGGTCTTGGAACAGATTTGACATAAACATCCAGAAGAGCATGAAAATTAAACCAGTTCTTGGGATATAAGAAAGAAATGCTATTACCTATTATTGAAGTATTAATAAAACATTTTTAAAAAATTTTAGTTCTAGCTTTTCTATTAAAAAAATAGAACAAAACTCAGAAAAAGCCATAAAAGACAGTTCAAGATCTTGAGAGCAAATCCATAGTGAGATTTAAGGAATCCAGTGTATTTAAATCCTCTATGAGAGTGTTAAAAATGGGCAATTTAATCACAGGAGGGAAAAGGAAACAAATGATAAAAACATCCTTTAGCCAAGTGACAGTGCCTAAAGAAGTTTGTGTGTTAAAGAAACTTGAATCAAAAATAATATACAAACCTAACATTAAGATTAATTAACCACTGGACAGTTTAAAGTGGTGTTTTCAAATGCTGATTCTCCATCATTTGAAATCAGGAGTGGATATCTTCCCAGCTAGATGGAGTGCAGGCTGCAGAGCCTCTGCTGTGCTTGTCCATCTCACGCTCTTTTTCAGGCTGGCTCTTTAATCTGTTTGTACTTGCCACCATCCACAAGGATGTATGAAGCTTTTAATAGAAAACTGCTCTGTGAGGCCTCTTTCTATCATCAGAGCAAGGGCAGTAGATAATAACCTCTCATTTTACAACTTCCTCTGTAAATGTTGGCTTGACAATTAGCATTTTCAAAGACTAGGAGCAACCTTCAAAGACAACCATCTCCAAACAGAAGGTTGGTTGTCGAGCCAAACATCAGGATTAATGGCAGAGCATTAACAATGTGACAAAATCTCCCCTGAGTGTTTATTTGGTGCCGTTTTCTGTCCTCACTAATACCGGTGCAAAAAGAGGATGTCAGCTCAAATATTCCCAAAGTCAGCTTTGAAGAACATATTTACGAACCACGCTGCCTTGGCCTCTTAATGACAGCTGCCTCTGCTTGCAAGTGCTTAGGGAAAAATGTAAAGAATGGGTTTTGTCACACTTCTTCCAAGTTTTCACCATGCTTTCGTCAAAGTTCAGTGTATGTAGCTGGTTGGAAGTTGAAATGTTGACCAGACATCTTTTGCTGCTGATCTGAGCAGGAATCTGAGCCTGGGGGTTGAGCCTTGAGCATCATGCTCTCAGTTCTGGTCTGTTCCAGGGGCACTGCAGGGTGCCACAGCAGTGGCTTGGTTTGCTTAAATCTGAGCAGTGAAAACCATGTTAACATATCCCATCAGGGTGGTGCTTCATAAGGACAGGAATAAATCAATTAAATAAATGGATCATATTGTTCATAGAGAGCTCCTCTCTCATGCAGAAGAACAGAGGACTGTTTGAAAGGACTGTCCAGAACTGGTGGTGTATATATTTAAATAATTCTTTTGCTCATGCAAAACTGAGAAGTGGAAGTTATATACAACAGAAGGAGAACAATAGGAGGGAGGTCTTGACTGCATATTTCAGAATAAAGTTGGAGTAGAGCAAAACCAGAAGACGTTTGCCTTTACTCACACTGTGCCCTAAAGGCCTGGCATATGGTCATAGCTTTAGAAGGAAAATAATTTTTATTCTTCAATAGAAAATAAACAAGTTTTTTGTTGTTGTGTGTTTTGTTATGTTTTGTTGTTCATGTTTTTGGTTTGTTTTTATTTTTTTTTAATTCACAAGCATCTTTCTGCTTTCTTTCTGTTTCATAGTGTTCTGAATTCATTTCTTTTGCTTGGAAATAGGCATAGCACTGTATATGAAATAATTTTGTATACAAGTTTTACTATTCCCAGTATTTTACAATGAACAAGGACAGATGCAAGTGTTGCCAGGTGGAATCTTTCCTGAATATGTCTTGCATTCAGTTCACATGGCCTACAACATCTCACACGAATGCAGTGTAGTTTAGAGAGTTGTTACCCATTAATTATGTTCCATTTTATTAGCTGGTGTCTCCATAAGTCATCAAAAGTGAGGCAAAACAAAATAAAAAAAAAATGTTTTCAATCAATTTTACATCTGGAAATAAACAGCCTCAGTAATTTGTAGCATTGACAGAACTAAAACTTGTGAGCAAAGTCTGTGCAGCTGCAATTCCAGAGCAGGACTGTTCTGTAAGGCAGGAGTGTGAGAGCAGGGACTCCTGCCACTTACACTGAGTAGTTTAATTTTGGAACAGCCTTTTGGTTCTGGGAAATTCATCAAAATGCATTAAAGCAGACTGATAGTTTTCAGTTTAAATCTCCTAAGTGTTGTGATGGGATGGCTGAACTCCAAGATTTTTAAAAACCAATGCAAATGCAGAGCTGTTGGAATTCATGCAAAAGAGGACTTCTAAAACTTTTTAAAACACTATCTAAGGACAGAGCAGCTGTAATTTTATACAAGCTGAAGGCAAGAAAGGAGTGACTGCAGCAGCTGAGCATAGGATGAACTTCACTGCTTCAAAGCTGACAAAACATACTTCAAAAATTTCTGAGGAAAATACGGTAAAATTGGAAAACCTTGAGAAGAGCCAAAAGAATGATTCAAGATCTGGGACACCAGTGTTACCTGAGAAACTAAACCTATTCTGCTTATTGAAGAAAAGGTTAACTAGTAATTTGATCAGGGTGTATAATTATCTTCTGGGGAGAAGATTTCACTTTCAGAAGGGCTCCTTTAATAAAAAAGGGGTAACAAGGGAAAACAGCTAGAAGTTAAAGCTAGGAAAAATTAGATGCAGGTTTTTGATATGAATGTTAATTAATCACTGGAATGCCCTTGTATGTGGCAATTTTCCATTGCCATTAAATCAAAATGAAACAAAGCAAAGCAGCTTTAGAGGGATGCAAATTTTGGTAGTAGAATAATACAAAATACTAGGAATTGAAGTAACTAATCAAAAGAGCTTTACAATTTTAAAATCAATCAGGTTTGCAATTTTAAAATTGAAACCTAGACCTACTGGGACTCTATTTCTTCACCTCTATTTGGTTCAAACACCTCCCTAGTGAGCCAATGCATATTCTCTGACACCTTAGTATACTGTTTCTTTTCTTTGCTTATTTGAATCCTAAACTTATTAAAAGAAGAAGGATTTTGAGATTACTGTGGACTTTGGTGGATCCTCAGGGATTTGGTCAAGGTCTCAGTTTCTTAAGAAGTATGTATCTGTCCTTGCTCTACCTGTTCCAGGCATAAAAAATAGCTATGTGACCAGGCTGCAGCAGAATGGTAGTTACACATGCAGAGAGTGCAGGTGATTGCTGTTGGACAGTGGTCCCACATCCATCCACCTCCCTATTCCTGGGGTTACAGTTCCCTGTTTTGCTCCTATTACTCTGCTACCTTTGCTGAGCTGACTTTTTTTGCCTGGGCATAAAGTTTTGTTTGTTTTTTGTTTTTTGTTTTTTTTTATCTCCATACAGTTTAGTTTAGAAAGTTTATCAGTAAAATCTGCTCATCAGGGCACTAAGAGCAGCACAAGAGGCAGTGGGAAAGGTGGATGGAAGAGACCATCCTGCAGCACTGAGCCACAAATCAAATCAGAAATTGCCTGCCTGTGCCCCAGCTGCAGTCACATGCAGTGTGCACGCTGCCTGGTGATAGATTATGTTTTCAGTGCTTATGAAACTCAAGCTACCCGTAGACTTTTTTTGCTACTGCTGCAGCTTTATATAACTGTGGCCATTACTGTTTCTTTTGTCTTTGTTCTCTGGAATGTTTAAGAGAGTTGTGCACATGCTGTTTAACGAGATTTATTTGGCCTGCAAGCTGCAGATGGGCAGAAATCAAAGGAGGTGGAAGTGGACATTGACATGACCTCCAGCATGTTGTTTATGGAGAACATCCTTCTAGTGATGTATGACAAGTCTGAGGTCAATGATTAGTATCTATTAGCTCTTTGAAAAATGGAGAAAGCAATAGTTCCTGATGGTGCATGTTTTAGATCGGGTTAAAATGGAGAAGGCTGATGTGAGAAGAAAAAAATGCTTTAGTGACTATGTACACAATTACCACACATCACCAGGGCACGTTAACACTCCAAATGCGCACACACAGGTTTTGTTAGTAGGAAGAACTCTGGTCTAGATTCCTTCTCCTGTCTCCCCTCTGAAACAGATGGATTTGATTATTTATTATTATTCACATCTTCCTTCTTTTTCCTTTAAATTCTCTTCAATTCTTTTTGTTTTTGTTGGAAAGCTAAATCAAAGAGGAGCTTTACATTCAGTTCTAAACACAGGGAGGGATGCAGTAACTTTCTCTTCTGCAAAAAATAAGCATAAGTTCTTGTGTGAGCCACCTTATGCCAGTTTTCCTTTAGTTCAGCCACATCATGAAAAAATGGATAGGCTTTCAAAGAATTAGGGGAAATTCCAATATGATATTAGCAAGAGAAATCTCCGCAGATGTCCAAAATAGCTGATAAAATGATTTCTGACCAGATTTAAGTTACTAATATTAAGTGATATTGTAACAATATTTACAAGGTTCAGCAGTCTTTACATAGACCCTTTCTTCATATAATTGCATATAGCATTATGATTTAAAAGAGGTTGGTCATACACATCTCAGAAATTGCAAGCAAATCCAGATGCACTTGAAATGGGGTAGTCAGAGCTGTCAAAAAAAAGTTTTTGCAATTTCACTGGTAGGACAAAAATATCTTTTTAATTTTAAGAGTTGCCTATACTTCAGAAAAAAAAAGACTGAAAAATTAATTGTGAATATCTAGAAGAAATAATACCAAAAAATATTCCTTTCCTGCTATGACTTATACCAACAAGTACTCAGTACAGAATTCAAAATGACCGTTGTGTTTAAAATGAGTTCAGAGACTCTTTATGCCATCAGTTTATCTTCAAAATTAAATTTTCTCCAGCAGCAGCACCTCCTCCCCCCATACTGTACATGTTTGAGGAGTTTGGTCCTCAGAGACAGCTGCCCTTCACCTTTTCCAGGTGAAAAAACTTGCAGGTGAAGTGATGATTTGGGTGAGAGACTGCATGGGCAAGCCTGTGATGCCTCTGCGTCTCTCCAACAGGCTGTGCTAGAGGACATGCTCTAGCAGAACAACTCTCATAAATTATTTTGAAATTATTTGAATGCACTTTCAGGAATGGAGGATGGGGAGCTCTATTGTCTGCAGAACTGAGACTCGTGCAGAGCAAATTGCATTTGTTTATGGCTGGGCTGAGACATAAAGTGATCCAGGGGCACCCAGCACGTAGTTGCCAATATTTCCTCATATTGCTTTGGAGGTGCAGCCTGATAAACAGAGTACCCAAAGTTTTACATAACTTTACGTGAATCCTTTTCCTGATGCAGGAAGGATTTTAGTTTGTTCCCCAGTGACTCCTGCTGCAACAGAGGAGGCTTTCACTCTGGGGAATCCTGTGCGTGGGTGCCTCAGTGGGAATGTGGGGAGGAGGTAGTCTCTGCATTTGTGTGCTGTCATTCAGGTGTTGGCATCTGTGTTGCCTGTTCAGAGCAATGTGATTCTCTAGGATTAGCCCCTAAATCTTAATGAAGACCTCCTGTCTTCAGAAATCCTCTTCCACAATGGTTTCCACTGCTTTAGGCAGGCATACCACTTTCCTTTCCCATTCATAAATTGGAGTCTTATCCTTTTTTTCTTTTGCTTTTTTTTCTCCCTCTTCTTTCACAGAAATTAAATGACAGTGGTTGGCTCCAATCACCACATTCTCTCTCTGCTTAATTTCTGCTACAAAGTTCTCCAGTTCTTTTATCTGCACAGCTGTTTTTAATGGGCTGTTCAGAGAAGGAACTGATAATGGGCACTTTGTGCTGTTTGGATTATCACTAGCTCTAAGGTTGGCAGCCAGCATTGGCAATATGCTCTTCTTTAGGCAGCATTTTTTTGTAGCTGGACAGCAACCCAGTGACACCAGACAAAGCTGCAGCAGCAGCAGGCTGACGAGCAGCAGTGTGCTATGTGCTCCTCTGCTTCAGCCAGTGCCCCTGTGCAGGGACTGGCAGCTTGGGAATGACCTTCCTTCCTTTCTTTCTCAACTTTTTTACTTATCCTTCATTGCTGGACTTGTCCTCAAGGGAACCTAAGGGTGAAACTGAGATTCATGGGGATATAAAACATATACCCAGAAGGGAAATATGAAGCATTTATTTTTTGTTATAAGGCTGGTTAATAGATGTGCAGAGCAGGGGAGTGTCTAAAGACACTTTTGAAAATGTCCCAGCCTTTCCCAAAATTTTCTATAAACTTTGTCATTGTCACAAAATATTTGAGAAAACACTGTGTAAGCAGAGTGTCTTTGAAGGGGAAGGAGGGTTTGGATCCACTCACAGTGAAAGTGACAAACAGTTGAAAACAGCCTGTCCATTTTTAATATCCTCTCTTGACCTCTACAGAATTTGGATATCTCTAGAGTTCTCTAGAGGAGAATAGTGAGAATACAGGGAGGAAAGAACAGGAAACAGAACTTTCCTAACTAATAATATTCTTCTCCTGGTTGTTACTGTGGCCACCAGCTTAACACAAGGACACATGGTGACGAGTTTGGGCTTCTTATTTGAGCCCTGCATGGACACTATCATCACTTTAAAAATCACTATGCTCTTAAGGTCAGGCTCGATGTAGAGTTTGTAGTCTGTTTTGTGACAACATAAAGCAGTTTATTCATCCCACTGAGTAGCTCAAAATGCTAAACCCATTAATTTAGTTACATTTTTTAAAAGTGAGATACTAGTTTTGGAGCTGTTTCACAGGGTCAGCCACTACACAGTGTGTCTTCAGTTGCCAGGGATTTCTAAGAGCTGTTTCTTCTCTGTAGTGTGTACTCTAGCTCAAGTACCAAGGAATTTTACTCACACAGAGTTAGGATCTTGTTGGTTTCTGAAAGTCCACTACGTTTTATCTGAGATGGCAACCTTTTCTGATTTCTGTATGTGTTTCCATATATCTGGAATGCTCCAGTGCTGTGTAATTTTATATGATTTTTATTATTTTGGAATTAGATTGTGTAAGTACATACAAAAAGTCAACAGTCAGTTTGTTAAAGTTCCAGCCATATGAAATGAGATGTGATATTACTTCTTAATACTAAATACAGAGTTGCAAAAGCTTCTAATTTCTAGGGAAAAAATTCCATCCTCTTGAATAACAGAAAAAGAAAGTTACATATTTTGAGAAAAGTTTGTTCCCAGAAGGGAGAAATACCCTCAAATAACCCAAGTTGCTTCTGGAAAAGTCATTGCCCTCTGTGCACTACCAAAGATTTCCAGATATTTTTCAAGATTTTTCCCTAAAACTTCTTGAGAAGCTACCTAAAATAACCCTAAAATTACACAAAAGGTGGGGGAAAAGCAAAAATGATAATAAACTTGCTGTAATAGAGCCATCTAGTAAAGAGCCAACCTTTCAGAGAACCTTGTTTTCACTATACCTGGCACATTGCTTTAACTTAAATCCACCACAGTATGCTTATTTTTCCAGAAGGTAAAAGTCTATCAGTGTACTCTGACAGTTCTCAAAACCAGTGTGAAATTCTCCTGAACCTCAACTTCTGAAAAATTGTCTGCCTGGCTTGTTTGTATTTGCATTAAAAAAAAAAAAAGAAATTTGAATATAACAATAACATTTAGTACTTTAATCATATATCCCATCTCTTGCATTTCTCTGTAAGCACTGATTGTCAGGACACCTCTGTGAGTTAGGTAAAAATATTAGAGTGAATGGTATAATTCACAATGAATAATTTATTTGGAGTTAGTCTCTTGGCTTGCTCTCAATATCCATCAGAATCTTACCACTGTTACTACTTTAAACATTTAAAGGTTGGGCTTTTGTCTTCCTTTTTGCATTCTAGCTACATTTAGTAATCACAGATAGCTAACTCTGTTCCGCTTGGAGCCATTTCAGCTACTTTTGTGTGCTTGGTGTGATCAAATGTCAAAATAATGGTAAGACAGAAAGAGGTTGATCAGGAGATGATCACATCCAAGTCACAAATCACATTTTCCTTTAGTTCAGCCTTCCCCATTCATTCCTTTGTGATGTGTCAAACCTTCAGGCCAAAGCACTCCAGGTGTTGGGACAACTTCTTGCACTGTCTGGATGGGGCAGTTGTACCTCGCTGGTTAAATTTGCTTTGCTCTAAAATCATTACCTTGAAGTCAAGTAAAATTTGTTTAGTCAGCATGTCTGGATAGTGGCTGTTCAAAGTCCAAACAGAATCCAGTAGGCAGGAAGGAATTAATGTATTTAAAAACTTGGGTTTTATAGCTGCTACCTGACTGGAACAGATTTTCAACCTTGAAGGGTAAGCATCAAATTCAACTGGCAAAAAACCCCAAAGTCTTGGTTTTGAGGTAGAAAGAATTGAGAAAAAGGAAGGAGGAATTTTATCACTACAAGCATAACATTAGTCTATTTAAGATTCTCACTGATTCACTAGAAAAGGGAATATCAGGTTCCCAAATATTCCTTGATATCAAGGACCTGATGGAAACCAATTGAAATCTGTTGGGAAAATGTCTCTAAATGCTTCAGTAGGACTCAGATCAGGCCTTTGATGTGTGAACAAGCAGTAACTACAATAAAAACCTGAGCTGTACTCACTCTAGCAGGATCCAGCGAGAGAAAGTGATTATGATTTCTGGATTTCGTAATAAGTTTAGAAACCTTTTCCTGCTTTGGTTTAAAAAATGAACAAACAATGACAAAACTGCAGGTGTTTATAACCCATATTTTATATTCTGAAGGAACTTTTCCACATCAACTCCAATACAAAGCATGTGTTCATATTATTGACACTATATTGTATTGTCAGTTTCAGTAAACTGATGTTATTATGGACATAATGTATGGAAAGTGTCATGAATGAGACTGCACAAGAGCACACACTATCCAAGACTTTTAAAAAAAAATGTTATTTAACTTTTAGGAACACTAAAAACACAAACTGTGTCACATAAAATTAGAAATCAGTTCATAAAATAGTAATAACTGACCTGCACAATGTAAATTTCCTGAAATGTGCACTCATGTTGGCAGCAAGTAACAGCTAATGAAGGGAGTTTACAGAGCTGATTAACAAGGCCCTATGCTTTTTATTAGACCCATTTTTTTAATCCCTAAAATTAAGGAATTCCAGGTGTATGGAGCCAAGTATGCAAATGATTTCCTTCCGTCTAGCTGCTGATTTCATAAAAGGTCCTCCAAACAGTGAAATAAAACACAACATGCATAACGTGGAAAGCTTTACTGCATATGAGAGAACAGTCTGGCTTTACAGAGTTAAGCAGTGTGCTGTAAACTTGCCACAGATACAAATTTGAACAAAGTTGTAAAATAGGTATAAATAAATAAATTAAAGGAATGAATGAAACAGAAGGGAAAAAAAGAAAAAAAAACCCAAACAAAAGTCCCATGCCTTTAGTTTACTGGTTGTCAGTTCAGCTGTTGTTACAGCTGAAAACAATATACCTAAAATTGAGCTTATCAGACTAGTGAAGGCATGCAGATCTCTGCTGGGGCAGAAACAGATGTAAAATGATAAAGAAAACCATCATAATCTGCTAAAGATGTAGCAATTAGTCTGGTGTTGCTATGGTACTGTGGATGCTTCTTATGTACAGTTACACTTGGAAACTGGCTGATTAGTCTATAATGTATGCAAATACCTGACTCACTTTAATTTGGGGTATACAGGCCTGGCACCATTAAAGTCAATGATAAAGCTCCTCTGACTAAAACAAATACACACCCTCAAGCTGCTCATTACTTTCACCTCCTTTCATCTTGTCACAGTCCAGCAAAGTACTTTAGCATGTGAGATGTCCCAGTAACTCTTAAAATTAACCCTAGCTTTTGAAATTCAGCGGGCTATAAAACACGTGCTACCTTTCGGGCAGACTGCTGTGCTTCTGTATGACGTTATAGAGACAATTCTTGCATTAAATTTAAAAAGCTTATAATTTCTGTACGTCTAAGATTATATGGTTCACATTGCTCTTTTCTCCATATAGCCATGGATAGGCACTGTTCATTCATCTGAGAATAGTTCTTTAGCTCGTGGGACGAGTGGGGCTATAAAACATGCAGGAAAGGGAAGAAATTCCAGATTGGCAAACTGTGGTTTACCTGGAGTCAGTAAAAAACCATGAGGCCAAATCCTGGAAATTACTACAGGAGGAGTGATTTCAGGGGGAGATAACAAGTTGCTATCCAGCACAGTCTTTTTAAGAGACAAAGACTCGGGAGTCTGAGATGAGACTGGAAATGGCTTTGACAACAACGTGATGAGAAAGGTACTAATTCCACTCAAATTACTCAGCTGTCAGTTTCTGGTTGCTGGAGTCCCTGATAATAGGAAGAAACCCCTCTATGGTGTTTTATCACACACATATCTCGTACTCTTTACCATGACTCACTTTTAGGATTTGGTCCTGAGGGGTGATCCTTACCCAGTTACGTGGATGAAGTCAGCAGGAAGGTCCCTGTATCCTCAGCCTGCAGACGTGTGTAGGATGGGGTGTTCGGATGGGTGTGACTCCATCAATCAGCCGGTGAGAGGAGGAGGAGGAGGAGAGGTGAACTGATGTCACCCAGCCGAAGCACCTCCCTGGGAACATGAAGTGTTCCGTGTCCTGAAGCTGCTGGCAGCATCTGGGGAATTGCCTGCTCCAGTGTCACATCTACAGCTTACACTGGCCGTGGATTTCCCACAGAGCAGCCCCAGAAAGGCGACACATGTGCACGAACCCTCTGAGCTTTCAACTTCATTTTCCTGATTAGATGACATGGAGCTGTCCTATGTGTCCTGTCAATGCATATATTGCATGTGATTCCCATGGATAGATCATTTCATGTCAAAAAGTCCTTTGTTCAAGCATTTTCTCTCAAAATCTCTCTCGGTCTCAGGACACCAATGTTTCATATACTGGTTTGGGGAAAATGAAACAAAAATTGTCCTTGCCTTATGTGTAATGTGTGTGATTGTGGTTTCTGCATTTCAGATTTGGTCCTAATATATTTCAAAATTATATTTCTCTAGTGGTACACTGAAAACAGAGAGAAAGTATTTACTTTCCAACCAGGCTCACTCAACTTTTTAAAAGGTGCTTAAAAGGGGGAAATAATTGCATTTACAGCTACTTCACCATAACTAAGGAAAATAGCAGTGATGCAAATGACTGTATAGCCATGGGTGCTTTTAACACACTTGTACTATTCATGTGCTGTTATCTGAGACACTGCTATTTGCATCCTTATGAACCAGCAGTGCTTGCAGTATATTTACTCAAGGCAAGAAAAATAATAATTGATAAAGAAAAATAATTGATACAGATAAATATTAAGAGGCTGTTTCAGTAGAAATACTTGAATACTTGAATTTCCAGTTTGATATATGTTTGTTGATAGAGCAGACAACCATGAACTGTGCGCTGAGGTTTAAAGCTATTCACTGGTTGCTGGAAACAAGTAAGAAATACCTAATCTCACAATCTTGGAGTTAACCACCCAGTTCAGTTTGCTGACTGCTCAGATCTGAGTCCAACTCTGAGTCAAATAGAAAATATTGTTATAAATCTTATGCAGTTAAATGAAGTGCCATTTTCCCAACTTGTACTTTATTAGCACTTGTGTGCTGCTACTACAAATCATGTTAAAAAGGCTCTGGAGCAGAGTTTGGGTAAAAGTTGAAAGCGTGGCATGTGGTTATTACTGCAGATTCTGTCAGGGCACAGGAGCTGTCAGGAGGGGCTGACAGTGGTGCTCACAGTGTGTTAGTACGCAGGGCAGCAGTTCACAGCCTGCCGTGCACAGAACATGCTAGGGCTTTTTTTGGTCCCCCAGGAAAGATGTAGGAGGACGTGATGAAAGGCAGTTGTGAATGAGCATTCTTTGACAAAGGTCAAATGCAATTGTTTGCCATCTGCCCTTTGCCAAGTGGGTTGTATTTAATCTCAGCCATCATCTTTAGCGAGCTGTACCAGAGAACTGTATGACACGCTGTGATAACAGTATCTTTAGACACACCTCTCTGACATGCAGGGATGTCCTTTCAAGCTGCAAATAAAACATTTTGAATAAAATCACAGGTAGGAAAGGCTTCCATTAAATGAAATCAGTAAGTTTATTATTCAGCCTATCATAAATACAAAAGTAATAACAGATTTCAGCATTCACTGTAAATTCATTGCAAAACTGGTATAAAGAAAACCTTTTACAGCTGCAAGAAGTACGTCACTCATCCAGCCCAGTGGTAACAAGAGTAAATACAGCTCGGAATCGTATTATCCAATGTGCAAAACAAAGAATTCTTTCATAAACTCGCCTAATTAGTCCAAGTAATGTACATGTTCAAAGTCTAGGCATTAGCCAGATATACATGTACTATTATACTCTAAGAATTTTACAGAAGAATTATAGGATTTCTTTTTAAAGGACTTTCTTTTTAAATGAGAACTAAACATGAAACTGTTGATGTTTTGGTTTTATTTTGAAAATCCTGCAAACAAAATTTTGATCCTTTTGTCATTTACATGCTTGATTGTTGTTGATTTTATGTAAATTCAATGGACCTATTTATGGGACTATGCAGGAGCCCAGAAGTGGGTAACTCAGTTAAAATATATTTATTATTGTGTGAACAAATGCAATGAATTACAGAGCTCAGACAGATACTGGGATAAGAAGCTATTTGTGATCTGACTAAAGCTGAATCTACAGATTTCCTTTTGAAGATTTCAATTTCACCTAAAAGCAGATCACCTGAAAAAGGAACTTTTATTTTATAACAATGTTTAGAGGGTAGCCACTGGGCATTCTTTTCTCCCACCTTTGTGCATAAATTTCTGAGTTGATTAAGCAACAGCATTCCTCTTGAGAGAAATACATCCCCAGGAGTACCTGAGAGGGCACAGTCTCAGCGTCACTTTTCATATCTCTCTGAGGCAGAACTTCATGCAAAGGCACAGTGAACAGTCTAGTTTTGAATTTCATAGACTGCTTAATATCCTACAAAGGCAGACACAGTTACTGGCATTGTCCACCTCTCCCTGTGCCTTAGGAGACACGGAAATGCTGTTCCTAAGTCCTGTGTCTGACTCTTCTGCCATCCTACAGCCAGCTTGAATCAGTGAAGATGAGGAGGATTTTGTAAACTCAAGCTGTTTGTTTAACAGCTGAATGTAGATTTATCATCTTATTCTTGAAGACTTGGAAACAAGCTATTAGCCCTCATGGAACTGCTCTTCCAAACCTCCTCTGTGCAGCCTGTTGCTTTATTGTCATCAATTAACATTGCACTGTTGTTGGCAAATTATTGTAGGACTCGGATTCCAAGGAGGTATTGCATCTTAGTGTTAAAACTTGCTGCATTTCAAACACCAAATAAGACTGGAGTATGAGTTCATGGTAGGACCCATCATGGATAAATAATGAAACAATGTACTGTTTCACATATGTAAAGAATGGTAGTCAAAATTCAGAATAAACTGCCAGAAGCAGCAATAGTAATAACAGTCATTTCAGGAAAGTTACACGAATATGTGAAAGAATAAAGCAAATCTGCTAGCTTTAAAAATGTTCCAGGCATGGACTAAGCACAGACTTTGGTCTCCTCTCATGATATAATTGTCAAGGTTTGCTTTCTCAAAGAGTCTAAAGCATATATTCAATCAAACTCACTGCACTAAATCTGCTATATGGTTTATCTTGAGCTTTAACTTCAAAGTGGTTTTACCTATTAAGAAACTGATTGTTCCTCTGTAATTGAAAGAGGAAGGAACTATTTTTGGAGTAGGAAGATAACAAAATTGTTTTACTATAACATGACATACATTTTATAATTTATATGCATTGGCTCAGGTTCTCCTGCTTACCTGGGCTAGTGTACATTTCTCATAAACGTATGAACTTTAGATGGTGGAAAAATCCCTTTTAGAAGGAAGATAAACTTACATTATTACTGAAGGAAAAGAATCTGTAGATATGGTGGTGTGAAGCAGAGGTTAAATTCAGTTTCTGCTTTTCATGTGGCAAAAGACATTCATAATTCTTGCAGTTCATGAGTACTCTGGAAATTATGTCAAAATGGGCTTGAGAAGAAAGGCATGGTGAAATAATTTATTTAATTTGACTAAAATTTTAACTTATATTATAACTTCTTTGACTTATATTGGCATTTTCGTGGTTTTCATTGTGTTGCCTGAATGAGTAGCAAATCACATTTCAAGTCCTTTTAGAACACCTGACTCCCTGTGCTACTGCAAGCTGTGAATCCAGAGATTTGAGCTGTTTCAGTGCAGCTTATTTCAGCTTTGCATTGTCATTGGCAAGATACAACTGCAGACACAGCATGTAGGAGGCAGAGAACGTTTGGTGTGTAAAAGAGAGCTCCTATTTTAAGAACAGGGAGCAGGTTGTTTTGTGTTAGAAGAGACCTTTATGCCTTCAAAGCAGCTCTCGTTAGAATAGCTTTGATTGACTGTGAGCCTCTTTTGTTACTTTTTCTGTAGTTCTCCTGCAGGCAAAGATCAATTGATGTCACACCTACCTGTTTAAAAGTCATGAGAAAATCTCTACTGATTGCTGCCAGAATTACAGCCTGCCACAAACTGCCTCGTGTTCAAGAAAGTAATGGCTAGTCAGAACCACAGCGTTAATTCTAGTGCAAGCTGAACTTGAGCTTCTCAAAACATTTTATACAGTAACTAAGAAAGAAACTTGAAAAGTATGGGGTTTACAAAAATAGTCTGATCAGCCTAGAATGTCTGCTTTGCAGGATGAAAAAAAGTGTTTATGAATAATCATGGTGCAGTAATTTTAAAATATTACTCCATTTCCCTTTTTTTGTTAAGGAGAAAATCTTTGTTAGGTATTGTTTCGGTAGGTGTTAGCTGCTTAGTAATGCTAAACTGTAGCATTTTGTGTCAGAGAACAAATCTCCCAGAGTGTATATGAATTGCCAATGATGTTTAGGTGACCTAAAGTTTAACAGCTTTAGCACTAGCTCTGTAAATGAAGGAAAAACAAAACAAAAAATACCTCAGACCATGCATTAGCTGCCAAACCAGCAGAACCATGGTTATTTCAGCCAGTTTTTAAAGCTGTTAAAGTTATTTGTCTATTGAGCATTAATTCTCATGCAATTGCACCACACAAGCCATTATTCCACACAGAAAGAAAATGAAGTTGGTGCAAGCTGTAATGTAAATATGGAGCTATCTCCTGCCTCCCTCATGCACAGATGAGTTTAAAAATGTGTTGAACTCAGAGATTGTCTTCTATTAAAACCCATTTATGAAGCCAAGTGGTAGGAAGTCATCCAAAACTTAGCAAAATATATCAATAGCACAGCATTAGCTATTGAGAAATAAGTTTGGAAAAAGAAGATTCTCCAGAACAGTACGGAAAATATCCCATCATGCAGATACTCAGCCCCAGAGGAGTTCATCCTGAGATGCTGCATGCCCACAGGGTCAGGATCAGACCCAAGGCTCCACAGCTTCCAGCTCCCTGCCTGAGTCTGGTCTTGCACCCCTGAGAAGTATCGAATCAAATATTTGGAATTGTTGTAGTTGTTAAGCAGAAGTGCCTTTCAAAGTGTTTTGGGTTGTTTGGTGGCCGTGCTATGCTATGTTAGGCAGATTTTATAGACTATTAAATAAAAATCAGAACCATGTCTCCCCATCAAAGAATTTGCTCTGCTGCCTCTAGGACACCACACAGAAACTTTCCTTCTTGGCTGTGAGACCTCAGCAGTGCAGGGTTGTAGACAGACAGCTCTGGATATCAGCAGATATTAGAGAAAAAAAGGAGGTTCCTTTTCAAAATTAGGTACAGCTTCAAAGGTTTTTTCTTCTTTTTCTCAGCAGGAGTCTGGCTGCAGTACTTTATGTACCTCAAATTATTATCATGTGTTCAAGGGTACAGACAGTCTCAGTTATGAAAAATTATTTTAACACCTACTGCATAAGTGAATGTGACTATTATATTAGATAGAGTTCAATCATATTTCAAATTTAGCTGATTAAAACAAAAACTATTATTAAGGAACATTCCTTCATGTGCTAAATGAATGATTGAGTGTGTCATTAATTTATTTTATGGCAAGAACGTGACTAGGCAAAGAAATTCTAGGTGACTGTTCAGATAGTAAGTACAGAGTTTTAAGATTTGATTGACAATCAAAATTTGTGTTAACCAGAAAAATCTGAAGAAAGAGTCTAATCACTGACGGAGAAAATCCATTTGCTTCAACATATTAAACAAATGTTTCTTTGTTATAAAAAGGAACATTTTGTTGATTTCTAAAGTATTCAAAATAACAGTTTTAGAGAATCTAATAGGTTTTTATATTTAGCCACCATGAAATGATTGTTCTGAATATCTTGAAAATTTAATCATATGAGCAACTATACACACACTGTTAGTTCTATTAATTTTGAAGAATTACTTGCATGTGCACAGTTATAATTTTCTTCTATTATGAAAAGCTCTTGTATATCATGCAGCTGGAGCCTGTCAGACTCTCCTCATTCATGCAAAGACCATGTGAGCCAGCAGGAGCTCTGGCCTGCAGCATGGAAAAGCTTTCCCCAAGCCCACTTGCCCATTTTTGCTGCAGGTTCACCTTAGATTCCAGTTCAGCCTTTCTCTCTCTCACCTCTGACCCCAAAGGGCTTTGCCCTGAGCAGCCTGGGCTGATTCTGTGTCTGTGCAGCAGAACTGGGATTTTCCCCAGTTTGGGGGCTCCTGTTGGCTCGGTAGGATCTGCCTTTTGGTGCTGGCTAGTTTGGCCTTCCATAATTCCTTCTTGGTTGGTTGGTATTTCTGTCTGAAGTAAGTTATGTTGTTGGTTTTCCTACAGCTTCACTAACATAATTTAAGTTTTTCTTTTCATAATTAACAAAAAGTAATTCTGTATAACCTTGGAGTCATACAGCATTCTCAGCTACAGTGAGCCTTTCTGCAGGAAATGGCATTCACGTCCACAGTCACAGGTACTTTTGAATAATATTGCAAAACTCAGACATTGGAGTCAGTGAAAGTTCTCCTGTCTTCAAGAGGATAGAGCCAAATTGTTCTGAGACTCTTTACAATAAGCATGTATTGTATATGCAAACAATTGTAAACTGGTTTCCAATGGTTTGAGAAGATCCCTGAAATGGCCCACAGTATTTGCCAGACACCCACCACTGGTTTGAAGTTGCTTTTTAGCATGCAAGACCTAATTCAGTTTGACTAATTAGTATCCTGAACTTAAACACGAAGGTGATTGCTAAATTTATCCAAAGCTGCCATCAGTCAGTGGTAGCACATCTGCTATATGGGAGCAATTTCTTCCCTGACATTGGACAACAGTACTGCCTGATGTGTTTAGGTTCTAGACAGAGAAAAAATGATACTTTTTGCTTCAAACTTCATATCTGAAGTCAAATCACAACAACATCTGGTTAAACTAGTAGGGTAGTAAATAAAACAAGGGTTCAATATTAACTCCAGCCCTCAGAGTTCCTAAGCACCTTAGCAGATGAATGGATTAATTGAACACTACATAAAACACTGAACATTTTCTTCTGTTAATCATTCACTGATTCACCTTGAGGGTAGGATAAGCGGTGGATTAACCTAAACTTAATTTGTTTCTTCTTAGGCCCCATACTTGGAAAGAGCCTTACTGTATCCACTCTGATTTACCTACTGGCTGCACTGACTGACACCTGGTCCTTTCAAAGGAATGACAGCTTTCCAGAATTTATAATAATATCTGCTGTGCTCTATAGACCTTTAGACAGTGGAGATGTTAACATGTCTATTTTGTGACAGGAAACTCCCTTTATAGTTTGCCCTTTCATTCCAGATTTCTAAAAACTAAACAAAGTGTAATTTACTAGCCAAGGCTAGTATTTTGGAGTATTTGAACAATCTTTCTGGTGATGCATTGTCTCAGCTAAAAGAGAAAGTACAACACCAGTACCTTTGAAGGAGGTTCCTGTGGACCTGCTGAGCAGAGCATGTCCAGCCTGGGTTATCTCTGTACAAAACTCTGCCTTAACCTTTTCATTTGCTGAAGTAGCCAAAGCAAACAAATATTGGTCACGCTGTGAAACGTCAGGGTTTGATGTCACTGAAACTCACCACGATGAGTTCCAGGGTGTATCCTGACAATTTCTCTGGAATAAGTGTCCTGCCAAGGGTAAAGCCATGGGTTTTACTCACTGGAGAGCACTGTCATGCTCTGGCTGTGCAGGAAGTCCTATAGCCTGTCTGAGATTGTTGGAGAAGCAGAGCTCCGAACTGGTGGCTCTGAGAGAATTCCTGAGTGTTTTGGGTAAACAAAGGAGTCAAGTGACATTACTATATTTTATCCGATACATATTTGAAGTTATCTTCTTAAGGATATTTGCCTTCATTGCCAAAGACTGGTCAATAAATAAAACCAAATGGTATTGTATCAGTCAAATCATAACTAACAGCTCTGTACTCTCTGAGCATGCATGATCAGTTAACTAGTTTCTGTTTTATGAAAAAATAATCCATGGCTAACCCTTTTTCTTTTGAAAGTTATAAATTAAAATCAGTGGACCCTGTTAAGTGCAGCTTCACAAATTAATATGAAATATAGTGCTTTTTCATAAGGTTTGAGGACCAGATTTAAAAGCATATTGGTGTTTGTGCACAGCAGGCAATAATGATCCATTATCCTGCAAGCAGAGGAGCTAGCAGCAACACATAAATAAGAAGCAATTGGACCATCTGCTTTGATTTCTGTAGCATCCCCAGAGGATGTGAGCAGGAGCTGACACTTCTCTCCATCTGCCCTTACGTTATCAATTACAGTTAAATTATGCTGCATGCTACAAGGCTGGCAGATATGGATTGTAGATTGTGGCACCTGAAAAATATAGAAGAAAATACATATGTTGCAAGCCAGCTGTTTATTTACAAGTTCTTGACATTTTTTCTTCACTTTCTTTGGTGCCTTTTCTAAAGCTTCTGAGAGACATCTCTGCTTAGTGTGAAATAGAGAAGAAATTAGGTGCAGCAGCGTAGCACCAGGCACAAAATATTCCAGTTCCCTGGTTTATGGTTGAATCCTTAATGGAGCAGAAACATCAGGTAGAGCAGATTTTAAATTTTGAAGAAATAAGTTGTGAGTACATCTGGGTCAGCTGCTCTAGCCAGTGTTTATAAAGCATGTTAGAGCAGGAGGGGCAACACACCCTGCACGGTTTTTTGTAGTTTAGGACTCACGTGTAAAACTGTAACTTTTATGAAATGTTAAGTGTTTATGAAAGCTCTGGGAGTGGTAGAAGCTGGAATTGAGGGCTCCAGTTGCCATGTGCTGTGAGAAGTGCTCTGTTGACGTGTCTTACCACAACCCATAGGAATGCTGCTCCCTTTCGACTAGGGATAATTTTGTTGTAAGTTCATTCAATTTTCGACCTGTTTGATGGATGGTTGCCAGTCGTGCTGAATTGCATTTTGGTTTTGTGGTATGGTATTCTGGCCATCGAAGCTGACATATGAACACTACTTAACAACTTTCCTTTTGCCCTGACTGCAATTGGAAGCCTGGCACATCCATCAATCGCGCTGGCCAGTTAACCCAGAGATGCTCCAAGGCAAACGCACTCCAAACTTTGAACATTCTGCCTTTCTCACACTTTCTATCACTACTCCTTGCATTTTCAGTACCATTAGCACTCTCATTAAATAAAGCCTTTAGCAAGTGCTAAAAAATTATAAAATTGATTACACATGTTATAACAGCCTCTTGCCAATGCTGTCTGATCAGTAAAGGCTGGTAGAATACTGCAAAAGACAGAAGTTAACAAGAAAAAGATACCCAAAAAACCTATAAAAGACCAGAAATAAAAGCTCAAACACAAAGTAACAAAGAGGAACTGAGAAAATGGATTCATCTGTACTATAACAGAGGAATTTAAAGGTACTTTCTCTTTATGGACTGTCATGGGTGAGATATGGGAGTTCCAGAATGAAACAAGTTGTCTTGATATATATGGGCTCTATTCTGTGATTCTTGCAATTGCATATATTTTACTTATTTTGCCTTTACTTCTCGGTAGCATTTGACATCAGCAGCAGTGCTATATGAGGAGACTATACTGCAGTCCCTTCTGTGTCTCACTCCATAGGGCCTGCTGGAGGCCATTCCACCCTGTCTGGAATGATGGAGTTTTGTTACCTTCAGCCTAGCAAGCAGAAGACTTTGCTCCCTGGGTCTCTTCCCTGGCACCTCCAAGAACTGTCCCTTCCTCTTTTCATTGTTTCTTGCAAGTGTGGGGTTTTGTGCCTCCCTTATTTTGTTATGGCGTCCTCTCCCTGAATTTACCTTTTGAGGGTTATGGTGACAAGCCCACTTTTCCAGAGGTGAAACCATGGTTCTTACTGGCAACACATCTGTTCCTCTCTACACCTGTAAAAATGTTAATATTGCTCTTTTCTGCAAAGAGATTTATCATGCAAAGGACATGAGAATTGTCTTTGGATAAGGGAAATGGAGCCCTCCTCAGGATCCCAAGACACAAGCAAAGTTGCTTGTTTCCTCATTGAAGTGAATTTATGTTTGTAACAGGATATGTTGGTATGTGCCTTGAGCCTGCCTGCTCTAGCAATGTTATCCTTGGCATGGACATGTAGGAAATTCCCTCTTTATCAGCTCACTGCTACTGAATCTGCCCTTGGAGAGGCCAGACCTTCCCTCCACTATTGGCCACCAAGTCCAGGCAAAAGCAGCAAACTCTATCCATGAGTATAATTGTTGTAAGAGTTTTACAATTCTTGTGAAATGAGACTCCCAGTCCTCAGGACTTTATTCTGTGTGTTTCTGGTAACTTTCTGCTTGTCTGCATCAGGCCACTTGTCCATGCAGACCTGCGTGAAGAATAATGTATATTATTCACAGGTGACTGAGATGCTTGGGTGGAAGGTTGTTAAAGAAAATGTGTTATGAATACACCAACCCAGAAGATTTGTGCAAAGTGTACAAAATGTCTGTAATGGAAAAGTTTTGATTTTAAATGAAAATGTCTCTAAATTACTTGATGGTATTTCAGGTTGCAGATTTACCTTGTTATTAGTGAACAATCCTCTTTCGCTGCTTTGTTGCTATGAAATCTCAGTATTTATGTTCTTCCCTCTGGGAGTGGGGATGGGTTTAGAACAGCTTTCTATTGCCATGAACTGTCTGAATTCTATAACTAACCAGCATCTTGCAACACCTTTGTAGCAAGCTGACTGTGAAATGTTTGATTGTTCCAGTGGAGCAATGATAAAAGTAAACCGTAAAATAGAAATGAGCAGCCAAAAAGTTTAAAGTAAATTAAACACGTCACATTCTGGATGTAGCTCATACCAAGCCATCAGTAAGAATATTCGTGAAATCACTGAGAAAATTTTTACTTACTTAGTCATCAATTTGAAAAAAATCTTTATTTCCACTGGTATATGAAGTAGGCTTTCAATTTGCATCTTTATGAACAGCAGATAACTATGTGAAAAACATTAGTTTTCTAGTTTACATATGTGGTCCATAAAACTAGAGTTACATGCTCAGTGGGTAATTACTTCTATGAAATTATTATAATAGCTTTGAACAAGGATTTACATTACTATAGTAAAATAACTAAGTTATGTATATTCTGTTTCATTTTTCAGCAGCAATGTTTGTGTTTTGAAAGATTGTCCTTCAGAAATCATATATCTCTCGGACAGGGAGGGGCAATAAATGAAGGTGCATATTGTTACACTTGCTTTATAAAGAGCAATGCAAGTTATGAATTTGTAACTTAGCTAGAATCTAATTGAAGACAAAGGAATGGATTTTCCATCTTTTTATGGAGCTTTTGGCGAGATGCTTCATTCAGGTTATTGATCAGATAATCTTTAAATGGGTGTTAAGTAATAAATTGTAAGATGTTTTGTAGATTCTGGAAGGCAAATTCTGTCTCTGGCTCTCTAAGCCCAAATGCAAGTTCAGATGATGTGAATGTTATACAACATCTCTGCTATAGGTAGAAGTAGTAAGAAGGTTCCTAAGAAAGGCTTCAAAACTACTTTATAAAGCTCAGTAAAAAATAAGGCTCTCCACACTGCTTTCCCTCTGCTGGCAGGAAGGTGCCTAAACCCAAATGCTCTGAGTTCACTTCTGCTATCAAGTTTGAAAGTTTTGAGCTCAGAAATCAGGTCATTTATTTTTGCTGGGAGTAGCTCCTGATGAACCAGCAGTGAAGCAGGGCAGTGGGTTTAAGTCACTGAAAATGGAACTTTGGTTTCACAGTTCAATTTCTGACAACTTGGAGGGCTGTCTGGCTGGCAAAGGGAGAGCCAGGCTCCCCAGGGACACCAAACCCCACAGCCCCAGAATGAGATGCCTTGTTCCTTGGGTCTGGTAGCTTTGTCCAGATGTGTGACTCAGAGCACTTGGAGCTCTTGGAATCCTGGCCTTCCTACAGTCATTGAGTGCTTTTAGGGTCCTAGCTCATCATAAACTGGGCAGAGAGCTGTAAATCCTTTTCCCAGGCAATGCTGAAATATTTTGGGTTTTTTGCTGGAATGTAACAAAATGTCAAATTCTTGCATCATCTATAAAATGAAAATAACTTTGTCTACCTACCTTGGCTTGAGGAGTAAAACCTTTATTTTCAAGTAAGCTTACCATGCCCTCCCCCCAATATTTTTAAACACAAACAGAAATTCAAAGATTTCAGGTTTTTGAATAGTATTCGATTCAGCAAATTACAAAAGAGGTGTAGATGTTGTCACTTCTTGTTCATCCAGACTTGCATATCTAGAAAAGGTTGAATAAAGTCATTTAAATACACTAATAAATAATTTTCTTTTACTTCAGCAAGTGCCCAGTGCATTTTCAGGGTAAGAGGGGAACTGAAAAGCAGTTTTGAAGTCTCTGCTAACTTCATTAATAGTGCCTTTTGTATTTCCATTGCTCTGAACTCAGAATTCTCTCTCATGTCAATAGCCTATCTTTTGAAAATTATACTGAATAAGTAAACAATTTTGTAGCATGTGAAATTCTCTGTATTTAATTTGGTGGGATGGGAAGCTGCTTCTCCCCCTTAAAGTCTAATTAACATGGAGACTATCTTCTCTGATGAGTTCATAAGCTGTTCACAGACAGTTGGGATGTAGCAACTTTGCAAGACACTGTTTAAAGATCTCTGACATCTGAGAAAGCCACAAAATCCAATAATCCTACTTTCAGAACTCCAGGGTGTCCTCTGAGATCAATCTCATATCTAAACATCACATAAGGGAGTGCATTGTGTTATAGACTGGTTTCTATTGAACACCAAGTAAGAAGCAGCATTAGACATTCTTGAAGTAGAGCTTTTATCAGGGGACTAGGAAGGGTTGTCAAATTCTGAAAATTTTACCCATGATTAAAGCAGTACTATGAAAATTGTTACATTTTTAACAAAGGTCAGCTTATCCTCTGTAGAGCTCTCTTGAGAGTATCGAGCAAATTATTTATTGGGAATAAAGTTGAACAGCTTTCATGTTTATCTGTGTGCATGAACAGAGCTGGCATTAATTCTCTTGTCTCTAATTGCTGTGCTATCATGTCAAATATCCTTTCAAGTAGACTTGGCTTCTGGTTTCAGTTGTGCTTTTGGTCCACATATAAAACTGCCTTTATAAAAAGGCAGTTTTAAGTGTGAAACAGCCTGAAAAAAAGGTTATGTAGGATTAGTAATGTACCAGTGTTCTCATTATCCTCGTGGCTGCATTTTCATACATTCTCAGGCCATTCACATTCAGTCTGCCATGCTGATATTCCACAGTGCATATTTTGTAGTGTTACAAGTGGATCTAAGCATTAAAGATCTTTATACCTGCTCTGCAACAAAAACAGAACTAAAAAGGCATTGGTTCTACAAGTTTAATTTGGGCTGTTTAACCCAATAGACCAGCCATGGTGTGGAGTTATTCCAGAATACCTCCTGGGAACACACTTCAGGGGCATGTTTTACTTTGCTCCCAACTGGAGAAATTCTCACACTGTCAGTCAGTGTACCAGGGCACTGCAGCTCAGCCAGGCACTCCAATCCCTACCCCTGTGTACCTGTTTGCACAGAAACTCAAATTAACTTTTCTTCATTTGTTCATTCATTTAAAAGTTTTTAGGATTTTTATGTGAAGATTCAGTGAAGGTGCCTGGCTTTATTCCACTTTGGAGTGGTGATGAAATTAGTTTGATTTTTTTATTTTTTACATGCTGCAATTCATATGTTTTTTTTGCTTTTCTTTCTTTTGTTTTCCAAAGATATGTTTCTGTGCCTAAAGCCTACATACTAAATTGGTACCTTTTTAGTTGGTTTCATGTTGGACTCCTCCCCACTTTCCAGTGCCTGTCTGTTCTCACTGAGAAATATCAATGTTGAGAGACACAACATTTATGAGCAAAAGGAAAGGAGTAGTAATAGACACAGTAAATTAAGCAGAAATATTCTGTGTAGAGCTAAGAATGGGTAGTATTGTGTACTTACTGTGCCAGACCTCAAAATATACCTGTTTTACTTGTCCTCTGGGAAATATGGTAAGTTGATGTAAATAGTGAGTGACTACAGCATAATCAGAGTAAATAAAATTTGTTTTCTTAAACTGGCAGTTAGCAGATAGGAGTTTCCAATACCAGTGTAATTCTGCTAGAATACAGATGAGGGAACATGAGTGTGCTCTGCATGGAAACCTCTCCAGAACAGGCATCAGTTACAAAAAACCTGCTCAGCTGCTCCAAGTTGGTATTTGGTGCATAAGTATCATAACGAGATGTCTATTTTGTACTTCCTACAGCTGCTAAAAGTATCTAGGAAAATCAGATTATGTCACTCGGAAGATGATTCTCAAAGCATCATCAAAATGCTGCGAGTCAGGATATTCTGCTGGAGCATGTCTTTCATTTTAATATCTTTAATATTGATGATATACGTATATTTATCTATCTCCACAAACCTGCTGCTAGGGCTTACAGCTCTGAAATGCAAATGTGCACTCTTTGTACTGTTGAATTAGAACATTTGCTGAGAAGTACAGCTACAGGTACTGGGGCTGTGGGGGGCGTTTTGTGGTGTCTGTTGGAAAACCAAATGTGACATCCCTTTTGGCTTGCAGAGGAGTCAATAGAATCATGTTTCAAGACATTTTAAAATTCTCTTTTAATTCATTGTAATGGTTCACATGTATATTACATTTTCTACTTTATTCTTTGACTCGAGTCAATACGTATCCAATGTAAGTGCAGTTCATTTATAAATAAATTGATATTCTGTCCCTCATTACCTATATTTCTAATGCATTCTGATACATTAGTAAATAGACTTGTCTGATTAATCATTAGCACATGAAAAGAATTATCTGTCTACTGCCAAATGGAACTATTGACAATGATAATAGGATGAGCTACTGTATCATCTGGAAGCTGATGTTTTACAGGAAGGCTGGAAATGGGTGGTGTTCCATTTGTACACTGAAACTAAACGACAGAAGTCATCTGTCTGGGTAAAAGAAAAATAATAATTTCTCCATATGCCTTCATGTATTTCTACCACTAAAGCACAATAATGCCTTTGTACCACAGGTATTGATTGGACTGCTTTCATGACATCTTCAGTTTGTTATTCAGACTGAGGAAAAAAAGATAAAATGTATTTGCCTTCAAAGCAACGTGTAAGTTTCTAGGATAATTACACATTAAAAAAAATATATACCTATATATATATCTACTGCCCTGCATAGTGCATCATCTTGCTAAAATAATTTGACTTAGCACAGCTAGAAGTGTCACCACCCCAGGGTTTAGAACCCGTCATGTGATTTTTCCTTTTTTGTTTGTACTATTTAAAAGCATTCCAGTACAATTACCATAAATATGCAAGTTAACTGTATGATAAAAACAGCAACTTAATTTACCGAAACATTATGAACACTATTATTGTGGTTAGTACAATAACTGCTTTGTTAATGCTAAATATTTGTAACTGGTGGTGAAGCAGTGCCTCTGTTGGGTGCAGCACTTGCACCTTTTCTCAGATTCTCAGAAATTCATGTCTTGTGGAGTAGTTATGAAATGCTGACAAAAAAGCCAAACAGGATTTTATTAACACATCATTAGTCTTCCAACATGTTAAAATACTGCACAGTTAACATAGGCAAAAAGGTGCTAACTGTGTTCTAAATACTTTTAACTAGGCCTGAACACTCCTAATTGCATAAATTAACAAGATTAGAATTATTCTCTAAATATTTTTTCTAGCACTGTCTCCACATTTGAAGAACTGGTGACAACCGTAATTGTTAGAAACTCATTTTAGGAGACCTTGTATCAATACTGTGGAAAGCAGCACCTTCTGTTTTTCAATTTTCAACCAACAATGTCAGATTAAATCCTTTTTTGTGTGATGTTGATTAGGCAAGTGAACATGAATAGCGTGCTGAGGAGCAAATTCATTTGGATGTAAGACAGAATACTTTTTCTGCATCTGTGATAGCTGAAAACTTATAGACAGTCCACTACACAAGTGAACAATATAAAATATTCAATCCCTTGATCTTTTTGGAGGGCTTGAAGTTTGATAGTGCTTTTTGGGTCTCATAAGAAGAGCAGCTGATATTTTACTGCAGTTTAGATTTCAGATTCTTTTTGTAATGTTTTGGGTTGGGGAATAAGAGTGCAAAATGCTGCCGAGAATGTTTATGTGAAAATAACATTTTATTTGTGTGGTTTGGATGTAAATATGAATGCAAGTGAGCAGAAATGGTATAAGAAATAATATTTGTAAACATGTCATATCTAACTTGATAAAATACAGCCGTAGTAATTAGTGTATTATCAAACACTAAATAAAAAAAAGGACAAGAAGCAAGCAAAACACCCAGTCTGTGGGGGAAAAATAAAAAATATGGCAGCATACATAGGTATATTTTTCTGTGGAAGTGGCAGAGTGCTATGCATAAATCAAATATATTTTGCAAAGGAGATATTTTCAGATCCTTTTAAAATTAAACTGAGAAGAATACATCCATATGTTAAATTTAAGGACATTGAAAGGACTAAATTTATTCAGAATAAAGACCTAATATCTCTTTAACTGTTCCTTTATTTATAAGAGAGTATGAGTAAGGCTATTGATATTGATATGGATTCACAGGATGAGGCTGTGAAGTTTGCTGTATTCAGCTTTGTTACTACCATATTTATAGTGTTTAGATTGCATAGTATCAGTGCTTCCTAGGTTCACTCACCAGTGCTTTTGAGACTCTGTCCAGGGACCTAATTAGTGCTTGAATTTGCAGTTCTCTTGTAAGAAAAGTGCTACATTTAACATAAGTCAATGGGACTTTTACTTTTGCAAAGACTGCTGGATCAGGCTCTTACTGTATACAAGAAATATTTCAGCTCGATGGCCTTCTCTCTGCCATATTTGAAACTGAAGCAAAAAGAAGGTCATTGTTTTATGAAAAATATTAAAAATTCATGATATGTTTTGATTTCTCCACTTGGATTCCTGGAGTAAATAATACTAATGGTATATTTTCAACATGTCTCTTAGCAATTACTGTATATTATGTAAATACTAGCAGGTAGCATACAGTAAATCTGCAACTGAAGAAATATTGACTTGAAACAAACTCATTTTAATTGAGAAACAGTGAACTTTTTGTGCCTTTTATGCCTTTTTACTGGTCTCAGATTCATGGTGTAACAAATCTCTAATTTCCTAAGACAGCACACAGAGAAACTGTAAAATGCCATTCTCAGCGTTCAGGGAATAAAGCAAGCAGAACGACATTTTTACTAAAATAAACAACTTGTCTGAACCCAATGCTGTAAAGTGCAAGTGTGAAAATCCCACTTTAATTGTGAAAGAGAAAAAAAAATGCATCCTCACTATGGATAAAGACACACCTTCAGCAGCACATATAGAAGGGAATAGAGCAAATAATATCAACTTCCCTCAGTGATGTGTGTTCATGGAAGGCAAGGCCAATAGATCATGTTTCCACATGACTAGAAATTACTTTTGTTTTCTTACTCAATGCAGTAACATTGCTGAATGCTTTAATGAAAGGGGATTTCCAGCAAATTACCTGTTTCTGGTACAGTATTGAAAACAAGGATGCTCTGAGCGCCATTCAATGTGGTTGTGCTCAGCACAGTAGAAGAGTTTGAGTGAGACAGAGCAGGACCAGCAGTGTCATATTCAGGATGATCTGTCTGTAAAGGTTAGTGCCCTTCCTTTGGGCAGTTGGATATCACAGAAGCAAAGGCCTTAGTATTTATTTCCCTAGGTTATTGATTTTGCTTTCCTTTATCATATTTCTCACCAAATAATATACCAGACTTGTGTCTTTGGGTATCAGTTCCACATGCTTTGATGTTCTACTCATGCCAAACGAAGGAGGCACAGATAAAGAGAAGCAGGTTTCCAGAAACCTGTGGAGCCATTTCACCACCAAATTTCCATTTGTTGTAGTGATGCAGGTATGAGTCCTAATTCATTTCTTCACATGTTGATCATCCTTTATATGACACTGCACTCTTGATGGACTGAGTGAGTGGTAAAGTGCTCTGTGCTTTGAAACACCCATTTCTAAAAGGACAAGATCACATCTAACTTTTTATCCAGCTCTGATGTTTATTAGGTTTCCATGTGTGCTGTTCTAGTTTGAATATCTCAAAGGGATCTTTGTTAAATATTGCCCTGTCTGCTTACCAGTAAGTCATTAAATCAATCCATGTAATGTGTGTTTGGGGTTCCTGGTTATGTGGTGGTTTCTATTCCTTTTAGTAATTTTTTCCTTGCTAAGCACAGGAGCTTATGTGGTGCTCAGTACTTTTGTCTTGCAAAGGAAGGTGACAAGACAACATTTTAAGTAATTCTAAATGAAATTACTTGAAAACCTCAAGATTGCTGTGGACAACTATCTGTCTAAAATGGGAATAAAATGTAGCATTTTATCAATCAAGATCTGAGTTTGTCCTGCTGCTGAATGCATAGGGCATACAGACAGAGAATGTATCATAATAGGTCAAGTCTTTCTACCTTACTTTTGCACTGTCCTTAGAACAAAGCAGGAACTGCTTATTGAGAGTTCAAAATCATTTCCCTCTTTAACCTGTTTCTTTAAAAGACTGTAATAACCTTTTATTTATTGAAATGTACTTTACTTTAAAAGGTAACACAGATATTTTTACATTATGAAGGACCAGATTGTCAAATCTCTAGATAAAGAGTTATTGGAAATTAGGATAATGAAAATGCAATTAAGATTTGGTGTAAATTTTATACAAAAATAACTTAATTTACTTCATAAAAGGATAGTAAGTGTCTTTAATATTAGATTATGGGCTTGTGTTTCAAAGAGAGTAGAATCTTAGTTTTGAGGAGTTTGAAGAAATCCAGTGTAAGGAAAAAATCCACTGTGGGAAAAAGTACTACTACCCAGTGCAGTGGTATGGCAGTGTATTCTCAGTCTGTGTGTGAGCAGTGAAACCCAGAATTTCTACAAGCTGGTGTGGAGGAAACTTGAAGTTTGTTTAGGCAAAAGGTTTGGGTTGCTCTCTCCACCTGTGATTCCTCAGGGAATTGGCCATTTTGCCTGGGGGCTCTGCATGCAATAGAAGAATGAAGTATCCTAAATATTTTTCCCCTGAATACTCTCTATCCAAAAGGTATGAATGGTGCAATGGTAAAGGTGACTCTTTCAAGTGCACTAAATCTGATTTGTGAGATTTTGATTTTATTGTATGTCCATAGCAAACAATTAGTTGTGTCATTATTCTTCATCAAAAGTACTTCAAATATGTTTTTTATTTAAAAGGTTACTGTTTTTATTATAAAGGGATTAGTATTTTATTTTATATGCCCTAGCAATTGTTGTATAATGAAAAGGCTAACCCTTAAAATAAACTAAATGCGTGTTTGGTGATTAAGTGGCTTTCTTATTTCCATTGAAAAGACTATATAAATTACTTAAAAGCCACATGGACATTATTTATGAAGCTTATAGATTGCTTTGTAATGTTCACTTGGAACTGTCAAAGGATGGGGATCTTTAAAAGTTTTACTTGTACAAGATTATACTAAAATATAAAATGAGGTGAAATGTTCAGGACAACATGTTTTGTTAGTTTTCTTTCAATTATCGATAACTTGACTAGGCCATGAAAAAAGCATTTTAAAAATGTTGTATTATATTTTATTTTCTGATAGTTTTTTTTACTACAGCAATTAAATACACTGAAAAAATGTGCAGTAAAAATTTTCTTAATAGCAAAAGTAACATGAAATTTATTTGGACTTAATAGAAATTAATTTAAATACTTTAAAGGTATGAGTCAACATAAAAAGATATAAAGTATCTGCAATATCAGACAATAATAAGATTACACATTTATAATAACTTCAGGCTCTAGGTATCTCGAGCAAAGATGCAGGAAAAATGCATAAAAGTACCTTACACTGGCTTTTATTTATGACTGTCTTTCATGTTAGAACCTATGTGACTCATTCATTATTTATCAGGAATATATTACTGATCAGCAAATATCGTGTGGAAGTTTTTAAGAAAGCATTTGGCACTATTTAAAGCTGGATTTTTCCTGTAAATTCTTGTAAGAAGCTGTGCTTAAGTTTACTGAAAATAAACCTTTTAGTGACTCAGTCTCCCAATTATCCTTAAAGCATTTATGGAATAAAAATGTCAGCAGATTAATTTTAGTTCTCTAGTGGGTGCTGAGCGCATTCAATTAGATTAATTTAATGTGATTAGTCCTCTCACTTTCAGGTTCATCTCACCCCTAAGAACAGATGAGATGTGTAAGTGTTGTTAGAAATTTGCTAATGGGGAAAGTTCTGTTCTCAGATGAATGAGCCAAAATTTTGATATCTAGTCTACTAAAGGCAATGACAGAACCCTTATTCATTTAAATACTCTAAGGAGTTCATTCCCAATTCTTGGAAGCTTTCTTTAAATAACTGATGGTTTATTTGTGTGTCTGTGTAGAAGTTGTTTAAATAGGTTGGTAATCTTGAACATGGCATGTAGTATGCGATTTTGGATGTGCATTTTCAGTAAAGGTGCTGTTTTACTTCATCTAATACATTTTGAAAAAGATTCCAGTTTTGGACAATGTCCCTGTATTTTGAAATACAATATGCTCTTTCAAAAATCATCTGAGCTTGAAAGTCTCACAAGTCCTATAAATATATATATATATACATGAAATATCATATAAATACCTAAATATATGGAATACTTAATGTGAAATTAACACAAAGGTTTGATGCATCACAAACAGATCTGGAATGCAGCTACTCTGGATTTGCATCTTTCTGTTGTCTTTATATTTGAAACATTACTTAAAATCTGTAGATTTTTTAAAAACTCCAAGATGACCTTTGTATTTGTATGTTTATCTGGACAGTTAGTGGGGAATAGTTACATGACACTTTTCTGTCTCAATTCCCTTCTAATTTATTTTCCCATCCTATGTTCATTAGCACATCCCTGGCTGAATTTGCAGGGAGGAGCAGAATACACAAAGTAGGGGAGTTTGGAAGAAATACCCAGCATTTCCCTTCTGCAAGTGGCAAAACCACTAAATTCAACACTCTTGTGAGTACTTTCTTAAAACAAGTGTTAGTTACTTTCCAAAATATTTATTCTTCTGTTGTTTCAGCAGAAAATAAAGAAAAAGTAGATTAGAAATGGCCATTCTAATGAGATTCCCAAGAGAAGAAAGCAAAACGACCCAAACAGATTTGGACTGAAAGCTGGCTTTCTAGAAAGCAACAGAATTTCAGGTGAAGTGATACTTAGTTTAAAAAAGAAACAACAAAAGGACAGCACACAACCATACACCCTTTCCTTCCTTGTTTTTTTCATTTTCTCATTGGTGGAAAGTGGCAAGGACTCAGTCAGTGCACTTTATTGTGAATAATACTGGCCAGAATACATGATAGACGAAGTTATGAGAAACAGAATGATGTTATGCAAATAAACTTACAAAAACTCCAGAGACAGGTTTGTTGTTTTGTTTTAGTTTGGGTTTTGGTTTTTTTCCTCCCCTCAGAGCACATATAGAGAGAAAAATACTTATTTTGTGTAACTAAAACCTGATGTCTGCCTAGAAAAGCTCTAGAGAATACCTAAGGGATTCTGGTAGGCAGATGAGACTCAGCTCCTGAGAACTCGATGAAGCAATCCTTGAGATCCTCTCCTAAAGGGGAAGGGCAGCAGAACTGTCCAGGAGAAAAGACCAAAATAATAACAACCATTAGTTCTGAGCACAGATGGAAGCTAAAAGGCACTCAGGAGGCAAAGTGACCAAGAACACATCCATCACACCAGCACATGCTGTAGAAATGATATGAAGGACAAAAATAAAAGTGTTCAGCCATGGGCAAAGTTCTGTGCTGTGGGAAACGGAATCACTTTCTATCATAATGCCAGTGGCAAGTGCTAGGAAGGTTGGAGCATTAATACATCAAATGATTGAAGACATGAAGTTCCCCTATGAAGAGAAAGATGCATATAGGGTGACTTGGAGAGATGCTAGGCAAATGCATGTAAAGTACATGTACATGGCAATGAAAGCTTCCAGCTGTTTTCCTTCCAGCTGTTCCCATTAAGAAAATACACTCATATCAATCCAGAATTATAGCTACAAGATATAGCTTATTAGCAGCAGAGATTTAATAGGAAACCATGGCCAAGTTTTGGAGAAATACAGTAACACCTTTCTCAACCTACTGAACAAGTAAGTAGTTAATGAAAAACTTACTAAATTGATGCATAATTATTTAGAGGGGACACAATAGAAGACACAAGAGTCAGGGATTTTTCACTATGTCAAAGCAATAATTCATCATATTTGTTCAAATATATTATATCTGTTTATTTTCCATGTCTGGGTAGAAACTAGGCAAACTAGTTTAGAAAGAAAATAAATAAATTTTTCCTTGCAGTTCTGCTGCTCTGTAGGGACCACTGAGCAAAGAAGCTCACACTGTCTACCTCCACTTGTTCAGCTATTGCAGGAATAAAATGTCTATTGTGAGAGCTGTCCTGACCTTGGCTTTTCCTGTGGTGACTTCAGAAGAGCTCACCATATGAGAGCCACACCATGAGCACTAAATGCCAATATTGCCTTCTGCAGTGCACCACAGGGATATGCACATTGCCAGATTTATTTTCTTTAATTCTAATTCATTTATTCTAAGCTATTTAGACAAAGGATATGCCAATTTCATACAGCCCTGAGAATAATCAAGTAGTATTTAACTTTGCTTTCCCATTTCTTGTCATGGGGGATTGATGTGTACCTTCCATTGCTTCTTCAAGAATTCAGTTTCTGACTTGCATGTCCACATCTGCTTTCTATATGTGCTGACAGAACTGAGGTATGTGAATGAATATTTGAGCAAAATGCTCATCCCATGTGACCCCCAGATCTTGTTTGGCTACACTTGCAGAGACCATCACTTTCTGGAAAACAGTGTAGAATAATTTCACCACACAAACAAATTATTTCTAAAAGTGTATCACCTGTATGAATATTGTCCCTATAACTTCTAATTGAAGAATATGGGCAGAGAAAGAGATAGAATTCTAGGTTTCTGATGATTACAGACTATGTATATAAAGGGGAGATAAGTATTTAGAATTCTACTCAAATCTCAAGATATTACATTTCCCTATTAAAAATTGCCTTTTTTTCTTTATTATGACCTGCTTTTACAATGCAACTCAAACTTTTTAAAATCTGTTGCCATTAAAATTTAAATCTAATAGCTCTTACTTTTTAGAATCTTAAAAAAATATTTGTGGAGCCAAAACTAGGTGGAAGAAAAATGTTAACATTTCAGTTTTCAGTGTTTTAAATTAATTTTTTTGCTTGTTTCTTTTGATATATTCTGTTTGCAGCTCTATTTCCAATGTGCCTTTTTTTTCTGTCTATATAAGTTGTTTTCCATATAAAAGAAAAGAAAATGGGACAAAAAATATTCCCATGACTTTCTGGAATTTTGTAGCAAGACATTGTAAGACCAGATGCTATAGTCTTATAAATTAAAAAGACATTATATACAGCCACCTGTACCAAATAAACTCAGATTTTTATATCACGTTGTGGTGTTCTGTGAATTCCTATTTGTTTTCAACATCTGCTTGGACCTGTCCATGCTTCCCATTTATTAATTATAATTAATCATATGCTAGAACATATCTTTATGTTTGAAGTTAGATCCAATAAGAAAGCTATAGTAGTATACTAACTCTTTGCTAAAGATAAAATTGTATTTTGCTTATGATTTTTCTGCTTAATGGAAATTGCTTTACTTTCCTGTGTATCTCTTAGCTTTGAAAGAAACCCTTACTTACAGGTTAATGGATTAAAAAAGCATTATGGAGAATAAGCTCCATTTCAACATACCTTTTTTCCCCCAGTTTCAGATGATTGTTTGCTTCCATGTGAAAGTGTTATACTGTGTGACTCTGATGTTTGTCTCTTCTTATCAGCAGTTCAGCATTCTTCTACACTACTGTTCTAGTTTTAATCAGAAGTTAGGAAACCCTCCTCTAGGCACATCACTTAATGAAGGTTTTAATAAGGCCTTTGCATGGTCTCCAAAATGAGTTTTGACTTTCTGTGTGACACAATAAACTAACAATAGAAAACTTGAAATTGAGAGTTCACTGTTCCAGCTGAGTTTGCATTTTCCTGTGTAGATCCAGCATGGCCTCCCATTTCAAATTAGAAAATCAAAGGGTAAATAAAAACCAAGAACCTTTAATAGAGCAAAACCTGAGCGTCTCTAAGACACTGCAAATGCCCCAAACTATGTGGCAATACCCTAAAGTGTGCTCAGATCTATCCAGGCAGGGTTCCTGCTCCTTTCCAGGCAGGGTGTGGTTTTCTGGTATTTCTGGGGGACTGGTGGCATCTGACAATACCCTGCATCCAGATCTGCTCAGCCACCACCAAAGAGAGACTCAGAACAGGTCCAGCCAGGGCTGCAGGTATTTGTAGGTGGGCAGGGAGTTTTCTTGTGGGACTGGGCAAACTGAATTTGGCTTGTTGAGCCTGACAAAACAGGGACTGAGGAGAGACACAGAGCCAGCATTGTGGATGTGGAGCTGGGAGCTGCTATAAACTGACCAGGAATAAATTTAGGCTGGAAATACAAGAGGTTTGTCACATGACACGGAGCAGCTCTTTCCTTGGACTGTGACCCCTTAGTTTTCTTTGGGAAAAGTTATCCCTGATAGGGCTGGGGGGGTTTATTAGTCTTTGGGGGCTGAGGCTGCAGTTGCTGGTTTTCCTGTCTCCCCATGGTTCAGCAAGAGGACATGTTCCCCAAGACTAGTGCTTTATCAGGCAGGCTGGTCATTTAAATACTTTCCTCTCTGAGGCTTTGCTATCCTATTTCTCTGAAAGCCAACTAAGGTAGTAGGGAATAATTTTTTTCCCTATATTTGGCTACAGCTGATGTATAAATAGTGGATAAAAGGTGGTATGTGGCAAGAAGTAATTTTTAAGAATTAAATGTGAATAAATGTGTAGGTTTTTCCATCCTTCATTCACTTCATTAAATGCAAAGCAAGCAAAGTTTTAAAATAACTTTAATAAGTGTTTAATAGTTCCTAACACATCTGAATGGAAATCACTATATTATCTTTTCCATGTAGGAGATACTATTAGGCAGTGATTTAAAACTTAATATTTGTAGAATTATACCTTCCATGTAAATAGTCGAACTTTTAAAATTCAAACACTTTTGGGAATTCCAAGAGCCTGATCTTTTAAATATACTTTTTTGTTTTGTAAAGCTTTTTAGTACACTTTGAAACATATATGCATTAGGCTTAAAGGCAAAAGGAAGCAATGAGTGGTAAATTACTAGTGGCTGAAATAAAACAGTGTTGCAGGATCAAAGTGTGGGCCAGCATTAACACAAGCCTTTCTAAATTTTTGAATGTTTTCAATTCTACAGCTAAAATTGATGCCAGAAGAGTTAGATTATATTTATTTAATTTGCCTCTTTTTGTCATCACAAATACACTGAACCACACAGCACATAACACACTGTGCTGGTATTTCCCTGGGATGTCTGCAGTGTTATTCCCAGTGATAACATGCGAGTTTGAGTAAAACTTTGTCTTTGAAAGTGTGAACTTGAATATACCTGGTCACCATGAGAAATTTCAAACAGATTATATTAAACTGTCCAATATGGTGTCTCTGATTAATAATGATTGATTCTGTAATAACCATGCAAATGTAAACTATTCATTTATTCCAAATCCATATGAATTGGGAGAATGATATCTCATATAATCTGGTGTTAGTCTATTCACTGCATCATAAAAATTAATTTGTCTAATTAATGACATAAGTTCTTTTATACATGTATAATTCATATTAATTGATAGGTCTGCCTAAAAAGAGTACCTTTTGGAAGAAAAATGATCCTATTAGTACAAGTTTAATCCAAATCAGGGCTGACAAAGCATGGTGCTTTCAAGGCTTATCTCTAGCTTTGTTAATTGTCATAAGCATTCTAAATTGATTATTCTTACATTAACATGGGACATTTCATTCATCAATGCTTTGCTGTAAAGAAAATTTGTCTAATGGATTTGGGTAGCAGCACTAAATAAGTGCGTTGGTCCATTTTTCCACTGTAGCTACAGGGGTATTCAAAGCATATTAATTCAGTAATACTGAAAAAATTAACTGCTAAAATATATAGAAATATCATACAAAATTAGATTTCTGACACTGAATAATTTTTGTGATATTTCAATAGTAAATGAGTGTGCACACTAGCACTTTTATTGCTTTTGTATTTCACAGATGCCTTGATAAACAGGCAATGTTAATATTTCTTATGAGCGATGTTGCTTCACCTTCCAGGGCCACAGGGGCACAAAGTGTAGGATAAATTAGTTAAATATGCATTTTAAGGAGCTGCTTGGAGGAACAAAAATTATAATATAGTCAGGATTTATAATGTACAACATTACAGTTAGCATTTTAATAATTTATTTGCAGATGATCAAGTTTACTATTGGTCAGTGAAAGAGTTCAGACACAGACTGAGATTTTAGTGAAACAAATGAATTTTAATGTTTGTTGCTCTCTCTCTGCCAGTTAAGCTACAGTTCTGATTTTTTTTTAAATATATTCATAGACACAGAAAATGCAACCTTTACAAATTCATCTGGTTTCTGCTCAGAATGGGAGGGATTGACTTTCAAAACCTACACTTCTTTTATAAGTATTGGCTCTGTTGGCGGAATGTACTTTATGTGCACTTTTTATGGTGCTCTCGTTTCTTTTCCCCATTCACCTGATCTTTGTTTGTCTTGCACTTTCTAGCATTCTGTTAATCACTGGGAGCCACTGTGGAATCAGATCTGTGGCAGTGCCAAGAATTTCAGGAAGCTTTTTATAGTAGTTTGCAATTGAAGGCATGCATCATAAAATGAATGAGGAGGAAGGGAAGATGCTGTCCAATAGAAGTTAAAGGCTTGTTTTCTCCAGCTCTCCAATCAGTGCATATTTTTCCACTTTGTTGAGCCTTCCTTGAACAGCAATCCATAAAATGAGGCCATGCTTGACCTCCATTACTTCTGCCATAGTTTAAAAGTATCCATGAAGGAAAGAAAAATGCTTTTCTCAATTTATATTCCTCTCAGTATTGGTTCAGAGGGAGTAGATGAACAATTCAGTTTAGCCCTGGGATTCTGAGGTTCATTCAGTGTTTGTATGGGACTTTGGATTCTTAATACCAAAGCTGTTTCCATGTCTGTGCTTCTTTACCAAGGCCTTCTAGTTCTACAGGGCAGATTGGAGATGTTTTCAGGTTTTTTAATTTCAAATATGTAAAAATAGAGATATGATATTTTGATCTTTTTATTGTGCAATCAGATTTTCCTTCAGTCAGTGAGAGCTACAGATAAAAAAATGCATCTGAACAGCTGACTAGGTTACTTTCTTTTTCTCAAGTACAAAACTTAGATAAAAGTGAACAGTGATGGTTTGAATTTAGTCCTATGGGAAGGGATTCTACTCTTTCTGATTAATTTTATTCAGGAAGTGCTCTGTTACTCTGAAATAAAACCCTGGGAGTTACATTGTAATTGTACAGCATAGGGTGCTCAGTTTGCATCAGGCTAGGAATTAACATAACCTTAAGCCTGTGTTACTTGCATTTAAACACAGACTCTTGTTTTTTATCCAGAAACACAATTGCTAGGACCACCTTTCTGCTTGTCTTTTCTGTAATTCTGACTCAGTGCAGAAATAAATAGTACAACTTCAGTTTCGTTTGAAATATGTATTCTGGCACTGTAAATTTGATTCCTGTATAAAAATGCACTTAGAATCCATAAAAAAACCCTATGTACTTCTCCTTCCTGAATGCCATCATTTATAAGTATGCTGTCTTCATTTATCACCTTTGGCTTAGATCCAGTCCTGATTTCTAAATTATATATCCTAATAACTGAAGCTAGGATGGATTGCACCTTCAAGTTTATATCCATTCCTGTGGTCTAAAAAAAAATCCCTTTGTTCCAATCATGACTGGTTTTTCACATCCATTTTTAATCCATATGCCAAGCATTCTCCATAGAGTTCAAATTTCAGTGAAAAAGGAACACTTCCGAAAGTTGTTCAGTTTGGTTTACAGTAGACAATGTTTGGGAAAGACAGAGATATTCCATATCCCAAAACTAAAATATACCAGATGTGCAGCTTTATTCTGGTTAAAAGCAGATCAGAAAAAAACCATATATAATATTCTTTGTTTCCTAAAAGTAATTTAATATTGCTTTCAACAGAGAATATGATACTCCAATTTTAAATAGTAAAAATGGAAAAAAGTATCTATGATAACGAAGGAAATTAAAACAAATTACCTGTGCTTAAAATCCAATAAAATTCAACAAATACCTTCATGTCTGATATTAGTTGAATACATACTTCCAAGTCATGTAGGAATTAATTATTGTTCAAGTAGTGTCATTTAGCAGTGCCTGCATTTAACAAATTGCTCAGGTTGACATGAGAGTCTGGTAATTTTTTATTATTTTAAAATGAATGGAACTAACAGGTTTTTACTGGTCATTCAAAGGAGTATTATTGGGTTCCAGTATGCCTCTCATGTGCTCTGAATTGAAGGATAAAAAGCAAAGGGGTAGTTTTTCTCATTAAAACACAACAGTGAAACAAGATACTCTCGTCTTCTTCCTTTACACCACAAGAAGCAGAACACAATATTTCCTCCAAATGCTTTTGTTTGTTAGGGGTTTCCTGTAAGTTTGATTGTTTTAAGAGACAGGAGAGAGGAGGGAGGAGTTGAACTTGTTGGAAGATGTTTAATCATCTCATAGTTGTTATCTTGGAAGTGTCTGTAAAACATGTTTTCCCAGGCTCACGAGAAGAGTCTTTTAAGATTCACTCACCTTCAGATGTTAGACATCATAGTAATGACTGAAATATGGGACCCTCACAGGCTTAAAATGCATAATCTGCTAAATTGCTTTTCCTTGTACAGACCTTCTTTTTTCAGTGAGGTCAGGCTGTCTGAGTTATCCTCTAAATTCTGCACAGTCTTGATGTCTTTCATGCAAGGCACGTGTTTAAGCCCATATATTACTATCCTTAGATTTCCAATTGTGACTAGGATTTTGGAAACTATGAGGTTTTGGATGTCTGGAGCTGGAGTTCTGGGTCAGCTGGATGTAACTTTAAAAGCTCAGCCATGAAATTCACATCCTGCTGCAAATTCTGACTTCAGTACCTAGAGATGTTCATATTTCGGGTTTTATTTTTGTCTTTTAGTTAGTTATAGTATAAGAACAGAAACAAATAAGATTAAGGAGCAATTCAGCTGAATTTTCCCAAGTCTGTCTCCCCAGTTTAAATAAAAACTAAACCCCATCCCACCAGGTTTGCAATCGTGGTGAGTGTCTATGACAAAACCAATGAATTTACTGTGGAAAAGATGCCTTATTGGATAAATCTATGCTCCAAATTTCAGTTCTCTGTGACATCTCTCTGGCAGTATATACTAAATCCACACAAAGTTCTCTTCCATAAGCATCTTCAGAAATACTGTTTTCAGGAGCATCACTAATATTGACTAAATGAAAAACATTAAATAGACCTGTACTTTCAGAGTTACATGGGCATGGTGGATTTCTAGTTTTATCAACCAAAAGGGTAAGGAAAACCCAACTGTGGCACTGTCTAGGCTGTCACCTTCTTGCAAATATCTGACAGCAAAGGAGGTAATGAGGAGAAGAATAGTGACAGAAATCAGGCTGGTGTGTAGAGAAGAAAACTCCAGTGAATTCTGTTCTATGTTTCTAAAGCCTTTGTCTCCAGCTTCTCATTTTAATCGTAATGAAGATGAAAAAAGTAACAGGAACAGTTCATATTCTGATTTCTGCTCTCCAATAGTTAATCCTGAAAGAGAAATCTCAAAAGATGATGTTTGCATCACGCATGACTCAGAATATCAGTGCAAAGTCACTAATAGGTCATACAACAGAATTATGTTAAATAAGATGTGTTTCAATAACCTTTCAAGTTCCAAACAGGAACCAGGTTACTATTGATGGTTTTCTCAGGACCAGCAGATTGGGAATTCTGGAAGATAGGTTTGTGGGGATTCTTTAGTGTTTTTTCTTTGCCATGTCATTTCACTCCAATTTTAATTTCGAGCAAACAAGACACAATGAAAACTGCTTGTCAGAAATATATCATGACTTGGCAAGAGATGCAGCAGCTTTTGTGTACATCAGGTTATTGCTTTAGAATATGACATGGCAACTGCACTATGGTCTGTCACAAATTGGTGATGCCATGTCCCACTGTATGGGAATTATGGTGAAATGCTGCTGCAGATAAGGGGCATTACATGACCAAATGTTTATGATCATCCAGAAGGAGATAAAATAATTGCATTACCCAGGGGACAATCAGATTTTCACTGTCCCAGCCCTAAATGAAACACCAACTTCTAATATGTTGAAAGATTGTCTTCCCCATGTTTCCCCTCCTCCCCCATTCCTTTGTAAAGCAATTTCAAAGTAAACAATGGCGTACCACCAAATAAGAGTTTACTAAGAATAAAAATTGAATTTGGTCTGCCTGTTGACAAGCTGATTGATTTGTGAGCTCTTATGACTGAATCCTCTCCTAAATGTGCTCTCATTTATCATGTGTAAGATTGTTTCAGAATCAATACCAGCTTAACACAGAAGCATTTCTGCCATGGACATTTTGAAAACAACTTGCCTTCTCAATACTGCTGCTAATTTTTTCAGGCAGAATTATCGGAACACTTTAATTGCACTTTGCAAGTTAGCACATGTTTATACTAGGTTCTGCTTTGAAAGGATGATTTTCAAAGTAACTTCTATATATCATCTTTTTAAGAGAACAAAAATAGATTAAAATTGGATTTTCCTTCCTCTTCTAATGGGGAAATCAGATCGAACTTTCTCTAGTTGTTAAATGTGCCCTTTGAAAACCCATTTTCCAAAAATTGGATTTCTTAAATTAGCTTTTTAACATAATTATTAGCATTCTATTGGAATAAGTACCAGAAAGCAGTCTGGGAGTAAACCTGCTTGGGTATATGCTCTGTGTCTTCCCCAGTGATGGCAAGGGTTTAAAGTTACTTTTCTTGATTAAACACCCATAAATTCAATTTTAAATGATAGAGAAAGTTTTTAAATATATCTGCAAATATAGTACAAGGAATGGAGAAAGGGAAAAACATGGTAAAAAGTTCAGAGCCCTTCAAGGAGTTTGTGTGTTGTCTCAGCTCTGGTGTGCAACTCCACCTGAGCAGAGACGGAGCAGGGCAGAGCTTCGCTCAGTCTGTCAACCACAGACATAATTATTCTTCATTTAGAGCTGGGAATATTTAAATCTAATTTATTTCCCCAAAGATAAAAGGAAAATTGTCTTTTAATTTTTCAGAACGTGGCTTAGTCTCTATTCAAAACTATTGATTATTCATATAGTGTTATGTTTTACAATAATGACAGCCTGTAAATATTTTTCTACACTGCTTTACACCCTACTAATATGTTATCTTGCTAACCTAGCAAGTAAATCAGAAATTTTATTTTTAATTATGTGATTGCTCAAAAAATATTTTAGGTTTTGCCTTGATTTTTAGATTTCTGCTGAGGTGGAATGAAACATTAAATTGTGACTGCCTTAAGTGTACTCCCTGTCTCCATTGACATCAAAAGTAGGTTTTCTGTAAATTTAATTAGAGCAAGACACTCTCATATGGTTGATTTAAATTATTTCATGGCTACAAATTAAGTTTATGGTATAAATTCAGCATTCTGATGGAAAATAAAAACCTATAATGGTTGAAATAATAAAACAGTGGAAGGTATTTGTGGGTGTTTCATACTGGACAAAAAGATAACAAGTGGGAAACAAAAAAAAGGAAAAGAACAAAAGAAATAAGCATTTAAATTATTATTACTGTACTGTGCATTATCAATTTGAATTTGAGCTGGCATTCAGCTGTGTTTTAATTAGTGCAGACAAAACCTAAATGTGTTCTAGAGCCAAAGGATAAATTTTTTTGATTTACCACTTTACGCTACATGATCAACTATTCTTCTCAAAAGGAATGAGAGGTATTTTTTATGAAATATTTGTAGCAACCTATTTTTGTACCATAAAGTGCTATTAGGGCTTACCTCAGAGTGGGAGATGATGATAATGTATACATGCAGACAGATAAATGATTCAATTCTTACTTACAAGAACAGCTGACAGTGATTGCTTATGCTCATTTCCTTTGTGCACACTATGTAGACCAGGAAACTCCAGGTTTCATGGCCTTTCATGTTCTCCAAAGTAAATCAGTCACTCACATAATAATTATTAATTATTTCATGTTGACAGATTGTTGTACTGGTTTATGAAAGTTGAAAGACCATACAAAATGAAAAAATTGCAGCAACTGATAAAGTACATTACAGCAGCAGTGATAGCATATATAATTATCAGTTGTTTGTAAACAACTAGCCAGATAAATTGAGATATTTGTTGTGGAGGCTCAGCTCACTGCACTCCAAAGATTCAGCTTTGTAGATTATGAAGCTGAAGGTACGCAACAAAGGTTTTGGTTCATATTACAGTGGATTTATCCAGGTCATATTTGGGTCTCTACCCTGTATATTAAGAACATATGTGGTTAAACTTTTATTATGCAAGATATACACCAGTTGGTTGTGAATTTCTTGCATTGTGCTGACTCCAATGTTTAATTTCAACTTCAGCCCTCTCAGAGCTGTGGTGTTTGGAATATTTCTGATTTTAATCTGAGCTCTTTATCCTGCTGTGCTTTCAAACTGGATTCCTAATCACCTAGCTGAGTTGAACTTTTCATCTGGGGAAGGTTGTGAGGTATCCTAGCCAAAGATCAAATACTCTCAACTGCTGTGCAGTGTGGCAGCAAGCCAAAGTGATCACCAAATGCATTGCAAAGCAGGAAACGAAGCTGTGATGTTCTTCATATTTTTCTCGATTTGAAAGCTCCTCTGTAGGGCTGAATTGGGATATCTGCTGGGAGATGTGGCCTGTGGGAGCAAGCCGTGGTGCAGGGGACAGGGTGTGCAGAACAAGCCCAGGGCTCACACGAGCTGGGGCTGGCAGAGAGAGCTGACCCTGCCGGCTGGTATTCCCAGACACTGCCCACCCCGGCAGGCTCTGCCCCTTCTCTGCAGTGTCTTCCAGCAGGGGGGATAGGAGGAACAGAGGGACAATATTTGGCACTGCTTTAGAGTTGAGAACATCAGCTTCTGCACTTAATTCCTTATGTGGTTGGCTAGAAGGGTATTTACTTGGAGGATCTGCCCACTCTACTGGGTGACATGGGAAGATCTGGAAATGAAAAAAAAAAAAAATTAATCGTCGTTTGATAAGGCTTATTTCTATTCCTTTTGTTTTACTCTTGTAACTCTTGTAAAACACAGTGTCATTTTTTATGGGTCCTGTGCCAAAACAGGAGTGCTGAGCTCTTGTGATATCCATGCAGTAATACTCGGAAGCAGAGTGCTCTATTCCATACTGCAGAAGCAACTTTGTGTTTCTGAGTGGTTCAGCTATTAGCAACAAGCCACTGATGCTTTTCTGCTTAAAAAGGGGCTACAAAATAAAAATGCATTGTACTATGAATCACATGGACATTGAGTTTCAGTATTCAGCATTATTTTTAAGTGAAATGTTGCTACACAAAATAAAGTCCTATTTAAAAGAAAAATCACCATAATATGTCACTATAATCAGGAAGTTTATTCATTTATAAACATATCTTATCTTCAGCATCTCAGTCATATGCAACTGAGATATTGTTTGTATTATGTAGATGACTCATTTCCCTTTCAAGGATGTGCAAATCATATGTCATATACAGTATCTGACCTTTCTTCTTTCAGTGTCTACAGGGCACCATTTGATTATTCAAAGCAATGCTTACAGTAATGATAACAATGTCAAGGAAAACAGTGCAAGAAAAAAAAATCCCTTAAGGATGGCTGATATTAAATGCATACAGTATTAAAATATTAGAGCAAAAACAATACTGAGAAAAGTTTAAAATAATAGTAGTAGGAGCTATTTGGAAATGAGGAACAGCATGGGAAAAAACAGTGTGGAGCAAACTGCCTAAGAAATCCAACCTTTTTCCAGATGAATTTCAAAACATGAAAGGACTGCCTTTGTAAAAATATAGATTCAAATGGGGAGGCTGTAGCCAAGACTCAGCCCCTGCTCCTGCAATGTAAATCTGCCATGGTTTCAGATTGCAAATCAGACAATGTCCCTTCATGATTTCCCCTCGTGAACAGAATTCCAGAGTTGTGATTGCTTCATGTCAGTGATTGTCTCTTGTAACACCTTGGAAGGGAAAGGGATAAGGTAAAGGAGTCCCTGGCAGTTAGCTGAGTTTTGCCATTTTCCAAGGCTTTTCTAACCACATTTTTTTGCAATGTCATGATACTACCAAAAATATCCCCCCAGATTTTCCTTGACATTACTGCAAAAATAACACATCAACTGTTTGGGTGTCAAGTGTTGGCAAGGCACAGGTCTGGTAGAGGCACAGAACAGGGAACCCCCAAAGTCACTTTTCTCTTAGATTTGGTAATGGGTGTCTGTGACAGCCCAACAGAATATTCCAATTGTGTAGCTCATGGGACTGAAATTGGAGTCCTGCTGAGGTCTGCACTAAGTGCCAGAAGAAGTCACAGGGCCAGTGCAATGCTGAGGCACGAGGGGAGCCAGCTCAGCCCAGGAGCTCTAGGTGGGGGCAAAGAAAGCTCATGGCTTTGGCTCTGCAGAGCAGCTGCTTTGCCTTCCAGGACTGTGCTGGAGACATGGCTGTGTTTGCTTGGGGTGGTTTGGGGTGAATTTGGTGTGCTGAGCTCTGACTGGCCCCACAGGGAGCTGCTGTGAGTGTCCAGCCCCCATGGCACAGCTGGACAGGGACAGTGACATGTCCTCCCTCCCTACCTGTGGTGACTGCACTGTCTGCAGCCCGGCTGGGGGTCTGCTGGGGGGTCCTACTCCTTTCTTTTCTTTACCAGCAATGTTTTCCACAGGGCGGTTTTTTGTTGTTTGGGTTTTTTTTGATATCTTTTTACTTAATACCCATTACTGTGAGTCATTCTGCTTTGGTGGAAAATCTGTATTCTTTTTTGCATAAAATCTGTTTATTACATGTGTCAGGACAGCATATAAACTCCTGCTGAATCCCACCTGTACTTTTAATCTTCTTGGAACTCAAATATTTTATTAGCAATGGATATTATTGCAATGATTTTTGTGTGGGTGATTTCCCAATTTGCTAATCTTACTATTAAAATTAATATTTAGGTTTTATATGCTTCAAATGGGAATAATGATGTTAGTTATCTGATGTTTATGTCTTTCAGTCACGAAAATGTTCCTATTTAGGCTGTAACAGGCCACACACATGTAATCACAATAAATAGCATCTAATATGTTTACAGTTGTGGAAGGATGAGGTTAACTTCTGTTTTCATATTGATGGACTCAGCTGGACTTGGAATACTATTGTTTACAATTAGCTACATTTTTGTTGTTGTGCTTTACCCTCAAATTAAATCTTTATTTCATCAACTAACCCTAGGGATTCCCTGTTATAATCAATGTAATAAACAGCATTAGTTGATAGCCTATAGCTGATGTTCATTTGTAATTAGGCTCGTGTTTAAAGAAGAATAATTTTCTAAATTTTACTGCAATAATTTTCCTTTAGATTTATTTATGAAAGGCAGGATTAAAAGTTGACTACGGTTTGTCTTGTCTCCACATGTCTTTAAAGCAAGGTCATTCAATTGGGACAGCATTTTTCATTGTCTATTTTAAGCATAATTTTAGAAGGGAAATTGCTAGCAGTCAAGATGGGCTGAGCACCTAACTAGCAAGTACTCGTTCAAAAGTCTGCCCTCCTCTTTTGTCAGATGCTTGCTGAAGACACAGCTACCCCTGTAAGAGCAGAGGGTGTGGCAAGGATCAGTGACACCCTACTAGACAGGGAAAGAGCAGGAGCAAGATGCAGTGGGCCAGGGCAGAGAACGGCCTCCAAGTCAGGTTTCACTTGGTGAAAAGAATGGCCAGAGGCAGAAGTCCTGCAGGAATTAAAAATAAATCTTTAACTGCAATTGTCAGAAAGCAGGTGACCCCCAAAGCTTTCTGTGTACAGTGAGCAAAGGGAAGTCTAGTGAAAGTTGCTTTGCAGACAAGTTATTAAGTTTACCCATTACATTTCCCTTCTTTGGCCAATGTTTGGAAATTTCTAAATGCCTGCTTATGTAGCATTGATGTAAATCTGATGAGGTGATCTGCACACTTCTGATCTCTGATGAAAGTGATCTTATTATAAATTTTAATCTCTAAAGCAAGACATAAACAAAACCACTTCAGTCATCTGACAGAAAATAAATTGATAGACTCTTTATAATGTATGTTCTTGGTTAGTCAAGAGGAACATCAAGCTTAAAGTGGTCCAAAACTTTGGGTATATTTTGTACATGTTGTCAGGTTAAGCATATTTTTGATAAATCAGAATGTGGTGTATCTCATATTAGAGCATTAGTATTTAGGAAAAGAACAAAAGGAGAAAGGAGCTGAGAAGAAAGCTGATGGATTGTTTAGGTATGGATGTTTTAAATCATTTATCTGTATGAAACTCAAGACAGCCCTGAGAAGTTGCTCTAGTAGTACAAGTTGTCCAGCTTGCACCATTACTAGAGTGCTTTATTTTGATCCAGCTCTCACCATGTAGATTTACTCTTTGGAACAAGATTAATTTCCCCAAAAACCACTGCTAATACTCTCAAACCTCCTGCTTATGTGACTGGTTTCCTGCATTTAACTCTGGGAGGAAGTGCCAATCCACCCCTTTGGAGACTTTGGTTAACACTCCTTGCTGCCAGCTCCTACTAGGGCAGGGCAAGCTGAGCTCAAAAATAAATGCACTTTAGTTAATAAAGAACAGAAAAAACAGTAATTGAGAAGTGGAAAGGTACAAGGAGGAGATTCATTAATCTGGATTTTCTTGGTAGTTAACCTATGGGATGCTAAAGGATCAGTCTTGTTTGCATGGTTACTCAAATGTGTTTTATTCAAATCTAGTTTAGACATAATGGTGTACTGGAGGAACTCACAACCTCACCTTCAGTGACAAAGTGCATTAAAATCTGGACTTGACACTTCAGGACACTTTTAAGTGAGAATGAATTAACCAGTTTATGCCAGATATCCACAGTAGGCCTTGGAGGTTTCATAATCATGTGAGCAAATGTGCATCTCAATTTGGGAGCTTTAAATAAAAATAATTTAATCTGTGTTCAGGTAATGTTTTTATAGCATCAATTTTGTAATAAACACAACAGCTGCATCAAGGTTGTTTTTCTTGCTGTAGGGCAGAATAGAGACTGTTTACCGAATTTCTGTCTCAAAAAGGTGTCTTCACATCTTGATTTAGCAATGAATATTTCAGGAGAATCCATAATAAAAGACTTGCATGTTATAAGAGTCTATAATAGTAATGTTATAATTTAAAAAAGCAGGAAGAAATTGCATGTTGCCATAGGACAGGGATTTATAAAGATTGGTTTTCAGGATGTGTTATATATTATTTGTTTTATCATGACTGACTTTTGCTTTGCCTGGGTCAGAATCTGTGGCCCTGAAACAAATATTCCCTTGCTGAACCTTATAAAGGAATACAGAAAAGTATATGCTAACTATTGCACTTGATTGATTCTCTGCAAAATACATTCTTTGTCCAAGTTTCTGCTTTCATGAATGGGAAGGAAAAAATTAACATAGAGGAAACATCTCCTGCATCTGCAATCTCATCTATAAGTAAAGAACTATTTTACCACAGCATGTAGGAGGTACTAGAGCACCAACCTGTTTTACTTACATGAGGACTTATTAATTGATCTGGACATTGTTTGAAATCAAAAAAATAACAAGGGCTGGCATGAAGACTAAGAGCATCTTCAATGCCTAATATGCATTTTTAATTTTTTCCTAAACTTCTATACTTTCAATTGCTGTATATTTAAATTAGTGTCTCCTGTCTCTATAAGGCACAATCATCTGAAGCATTGATGGCAAGTTTTTTTGTCACTTAACCAAATCCTCTGCTAGCTGGGAAACAGGAGGCATACCAAATACCTGGGGAAAGACAGAATCCTGGCACTGGTTTGTACATGGATGTTCCCAGAAGAGCCTGATGCACCAGTGAAGGGCAGTTTGGGCATCAAGTTATGTCCTGAGGTGTCCAGACTCACTTTACAGATGAAGATGAGCAGCTGCATTAGTATGCCACTCTCAGCTATCAAAGTGTTTGGGAGTTGCATAAAGTTTAAAAGTGTAAAACTGGGTTTAGGATATGCAGAATTCCTGTGTATCCTAATCACAGAGTGCTCTAAGTAAGGCAGCAAACGACCGTGTGGGACTTGGTGGCTGGCTGGGGTAACAACAATAATTCAGAGAAATTGTTTTAACATTGCCCTTAGCAGTTAAAAAAGTCACTTGGGAAGATGAAATAAGGTATGAGCAGGATGTGTGTTGTTGACAAACACTCTACTCATAGGAAGAGCAGAATAAACATTGGCTTGCAGCTTTGTCTCTGAGTTGCATGTCAAACACTAATCATCATAGCCTGGTATTTTCCTAAACCAAAATGGCTTCACAGTCATTAAAGTAATGGAAAATCTTTACAAGAACTTTCACAAAGGGATATGCGACATGTTAATCAAACTTATGGCAGCTGCTAGGAGGGATTGTCAGTTTCTTTTATGATGAAAATCCACATGGGTCCAATTCACAATGCTGGCCAAGTTACAGGTGTCACATGTATAAAACATGTAGTTGGTTTAAGATTTAATTAGGATTTTCTTCTGTGATCATTACACTTTAAAGTAGAAATACACTTAGGATTTAATTTTCTTTGAGAGTGGTTATTAATTTGATGTGATTGATGTTAAATGGGAATTAAATCATAAATGTGATTATGCTTGTGGTTGGATGTTGTCTCAGCAGATTGTTTCTGCTTGTCACTTTTGAATGACTGGTGACGTGATATGGCATGTTGATTTTTAATATTGCTTAAAGATTTCACTTTATCATCATTTGTCAGGAAACTGATTTTCCTCTTAGTCCCATAAATATTAAGTCTGTCATAACTAGATTTGGATAGAATTGTTATCTACTCCGCCTATAAATCCTAGGCTAAATTTTGCTCCCAGGAAAAAGCATAGTCATACAGAGGGGAAAACCAACCAACTCACAAAAAGTAAAGCTCAAATGTGAATACCAAGAGATGAGAGTAATTTTTTCCCCCTGTAAAAATTATGTTGTATATTTGTATTTACTTGGCTAAAACACATTTCAGGAGTGTTTACACCTGAACTGGAAACTCACTTTTCAGTGACAGAATGGGTAGAAAAAATTAGTAAGATGAGGAATTCAAAGATAGAATAAGAATGCTGTATCTTTTAAAGGTAGTACTTTACAAGTTTAGAGAGGCAGGCACTTTGATTTTCCTGACAGGAAACAGACTTTTAGCAAATATAGGAGAGAATGACACACCATTTCTGCAGACCCACTCCTATTTTGGTTCAAAATGCTCATAGAGGAATTGTGGGATTTCTGTCACCATACAGAATGGACCCAATGTCCCTAACAGACGTGCTTCCCTTTTTCACCCAGAGACTCCCAAAGACTGGTCAGTGCAATATGCTCTTTTACAATCAGAGTCGAGTCTGAAGCCTTCAGGTCAAGTAAATGGACTTCTGTGGTCTCACATCAAGCCTTACATTTGTTGCTCATTTGCACTAACCAGTGTTCTTCTCTGGTACTTATTTGATGCCCATTACTGTGATATCTGAGAACAAAGATCATTGAGAACAGATACTATTTCTGCCAGAAAACTGAATTTTGTATTGTTGTAGAAGCAGAAGAATCCTATTAATGCAAAGCACAAAGCACACCAGAGTACATTGCACACAATGCAAGCCATGTGCACTCTCTACACAAGGCCCAGCTCACAAGCTGAGATAGCTGTGACATATCCCTCAGTCTGAAAAATAAAAGGTAAAGACTTTTTTGGGGCTTTTTTTCTAGAATTTGTGTGTGGGTGCGGGGAAACAAAAATAGTCCCCAGCAACCGAACAGTTATTTAACACCAAAGTTTTGCTTTCTGGCTTAAATTTGAGTATAGAAATAAGTATAACCTTGAAAACTGTTGGGTTTTTTTAATTCATGATCCCTGTATTTCTATTAGTCTCAAGCCTAGTATCTGATTTGTTAGAACTATCTTTGTTATGGAGAAGTTTACAGAATTTAAACAGCTCCCTGCTTGATTGATCCACCATCTACTTTCAGTCTCGGAGCCACACTGAGCAAGATGTGCCATCCACTGCAGGTGACACACAGCAGGACAGATGTAGTTTCTGGATGTCCAAGAACCAATGTATGATAGGATATCATTAAATGAAAAAATGTTGATTTTTTTGTACTGAGAGTGCTAATAATTTTACAGGTATATTAAAATAGACTTTTCAGACTCAAGAAATCAGTCAAAGTTAAGGTTTTCTTGCAAATTCTTCAGTTAAAAAAATGTACCTATTTTTGGCAACAAAAATTTCACTTTAAAAGTTCCTCTTCAGTGCTAATGTTTAGTAATAAAAATTGAAAAGTGAGAAACTTCAGCAACAAGCAAAGAAAAGCAATACCTCAAGAATATTAATTGTCTAAATGACTGAGTATGACAGATTAAGCAAGAACATTTTCCACAAGAGAATCCATTTCCAAAGTCAATTTGACACAGTGAGTCTCTGAAATTCAGCATCAGTTACATTAGACTGCAGTTCTGTTTTGTTTAGAAGATCTGTGACTTCAAATTTACAGAAGTGGCTTTTTCTAGCAAGTATTAGCTGTATCAGAGAACCAAAGGAAGAAGGGGTTGGATTCTGCACTGCTGGTACAGAAAAGAGGAGAAAATTCAATTGAAATAAGTGGAATTACAGAGGAGAAAAACGAGTCAGAGATCAGAATCAAGGCTTTATTGTAAAAGCTTATGATGTTGAATATTAAATTAATCTAATTTGCACTGTCTGATGGTGGCCATTAGTGCCTGAAGTAGAGGCAATGAAATGCTAATGTGATTAGTTAGCAACACTAAAAACAACCAGTACATTTTTCCTTTGATTGTCTGTGTGTTTAAGAATATTTCATTACTTCTGCTTCCTTTGAAATAAGGGTAAGATATAAATCATAGGCACAGATATAACTAGTGGTTGTGACGTTTTGTTACAGAGTTTAATTACATGAATCATAAAATATTGCTACAATTTTCCAAACTGTTAAACCTTAATTAATATGAACCCACAGGGACCACCTTGATGGTTCATAATACTCTGGAAACTCTCCTCCTACAGTAGTAGTTCATATGGTTGAAGATTGCTTTATAATTTACAGAGAGTGATCAATTATTAGAAATGAAGCCAGACAAATTAATTTAATATAAATGGGGTTGTACGGAGTTTGACTAATTCTTTTTAATTACCTATATGTTATTTTTTCAATAGTCTAACAAAGAGAACCATTATTCTTCCCCATGTACAAATTCATTAATCTCATTACCGTGCAGTATTAATATAATTTTATCACACATTCCAGAAGTGCAGCACATTGACAAACTGTAATGAATCACAGCATTAGTGTACTATCACTACATTAATTTCAGGACATGCCTTGCTCATCTGCAATTTACTTTGAGACTTAGTATAAAATGAGCTGAATAAGCACATAATTATGACATCTGCTTCTTTTCAGGTACCTCTTTGTAAATCAGTGACAAAGGAATAACAGGTTTAAATATGTGTGAACACTCTGATAGCATGTATAATTGCAATATGGCAATGTGTAATGAAGATTAAATTAGACTGCAGTGTACCTGACATGCAAGAGCATAATTGAACTGCAGTAATTATGGAATGAAAAAGACTGTAAAGTACTAATATTTCAGCTCAGTAAGGTAAAAGCACGGTAAAGGAGAAATATTATTGAAATGGCAATGCAAACAAGTGCATTACTTTTATAAGGAAACATTATTTATGTTCATAATTTTTATCTTCAGTATACCTCACATGTTCTTGGTATTAGGCAAAGATTCCCCTGTTTTGATCCTTCTTGGGTTTCAGCTATCTCTGCCTTTCATCTCTACAACAGCAGATAACACCCACCACATACAAATATAATACTGCTGGTGCAGGATTTTATGAGACAGAGAAACTGAATTTCACACCTCTACTGTGATTGACTGAAGCTGTGTTCTCCAGTCAGGGGGCTGAGGAAGGGTTATGTGCTTTGTCCTGTAGGAGAGACAACCTGAAACATATGGGAGATCAAACTGTAAGCCAGAGGGTATGGGAAATTATTAACTGCATTTTAACTGAAGTCATTATCATAGAGCTGCTAAAATATTTATTTTAGATGTGTATCATGCTATATTTCAACTTCAAATCACTTGTGGAGGACAATTTATTCTAAAGGTTAGTAACAGAATATTAGGGTTCACATTAAATTCTCTTATTTGAACAAAAATATGCAGTATCTATGACTGTGACTCTGGTGAAGCCTGCAGTGTTATACCACGTTTACATTGTAACCTAAATTATACTATTATAATTTAAGCAAAAATGTATTTGCTATATGAACAGAAGAGACATTTATATATATACAATAAGACATTATATTAATGAATTCCTTTTAGATTAAGTAATTCCCACTGTCAAAATTACTGCTTACATCTCTTATAAAACACAAAACCCTATTCATGTTTATGACAGCACTTAATAACATTTTAAATATAAACAGTGATGCCCTTTTCATGTGTACATGTGTGCAGATACCCTGTGCATATATGAGATTGCACTATATTTCTTCTTAGAAATGACACATCTAGGAATTCTGCAGCTTCCAAGACTTTCTCCTGAAAGTAGCTTTTTTAGAATTTCTTCTGACATCAACTTTTCTCTTGTTGTTACCAGCTTAGAAAACCACATCTCCTCCACATATTTCACACAGATATTAATTATATAAAAATTTATTTATTTATAAAATAAATTTCAAGGTACAGAAGAGGATTTCCAGCGAAGCCATCAGAGCCTGAGCAACAAATAAAACAACATGTGACCTTTCTAAAGGACCCGGTGACTTCCTTCAGCTCCCGTTAGGTTGGTCCCTTTCAGAGCTCTGTGGCTCTCATTGCCCGAGAGTGTCCATGAATTCCCCTGTGGTACCCAACAAAGAGAGGCTCAGCAGGCAGGTCAGCCTGTGGCACAGAGCAGGTTTGAGCTGCACAGCACAGCCCAACTGGCTTGCAGTTCCTCACACAGGAAGTTTACTGAGCTTCCCATGGCCAACAGCTGCCCAGTTGCGTTTGGGTTGGACTTGGCCCTAAGAAAGCACACCAGGCAAATATTTTCAGAAATTTCTATTTGCAAGTCTTTCTAGTTTTGGGTGTCTAATCTGTAGCTACACGTGCACACTCATATCCACACATGCACCCATCCTTCATTAATTAGCAAAGATCACTTAAGCACTTTTATCAACTAGATTTTGAGTAGCCAGACATGCATAGAGAGGTAAATAATGTTTTAGTCTTGAGGATGAAATTGCAGAACGTAGTAGCTCTTTCTGCAGTACATTTCTACATTTGCTAATTTTCATATGTCCTATTATGTTTATTCACTGTTAATTGGTATCATAGGTTTTAAGTAACAAACTTTCCATCTGATGATGAATATAAGCCGTAATAGAAGTAAATGAAATTAGACCGGAAAACTTCAAACTGAATTTAAGGGAATGGTGGATTTTTTTCTGGTGTTCTTAGTCAAGAAACAGAAATATTTAGATCTTAATACCTTTATTTTAGGACAGATGAACTAGTTTCAGATTGGAGGAACTATTACCAAACTGGGACTTTTTATGGCTCAAGGCAGGATTTAAACAAAACTTTCTATTAAAACTGGGAAAAAGAATAATATAAGGGAGAATGGATTTTATTTGTTATAAAAATACATCAAACTCCTGGGAAACAGAAGTTTCAAAGATTTTCTTAAATTATAAACTTCCTATGTGAACAAAACACAAGTACTTGTAAAAAGGTAATTTTATACCATTATAAATATAAGAATTGCTTTAATTAAATAGTCATAATGAGGAAAATAGAGAAGAATTTTAAGAGCTGTAACTTATGCTGCAGTTTTGGACAGTAAGTTAACCAATGCCATAATCTTTTCCTGATATGCTGGAATTAATAAGAAAAAAAACCAACATAAGCAATCCTCTAAAAATTTTATGAATTACAATTTCAAAAAATTTCCAAATTAGATTGAAAAAGTTCTTGAATATAAAGGAAAATATAAAATCTATTTAGATAGAAATCTATCTAAAAATATCTATTTAGTCACCAGATTTACAAGAATGACAATTAAACCTTCAGAGAGTTCTACTATCTGAAAATTATTAACATATAAAAATATTTTAGTTATGTAATGTTAATGCCACCTGAACATCAGAAATTAATCAGATGATTTGTTTTTAAAGTGAATTAACATTGAATAAAATTAAGATTACTTTATTTAGCCTGAAAATATTTTAGTTTCTTTTCTCCATGTAAATGCAAGCATTTTCTCCGTGGTACATTTGCTAGTGCATTGTTTTATTTTGTTATAAAATTTACTGAATCCTAGAGAGAATCTACACATCATTTTCTTTCTTCAGACAGTTTAAGGCATCTTACTTTCAAGAAGTGTTCCTGATATTTAACCTACATTTTTCCTTTTTTACATTAATCTTCTAACTCCTAGTTATATTCCATGAACATCCTTAGATAATTCTTTTTACTTATTTGTGTATTTATATCTTGAAATATTTATAGACTGCTACCATGCCTCATATCCCTTACCTAGGCATTATTTGGCCAGTCTGTTACCTCTTTTAAATCTTTCCTCATAAATCTCTTTCTCTTCACTAACCTCCTTTCCCTGCTTTTCTCTGAATTCCCTTCTTCTCTCCCAGTCTCTCTCCCAGTGAGGTGGTGACTGCTGGACACAGAGCTCCAGATGGGATTGTCTCCCAGCCATGCTGACACTGCCATCACCTCACTGCCCACGCTGGCATGTTCTGCTCACACAGTGTAACATTTTGGTGTTTTTTTTCTCAGATTTCTCTCTTCAGGTTGGATTTTACATGTTTCATTGCCTTGGATATATGAGCAATTAAACAATCCCCCCAAGTCCCTCACATGCAAGAATTCTCTCCCTTCTCCCTGATATTTGCTAATGGGTACAGACCTAAGTTCTAGAGCCATCAGGAAGATATTGGTGTTACTCCTACCCAGGATGTCCTGCCTCTTTTATGAATACACACATACATGGGTTAATTTATAATTGAATCTTTAGGGTGTACTTCTTTAGATGTTTAATAATATATGGTTCATGGCCCTGCCCTCCTCCCATCCTTGCGTGTTTGCTCCCTTTAAAGACAGTAATATGGTTTGGGAAGCTGAGACAGACAATTTTATTTTTTTTTTTAATATGCTTTAATATCCATTTCATTTGCTAGCTCTGACTCACAGTGCAGTCCAGGAATATGAATGCTAGTGTAAGGAAGAGGGAGAAGAGGCTTGGCCAAGGCAGGGGCAAGGTATACCTGTAGCAGCTTTGATTAAATTGGTCTAAAATAGCAGGGAAACTGCTAACATTAACTGCTCACAACAGATATGCACTATTACATTTCAGTGAAAGAAGAATGCTCTTGGTAAATGGCCAGTTCAGTCATATATTTTTCTTTATATTCAAGTGCCTGTGTTAAAATTTATTTTAATGTTTACCTTCAGTAATCATATTTTATATTTATTGGATAAAATCAATTCAGTATCATATGCTCAGGGTTTTTTGTTCTTTGTTGTATATGTTCATTACTGCTTCATGCGTGTGGTTTAACCAAGTGACTTTTTTTCCATTAGACAAACTTTAAAAGAATTTGCCTATATATAGCAGCTTTGGTAAATTAAATCTATGTAAATTGATGGATTTTCATGACTCAAAGTTGTGGCCAAATTCTTAATTATTGCAGCTGTAATAATATTGAAATACAGGACATTTCAAAACAGCTTTATTAATTTTAATGCAGTGTTTAGAAAGCTCTGCTTTTTGTTGAGCAATTAGCCAAAAAAAGAGCCTGACTTTTTCTTTTAGTGGAGTCAAGTTTTGCCTTTTTTAGTTCAAAAGTCAGCACGCTAATATTCGAAGTATTTAAAGATGTCATGATGACTCTGACTTGTTGTAGAAATAAATAAAGATGGAATCCATATGTTTTTCTTTTGATGGATTAAGGGCCATGTTTACAACAACATAAGTTTACACTGTTGCTGCCCTCAAGTATTCTGCAGACATTCATGGGTCAGCTCCTGCAGAGGCTCATTCTTACTCAAGAGTCCAATTACAGTAACCATTTCCATGGTTAGGGAAACAGTCTGTTCTGAATAGAACATACAGCGTGATACTGATATATTTTAAAAAAAAAACCAACAAAACCCACCTTTTTTGAGAATAACTTTTGTTACCAATAGCAATACCTCAGTCCTTAATGCTTTACTGTAGCTACAGATTAGCATTCCTCAAATACCATTAAAATATATTGTATATGTTCATTTTATTTTGAATTGAGATCGTTCTTGTGTCACAGATGATACAGAGGTCTATTTTTTAAAGGAAGTGGAGTCTCATTTTATAGATGTTATCCTTCCTTTCTCCACTTTAGTATCTTGAAATCTCCATTGCAGCATTCTCAGTGCTGCCAAGCCCACAGAATGAAGCTGTAAGCAAATGATTGCCTGATTCAGAGAACATATTTAGGAGTCACATCTCCACTGGCTTCAGTGGGCTGCCTTTGATTTTCTCTGGAATTAGCAACAGATTAATCTGGACAATATTTTTACAGAGTTCATGATGTATTGAGATGAATGTTGAGCTCTTGCACATGTTTATAAAGTCAAGTTTAACAATGTATATATTTATTCCTGTTGGTGTTGCAAGCTGCAGTTTGAAGAGTCCTCAGTCTTGGTGAGCAATTCTTGGTATTGGTGTTTAGAGACTCCAGTCCATAACAGGCAAAAATATTTGCTATAGATCACTGGCAGCTCTCAGTCTTGTTGCTGGCCAAGCTTACCCTCGAGGAGCATTGCTTTTCTCCAGTAATGGTACTGAGTTAAGTGGATGAGGCTGTTCTAGCACTTAATGTGGCTGTGCAGGCCAGGTGGACAAACAACACTGGCCCAGTTTCCTCCGGAATAAAAACCTGTCCTGGCTGAGGCTCTGTATCTCCTATAACCAGAGAGCAGCATGGAGAGGTTCTCATCCCACAGTTCCCTCCAAGCCCAGTGTGGCAGAAAAGCGAGAGCTCTAAGAAATAACCCAAATTTGGAGCACATTTCCACTGCAGGCCCTCTGGGAAGGTCTTGGTGCAGGGTGGTTCATGAGCTTCCTGCAGTGTCACAGCTCTGTGGGTTGTGTCCTTTTCATCTAAGGAGTTGAAAATGTGAAAGTGAGCTGTAAGTTAGATCATGGATAGTATCGACCGAAGGTGTCAGCATGCTTTGTGTGTAAGATTTAAATTTACTGGGGAAATATTATGTAAGAGGATTATAACTGTGGAAGCAACTTCAGTAATGGAAGAGAGGTTTGCTTTCCTGCAGTGGATTGGGAGATTTTATTCTGAAGATAAATGGAAAAGAAATAAACGCTATTTCAAAGATAAGAATATTCTCCTAGTTTTAAGGAGAGGGTTGAAAGCCAGACTATCTTCTGGGATTGCTCTCTTAATTTATGCATTTGCAGGTACTAAATATTTGATGATCAGGGTTAAAAAAAGCCTTTCACATTCTTGAGAGGCAAGCCAAAAATTGATTGTGAGTCAGAGATACAGAGCCTGTTGCTCTGATCATGCTGAGCACTGTTTTTCCTTGGTACATTATGTGTTTTCTGTGGGTTTTTTTTCAAATCTTCTTCTGAAAATAGTAACATTTGAATAAAAGCTTGTTTATCTAAATATTTTTTGTCTTTTTAACCAGTGCATGGATATTTGCATGTGATGAATTTAGTTTGAACTCATTTCAAATTATAATATTTTGTTTGGTAAATTTGTACTGATGGAATTCTCATCTATTTAAATATTTTGTTTACTTTTGATTGGTATTTTTTATTGTTTTCAAAAGTAATTTTTGATTACTTTTATTGGTTTTGGCTACTTTAAACAGATTAAAGGATATTATTCCTTGCCTTGCAAAATTTGTTACATCTGCAAAAAGAGTAAAGTTAGTCAGGAACTATATTTCTTAGACATACATATATTATGTAATTATAATTTTCTATCTAGAGAATCAGGAGTTGCCTGGAAACATTCAAATAAGTTGTGTTCATTCCATATTCTGCAAATAAGACTTCTGAAAAGCAGCTGCATTTGAAATGGTTCTATTTATACCAAATGTGTGGTCATTCATTTGACAGTCATTGCCTGGAGAAAATGGTGGGAATATTATTAATGGGTTTTAGCATTTCATGATGTTCATGACAGGCTTGCTTCAGCACAGGAAAGGTGCCAGTGAGCACCCGGTGCTCTGTTTGATGTGACACTGGGAAAGGTTAGGTGCTTCCCACAGTACAGCGCTCATTTCTGTTAGCACACCAGTGCTCAGGTCTATGGTGTATCAAAGAAGCCACTTGGGAGGCAGATTTTGTCTTTACAGCAATGACTGATAATAACAGGTTGGAATATGGAAGGTAAAAAGTCTTAATTGCATCACATACAGACTGAAACACACGTGAAAATTTAATAGTTAAACACTCAGCTGTTACAATTTGCCAAACTCCAGTTAACTACTAAGAATGCAAATAGGTATCGGAACACTAAGGAGGAAAATACATCTTTCGGCAATTTGTCTCTGATTTTTAAAACTAACCTCTGTAGTGCTCATTTTCTTGCTTTTCTTTGAAAGTGACATTTACTAAGGCAGCAGTGGTAGGTGGGACAATACTAACGCCAGATTATTGTTTCCTGACAATTTCCCAAACTTGGTTCTTTTCCATTCTTCATCTGCTTAACAGTATTTCCTAATTTTTTCAAGATTTTTATTTTAACATCTTGGGAAAGGGGATATGCACTTCTGCAAGGCATATTGGGAGCTCAGCTAAAATAAACCTTGCATTTCAGAGTTACTTTATACTATACAGACTGCTGAAAACAAATGTTGTAAATTGCAATCTCGACAAGTTTTGAGAGAATGGACCCACAAATGAGTCAGCTAAAGTAGAAAATAAGTATGTCAGGATGAGAATTAAATTTAATCCAGAGTTTGTGTATGAAAGGAGTGGTAAATGCAGATAAATGACTACTTTACCAGCCTTTCTCTGTCTTCTTTAAATGTACCATGTAATCAAACAATTTGGAATTGTACAGATAAGTTTTTGAGAGTAAAACTGAGGCTTAAACATCTTGTGGATTAAGTGTGCAATAGAGTCTGAAGAGCCAGATTTTCAGTCTGAATATTTCACAGTCCTTACTCTTAGGGAACTTTGAATTATAATATCTTGATTTAATGTCTTTATTTTCAAAAATGTCACATGGTCAATTTTGAAGTTAATATGATCTGTCCAAGAGTACATGGAGAATGGTCTGGTGTCTTTGTCAATGTACTGTATAAATTCAATATTTACCCAATTTCCTAATTGTTTCTCATTGCCCCAGTTGTATGTCACTTCTGGACATGGCTCATGGAACTTATTGCAAATAACATATAATAATATAAGCTAAAATTTGATGAAATCAGAAACAGCTGCAATAAGGTCACCTTTGGGTTTAAAATACAGTTTCTAATTTTATAATAGAAAAGAGGCAACATAAACAAGGAAGATGGAACAAATGGTTTTTCTTTTTGGTGTTTTGGTTTTGTTTGATGTTTTGGATTTTTGTTTGATTTGGGGTTTTTTGGGTTTGGTTTCATTTTGGGTAGCTTTTTGTGTTTTGGGGTTTTTTTGTTTTTGAGGACAGAGGAAAATTAGATTATGAGTGACTTGAGGAGAAAAGTCATATAATATATCCACAACAAAAGATGTCATTTGTTCCAAGAGTAACTCGCAATCTAGGGAAATAGTTGTGCATGTAATCACTTAATCTGGCAACACAGTAATAATTTAGGTTAGCAAGATCTTATCTTATAAAACTGTGGTTTTGTATGTCCTTGAACAGTCTGTCCAACTTCAGAGTGAGAGTTTATATCTCTCATGGTAAACTTGAGCTGTGCTGCAGGTGTTTTAGTTTATCACTGAAAGGAAATGACTTTTTTTACACCTAATTTAAACTGAAGCTATTCACAGTTTAAAATGTTCAGTAACAGTGACCTCTGTAATGACTAACACATTGCAGGTGGTCCGATAGCAGGCCAGTGGTTAATGTTTGCTATCGAGAGAGACAGAATTAAATGTCCACCCCAGAGTTGTTTTCTTCCAATTTATAGCATGGACACAACAGCTGGCTCAAAAGTAAGCCACAATTAAAGGGCTCCTGAAAAGCTGCAATCAGTTTAACTCCTGCAATGGGAGAGCTTTCCTGTTAGCATCTATTTAAAATTTGTCATTAAATTTGAAAGCAGAAATCCTGGTAAATAGTTGCAACCTAAATCTCTGTATTAGACTTCTGCCAGGCAAAACTCCTGTTCTGCAGTTGCATGGTTGGGATCAAGAAGTATTTTTGTTCAGGAGGATGTGAAGTGCTTTACCAGACCTGAGAATGTTCAACCAAAGCTCTTAGCTTTCACAAATAACTAACTGAGAAGGCAGTTCAGATTTCCCATCACAACATGTAAAGCAAAACTGCAGAGCCTGAAGCTTTCATTTTTGCTTATTTTCACTTTGACAAAAACTAAGTATCTTAACTGTGTAGCTGCTGTGCAGATTTTTCAATTAAGTGTAGACCTGGGTGTATCTAGGCCAATCATAATCATTGTCAAATGCCACCTTGATTTAAAGTTTGATTTCTTTGGAATGCATACTGAATTCCATTATTGCATAAACAACTGACCCTGAATTCCATCCATACAATGCAATTAGAGTCCAACATAATTCTGGGAGCACAAAAGTACTTAGTAAAAATGGGTAAGAAGTTTAGGTCCTGTCAGAGGGCAATTTTCTATTAAGAAGCAATTCTGCTATTTCTGCTCTTTGCCTTGGAGTGACATGAGCTGTTATACAAAGAAAGAACCTCTGAAAGTAAAGGCAAATCTGCTTCACAGGATAACTGACCACAACAGTTGAGAAGACATGATGCGTATAGAGGAGTTGTTCTGAAAAGTGTCAGTTTGATGTGTTAGATACTACACAAACCTTTTATGAAATGGCCAGATTTAGGATTTATCAGCACTTTGTGAATTATTCCTTAAAGAAAAATAGTCATCTCACTAATAGGGTGCCTGGATAAGACCCATTTCACTGCTTTGTTAACTATGCACAGATGAGAATCAAGGGCACTCTGTAGTGGTACGTGAAATACATCAGCTGACATTGCTTTTTGCTGCATCAATGAATGTTGACAAAAAAAACATAGTACAACCAGTAGATAAAATTCACTGAAATCTAACTGAGAAAGGGATTGGAATCCAGATCATTTATGTGTATAGTAATCAGTTTTGGTCAGACTGAAAAAAAAGCCACACTAGAGAGTTTCAATATATATTTAATTATTTTATCCACACCTGGGAATGACACACAATCTGGTTTTTAGGTTTCTCTTCTGGGAAGAGAGAAATATGTATTCGAATGGTGTCAGGCAGAGGGTGGGACTGAACTTGTGTTTCCTGTCTCCTAGTAGACTGTCACCCTCTGCTACATCACCTTCTGCTAGATGTTACCCTGGAAGTTCCCCTAGGTTTTATAATATCTTTCTGAAAATGAAATATTTCTTCCATTCTATATGAAATGATGCACACCTTTTTCTCTGCAGTTATGTCAGTTTGAGCAGTAAATTTTCAGTTTAACCAAAACAGGATCTTTGTACAGCTGTGTGAACAAACGGTTTCATTCATACTCTTTTCTAATTCTCCCTTCTGTATTTCAAGGCCTAAAAAAACCACTGACATGTATCATTAATGTATCATTAATCATTTAATATTTGAAGATAGGCCCAAAACCTAATACAGTTATTGAAAAGTATTGCATTAATACCAGTCATATATTCCTAGTGGCTTTTCATTATTAGATCTTTATTCTTTAATTAAAAATACTTAGATTGACAAAGTATTTTTTTACATCCATACTTGTTCAAAAGAATTTATGTTGCTATGCTTTCTGACTAGGAATGACAGGGTGTTGAGGCCATCTCCTTTATATTTGTGAAGCTTTATATATTTTATAAGTCAGTGGAATTCTTCATACTCATATTTCCTTTAAGGTTATGTCATATTTAAAGTATCCAATATATACAAAATTATAGACATGAAGATTTCTCGTTAAAAAAATCCAGCATTATTTTTCATAAGCTATACCCTATATGGTACTCATATAAAGAATATATTTGGTGGGTGTGTTACATAAATAGCACACAAAATGAATATTTACTCCTGACCCTCTTACATTTATTTATTTGACACTAAAAATTTCCATTTGCAGTTAAAGTCTGTACATGTATTAGCAAGGCCCTTTATTGTCTTGAAATTAAATCTTTTGAAGTTTCTTCCTCTCTGAGACAAAAGAAAACATATAGTTGACATCAAAGTGGAGACATACTGCTGGCTAGTAATTATGGTAGCTTAACGTTGCCCAGTCCCCACCCATTTACAAGCTTGCCTTTACTTTCCTCAGCATGTTCTTAGTTTGATCAACACCTTTAGAAATAACTGGATATCCTAGTTACTTAAAAAGTTTCTGCAAATTTGGTTGGAAAACAAAATAGTGGTTTAATAGTTTATTCTTTATGTATAATTTTGGCTTTTTTAAAACCTCCTTTAATTACTCTAAGTAAGTTGTAACTGTTTGCTGGGTGTTGCCAGATGTGAAACCAGACACAAGGGTGAGATTTTACAATTCAATCACAGCTGCTTAAGACAAAATCTGGTTTAGGACACAAGAGATGGATTTAAAATACTAAATTTATATTAAAAATGGTAGGGAATTGTATGCAGGACAGCTAAAGTGTTTTTTTTTCAAACTCATGAACTTCAAGTGAATCAATCCAATCAAACTCCAAAAGAGGCTTCAAAACTCAGCAAATAATATTTGCTGTCAGTCTTCTCCCCTCATCCACCAAAGCAAACATACAAATGTAGAGCACTGCTCTGCTTGCAAATTAAAACCTCAGCTCTCTCTAATGAGTATGTTAGTAAGGTGAGCACTGGAACCAAGGCTGAAATGCCTCTGCATCTTGGAACAGTTTTAGACTTCTCTAAGTACCAGGATGATGAACTCAAAAGAAGTTTATTTATCTTGGGAATTTGAGTTTTACAGCTTAAGAAAGAATAACTTCAGAAATCCATGGGAGGTGGGGCAGGGCTGGGGGGGCAGAGTCCTCCCCACTCTTGCAAATTCTACTGCACTGGCCAAATTGTTGATATGCTTAGCAGAGCATGGTAGGTAGTGCAGAGCAGCTGAAATAACTCTGCATGTCTTCTGCATGGTGACCTTTGTACTGCTTGTGTATGAGGAGAGAGAAGGACAGGCAAAACATTTATATCAATATTTTAACAAGAAATGTGTGAGACTGGGAAAATCTATCCAGTGAGTAACTCTTATTTTTCCATAACTAAAACTGAAACAAAAATAAGTTTGCATAGTTTCATCATAAAGTGTGTTTGAATTACAAAGCTATAACAGTTTTACTAGTTTAACCCAAATCTCATGGGCACCATGTTTGCCTTCATTGTATTGCATCTTAAATTTAGGTGATGAGTATGCAGCAATTTGAAGAGAGATTTTCTCTCTGGGTCATCCCTAAACCCGACAGTGACTCACAACAAAAATAAGACAAAACAGCTGTAAAAGAACCAAAGACAATTTAGCCACAACAAAAACCCTAAAGTCTTCCACCTAGCATGATTCTTTACTTACAAAAATGGTAGCTAATAAGTGAACTTTTCCTCCTGTTTTTCCCAAGCTACCCTTTTTCTTCCTCTCGATGCAGATCTCAGTTACTGCTTCAGAGCAGCAGGCAACTGCAGCAGCTAATTATAACCAGCAGTCTCTGTGTTCCCCCCTGCTTACCAGGTCATGGCAACATTCGTTTGGTGAGTGTTTTCTTCTAAACAGGAAAGCATTTCTCCAACAAAGGTCTGTAAATATTTTTCTCAGTAGTACTGGCAGGCAATATTTATCCTGGTACTGAGGTCATTCAGAGGAGATCAGATGTGATAATGCTGAGCTTTTAGCTGTCAGCAAGATTTTCTGGCATTTCCATAGAGTTTTCAAACATATAAGCATAGAGAAGTCTGTTTTTCTTGTCAAGGCACGCTTCTAATTTCCATCACTATTAAGAGGTGTTGTACAGTCTTATCAGGGACATTATAGACCTCCCAAGTGTTCTATGGCCACTTAAGTCTCTCATGTTTTAACTGATTGTGACAGATAACAATGTACTGTAAATCTCTGAGTTGATCAAGAGATCCTGATGGACCTTATAAATTTTCAAAATGAAACCTAAGTCTTTCATGCCTGTTTTCCAAACCTGGTGATGGAATTGCTGAGTAACATGGGCAATGAGAGTTTATCACTATATAGCAATAACTAGTCTCTTTTCTCTGCCTGAGCTTTCTCTTCAGCTTATCTCTTCTCAGATTTCCTCGTTTATTTTCTATTCAGCTTTTTTATTATTTTCCTTTCATTATGACATTAATTTTCTGTATGGGCTTTCTTTACACTAACAGTGGTTATTCTGAAGTGTTGTGTGTTATTTATGAAAGTCAAGTAGCCCATAGAGTAAAGCATTTGTAAAGTTCTCCTAAGGCATTTTAGACTCATCCAACAATCATTGCTTACACAATGCTTATCAGGATGTCATCCATTCTGTTTGTTTACTGGCCTACCCATTATTGTCATCATGTTGATTTAAAACCAACAAAAAAAAATCAGGAACACCTTTTATTCTGATTTCTTTTGTTAGGAATTACTGTAGTAATGCAAATGTAAATTTTTTTGCTATACTGATTAAGAAACATAGACTGATGGATAAGTTCTAAAGAAGAGTCCTTTGAACCTCCCAACTCTGTTGAGAGAATGCCATATATCTACCCTGGCATCCATTTGAAAGTATTAGCACTTTTTTATTAAATGACAATGTTAATACACATGTACAGTTTGACCTTCCCTGGTAGAGTTGTTAAGCTTCAAGACCAACCAAACCTCAAGTTTAGCATGAGAAATTACACTATTGATGTGATGTAGGAGATTATCTGACTTTTAAAAAATCTGTCATAATTAGATTTTAATGTAAAAAATCATTCAGACTTTTCAATTCAAGTCTCTGTGTTTTTTTGTCTTTATCTGCCTGTTTATGTCATGCTTTTTTTTACTGGATCTCTCTTCCAAACCACTGCACAATATTATATAACTATAAAACTGCTCTGTGTACTGGGTGTAAGGAAGAGGGAACAGGAATCTGGCAAGGGCTGATGACTTTGCCTCCCAACACATTTGAAGATATTACTATTTATTTTTCCAAATAGAGTTATTAAACTGGACTGTTAATAATAATATAGCATTATTATAATCTTTATCATGGCTTATTGCTGATTTTGAATGTGCCAGTGCAAAACTGTCCTTCAAGCTTCATGTGAAAAGTCCACTCACATTGAAGACACTGTGTTACTCAGAACCCTAATTCAGTGTGTGTGTTAGGATGTCAAATTCCTCTCACATGACTGCCTCAAAAGAACAGACTGATTATGTGGGAAGTCATTGTTAGGTAGAAACAAGTTTTTGTGACAGAATATGAACACTTGTTATTTCTAACCAGTTTAGGAAATGAAAATCCCAGTATTTTCTTTTTGTGCCCACTTAGAATAGTGGCTTGTCATGCCGAGTCCATTGCTAATTAAAAATATTAGTACTGTGAGCACTGACAACTACCTAAGTAATTTGCCTTAGTAACAATTCATACAAACCAGAAGTAGGAAGAGGGAAGAACTTTAAAATTAATTGCCTAAAATTATGCATGTCAATGTTATGATGAATAGATGGTACTGAATTCCATGAAATAATTTAGTACATAAGAGTCTATTAGTGAGTTAGAAACCATGACCCCATTTAACAGTTATGGACCAGCACAGCATCTAATCTATATTATTTGATTTGTATACCCTTTATGATCTAACCAGATCCCATAATGTCAAAATACATACCTATCACATTGAATTATACCACATTAAGAATAAAATATTGTAAAAATCAGATATGTTTGTCTCAAGAGTGAGCTTTGTTAGCATATTTACATTACAGTGAAAGAGATTCTGCTCATTGCCTTAAAAAAAAAAAAAATATCCCATCTCCAAGTGCTTTTAAAATGAAATGGAGCATGGGATAATCATTTTAAACTACTTTGGTTGGCTTTTCCCTACAGTCTTCAAAAACACCAAAGGCATTAATCATTGTTTATATATATTTTTAAGAATCAAATGTCTGTAGATGGCTTCTATAATTCTGTGCATATTTGTTTGCCAACAAAATTTAGATCAGCAGATCATTTTGAACTGTAGCATGCTTTTAAATCACGCAGCAGTTGTGGTTGCCTTTGATGGAAGAAGAAAACTATTGACTCTACATAAAAATGTGGTAGAAAAAAGAAAAACATACCTGAACTTACTCTAATTTGCTCTTTAAAAAAAGCTCCAATGGTTCTTCAGGACAAAGTAAGATGTGAATGCATTACATACTTGCAGAAGTTAACCAACAAGCTTTAAATTAGCAAAGCATAGCTTAAAACTATTATAATTATATATAATATTTTTAACATCTCATAATATAGTCCAGAAACTCAGTCTTTTCGAGGTGTTTTTATGTTTGGACAAAACATGTACATGAATGGAGATGAATATGAAAACTGATTTAGGAGTGAATTAATATCATAATTAATAATTTTAACTACATGTATGTAAAATAGCAATCTCTAAAGACACCATCATCAAATATTTCCAAATTATATATGCTTTTGAAGTTATGCATACAATTTCTAGGCAATGCATGTTCTATTTCCAACAAGTTGTATGAAACTTGCAGGGGAGGACGTTCAGTTTTCCATGTACTGTTTGGAATCAACACATCCCCAGAGCAAGCTGCACTCTCACTCCAGTGCTAGCTTCCTGCTCCTCTCAGAGAAACAGGCAGAATGTTTTACCAGCCTTGGAGTGTCCTTCCAGGGTCCTTTGCATGTAGAGCTGTGATAACTTTTGTTCAGGATTCAATTCCAATGTACAGGGACTGCATCTGCACTTCTGTCACAACATTTGTCATGTTGTAAAACTTCATACCCTTCTGTTAGTGCTAATTTACAATCCAGCTGCCTGTCAGACAGGATTGGAACACACAGATGGAGGAAGGAATATGTACAATAGCAGAGAAAGGAACAGGCAGCTGCCATTCTTTGATGTGCCACAGCATCCTCACACGTGGAAAGACTGGGCAAGTGTGACAAGTGGGTTTGCATTTACCAATAGATAACTTGAAATCCCTAACTCAAAGAAACCCTTTCCACGAATTCTGTCAGAGATCAACAATGCAGTGCCCTGAAAATATCACCAAAGTCTAATCACTTAGTCCCAAGTTTAATGAAGTCTTTAGGCCCAAACTTGCCATTAATTTAAATGGGAAATCAATGGCAAGTTAGGAGCCTAAATGCTTTGTTGAATCAAGGCCTCCAGGCTCAATTGAGATTCCCATAGTGATCACTATAAAGAATTCTATTAAAACTCTGGATTGTGTTAATCACTTCCATATCTATCTGTTGATACCCACCTGGTTCATTTACAACATTTATTTTAAGTGTTTTAAAAGGGACTTAAAGTGGTACTTTCAAAGCATTGAAGGCACAGTTAGATACATATCTTTGAGAAGGATCTAAAATATTTTCTAAAATCTTTCCTGAGACTACCTGCATTTCCAATTACATATCTACAGCAAAAACTAGCACCAGTGATTGAAATACCTGAATCCTACATTATACCTTCTCTCTACTTCAAAACAATTTCTTTGGAATTTCAGTCTTGAACACAACCAAGAATTCGAAGAGCTATCACAATAATTTTTCCTACTTCTCTGTCTGGTATCAGTCAAAGACATTTGGATAATTGGCTTAGTCTGTGAACGGTTCCAATAGAGTATTTTTAAGATGCTAAGGAATTTGGAAAAAAAATGCTAGCTTTAAAATTTTCTAGCTAGAAAATCTAACCAATATAGATAGATGAATAATTAATTCTACATAATATATCATAGTTTGTTACATTAATCCTACTCAGTAATTATTCAGTTTTATCTTACAGTATTCCCCAGCTCATACTAACTGGCTTCACTTAAATAATTCACTATGGGCCAAAGCTTGATTGCACTGAAGTCAATGGCAAAAATCCCATTTTCTCCAGTGACAACAGTATTTAACCCTGAGGAACTGACCTTAAGGTTAATTAAATGTTTGAGAAAACCTGAGGTGATTTATAGTTTCATGCTGAAAGCAAGAAAAATTCACAGTTTTGTTAGGTTTTGATGTAAAACAAGATAAAACCTAGTGCTCTCAAGCTGAGTTTCACTTTCAGTTTTTATTTTCTTTTAAAATCTGAAGCTCAGAGACACTCAGATTGAGTGAAATGCACTGTGTGGATTGCATCCAGATTTTCTTTTTTGTAACTACTTAAGAAGTTGTAGCCAGAAAGTCTTGTACACCTTTGCTTCTATGATCTCCTTCAGACATCCCCCTAATAATGAATCTCTTTATTAGAGGTCTGTTTTCATGGTACTTTTTCACTGGAACTATTGCAAGCAGTGCTGGGCATATTTCTTCAATGTGCATATAAACAGTTATGAGAAAAGTAAAAAAGAAAGCCTTCTGTATAAACATTCCATGGAATGGACAGCTTTAGTTAAGGAATGTTCTATACTTGATTTGCTTAATGAGTTTTGTGGAGATTATTTCTCAGTTTGATTCATGTGCTTAAGGACTGTAAAGTAATTTAGAATCTAATTGCAATGTTTTCCAGAATTTTATGTTGCTTATGTTATCCTTACAGAATAGGAAAATTGCAATCCATCTCTACATAGTTCTTTGATATACAGCAGCATAATTCATTTTACTAGATGGTAGCCAGATCACACATGCAAGTATGTTATTCATTTGAAGATATTAAACTTTCTCCTGTATATGTTGTTAAAAATACCCAGTATCAGTATGTTAATATACACATTTCTTATGGCTCACTGTACAGTTCTGCTGTTTAATAAAGGCGGAGAACAATTTTTCCACTGTAATTGCATACAGATTTTTTGTATAAAAAATAATGGTAATTTTTGCTTTTGATTTCCTCAGCTAGTACCCATTCTGATAGAAGTTGACTATGTACTTGTTTGGGTGCGGAAAAAATACAGCTATATGCAGAGTCTGTATGTGGGAAGGAGAATTAAGGGAATTGTTTATCAGCAGCCCTACAAAAAACCCACAAACTTTGAAATCATCAGAAGCTGTGACAGCAAAGAGATCAAACTGAAAGGAAGCTGTGATGTAGAATTGAAAGTGCAAAGAGTTCAGGACTTGATGAATTCCTTGAAGGGACTCTTTCGTAACAAAAAGAAGTGGAAAGAATCTAACCCAGCTCTGAATTACTGAGTTGCACGATTCAGCAGCTCTAACAGTGAGATGATCTTGGTCCTGAGAGCAAAATGCTGACAGTAGGAGAAAGGGTGTTCAAGAGTTGCTTCATTTGATAAAAGGCTCTGGATTATTTTTCCTCTGTGTCCCTGACCAGGAGCTAGCAGAATGAAATTCTAACCACAGACCCCAGAATGGATAGAGGAAGATCTTAACACTGAGTTAGGTGTAGACACCCACGAGGGAAAAGGTAATGAGCCCTCATCTTTTAGAGCATTGTTTTATCTCTTGTTCCTGTGTGTCTACATCTGACTGGTAATTTATATGTGACCTTTTTCCTGCTGCAGGACACTTTTTGTGTTCTGTGCTTTCAGTTTGCCTTGAATTACTGACTTTTAATAGGAAAAATATACATTTTAAGGGGAATTTTCTGAAGCCTAGATATTTAGAGAGAAGTTTTCTACCCTCAGTGTCCTGGATCATGCAGAACTGAGACCAAGTAAATTAGAGTGAAACCTGCTTTTTATAGAGACCATGGCTCTTTTGGTTGTATGTCCACTATTTAAACTTGGAGTAGGTTAAAGTCACAACATTTAAAAAAGTTCCACCCTCAGTGTCATGAGTTCTCTTTTCTCATTCTTACTTGGGGCTGCTGGGATGTTTTTTGCCTGGTGCAAATTCCATGTCTGTTTTCAGAAACTCTAACCAATCTCCAGTTTCCTGGATATTTTTAGGGTCTGTCAGCGTGCAATTTCTATCTTGGTTTTCACGCTTGTGCTGTTCTAAGTGTCATGTATGTGTTAGGATTGCCAGAAGAGCGGAAGAGGAAGTCCTGAATGTTGAGTAGATCAATGGCAAATAATGTGCTTTAAAAAGGAAAGTATAGCTTGATAGGAGTGAAGTATCAAAATTTTGTCTTTCATTTACAATCTGTTGAAAGCCAACGATTCTTTGCTTTTTGAAAATGCCATCAGAGGATTGTTTTTCTCTATTTTATTCTCTACTGTAAGCACAGATGCTACCGAGTATCTAGAACAGTGAGGAGCCTTTAAGATTTTACTTCACTGAAGACAAATCAATATTGGTATTTTGGGATACTATCTATTGTACGATGTGGAAAAAAGGATGCTGCAACAAGATACGGCATAGTGATCAGACCAATTGTCATCACCAGCAATTACCACAAAAGTAGACAAAACGTAGAAGAGTAAGAATACTTTTGCTTAGATTCTTGATAATTTAAGTATTATTAGTGAGCCTCTTGAAATTCACTCTCCCTGGATACCTGTCATTATCAAAATGCTCTGTACTCCTGTCTTGATTTCTCCTGATTTTTTTTCCATTTATTATGTGGCACTAAAATTTGGCTTGCAGATTGAAATTCAGAGATTTCAAAAAATTGGAAGTCTATCTATGCATTATGAGGTATTTTCAAGCTAACAGTAAAAATTTTGTATATATTTGGAGATTCAAAAAAGAGAAGGACTTCCCCAGATTTCATCTAGTTACAATCCAATATTGTAGGCTACATTTAATATACACACAGTATTAATGTATGAGTCTGAATACAGAACTGGGCAATGTATTTCACATTATTTTACACTCATTTCCCCAGAAAAGTAAACAAACACTCTGAACCATCTTTGCATCTCTAAAAAGACATTGGGGAATCATTATAAGGTTCCGGGTAATGACTGCACTGAATTAGGGAATAAATTTTGCAAGGTTTTTTTTGGTTTTTTTTACTTTATGCAGATTTGTAAATTAGGATGTTTATTAGCTATGTTGAGCTAAATAATTATGAGAAAATGAAAAGACACAGGAGTATTTTTAAGAAAGGATTCATTAGTGTGAGTCCTGAGACTGTATTGTACCCAGCGGTGATATTACAAAGCATCTAAACCATAACGGAACATTGATGAGATTTTTCGTCTTGGATAATTTAGGGACTATTTGAAAATCCTGTTATGGGGACCTTTCTACTTGCTCTGAGTCATTTGCAGGATTAATCTGTAATCTAAGTACTCCAGAAGAGTATGAAATATTCAAGTCTTATGAGTTTTCAGAACAGTCCAGCTTCTGTTCATTTTTGGGGTATATATAAATTTGAGTATATCAAGGTGCTGTTGGTACTTTTTTACCTTTTAAATTTTTTAATTTTTTTTTTTTTTTAGGATCATGACTATGACTTTTGAAATTATAATTTTTGATGAATTAATGAAATTGTGTCCACATTAATCATCCTTGAACCACAAGTACTGCTGCAGTTTTTGATGCTGTTTTGTGGTCCTGGACATGGTCATATCACAGCTGATCAGGCAGATAAATCTTTGGGTTGGATATAATCTTATACAGTTAAATCACTAAATCTGTGAAAACCTGTCTTTCACTTTCCAGATTTCACCCTCAGTGCTGAACAGCAAGTTAAAAATCTGTCAATTTTGTTGGCAGATGGGGAACCCTCCCCATTTGGAGGTACTGCAATCAAGTGGATTTTTAACTGGTGCAGCACATCTTTATTTACAACTTGTAAAGTGGGTTTTCTTCTAAAACTTTCCATGTGATACAGCTCTATATATTATATTACACTTATAAAATCTCACCAAACCCTTATGGATTAAAAGATAATTAGTGGTTCAAAACACATAAGACATTAGGCTAGAAGTGTCAAAAATGTCATGAAAGACCATAAATCATAGTATACTTGCATTGATCCCTCATATAGTTAGTTTTTAAATCATCTCTTTAACACCTTGTAAATGTACAAACAACTATGAACCCAAGGGAAACTTTAATATGTTTTTTTATACATATTTTAATTTCATCTCAAAGTATTGGCTGCATAAAAATTAAGTCAGACTCACAAAAACTCATTGATTTCCTCTGGATAAAACCCATCTGTCCAAACTAATTTAGAACCTTTTTGAAGCTGTAAAGTTAGTCATGCAACACTGAGGTCATTATGGACATCCTGTACTGTAGGAACTCTAGTGTAATTTTAAGAAGGTAATTTTGTTATATTTACTGTATTTAAATACAGTGCTACTTTTAAGGAACAAAAGCCTTACTGTGTAACTGTATTGAAAGTAAACCAGAAGCTGTGAAAAGTGAGATCTGTTCTTTTCCTTGTGATTAATGCACCTTTCTGCCAAAATTGAAACTTCTTAACTGAGCTCATTTAATACAAAGTAAACGAATTCTGCTCTTTGGATTTGATCCGCTGGCTAAGCTCTATAGATAAGGGTCTAACAGTGAATAGCTTTCATTCTAAACAAAGGATGTTTTGATAGAAAGGTCAGAGCTAAGGTCTTTTATATTGTGATAACAGGAAAGGGAAATGACATATTAATGGCAATTCATGCCATGGTGGTCTGCTGAACATGGTGGATCCAAAAGAAAAAAAAGGCTGCAGATTTTTAAGGACATCAGTTTTTAATTGGTCTTATTTTGAATGACAATTTCTTTCATTACAGTTGGCAAGACAGAGATGCCAAAATTTACAACACTACTACCACAGGGAAGATTGAAAAAAATTGTGTGTATTGATCTGGATTCTGCCCTCGAACATTTTACTGCCAACCAGAATATTAAGCAGGCTGAGCCCTTGTGAGTCACACTTGTAACAAATGATGATCTGTAGCTAATTTTTATAATGCGATAGACTTTAATTACATGCTGAATCACTTGAATAGGGCAAATAAGTTTAAATTAAGAGGTTCTCACTGTGGCTCAGGACACGTACATCATGTTGTGTGCTTTATGTGCCGTGTTAATGATTTGGGGAGCAGGGTTTGCATAGCAGAATAGAAAACACCGAGTTTTAAAACATTTCTGCACATTATAAAAACACTCTGACCCATCATTCAGGACTGATTCTACCACAGGAATCTTTATTCTGAGATAAACAAAATGATGTGATTTGGCAAGGCAGTAACTCCAAGACTCTCAAAACAATTATTCCACTCCCCTTCCCACCCTCCCAGCCCCCTCCCCTTGGGGCAGGCTGCTTTATCTAGAGCCAGCTGATGTTATCTGTAATGCCAGCAGCCTTTTACATATCCACATTGAGTCCAACAATTTCATGACATAGGATGATAGTGTAGATTCCCATGTTACCTAAGGAAGTCTGAATTGAATAACATTTCTTTTATACTTAGCAGAGTATCAACACAGAGAACAGCAGGATCAAGTATTCAAGAGGCAGTGTAGGATGACAGCAGAATAGTACATTTTTCCTGTTCTTGTCTCACATCTCCAAAGAGAAAATTTCCCTTTGCCTCCTTCCCTGCCTTTTCCCTTGCGATGCATTCCCTAGTAGTCAGGCACTTTGCATGTCAGGCAGCAGCTGAACTGGAGATGTGATCCCCTCCTACCATAGCCAAGCACTGTAACCACACTCTCCTTTTCTAAACTACCACAGCACAAATAATGTCATTATATTTGCTTGTAGAGGCCTGTCAAGCACTTTGATGACACCAGATAATTCTGAAGAGCATCACATGGGAGGGATACCAGAAACCAAACAACCCCTGCCACACTCATGTCTGCTATTTAAACAACCTTCCACTCCAGAAAGAAAATTAGAACCATCTCATCCCTTCCAGATTGGGATATTGCATCCCATCTCTCTGGATAATTGTGATGAGTACACAAGCCTACGTTAGAAATGCTTTGTCATGCCATGTCATCTGGAAGCAGCTCTGAGAAGGAGTTCTTTTATTAAAACAGATACACACAATGTATTTAAACTCCAGCAGGGAAATACAGGAACTCTAAAAATGTTGCTTACTGAGTAAAGTGTGTGCCTCTAGGTAATGTAGTGTAAAGGTAGTTACACACCCAGGGTGCACACAAGGCTGATGCAATACAGCTATTAGGCAAGGAGCATTAGGAATTCAAATGCTGAATTCCTCCTTTCAGTATATCAGTATATTCCTTTGTCCAGTGTCCATTCCCTTGTCTTGGTGCAAACCAGCATGAGAGCTGTATTGTTGATGTAGGCAGTGAAAATATAGGACTTAAGTGCAGTAGCTTTTCCTGAACCTTGATGAAATCCCAAATCAATGTCTAGTCATGATGAACCTCCTCTCCACATCTCCCATCCTCCCAGCTGATAATTCTCAAATATCTCAGATAGTAGGCACTGCCATCCATTCACACAATTTACCAGCTACCCCACCCTGAAAAGAAAATATCTGCTTAAAAATTGTATTCCCTGTATCATTCTACTGCTGTATTACCTCCTATTTGCCCACAGAACGTGGGGTCTCACTGTCTTTCTTGTTATTTCCTACAGTGGTCCGGAAAATTTATTTCAAATGGCTCTTGCTTGGATAGCCAAACACTTATTCTACCAAAGTGTGGTTGCAAAGCAAATGTTTATCTTTTTACTCAATGACACTAAAAGATACCTGAAAAAATAAGATATCAGCTAACATTCTGTTTTATAGAGAGCTTTTAAATGAAGAAAAATTTGAGTACTAGTGAAATATATGCAAGTGAATAAGTTTGACATCACTTTAAAAATTTTTTAAGTTATAAAATAATAAACAGCTCTTTATGAGATAGTTAAATTTTGTTAGATTTTAATCTAGCCATGGAATAAAAACAGTTTTCCATTTTGTAGTGTGTTACCAAGTAGTAGTACCTTCTTTCAAAATCAAATTTCTCCCTTTTAATAGGTAGCTATTTAAGTGCCATGGAAACAAGGCAGTACTGTTTTCTGAAATGTTTAGGAGTTCTCTGAATTTTTTCAGCTCTCATTACAAATACGTAATTTTGCTCCTGCATCTGAGCAATCACGCTACAAAAAATAAATCTTATTGGATGGGGTTTTATCAGTGACAAAGTTCATGAAAGTAAATGTAACTGTATTTATTCAATGCTTTAAAAATTAATTAGGAGAGCAGCATACTTGGGAAATATGATTTGAGACATGGCTTTACTATGAAATAACTCCTTGAATGACTGCCACAATTGCAGATTATTGTGCAGCTGTAGGTGACATCAAAGACAAGATGCTGTGAAAGTCAGTGTGTAAGTGCATGTAGAGCTTCCTTTATGTCTGTGTTCCTGAAGGTGGAATAGACATCTTTGCAAACCATGCTGCTCTTGACTGAGCTGCTAATTGTACAAGACTGATTTGGATCAATATGCTTAAATGATGGACAATTTGTTCTTCCATGGTTCCCACTTCACTCTGTAAACTGGAGTAGAGTTCAAGCAGAGCTCAAGGGAGATGTAAGTAAAATTCTGTTACATAGAAGAGTGAATTTAGTCCTCAGACCTGGCCCTGTCACTTAGAGGTAGCATTACAATCTTCACTCATCAAATCACTTTGCAAGTACAAACTTGGGTTTTCTTTAGCAGTCTTTTCCACTAGCAACGTTTCTATTCTTAATCTTTTTCTTAATATTAAAAGAAAAAAATCCAATAGTAAAAGTAATAGTGAAGGAGCAATGTGCTTGAAGCAAATGTGTCAAGGAATAACTTTTATTTTTTATGAATAATGAAAAGGGTAAATTAATTTACCCCATTTTTTTCTCTCATAACACTCTGTAAAATTCTTGCCTTATGCTTTCCTATTCAATGTTTATTTGTTTCTATCTTTGGGGGGATAGTTCCCCAAATAAAAGGGGAACACATTGGAAAAATAAAATTGTTCCCCATGATCTCCAAAGAGTCTTGTTATGCAAAGTCCTCTTTAAAAATCCATCTATCACACTCTATGAAACATTTATAGGGCTCTGTTTTCATATCTCACAGTCCTAATGCTTCCCAAGATATAACTGTGATGTAGGAAGGTACCACTGTCTCTGTTATGGTGAGGGGAAATTAAAGTACAAAGTGCCTACGTGAACTGGCAAAATCACAAAAGAGGCCTATGGGGGAGCAGGGAATTGAATACCAGCCTTATAGCTTAACAAACATGTCTCTTTGAAAAGAATAAATGGTCCTGAAGCTACTAAAGGATTATTGAAATCAATATGCAACAAATAAAAAGGAGATGTTCACTTTTTCTGTAATTTTGCAGCTGAGATAATGTTTATATTTCAAATTTCAAAATTTATGTACTTTCAAAGAACAAAAGTTGGCAGATAAAGCAGAACAAGTGAAATATTTTAATACTACAGAATTCTGAAGAAATAAATGTAAACCACAGTCAGATGCATATATTTATATAATTCAGGTGATATAATATATAATTAGGTGTATATATATATACACACAGACATTGTATTTCATTTACAGTGAATACATTTCATTGTATTTCTGACTTTTTGTTAAAGACACTTTTGTTAAAGACAAGAGAAAAGCAAACTCCATATTTTTCTATGTCTTGCTGACAAAATATGCCTTCTTGTTCCATGTTAGTCAATACATCAGGAGTATCTTACATAGCTTTGTGTTAATCACACAACTGATTTCTATTTTTGTTGATAGCATTCTAACAGTTGAAAAGCCCACAGTTTTTAGAAACAGATTCAGTATCAAATATCATCCCAGCTACAAACTAGAAATGTACTCTCTAATACTGCATATTCTTCAGGACCTGAATTTAACAGCCTTATGTTAGTACATCAAAGTACTGAAATGCCAAGACTGAAACAAAAACCAAAAGGCCAGAACATGCCATATTTCTGTATGATATTCAGTGCTAATTATTAGCTGTGTCAAGGAGGTCTGGAGTTGTTATAATAGTGAAGTCATTATCCTGACTGTTTATAACCTATTATTTAACTACAGTGTAGCATTAAAGAGTCAACTAGTCACATTTGCTACTCAGGCAGAGACATTTATGACCAAACAGAAATTCTATACACTGTGGTTTTCCCGACATTTTGCTCAGCTGTTCACTACATATTGGAAACCATGAATACCAAATTGTTTGCTAAATTCAATAGAAATTTTGATGAATCAGAGAAATATACTTTTCCAAGAATTATACTTAACAGGGATGAGCCTATGTCCTAACAATAATATTGGTGCAAAGGAGGAAAGGGAATTTAGGAGTAGAGAACTTCCTTCTGTGAAATGAAATTACTAGAAACAAAAGAAGAAAAACCTATACTTTTCCTTACCCTGGTTTTTCTTTTATAGCTCAAATCAGAAATAAAGATAGATGAATTCTTAATGTCTTTGCAATGAAAATGTTTTGAAACTTTATTAGAATTTCACCTTCCTGTCTTTTTGGGCCATTTGTCATCCAGTTCATTTCAGGCAATGACAGCTCTGTAGTGATTTCCTCTGGACACGCAAAGAACTTTTTTCCATTGTCATGTCACTCAATCCATCTATTTTTCTGCTTCTTAGGATTTATTTACTAATATATATTAATTTTAAGGCTCTTAAAAGAATAAACATCCTTCTGAATCAATTTATTCTATTTTCATATGGCTTAACTTTTCAGACATAAATTTAAGTGAAAATTTTACGTCATGAATTATCGCTGTACACTGAGGATAAACTTTAGAACTAAGCAGAACATTTGTAGTGTTGCAAATACCAGTAACTTTAGTAGCCACATTCATCTGATGTCAAGAAAAAGGAAGAGGATTACAAGTTGGAATAATTAGTATTGGAAACTAATCTTCATGCTGAACTCTGATGGAAATAAATGGGTGAGTTTTGGGAGAGGTTTTTAATCACCCCTTTTAAAAATAGTGAGTCTCTTCACCTCTGCTTCCTAAACACTTCATTTTTTTTTTCTCAGACATTTCTTTCAGACTTTGAACTGGTTCTTCTAGTCCTAGCTATGGACAGTTTAAACACACAAATAAAATATAACATCTTTGAAAAAAAGAACTGGAAGGGAAAAGACAATTCCTTTTACAAAACGTGTGATACTCACTGTGACATTTAGAACAAAATTAGTGTATGCAATGGACATCACCCCAGTCCAGTTGCAGTGAATGAACCAGCAGTCCCTGAAGTGAATTTCACGACTTTCTAAAAACTTTAGCTAAGTGCTGTGACAAATTGGATCTTTGAATTAGGCTTACAAGGGATGTATCAAAATTGCCTGAGCCTTAGAGCTCACTTCCATGATGAGACACTTTGGTACAGGACGGGAAGGATATGATAGACCCTTGAGACCATACCAAATTTAGATCAGTGGTGCTCATAATATTAAACAGCTCAGTGCTAGCTGTTTCAGTAGGCAGATATTCCATTCAGTTTTATTTTATCTTAAAAATGGAACACATTTCTGATACCAGAAACTTGGCATCATTACTGGTCATATTTAAACTATACAGAGTGAGAAATTAGGAGAAATGGTTTAATGTCTTTAACACAAAAATGAGGATGTATCAGAGCTTTTAAAAATGTATGTAAATTTTGGGCTGCCCAGTTTTCAATCTACAAACACTTTTATTTGTATCTGTCAATGTGCTAGAAGAATACTTACTTTTTTTTCTTCAGTGCTATTTATCTCATTGTAATAAAGCAGCTTTTCCACCCTGCAGATCAGCACTGATATCATATCACTGGTAATAGAAGATACTTCTGAATCATATGGAAGATCAGTATAATCGAAAATCAATGATCTAAACTGAGGCTGGTTGTTCTATAATGTGGTTTATGTAATTTGATAATGCCAATCCTAATGGAGTTAAATATAATCCATCGAAATTTCAGGATGCAAGGGTCAATAGGGAGTGCAATGCTTCACTTCCCAGCAATTACCACTTATTACTGGGGCACTGCTTTTGCTTTGCTGTTCTGCTTGCCTCAATAAATAATATTTGGAGACCCTACAGCTGCAGTCAATAGAGTACAGTTTTATTGTCACAGCTTCATAGTCAGATCAATACCAACCCTTCTGAGACACAGGAGAGAACCACCACACGCCAGTCTAATGAAACCATGTGTTTTTATGATTCTGAAATTATACATTTTATTCATTGCTCATGCTTAATGTCACTGTTGCTTTTAATAGGCCCCTTTTGACTCAACTTTTATGTGCCCTTCACATGACATTTATGTGAACAAAGAAAGGGAATTTGTGTTCTTAAAATGAGTTATAGTGAACCAAAATTGCAAACATTTCCTGATTTTTTCGTGATGTCGAGTTCAGTTACAACATTCCCTCACATTGCTGTTGTAGGGTTTGAGAATAAACTAGAAAATAATAAAAGTATCTAAGTGGACTTCATGCTGCCATTTAAAATCCACTGAAGCACAATGTAAACTTCACTCAGGAGTGTGATTCTGCATTGGTTAAAAAACCTGATCATTTAAAAATATGTCCAAAAAGTTATCTGCATCTTTATGAAAATTTACATGATACAGCTTACTCTGCAAATACTGGACTCAGTTTAGCTATGCAACTCTAAAAGCTCAAAAGATTTAAAGGAACAAGTTCCATTAAAGGAATATGGGCTTAATTCAGGAAGAACATTTAAGGTGCAAGGTAATTCTCTTGTGTAAACACCAGTAATGATGTGAATAAGCATCAGGGAGTAGCATTATTCCATGGAAGCAATTTTCTTTACAGTAATTTTTTAACTATTACTTGTATTTTTTACATCTCACGCCAGTGATGATTTGTCATAGGATTATAGAAATAAGGTAATCAGTCATTTCCATTGGGTTAACATAGACTTCTTTCAATGAACGCTTTGGAAACACCAAAAGCTCAATTTTTAATGCTGTTAAAAATCCCAGAAGATGCATAGACACTGCAAGTCTGTTCAATGATTTAAAGTCAGGTAAAAAAGGTGAGGAAGGATTTCAACATTTCTTTAAAACAGAGACCCTCTTTCCAACACCTTCAGGTGGGAGTTTTCCTTTGCAGTAGCATAAATATTTATAACACTCACCACCACCTGCACAATCATCCCCATAAACTGATATGCTCTCATAACTGCTGGTAATGAAATGTGTTTTACGCTGGGAGCCTTTGGCAATGTCTGTGCAGCGCAGACTTTATCAAAACAAGAGCGCCAGCAAGCTCCAGCCACTGCTGTGGCACAGCCACTGGCTATTTTGAGGTGTTTTCTTTCCCAAACAGCCATCTCACATGCACGTATACATGTATACAAAACTAGAGGAAGCAGTGGTGCTGCCCTAGAAACTAAGGCAGAGTCTTGGGATTCAGGTCTTATATGCATTTTTCTTTCCTACTGATTTATTGGTAAACTTTAGGGAATTTTATCTGAAGTTGGCACTTGTATAACAGAATACTGATCATTTTATCTGCTTTGAGATTAATGAATGAAAAATGGCATGTATGATGTAAACACTCTGTGAATAACTTTTATATTTGTATGTATATAGACTTTCAAATAACCAGTTTGGAGCAGACAGTGTATAGCCACCTCATTGTAGCATAACTATGATTGTTCTGTTTGGGACACCTAGAATATCAACCACAGTTATCAAAGCTAAGTTACTTAATTCCTTCAGCAACAAGAATATCAACCACAGCTATCAAAGCTAAGTTATTTAACTCCTTCAGCAACAATTTGGGACAGCTTCTAACTCTCAATAAATCTAGAATAATTATGAATTTGAATAATAATATCAAACCAGAAAAATTAAAATTAATAATGTCTTAATTTCAAATCTCTCTAGAAGGTATAATTAGTTAAAATTATGTCTGAGCTCCAAAATTGTGTTTATAATGTATGAGCATGCTTTGTGGGTTTGTTATTCATCATCCAGATTTATATAGTTTCAAAACTTTTATAAATGGGTAAGATAGAATTCCAGAATTCCAAATTTGCAATAAAGTTTTGGCAGAACAGACATTCACCTTTATGTTCAACTGTAAAAATCTTCTCATTGTATATGTATATATATATATATATATAAAAGGCAACTAGTTTTGCACACTGAGGAAATAATCTGGATAAAAACCATACAGTAATAAAAGCTGATCTCACTGAAAACAATAGAAGTCTCTTCCACTGATTACAATGGATATTGGATAGGGTCCTAAATGGGAAAATGAAGGCATTTATCCAATGAAGCACTTAAACATGAGAATAGTCTCACTTAAATCTCATTGAAAACCTCTCCGTTTTGATTTCAACAGGATTATTTGCAGGATGAGAAACGAGCAGGGATAACAAAGCAAGGCCTCTGGAGTAACATACTCAGAGCAGAGCTTTGTGTCAAGGAAAGCAGTCTGTATCCACATCTTTAAACAGTCAGAGTGGCTACCTCAGCCTGGCTGAGGCACAGCTGGTGAGCTGCTGCCAAGGCAGAGGATGGAGCAAGTCTGTTCTGCTGCTTAACCTGCTGGGCCACTCAGGTGGCTGCTTGTTTCAGGCTGAAGAGCAACCAAGAAATTTAATCATAGGACTTCTCCCATGAATAGACCTTTTGACCATCTTTGTAACAATTCTCTGAGTGTACGATAGGGAAGTTTTGTATGATAGAACAAGTTGTATTTTAGCAAGACCACACATGATGGCAGAAAGGAAGCCATTATTTAGTGATGGATTTGTAAAGGTGAACAAGAAAGCATAGCTTATTCCTACATAAAAATTATCTATACTGTAAAATCTAAAAGTAGGATATTATTGTAAATTTGAAGTCCTCATGTTTTGTAAGAATACACCATTGTAAGTTATTCCTTTGTTATCAAGAGAAGTACATTCAGTATGTGTAGATATTAAAGTTTTGCAGTGTTTTCTCTTTAAATTGTCATATATTGGCATTGGTTATTCAGTGAAAATGGGACAGCTAGAAAAGTTCTGCTTTACCAGTCCCTGTATCATTGACACACAAAACTTACAGGTGGAAGAAACATAAAATGAAGAGACTACACATTTATTGCTGAGAAAAGTAGAGTCAAGAGCAGAACAGATACATTTTAGTGTGATTTTTATAATTAATTACTTGACAAATGACATGACTGTTGCATATGGAAGTTGTACCAATGTTTTTTCCTAATAGAAACCTTTTTAGGTGGAGAAATACTCATATATTTTATGATGAATTGTTATTGAAAATGGCTATGTCTTGGGAAATGAATGGGATCTTATATTGCCACTGAACATATTGAAAGTCACTAAAGACTATGAGTTAACTCCTTATGGTTCTCATTTGAAATGTGTCAAAGTATCACTGGAACTAGATAATTCATTACAATCCAGTGCCGTTAAGCACCTCATAAAGTTAATATTCGACACTTGTATTTACAGAACTTTCACTTAAGTAGGTTTTTAGGCATGCTTTTTAAGCCAAACTGGTGTTGATGCAATTATTTCATTTTGCCTTGTGTCAGTGTGAGATAATATTTCTCTTTATTGAATGTTTTCCCAAAGCCAGACCATTTGCTCATGTTACAGCACAGCAGAACAACTGAAACTACACCATTCCTATTGGGGAAGACATAAAGTTTATGAAAGGACCAGAATTTTCAGTCCTTTTTCTTAGTCTTCCAAGAAACAATATCTCTTTTCTGCTTTATAAAAAAGCGCAATATGGGACTGGAACAGAATTCCTTCTTTTTATAGTTATTTAACTTCTATTGTGCTATATTAGATATTTACAGATTTTTCTATGCTTTTCATAACAAATACCAGAAAATAGGCTGCAGTTTTCGTCTTGCTTATCCATACAGTACATAGAAGACAAGAAAATACAGTCACACTATTAAATGTATAAATTACTTGCTACTGTCTTACCTTTCTCCCCCAAAAAGAAAATATTTTGACAATGAAGTGATATCCAGGTTGCCTAGATTTTGTGTTAGTGACTCCTACCACAATCCACTTCTCATCCTTTTCCCTGTAAAAAATAAACCCAAACTTTCCTTTTAAAAACATGCAATAGTTCCGATCTTTATATTGTCTTTTTATGATGTGAACACTGCAGAAAAAAAATCTTAATATTTTTAAAATGCTAGCACATGATTTAATTTGGGTGAAAATAATGAACAGTGTTATTGCAGTAACCATGGTGTAAAAATGTGCAGAAATGATCGTAGTAAGAAATTTTTTTTTTTTTAACTTTTGTTTTAAGCAACTGTAGTTTTCAATTTTGTCAGTTGGCCTAAAAAAAGATATCATCACTCCTTAAAAATCCTATTATGAAAAAGGAATAGAAAAAATGATAATAAAGTATCATTGAAATGCTTCTATCTAAAATTGTGTAAAGTTGTGATGTCTGAAGGAAATAGAATGAAAATATTATCTATAGTTCATTGTAATTAATGCTCAGAACCACAGACAATTACATATGATTTGAAGGTGTGCAGTTACACTAGTTCTGGAATTAATTCATGCATTGGTTGTTTTAGGTATACTTTGTGATTCTGCTCAGTGTCACAAAATATATTGAAAACTCTTAACACCTTTTAAAACTCGATTCACTTCTGATGCAATAACAAAGATTGGTCCAATAAAGTAGAATGAAAATCCATTTGTGAACCTTTTTGCTGAAGTATATTAAAAAAAAAAATCTCCTGTTATTTGAGCTTACCTTATAAAATGTTTACATGCCATTAAATAGTACTAACATCTCCTGTGTAAATTAAATGGGCTGTGATGTTCCCTATGTCCTAAAGAGCAGTAGTACTTGAGGCTATAAAAATACCTTCATGTAATAAATCAAATGCTCTGCTCCTAAAACTGGAATTATAAAAATAAAGGGACAAAAATCCCTGCCTAATTAGCTTGTCTGTACAGGCATTGCTCTGCAAGCACTATAAACAAAAGTATGTTTAAACTACAGTACTTTCTCCCACTCAGCATATTTTAAGAGCTAGTGCCTGGTGCAGGAGGGAGAATTTACTCATCAGAAAAATTTTGAGAAATAATTTTAAAGTGTGTATGCTAGTTTGTTAAAGATTTTTCCCTCCATGTAAATAAAAGGTAGTGGGTAACACGGTATGACAGTATAGAAGTTTGACACAATGGTCTAAATTCAGAGGGGAGGCAGGGAGTCAAAGTAAGTTGTTACTTTTAATACGAACTTAAAATATTTGCTTTCGTCCATTTACTGATGTGTAAGTGAAAGGCAGCCTAACCTGGCATGAAGGCAGGTACAAATGTTAGGCTGAACTAGAAATCTTTCTATTCTCGGTTTACGTGTTTCTGCATGCCATGACAGTTTCTTTCTTTGTTACGTTCCACTGAACCTTTTACAAATAAAGTTTGCCAAATGAGATTTTGCCAAACCTTTCTGTTTCCATTTAATTTCACTTTTGGAATTATTTGTGGCTTTAGCTGTATAGAGAAATAGTATCTTCAGATAAACCTGTTCTACAAATAATAAAATGTATGTTGTACTGGCTGAGGAGAGTTCACCTGAGCCATTTTATCAGCTAGAGCCACTTTTCTGTCTGCTGCAAAATTGAGTGTTACTGAAATTTAGCTAAGAGCTGAAAGAATTATTTCAGTGAGGAATAGCTATTTTATGAGGCTTTTTTTTTTTTTTTACATTGAAACAGAACTAGAAATTAATTGAATCTGTATGCAGTAGGTACTACGAATATGACATGCCTTATGGTTTAGGTCTCACCTAGACTGATCCTTAAATGAGTGTTTATTGACTATATCCTCACAAATTGTATTATTTGATGTTAGAACTGTTCCCATGTGTGTCAATAGATGGTATAACAAAGTGCTGGGAGGCTGCAGACTGCACTGCTCTCCATTTCCTCGAAGATGAGCACACAAGTGCTCCACACATAAAGCCAGCCTGTACTATCATCCAAGAAAAATAAACTCCTGCATGTAACTCTTCAATGATACAAAAAGATTAAAGAGGTTGAAACCTCCCCTCTGCCCACCAGGGCTTTGTAGAATCTCCCTTTTTCTCCACCTTGCTTTCCCACCCAGCAGCACTATTGCTCTTGGGGGTTGTAATGATGTCAGTGGGGAGCTGCTCTGATCCACAGAAACCTCATCCCTGTCCCTCCATGCCCTGCTGGACTGGGAGGCCTTTCCCTGTCCCACAGTCCTGCTCTGGGGTGGCCTGTGCTGCTGGCACTGCGCAGCCACCTGTGTCCCCACACTGTGGTGGCACTGACCCAACACTCCTCATGGACTCTCCTCACAGGCCTCAAACATGTTTGTCTTTCCACAGTGAATTACGGACAAACAGAACCAGACTGAATGGCTTTTTGCCACCTTATCAGACTAGGTGAATGTGGTGGTCATTTCTGTGACATTCCTGTGTTTTCCTGACAGTATTCGTGAGTCCCTTCTGTTGTCACACACCATCAAGTGCTTCTCAACCACTTTTCCAGAGAGCTTACAAGCCATTAGTGAGACGTGTCTCACCTGCTGCCCAGGTGCAGAGGGAGGCAGCTGGGCTGGGCTGGGCTCCAGGTAGCCCCCTGTGCTGGGAGCTGTGGGCTGTGGTCCTGCTGGGTGTGAGGCTGGAGGGCAGAGCAGTGTCTGGGCCTGTGCTGAGCAGGGTACGGGGCTGAGCTGCTTTCCTTCCACTGACATTCCTGCTTGGAGCAGCTCAGAGAGGGGGGAAGGTGTGCGTGGGGCTCTCTGTTGGCATTGCCCTGCACAGTGCAAAGGCCGAGGGACATGCTGTGGTGGCCAGCTGACCTCTCGGTGCTCTGTGTCACAGGGGGTGGCCATGAGCTACCTGGGCTGGGCTTGGTGCTTCTGTCACAGAAAGTGCGGGAGAAAAAAACCCTTCCAACAGACCTCCCCTGGTGGAACAATGCCCGGGAAAGAAACTTAAAATCCTTTCCCCCGGGGCAAAGGTGAACAAAACCCCTGACTAAAGCTATATAAAAAAAATGTTTAAACTGGTATATTTTCCAGCAGTACCTTCTACCTGTGATCTGTTGCTCTCGGGCAGCCCGTCCATGTGGGGGGTGTGGAGCAGGGCTGGGGGAGCACTGAGGGGATGCCCCACACCCTGTCCCTGCAGCAGGTGTGAATTCAGTGTGGCACCTCTGTGGGACACAGCACACATTGATGTTTGACAAGGACCAGGTGAAAATAGCTGGCTTGTTGCTGGTTTTCTTGTTTGCATTTTGTTGGGTGTGTAAACTTACTGTGAGGTGTGCCCTGCTGTTTATGCCCATGCCAAAAATTGTCTGTGTTTTTAAAAGAGAAAAGTAGGGTGATTGTGTAAATGGCCTTTTGGGGTCTGTGCCGACATGTTTTCACGAGGTAGTTACTAGTGCTTTTGTACTGCCAGCCCAGTTAGAAGTTCAAATTAATTCTATGAAGCTCCCTTTCCAAAATAGGGCACAAGAACAGATAGATGTGCTTTGCAGTTTTAAACTGCCATTTCTTTAAACGGTACTGTTAATGTACATGAATAAATGAATTTATAACTATAAATTAATACTAGGGTAGCATGAAAAGTTTGAGGTCTTAAAATCTTTTACATGTGTAAAGCCCCAATTTTACCAGCAGCAAGTACTAATTTGCTGGTAAACAAGCTGTGTTTATCTCTGCATACTGATGTTATTTGTGCAATAGCCTGCAGTGTGTGTACCCTGCTGCCCTAGCCCAGAGCTGCCTGTGGAACTGCAAGAGGCAGGAGGGGCTGCAGGGGTGTGCAGGCAGAAGCCAGGTAGGGGCAGGCAGGGAGAGGGGAAAAGGCCAGGCTTTTGGCAGCAGACCAAATCTGGGTGGATTAATTGTATTGTGACACTTTGACACATAATTTAATTGTATGTTTGTAAGTGAACAAGCAACTGCTGTAGCTGTGTTGTGAGTAGTTTTCTCAGTGTGGCAGAGCTTTGAATTCATTGCTATTTTCAAATAAATCTGAGAGGAATAATGTGCGTCTCCAAGATAATTAAGTTCCTTTTACCTTGGAAATCATTATCTGAGAAAATAGATGGAGTCTTAACCGTTGAGGTAACTTTAGAACTGCTTTCTTGTCCTGCTTGGCCTGATGCATGTGTGTGTGACGGTTAGTTGGTGAAAGGCATTATTAAATTTCACAAGTGAAATGTGTGTCTTGGATGACCTGAATAACAGAAACCAGAGGAATTAGCATGTAGAAAAGCATGGAAGACTTAAGAGGCCTTTGATCATGAGAGAGATGGAGATGAGGAAGAGGCATAACTCTCTGTGTTATGAGCTGCAGCTGGGCATGTGAGAGCAGAGTGAGGTCTGTGGCAGAACACCTTAGCTGCTGTGTGTTGATAGTGTTCTTCTTGTATGCCTGAATACACAGTGGTGCTTGATAATTTTAATGACTTGTTACATGATGCTGCAAATGTGATTCTTGATTAACTTACGTGCCCCAGTGTTGAGTTGTAGTTACAGCCTTTCCTGTACATTTTCCATTGGAGCAAAGCCTAGTATTTGGGTTGAATTATGGATGAAATGTTGCTAGCCAGTTCATTTCTAGTTCACTATAGGAAACCTGAGATGTCGTCAAATGTGTATTTCTAAATGGGAAGCCACATATTATTTTCAGGCTAATTAAATTTTAATGTTACCAAAAAAACTTGACCTGTCCTTCATAGAAAGTTATACTATTGTATTGTTGGGTGGGTTTTGGGAACGTGTATTGATGCATGCATCTCAATTATTTTAATTCTATGACACTATCAGGACACAGGCATATGACTATAATAATGCAACTCTCTTTAACACAGTCTGTAAAAATGCATTGATTTTATGGCTCCCCAAACTGATTACATTAATATCTGTGCATAATTAGTTTACACATTACTAAATTACTGACAGATTAAAAGTGAAATAGTGCAGTTCATACATGGCCGCATAACTGCCAGAAAGGAAATTAATATGGATTCAAATGGTCCTTGGAGACCTGCACTGAAATAGCAGAAATCTATAAAGACTGCTTGCGTTAGGAAATTTCCATCACCAACATGTTTGTGGTTGATGCTTTTCTAAGTCTGTTAATATGGGTAAAATTTAGTACAGGAAATGATGTTTGAATGATGCTTTTACTGTTACCAGCTCAAGAATGTGTTTATTAAAAGTAAATTCCTGACTTAAATGGCAATTACATCGCATGTGAATATGAATTTTTAAATACTTTTTTAAGTGTTCCTAATGAAGTGGTAGTAGCATAAGGTAGCTACTACTTAAAATGTATTTGCAAATTATATTGTTTTTAGAGACTATAAAAATTGAGAACTTGCTCTTGGTGCTTCTCCCTCAAGCCAAACACACATTGGCGATAACCCTATATTAAAACTTGATCTGTTTATACAACCTCCAACTCCTCCAGACAATTTTCTGTCTTTAGAAGAAGTTTTGACATGAACTGTGCAGCCCAGCTTTATGCACAATTCATCAAAAGTCTACAGGCTTTTACTTATTGGATACATCTTGATGAAGACTGGGTTACTTGGATGACGGTTCAAGCTATCATTATGGAAAGAACTGTAAAAAGGATTACTTGTATTTCTTACAGTTTAGTTGCAGCAGAAAGTGGTGTAAAGATGCTTTTTTTTGCTTTTTCTTTATTTTTCATTTTTTCCTCAGCCTCATTAGGCCTGTGTGAAATATGACATTGAAAGAAAAAAAGAAGTGAGAGACTGATGCAAGCACTACTTTTTGTTGTAGGCTTTGGTGAAGGCTGGGTGTGACCTCAGTGGAAAGGTAACATTTGTTAGTTGAACATGATGGCAAGGGTGAATTGTTACACAGAGAGCTGCAGCCAGATTTACTATCTACAACGGAATACAAAATGGAAATGCAGATGAATTTAGTCTCAGTTGTGTCTCTTGAGGCAAAATGCCCTCCAAGGTCAACCAGCATGATGTGCATAAGGATCTGGTTTCTTGGAAGTCTCAGTATTTATAGCTTCTATTGCCTTTAGCAGAAGCTGTGGAGGTTGGTGGCTGACAACTCTAAAGCCATATTACAAAAGCAGAGCAAATCTGTTTTGGGGAGAGAAAGATTGCTGCTGCTGCTGCTTCCCTGCCTTGTTCCTTCTTTAGAGTAGCATTTAGTTCACTCTTTCTTACTGAGTCTCAAAAAAATTAGATTTATGTGTATATAGAAGATTTGGGAAGACAGTAATAAATATGCCCTTTTTCTAGTGTTCCTGTAGTTTCTAAAGTGGTTTAATTTTTTTTTTCCAAGAGGACTCTTTTTGGTTCTTTTAGAAACATTCTTTATTTAAAACTAAACTTATAGACTCATAGTGTGGTTTCGGTGGGAATGGGCCTTAGAGAACTCTTAGTTCTAATCCCTGCCGTGGGCTACCTTACACTGCACCAGGTTGCTCAAAACCCCACCCAATCTGGCCTTGAACACTCATAGGGATAAAGCAGCCACAACTTGCCTGTGCAACCTGTGCCAGTGCCTCACCACCCTCAGTGTGAGGAATTTTTGCCTTACAGCTAATCTAAATTGAACTTTTTCAGTTTGAAGCCATTATCCCTTGTGTCTCATCACTATACACCCTTGTCAAACATCCCTGTCTTGTAAGTCCTCTTCAGGTACTGGAAGGTGCTCTAAGGTTTCCCTGATGCTCTAAGGTTTTCCTTAAGGTTTTAGACTTCTTTCCTCCAGTCTAAACATCCCCAACTCTCTCAGCCTGTCTGCACAGGAGAGACCCTTCAGCTCTCTGATCATCCTCAGGGACAAAGTTCAAATTACAGGTGTTTAGAGGTACCAAGGTTTCGTTAAGGATGTGTTACTTGCTCTCACGTGAATGGTAACAAATATGTGGATTTGTTAAACAGGGATGATGTTTTGGTTCATGATTTCACATGAGGTTGCCTGAGCATTGCATTCTGGGAGGAGATAAATTTCATGTTTAAGTTAATAACAATTTTCACGTTGCAATCCATTTCTCTGAAGTAGCCATTGTGACTTGTTTGAACTATATTTATGTTTTGCATGATAAGTACTTCATATTCAGCAGTCTTTGCTGGAATTAATCACACGTACATGCCAATTTACTTTCCGGATTTGAAATTAAGATGGATCTGTGTGAAACATGATGCTTTTGTTTGTAAGTATTTTTTGGTAAACATTTCCATCAGTTATAACTCATGCAGGGAGATGCCATCTGGGAGGTCTGCCAGGTTTCTGCAGTTGGCAGACCTGTTGTGTGTAACTGTGGCATTGCTGCATGTCTGGCTGAACCAGCAGGAAGTACTTCACTTCTTGCCAGCTGCTGGTGCACTTACTGTCACATTGGGCTTGTGGAGAAAGCACTGGCCAAAATTTCTAGGAGGAAGCAAGTACTGCACGTGGATCTAAGAGACCCAACTTTATGGAGCTCAGTTCTTAGATGCTAGGCAGCAGAATGAAGATGAACTACACTTTTGTTTGCTTGTTGTTCTTAAAAGTTATTTTCAGGAGTAGAAACTTCTAATTTCATGGATAGGAAACTTCTGCAAGATAGAGCTGTTATTATTTGCTGTATTAACAAATATGCATTATTCCCCAGGATTATTGGCACCAAGTCAGCCCTGTGTTTGAATGGTGTTTCAAGTGAAAAGAGGCAATGTTACAACTTCCTTGTTTAAGGCAAAATTTTGAAACAGCTGTAGTGCTTAATATAGTGTAGATATAGTTTCAATGATACTGTCAAATAACATTTAATGAATAAGGTAATTAGCATGAACAGCTATCTTACTTAAAACTACTTTATGGATTTTGAATGTATTGTTTTGGCAATGAGTATCTTGGTATTATTAAGAATTGAGTAATTCCTACTTTAGGTTTATATCCATTAAATCACCCTAAATGTTATCCTTGATATACTTTTCTGAGGTCCTTTGATTTTTAGTGATATGAGTCTCCTGGAATCATGTTTTCTTTTTCAAAGAGAAAAGTTTTGTTTACATAAATTGCATGTCTTCATAGTAAGTGCAGTGAAATAGGAGGCAAGATTAGATTAGTCCAGTTTTACTTATTACATTACCCATCTATGACTCTATACATCTTGAAGTTACAGCTTCTCTACTAAGAAGCTATATTAAAAAAAACACCCCCCAAAAAAAAACAAAAACAAAAAACCAAACCAACCAAACACAACAAAAAACAGCTTTCCACTTTTTATTTATTATAAGCTTTGCACTGCTAAAGCAGAGTTAAGATTGCTTAGAAGCTGGTCACAAAGACTGTTTCTGTTTAATGAGGTATGTGAGTGTTGGAAGAATTGTGAAACATTAGACTGCAGTTTCCATACATGTTAATTTGACATTTTTACAGGAGTATTCTTTTTGCTTGTCTGTATCAAACAGATCTGTAACTAAGTAATTATTTTGTTTTAGAGTTTCATTTGCTTCAGCACATTCTGGTTTTCATATGGTCTCTTGTAAATCTCATATAAAGGTCTCTGCATTCGGATAGTTTGAGCATCATTGTTTTACCAGTTCTACTGGTTTCTTCACAAATCTTACAATATTGTGGGTTTTCCTCCTTGTATTAACTTCAGGAAACCTAAGATCATGAAAGTAAAGTTTCTTACAATAAGAGGGCAAATTAACTTGGCAAATCAGTGTTTCCTGCTAAAGTTGCAAAGCTTTCCCAGGTGAGATATGATTAATGTTTTCCTAAATGGCTCAGATTTTCAATTTTCTAAGTAGAATGATCTTGAAAAGTATGCTGGATGGCAATTGGATCATAGTGGGGTAATCTTTCCCATAAGAGTTAATGTATTAGAGGGGGGCCATATGCATGGGCTAAGGTGTGCACAGTTGAAATACATATATGAATGTATGGACAGTGAAGGTGCAGCTGTAGACTGTCAGGACTTTCCCACTTGACAAAGCAGAGGGTAGGGTGAACTTTAAATGGCTGAATTTTCAGTGCCTGGAGGTGCTGAAGGATTTCTAAAATAAAAATCCGAAGAGGATTTTTCAATATTCTACCATATTCTGTCTAATAATAATACAGAACCCTGAAATTTGGGTGGAGATAATGGTAGAATTTATTGCTGTTTCATGAAGCTACTTTCATAAAATGCATGAAAGTTTGATTCTTGTTAAATTATCACTGAATTCACATCTCCAAAGATGGAGAGGGTCTTTTTACAGGAGCATGTAGTGACAGAACAAGGGGGAATGGCATCTGACTGAAAGAGAGTAGGCTTAGGTGAGATATTAGTAATAAATCACCCTGTGAGCATGGTGAAGCCCTGACACAAGTTGCCCAGAGCAGCTGTGGCTGCTCTATCCCTGGAAGCATTCAAGGCCAGGTTGGATGGGCTTAGAACAAGCTGGGATAGTGCATGATGTCCCTGCCCATGGCAGAGGGGTCACCTTTAAGGTCCCTTCCAACCCAAACCATTCTATGATTCTGCTTTGTTTATCTTCCCTGGATAACTGTGCATGTAAACTACTGGACATTTTGGTATTTTTGGAAACAACTTTTGTTTCCACCTTGAAATTCACCATTAAATTAAAAATAAATTTGAAAAAACCCACAAAGGACTCAATGAAATGGCCTAGTGTTAGGGAACTTTTACTTAGCCAAAGGTTTTTTTAACCTTTTTTAATAAACTACTTTTGGTGGGTTTTTTTTCTTGCTATGCTTTAAAGAGCAAATGTTTGGTATTTATAAGTTTCTTTTCCCTTCAGCTTGAAAAGAGTTACAACATTGATTTCACAGATACTTTGAAAGTTAATCTTCTAAGGCAAAGGAAGGAACAGATCTAAAAAAAAGGAGTCAAATTGTGCTTTTTCTGTTTTTGCTATTTCTGCTGTTATTTAAGAATGATGAGAGTGGTTTTCTGGCATCTGTGAAATATATGTAGAATTTCCCTGCCTTACCAAAAGTAGTTAATCTTTTCTACATAATAGTTTCATCATTTGTTTATGAGGGCCAAAGTCATGCTCAAATCAGAGAATTAAAAAAAATGGTAATGTCAGAATGGAAACATGTTTTATGGACGACAATTTTTAAAATTAAGTTGTAGGTCCATTCAGCATTTTCTGAAAGGGAGGGAGCAATAAATATTAGGAAGTTATATTTGCAATTATTGCATTTCCTTTAATTGTTTGAGTAAATTTTGAATATCTATTTCACTTTTCCAGAAGTAATTACTGACTTTTTGGATTCTTCAAAGAAAAAGGGGCAAGTGAAGATTGTAAAATACAAATCCAATGTGAGCTGGTTGGCAAAGCTTTGACTTTAATGGAGAGATTTAATACATTGCTCTATGAATTGATTATAGCATTGTCTGTAAGCATTTGCATAAATGCAAAAATGAGCACTAGGGAAAATCTTCTGGTGTTGCACTGTCCCCTCTTCCTGCCCCAGTTCACTCTGTGGAACCTATTTCAAAATTTCTTCTCTTGTGTTATAGGCAGGATTAAGGGACCTGATCTTTTTCTTACAAAAAACAGTGATAAAAAAACAGAAATGTGCTTCTGTTTATTCCAATATAAAAATTGCTTATCTGGTCTGTGTAAAACCGTATTTACAGCCTTTTGGCAAATGGATGAAGGAAGTTTGCAGCCTAAGTAACAAAGAGCACAGACATAGCCCTCCATTGAGAACTGCTTGTGTGAGCACATCAGATTTCTTGGAATGTAAACCACATAAAATATATATATTTGATATGTTGTAAATCTTATTAAAGTACTGAAATGAGCCCAGGTATTTTTTTTATATTTTCTACTACTTAGCAACATTTGTAGCAGTACTTTCAAGTGTATGGCTGCTTTCTGTGTATTTCTGCATGGTAAGGAGAAAGTGTGAATATTTATTATACTTTTTTCTTGTAACAATATGTTTAAAAGTTGTGCCATTCAGACTCCTTGTCCTAATAATGTTGAATACGTATCAGTAAACAACATGAAGATGCAAAGTGTAATTTTAGAGGCTCTAATTACATTTTGAATTCAAAGCACATCACAAAAATTATTTGAATGTTTTCAAGAAAGTAGAAAATCCTACAACTGCTCCACTTCTACTAAATCCCAGCTCCTCTGAAACCAAGAAAATGAATATTCAATATTTCTTTCCATTTGAGTCCCTTGACATACTATTGATTCACTTTATTTTCCCAACAATTTCTGACAGATTTCCCAATGTGGATTACTTATGTGCTTTGATATTCATTTTGTGACTGCCTTTGAAAAGCACATAAAATTAGAACTGCAGCAGTCTGTTCACTAGAGCTACAAACTAGTGAGCACAGCCCTTGGAATCACCGTGTTCCCTACTGCTGGCATGTGCAATAGACTTTCAGCATCCAACATGAGTATTAACTGATGGCAGAAAGTGTTGAAGATATAGGAATTAAAGAATTCATTTGTTTATGGCAACGTTATTGAAAGAAATATAGCATCTTCAAAAGCATGTTTCTTCCATGTTCCATCTCTGCGTGGTATATTTGAGTTCTGTTTAGTTGGAACATTTTATATACTCTTTGGGTACAGAAAAGATAGATGAGGAACTGGTCCTTGATGGTTGTTTGATGCTCCCTTTTTGATATGGAATTCCCTTTATGTGGAAGTAGGTCTTCTGCTGGCTTGCCCTTGGATGTGGAAATGTGTACATGAAATCTAAAATTTCTTGAAGCTGGCCAGTTTTTGCCTTGCTACCTATGACTGGGGCTGGGGGAGAAGGTTGACCTCAGCAGTGTGGATTCATTAAAAATGTGTGTCTTGAATTTTCTGCTGGGGAAGATGATTGGTTTTCCTGTAATAATGGCCTGGGTTGGACACGTGGTGTTTTCTGCTCTGGGTTCAGATGAAATGGGTTTTCACCAGCAGAATTCAGACTTGTGTTTCTTGGACCAACCCTTCTCTTGCCCAAGGTCCCTGGAAGTGGATGGTGCAGTTAAACACCATGAACAGTCAAATTTTCCACCCTCCAACAGGGACTAGTTAAATCCTGTACGTCCACAGTAACTGACAGCAGATGAAGTATCTGTGTGACTTTTTACTTTTTTTTCTACCTGAGCGACTTCATAAACCTTTAGCAATTTTCTAAATCTGAGATTAGCCTGGTATGATGCATGACATTTTGCTTGATTGGGTAAAGGTGTGCAAGCAGTTGAGATAAAAATGAGATTTGAGAACTGAGAATTTGTACCCATACACTTTTTGAGTTTTTTTAATTTAATTTTTTTTTTACAGATTTGGCAGCACTTGTGAAAACACTGGGAAGATTCTCAGAAGGTGAAGAAAACTTCCCAAGAAGTTAACAAAGCAGTAAGTCATGTAATGAATTTGTAGTGTTTTAATAACTGAGACTACCCAGGTCTGCTCTTCTGGGGATAGACATTATAGGAACACCATTTTAAATGTAAACCAAAATTTAATACCTGCAGCAATGTATTAGTTAAACAATCAAACAGAAAGAAGTTCCTGAAGCAACAAAACCACAGTGTGAAGACAGTGTTTGTGTGAATAATAGGCCAGAATAACATTAAGCAGTACTGTTTGATCCTGATTTTCAAAGCTTTTTTAAACTTTATCCTTATTGGGGTTTTGAGCTCAGATTTTTAAAAGTCTCTTTCTAGGTAGTTCCTTCAATTTCGGAACCAGATTCACTGAATCAAGTGAGGCCATTAAAACTTAGTAATTCTTTTTAAGCTTCTTTATGAAGGAGGCTCCAAACTGGATTAATTCAAATTGCTACCTTGGCAATACCTAAGTACCTAATGTGAATGTCAGTGCTGAGAGATCTACCCTGCATGGAACCTCTATCACAGTAATGCTTCAGTAAAATTCAGATCCCAGGATATCATGATGATCATCTATCTATATTTAGTATTTAAATTTGCGATGTATTCTAAATCATAAAAAGGAAGAGTTTAGCAACAGACATTTAGCTTTTAATCCATACAATATACTGTTATTAAATTGAGAGAAGGGTAGAAATATGTAGGAATTCAAGGAGGGGACCATACTATTCTTCCTGTGTTTGTATCAATGCATTTTTCTGGCACATTATCAGAATTTTATTTTAAGAAAATATTTTGAAAAGGCACCTGCTTAATGTCATTGGAGGCACTAACTCAAATGGAACTGTTAAGTCTAATTTTTATGAAATAGTGTTCTCAGAGCTCTGGCAGTAATGATCTTAAATTAGGTGAAAGCTTAAAATAGGCAAGGAATGACTGTTTTAAGATACCATTCCATCAAGTGGCTAAACGTTGTAATACATTTATCCTAAAAATGTCATTAGAATGCCTAATAAGATATTGTAGTTTATGCCTGCTTATGACTGTTTGCATAGATTCTGGTAGGCTGCTAACATGCTTAAACAGGTTCTCATATATAACCTTTACAGAACTGTGGCAGTGGTTATACAAAAAATCAATATACCATACTAGGATATCGTAAAATAGGATTTTCTACTACTTAGGTGCACACCATTAAGTAAGGCTCCCAGTACAACCCTTGTAATTTTGTTTTCCAGTTTTTTCAGTCTGTAATGTATGCTCTTAGAAGTTTGTGACAATTGCTCTAGCTCTCGGTGTAAATTCGTTTTCCATTTTGAAAGGTGCAATTTTATTTTTCAATTTGAGCGTGTTTGGTTTTGTGCCTGTTTGTGTGGAGATTTGGGGTGGGTGTGTTTTGGGTTTTTTTGTTTAGGTTTTTTTAAGGAGATAGGAGTGTGAGGAATCAGAATAGTAACAGAGATCACAGTATTTATAATGCAGTAAAATACGGTAGCGATATGTTGCAATCCAAAGTTAAGGCTCTGGGAGCAGAGACAGGTCTAGTGGAAGATGTCCCTATCCACAGCAGGGGGTTTAGAATAGATGACCAACCCCAAATATTCTGTGAAACAAGTCCATCTGTACTTCTGTGAGCAGTGCTGAGCTCTTTTGAAACTGCGCTCAGTGCTGTAAAACTCACTGTGATGGAAATACTTTGGAGCTTTGAATTTTAGATTTTTTTTTCCTACACTATTTTATCAAATAACAGCGCTGTGTATTGACTCTAAGTTTGCATTTTTAATGTTTGTCTTAATTTTCATAGGCTAAATTTGTACATTCTCAAAACTTTCAAAGCTGCAGGCACAATATATGTTATTACTTGAGGCTGTTCTTGCAAATTCTTTAATTGGTTGCAGAAGTTAGTATTTATAGTACTGCGTTAGTGGAAAAATTGCATGTCACTATTTTGAAACAACAAAGATCTGTTTGTGTTTATTTGTCATAGACATTTACATTTGTTGTCCATAAGCAAGCAACGATTTACAATCATTCCAAATGGGGATGTAGTGGCTTCAAATATTCAGTAGTCCATGGGCAACCATTCTTGCACAGTAATATGCTTGAAAAAGAGTTTTGAATTATTTCTGCCATCTCCAGTTTTAATTTTGGTTTCTTGTGGCCATGGGCAGTAGCTTGAAAATGTTTCTATTGGAGAATGTTAATCTTTGATAAATGCCATGTTATGGATAAGTACTTCAGCATTAGTTCAAAGCATATGTATCTGATTTTCATGCAATTAAATAATATTCAGTTCCTTCAAAGTGATACCTTCCTGAGGTTTTTTCTCCTTTCATAGCACATGCATCAGTTCTCAGTGAAGCTGTTAAATAACTGGATTTCTAAGTGATTTAGTCTGGACAGTATTTAATTAAAATGCAGTTTGTGACAGGACTTGTTTTGGCTGCCACTGAGATTTTTTTTTAAGTGGTCTGTTTGTTAGGAGCACTTGGCAAAAATGTGGAAGAAATGTTTCCTGTCCCACAGAGACTATAAAACAAATGGCTAATCTAAATTCCCTTGAAATTCATGAAAAGTAATGTCTTTTCTGGTTAATTATTTATAAGACAGTTTTCATGTTGTTTTCAGATGTTGAGGTAATTTTTCATTTTTTTTTAATGTTATGTTTAAAAGTGATCGAAAGCAAATTCTATATCTCTACAACATTATGTCTTTATTAAACTCAGGAGAAAATATCCAGCTCAGTACTGTTATCTGTGATCCTAGAGGTTTCATCTGGGTTAGTGGATTCTTGGCACATGGATATTTAATATATTTGCAAGATGGTAGGTATGTAGGAGTGTCTACTTGCAACTTTAATCCAGTGTGTTTTGAATAGTTTATAACATCGGTAAGAATACTAGGAACTAGTAAGGATTTAGTCATTTTGGTAGAATAAAATTCAACTGTTTGTAAGTAAAGCTTGAAGCAGCGGTAAATCTCTTGGTACTGGTGATTAATTATTCTGTGGCTTTCTGAAGTACTAAAGTTATTCCTTTACAAAGCTCTGAAGGAATTAAAAGTTGTGCTAGATGTGGATATGATAAAGATGCTGACAGGAGTTCATCTTTAGGCTGTGCCAGGCAGGCGATACAGTGCAGCTGGAGATACCACTTTGGATGCTTTTTCTTATCTTTTTTTTTTTCACTGTTGTTGGGGTTTCTTTGTTGTTGATTTTGTTTAACAACTATTTTCTTAAAACTAGTGCAAGAAACTTTCATGTGCTATCACACTGAAGAGATTACATGACACTACAGTGACAAATAAAATGATGCTTAATGCATACCATCTACTGAATCACTGAAATATAGCAACAGTTCTCTGTTGTAATTTGAAATGGAAGCATATTGTGGGATCAAAAATACAAAATAAAACTTTACAAAAATACTCATAGGATAGAGAGTATTCTAAACTACAGGCACATTTTATTTTTGAGGTTCTGGCGCATGGAACTGTCACCAAAGAAATCTGATAAAGCTGTTCAAAACTTTTTCTTATCTATTACTTGACCACTTTGATCTTTTCCTATGTATACCAATGCCAACCAAGATTATTTTTTTGTCCCCATACCTTCTGTTTTGTGGTATAGACATGCAGTGATGTGCTGTCTATTGGATTTTCAGAGCTCAGAGGATCTTGTGCTGGCTGCAGGAGAAGGAGGGCATACTGGTTTGGTTCCTAGTTTACTTCTTGGGAAAATAGACTGCTCTGAAACTATTTTTTAACCTTGAATATGATAGTAGCTTAAATGTAAAGTATGGGATACACTAGTTGGAGCTAATTGTAGATGCAACAAAGGCATTTGACTGTGCATTGTTGAGGGGAAGAAAGAGAAAGGGATTCTTCCGACTCCTGATTTTTGCCCTGAAGAAGTGAGCTAGCTTTTGCTGAAATTGGTAAGTCTGCCTCTTTCACCAGGCATTGAGCTAAGCTCTGACCACACTCAGCTTGGACAGCTCAGAAATAGGATTTCCAAAGTAGCCTGTCCTATTATATTGAAACAGGAGTTCTCCTAACACTGCTTACCTGTTTGTTGCTGGTGTTGCCCAGAGTGCTGTGCCTGCTCCCCGAGCAGGGCAGCTGTTTATCATCAAGCTGTCACAGAGCACGCTGTGGCCAGGACCCCACAGTGGGTACCCAATGTGTGACATTTTTGGTATGCATGTGTACCAGCTAAGGCCTCTGCGCACCTCGTGAAACAGGCATCAAGTAAACAAATTAATTTACAGGGAGCAGTCAGAGGTGTGAGCACAATCTGGGTTTCCCATCTATAGAATTCTGCCACCACGGTTTAAATGGTGTCACCAGGGAAGGACTGTCAGACTCAGCCCTGTCACTTGTACTCGCACAGTGTGAGGGTGGTGCTTACACAAACAGCTCTGCTAGTGCTGCACAGTTTGCCTTTCATTTTTAAATCAGGTCTATGGCCACTGCTCATAGGTAAACTGCATTAAAAAAGTCATCATTTCAGAGGCCTGGATGATCCCATTTGGGGGGGAAAAGTTGGGGTTTTTGTTGTGTTGATGTAGCAAACAATTGCAGTTAAAGTGAAATTGGTTGTAGTTTCCTTTAATGTAAAATTAAAAGTTTAAACCAATAAATTTAAACAATAAACTTGCTCACCTGTCATTTCTCAGAAAGTATTCCAAAGGCTGTTTAATATTTCATAATCTTGTAATGATAACATTCCAAATATTACTTTTCATCTGCTTGCATATCTTGAGCCTGAACAAAATAAAGATACACTCGTCATCAGTTACAGCTATACAATTTTAATGTCTTTATTCATTATAACCCAAAATAAAATAACTGTTTCTGCATTTAGCATTTATTAAGGATTAATCTAGGATAGAAGCTGTTATGACATTCTTGCTTAAGAAAAATATTCTTCCTGCATCGAACAACTGCCCAAATTTCCTCCCAAAAGAGAAGGTTGTCTCGAAGCCCGTGGTTCCAACCAGCAGATGGTGCTGTGCAGCATCTTATGGCTCCTCAGAGCAACTGAAGTCATTTTTGAACCAGAAAACTACTTAAAAGTTTCTAGTGCAATTCCTGAGCTGAAACAAATGTTTGTGGTATTAACTAGTGATTTCCTTTGAGTCTGGGGGACTATTTTAGTGGGTATTTCAGTCGTTAGATGTTAACATATGCCATATACTGTTTTGTTTTTTTCCTGACGAAATCAGGGGTACCCAAGCCCACTTTAACCGACTGTAACTGTTTATATTAGTTCCCTTCAATCTTTTTCTTGTCCTTCATCTGTATTTGGACCTCTCTTTGTCTTTTGGTTTCTTAGGACTTCTGCTTTTGTCTGCTTTTTCATCCCGGTCTCTCACTCACACATCTTCTCTATATCTGCCTTTTTGTCTACTGTAAGTGCAATCTCTCTCCTGAGAATGGCTGCAGCTCCAATGCCTGTCTTCTCACTCTTGGCCCTCTCCCTACAGCATTCTTCATGTTTTTGGTCAGAATCCTTGGATTTTTTTTGTCCTCTTGTAGTCATCTTCATCTTCATAATGGTGGTACTTTTTCTTCTTTTGCTTTTTACCCAAGTGCAACTGACTCGTGTGAGACTCTTCTATATCCTCATCCAGCACAAGGTCATACTTGGCATCTTGTTTTGGTTTTACCCTCTCTTTCGGAGCAAGTTTCGAAGTTTTGTCACATTTATTCTCATAGTCTTTGAAATCTTCCTTGGTATATTGCCCACCTCTTGCCTTCCATTTAATCTTTGCAAGGGACTGGCTAAAATCTACATGTGTCCATCTGTCATCTATCAGCACATTATCCATTTTGAAGTGGCCTTTCTCACAGTCTTCCTCCTTTTCAAGCTCAAAGAAAGCATAACAAAGAGATTCACCAGTCTTCCAGTCTCAGATCTCTTCACCGCTTTTAATGGAACCAAATTGTGAAAATATTATCTCCAGGTCTTTACCTGTGGCCACAGGATTCAATTTACAAACAAACAGCACATTTTCTGGTGGTTTGATGTCTGCATCTGGTAAATCTCCCACCATTTCCAGAAGAATGGCACAAGTTTTTGCTTGTTTTTCTGCCTGAATTTCTATTTCGTCAGCAGACCATCCCTTCATGTCATCAGTTTCTTCATCTGCCCCTAGGCTGCCACTATCAAGCTGTTCCTTGGTAGGTTCTGGAGAATGATCAGGAACACACAAGCCAGGAGGATCATCAACTGGATCATCTAAAATTACTGTATGATTTTTCTGATATCTTGATATCGGATAAAATCCCAATCTACAAAGGTTTCATTAATTGTCTTCTATATATCCATGCCTTCTGTCACTTCTCCAAATACTGTATGTACACCATCAAGGTAATCCAGATTTTCCCCTGTGGTAATGAGAAACTGTGATTCATGCTGATCACTGTCACTGTTCGCCATGGACACAGTTCCCTTCTTGTGCTCAAGTCTCAGCACCTTTTCTGCCTCAAAAAATCTGGTTTGATCACCATACAATTGGCAAAATATGGATTCCCCTCCATGGCCGGTTTCCATGTATATTTTCCAACAATAAGTGAATAGAGTATTGTCATAAAATCACCCCAAGACACTGTGCGTGTCATATAGTAAAGGTCCGAATTTTCTGACAGAATAACTAATAAAACTTTAATATTAAGAGCTAAAATATTTTAGAAGAGAAAAATTCTGGAAACTGTAAGTAGAAACAGCAGCTAACCTTTTATTTATGAAATAAAGATGAGGGAAAGTTTGTGGGGTTTTTTCTTTCAACAATAACCCTTGCTGTGTGAATAGTACAAACCATTTGAAATATTCAATTATACACTGCATATCGAGAGCCTAAAAGCATACAGTAAGGTAATGCAACCCTGACACATCTTTTAGATTGAAAACTACTTGTAACAAATGAAATTATCTTGTGTTTAACTTCCAATTGCTGTGTAGCTGTGCATTGCTTTAAGATTCAGTTTTTTAACAAAAGGGTTAAATGAAAATTCTGATGCAAGAATCAAATATGGAGCACTTGAATAGTAAATAAGATTGTTCCAAGGTTTCAATTTGTTGTATTAGTCAGTGACAAGTACTACATTTTTAATGCATGCCATAAGATTAGTCTACCCAAAGTAAACAAGCAGTAGTCTGTGTGCATCTCCAGCAATTGGTTCGGGGTATATGTATGCAGCTTTGTTTCTGATAATGGATTCAAGTTCAACATAAATAAAAACAGTGTACATTAAGGAGGATAAATATCTAATTGCCATAATCTGCATCTAGAATTGAATGGATGTAAACATGCTAACCACAGAAGACAATTCCTCAGAACAGAAAGTAGCTAGCTGGATGATTATTTGCAAAATATCTGTGCTCCTTTTGTTTATTAGGTCTTTCCTCTTTAAAGATGGAAACGATAATTTTTGAAACATTTTTTAAAAATCATAGCATTTGAAGTTTTTAAATATGACATGAAATTATATTACATGGTTTATATACGTTTTCTGGCACTGCAGTAAAATGCATCCTTTGTAGGTTGAAAGATTGGTAGACTGCTAGAAGTTTAGATATGATTTATAATACTTTTTTACGCAGAACTCAGTTTAAGCTCAGGGATTATATTGCTTTTTATCTCAACACTTAAAAGAATGAAGTAATAATTTTGTCAGTGTGCATGAACAAGATAGAAATAGTATTTTTTATTTTTTTGGTTATAAGCGATGTTTAAAAATGTACTGTACTTATTTGATTTGAAAAGGAATGCAGAGTATTTGCTTTCAAATTGCACAGTATAGGCCCAGCAGAATTGTGTTTCTGCCGAGCATCCTGATTATTGAAAATTGCATCTCACAGAATTCAAAACTGTTAATACTGGGGTTAGAAGTTTGAGGTAAATATCTTGGCTGAGAAAACTACTGAGAAAATATGACTGATTTTAATAACACAAATTGCTTTCCAAAGAGCCAGGGTTTGTTGTTTTTGACAACTGGACAATATACTTAAGGAGCTGCATTCACCTGTTTACTTACTAAAAAAAAAAAAATCCAAAACCCCCCTCTTTAACAGATTTTTTTTCCCCACTACTTTTTGAATGTTTGTTTATGCTGAAGTATATTTGACTTTTGATAAATATAATTAGATATACTTCTACCTTCTAAAAATCTAGGAGTCTCAGATTTACATTGAAACTAAATGGCTTGTGTATTTAAAAACAGATAGATGTGATAAGAAAAATGTTATTTGTATTGATAAATTACGAAAGATGAGGCTGAATTTGAAAACACAGTTAAGCACTGTGACAATGTTCAGATGTGTCAGGGCTTTAATTGGCTCTTACAAAGCTGATAATTTTTTTAAAGAAAATCTATTATCTTAACAGACATTTCAGAATTTAGAGCCTCTTGAAATTAATATAAAATTGTGATATTTATCATAAGTTTTAGCGGTTTTAAAACTTCTAAAAGAAAATTTTGATAACTATTTGTAGTTAAATTATTTTTGTCAGCTATATTTTTGTATAATTTCTGTATAAGTAATGATTTTTAAAAAATAATGGTAGGTTTTCAGTTTTATTGCTCTGGAATTAATGGGTGAAAAATTGCAGTTAGGACCTTAGAATCACATTCAAGATTGTAGTAATACAAGTAAAAATGTAGTAATACTCATCAAAATGTGTTTCCAGTATACTAATATGGTCCTGCTAACACTGGATTGTGAAAATATACTTATTCCCCACAGAAAATTAAAATTGTCCACTGGGACTGTTAAACTTTGTAATGATTGCATTACATTTGTAAATAACAGATATGTTTCTAATGTTTCTTGTAGGGGAAAGTAAGTTATTTTTTTCTTTACATAAGGCAAACTTTTTAGTTTGATCTTTGAAACATTACAATTTTAGGAATATGTATTATTTGCTTGTAAATGTAAATAATAAATTTTGTGATAAAGTGAAGTCTAGTTTATTCAGGTATTTCTATTTAATATCCTGGAAATGAATATTAAAATTACTAAATTGCTTGTCTTGAACTCATTGCATTACTACACTTCATCTCACTTCATCATTTAATTTGTATGGTTTCCAAATCTACGTGATTATCATCTATTAGTACCCTTGGTGACAGAGGGCAGGACACTGTTGTATCAGAGTTAATAAAGCAGAAACACAAGCCTAATTACTATGGGAGGTAAGCCATGCTGGCAAGATTTACCTTTCGCATAAGGCCTGGATGTGGTTAATACTTACAAATAAAGATGGATAGATAGGCATCTGTGTCTCTGTGTTTCTGGCTTATGTTGACATAATTCATTTTTGTATTACACTTTTTGTTATATTCTCCTTTTCTTTTTTTTTTTTTTGTTGGCTTCTCTGAATATATTACTATAATCGTTCTCAGATGCTTTATGTTCAATTTTGAAAACTTAGCTATACATGGAAGCTTTCATTTGAGTTAAATGATTATGCAAATAATGTGTAGATGCTCTCAGGCATTGCTTCCACCTCTGCAAATTTATATTAAAAAGTGTATGTTGTATATATTAATTTCAGATTTATTCCAAATAGTCTTTGCATAACAAACAAACTGAAAACACTTGTCATGGTAGTATTAAATATAATGCATACAGAATATTAAACATTATTTTGTATGGACTTTTAATACAGGGGTCTGTATTTGTACATATTTGTATGTAATTATGTGCATGCACATACAGGTAGAGAAATCAGTGACAAAAAACTTATTTTGCTGCCACTGTCTTATTACTCACCACAGAAATATAGTCTTGGTCCACAGTTCCTATAAATCATAGTGATTTTAAAGATGAAATGGCTTAACTCTACACTTCAAATCTCTACAAGTAATTCACTTATTTTAAAGATACATAAATTTCACATTTGCAAATATAGCTGTATTTAATTTGCTGGATATTATGTCAGTCTGGAAACTTTTAAGTGTGTTTCCATGTGGTATTTATGATAATTTTGTTCTGAAGTGATGCAGTCTTTATTCAATAAAAATAAACACACACAAATTTTTGTGCCATGAGACTGAAAAATGTTACAGTAGTTCATACAGGACTTTGTATAAAATGTTTTATTGATTGACTCTATGTCAATTTTAATTTAATCTTTATGATTCAATCTGTGTCTATTTTTAATTTAAGTGGATTACATTCCGTAAAGATCCTTTTACTGTATTGACTTGGATGTACCATATTATTAGGTACTATGAGTTCAGCTTCTACAAATCTGTTAATACATAAAACCATAAGAAGCCTCTTATGTTCAAACCAGGTTAGAGTGAAGACATCAGATTAATATTTGATCATGTAGAAGTGCCCTTAATCAGATTTACTTATTTCTCAGAGTGTTTCTGCAATTATCATAATTGTTGTGCTAAATATGTTTGTCTTTATATCTGGCTTTGGGCATAATCTTCTCTCTTGAAACCCTCTCATTGTGGGACTTGGATTCCTGCACAAAACCCAATTAATATTAAGATGACAGTCCCTGATGAGTTCCCAAGGAGCCAGCAGCTGAGCAGACTCTGTAACGTTCTTAAGTACAGACTACTTGAATGATCAAGAGCATCTGAGGGAGACATACAATTCAATAATCCCTTTCTCAGGAAAGTCAAGAGTCCTGTGAGATAAGAGTGAAATCAAAGGAACACATCAGAAAGAAAATGACTGCTATAGTCTTGTAGTGTCTCTATTAAAATGCAAAAGTTATGGATTTTTTTAGGGGTGATGGGAACCTTTTCTGTTTTATTGATTTCTTTTTATAGTTTGATGATTTCTCTAAGATTATCTTAAAAGCTTAAAGAAAAAAGAGACTTCATCAAAAGGTATCTGTGTGACAGGCGCATACATACTTTGTGTTTCCATTATATTAATTAATACAGCACATTTCAGTGCTTCTAAGTTTTGAGGCTTAAACTTATGTACTTTATGTACCTGGTACATTAGTCACAGTTGTTTCTTCTGATGGTGACCCACAAATGATAAATAAGCCACATCTGTCTTACTCCTTAAGTATTGTTTCTTGAAAATACAGTTGCCGAAAAGCAATGCTGTTTACTGGTTTTTGTATGCATCAAAATGGCAACAGCTGCTCTTTTCTGATACCCTCTTCTATGATCTAATATCAACAACTAAATTTACTCTCTGATGATAGTGGGCTAACCTATTGATTTGTAATCAGAAATTGGTTTCCTGTCACTTTAAAAGGGAAGCACTAAGGGGCAGTAAAAACAAGCTTGTCTGTTCTGGATGAAGCTCTGGTTCAGGCTCCGTGCTGTACGTTTTCTTATTTTAAAGAGTTCGCTTTTTTTTTTTTTTTTAAGAAGATGCTTCAGTTAACCTAAAAAGACCTATTACTTTTTAGCTCATGATATTATGCAGGGTTTGTGTGTTTGACTTGCTCTTGAATTCCTTCTTATCTCTGTAATCATATCCGTAATTAAGGTTGTTTTTTTTAATGATTATATGGCTGAAGCTGATATTTCTAGAGGTAAAAAAACACAAACCATGCAAAACATCTCAATGCTGGTAAGTGTTCTTTCACTATAGATTTACATCTTTAACAAAGTTTCATTATCTGAAACTTGTTAGTCAGTAAGATAGTAAATGTTACTAAGTGATCAAAAATGCTCTTCTATATCTTTGTTAGTGTTGCTGCATTTTCCCTTAAGTTTGTGTTGTGTATTTCACTGAATAGATTTATTCAAGTAGTTACATAAAGATTTGTTTCAAAACCAGTAGGACTGTAACAGAATGCAGCACAGGCGCTTTCTAAATGCACATTTTTAAGTCTTACTCATTCTCTGTTTTTAGTTCCCTTTATTGTATATTATGGTAAACTTTGCAGCTGAGGACATTATCCTAAGAAAGTCTAATGTTACGCTAGAAGTATGACCTGCCAACATAAGCATTTTTGTTCATTTTCCCATGCCAAACTAGACTAAATTATAAAGGATGTGAAATAAAATGTGTCTTCTAGTTTTCTACTGCCTACTTAACATTCAAAATAATCAGAGAAGAAAAAATGAATACTTAAATCATAAATATGTATATGCCTTTTAATCTTTATAATAAAGGCAAAATAACCCCTTACTTGGTTAAAATCCAACTAAGGAGTCAACATACAAAGGTGACTGCTGTATAATATGAGACATATCTGTATTATGTGGGCACGTTACTGCTCCACCAGGATCTCTCAATAGTAATTATTATGCCAAGCACCCTGTTGGCACAATTACACTAAAGCTCTAATTAGTAGCAGTAAGATTAGAACCCCTACATGTTAAATCTGTAGAAGCAAAGCTGAGTGAAGGATTTAAAACAGTTTCAAAACATTGTATTGTCTTTATTACAGTCTTTATATTTCAGTAAAGAAGGGTTTTCTATAAAATGCACTTAAAATAATCTGGTCCTGTCACTAAAAATAGGAGAGATAAGGTAATTGCAGTCAAACCTCAGAACTCTGCTTCTATCTAGGTGCTTTATATCTCAAGTGTCAAATGCAGTGAACTCTAGTGGAAGTTACCTACTTCAAATCTTTTCCCTCGATGAATAGATGGAGTTTGGATTGATAAAGGCTTTTCCTGCTGCCTTCAGCTCATTCTTAGTGGCTGTTGAGTGTTCTGTGCTGGAACTGTCTGGCACGTGGCAAGTCTTATGTCACAACTTTATCGGTAGCTAAACATGATCCTTGTTAATTCACGCCTTTCTCAGTTTCACTCTTCACCGTTTTCTCTGTGAAGTAATGAAAACACCGAGTTCATTGTCCCACTGTAGCTTTACAGACAGCACACAAACACTGGGCACTGCCAGTCTGAATCTGCTCCCTCACAGGGGACCATCTGAAGCCAACAGAAATTATATCAAAGGCTTGATTCCACTATTTGAAAGGTTGTGGTCTTACCACCTGCCCAGTAAAAGGAGATCTTAGCAGTTTTGAAATGACTGATGATGCATCCTCATCTAGATTTGGTACCTACTGAATCTGCATTAACAATATCTGCTTCTGTGTAATTCTGTATATACTGTAAGAGATTTTTTCCCTGATGGTGGATCTTAGACAGAAGATATTCAAGTAATGCATCAGCTGACTCTTAGAATAAGTAGAGACTTACATGCCTAAAACATTCTGCTTCTGTTTCTCAGTATACTTGGTGTCTGAGGAGAAGCAGCCTGTATTTTCTGGATTCTCTGTATTAGGAACAATTTCTTTAGCTGTGCTGAATTGTAATAATGATTCCCCTCATCAATTTATTTATTCTTATTTATAGCATATGCCAATTTCTCACTGAGAAAATGATTGTATGATTGCTTTGTCTTAATGTTTATTGATTGCATAGTGCCACTGCCGTTAATGAAGAAAGCTGGATGCAAAGCTAACTGAACCTGGTGAATATATTCCCACTGGCTCCAGTAAGATTTGAATTATGCCCACAGTAGGGACAGACTTTATTGAGCTCTCCTCAAGCTCCTCCTAAGGGGAGGATGACACTTTTTGTGCTTCTCATCTAGAGAAGTAAAGAGGTTACTTTAGAGGTAGAGTTATGAGCAAAACAGGAAGGCAAGGACATAGGAATTAATTTTACGGGGAATTTTGCACTTCACCCCTTCATGTTTTAGGATACTGTTTAATACTATTGTACATCTCACTAACTTGATCTGACAAAATAAGCACAAGGAAATATTGGGAGCGAAGGGGTTGCCTACATTTAAAGGCTTCTCCTCTGTGTTTTTCCCTAGTAGAAGAGGGAGCCTTGCATGACAGTACTACTGTGTTTTGTCAGCCCAAGAAGAGACATTAAGGTATTTTTCTGTATAGCTTCAGGCTGGTTCAGTGATTTGTGCTGCTGCAAAGAGAAGCACAGAGTACAGTCTCCATTACATTGCACTAACTCTGCTCAGACACACTCATATAATCAATCTAGTTAAATACCTTTCTTTGTAAATGCCTGGATGTTGAGGGCACAGGTGAAAATCATCAGTGCTCCAAAGGTATTGGGTTTTTATATGCATTATTCAGACTTAATTTATATACGGTCATTGTTATCTATAATATGTGGCAGGCTCAAGAGCCTGCTGTCTTAGTTTCAATATTTACCCTGCTTTTAAAAAAACCCATATTTTTAGTCTGAACTTCAGGGAAGAAGGCTTGTAGTGAAAAAGAAAAGTTATTTATGAATAATAAAATAGCTGCCGTTAAATAACATGTTTTATGATTTTAATGAATACAAAAATTGTTAAAGTTCATGTTTCTCTCATTGTTAGTGCTATTAAATGCATATTAGCATGGTCATTTTTGTTTAATGGAAACAAATAACAGTTAATCTTATTGGGAGGTTAAGTGGGTTTACTCTGTAAAGGGCAAATCCCAGATGAATGTTTTCTTTTTTAAAGAATAGCTTTAGTCACTGACAGATGGTCTCTGTCTGAGTCTCCCTGTAGACAGATACAGTTTCTTTCTACACGTTTATGAAAGTTGTAGATACAGATATTCAGTAATATGCTGTTGTGTAGGACAAAGAGCAAGTCTGGTGGATTGATAGGATTAGATTTCAGAACAGTGACATATGGTTGGTTTACCAAAGTGGACAAAATTTGAAAGGACAAAAAAGTATCTACAGTTACAGCTACTCACATAATGGAAGAATTTATATTTGGCCAATTGCTTCTTACAAAAGACAGTATGGCAGTTCTTATTTAACTCTGCTTAGAGTTGAGTATATCATTATGAGGTCCTGATTGTGTGCATTTCTGGCTTTCAGATAACTATGCAAAGAAATTGCCGTGTAATCTTAAGTGCAGAAAAGCAGTAATGCCTTAATTTAGACTATTGATAATTTGACTCCTGGTCCTAACCAATCAGATATCAATATCACTTACCTGTCTCTTGCAGATTTGTTTTATAAATGCAACTCAGACTCTCCATAAGCTTGCATGATAAGTCTGCATTTTGCTTACCCTGTATGCTACATGTAAAGTTATAACATCATTATAACCTTAATCAAATAACTATACAATATATTTAGTGGTAATTTGTCACAGTAAAATTATTCATAGATGTCTTGAGTAAGTCCAGTTATATTTATGTGTTATACCATACCATGTTTTTTGGCAATGGAGTTTGCTAGATTTCATAGATTTACTGTGTCTGCTTTTTTTTATGACTGACATAGCAATAACCAGATTGCAAGGATATTTATGTTGTTTGTGGCTTAGCAAGATAATTAAAGGATATAAATTAATCAAGTGCAATTAATTAGAAACTTTATGTTCACAGCAGTCCTTCTTTGCATGTATAATTTATAGGTATTGATTTCCCAGCTTTCATTAGCCTATGAGATAACAGCAAAAATGCATTAGAGAAGAAAATGTACAATTAGCGTGAGAGTGAACCCTGGCATAATTGATAGATCAGCACATGTTTGGGGCAAATATAAAGCTTTGTTAACTGTCATAATCAGTTAGAATTGATAAGTGGTATTTCACTACATATCTCTCAGCTGATTAATGGTGTTTTTAAAGAGTCCTCTTAATGGGAAGCTGATAGGTTGGTTGAATTTACATTTTAATCAGAGTATTTATGATGGAGGCAGCCATAAGAAATTTATTGGCACAGTGGTAAGGACCTTCCCTGCGGGATTTGGGGAAAGAGAAAGCATTTTAATATGGCTACTCACCTTCCCCTTCTTTGTGTGACCTGGTCAGCACATAAGAAGGGCAAGCCTTTTGCCATCAGCTAGTAACTGTTATTAGGGGAAATTTCAGTTTTTACTGTGTTAATTAGTAAGGTAAAATAGGGATGAAAACCTACAGAATAATTGCAAGCTTGTTCAGGAAAGAGAAGCTCTGTTATCAACTGTAATCTGTAACAACAACTTGTGGATCCTTACAGTGTGATATGCAGTGTTTTGGTTATAGCTCTGTTTAAGCAAAACATTTCTTTTATACCTGTAGGCCCTTTTGCTGTAGGAGAACTCTTGATCCAAACTAGTCCCTGTTATCTGTTGAGCAAAAATTTAGAGTTGGGAGGTGTGTTGGAATAGTCTCAGCCAATTTACAAGTGGGGTTTGTGATTCATTGTTCTGGTGCCCTTTGTTAGAACTGTCTATATGCTGCTTAATAAAACCATATTTGTTACTTGCAGATACTTGCTTTAAAATAGAAGCTTTCATATAAAAATAGTTTTAAGTTGTACTTTCTTTTTGAGAATATTTTCTGACATATATATACACATTCTGCTTTAATAAAAATATCTAGCTAATGCATATATTCTTATATTCCCAAGCTTCTCCCCAGCAAATAAGCAGTTTTTCTTACCTAGTTAAACTAGTTGTTCAAATGGAGGAGAGCTAGACTCAAAGTATCTTGCTTTACTGTTTTTATTGACATGTCTCAGAAGTTAATAGCCTCATGCATCACTTTCTGTCTCGATGAATTCTATTTGATTTTCTTTTGTATACCTGTTCCACGAAACAAGCAATCACTGGGTTTATTTTGTACATAGTACATTAAATAAAGTTTTTTAGTTTGGTATTTCAGCTTTTTTCATTTTGTTTTCCACTGCTAAATTAGAGTAGCTGACCAGTACAAGTAATGAATAGAATATTAAATATTTGATATAAAAAAGGAAATTACATCTACCTATGAAAAGAAATTAAGGACCCCATGCTTAAAAACTGTAGGTTATTTGTATGTAATTTTGACCATATCAGATAAGAATCTTAGGCCATATGTAGACACATTAATTTTGTATTATAAACGTCTTAATTATTCGGAGTTCATTAGTTTCCTTTTTCACAACTCAAAATAAATGAAAGTTGGATGAGTTTTGCTATTCAGTAGCAGTAGCAATGCAGCATCACCAAGTGACAGTTTTATAGACAGCATGGTAATGGCTTATTCCTTTAGAAAGCAGGAGACAAAGTGATTATTATATCACTTATTATTTTAATGCAGAAATGAGGGTTTCCTACATTTGTAATTTAGATAGGTTGCCACTTTAATGCAATGTTGTCTTTTGTGTTGTGTCCTTACTTGCTCAATTTTCATTGTGCCTGTTGCTTTACACAGTATCTTTGGTTGGATTTGTTGGCATTTTGAAAGTGAGAACTATTGTTTCATCTGTCTGGTGGCCTAAGGGAAGAAGAGCATCAAGTACACTCTGCAATACAATTCCCTTTTTTATTTATAGCTACTAGAAATATAAAGCTGGAACAAGTATATTGTGATATAATTTGGAATTAATAACGTTCTTGAATTAAAATTACTTGGTTATAATCCTGCAGGTTTCTTTGTCCACAACCAGCAAAATGAATGATAGAGATCTGAGCGGTACTGGTGTGACCTGTGCTTGGTCTCGTTGAACCAGAGAGATTTCTTCTACTGGAACAATTCTCTTGCCCTGAGCTCTCCCAGTTTCTCTGAGACATCCCATGCCTTTGTGCCCATCAGTGAGTAGCACCAGTCTGAAATGGCAGGTGCTTGATCAGATTTTGGTATAATGCCCGTTTTTTTTGCATTCTTACCCCTTGCCAGGTGAGATTCTGGGCAGCTCCCCTGCCTTCCCTTGGCAGAGCAGAGCCTGCTGGAGTCACTCACAGTGGCCCAAGAAAGGCTATCTCTGGAAAACCACATACTGGAGATTCTTGTGTCCCTTATTTCTTCTGCTGCATATGATGTTCCTAGACCAGTGTGTGTGCATACCTTGCAGTGTATAATTGCATGCTTCATCCTGAGACCTGTTCACTTCCAAATGAACCAGGTTCAGGTGTAAAAGTTATAATGGTAGCTAAAACTGAAGGCAAAAAAAGATCTAAATCTGCCTATATATAATTCCAAACTGAGTGGAAAAAAAAACCCAAACCAAATTGCTATGTTATTTTACTGGGAACAAAAGTTTCCTTGATTTTCAGTTTACTTTGAAGGTCAGATGTAATACAGGTGTTTGTTGCATAACAGGCATGTTGGATAGATACACAGTGATGTAATTTTCTCTCCTATGGTATACTTCACGTCATTTTAAGAATAAAATGAAAAAAACATTCTAAGATATTTGTGTCAGACTGAGATGGCGTCTTTTGAAAAACTTTGACTGGATAGTTTTCCAGTAAGATATGTATCTGTTTTATGTAAAATGTTAGGTAAACTGTGAGTAGACAACTCCAGATTATCTGTTTAAGTTGTAGTATTGTTAGTGGATTTAACAAGCAAAAATGGAGATAATAACTTTATCTGAGCAAAACACAGAAAATGCCTATTAGTTCCATTAAGTTGCTGTACATCTACTTTAGCATTTTTGACTGAAAGATTAGGCACTTTCATTTTATAATGGTTCAGGTTCTTTCTGGTTTAATGCCAAGAACTCTCTGGGAGTGAAATGTGACAGTATTCCAATAGAAAAGATGAAGTGGCACTGGTGTGATAAGGATGTGGTATGTAGGATGTTGATGTGCATATATTAAATTAGTTTATATGCACCAGGAGAAGAGCTACTTGAGTGAGCTTACTGCCTACTAACCACTATAAATTCTGCAGTGAATGGGAGCATGCCCAGGATTTTACATGAGGCTTTCTTGTAGGATCCCCATCACTGCCTGACTTAAGTGCAGCTTTATTCAGAGCCTTATACTGTAAAAGCAGTTTGAGGGTGCTGCACTAAGCAATTCATGATGTGGGGGATATTTCAAACAGTACCTAAAGAAATCTCCATTTGTGATGGTCATATTGAGGATGTTGGTTGTTTTCTTTGAACAGATAAAAATTAGCTAAAATCTGTCTCCTATGCAGTAAATGGCAGCATTTCTGAGAGGCGGAACATTGTTCTGAAAGTTCTGTAGGAGTTTCAGTGTAGAATATGCTTCTGCTGTGCCCTCTGCAAATAAACATGTTTTGTACAGAATTAAAAGTACAGTTTAATAGACTACATAGACGTTGGCTTCTGTAGTTTTTATCTAAAGTCTCTTTACTTTTGTTTAAGGTGATAATGAAAGCTTTTTTCTGATCAAGCTGCTTCCTGCAACTTTTATTTTTATGCCAGCTAATTTAAATTCACAGGTTAATGGGAGTGATGAGGATGGAACCACTCCATTCCTCTGGAAAACAGGCCATTTATTCTGAAAGAGAGAGAGATACTCCATTATAAATACCTAATGCTTTTATAATATAGAGTATGGTAAGTGACAAAACAGTCCATCTAATTAGTCTGACTGATTGATGGAGCCAAACTTTGTGAGGTTCTGGAAGAGAAGGGAAAAGAATGGGAACAAAGGAACTTAAATATGCAAAAGAGAAGTATGTACTTACATGTAGTGGAAAGAGATGTGGTATTTCAGGAAAACAGAAAAATTAGGATGTACGCTTGAAAAATAAAAGTCATAATTAGAGTTAGCTTTTTGTAAACAACCCTCTTTTAATGCTGGTTAGTTCTACAGATCTTGGTGAGAGTTCTGGCAGTGGGCTCATGCTTTTATTTCTTTCTACTAAGCTCTCATTTTATTACTGCTTGACCATCTTCTCCACATGTGAGAACAATCAGACATTTTGCTTGAAAACTATAAAATGAAAGGCAAAGTTTTTCTATTCTCCAGTTTGGATGTGTATGAAATGCATTACCACAAAAGGCAAAAATAACAGTTTCCATGTATATTTATCTTAGGTTTGTCTCGTTGTGGTTAGTTCTAGCTCGCAATGGAAAGTGAGAAGTGAACAGTACTTATTTGAAATACTTAAGTATGAACTTAATCCCATTAAGTTAGTTCTGTAATTCACCGGGGTGCCTGTGTGTGCTTCAGTCAGTGACTGTTAGTTAAATGTGTAGGAGGAGGTTATGAAACTTTTGGCTTCAGTGAACATTGCAGCATTGGAGTTCAAGGGTTGAATGCTTTATATAAAATAGTAATTCCAAAAAAGTGTTGTCAAATATTCTGCAATTTTGGACCGTGTGTTGGACCCTTTAGTGTGCACATCATTGTTTGGGGGTTTTTTATCCATTATGTTGTACATGACTGCAAGAGAAGAGAGTATCAGAATCTGTGTAGGTGGTGAATTCATATTTTGAAGAAATATCTGCAAAATACCCACCTGTCCTTATAGTATGTGGTAATTACATCTACATTTCTTTTTTTTTTTTTTTTTGCTGTGTTCATTCCTCTTTAATAAGAAGGGAATTTTTATTTAACAGCAGCTTTGTCTGGCTTCCTTTATTATGTTTCCATCTATTTTTGTTCCTGGATTGCACCTGCTCAGTAGTTATCTAATCTTTCTTAGAAGTTTACACTCTCAAGAAAAAGCTTTGAAGTTTACACTGATTAGTGTTTTATAGCATAGGAGATATATATATATAATTCCTTCTTTTACAGTGTTAAAGCTATTATGCACCTGGTAGAAAGATAGACATTAAAGTGCAGATGACAAACCTTTAAAATATTTAGTAGATTAAAGTACTGAATTACTCCCTACTTCTTATTCAAGGTCCTTCATTTTATAAAAAATTCTGCCAGTTTGGGTTTTGAAGACAAGGGCCTTTCATTTGTAGTTGTACACTGGCAGACACCAGACATTTTGCTAAAAGGTAGCAGATCATTATTGAAATCCACCTTTTAACTAGAACTGTATTAAAATATTGCTGATTCTAGTACTCTACAACAGTATTGCCTTTTCTTGAAAATGTACATGGCCATTATTCATCCAGACCCTCAGGGGTTTTTTTGTTTGCAGAAGCACTGTATTTAACAAACACCTTGGGAAGGTGGATCTTGTGTAATTTGGAATACGAAAGACCTGTGGAAAGGAGATGCTGTTTAAGCAGCTGTCTGCATGCTTATAGACTGAGAAAATATATGCACATACGTCAACTGAAATAACCTGATTTTTCCTGTTTTTTAAAGTCATATATACATAATTATTTATATAAGCAAACATCTTACTAATACAAAACCTACATATTTTTAAGCCACTAGGTGGTAAAAGGTGTAGTAATCATATTTTTCTCCAAAAGATCCTAACAAGAAAATGGGGTGGGAGAAGAGGCTCCTGTGGTATGGAATGAAAAACCTTTTCAGGTCATGTGAATAAGAGATATACCTTAGCTATGGGAATTCTGAAATGTTTTTGATGCTCTCTTGAGTTTATCAGTAAGGATGCCCTTAAATTCAATAGTTACTGGAAGTCCTTGAAATAACTGAGCTCAAAGGAACCATGATTTTAAAGAGATTTTGATCAACTTTTGCCATTGTAGATGGACAAGTTGTACCAGTTTATTTGTGATGACCCAAGACTGACTGAAATCTGATACTGATATTAATGGAAGCACTCATATGTTCAGAATAGGAAAAACTCCAAATATTTAGCTGAGTTGAAATGGGGAGTGAGGGGCAGACATCAATCTGTGAGATCTACATAACTCAGTGTAAAAATAAAATTTGTTTGCACAAATCTTCAAATTTGCTCGTAGGAATATTTTTGTACAATGCAATTTTGAAGTTCTCTTAAATATCACATTGGTTCTTTATAGAGTAACTTTAAAAGGTGATCTGTATCTGGGAAAGCATTGTTGCCAACAGGTAAAATATGTTGTGTCTTTGAATACAATTTTTCCATGCATGGTAAAGTGAAAATGGGTGTTTGATCTTCAGAGGGAAGAAAGTGGGCTAAAATTAGGAAGTAGGTCATCTATACAATCTTTGCTTAATAAAATTCATAAAATTTGAAAGGTTAAAACAGCCAAAATACCTGGGATTAAATGAATGAAACTGACACAGGTCACTGAAATACATAATTTGTGCCTTCTGCTTTGGAGTGTTACTATCAAATGTCATTTTTTATCTCAGTACCATTTATCCTATCAGTTGTGGAGAGAATGTTCCACTGACCTCAGAGGTTAACTGATGCTGAGAATTAATTCCTCCAGATTCCACTACTTTAGGTAACACTTTCTAGGAATAGTTCCATAGGTAAACATTCTTAAGCAATGGATTTTCTTTTGGGGTAGAACACTTTTCTGTAAATATTGACAAATGGGGAGACAAACATGCTTTGTAAAAGAATGGACTGGAGAAATTGGCATAGAGTTATGGGGTGGGGTCATTTTAGTTTTGTTTGGGGTTGGGTTTTTTTAATATATATATGTGTGTGTGTGTGTGTGTGTGTGTGTGTGTGTGTGTGTGTGTATATATGTATATATATATATCTGATAGTGTTGACTGGAATTGGCAGTGAGGTACATTGAGTGTGCTCAGAAAGACTGCAATTTGATCTAATCAAGGCTTGGCTTAAGAATGCAATAAATTGTCAATGCAGGACTTTTGCATTCATTTACACTAATATAGAGTGTCTCATTTCTGAGAAGTAAATCACAGTGGCTTTAGTACTTTATTTTCCATCTTGTATGTAAGTAAACTGCAGGATCAACTGGGAGGTTGAATCAATCTGCTATTTATTACCTCGAAATGTGACACCCTATTTTAAGTGCCTTATTCCCTTATGATTTAGGCAGAGTAGTGCATTACGTTTAAACAGTATAGAAACCAGCTTTACTCTTAGTGGATTTTTCACTTTAGATGTGATGGGTTTACATTTGTAAAAACTTTCAGTGCATCATTATGTTATTACATAAAATAGAGTTTCAAACAGACTGATGTAGAGAGAACAAGAAAAATAACTCCAGTTTTTGCTGTCATCTAATAAGTGTTAATCCTATAGAGTTTTTTTCCCTAGCACTATCTTCAAATACTTAAATAATATGTTGATGACTTGATTAATCTCTTTAATTTCTAGAAGAGCATAGGGCATTTCAAACACTTTCACGAAATTGGAAATATCCAGGTAGCTTATTAACATTTTAACAACCCTTTAGATTTAGTTGAATAAAATGACAGTAGCACCCCAAATAGTGGTCGTCTGAAGAATTCTGATTTCTTGGTCACATTGCATATGACTTAGTTGGGATAAAAGTCTCTGTGATTATTTTTGTACTTCTACTCTGCTTTCTCTACTAGAAAGTTTTATTTAGCTTCCATGAAGCTGTTTACAAAATCAGTTATAGTTTTGAAAATATTAAACTGATTAAATTAAAGGAAGGTTTTCTCATGCAAATGGAAAAGTAACCCATATTCTGAAGCTAAGCCTTTGGATCCCAGATCAGAAAAACACTTGAACATATTTATCTTAGCATGTTAGTGTGAAATTTTAGTGAAGTTTTGTCAGATCCCAGTGACTGTTTTTACTATGTACTACTTAAATGGAAAGCATAAAAAAGCACCCAATTCCTGCAAACTTTAAAAACGTTCTTATTCTTGTACTGGTGGCAGCTGTGATCTTTGATAGCCTCTGAGTTCTTGCAAGTAAATCTTACATTTGGAGTAGAGAATTTGATGTAAAGAGGAAATATACCCACACTACCAACTTCTCATGTATTTAGCACTCAAGAAATACCTGCTATATGGGAGTAGTGACAAAGGGCTAACTATTTTATTCCACAAAAGAACACAGTGGACAAAAATTTAGCATAGAAGTCAAACGACTAGATAAACTATATTCAGGCACATGAAATTGTAAAGATATCTTGAATCATTACCTGGGACTTGAAACAGTTTGCTCTGACCAGCTTTTTTCCCCTTCCTGTTTTATTAGAGGCATACTGTATGCTCAATAGTAAAGAGCAGGGAAAGCATATGGCCTCCTGTTTGAACTTCTGTAATTAATCCTTCCAAATACTATTTCCTTGGAAAGTTATTTTTAATTTTATTACAGTCTGTTCTTGTATTCTCCCACACAATCACTGGGGCAACATTTGTATCGATGAAAACGACATAAAGCAGCTCTTAACTAAAAGGACACTGCTGTTTTACACAACATGTAAATGATTAAGTGATAGATTTTTATTACTGTTTGTGTGTAGAGTGCACTACAGCATTTCAGCATTAACTCTCCCCCCATTCTGCCCCAAATCTGTGCAGTCCTACAGGGTTGTGTTTAAGGTTTTTTTGCTGTTTAAAATCATATGGCTTATTTTTCAGAAAGCTTTTTAAAGCACCAGTTATTCCATGAGAGATAAATTGATATTTCTGTATAAATTCTGTGGATTTTTGCAGTCATGCAAAATAAAATTCTGCATTGTGGAATTGCTAAAAAAAGAAGCTAAAATAAGATTATAGCTATAAGTTATGAAAAGATACTGACAAATGAAAGATGGTCAGGTTGGTGTCATGCCAGTCAGTATTTTGTTTAAGAAAAAGACTCAAAGAAGAAATCTGCCCATTCTTAAAACTGCCTTTGTTGTTTGCCTACATAGAGAATTACAGATGTGGACACTGAGCATGGCTCTTGGATGCTGCAAACCTGTAAGGCAACGTAGAGGAAGGAACCTTGCACGTGAAATTATTGATGATGGAGAGCAGTAAGGATTATATTTTTGAATACCTTAAAATATATTCCAGAAGTCCATGCAAAGCAGCTGAGTTCAATTGTTTTTTGGTTTGTTTTTTTTTTTGTGTAACAGGGAACATATTAAATGATCTTGATTACAGTTGCCTACAAAGCATGGAAAGGTGACAAATACTTTCTAGATATTTTCTGAGGTTGTCTGGAAATCTAGGTTGAGTGCAAATCAACCTCCAATTTAATCTTGAAATGAGCTACATTTATTCTAAATTCCACGCTTTTGGAAAGCTTAAAGTAAAATCCACCCTTTTAAAATATTTCACAGAATGTTTCTTTTGTCTCTTCCCCTCTTTATCCATATCAATTTTTCATCAGATTTAGCAAGGGAGCTTTCTCCAGCTGTATTAGCCTGAGTGGTGTTGATTTTAAAGGTTGTAATTAAAATAAAGGGAGCATAATTTCAGTTTAGAGGTCTACTGGCAAGAAATAAAACTGACTAGAAATAGGGGACATAAAATGTGGTTTTATTCAAATAAACTAAAGGGTGAAAACAATGTTTAATAGATATCTCTTAACAACTTAATTCCTATTCAAGGATCACAGTAAGTTCACATTTCCAGGAGTGTGATCAAGGTCTGTTGCTTGGAACGTTCCCTTGTTGGTTTTGTTCCTCGAAACTGAAATTGCTGAATTGTACCAGAGAGGAAAACACAGGTTTGATTTCCACAGGCACAGTCCTCATTAATTCAGGTGGATTATTAGGTCAGCAGCTCTGCAAAACCAGGAGTGGGCAGTGCCATGTCCTGTTTTTCTTCAAAGATATGCTTTTCAATTCTGTCACAAATAAACATTAGGTTTGAATGGAGCACTTCTTTAAGGCTAAATGAAGTCATGCTTCTGCTGAATAGCAACACTTTTTCTTAGCCTACATATATGAATTATACATGTGAAATAGAGCTGTCTAAATGTCAACTTTAAACTCAGGTGCTTAAATAATATTAGTTATCATGACTAGTTCATATATTTTAGGTAAAATTGAATTGTATAATAGTTTTAGGAAATTATTATAACTGTTTTTGGATTTTTATAAAATATGCATGTGAACTAGCAAAGAAATGTGTGTTTGTTAGTTATGGAAAATCATACTTTAAGCTTTAGTCTAGTTTTGCCTCTTTTTTCAAAAAGGTTATGTTATCCTCACAGAGGTCTATTACATCTCTGTTGTATTAGAAAACCTTACAGCATTTCAAAGCAGTATTCCATTTATTTAGGATACACAGACCATCCTTACTGAGATCCTTTAATGCCAATCGTGTCAAAACATTTGATGCTGTCATGCTCCATTCTCTAACCAGAAGAAGATAACAGGTTTGCTTCTGGAACTGGCAGGCAAAAGTAAGGCTTTGTTAATGTTCTAAACTGTCTAAAATGTTTTCATCTTCATTCTGTTTTATTAACATTACTTTAAAATGGCATTCATTGCAGATCTAAGTGTTGTAGCTTTATGGTAAATTTGGTGGTCAAACAGTAAGCTAGAGCCTAGTGCCTCAAGTGAAGTGATCTGAAGGGCACAGTGCAGAAATGAACAAGATCTTATGAATTGTCAGCTACTTGATGCCTTAGCCAAATGAAACTTTTTTATTTCTCTGCACTATTAAAAATAAGTGAGAGTCTCAAACTTTTAGAGAATGCAAAGTGTAACTGAGGACTTCATTACTGTGGTTGTGGGTGCTTAAAAATCTCAAAAGGCAGATGGATAAATTTGCAGAGAAAAAACACGACCTCATCAAAGAGTGCTGATGGAACAAAGTTGATTTTGAAGGTTAATGGAGATTGAAAAATGTATCATTTTATGCTTTCTAAGGGACAATCCTGTTTTCTGCTGGTTACGGTTGCAGAAAGGCTCCATCATTTGGGAGGTAGGGCAGTTTCTATGTAGTAGTTGATTTGTTTGAATGAAAATCCATATAAAACCTGTATCCTTTACCTTATTTAGGATCAGGGCTTTTGACTTACTTTTGTTTCACTGAAAGACAAGCAGGCATGTCAAGAAAACCAGAAAAGTGTTTCTTAGCATAAACATTCCCTCTGTGTTTGAACAGCAGATGGGTAAATATTCCTCAACTGTGAGGCCTGACCTCAAAAGTGTAGTTTAATAACTAACTGTAGCTTTAGTAGATTCTGTCACAGTGATCTCTCTAGTCTATGTCACAGAAGCAAGTCTACTGTTGCTTTAGTATCTGTCCTTCAGGACACCTTTGTCACTGCTCTCCATGACACTTCTGTTTCTCAATTTATTTTTTTTTTCTCCTGTGCTTGGATTGAGTTTAACTTGCACCTAATTTTCACACCTCAAGAATAAGAAAGACATACTCTTCATACATTGGTTACCTTTTTGACCTGCAATTTGCCACAGAAACTATATCAAGGGAAATAGGTCTTTGGATTCTAAAGACCCACTAAGTGACTCTTTGCCCCATTCCTAATGTTCACCAAGATTTTGTCGAATAGGGAAGTAGAAAGAAGCACTGCAGAACTTTTCATGCATTCCTGTTTGGCTTGTGCTCTCACAAATTTAATCTGCCTGCAACACAGATGATGAATCTGGCTCTAGTTACAAGCAGTGGGAGGCTTTACCTTTAGCAGGTGAGTCATTACAACATAACATTCCATTTTAATGCTGTTATGCAAACCCTTTTTTGATGTTTTCTTATGTTGTATGGTTTGTGCAGAATTTATGAAAGCAACATTTAAGTGAGAGGTGCCCATTAATCAGGTTTATATTTAAATGTTTGCTGATTTACTGGAGTAGTACTGTAATTAAGCACTCCCACTTCTAAGACCTTGATATTAGATAGATATTCATCTCTTCTTTAATAGTTCTTTGCTCTTTCTTTCTGCTAGTAAACTGTGGTTTTTCCCATTATAAACTAGTGTGAATTAAAAACTGAATTCACTTGACTCTTACAACCAGAGACAATGTTACAGGATGACACTTCTTTACCCCTCTTAATATTGATTCTTTAATATGCTTAGGTAAAGTGAACTGATTATAGGAAGCTGTGGGTGCTCATTGGTGAGATATTTTAGTAGTAAAACAGCTTCAGGGTCTGGTAAGCTAACAGCCTTACAGGAGATAATACATAAGTATATATTGAATACAAAAATGTCTCCAGAAAGCTTTAATCAGGATTACAAAGGATTCTTGAGGCCGTGTGTGGGGCAGTTGTTGTTTAAAATTCTTCCTCAGCCCACCCAGTATAGTTTGTGTTCTCCTGTACTAGAAGTCTGCTCTCTGTACATTGTGGGTTGTACTATGCCAGCTCAGGATGAGCTGTCAGCTGTATGATGTAGAAACTTGTTGCCATTTAGGAAATAGTGCTCAACTGCTTCAGTAAAAATGACCATCATTGTTTGAAGAGCACAATATATTTCTTAATTTATTCTAAAATGTGTAGTTATAATTTGTAGCTCTAGTCTGCAGTGCAGTTGGAAGATTTGCATTATGAAGTAAAATATTCCAGTTAAAATAAGATTTGCTCATAAATGATTCATTTGGCAGTTATTAAATCACGTTCTAACTCTCACCTGCCATAAGGAGTTTGTCAGAGTGCTTTAATGGCATGGCAAACAGCTGTCTGTCTATTAGCCCTTTAGAGCTGGAAAGCCACTGGCCAGTTTACTGTGTTAGATTTGTTCTTTGCAGGGAGTTATTTTACAAGGTGGATGGTGTTGGAAGGCATTTTGTTTTCAGTTTATGAATACTTTATTTCTGTGGTGAAGCATAAAAGAGGTTTGCATACCAGGAACAGTTTAATTACTACATAACTAGATGAAGTGGCAGTTAGATGGCCAAAAGACACTTCAGAATTTAGGTGCCATTTGCCCTTGCTGTAAACAAAATCCAAATCTGCTTGCCCTTCCAAAGCTAAGGAATGAGCTTTTCACCTGGGAGTTCAGCATGGAATGGGAAGACGACTCTGAAGCCATGAGATGTGAATTCCCTTAGAACTGTGCTCTGCCCCTCCCTTAGTCTGCAGCATGTGCTGCATGGTCATGTCTGCATTATCAGTGTGTCTTTTGGCTGGTTGGTTGGTTGGTTGGTTGGGGTTTTTTTTACATATGTCTGAATACAAAGAATGTCAGCAGCAGTTTTGAGAAGTGTGTGGAGCATGTGCTCTTAGTGGCTCTGTATGTAGATGGTCCTGTGACAAGACAACTCTAACTGTGCCACTGAAATGATGAGGAAAGTAATTTTCCTAAAAAGGAGTCAGTAGCTGGTGTAGGAGCTGTTCCTTGTCTGGATTAAAGACAGGAGCACACAATCTAAAGGTTGGTTCTGATTAGTACAAGGGTTGATTATATGGTTAAATACAGCAAATATGTAGAGTATTTAATAAAGACTTCAGCTCTTGCTTAGATATTAGCTCAATGGTTTTTTCTCTTTGTTACTAATGTCTGTTTTCAGTAGGGGATTGCCAAAATACTGGTGGGTCTGTGTGCTACCAAGGCAGTCCACAGAGCCCTGGGATTGTAGCTGTATTGCTTGTAATTTTGAAAGTGTTTAAGAAATGGAGTTTACCTCAGTGCAGTTTGCAGGTAACTTGTGTTGGTCTGCAATTCAGAATATACTATAAATAAGAGATAGAGCTTATATATTAATTCAATTCCTCAGTTAGCATCTGCACATGTGATTTACACAGTTGGTGCCCTGGGCCCAGGCAGAGTCCCTAAATATATTGCTAGAGCTGTGCAGGGGTGTGGTGTACAACCTGCAGGGATCTAGGTTAAACAGTAGATTACAGACTGAAAAAAAACCAGCTTCCTGGTACAGTTGAAGTAGTTCATAGGTAATGCAGATTTCAAGCATTAGAGAAATACAGACCTTTATATTTGCATTCCTGAGACTACTCTTCAATGCTATCCTGAACTGAAAGTTTTTCAAAGTAGCAGGAGTGCTGTGTACAACCAACCCTTAACTTTTCTTCCTTGATGAAATTCTTTGATATCAGAAAGAATTCATTCCTGCTTCTTTCTGTCCCTTTATACTGATACTGTGCTTCATTCCATTCCAGGTTAGTTTTTTTTTTTTCTCAAACAAGGATTTTTTTGTGGTTTTGCCTTTTGTGCTCACTCATTTACTTCTTATATTCTTGAAGGGAATGTGATCTGAGATCTGTAACACCGTTTATATAAGCATGCAGTCAAACCTACATACCTGCATGCCAAGGGCGTGGCTTTTAAATATGTGCTGGGTATAAATAGCATGAATACAGTAAACAATTTGAGATAGATTATGAGATACTATCTTTTTAATCATGATCCTTGCCAGATGTAATCCTCAGATAAGATTCGCACTTCCGTGACTTCACCACTGATAAGATAATAAGGCGAATTGCACTCAAAGGGCCTCCCAATGTCACTTAAATCAGTCACTTGTTTTTAGCATAAGCTCTGTGGAAACAGAAGCAGAAGGACTCTTACATAAGACTCATTACTAAACATGGTATTTAGTTGTACATGAGACACACTCAGGGAAAATCTCAGGTGACAAAGGAAGATGCTTCAGAGCATTAATCCCAATATAGTAACTTGCCATATACTGACAAATATATCCAAGCTTAAGTAATTAAATCTCTTTTTGAAGACACACTATGATAAGGAGTAAGTGTCCTGAGCAGATTAAATTTCTTTCTCCTCTCACATTCTGCAGTACAGCAGTGATCATTCTGAAGCCAGTCTCTCCTTCCCCTCTTCTGCTGTTTTCATTGTTGGTTTTTTTTTTCTTTTAAGACCATTGGGGTTTGCTTGAACACTTATAGTGGCCTCAGTATAAAAAATAGATACTATGTTTTCTGGTCTCTTAAATGCAAATTTATCACCTCCTGTTATTTGTGTGCCACATTATCTCCATTATTTAATCTTGTTATCTGGCTTTCCTTTTAGTATAACCAGGTTCTTCAGATAGACACTCTAAACATACCTTTAGTTAAAACAATAGTGTCTTGTCCCTTACATTCAAAATCTCGAGTTCAAAGAAATTATCACTGAAATTGTTGAATGTCTCTGTCTTATCAGAGGAATAATTGCATCAATATTTGCGTTTAAAAGATTACTGAGACTAGTTTAGCACTCAGGAACTTGGGTTTCATTCCATCTAATTCATTTTGGTTTACTCTTGAATAAGTCAAAAGATGAGGCTCAGATCAGTGTCAGTGCAGCTCTGACGTGTTGTGTCTATCTGTGTTCATGCATTTATTACAGGACAGACTTGCAGCTGAGCCGCACAGCCTCTGGAAAATTCTTGTTGTATTAACTGTGTGAGAAGGGGAAGTAGCTAAGAGGTTTTGGATTGGTTTTTTTTCCTACTTCTCTGTAGTGGCAGCTTCTTTTCTGCCTGAAAAAGTAGTTGCTTCTATTTTTAAGAGGTGCTTAAGTGCAAAACTCTGTAACTGATTGCACATTCACATTTGTTTGACTTGGTGTTCCCTGATTTCCACAGCCTGCATTAGGCAGGTGAAGGAATATTGAAAAACAGCAATTCTGCACTGCTAAAAGAAATCTGATGTTTAACACAGTCACTGACAACTGTATGGTGAAATAGTCAATAGTTAAGATGGCATTCCTATTTTACAGGTTTGTGAAATGATTGCTGGAATCACTGGTGTTTAAATATTCTTAAATATGTCATTTTCTCAGTCTGTACAAATAAATTGGAAATGTCAGTGTTTTAGGAACAACGTCCACTTAACCTACAAGCTGAAATGTAAGTTTAATGAAGAGCTGTAAATGGAGGACTGTTTTCCCTTTTCAGTGGTGTAACTCATCCTCCCAGTTGCACCTGCTTAAATTACTTCTTTTCAAGGTGGATACCAGGTGAAGTGGAGCACAGTCTAAACTGGAGGGGCAGAACAGGGGTAGTGTTACAAAATGTGTGTAATAGACTTTTTATGAAGGTCACAACCTGGTTCATAAAGTTTTCAGGCTCTTTTGTTATTTCTACTGATGAATAAATGTTAAAAGGGTTATGTGATACAAGTAACACAACACTTGTTGTTTCCAACTGTTTGACTGCATTAGCTCGAGACAAAACTAAAAGAGGAAAAACAGCTTTAATTTTTACATTCAAGGTCATGCTTCTTTCAGACCTTGAATGTATGATGCTAATTAATATATTGCTAATGCAACAAATTAAATTCCTCTTCTACTTGTGTTGGGTGGTTTTGAGTAAAAATTGTAATTTTAGCTTGTTGTTTCTTTAGCTTTCCCAGAACAAGACCAACTTCTGGAGACTGGGGAATCTGCCCCCCTGGAGATATCCAGAAGCAGGCTAGACATGGTTATGGACAACCAGCTCCGCCTGGTCCTGCTTGAGCTGGGGAAGTTGGACCATATGAGCTCCAGAGGTCCCTTCCAGCTCAGCCATTTTGTGATTCTGTCATTTACCCTGAAATTTAGTTAGATGGAGCCAGAGTATAGAACTATAAGCTGCTGTACATAGGCACAGAGCTGTTTACAGTATAGCTGTATTGTTTCTGTGCATGGGGTGGAAATTCTGTCCAGTGTTCTAAAGAAGAAAATAAAAGGCAGTACTGCAGCTGATCCCCAATACATTTGAGTGTTCTGATACTCTGAGGGGTTTCTCTTACTGAGAAGTTGGGTAAAATATCACTGATCAGGACACTGATCTTCTTAAGGATGGAATGACATGATTAGAGCTGTTACAGGTAAGAGGTCAAAAATGGACCCAGTTGAAGATCTCCCCAGGATGTATAAGACAGTTCTTCTTTGATGACCTAGGTTCAATACTATTAAACCTGAAGAAAAACACAGTCCAAACTAGAAGTGATGTATTGGAATGTTTAGAAGCAGGACATTAGACAGGACCTGTCTTAACAACAGGACCACCACAGTTCTGATACATCTAACACTATTTTCAAATTCATCTTTTTTTCTCTCCTTTCTTCCCCTAAATAAGATCTTTTGTCTCCTAGTAATCTCCCATGGTATACTCAAACAACAGATCTCATCCCAAATAATAGCTAGCACAAATAATTTCTTAATTTGAAGCAAGTACATTTCTAGTATGGAATAGAGAAATAAGGTGTCTAAATGAATTAATATAGGCATTGTGTCAATGATGCCACCATTGTGATTAATGAAGATTAATTTCCTTCAGAATGAATGTTCTATGTAACAGCCTCCTCTTTTGTCAAAGATGAAAAATATCAATGAGTTAAGATTTGATAGTGTAATATACAGTCTAAATACTTAAAAGTGCAAATTTCCATTTTTATATGGATTTTTCTGCTTGGGTTATGTTTTAGCTTTAAATGCCCTTCTGCACAGCCTGCTGTGGTTCTAGGTATGCAAGAGGGAACCAAACTGCTACTCAAAGGATGCCATTGCAATTGAGGGGACTGACTGATGGAAATGACTGATGGAAGGGGAGGGGTGTTGGCTTCATCTCTTCCCGTTTGTGGGCTCAAATGTCTGCTCCTTGTCAGAAAACTCTGCTTGCTTTTGGAAAGGCAGCCAGCAGTGGGTTTCTGTAGCAAAACAAGCTATGCTACCAATATGGAGTGATTCCCAAGTGTATTAACTGTTAGGCTGAGGTGGTGAAAAAGGAGTGAGGAGACTGATTTATGTTCAGTTTGTAACACAAATTATAGGAAATGGACATAAGTTGTTTGCATCACTGTATTGTGCTGTGAAGGTATTTGACCAAATTTTCCTATCAAATATATTCATGTCAAGTAAAAAGTAGAAAATGTTTATAAAAAGAATTCTATAAACATTTTCTATTTTAATGTTATCATTGTAGTTTCTCATATAATTGTATCATAAGAATCCTGTGAGTGCTTTATAAAGTTTTTGAGTCAGTAATATTAACCATTAATTAAGAAAATCCAAAGGATTATTAGATTAATTAGAAAATATTAAATTTTATTGTATGTATTTATAATCCCTTTTATAAACATTTTGAGATTTTTTTGAAGAGGCATTCACTCTACCCAATTTGGTTCTTAAGGGCTACTTTTTGATTTATTTTTTATGACTATTAATAAGTTCAAAAGGAATGTTATGTCTGATAAGATGACCCACTTATTCTTGCACAACAGTATTCTATAGAATTTCAGAACAAAAATCAGTCAATGTATTGCTGAGTTTGAAGTGCTACATGAAAGAAATCATAAACATGTTAAGAAGCTTAAAGATTTAGAACCTGTATCTTGAAATCCTTTGTAAGATTTCCATGTAAGATTTCTTAATCAAATATGAAGCTGCTATCCTCAGTTAATTAGATTTAGATTGTCTCTGCTGAAGAGCCAGTAAAGAAAAACAACTTGGGTATCAATTTAATGTCCTGGCTTTGCAAAAGGTGATAAAGCAGTACCTGTTCTTCCCTCTAGTTTCAGGATGCACAAACAATTATCCTTGTGTGCATCCTTATATATCTTAATGTTCTGCTTTAAGAATATTATTAAATCCATTGATCCTCTTAGTGAATCAACAATCTGGATAATCATTTTAAATTTAATCTTTCATGTCATAAAGGGATGTCTAGGCTTTCCAGGTAATATCAGTGTACAAGTTTTTCCTTGATAAACTGACACAAGATGAAAAGGGAGATTGATGTTGATCTTGTGTAACCAGAAGGATTATTTAAAAAAAAAATCACCTTATAATGTAGGTAGGACTTACTGCTGAGTATTTGTATGATTCTTTTCCTTTTCCCTTCCCCCCCTACATATAATTCCAAAAAGCCTTTACAACTTAAAATACAAAGAAAACAGTCAACAGCAAGAGCCATGCTATGCTATGCATCAACATGTGCAGTTTTAGTTCTGGAACTGAAATGAAGAACTAATTATCTTTTCCTAAATGCTGCCTTTTATTATATCATCTTTTAAAGACGCAAGTAGGATTTTTTTTAATATTGAAATTTTATGGATAAAATTACTTCCACCTAAAATATTCATTTTTTTGTTTGTGTCTTTAGCTGAAAGAACTACCTGGAATTTGCCTACTGTGTCTTCTAACCTACAGATTGCCCAGTTTGAATAAATTCATTGATTACAAGTAATAATAAGAGATGAAATATTATTCATAGCAGTTTCTGTTGCAGTTCTGTGACACCAGAAATTATAAATGTTTGAAAATTGACTGGGGAGAAAAATCTAACAAGGATTAGAATATGATAAATTCTCTTGTCTTAGTTAATATAATGTATATTAGGTACACATTCATGGATTAAATTGCACTGTATGAACTTGTGTCTCTGTGGTATTGGGAAACCTAGACTTATTTTGAGTTAACATGATTTTCTGAGGATTTTCTATAAGGATTCAGTGATGAAGGAACTATTTTATTTATAGGACATTAGAAAATAATGTCCAGCTTCTGCTGGGAAGGCCTAAAGTAGGAGACAAAAATTCAATGTTGTGATAAAAGTACTGGGAACATTGTAAGTGACTAAAATTTATGCTGATAAATGCCTGGAAAGTATATGTACTAGACCAGATTCAGACTGTGAGTGCAGTTCTCATGTGTTTCTCCCAAGTGTGAAGGAGCTGCATCAGCATGGAGGTAAACAGAGGCTAAAAAATAAGTGTTTACTCTCTCCAGAAGTCCTAGAGCACAGGGTGTGTTTGGAGGAGGCTGTTCTGAGACAAGGCATAGCAGCAAAGCTATTGGGACTGGGAAAGCCTCACTGAATTCAGTGGGATGGCAATTCAGTACACTGTAACTGACTTGTATTTTAGAAATATTTGGTTAGGAAGATCACCAATTAAAATTGTGAGCACCTATAAAAATTTATAAAACCAGCAGTGAAAACTTCTTTGGTTTTGTATCTGTCCTTGAAGCATGGGTGTGAATGGAGAATCTTCTCTCTTGTGCTTCAGGACTTCAGTCCTACAGAGAAATCTGGGTTGGACTGTTTTCTTTCAAGAACCAATGCTGCTGGAAAAAAAAAAAAGCTTTAATTTTAGGTTTCTCTTCTCATGTTGGCCTCAGAGTATCTCTCCCTCAGAAGATCAAAATGCACATTGACTCTCTGATGGTGTCCCTCTTGAGGCATGGCATCTATTTTTTTGTCCAAACCTCACTTTTGACTGCATGTTTCACAAGCTGTGCTTGTCTTCTTTAAAGTATGCCTTTTTTATTAAAAAGATAGAAAGCTCAGATGAGATAGCAGTTATTTCATATGTAATTAGAGGAGGAATGAAATGCCTGTGCTTTTATCTTGGAAAAAAATTGGCAGATAAATTTTGGTTTTTCAGTTCTGCAGATGCAATAAAATCCAGAGCTCAGTTAAGAGTTCATGTTACCTTATGCAGAAAATATCTTGTCTTCTTTCTCTGATGCATTAGCTGGAAATGGATTTTGTTGTGTGAACCTTAGCATAAAGAGTTGCTTTATTTTTATCCAAAGCCATGAGTATATTTTTCATGTGGAAAATGTTATCCAATTTTTTAAAAAATATTTTTGTTTTTCTAAATAGATTGGGAATGAAGTAGAGAAAAACACCATGGAAATGTTTGGAAGGCTTAAAGGGAATGTTCATAGTTTCAGAATGGGGGGGAGAAAGAACAGAAGGAATGAAGAAGTGAAAGTGAAGTTACCACAAAAAAGGCAAAAGTCCTTTCTGTACTAATTGTGTTTTGGTATTGAGGAGATGGAATATTGTGACTCTCTGTTGACTTCCACTATTAGCTGAAAAGGAGCCAGGGATTTTTTTTTTAATAGAGACTCTCCTGTAAAGAAAGGGGGAAACAATAGCTAGCTGTCACAACAAGCTGATATATACCTTTGATCAGCCAAATGAATGTTGCAGGCATTTCTTATAGAAAGGAGATTGCTTATCGATCTATATCAAAATATGCATGCTAATCCCAGGCAGCAGAGAGTATTTTCAAGTGGAGTTAATAATCTGATTGCTGTCCTGTCTGGTGCAATTCACTGAACTCGAAGCTCTAATCAGTCTGGGGTCTTGCAGTCAAATGTATTTTGCTGCTTAAATTTGGATTTGTGACATTGATTGAAGAGTCCTTGTAAAGGTGTTGACAAATCAAATTGTTTGTTCCAGTAGTGTTTTGCTAGAGATCAAGTCCAAAGTAATAAGCAGTGAATTTGTTCATTACTAGTAGGGTGAAAGGAATGATAAAATTCACCTGCATCGTTATCTGAGACACAGTATCAATAAAAGATATGTTTTGAGTGAAGAAAATGTACTAGTAGTTGTGGCTGAATGTGATGAGTGATGAAAACTGAAATACAGCATTGTAATTCAAGAGTTAGTTAATAATTGGAGAAAGATAATATTTTTTAAAACCTCGTATTTACAAATCAGGGAGAAGAGATAAGAGATAAGAAAAAAGCAAATTTTAAAACAGTGTTTGGGGTTTAAATTTGTTTATTGGATTAAAAAAATGTTAGTGAAAATATACAATTTGCAATACAAGTGTTTGCATCAGTCTTATTCAGGTGCTGAAGCTGTGGTAATTCTCCATGGTATTAATTTTGTTGTAGTTAAAATGCTGAGATATACACAGTGGAATTTGGACAGTGTCCATTCAAAATGTAAGGCTTTACGTGATATGCTGTGAAAAAGGATTTGTAACAAAGGATATCAAACTTGTGCTTTTTGCTGAGTCTAAGTGTGATTTTCAAGTAATCTATCAGTTAATTGATATAGTATTAATTGTGCTTTGTTATTTGATTACTTTTTTCAACAGTTTCTGCAGGAAACATATTTGCCTAAAATATTATTCCCATGTCTCACATTTTCTGATAAAAACTAAAATTCACGTGAAAAATGGGAACTCATTTAAGTTTCACACCTCCCATGAGTATGTGGCAGATACCAGATTAGTTTGGTTACTTTGATTCATATTTTTGAGTAATGTGGATTAAGTATACATGTGATTCCTATTCCCGTGTTGTTCTACATTTATTATCAAACAGTGAATCTAGTTCCTGAACTTTAGCATCAGAACTCAGGAGTATGAGGATAACCTCATATTTCTGTGTTTGTCTCAACCCATTGAAACCCATAAAAACATTGAAATAGTTCACTGAGACTTGCTAAAAAATTCTGCTGGGAGTTTATTTTATGCAATATGATCAATATAAAATCTTAATTATTATTCTAGAAGACATTTTAGAACTAATGTTCAGAAAACAGACAGGTTTGGAGTGTTGAGCTTTACCAATGATCTGCCATGGGGAAAAAACCCCAAAACTTTTAAAATTGGGTTTATATGCAGTAAAATAAAAACTATTCTTTTAAGTGTGTAAAAGATTTGTGCTTAGAGATGCTGGAAGTCAAGTCCAAGGTTTGCTTTCCTAGAACAAAATTCTGTTACAGAACTGGATTGAAAAGATATTAATCACTGCTTACCTCTGAGCAGCACCTTGGTGCAGCAGTCTGATCTGACATGAACCTCTTTGGTTAAATATATTGCCAAAATATCTGCCAAATAGTTATGCCCTGATTTATTTAAAAAAAAAAAAAAGAAGCCATGTTTCATTTTATTTTAATTCAATTGTTTCATCCACATCTTTAGCTGTCCAGTAAGCCATTGGTGACTTGAAATGGTCAGTCACAAAACCAGACTGGATTAAGAAAAGGGTGTCCTTGGGAGCTCCCATGGTTTCTGAGTAATCATAAGAATAAAGAACTTGGAAGTGACATCTGGGGTCTCTATTCTAGCTTCCTGCTTAAAGCAATCAGCTACAGGATGAGGCCAATTCACTCCTGTGAGCCTCAAACTTCCAGGAATGGAGATGACACAACCCCTCTGGGCAGTGTCCTCATGGGAACAGAGCTTTCCTTCTATTCAGTCAGAACCATGGCTGTTGCAGTACATGTTCTCTGACTTTTGTTCTTCCACCACCTCTGCTGGCAAAGGGTCTGGTTGGGGATCTCAGCCACTTTCAGTGTCAGATTGGTATAAATTCTCGTCAGTGTCAGGTAGTTATTTGCAGGTTAGAAGCGGACTGTGTAATCAGGGATGCAGCACAGGACTGGCAACAGGTGTGGGGTTTTTTAGGAGGGGAACAGATATGTATAACCAGAATCCCCAGGGGTTATTGAAGAGTGCTGGCACTTGGCTTGTTTGGCCCCCTTGCTGGGTTAGGAAGATTTGCCATTCCAATCCCAGAGGCTCTCCAAATTCTCAAATGCCTCTTTTTTTCTCTGTGAAAGCTGTGTCCTTGGAATGAAAGATGTACCTTCTTTTCTTATTTTTTTTGTCTGTTCCAAAACAAAAGGTCATGACAGAAAATATCATTCCAAATACAAAATACTGGAGGTAACCATGGATTCTTTTTTGTGCATTTTCTAATCCTTTCTGTAATGGGCCTTTGAGTACTTTTTATATTTCAGTTTTTGTCCTACTGTGTCTTGATTTAACAACTAACCAAATGTTATTAAACATTTTTTTTTCTTTTGGAATATGATTATGTTCTCAGTTTGATAGACTGACCTTTTTCTTTTTTCCTCTTGACATGCATGTAATTCATCCCATCAAACATACTTCTTCTAATGTTTTGGCCTTTTTTCTGTTCCCCCATTTAATTTCAGTGTCTAGGGCCCTCTTCTGTTTCAGAGAAAGGCAGCAAAATGCCTAAGACTGCAGTCCAAAAGCATTTTTTTCTTTATAGTGGTGACTTATTTCCTTTGTAGTCGACAAGTTTCTCTTTCCTTACACGAAAGTCTCCTAGATTCAGTGACATGGATAATTTTGCTGTCTTGTATCCTCAAGTAGTCCCTTACTCTCCCCAGCCACATACCCCTTGGGTTTTTTTGCGGGAGTTCTGTGTCTGAGAACCATGCCACATCCCACACAATCCTTTATGAAAAAGAAAAAAATGTAAACTACATAACCCTTCCAGAACATGTTTCGAAACCACAGCAGCCATCTGGTTTTCCAGAAGGCCTGCTGTTCTTTTCATGTTTAGAGGAATAGTTTGATAACAAACTTGTCTAATAAATATAGAGCTGAAAGACAACAAATAAGTGTTTGCCATCTCCTGACATTTTTGATGTTTTCCTAATTTATAACATTAAAGACTGTTAAAACAGATGGAGTTTAATATATTCTCCTGTACAAACACATGGCTGAAGTTGTGTACAATACCAGTGTGTTGGATTATGCATACACTATCAGATTTCACTTCATCCATTTATTCTACAGGAACAAAGTTTAACTAGTAGCAAGCATTTTTTGGTAAAGGAAACTGTTTAACCCCCAAAAAAAAAAAGAAGCAACAATTTTAAAAAAAAAAAAATGTATAGCATAATCTTAATCATAAGTGTAAACACTTTGTTTTATGATTGAATTAATGCTGGAAGATAACTTTAGTCAATTTGCAAATATTTCTTTAGCCATATTTTGTATTAACTGGATTGTAGGAACTTCTTAAACCCAACATTGCCTGATCTGATTAAATGCTTAGATGAAGTTTGTCTTGAAATAAACAATAGTTATGTCAGTATGAAATCACAAAGTGTTGAAATTTATTGTTCTGAGGCTGCTGTCAGAAATAAAGGGAAAAGAACAGATGTTATGAAATCAGATTCAGACAAATAATCTATCCAGTCATTAATACAACAGCATTCACCTGTATTTTTATGCAAAGTTCCACCCTTATAATACTGTAACTCATAATGTTGGAGAGCTATTAATATATTTAATGGCTCTATGCAAACTTTGAAATCAGCAGTGGAAAATAAAGAAGGTGTCTATGTTACCCTCCTGCAATTCACGTTAAAACATGGAATAGATACCCCTTAATATGAAAATGTCAGTGTGTATAGCCATACCATAGCTTACTTTATTTTTGCTTAGGGAAAAGGTTTAACTCACTGAATCTTGACCTTACCCCATTGTTGAGTTTTACCATGGTAAAATATTTTAAATGGCTGATACTTTTCAGAAGGTGATGTGTTAAGCTCTGTGAATATTTTTCTACTTGGGGGTGAGAAATCTTTCTGCTTGGGGGTGAGTGGGACAGAAAATACTGGCTCTGATCCAGCAAGACACTGAAACCACCTTCTAAACTCATTCAATGTTTAGTGACAATGAAGCACTGAACAAGTGCTTAGGATGAGAGGAGCCAGCATCTCTTGAAATCACCAGATCTGTAGTCTAAAATAACAATCTAGTCTGATTTTTCAGAAAAAATCAACAACGTTCTGGATCAACTTTGCAAAAAACTGGAACTATATAAAATGGCTGTTTTCAGCCTGATTTATTTTGCTTAAAAAGGAGGTTTTCAAACAATTTGCTATCTTAATTTTAGCAGTTTGACTCTTTTGTGTGCTAACAAAAAGAAATATGCAAATGAGCTACCACTTTGCTTTCTAGCAAAATATATTTCTGTGCAAACAGTTGACTTTATAATGTACTTCAGAGTTCTATCTTGTAATTATAAGTTAAATCTGCATTTCTCTTTGACTTAGCTATTAATTGTATGTAGTTGTTTGTACTTGCATTTTGATTTATTCTAGCTCTCATTCCACCTAGATGTGCACTTAGTGTAGATCATACGTGTGAAGTTTGGTTTCATTTACCACAAGAAAATTTTGTCAATATATATAAATGTCACCCTTCTTCCAGTATCCTGAAAAATCTGTACATACAGATATTACTTTGTTACTTAGATGATGTTTAAAGAATGGTAAGAAGGATTTTTGCCTATATAGTCCAAAGAATAAGAGTTCACAGAAGTTCTATTATTCCTGATCTCAGGTTAGTTCAGTGAATTAATATCAAATGCACCAAAATGCCTTTCAGAAGGAGAATACTGCAGGTTGTACTTGTAACTTTGTCTTCTGAGCTATCTTACTTTTATTTGGAGATTCTGTGGAAATCATGATTTAAAGAAAAATCTTTTATAAGTGTTACTAAATCTTAATTATAAAGCAATCCCAAAGGAACTGCATTTAATGGGTATGTAGATGGCTTATTTGGGACCAAAGTTGCATCAAGGTTTTTCAGTCACATAGTTGGCATCTCTTCTAGTTTACCATGCCAGTCAGGGACATTTGAGCATTTGGGATCAGCACTGACAGCCTCTGCCACTGAGTTTCCTTCTCTGGGAGGTTGGACAGGGACTTTCCATCTGACACTTCGAAGTGTTTAAGCATCTTACTCAATTGTGGCTACAGCGGGAGGGACAGAACTGAAATCTGTGAAGTGAAAGGTGCCTCATTTTTGAAAGTAATCTTTGCCATAATAATTTATTCAAGATATAGTTCATAATGGAATTTAATTTTGCTTGTGACATTGGTGCCCAGCTCAGTTATCTCGTTATGCTTCCGTGTGTTTTAAGAAGACTTCTAAGAATGTGTCCCTTGGGCTGTAGCCATACAAAATTCCAGTCAGGATCAAAAAGAAACTTCTCAGGACTGCAGATTTTGTGATCTTAATTAACTTTGTTATTTTCTCTTCTGCTATATTCTGAAACGAAAAACACAATGACCAAAAGAATATAAAAGCAGCCAAAACAAAAAATATGCACATATTTCAATCATACATTGGGATTAAAATAAGTCAAGCTCTGAAATCTTGAGTTTTACATTTCCTTCTAACCTTAAAATTAACATTAACCTTTCAATGTTACGTGATTGGATATCTATTTGTATTCATGTATGGGAAACTGAATTTATGTTAAATTTCAGATTCTGGATGTTTGGGAACAAGTAATGCTTTCTTTAGATTTCATTGTGATAGGAAAGATTTTAATTTTATTGTGTGGCTTTTTTTTCTCTTGTGTTTTGAAATATTGTCAACTGTGCAGCCCAATGGATGCCTAAAGTTGTTCTATGGTAGGAGTTCTGTTATGGCTGTGTTTTGCCACATTTCTACTGAATGGATCTGTATCTTTTGTGTGCATGAAGGTCTGCTTTGTGTACTCTTTGCACCTTTTATTTTCTCTGACTGTGGGAAACTGTGTAATTATCAATCCATATGTAACAGAATATATTAAATCCTAAGCAGAGTAGTTTTGATTTTAAAATATTCTAAAAGCTTTTATAGTCTGCTTTGAAATATATGAATATTTTTCTCAAATCTTACTCTTTACTTTCAGTTGAGTACAAAAATGTAACTGTTCTTAATTGTTGCATGCAGAACAACAAATCCATAAGCTATAAGCTGACTCAACTGGGGTTTACATTATAGACCACCAGCAAATGTAATTGTTTGCTGTACACTTGATGAAAAGTACAATATATATCCGCTCAGTGAGGGTTCTTTATTATAAAAGGGCTAGGTATTGCTTGGGTATTAACTATACTGTACTAAAACCCATAAACACCTTTTTACACATAGAGTGCACACTTCAATGCAACAATCAAATGCTTTTCTATAAATAACAAACTTATGGAAAAAGAGGCCTTTGATTGCTTTCCAAGAATGCATTGAAACCTTAGAGGGACTTTATTTGATTCCAGGAGTTGAATGCTAGTTTGTGGATATCAGTATCAGATCGCCGGTAATTTTTTAAAAATATGCTTTTATTTTAGTATTGGAATATGCATAGCTTACAAGTGGAGTTTATCATACTATGAAGAATTTAAGTCTCTTTGAGGTAGTGCTCTAAATATTTTAACATTGTTAATGCACATGAGGTAGATTTTTTCTGTAAAATAATATACCTACTAAACACATGGCTAAATGTAGTGTCAAATAAGGGGGTGAGGGCTGGAGGGGAGCTTCTCTCTGGTGATTATTTGAAGTCACTTCTGTGCTGAGCTTTGGGTGAAGTGTCAGACTTCCTTCCTTCAAAGAATTACTGGGAAAAAAAGCCCATTTTGTTTTATGCCTGGAACAGGTGACGCCTAAATGCTAAGTGCGCATTTGGTTGAATGTTAGATGGGAGCTGCTTGTGACATCAATCACTGAATTCCATTGTCAGGCTGAGAAAACAGCAGTTGTTTTGTCTAAAGGTGGGACTGAGTTATGTGTGGCCTGACTGCTCGGCAGATGGAATGTGGTTGCCTCTATGTATGAATAGTGTCATGCAGCTATTAACACACATGCTACAGATGGCAGTTTGTAACCAAGTGCACAAAGCTGGGAGATACAGCAAAGGGGTGCAAGCCATGAAAAGCAGTTTGCCTGCTTTGCACCACCCTATATGTGCTTTTGGTGCATATATGAATGAATGAGTAAAAGGTGACTAGCAATGATAGGATTCTTTATCCCAATTCCTACTCATACCTAAATTCCAAAGCTAAACCAAAATAGGAGTTATTTCTTTAAAGAAGATGTATTAATCTTCTGCATAGTAAAATATAAAGTATTTATTTATCCTTGAGAGCTCACATTTTTGAAAGAGCATCTGTTTTTCTCTGAAGATGCATTTTTCCCAAACTGTACATCTGGGAAACTTGAGTCACAAGAAAGTTAGCAACTTGTATAAAATGACAGCTTGCCTTAAATCAGGAGTCTTGATTTCATAGTCTGGTGGTTTGCTCTTGTTAGTCCATCACATTGCTTGCTTCTGGCTTTGTAAATCATACAATTAAATAATCAATTTTAATTTTTTGTCTCGTATACTTATTAATGGGTACCATTGGCTAGAATAACTATTTTGACTGCCTGATTTGTATTTAACAGAAGCACGCTGGCTTCCATGTGCTTTTGGTTTGCTATAGGAAAATGTTCTTGATTTTCCAACAGCAAGATTTGGAGGATGAATGAAACATGATTTTTCTGCCTTATCCTCAGGGAGTGCCTTGGATGATGTGAGATTTCTGTTTTCCCAGGTTCTCCTGCGTCCTTGCTTTAGTGGGTCAATAGTGAGACAGGCTCTTGGGCTTATACAGCTGTATCACTACTTGTGAATGTTCAGGCTTCCAAAAGGCTTCAAGGTAACAATCATCTTCTTAAAAACACCTACAGGCAACAATTTTTATGACTTAATTTCCCAGGGATACAGATTCTGTTGTCAGGCACAGAATCAAATGGGTTTTTTTTATAATGACAGTGATTTCACTCCAAATTCTTTCATTATATGTGCTGTGACTTCATTTGCAAAGAGCTGACCATGGTATTTATTTCAGTACAGTAATCCATTGCTGTGAGAATTGGGTTTTTGAGGTTTTTGTAGCTTCAGCAGTTTTACTAGGTAACTAAAACTTGTTAAGGTGTTTGAGTAGATGTTTCATTTGCAGAGAATTACAGTGGATTATGTTATGACTTTGGTCAAATAACTTCCTGTCTATCTCTTTCCTCACTGTCTTCTATAGTGAGACTCTAAACTCCTTCAAATATATTGAACTCGTTCAAACTCAGCTCTTGATTGGAACTTGTCATTGTTTATTATAGGAACTCATCTAGAGCCAAAAATCTGTTCGCAGGTCTGTGGACTTCTAAGCAAAAACTTTCTTCCAAAGGCCATGCTAATTAAGGAGTGAGCACCTGAATGTTCCTTTAGCACCTGAATGTTCCTTTAGCACCTGAAGTAATTTGAAAGCTATAGATGTGCTCTATGAACTATTTATAAAGAGGCAGCTGAGAAAAGCAAGTTTATTGTCTAAGGGGCTTACATTCATTACCCTGAAGGACAATAAAAGAAATTTGAGAATCCAAAAGAAAATTGAAAATTCCTGGTTGATAGGTAGACATCCAAAATAAGCCTTCATAATCCAGAAGATATATGAGGGAATGGGGAGAAAAAAATGCATGTATTATCCCTCAAATCTCAGGCTTTGAAATGAAAATAGCGGCTTTAGCATGCACAAATATATTTAGTCCTGGTTTTCCCTTATAAATAAGTGTAATCATGAATACCCATGATGGAGATTACAAAATTTTGTGTATCTGAATTTAGCTTTTATATTCGATTTTAATATATTTGATTTTAATTTTTTCTCTTTATGAGCTACCATAAACATGATCTGATACAGTCAAGACTAGGAGGAGTTTTCTGATTTTTTCAGTCTTATGCTACTGTAAATATTTAATCAAGTTTTAAACATTAAAGAAGCACTTGGGCCTTCCTTGTACAGTTTTCCCAGTGGAGTTGTAGCTCTTATTAAGATCATTTGTTATGTTGGTAGGGCACTTTTAAATGAATCAAGCTTAATACCCTAGCTCTCCACCTCTGAAGGAATGGGTTCAAAGATCTAACTCAGGTCACAAGGTAAATTAGCTGGGTAACCCTGGCACAGCCCCTTGTGGTTGGACTAACTGATCTCTGCTGTTCTTCCCCCAGCCCCCATAAAAAAGTAGAGTTCTCGTCTTTACCCAGAGTGTAAAAAGAATTTGGGTTTGCCAGTGACAGGCATGTTTTGGCATTAAACATAACTCTTCAATTACATGTTATGTCTTAAGGATCCAGTTTTTATACAGGTTCTTTTCAATGCATAAACACACTTGAAAATTTTGGAAACTCCTGTAAATAGTTATCCATGCTCTACTTATAACCTTATTTATTCAGATAGGGTTCTGTCTTTATAGTGGACCACAAATCTATTCAATACTCACGTCCTGATAACTGTTGTGTTTAACATGTTACCTGCTTTTCCTGTGAAGCATCCTTTTAGTTTTTAATTTCTGCCACTGGTTTCTCATAGAGGTGTGATCCCAGACTTTATAAGAGAGTTGTCACATCAGCTTCATTGCAAACTTGGTGCCAATAAACTCTTTTGTTCTTTCTCTTTTCATACTGTATTTATGTCACAAAAATCTCCAGATATTAGTTGAGAAGTTGTCTGACTTTCTTCTTACCAGTAGAAAAAAAAAAAGTAGTTTTTAAGATTTGTCTTCTCTTAGATATTGAGGAACATTAACAAGTACAATTCTCAGCTGGAAACCCAATGGTAGATACAGACATTACAGAAGACTCACATCAGCCAGCTGCACTGGGGAGTAAGTAAATGTTTCTGCTCTTGGTCCACTAATAAAGCAATGGAACAGCTTTGGAAAATGGTACTTTGAGATAAATATTAAGGAGCATCCTGTTACTTTTGGTGCTCTAATCCACGGCACCCTGCTGTCATCCTGAAACTCAAAATTTTTGTCATGAGAAGGGGAACTTCTCTTTGCTTGTTTGCAAGGTGCTAAATGCATGTCAGTTCTTGCCCATAGATTCTGCTGGAATATTTGTTTTAAAGTTTTTAGTAATTTGTAGTTCTCTTTGTTCTAAAATGCCTGTAAAATAAGCTATAATAAATGTGAATTTGGATGGATTCTTGACCTCAACACCTGGTCCTGGTCTCAGGGGAAAAATCATCTGGAAAAATGGTAGACATGAGTGTAAAATTGAACCAATTACAGAAAATTAAACTGGTAGTATATCCATTTGCAGTTTATATCTAGATTTGTTTGAAGTTCTTAATTTTATTTAGTTGATATAAAGACTCTTTTTTACTTTTAAACTGTGTAACTCTTGAAAGAATGCAGAAGAAATAATTGGCTTCTATCTTTTCAGTACTGTAAACCACAACAAGGTCTAATAATATTCACAGCTAATAAATAATGCAAGACTGGCAGGCTGTACAACCCTGTTTAACAGCAAAGACTTTAGGAAAGCACACAGAATCTTAAGTTCTTTCATTATTTTTGACATTGATTTGTCATTAAGAAAATATATTAGTTCAGGTTAAATTGATCTGAAACATCCATTAATATAGGTGATAGATTCCTTTTTTTGTTTCACTTCCTTGATATCTCAAATTAAGCAATGCAGAAAAAGCTAATTGTACTGAATATTTTTCTCTGATAAATTTTGTTCTGAAAAGAGGACTGGAGATCTATGGTGACAGGTAGATGCAAGTCTGTATTAGGCTTGCTGCTAATAAGGTCGGGTATAGTTGACATCATCCATCTATAAAATGGATTAAACATTACTTACCAAAATGTACCAGAATATATTCACAACTACATCTAGAGAATTAATGACCCCATAGTGCACAGAGGTGCTTGGATAGAAGGGAATATTTTTCTCACACTTTTTGATATCCCACACAGATTTTTTTCCTTTTTCATACTATTACTTATCTATACAATTCATGCCCACTAAAACTATGTGCACACCACATGGTTGAGAATTTCCAAATACTCCCATTTGAACAGCTGAGAGCAGTTTTGAAGTTCACCATTTTCCCAGTGCACATTTCTTTCTCAGTCCTTTCACTGAAGTCCTGTTCTGCTCCTTACCTGCTTTATTTGAAAAAACAATTCAATATAATTATGCTGCTCTGAGTTAGAAGACATGCTTAGCTCTTTCACACGAGGATGCAAGTTTAACATTTCATATGCTTTGTTTTGTTCTTTAAAAAGTGGCTATTATAGGTTTGGGGTGTTTTTAAACTATTGTCAAAGTTATACTAATTTACTTTGCTTCTCACAAGAAGTTGTCTCAAAGAAATGTCATAGAAAGATGAGGCAATAAATCATAGTGAGTCCTGTAAAATTAATGGTATTAGAGTATTATATACAACTATGTCTATATGATCTTCAGTATGTCTGTATTTGAGGTATACATTCATAAAAAGGCATTCTTTGAAAAAATCCTTTTCAGAGTCTGCTTTTATATGTAATTGACCTGTTCTGGGTTCAGATCTTCAGTTAAAACCAGTTCCTTTCCACTCTACTGAGCTTATTCTAGAAGGCTCTAAGAAACAACAGTGACAAAAAAAGCGCCATGTTTACAACTCACTTCCTTAAAATCTATTAAAAAAAAGATCTAATCTATAAAAAAAAAAAATCTAAAATCTACCTCAGTGTCTATAACATGCACATGCAGCTATATGTTTTGGACTGGGATCTAAACATGACATTCTGGAGCATATTTGAGTGATTTTAATGGGTCTTTGGAACCACGGGGGATATTTATGCAATGTCAAAACTTGTAAATGTTTCACTGTAATTCTTTAACATCTGTGTGCAAAAAGCTATCAAACTTCATATTCATATTTCAAACTTCCCAAACATGGAGATGATCCAGGTATGCCTGTTCAGGCTCCTCTGCCTGTTATGCCATGGAAGCAAGGAATTGTCAGGAAATTTTTCTGGCATCAGCTAGAGTTACAGTCAGGCTGAACGCACGGCATGTTATTCACTAATGCATAGCTACCTATCAGCTTTGATTCTAGAGACATTTTGGTACCAGCAGGACTGTGTGTGCATTGCACATATGCTGAAGTGCCTCAATGAACTAGTGGTTTTGATACTGCAAAGGTAGACAGGAAGTAACCTGTTACAGCAAAGAGAAAGACAGAGAAAGAAGTGGTCTGTCAAAATAATGGATCTGCTTAACTTCTTATGGCAAAAATATGCACAATGTATTGAATTTTTCTTGGTATACAAGGATACAGAGGTTTCTTTAATGCTGATGCTACTGTACTAATGCTGATTTTTTTTTAATTTTTGGGAAAGTGAGAAAGTGACCATTTATCCTAAGAATGTTTTTCAAGATGTTAGGAAATATCTGTAAAAGCATCCATAGCACTGTTAAAACTATGGATACCACTTCTCAACATCAGAAAGCTTTCATAGAGAAGATTTTTCAAGCAGACTTTTGAAATAATTAAAATGCATCTCTCCATTCTGTTACCATTTTATTTTAAATCAAAGAATGTCATATTGACACTTCATGATTTTTTTAAATAATCTACCATTTATAATGACCATGTTTAATTGCTCTAATTTAAAAAGACGCTATCTGATTGCCTGCATGCATATAACAAAAAACGTAATTGTCTTGTGCAAACCACTGAATAGATTTAGGAATCTTCAATAACAAAATTACATTAATAGCATATGCTATTAAAGATGATTGATGGCAAAATTGGAAGCATACTGGTTTTACACCACACAAAAGAGTACGGTGCTTTGAAGATGGTTCTGAGAGTGTCAACAACAGTACAAAGAAGAAAAACAGTGTAATACTCAAAGTCCCACTTGACTAAAAAAAATGGATTTGGTAGAGATGGAAATCAAATTTTATTTTACTTGGGATGAAAATATTTCTCTACTTGTTCTGAATATCTCTTGTGTATGTGATTTCATATTTCAATATAGATTGTGCTTACATCTGTTTAAATACCTGTTTTATCTCACAGAAGAAACACCTTAACTTATAGCCAGGTTTCAGAGACAAAAAAATCTCAACTCCATATTATTTCTCATTTGGTTTAATCCATCTTTTATAGCAGTTCCTGCCATGAACACATAAGCAAGCATGAGTTCCATTAATCACTTTGCAATATTCTCAACTTTGAGAGCTTGTTTCTGTATTTAAAAGAAATCCAAACTAGAAAAATAAATGCAGGAAAAGTGATGAAGGTCATAACATTCTTACGTTAGTTTGAGAGTAGTTTCTGGTTTTATTGGTAACATGGTTGTAATGCGAAGTTCTCTAAAATTAAAGCTTTACAGCAGGCACATTTTTAATACATATATTCTTCTAAAAGGGTACTAAGATAAATTATATCTACCCTACTGCAGTTTTACATTATACTTCTCATTTTTTTTGGTACCTTTTAAAATAGCAGGTATTTCTCCACGTGAGTCTGTTATTTACAATGCAGGTTTTAAAGGGCATTTGACATTCATCAGTTTTCTAAACATTAGCGTGTTTTCCTTTTATATCTATAGCCATTCTTGTACACTGTTATAATATGTAAGCAGATATTGGCACTTTTTGTGAATAATTAGGATTAATAATTGCATTTGTACTGGTGGATACCTCCGGGAACACACATAGTTTCCCCTTTGGTTTGTTTGGTTTATTGCTTTATTTAGTTTCTTACATTCTTATTTAGAAAAATGTCTGATTATAATATATTATTAAAATCAAATATTTACCTGTAATTAGGCATAATGTTTATGAATATGATACTTCTCTATCAGACTCAGGCTGCTGCACTTCTCCATTTTAGGACTGTCCAGTCATGGGCAAAAAGAGCAAATATTCTTACTTTGGACCCTGTGAGTTGGCTTCTTTGGGGTTTTGTGCTTTATTTGTGCATCTTATAACGTACTTACACAATACTTATTCAAAACTATTTGAGAGGGTTTGGTTGATATTGTGACATCACTCATTTTGCATATAGTTGATACACCCTAAAGAGAGTTTTCCATCTCTGGTAATTATTGCTGACAAAACTATTTTTGTTTTCTTCAGAAAATTATTTTGTACTGCAAAAGACTTATTGTTGATCTCAGAGATGCACACAGTCCTCACAAATTACCTGTAGATTTGTAGCTATATTTTAATACCTCATAAAGAGATTTTAAAATATTTTGAAATAGAATATTTTTCTTTTTCTGGCAAGCAGGTGGAGGGGTACTGCCTGCAGGACCCACTTTGTCAGCATGAAACCAGTCTCATAAATTTTTATTGAAATGAGCTCATTAGTTTTAATTTTTACCATCTCTTTAGTAATTCAGGGAATAGTTTTCCATTTTTGAAAAGCAACCAATCAATTACTTAAATATATGCATTATTAGATGTGTGAGCTGGCCTTTCCAAGGATGGTATTAAGCAAAAAGATATTGATGACATTTAGAGTATTGGTTGGAGCATGGTTTCTGTGATTAATTAGGACCCAGAACATGTTTTGTCTCTGGTTGGTTGGCTGTCCTGTTCTGCACCCTGCAAGGTAGAAACTTTACTCAGCCCATACTGAGCATCTCTTACCTATAATTAGCATTTCTCTGAATGTAACAGATTCACTTACCAACTTCGAGGAAATAAACCTTCAGGTGCTGCAGTTCATTAAAAGTGTAACTTTTCTCATACCTGCTCAGTACACAGCATTTTTCAGCGATGTGGTGAGAAAAGTACTCTTACAATAGTAACTCACTGATAACATTTGAAGTGAAAATTGCCAGAGTTCTTGATTCTTTACACATTTCTGTGACTGATCATCATTTCCTTAGAATTCCAGAGACTTGTGTGAATCATGCCTACGGGGTACATATGTTAGACGTTAACGAGAAAATACTTCCCAGAAATCAAATGTAGGATTCTTAAAGCTTTTGAAGTGCACCTACAAGGTTGAACGATGAGATCCTTGTAAAACAGAATGAAGAAATAATTCATTTGAGAACTAGAACGTCAGAATTACTTGAGTCATTAAAAATTACGTATTATTTATCAAACAAAATAACTGTTACTGAATAAGTGCAAAGCTGTTTTAGGTGATATGTACTGTGGAAATGCTTAGTCACTGATGTAGAGAACTAATGCCTGGTGACATGTCCTTTCAGTAATTTATGTGGATAGAACCATCACACCCTATTAAATGCAGCTTGGATAATATCTATATATTTATATATGTAATGGCTATCAACCAGAAGAATGGTGATATTAGGCATTCATTGAAATGCATCAGTGAAATGATCTAATTTTATAGGTGTACAGTTAATTCTTATTGTATCATTGCATTGCTCCCAGCCACAGGCAATCATATAAACTCAGTTATAAATACCTTTATGAATTTCTTTGTCACCATGTTCCAGTCTCCAATTAGTTTCCAGTGGTCTGTCCTATGTTCATATTTAGCATCACTTTTTTTTACACCAGGATTTAGTATAATGCATTCAGTGTAGGCTTTTAAACTTTCAACCAGACCATTGAAATTAAAACAAAAAAAAATCCCCTAGTAAAAGATGCATTCATATATGTATGTAAAATTAGATTTTATGATACTGACAATTTGTGTATTATGTTAGACTTTAAAGTAGGTCTGGTCCTTACCCAGGGCTATATTGCTGCCCTTAATCATGCTATGTTGGACTTTTTTCCACAAGTGAACTAATTAAAATCAATACACAAAAGAATTTACCTCATTAGTAAGAGTGGAGGAATAGGGCTCTGCCTTGTTATTCAAGCCTGGGTATTTAACAGACTCACGAGATCTGCTGTGCTGTGCTCCTGGTGCACTCCGAGCAGGGCTGGGAGACAGCAGGGCTGCATTGAGCTCATTTGTCACTACTTACAATAAAACAAGAAAATATCATGTTAAGGATATCACAGTCGTTTTAAAATGTACCTTTAAAATCACTTTAAAATGTTTCCTGACTCCCACAAAGCTCTCAATACACAGAATTATAAATGTCTTGTTTGAACAGTTTTGCATAAGTTTTGTGTATGCTTAAGAATGTATTAAGACAAAGTGTCAAAGAGAGAAAGAATTTAAATTTAGATGCATTTCAAAGCTTAAAAAAACCCCTGTAAGTTTGATGAAATGACGCAGTTATGATTTTCAAAACTTGCCAACCACTTTGGTTGTATTTGTATTTGCAAATAGGTTTACATTAACCTAAACTTTGGAAAAAAATATCATGTAATTAAAGTCTTTTCAAAAAGTCACCAAGACTTGCTGAGTTAAAGGACTTCACTGAAGGTTGAGGTCTGGTGCTTTCTTAAGAATTTAATTTTTTTTCATATATAAAAGTTGTCTACTGAGCAGGAAACACACCCCAATTGTTGCTTTTTCCCTGTAATGTGAACAAATAGAGTATCATTGTTCACAAGATGCTGTTGGCTGGGAGAAGCAAAATCTTCAGATATATTGACTATATTTAACAGAAATTCTACAATACTATTGTCTTGGAATTTCTGAATTCCAGGGCAGGAAAGATACGTTGTCAATCTAAACTTATGCTAACTTTCATTTTTTTACAGTGAATTAGGAACCAAGGAAGACATTGCAATGATTGCTTAAGCCACACAGTATTTCGAAATCTCATTTTTCCTGCATTATTTTTTAAATCTCCTACAAAACTTCAGGGGATATTTGTATACTTGTAAAAAAAATTTGTGTAAATGTGGTTACAGATATCTAGTTTACTGGACATGCCTGGGCTGTGATATGCTGTTGCCTTTCACCTTGAGTAGTCCCTTTTCAGACAGCCAACTGCTCACCAACGAAAACGCGCTGGTTTTGTTAGCCAGGTGAAGGACACAAGTGAAGTGTTTTAGCTCTCTGTCTCCAGCACGGGTATTCTGAATGGACACAGAAGAGAAAGTTATTTCAATAGGTGCATAATTGCCATGTGTTCTTCGTGTTTAAATCAAAGCTTGAAAACCAGTTTTGAATCACTTCAATTCACTGCCAACCTATTTTCTTAATGAATAAATTCCATGATCTTTTCTTCTGTTTTTAATGTTCTCATGATGAGAAGCATCTGTAGCTTGCTTGCTACTATGAATTGTTAAACTTGGTTAGGTGTCATGGGAATAGTAATTGCTACTAAAATGTTGGATCAAATTTTAAGGCCAGTGGTAATATCTGGATTTTTTTTTTCTGGCCATGCTCAGAAGACTTGAACTACATCAAGAACAGCAATCCAACATTAGTGTTGCTGCAGAAAAAATAAAGTAACATTGCATTAGTCCAATTTTAATTTCATATACAGAAGACATTAGTGCTTTATTCTGCTCAAGTACTATATATAGGATAATGTTAAAACTATATATAGGATAATGTTAGAAATCACAAAAGTATTCCTTTTCCTAAAAGATTCATCGTTTTTCCTAAAACATTTTGTGAAAATTCCTTTGCCTGTCTCCTTCACAACCTTCCTCACCCATCCCCAAATTTCTGGTATAATTAAAAGACTCTGTCAGAAAAATTCTTTCAATGCAGCACATATGTAGATATCCTAAATTACTTTAAATGAATAGTTGCTGCTACCAGAACTCAGTTTAAAAATATTACAATATTAAGAAAAAAGTCTCCTACTAGAAATCCTGTACAATGAGGTTAGGTGGTCTGCATTATGCAGGAGATCAAACCTTATGAAAAGGTTTTCTTTCTTAAAAATGTGAGACTTGTAAGGATGTAATGGAGGCAGTGACAGATCCTTTGAGAGGTGTGACTGAACTTAGCCTGTTTCACTGGAGCATTGATAAGTCTCAGTCTGTCCCATCCTTTTAAAGGACCTTAGTTTATTTAAACTGCCTCATGACTGTTGTTTCTAGATGTCTACATGTGTCTGCAGGATGCAGTTGTTGGGATTATGAGACAGCAGTTTAAAATCTGGTTTCAGGTTCAACAGCAGCTACTGCCTTCAAGGGACTTTGGAGAATGCTTAGAAGTATTGAGTTGATTTCAGCATCTGTGCATGTCAACAATGGCCCTGGATTGGGAGACAGGATGCAATGGCAGGTTTTTTGGCTGACTTGTCTTTGAAATGTGGCTGGTGTACTGCATGTGTGCTCCCTCTGCATGGAAAATATTGCATATACATGGTGCCATACTAAAGCACCCTGGGTTCAGCTGTAAAAAATCCCTACAAAGCAAGTGGTGCCTTTCCCACAGTGTTTTCCTGCACACACACCTTAAAAAAAAAAAAAGAAAGAAAAAGTTTTGAACATCTTTGGGACTGCAAAACTGTTGAACACCTTAATGATTATGGAAAAAATACCAGGAAGGAACAGGCTCATTTCACACCTTCTTTAAGCAGATATATGGAAAAGTCATGAGGGATTTGTGAATGTGATCACTGATGTTTAAAACTGGGGGCATAGAGGATAAGAAGAAAATAAGTCTTCAGCATACCTATTATTTGGCTCACAGGTACATCTCAAATGTTAAGAAAAACAGTGCAACTGTTGGTGCTCTGATCAAAGCAGATTCAAAAACATAGGGAGCTACAAGAAATACATATGCTTAAATAGTCTGCAGAGTTGTTTAACTGAATAAATCCAACACAGTTTCATTACATTAAAGACCAGCTGTTAGGCACAGTCAGGATGCCAATATAAAATCAACATATGTAATATTGGCCAAGTTGGGTTTTTTCCCCATCAAAAAGAATATTTGAGCCAAGAGCATATGCTGCAAAAGGACTAAAGCACAGTCCCATTACCACTGCAGGGTACATAATTACATAAATTTACCTAAATATGGAAAAATTGTAACAAATAGGGGAGACTTGGCAGATATTTTGGTTTCACATTTGGTATTTGGCATAACACAGTGTCCTGTTTAATTCCCATTGCTGCTACTTAGTGTTTCCTTTAATTGTGGAGCACATGGCAGCTCTTATTCTATTTAATTTTCTCATAGCAGCTCTCACATTTTGGCTACAACCACATTACATGAGAAAGCACGTAAGTATAGATTATACTGTACTACAGCCTGAGGGTATAGCATATAAAAATAGTAATTTCTCATGCATAAAAGCTTCTTGAATGTAGAAGTTAAACACTATTTTAGAAAACAAGTACAAGACACAATGCATTTGTATGCACGTATTGAAAAGTTTTAGTGTCCCAGAGTGGTTGGTAGAGGGAAGAAAGAAGGAAGAAGATCTATTCCAAACCTCAACTAGTAGCTTTTGGTCTATTTGGCATCCTTTTGCATTTGCAGTCTGGGCAATAACACTGCTTTCCTTCTCTATAGCAAATCCCTTATTCCTGCTGCTAACTACACATGGCTTCCGTGTTAAGGAAAATCCTAAAACGTCTGAGATTTTCAGTGGCCCTGAGGATAGGTTCAGGGATCTGGTATACATTTAAAGCAGAAAATTAAATATGCAGATCAGTACTATGTGAATTTAAACCATGCATTGTTACAAAGTGAGCTGTTTGTTTTGATTGAAAGAGCTACTCTATAGAAACATTTTGCGTGTTGCATTAGGCATGTTTTTATTTTTCTCCCAAAGTTCTCAGAGGTCTTATAAACATTGAATCTTTGTGTTTGATACACACATGGGCTTATGCCAAGTGGTTACCTCATTTTATTTTTTTTCTTCTTCTATCTCCATATGTGTCTCAGGCAATCCAAGAGTAAAGTTGTGCTTTTGGGGATATAGCATGAGAGCCTTCATTCTCAGCTGTAGGGCTCTGGGAGCCCTATTGCTGTGCCACAGTAAAATTACTGATGTGTTCAGTAGCACAGAGCTGTTTTTAAAGCAATTTGGGAACAATTTCTTGCCATTTCAGTTGCATGGAAATGTTGTTGTGAATGATGCTGCAGCTTGTGTGGATGATGCTATGAGCCATAAAGCAATCCAGTAATAAAGTATGTTAATAATACTGAAAATAGGCTACATCACATCTTTGGCAGGGTGTGTTCTTGTAATAATTATTATTAATAATTAATTTTCATTTTAATTATGATTTTTTAAAAAATATAATGCTTGATCAATGCATTCTTGCACTGGAAAGTAACAGAAAGCCATAGAATAGAAAATGTTGCCATATATTTTAAATGTGTTTGAATGAATCTGAGCATTTATAGGACAAGAGGTTAACAGACCTCTGAAGTAATTTCATGTATTAGACTTTTTACTCACCCATGAGGGGGACTGCAGGAGGCTGCAGTGGCATCTGATTGCACTGCTCCTGAAATTAATGTCCAGTGGGCCCACCTTATACAGTTCCTTGAAAGAATTAATATAAAATGAGGATATTAATTGAATAATTATGACATCTGTTACTCCAGCACCTCTTAGTGGGAAATTAACTGAGAAAATTGCAGGTTCAAAGATGTGTTAGTAATTCCATAGCAAATATAGCTGAAATATGGAGTGGGGGAAGGGTAATGGGGATGAAACTGAGCTCTCAGATAATCATTTGACACACAGGTAATTGAGCAGCTATCCAGTGGACTGATGAACACTTGTAATGAAATATATTCATTGCTCTGTAAGATTTCTTTTTTTTTTTTTTTTGCAGAATTTCTCTTTTTTTTATGGCTATTCAGAATCTGCAGTCTCAAATTAATAAGGATAATTGGGATTTTTTTTAATTGCAAAATAATTCTCAAATATCATGTGGCAATACTGATAAATGGAAGAATAATCTCAACCATTTCATCCTAGAAATAGCTTTTATAGGGCTGTATAAGCAATCACCTTAACTTTGAGGTGGCTTGTCAATGTGGAGTTCTTGTGTGTTAAAAAAATACCAGTCAAGTTCCCTGTGTGCTATGGCAGCTTAATCCATAAAAGTAAAAGATTATTTTATTACTTTGTTATTTTTCTCTAAATAAGTTGTAGTCATATTTATTTTAGCTGGAGAATGTCTGCATACATTTTCAGAGTGTAAGAGGGGCTATCAAAAATATGAAGGAATATGTAATCTGTGAAATAACAGTAAACCTCATTAAGAAAGGTTATTGCACCTATAGCTTCTTCTCTCAATGCTCATTGATTAGAGATTAAACATTATCCTTTGTGCTATTCAGATTGGGATTTTTAATTAGGATGTCATTATTACACAGATATACTAAATGCTAAATTGATTTTTGAGACCTTTTGAAATAATGGCACTACTTCTGCAAAATGAAAATCATAATAGATTATTGACTTATACTTGGCTTTTGGTTCAAGGGCACATCTCCAATGTCAACATTTTCAATATTTTTAGTTTCATGCAAAGAGACACTCATAATTAGGCTTATATTAAAAGTTTGTGCCTATTGACTCATATTTTATTAATGACAATACTATAGCATTGATTGTCCTTGATTTATAATAGCAAGAAATGATGCCCATTGCTGACGTGTAAACATAACCTAAACTTTCAACTTGATTATTTTATTTAAGACTTTGCATTCATGCAAGAAGTATCATAAGAGCTATTAGCATTTTAAACCTGATATTTCTTTCAGGTAGAAGTTGTTTTAGATGAAGAAATTATTTTTTCTGTACCAAATGTATCTGCTGCTTGGGTCTTACAATGAACGTTTAAAGAAACTTTCAGAACAGACTTTCAGAATAGAAACAGCATTTCAAAGCAGGCAAACACTTTTGTGTATTAGTGCCCATTTACTTAAATTTAGTCCATGTATAGTTGGAATTCTGCTTCCAAAATCAGAACCATTCAGCCTTTGTTTTTCATAGACTTTGCAACAAGCTCATCAGTCTTGCTAAAACCAGTTAAAATCCAGCCTTCTGGTAACTTTTGTTTGTAGATAGACTTGACATGTGCTACTCATCAAGTATTTACAAATCAAACCAAAGAGCTGATGTTGACAAATTTGTTAAGATTGGAAGTTATCAGAATAGGGACTGTATTTCCTAGTAAGTTGTGGTGTTTGGTTGATGCATTTTTGTTTTTAAACAAGGAGAAAATTCTTGCTGCAGCCAAGGCTATCCAGTACCTGTCTTGAAAGGGATAAATCATCTATCAGGTGGGACATTCCCATAAACTCCATGGCTGTTCAAATCAGTCAGTGTAATATCTAATGGGATGCTTTGTTTCCCTACTTGCTCTTCTCAAAAAGCAGTCTGTTCTCTTAGAGACAGGCATGAGGGAACACAGTGATATAACTTACCTTTCTGTGTCAAATAGCCTTCTGCATATAAATTTTGTTGCCACAGTCTTAATTCTCTGCTTAGTTGGAATTCGATGTATATAGTCAACATCTTACCTATTCAAGAGAAGGAATCATCCCTCCTTCATCCCTAAGAAAATGCAGTGCCTTGGAAGTCTATAGCAATACTTTTCTTCAGATGATACAATTCATGTCTACTCTCTGTCGGCCCAATTAAATCTAACCATCATGCACTGCTTCTCTGCTTCATATCTATAGTGCATTCAATGATCTTAAAGGCATTTTCCAACCTAGTTAATCCTATGATTCTACATATCTAGTGATGTAAAATATAAGTTCAGATCTAGAGGTAGTTTAAGGTATGTACAACTGTGTTAATGCAAGAAACTACACATTGCTTCTTATTAATACAGAAGCTGTATTCTATATTCCTTATTTTAATCAGAGTGTACTAAAGTAAAATGGCAGTCTAGAAAACATTGGAAAGATGTCTTTTTATCAAACACTTAGCAAAAAGTATAATTTTTATTGGTAGTAATTTAATGTACAATGTCTTTCTCATGATTCAAGTACCAACAAATGTAGGATGTGCATTTTAGAAGGATTTATGATAACTTTAAGTGTAGTAGCTAAGTATTCTTGAATAAAGTAATTTAATTGTGGGATGGATTAAATTTGGTTTAGACACAGGACTGTTAGTAAAGTCGCTCATTTATTCTTTTCCATCACTCATGTCTCTAAGCAATTCCATCATTTATTCTTTCTGGAATAATTAAAACAGCAGAAAACAGCTCTTTGCTAGTTTGACAATGCATCTCCCTATTTAGTAATGGGAGCTGATGAGACTACAAGAAACAAAAATGGAAGAGACTCTAAAAGACAAACCACAGAATTGCAGACTAAAGTGAGGGCACTGTTTCTGTCTTTTCATCTCAGACTAACATTCTTCTAGAAGAAAATTGGCATGATCAGTGGCTGTCATAATAATCTACGCAGCACCATTATGTCTAATCTTCAGCTCAGATGACTAACAAGACTGGGTCTATCCCACAGCCTTTTTTGCTCCCTGTAGGTTCCTTGGCACAGAACCACAATGTATTTAGACATATAACTCCTGCCCATTGGCCTTGCTTGCAATCACGTGTGTCTGCTTCTGTTTTCTTAAATAGTTCTGCTCATACCCACACAAAATAGTTTCTCAGAGTCTGTCATAATGGGAGTTTGTAGGCACTAAGTGGGAGTTAAATATGAAAATACTTGTATGCCATCTACACAGTATCTTAAGATCTTTAACAGGACCTTAAGCAGGAAGATGGAGCCTCCCTCTGAGACAATCTTTTTTTATGTTGTTAACAAATAGAATGTTAATTTTTCTCTTCACATTGAAATAAATGAAATTGAAAAGGTGGAGAAATAAAAGAGCACCAGTTGTACTTTACTGAAAACAAAGAAGGATATATCACATTTTAGTTCCCCAAAGCTTTTAGCAATATGTTTCTGCATTGTGCTGTGTGTTTATAAAAGGGGCTTTGGATCAACATGAAAATATATGAGTATAGAGACCTACCTGCAGGATGGGACTCTTAATTCATTTGAAATAAGATACTTACTATGGGGACAGTCTGTGAAGAACCCATGATTAAAGAAAAGAGTGTAAAATTCAAATTCATATATTGGTGAAGATATAAGAAAATGTTCAGGAAGTCAATTTTACTAAAACTGGTTTTAAGCACTCAGAACAGGAAGCCATTTAGCACGGATGTTAGATCTTTCTAATGACTGTCTAACTGGAAACAGGCTATCTTAATTCTCAGCCCCAAGCAAGTACAAATGGCCCTGCTTCCAGACTTCATTGCAATATTTATTGCAATTTGAATGGAAGACTTTTGACACCGTAGTCATAAAAATTACAGGGGACCACTTATCTGTGTTTGATATGAGACAGAGCATAGACCTGGAAGTTCCAGTCTCCAGCAGGCTTGAGCATTAATCTTTAATGGTCTTGATGGCCAAAACCCAATTCAAGAGGTAGTGCTGATCCAGTACATTTCATTACAATATATAATTTTTCCTGTCTTCTGAGGAAAACTACTTGTGCATTGTTCCTATTGGTGGCAAGAGACACAAATCTAAGCATAACTAAGCAGGCAGTGAGTACAGTTGATGATTTCACTTTAAAAACATTTCTGTAATACTTATTACATAATTTATTATTTAGTCTTGCAAAACATTACCAAGCAATACAATGCATTCTAAAAACCAGAATTACAATCATTCTTTTATTAGCTTTAGCAGTTACTAAATTTGTACTGCCTTTAGACATGCCCATAATACTTTCTCTTGTGTTAATACTTTTCTCAGGTAGCTTGTCTACAGTTTTATCTATACTGCAAATTCTGAAAGATTCTTACAAAGTAAATAGTTTTATTAAATGTTCATAGGAATATTTCCATAAGTTATTTTTTTTCATGTTGATAAATGCATACCCGATCTTTCATGAAGTAATGTATAAAATGAAGACATTGTACTTCATTGTACTTGTCAGTCCTGATCATTAGTTCAAGTGATGATTTTGTTGTAAAAATTCACTTATATGAGTATTAGGACAGTTTTGTGTCATTTAAACTATAAAATGAGTTACATTTTTTTTGGCATATTGCATATCCTATTTCAATCTGGATTTACACTAAGAACAGAGGTGGTATATGCTCAACATTCTAGAGCCATCAGTGTTTAAAATTTCAAAAAGAGGAAGGCTCTAAGCACTCTGCTGTCTGCTGCTTTAGGCTATACCTTTGGGTTAGTTTGGCCTAATTGTCAGATTGTTCCTCAAACCTCAAGTTTGTAGTTCTGGTTGTCTTTCTATGAGGAAGTGGAGGGAGGAATCCCTTCTACTGAACTAGATAAAAAGTAACAAACCTTTAATAAATCATATTGTAAGCAGTGAAAGCAACAACAAAAAATATGATAATGTATAGAAATTAATCAGATTTCTTTTTATTTTGTTTTCTCTCGTATATTCCTACATCTCTCCACTACTTTGTCTTTCAGATAAATATGTTTTTTATAACTAGGAAACCATTAATATTCAACAGGAGTTAATCAGGGACTTGTCATTCAATCAGTTATGGAGAAATGTTATTTTTTTAAGTGCCCAAACGCTAAAAGCCATATACTTGCTGTTCATGTATGAATTCAAATTAATGTTTTTCATTATGAAGATGACCTGTTTTAGTAACTGCAAACTTGGTGAAGAGCAGATGTGATCAATTTCTAGTTTAAGGCTGTAAGTCACGAGTGTATGTTCCACATATACACAGGACAATAAATATTTATTCCTTTCTACAAATAGCTGTTAGATAGCAGAGCTAGAGCACTATGACTACTGGGGTGGTGAGGGTAAAAGTTTATAGTTAAATTTTTTGACTGTGTCACATCACCAAGTTTGGAGTTGTCAGAGTTGGTGTTTGACAGTGATCCAGCTCAGGTTTGTGCAACCATGTCTCATGCTGATCAATTACACAGTAATTGAACAATGGCAAGGAAATTATTTCATAGTTCATCTCTGAAGGGAATCCCTTGCTGTTTGTTCAATCAAATTCCTGAGTTAAGTCTCATCTTAAAAACAAACTAGCTAGGCAGTTGATATAATGTAAACTAGGTCTACTCTCTATTCCATAAGCATCTTTGGAAGCTTGTTATGCTTCATTTATACTCTGAATTTGATGTTTACATATCCCAAATGTGCTATTTTGCTGTTTCTGATTTTTCAAGCTACCACAAATGGCTTGACCTTACTTACCAAGTATTTTATTTAGTCACTAAAGCTGAATTTTATTTCTGAATATAAGCAGCTCTTCTGCAGTGTTTTCTTTTAACAGATCTCAGACTGCTCGACAAAGCAAAGTACATATTCTTCCTCCTTCCATATGGAGTAACTGAAAGGAGAGGAAGTGGTATTAAAGGAATTTGGGAGTAGAGCTGAGATCTAATTAATTCACCTAGTTAAATTAGGAACTTAGAAATACTGTAGGAAGTTTAATTAGTGGCAAGAAATGCTCTTTAAAATAGGCATAAACAAGGTAGGTATTTCAACCAAGTTAAACGTGCTTACAATTCCTTTGATAGACACAGTGCATGGCATCAATTGAAGGCAAGCTCTGGAATTTTTGACATTTAAATAAAGAGTCTAAGTTAGTGTAATTTATAATTTTAGTAGGAAATAGGGTCATGTAGTATTCAAAGAATCATGTTGTTCAGAAATAGGCAGTAAAGATTTTCCTTGAAATAAATCCACTGATTTGGTTTGGCTGGGATTTTAAAAATTAATATTCCAATTGTTTTGGACTTGTCTGTTCATTCTTCTTCTTTCCTCTAGTGTGACTTGGAGCAGCATTTAAAAATTTGTCACTAAAGAAATATTTTCATCAAGTTAATGAACAATTAATGTCCACATTTTATCACGGTGACCATGTCTGTTATTACAGTCAGCAACAGAGCTGTTATATTTACTTGCTCTAACATTATATTTACTTGCTCCAAGATGCCTTTTACTTAATTGGTCAGTAGGATTAAAAACATTCTGATGCAGTGAATGCATTTAATGGCCTCACACCTCACTTCCCATAAAGCTGTATTTCTATTCCTGTTCTGCATCCTTTTAAAGCACTCACCCAGCAGTTTACTGATGTAACCAATTAGACTACAAAAGAGGTGAGATTTCAGAAGCTGGTTGAGAATTACTGGCCCCTTTCAGATCTACAGCAAAGGAAGCTTATTTACAATTTTAATTATTATTACTTTTATATGTTGTTTAAAAGTTTAGCTTAAATAAATTTCATTTGCAGTAATTTGTTTCATGAGAGTTTAAGTAGTACTCAGGATTTACATAGATGTTTTGCCAAGACCTTTTGAAAATTGAATTTCATTCAAATTAGCCTTTGTCTTAAAACACTAAACAAATATGTAGAACCTCTCACTAATATCTTCTATCTAGGCAAATATTTTGTTTGTGAAACTGTTAATTGGATGACACATCTCGGCCAGTATTATTTAATTCCAGTGATAAAGTTAGGGTTTTTCCTTTGTAATGTTGATTACTGATTATCAACTTCTTGAAGTAAATCTGCATCTCACTTAGGTTAAAATCTGTCAGTGTATCTTTAAGCTGTATCGTATTTTTTAATGCAATAAGGTAGCAGAATGTAGTATCAGTATCACTGCTAACAAGTGAGTGAGGAAACTCCATTCCCTAAAAGCTGCAGTTTCTTCTCTCCAGGCTTTGTGTTTATAAAAGATTTTGTCTTTGACTAGTTCAGTTCATTTCTTCAGTTTTAGAGGTCGTGCTGTTTTCTCGAATAAGCATTATAGTACTGCTTAGAATAAATGGCCAGGTAAGGGACAGGGCACAACCACCATGGTTCTTGTGTGTTTCTGATGAGATTCAGGTGCTGCCATGTACCTTTCTTTAGGTATATTTAAAATCACATTGTCTAATTATCCAAATAAATGAGATTTTCTCAGAGATTTCAGGTATATTTTTAGTATTATATTTCCCTCCAAGCTTTGCTATGCACATCTCTCAGACATATTTTAGTTTTACAATAAAAAGCCCTTTCTTTATTAAAACAAGAAGAAAATCTGGGAAAAATATCTCATACATACAAACCCCAGCAGAAATTATTTAATAGCCATGTTTTTCCCTTGTTGTTTGTGTTTAAAATAAAACCTTAGTATTAGTTACACTTAAGCTGACTCTAGGATTATGTTCTAGAAGAATTTAAAGGACTAGCAGAAATACAGATCTTTTCTAATAGCCTGGGAAAGTAAAGGGAGTGCAGGTGATCAAGAGATTGTATTTCACCAATTCATTGAAAACTATTGAATATTGTACTATGAAAAAATTGTTTTCTCTAATGAGAATTTTGAATGAAATATGAACATTCAATTTTGTGTGCAAACAAATGAACCTGAGATACTCTGTTATGTAATCTACACCTTCTTAACCTTCTGCTTATTTACAGAAGGTCATTGATTCACAAGGGGGATAAAATCAGGTGGTTTCATGCTGCAACAGGCTGTTTATTTGTTTAATTTTAACTGTCAAATCCAATAAAAAATTTATAAAGTTTCATTAATAGAAGTAGGCCATAAGGGGTACCTTGTTATAGTCAGATGTTCAAAAAGATTCTGATTTCTAAGCACACAGCTGCCTGTCCTGCTATGCCTGCAGCAGTTCTCATCACCTATGCAGCATTTTGGCAGCATGTTCAATATCAAAGGCATCCTCTTAGTTTAATTCTGCATAACTGACATTGCATCAATTAAAAATTTTGTTTTCAGCAAAATTAAAACTGGGATTTTACGAGTAACTTTCTGTGGAGCTTTCAGAATAAACTACAGACAGAATGGCATGAATTGATTATATATTTTGTTTCTAATTCTTATCAAGTATGTGTTATACCCAGACACTGCTCCGTCTTTGACTGGGACTTCTCTGTGGTCTTGCTCAGTGCATTGCACTGATATCATGTACTTTTCTTTCAGAAATGCAGAGTAAATCTGTAATGGAATAAAGTGAAAACAACTGGAATCTTAGCAAGAATTTTGAAAGCATATGTGTTTGTAAAAGGTGCTGTTTCGGGTGGGCAGAAGATGTGCAACACTTTCCTGATGTGTAAAAGGACTTTACTGCATTTTGTTACAATTAATACCAATCAAGAACACCACAATAACATTGCAGACCCTTCATAAACAGGTTGTAGATAGAAAGCAAATTTTTTAAGTAGAAATATTTGTTGTGAATGAACCAATATTTTTAAACCCATTAATAACTTCATATTGTCTTCAGCCATATGTACTTTGCGGAATATTTTGTCTTTACAATACATCACCATGGTAAACAGCCTACTTTTCAAGAGAATTTTTTCTGGAGTTAGGTCATAAGCCAGCAGTGTGGTGTTTGAAAATGTGCCAAATTCGAAGAATAAATGTCATCTCTGATGTGATAGTTAAGGTCTGTCATGAAGCAGAAACCTGTAAGTAGTGATTCAGTTTCGTCTTTTCTTTTCATCCTCCAAACAGCCTCTGTTTCTAGTGGCAGATTTAATGGTATGATTTACAGCTCTAAAAGACCTTTATCAGGGCCAGAAAAATGACAAACAATAAATATATGGAGCATTATGTTAACAGCCACCACACAATACCTTGTCAGTTACAGCTTGATAGTGATACATTTTAATTTTGTCTTTCATAAAAAAATCTTGGCGTGTATGCCTTATTTGAACACAGACTTGGAAGTCAAGTGTGTCATCCAAACATGCAGTTTATCACCCTCTATATTTTTTGTCCTTTTCACTTAATGTCATCTCTATGGCAACAGGCATCGCCCTGGAAATAATTTTCAAAACAGCTTATTTGTTTGAGGGGGCCTGACTGAAGTCCAGAGATGTTTGGTTTAGAAGAGCAACTTTAGTTTATGTTTAATAATAATTCTGAAGAGTTTCCTGTAAACAGCACCAGACTGGATACAGAGAGATTAGGAAGATATCCTTTTAGCAGAGAAGGGTTGTACCAAGTTATGCTCTTTGGTGTATAAATGATAATTGTCTGCTTGGGCAATTCCAGTGCCTGTGTGGGAAAGGGCTGTGAGCCTCAGGTGCTGCTGGGAATTTGGGATTCCTCTGCTCCCACAGCCAGACAGCAAACATCTGACACACATCCCAGGCTGTGGCAACCATGGGCTTGTCCTCTGCCTGGGACATTGTACCAGGAGCTGTTTGGGACAGGAGATCTTTGCAGGTGCAGGGTTCCAGCTCATAGGAGCCACCAGTGAGCCTTGGACACACCTACACTTTGTAGGAAAATAGAATTCCATGAAAAGTTCCAATCCCCAGATTGAGTTGGGGACAAGGATGAAGAGGCCTTCATGTTTTTAGATACCCTTCTTCCTAAAAGCTACCTACTTTAAGTAGGATTCTAAGGCAATTTTAAGGACTGGTAAAATAGGTTCTTACCTAAGAATCCTGCTTTGTTGCTCACCAGCTTCAGTGTACAGCAAACTATGTCGCTGTGAAGAAAAGCGAATTAGGAATATAAAAGCTGGACGGGTTATTGTGGGGGTTTTTTTGTTTGTTTTTTACTGAAAAGGTAATTTTTCTAGTATAAAGCTCTTGGTTTAGACTATATTCCAACTCTCAACATAGAAATATATGTGAATTTTAGTGGAATTCTCTAAAACAACAGATGACTGATTATATTGGGTTTTGTTACTGGTTTATTAAACATTTACTTTGCTTTAATGTAAATTGCACAGTTTCCTCTCAGACTTCTCTAAATTGCATGATGAGTTTAGTTGCATATATTATTCTTGCTAGTTCAAGGACCAGGCTAATTTATTTGTAAAATCTCTTCAGAAAAGGAAATTCCATCTTAAGCATATAGGGTGGCTTTCTGTTTGTTTCAAGTAAAGTGTTGATGAGCATATAATAGATTTGCTTTATGTTTAATGCTTAATGTTTAATGGAAAAGCCTTATTTTTTTCAAAATCTTATTTCTGTGACCCTTTGTATCTCACAGCACAATCCAATGTGAGAAATGTTTGCCATCTGCTATTTAACATTGAAGACTTTTAAAGTATCAGATGTGCATAATCATGGTTATGAGTACCTGAAGTAACTAACTATAAATTGGCTATCAAACTCCTAAATGCTGTATTAAAAGAAATCTTAAAAGATTCTAAGACATTAAATGCCAATTTCACTACTGATAGCTGTTTGCAGAATTAAATGAATAATTAAACAAAAATTTCAAAAACCTAAGAGCACCCCACACGTATATTTGTTTCCTTGGAGTTCTGCACTGGGAAAGATGCAGGAGAAATCTGACCTTCAGAGCTCATTGTGAGTGATATTGCTGAAGGACTTGAAGGGAGTCTGTAATTCTCCTTCGAGTACCCGGCCCAGGTCAGTGCTCCCAAATGCACACACATTTCCCTTCCTTAGCACCTGGGAAAGGGAACTTTCCTCCAAACCACACAGTGCATGAATTCAGGAAAAGTGCAGATGAAAGAAATTATAGCAACTTTCCACTTCATCTGGGTTGATGCAGTTACCACTAGCAGCTTGCTGTGGAGAATTGTTGCAAGGGGGTTATATGGAAAATGGACTAGTGAAAGATATGGGATAAAAAGCAACCCCAAGGGAAGACCTCCTTTTTGGTATTTTGCCATTATGTTAACTAATGGAGTTTAGTGGTTTCCTTCCATCACCGTAAACAGACACACACTCATAAACACACATGGATATTGAGGCTTCTAAAGGAGGGGGAGGAGAAGTAAGTTTTCTTTGCAATAATTCCAAGCATATGGAAAAAAAAAATATTGTTTGCTATAGCTCATGGGCTTATGATATTTAAATTAAAATAGATTTTCCTAAATAAAAATAGTCTTTATGACATATGGCTATTAAAATGGTGCCATTCTGTTTCTCGGCATTGTTAAAAAGTAATGTTTTTAAATGTTTCATACCACCTTGAATTTTTGGCTGGCATTCAACAGCTCTGAAACTTGCCATTCAGAAATTAAAGAAAAAAAGGCAGCATAGATAATAGGGTAACTCCATAGGCCAATTACAGTTCCTCAATATTCCCACTTTGAGGATTTTAATTCTTCCTTTATAATTACTTAGAAGTCTAGAAGCATAAAAATTTTAACTCAGTGTTTAAAAAAAGAAAAAAACCCAACAAAACAACAAAAAAACAGCAAGGAAAAGCTAGCTGTGAAATGATGGCAGGGAATTTTCTCAGTGATGTCAACTCTTGTTAAAATTGAGCAGATTGTTTCCACAGCAAACATTTAACAAAGCAGAAATCCAGGTGCTTTCCTACTTCCCACACACATCTACTTTTTAAATTCTAAGACAGATTTTATTTTCTCTTGAAAAATTAATCCTTTCATTTGACTAAATGAAGAACACCTCCATTCCTGATCAAAATTTATCTGTATGTTCACCTTTCAAATTAGAATCTATACCTGGACTCAGCTGGGTTTTAGCACAGTATTCCAAATCACCTGAAAACTGTTCAGGTGACCTAAAGCTTTGCATTACAAAGGAGACTTTTTGCATTGTGTAAGAGCTATGGAACAAACCGCAGAGAGACAGAAGTTGTTACTCTCTGCCTTTATTCAGGCAGATGGAAGTTCAGGTAAAGGGACAGGCTGAGAAGTCAGCCAAATGTAGCCTTGGGAAAACTCTGCTGACCTGGCAGGCAAGGTGGTAGAATTTCTCAGGCACAGATTTGGTGGGCATATTGGCCCATATAAAATCTAATATGCATTCAAATGGATTTATAGCAAAGTTTTGCACTGCACCTGCCTTTCTAGTTCCTCAATGTGGGAAACCATTTTAAGGGCCTAAACGAGGTTGGTCTTCAAAACTAACTTAGCATGCTGCCCTGAGCATTGTAATTAGAATTTGGAAAAGACAGGTGAGTTCGAAAACTAATTCCCAAAACTGCCTTGGGCAAACTTTATTGAGTTTTCAATACCCTCTTGAAGTGTGAGCACAAACAGATCTATTCCTCAGTTTTGTGATGGCAGAACCTGATGGCTGAATTGGCAGAGCGAAAGGCAATGCAGCCCAACTGTGCCAAGTGCTGTGGTTTGCAGGGAAGCTGCAGCAGGGCCGTGCTGAAGAGGGAAACTGAAGGCTTTGATCAGCAGTGAAAACTGCAGAGGTGAAGCTTTCAGCTTGTACTTTCACCTTTCTTTTTTCATGAGAATAAACAGCTTTGAGACACTGTACGAAAACATACAGAAGGGATGTTGACTTTAACAGTGCAGGATGATAACCTGCCAGGGAGGAGGGGAAATGGGAGAACATGGGGGTAACAATAATTTGGTCTGTTGACAGTAAAAAGAAAAAAGTTTAAAATGTTACTAAGTAAATACTACTTTTTTAATTCAGACTGGTTTAAAGTTTGTGTACAACCCCAATATTAGCTACTAACTTCTCTTCCATTCTTATCGAGTTATACCAGCATGGCCTATTGATGAAAATTAATTCATTGGTAAAAACATCCCATGCATCTCACGTTGCTTGAATTTATATTAATAGAGATATTATGCTCTGTTGAGGGATCAAAACAGAAATAACAATAACAAGTTGTTCTATTAATGCCTTAAACCTCCAAAAGTATTAGGATTAAAATTTCAGTCAGGTGAAAAGGCTAATCAAACATTCCTATATAATAGACCAGATCCTGTTTTAGCAGGTGCTTTGGGTTTGTTTTTCTTGTTTTCCTTTGTTTTCTTTTGTTTTCTTGTTTTCCTTTGTTCTCTTTTGTTTGAAATTGCAAAATAATAGTGTTGTAAAATAATTTTCCAGGCATTTTTTATGTCAAAATCTGTTTTAGCCTAAGTCTATATCCAACCTGAATTAATATTTAACATTTGTATTAGTGCTTCCATTTGTCTTTACAGCTAAGGATTTGGTTGTGGTCATATAACCAAGGACATAACTATATTATAAGTAGAAACTGGGTTTTTAATAAGTATTATTCTTGAACATCAACTTTCATAAAAAATAGCACATTCAGATAGATTATAAACTGGTTATCTACAGGTAGATTATTAACTCACAAGTTTTCTGTTTCACAAAATGCTCTTTATTTGCTTCTAGCATATGATGTGTGCATACCCACTTCCCATGTGTACAGAAAAGAAAGCAGTCTTGGCATAAAAAAAGAACACACAGAATTTTTCACAGAACAGGCTGCAGGGATTTTTGTCATGTGCATGAACAAGTCTTCTTTACATACCTTAAAGAAAACCATACATTTATGTAAAGTCATAGGAACAGATTTACACTAATGTCTTAATTCTCCTCTAAGGCAAAGCTGCTTTGCAGGGCTTTGCTTCCTACTGTTGCTGTAACTGAATTAAAACAATTTACCTCCCACTACAGCCAGGGAAGGGTGTGCTGTGCTCAATGCACATGGTGATCCCCAGACAGGGCAGCTACCGAGGAAAGGGGAGATGGGATCCTCCCTGCATCCCACCCACAGCAGCTCTGTAATGGTGCTGTGATTGGAGGCTTTGCTAGTACGTTCTAGGAACTATTCCAAATTTGTGGGCAAACTAGTGACCAGTTGGGACATCTTTGTGCCTTTTTTGCCTTTCTTGTTGAGCCGTGTTTAGCTTTTCCTTGTGCAGTGAGTGAACCTAGGAAGTGCTGGACAGATTTAGATGAAACAAAATCTTTAATTTTAAATGGAATCATCTTTCTCTGTATCATGATAAAATCAAAACTAAACTCCACATCTTTTAGACCTGGGGAGTGCAGCAAGGCAAAGCATTCTCCTGAGTTTATTGTTTGTGCTTTGCCAGGAGTTTGCTCAGCAGTAACACTGCTGAAATACTGTGCATGAACTTAGCTTATCTTTAGAGAGCCTTCTGACAGCCCTGAACAATTGTAATTCAGCAAACTGCGTGATAAAACACCATGAATAAGTTGTTCCCTTGGCCATTTTTTTCTTTTGTTTATTTCTGTCAATAAAATAAAATCTACAAAATCACATTGGAATATCATTTCATAATGTAGTGTTCTGGTTTTAACCTTCCTGTTTGTTTCGTGGTTTTCATTGTTTAATTCTCTGCAGTGAACATCATTAACCCAAATACTCTGGGATCCCATGAGTTTGGACTTGGGGAAGTTTCTGTCATTGCAGTATGACTATTAATGGTGGAAGTCTGGAATATTTTCCAGATAAACAAGAGTCATTTAAGTATTTTGATATAAAACAAAGTAAACCAAAGAGTGAAGCAGCAGATGCAGTACCAGACTTGAATTCAGCCATCAAAGTTTTTCAGTGAAGGGAGAGTCCTGAATACTACACTATATTTTTAATGCTGGTGGCATAACAAGCAGAGTATGAGGTGATATAAGAATATCCTTTATTTTAAATTTTTTGTTTACTTTTGTTTTGCCCTATGTTAGCCACTTTCCCTTCTGAAACTTTGCAGTACAGATAGTTTAAATATGAGTACAGTTTCAAGTTGCTGAGGTTTTCTTTCTATTTGAGGATAATGAAAGTTTTGGGGGAAAAAATAAGAGAAGAGGAAACAACAGCAATCTTATTAATGCAGTTTTTTGAAGGGTAAACTCCCTGTCATATCCCCCCGCGAAGAGTTACAAAACTAAAACTAATTCTTGTCTTTTCCCCACATTCTGTGGCTTTCAAACTAATAGTTTCTCCTTATCTCATGATGACTTTTTAATGATTGTAAAATTGTGAGATGGTTGAGCAGAGAATATGACCTCTCCAGCACAACAGAAATGAGGTCTAATGATTCAAATTTAAATTCTAAACGAAATAAAAAATAATGGTGCTTATAGTAAATATATGTATAATTTCAAAATTGCTCTTTAAGTTGAGGTTCTACCTCAGAATGAGGTGAACACATTGGGCAAGAAAGGTTTTCAAAACAATAGACAAAAAAGGTATTTAATTTTTTATATTGAATAAAAATATATATTATTTCCTTCAAAGTTTGGTGACAGTCACTTCTTACAGCTGTACTGTTATTTGCCTTGATGTTATTGTCATGACTCAAGAATTCAGTACATGATCTTTATTTCTTGCAGTGGTAGACAAATCTGCAAAAGGCTTTTTTCATAGGTGAGCTTTCCTTTTCACCTTGATCCTACCTTACCTTTACTTGTTATTTCTAGTGTCACTTTCAATCAATTCAAAGCAAGTTTTGGTGCAATCCAATTTTTGCTTGAACACAGGCAGTCAGGCATAGAGATTGAGAGGGGTTTTTGTTATCAGCTTGTACCCTTAAAAAATACTTAAGAAAGACATTTGATCTGCTTGGCTGCTGTATCTAGGAGAAATGCATTTCACTTTGAATTCAGTGCTCAGTGCATCAAAAAACTCCACAGTTCAGAATTCCTCAATTGATCGATTATAGAGATGGATTTTTTTTTTTTTAAGTGATGTGCTTCATTGCTATACTTTGAATGGTGATGAGCTTGTTTATTTTGTTATACAAAAGTAAAATTTGTAGTCCAGATTGCTTTTCACATGCCATCCTGAACACCTTTGAACCAAAACAATCAAATATCAGGCATATCTTATCCATTAGCAATTTATTTGCCAGGTCTTTAGTCTTTCTGAAATTCAGTATCACATTTATTTCTTCAAGCTGAATTCTTTTAGGTTGAAAAACTCTTTCCTCTGAGAGTTGGTATTACATTGCTAATCATGACAGAGAACAAATGACCTTTTTAATCTTAGTGCTAAGAATGCATCTCTGTTAAGTGCTCAAATAATTCCAGTGACTTTGTTATTTGCTGACTTAAAGCATGTGAACGTATCTCTCTGCAATATAGAAGTATGAGTTTGCTCTATGCTCTCTGTAGTTTTTTCTTGTACCTTGTTCACATTTCCAGGCACAAAGATAGGATGAGAACATAACATCTGCTTAGGGTTAGTCTGCAAAAGTTGGAATGGGTTTTTTTTACCTGAAAATGGGTTTTCCCTCTGACACCTCTTCCTGTCAAGATTCAAGTTAGTCTCATTTACCAAAATAAGCTTGATAAATATTATTTGACAACTGATGCTTTGGCTGTTGTGAAGTGATTAGTGATATTTTGGATGTTTTAAGAAATGAGCTCAATGATATGTTTTAATCTTCCCTCCAAGGATATATAAGAGCAATTCTGCAAAAACAGTCTTTATACTTTTAGGTCATAATGTGTAGCTGAAAGAAACATAGATCTTGATTTCAAAAGAATCTAATTAATAAAACATTTTTAAAACAAAAATATAACTAATCAAAATAATTACAATGTATAATAGCAAAGTGCAGTTGTTCACTGATACATATTAGCTAGAAAAAGAATAATTATGTTTTTTCTGAAACTAACTGGCAAAACCCAACTGCACTCATGTTTTATTAAAAGCCACTTTTATTGCACTGGCTGTTTTGTCTGAAATGTAATTTACATTTCCATCTGCAAGTACTTTCTTATAAAATTCTCTAGATAACTTCCAGTTGTCAGTACTCTTATACTATAAACTTTTCTTTGGTATATACTGAAAAATTGCATGTCAATTAAACATGCTTTAAATATCTGTCTTTGTTAACTTACAAGGTTGTTCCACAATGTGTTAATGAGATTTTTCTATATTATTTTCTGCCAACTTACTTTATTTCAGCACTTCCTCTCTGCCCTTTTACAACTAGATTTCTTCACGTTTCTAGTATACTGGTTATTTATAGTTCCAGCTACAGGCATGGCTTCCAGTTAATGGGTGAAGTACATAAATACAAGTTTTAAATCAGAAATACAAAATGGCAAATCCAGCTCAGTCCTGATTTGTGCTTGTTTTCAGCACCAGCACAATGTGTGTTTGTGCAACAGCAGCAGTGTGTGCAGCAAGCAGGTATTGCACCAATGGAGTTGGGCAGCAGAATGGTGCAGCCAGAGGAGCTGTGAGAGCACCAGCTCTGCAGCTTGTCTCAAACAGCTTCTTGCTCTCTGCTCTCCACTGTGAAACAGCTGACCTCAGGAAGCCTTTCTGAGCTGACCCTCTGTGAGCTTTTGGCAGACATTAATTTTCTGTCTCTTCTGATGTAGTAATGGTTTGGGAAGCCCCAGAATCCCTAGGATATAACATTATCATGTATCATTTTAGTTGGAGACTAGAATCTAGATCTGTGTAGGATGTTTGGACAATTCTAGTGGTGTTTGTAGATAGGCAAGCAAACCATCTGTCACGCTCTGTATTTCCTTGCACAAAGCACAAATACTGAGGGTGTTTCCTGAAATCCAGGAAGAGCTGATCAGTGTATTTACCTTAGGTGGCACCTATCTTACCTAGTTCTTCCAGGCTGGGGAAAGGAAGAGAAGTAAACTCATTTTTTAAAGTTTATGTCCAGCGCATATTGCTCCCTTTATTTTTCCAAATGTATTTAACTCAGAGAAGTTACTGAACAGACTCAAGATGAGTCCATTAATTGGAAACACTTCCAGCCATTCATCTCTGAAACTAAGACAAGATTTTTAACCCATATATTTAAGAACAATTTACGAAGCAGGCTTATTGAGGCATGAATATTAGCATGAACATGCTTCTAAAAATCTTCTGCTGTTACATTATTGCTGGAGGTTTTTAAAATCAGTGGCTCAGACCAGAACAGACCCTTGTTTAGGCAGGAGGACAGGTTGGGTGAACTTGGAGAGACCTTCCAAATTTCTGTTTTCTGCAGAAATGCATAGAAGAGATATTTGGCACCAGAGAACACTGAAGGAGCACAAGAACACACCATGATCATACAAAATAGAGAGAGAATGGGCTAACAATGTTATTTGAGCATGGAAAGGGAGAAAATCATGGTTTCTGTTTTACATTAAAAAGTGTATGATGCTGATATTACCATGAAAATGGAAATGTCTTTATAGAGTCTGGATGACAAACAGTATCCTCGTACATGTTAAATGTAATCTTAATACTGTCTACTCTTTCCAGAAAAATTTTTTACTGCTATGGATTCTTTACATGATGAGCGCTTCTTTAATCTAGGTGATGTTTCAGTAATTTAAATTGCTTATATTGGGAAATAGATCACTAGAAATTGCTAAATTATTTACAAAAATAAATTTATGAAAATAAATTTTGAAATGGTCTTTAAGGCACAAGATGAAATAAACACAAGTGCTTTGAGCCCATTTCTGCTCAGCAGTATCTGTTTACACAGATCATTGCTTCCCAGAAGGGAATAATTTGCATTGTGCTGCCCATATGTTGAGATTTTAGGTAAAAATTGTCATGTAAGCATTCCTTAGACTGAGGTCTTTGGGATCCTGAGCATTCTAGGTACACGTTTGTTGTTCACAAATGTCACTGAAAGCAATTGTGATCTAATTATTACCCTGACACACTTCCTGGTGAAGTGCTAACAGGAACATTTGTGAATCATGCATAATGAACTGTGCAAGAAGACCTCAAGAGATTTTGGGTTTTTTCATCTGCATATACACAAAAAACCCACTAATTCTTAAAATTGAATTGTAATAAGGGATGTTCAAGTGACACGTGTCCCACGGAAAAATGAGGGAACAGACAATCTGTCTTCTTGATTGAGTTATTAAAACCTTACCTTAAAACAAAAGGCATAATCATGAATTGTCTGATGTTAGGACAAGTTTGGTTTTTTTCTAATCACATTGAAGTTTTCCAGATTAATGGTTTCTGCTTCCTCTTTTTCTCCTTTTTTTCTTTTTTATTTTGCTACTGTTTTGCTCTTTCTCTCAAGCAACTCTAACAAACAACATCTGAAATTTTTTGTTACAATTTTAAATCCTGAAAGTTTTAAGTTTCTACATAATTAGCATTGAGATCTTTATTTGGATTGCAAGGTTACCTTGCATTTTGGTGGCACGGATGTTTGCTTCCAATACTACTGGTATAGCAGGAAAAAATATCCCCATTTGTTCCCCACGTTGTTGTTTGTCAGAGAGGGATAAATTGTTTCTGTTTACTTGCGCTGATTTTTTTGTCAAGTGTGGCATCCTTGTGGATTTTAGTCCTGTACATATTATGTCATAGAAAATGAATGTTTGGAAACATCCTTGGATTTATACTGTGGAAACAAGGCTTGTATGAATTCACTGGTGATAAATAATCTTAGTTCAGTCTGTCTCTGTCTTGCTCCTAAATTTGACAGGATTAAAGGCTACAGAGATACTGTTTTAGTGAGAATGGGTAGAATTGCAGAATTAGCAGCCCCGCATAGGGAAAGGCTGGCAGAGCCAGCATCTCATAATTTCTGAGACTCTGAGTATTTCAGTCATTCCTTGTGCATTTACTGCCCAACTCCTGGGCCAGGCACAGCTCAAGGTGAGGTGAGGTTCAAGGTGCTGCCACTTGCCCAAACAAACAGACAACAGGCCTGTGGGAGGAGGCTGGGCAGGTTCAGTAATACAGAAAAGAAAACAGTGATAAACTGGATTTTAGCTGGAAGTAGAGGGGAGGGAAGGGACAGGTCAGAAAATGGCTACTCAAATTCCAGCATCTCCCTGCTTACGTAAAGTGAAAAGTAACTTTCTGTGAAAGTACAAGCATAACACACTGCAGACTAGCAGTAATACTCACAATGAGGTTACAGCTAGAATAAGATTGTTTTCACTAAATAAAGCTGGATTGAATGTGCCCTTAATTTTTTTAATGTAGTGTGATCTTTGGATGGTAAGAAGCCAGCTTTCTATTTTATATCTAAACCCTTCCAGAAGCGAATAATGGGATTTCAGAGCATACTACTGCTTTGAGTTCATTCATTTTATAGAAATAGTTGCTTTAGATCTTCCTATGCAGCTGTATGAAGGATCAGCTGAAGAAAAATCGCTGGGGGAGCAGCATAGGCTTTTGGGTAGCCTTTCTTTCTTTGGGTAAAAAAGTCATATACTGTGTATGCAGGCACATTCTTTTGACTAAACTACACATACTCCTGCAATGAATAATTTTCTCTGTCAAGTCGTAGGATGTCAAGAGATATAGAATCTAATTTTACCTAAAGTGAAAGCATAAGTACAAATAAGAAACTGAAATAAAATATCTGCTTTGAGACGGGTACTGTGCGTATGCTTTTGATAGTCTATCAAACTGCATTTTTGGTGGTTTCATCTCTGTGTTTTATGGATATGGCTTGCTGGTGGGCTGTTCATTTATAACATGAAACAGCTTATAAACTGGCTTTTCATTTTATTGCCTTAAATGAACTGGGTTTCAAACTCTTCAGATAATTAGATAATCACTAGAAAATACGTTGTTTCTTTTCTGAGTGTTTAGTCACTCTTAAGATGTCTGGGGTATACTCAGAAGTAAACATGTATCAATGTATAAGAAGCACAGCTGTGCTTTGTAGGCATAAAACCATAAAATAAAATTTTTGAGGTACTTTGAAGCAATGGCTCTGTTTGTTTTACTCCAGTCCATCATGGGACCAGTATTTCTTTCCAAGAAAATGCATAATTTAGGAAACTATTTTCACAATGGGAAATCAAAAGTTGTTTAGCACAGGTGTTTCTATGGATTTGACGTAAGAGAAGAATATTTAGCTTTGAAAGCCGTATTTCCACCTGCTTACAATGTAGCTTTGAGATACAATATGAAAATGGTAAAGTTGCCTGGATCAAGCTGTTCTAAAATTCTGAGGTTTCTTGTTTGTTTTGGGGTTTTTGTTTGGTTGGGTTTAGGGGGTTTTCTGGTTTTGTTTTGATTTTTTTCATTTGGTTGGTTTTGGTTTTTGTTTGGTTTTTTTTTTCCTGGTATGATTGGTGCTCCTTTGTTCATGTGTGTATATCTATGTGTATATATATATAAAAATAACTATATAATTAATAGAAAGCTGGTGGAAACTTTAGAAAAGCTGTCTCCCAAGATAATGCTCTGCAAAGACACAACTCTGTAGGATGAGTATGGATGAGATGGATATATTTTTTTAAATTGTGCCCTTTGTTTAAAAGCGTAATTTGTTTTAAAAGTTTAGTTTGTTAAATTTTAGTAAGAAAATTGTACTTTTACAATGTAATAAAGAGCAACTGTGTTTTTTAAGAATACAAAGTGAGAGTTCCTTTAAAGTTGCATATCATCTACATCTATACTTTCTGAAGCTATAGAAGTATAGAATGTGAAATATGTACATAAATCTTTTATATTATTAAAAAAATTAAAAGAAATAATTTTTTGCTCCAAGTATAGCAGAATTTAGTAAGCATATCTGTGGAATTATTAAACTTACCTAATGAATTCCACTGCATTAATTAAGTCGTGTGTATTTACAAATAATTACTGCAGAACACATTTATTTTCCTCTCTGCCTGCATTTACAGATGCATAGCAAATTTTATCTTCTTCCTGTTTTGTTGGAGCAGCTCAATCTTGAAGTCAGATTAGCTATGTACGTATTTCACTTTTGGTTTGAGATGATACCAAATTTAAAAGGTCATTAAACATGCAGTTTTATGCAAGCTGGGGGATTTCTCTGTGAAGATTGTGAGTTACTCCTACCATGTGGAGACTTTAAAACATGCATTTTTCTGGGTACTTGAAGCCAGTAAGTAAATGAATTGTTTGTCTTATTGCATTTTCCAGTCTTGATATTAAAGACAATTATAGATCCATGTACAAATTTAGCTGTCTTTCAATCAGTGGTGTGGTGGGTTGGTTTTGTTTGGGTTTTTCCTTTCCAAGGATGTCAGATGCAGGGTGAAACTGCCAGACTTCTGATATTTATCACCCCAATCTGTCATTTCTGCAAACATTCTCCCATGGGCTGTTGTAACTGAAGTGAATTCTGGTTGCATCTCACTTCCAGTGTGTTTCCAGCCAGTGAAAAGTGGATTTCCTTCTATCAGCTGGGTCATGTGCTCTGTGCTGCAGCAGGATTACACATGTGCTGCTGTGAAATGTGAAATCAGAGCAGAGCAAGACCTCCCCTGAGAAGCACAGGCTATAAATTGTAAAACCTTTAAAAGAAGGGCTAGCAGAAAAAGGCTTGCCTTAGGTTAGGGTTAATTGGTTTTGGTACAAAGAGTTTTATGTTCATAACTTACTGTCTGTCTATCTGTCCTCTTCCTGATTTCTCTAATGTTTAGCTTTGGGGCAAGTTTGTGTTTGTTTTTCCTGACAATGATATGGTTGAAATTGAACTGTTCTTCGGGTGTTATGAACTTGAACTTATTTACTCAATATTTATCAGATCTTTGCCTTGAATGAAGATGCAGTTGTGTCTAAAAAGTTCATTTTCTGAATTAAATTTCCTCTCCTCTTCTAACCTTTTCTGTTTCAAAGATTGGTACTTTCTGCTTTCAAATTAAAAAGTCATAAAGTTTCATTATTTTCTTGCAAAGTTCAAGTACTGCAAGTCTTATGAACACAAAACTTAATAAGACAGAAAATTGTCTGAAAAACAGTGGTTCACCCAAATATTGGTTAACACAGATAACTTTTAGGGTGTGCTCTGCTGACTGAGTAAGTCAGGACAGCTGGGTTTTTGCAGCGTGGTAATTCTTGACAGTTGACTCTAAAGTATGGTTGGGTTAATTCTTGCCATGAACCCATGAAATCTAGAAGTGTTTTTCAATCTAAAACGTTCAACTGGTCTGAAACAAACAAAACAACAAATAGCTTTTTCCCTTAAAATTTCAATTGCCTTGGCAAAAGTATGCCCTTTGATAGGTCCACGTGAAAGCAACTTGAGCTTGCTGAGAAACGTGAGTTGTTCTGTATAATTTAACAGGCAGCCCCAGAACATTTAAGAGAAATGGTGCCGGAATAGGTCAGATCTTTCTCAGGAGTGTAGTGGCAGTCCAATAATTTGTTAGGAAAATACCAAAACATATTGGTTGAGAAGTGTTACTGAGAGAACAAAAGTCAGGTAAGCCACTGTTACTTAGTTCTAGGAGCAAGAATTATCCATTGTCATCCCTCGAAGTCAAAATCTGTTTAATTTACACTGACTGAAGTTAGCCCAACATGTTAAAACTGCAGCACCTTAAAAATGTAAAATGCTCCTGAACACAGGTCTCTATACAGTGAAAATAAATTGGTAACTACCATGGATCTGAAACCTCATTTTTATTGTGCTTTGAGGTGGCTGCTGATGTGACATACATGTAGTCACAGGAGTCACTTCTGCGTAATACAGATGAGACTGAGACCAGAAAAAGACCACAAATGGGTCAACAGTGAAGGGGGAATGAAAAGCTACAGGCTGGAGTAGACTGGTTAAGAAGGCTGGAAAGTAGATGCATCATCTGTAGGAAGAAAATGGTTTTAAGTTGCCCTGGAGAATTAGGATATATTTCTGCAACTGTCATGCAGGCTACATGGCCATGAACATATAATCCTGTCAGATCTCATCCAAGGTCATATCCTAAACAAAAACTAATGTATTATTCCCTGTGCTTTTACACATTTATTTTCTCACTTATGTGAGCCCAGTGACTTGCCAGTTGAAGTAAATTAGACGTGGGTTTGGGGAAAGACTTAAGTTTAAATATCTAGTTGTACAGCCAGTTTGAAGTCATTTAATTCAAACTAGATGAGGTGATACATCCAAGTTCTTTTTGGCATAGCCAATACTCATTGTGTAGATGTGGCCATCAGTGCTGCAGAATTATACTGCAGTGCTAGAAATATCAATTTATGATCATTTAGTTTTTAGTGTAAACATCTTGCCATGGTATTTGACAGTGTGATGGAATGCTGACTGCTGTTGCTTAGAGCCTGTGGGCCACATAGGGCTGAGCACTGCTTAGCTATGTGAAGGAGTTTAGGGAGACTTAGGGTTCCCAAAGTGGGCACTGAAAACCTTTACCTTGTTTTTCTCTGCTATGGTTTCGTATCTTATAAAACGTGTAGTAACATCTATGTATTTGAAACCTCCGTAAAAATAAATACATGAATGCTTAGGAAGGGCTTGAGATACAGTGGGGATGGCCATAGAAAAGCTGCTGAGAAATTAGCAGTTCACTTGTCAAGCTGGAATTGCAGAGTACCTATTAAATAAAGAATCGACTCATGTGTTGAAAAAGGGAGTAAAAACGAGTAGAGGTTAATGTCTCATTTTGCGATGTCTTCAGCTGTCCTGTTGGGGGTGAGGCCAGTGCTCCAAGAGTAAAGGCTGTAGATATGGACAGCTCATCTCTCCTGCCCATCAATTCCTCAGAGCCATCCCTGGTGGCAGCATCTTCCCCCTCATTTCCATGCTCCCTGGGATCAAACAGAGCTTTCCTGGAGGCCTCCCAAGCCCAGGGTGGTGAGTATCTGACTGCCCACCGTCACTGCCTGCCCCTGAAAAGCTGTGACAACAGTGGTGCCAGTTTGTACAGCCCCTGCCTGCCATGCTGCCAGGACATCCCAACAGCTGGGCAAGAGCCTGGCTGCTGCCCCACCTCCTGCCAGACCCACCTCTGCAGGAAATCTGCTCCTAGCACCGTGTCACCTGCTGACAAGTGCAGGTGAAGTGTGCAGTGTATCTGGACAGGAAAAAGCCACAATATATGGTATTTCCTTGCCGTGGGCAGAAGACACATGCCTTCTCCTGTGTGAGGGCTAGCTCTCTTGGCATCATGTTTTGGAAGCATGGACTTTCTAATTTCTTTTATTTTTATATTTCAGCTCAAATTTTTATATGCGAATGCCTTTAAAGGTAACATGGCTGTTCAATCATAAGAAAAGTGTAAATGAAATTATGGAAGGAACAGAACAAAAACTTTTGAGAACAGCAGATATTCTAATTCCCTCTGGGTTGTTATTGCTGAGTACTGTGATGTCTGTATTCTTTCCTCTTTGCTGCAGCAGATTGGATTTATAAATACTCCCACTGTCTTTGATTGCAGTTAGATTGTTGTGTTGATTAGATGAATTTGGCAGACACACAGCAATAAGCAAAGTACAATCTGAGCAATAAAGTGGATAGAAGCATTTAATTTCAAAGATGTTTTTTACTAAAATCAGTAAATTTAAGTTACAAAACATACATGGATATATGCGCTGTGTAAGTTGAACCATGCTGGCAATAAGCAAAGTCATAATTTGTTGTAGATAACTAATAATTCAAATGTAATTTATGTGGATGACAGAGAGGCTTAGAACTTCTTCTAAGAAAGAATTTATTATTCATCTCAGATTACACATAGGGAAACTGAGGCATAAACTGAAGCATGAAATATGCTTGATTGTCACTTGATGAATCCAGCAGTTAAAAAAGACCATGAGCCCTAAGCAATCTGATCTTCTACCTTCTACTTATAGCCTTATGTTTAGCATTCCATGCAAATTATAACAAACGATGCTATTAAATTGTTAATTGAACACCTCATGGTAAAATCCTTATTAAGAGAGTTGCATTATTTTATTCTATTGCTATGAATATTTCTCTATTCTTAGGTTTATTTTAATAAGGCTTTTTGGTAAGGGGTTTACCACCCTTATTACAGTGAAGGGGTCAAATTATGACCTCAGCTTTATAGTGATGTCAATACAGTGAATTTTTATTGGATTGGCCCTACCATTCCCAAAATTAGAAGAGGGTTTGCACAGCATGAATGAAGAATGGAGCTCTCCTAGGATCAAAACCTCTGTCATTAAAAGCTTTAGACATTTCATACCAACTGAGATAAGAATCAGGTCTTGTGCATATATTAAAGGCTATGAATCACTTATCTGTTCATTCTGGTTTATGGAAATGTTTTGGGAATTGCTGATGTCTTGGAGCACAACAGGTCTGTCCATTTTGCAGTTTGATGAGTCTTTTTTGCTTGATCCTGGAAGAGATGTGCTGATACTGCCCTAGGCTGTGATTCTGTCTCCAACAGCGATCTCCTGCAGGAAAAAGGCTTTAGCTAATGTAACAATACCTAGAAACTGTTAAATATGTAGGACAAGTTCTTTTGACATGATAGTGGGGTTTTGTGTTGCTTTCTGGCAAACCCTTAGTGGAGAGCTGATCTAACAAACATCAGACAAAATGAAACACCACAGTGTGAGGATAACCCAGTGGAAGTAAAAAGGTGCCTTCAATTTGTCATTGCACACACAGGGAAGAGGAAGGGAAGTGAACAGGGTGTCAGCCTTTCAGAACCATTATCAGCTAGTATTCCACAGCCTGCTTGCCTTTGTTTTCTCCTACATATCAGTCCTGCATAGAGTGACTTGTAAACTAAGGAAGTGGTGGGGTAGTTGATGACATCTTTCTTATATCTTGCTTTCCACTTCAATTTTAGTATTTGGACAGCCTGCAAGAGCTTGTGAAGGCCAAATTTAATTTAGAATTAAAATAATTTTGCATCCAAATAAGATTTTATCATATGTATGATATTTTACAAACAGCTGTTGGAAATATTAAAATGTATGGCTGTTAAAGTGAATGGAAGATAAAAAACCCTATGAAGTGTTAAACATTTGTGCCCCATATTCCATTTACAGTCTGTCTGATCTAGATATTGATTGCTGTGGTGATGACTGAAGTAGGACCTTGTGTAAGGACTGTCTGTAAACGTTCCTTATCTCTCAGTGAGACCCAGCTTGCGTCAGATTCATGTCCTTTGTAGATTTGATGTAAAACACACATCAACCTAGGCTGAATTTGTGTGATAAAATCTCCCATTTTGACAATAATACACTTGCACGGTGCAAGTTCAAACAAAAGAAAACTCTGAAGAGCTCAGCTGTGGTGAAGTTAAGTCTCCTTCTATGCTGTAATTTTCTTAAGGAGAAATTCAGCTATGAATTCCAGCAAGATTGAGTACAGGCCTCCAACATCACAGTGTAGAGTTTCCATGTCACATCTGCCATGAGCATTAATTTCATATGAGAAAGAATATATCAGTATTTCCTTACCATTAACTGGAAATTTTGTTGTACAGAAATGTGCATCTAGTTCTCAGATGTTTAATAATTAAGTGGAACTGTGCTAACCTGGAATGTAAGCAAACTGTGCATTTCTTGGAGCATGAGCCAAAACCTGTTAAAATAAATGGGAATGTTCCTGTTTATGTAAGTGGGCTTTGGATCAGAGCCTGCACAATCACCTGAGAAGCAATTTGCTACCTGCTTTTTTTCTGTATACTGAAAAGACTGTTAAAAATGCAGTGTGTGTTGTGCTCAGATGACTGCCTGAGTGCATTGAAGGATGCTTACAAGCTTTACAGTTTTGAGTTCAGGGACCATTTTTTAAGCTGTATTAGAATTTTGAAGGAATGTGAACTAACTTTTTTTTGGGAGGAGTGGACGCTGCTTTCAGTGTTCAAAATACCATCTGTTGGGTTTAGAGCTCTATGAAGTGCACTGCCATAAAAGTGATCATTAACTTCTGAGAAGATTCTTGATTAAAAAGACATTGAAGTTCATGGGCTTAAATCACTTTTTTAAATTGCAGTTTATAAATTGTTAGAGTATCTTGATAAAATTGTTTTAACTGGCACTTTGGAGGAGCATCAATTAGCTCATTTTCTGTGACACCTTTACATAACCTTTAACTCAGACTCTCCTTGAGCACCACATATTTCACAAATACTTCCCTAAAATCCTATGTATGTTAACATAGTGAGGCTGTGTGCGAAACATTACTGTATTCCAAGATACTAATAGTGTTAAGATCCCTCTAAGAATAGAACTTAAATGTGGACCTAAAATGCGTGTGCAGAATCCTCAAACTAATTATTTTTATTATATCATTGGATTGACAATCAGAGCAGTTTCATCTAGATCAGTGGGAGAGGGATTCACCATTTGGCTTTGAAAATTCACCTCATTTATCCCAATCAAAAGTGTATTGACTAAACTTGCGACTGAGGCAATTTGAAAATACTTCATGTGTCACTTCTTCTTCTGCCCTTGTAATGTTTCAGCAAAGGTTATTGTGACAAATTTGGTGGGACCTCATGTTTTGTCCTAAAGACCAGAAGCCCCCTCAAACCTTTTCAACTTTTGCAGGTGATGTTTCCCCTGAACCTCTTATCAGGGTTCAATTTAGCTATTATACTACTTTTACTGAACTAAAATTGCACATATAACAGAGGATTCTTATGACAATACAAAAGTTCAAATTAATTCTTAATTAATTCAAAGAACCTGCCAGGGACAAACAATATATTTTAGCACTGCCTGTTTCTTCTTTCCTGATACTACATTTAGAGTCTGCTGTTAGGCAGAGTTCTTGTGTGGGCCATTGGCCAGGTCAGAGTTTGGAAGTACAGTTTTTCATTAAAACTTGCTTTATTGGGAGGCTTAATTGAGGGAGGTGGGAGGGGAGGAAGCATATTATCAGTTTGTTTTCCTATTAATATATTAGATTCTAAATACTGGAATACATATTAAGCCGAAGTTTATCACACACTGGATCCTACAAAGTGAGAAGACTTCTAAGTACTTTGCTTAAGGAATATAAAAATTAAATTTTCATCTCATTTTGAGCTACTGGTAATGAGGAAGACTGTGCCTGTAATAGGATAAAGTAAGTGAGGAAAAATTACACACACATATATATATGTATGTTTACATATATATGTATGTGTATACAGATATATATATAAATATCTGCCCTCCCCAGTGTTTTACTTTGAGGACTTCAGGTCTCAGTGGGGATTTCTGATAGCTATAACCATGTAAATGTTTTACTGTAGACATGCAGTTGTGTTACTCTATTACCTTGAGTCTCAATTAATGACTTATATCCATATTCAAGGGAGGAACTGGCCATCACAAGAGCTGATTGCAATCCAGAAAGAGCAGACATGTTGTAAAGATTCCAGTGGAGATCCAGACCCTTGTCTGGCTACATCCCTTCCATGGTATTGCTCTTGATCTGATGTGGTGACATTGTGCTCAAGGGAATATCAAGGCTCAGATTTACTGAGAAGATTTAGTTGTTGAATTACTGAGCTCTTGTGAAATCTCTGGCCACTCCTGATAATCCTAATGTCTTCAATGGCTCACATTAAAATACTGTGAACAATCACCCAGAGGACAGTGTATTGTTTGAAAGGTTTGACTCTCAAGAACTCAGATTAATCACTCTCACATGTGTTGAGGGCAACTTCCAATTGACTTCAAGGAAAACACAAAGAGCTTTGGTACCTGAGTCTACTTTTGAGAACTCTGCATGAAATCCAACACAGTGCTAAAATGTTATTTTTGAGTTCAGGAGTTTTTGAAATGAACTATAACATTTCCAGTGCAAAAACATGCTGGTGGCTTTTTTTTGGAGAGCAATGGAGAGTAAGGAAAAGAATGGATTAGTAGATGTTATATAGGCCAGCATAGTGAAAATATAGTATGTCTGAATACATATTGTGCTTGCAGAGTAATTATTTAATATTTAAGACCATGCGAAAAAAGGAAAGTGTTTTTGGCCTTTCCTTGAAGTCATCTGACTGATTTGCATTGATGTCATGATGACATTACTCCAAGGACACACACCTTGTGACTCCACTGCATGTTGCTGGAGGTCATTCCAGTTGTTCCCACTGTGATGTGGGGAGTCTTCTACTTAATTTATTTTTAACTGTTGATCTCCAAAGACTGTTGTTGCATCTCTTTATTAAATTGCAAACTCAGCTGTGAAAATGGTTTTATTGGTGTCGTTTTATTACAGTCCCATTTACAATTGGAGCTGAGCACAAACATGATAAATATTTTTCTTTGTGGAGGCACACATTGTTGGAGGGCCATTGAAATAACATGAAACTGGAATTGTTTGTTTATGAGATCAGATTCATTCATTACTTTGGTGAGGAGCTGTGAAATGTAAATCTCACATTCCACTGGACAATAATAGCACCAGCTTGAACTCATTTAGAGGTGTGATATTGCATTCAAAGGACGGCTGTTAATTTTATTGACCAAATTTTGGAATTGGGGTAGCATTGATATTCAGGAATGCTTCTGAATTGCTTTACTTCTATGCCATTCTTCTTATTTTTGGGAAGGAGAAGGGGTTTAGATTTTATACACAAGTATTTCTAATTTTAAAAAATCAGAAATACTTTTGTTATACTTTGTTACAATTCTTCTGTTACACATTTTCCCATATTTTTGAGAAAGTGTGTGTGTGTGTGTGTGTGTGTGTGTGTGTGTGTGTGCAGGGTTATAAAAAAATTGATATAACCACATTCTTTAGAACTGGTCTTCATTTGCTTGTGTAGATTTGTGCTCATGTACATTTTAGGCTGGTGGAATTCAATTTTTTTATCAAAGTTCTGATCAGCTAGTGACAAAAAGTTTAGTTCAGTGTATAGACTTTGTAAAATAACAGTTGAAACCATGTGAAAGAGACATTTTTACTTAGTGACTGAAACTTCAATGTTTTAAGGAATCTTATGGAACTGAGTAAATTATTTTTGCAAGACTCTTTAGGGACAATTTACAATATGGACAAGATGAAAACAAACCAAAAACTCGAGACTGACCTTTTTAATTTTTTAAATGAATTTCAGCTACAATCACACAATTAAACTAATGACTCAGTACAGAACATTTAAAGTGTATGCTTTCTTTAGCAAGTGGGTGTTCAGCACTTTTCTAAAATCACCTGGTTTATTCCTGGTTTTGATTACCTAAAGCACAGGTACCCAAAACTCCTGCCTAGATAAACCAAGAACTGTGATATTGTCTCTACATGTGTTGCCACTTCCAAGCATTTTGTTTTATGAAGAAACATAATAAACTTCACCTTATCCCCAGAGCTGACTTGTTAGAGCTCAAATAGGAAACCCATCAGGCTAATTTTGTAACTGCTTAATTTTCTTTCCTCTGTTTTGTTACTGTTCCTGACATGCTGCTTTTTGGATGTGATATTGGCACAAGCAAAGGAAAATCAAAGAAAAACTGTCAACTGCTACTGCCCAAGTAGCCAGTAGCAGCTTGAGTTTATCAAGGTTTGATACAGTGCTAACCTTGATGTATTCCAGATATTAGTAATCTGGGTCCTTGATTATTTGGAGAGGAGGAGAGAATTATCTGGAGACAAGGTTGCAGCTGGATCTACCTTGTGTGTGGATCCTTATTTTAAGTTTTTCCTTTTTTTTTCCCCCTTTTCTTTGAGAAAGAAAGAATATTTACTGAGATGTTCTTAGGGAAAGGAATGACAGTTTGGAGTATTGAGCAGTGACATATAAAAATATCAGTGATGTCACAAAAGCTCTGTCATGAAGACATTTTATTGTTGATGAATTGTAAGAACCATCTGGGTACTATTCTAATGATTCAGAGGCCTCTGTATGGATGGTACAGATGCTTCTTTTGTTATTGATGTGATCTTGTAAATAGTTAAAATATTTACCAAGGCACCTCTGAGCCGAAGCTATACCATTTTATTATTTATACCTTTTCAGAGGGACAAAAATGGAGGTGTCCACTAAATGTGATGGATTAGGCTTATAAACAGCCATTATTGCCATCAAACCTCACATGTCAGCTCCCCCTTTTGTGTCTGTGCATTTCTAAGCTAACCAGTGATCCATGCATAAGATAGAAGGTTAAGAATGTGCAGAGAGAAAGGGGGTTGACTCCAAGCAAGATGTATCTTCTGCTGATTAGAAATACAGCTGTAGAAAGGGGAGAGAAAAGAGTTTTTGCAACATGACACTCCCCTTTTCATTTCACACAACTCACTGTTTAGAACCTGCAAATCACCAACTAGCAGAGTCACTTTGCTGTTTCATGTAACTTGGTGCAGCTGCCTTTTGTTTCCCAAGATAAAAATCAGGAAATGCAAAAATTAAACAGGTCCAGAGAAGAGGAATAGCAGAGGGAATGAAAGGAAAAAGGTTGAGCAAGTGACTTCACAACTTGTTGACAGAGCAAAGTACCATTTTGTTATAATTAAGTATGCTTTAAAGGCTGGACAGAAGGGAAAGCTAACAGAGCTTATTCAGTATAATCCCCATCAGGACTGTCAAGCTGAAAAAGTTATTCCTACTCCTAATGCACATGCAAAAAGAGAAATTATTTCAAAACTAGTAATGTATCTTTTAAAAATGTTTCCCTTTTCCCTGAAAATGTAGAGCCCATCATAGAAGCTTTTCCAATTGTCATGTGATTTTTTCCCTTTTCTTCATGAGAAATTATTTTTTGCTAAAAGATTCATTAATATTTTAATACTTTTTAAACTTCAAATAAAAACTGAATATAGTGGGTTTGTTAACTTTCCATGTGATGCTGGGATGTCATATGCTGCAATCCAATTGTTTGTGATTTATTTCCTATAATTGCAAAAATTGTTTAATGTGTCAATGTGTTTTTCCTGAAAGAGGAGAACTGACTGAAAATCACATTTGGTGTTCTGGATGAACCACGTGAGTGCAATGATGATTTATTTAGGCTTCTTGTTATGTTATTACATAGCTAATGTCACTTTTCTCTTAACCAGGAATTGATTGTAGCAAACGGTTAGATAATTCTTATGTACAACTAAAAATCACAGAGTTGTATATTCATGGGATTCAGAAGAAAAAAAAAGGATAGAAAATATTTATTTTCTCTATAATGCATTTGAAAACTTCAATGTACTGCTGAAAACTTTAACAGTGAGTTTAGAAAACTATCACTTAGAAAAAGGGTGAGACCAGAAGTTATGTTCCACTTCTAGAATTCCAAGGAATGTTCTGACATTAAACTGTGGTTTTTCTTTAATTTATAAAATACTAACAATGGCCAGTCTGGCAGTCAGCTACATTAGTATGCTGGTGCACTGACCATCCCGTCTCTATAAGTACTGTGATCTGAATTGCACAACCAACGTGGCAAAGGTCCAGATTTCAGTTGCCACTCCCACTGGGAGAGAAAAAAACAAGCTTGTACACAATTTATGTCTGCAGTTGTTGCACTGTGTACATTGAAAAAAACCTAGTCAGGAGAATGGCATTCAACCTTATTAGGGTCAAACATAATCTGTATCAACAGCACTCAAAAATGCTTAAAGAAAATGAAAAAAGTTATTTTTTCTAAAACTTACCATTGCAGCAAAATGGATGTGGAAATGTGGATGCTTTTGCATACAGTAATCCAGGTCTACTCTTCGTACTTGCTGTTACCTGGCATTTCCCACAAGAGGAAAATAACAGTAAAATGACAAATGCCTGGTAAACTTGCATCTAAAGTAAGGGAATATTCTCATCTCTGACCTCACAGTTTGCATAAATTTCTTCAGGCTTTGGTGTATCTCTCTGGAATTAGCACTTGGGAATGTGAAATGAATTTACTCAAAGCAGTGAGTATGGGAAGAATTTCAAGTCCAGTTAGTCTTAATTAATGTTTTTATTTTTCTGGGAGTTCTGCTTGGTAGCCTGAATGCATTTAACTACTTTGCTTATTTAGCTATGCCCCTTTGAATCAGATTTTAATTTAAGATGCAGTCAGATTGAAAGAGTCACAGCTATGCTGTTTAATAATGGATTGCTAGTAAAGCTTTAACTTTACTCTGTACTCCTGTTTATGTAACACATGTGAAGATATTCTTGAATACCCTTCAGAAGGCCCCAGGTCGTGTGGTGAATACCTGCAGGTAGCTGTGAGACAGAGAAATTCTGCCAGCATGTGCTTTTAGGTCATGAGAAGCTACCGGATTTTTAGCTTTTTTAGTTTCAAGGAATTGAGGTATACATTTAGGTCCTGTGTGTGATAAGTGTTTTTATTAACATCTCCTAGTGTCAAGACTGTTCAATTATAAATGAAAAGGGTAGTGGAAACCAAAAGTCTAAGAATGTGCATTGTCATTGTATTTTCATTTTTGACTGTCTTGTGAATAAAATAGGGGTTTGTTTGGGAGTTTTTTTCACCAGGCAGAAGGCATACATCACTGCACTGATTTGTAGCTCAGCTCTCTTTGAGAGCTTGAAAAATGTTAAAACAAATCCTTCCCCATTGTCTCTTTATGGCCTACAGAGCAAATGTTGGGGTTTTCAGTGTCTTAGACCTCCCATTAGCTGGGCAGAATCTGGAATTCTTCTTGGTTATGATTCAGTGATCATACAGACAAAGTGTAGGTTTAATTGAAAAGAGCATTTTATATACTTCTCGGCCTTTCTGCTGTTACTGATGAATTCTGAATATATGAAGGGAAAGAGGAAAGACGTTTTTAAAAAAGAAGCCCAAATCCAGACTTTGTTGTAATCTTGTAGGTACCAGTGACTAATATCTCATGCAGACAAAAGCTAGTTAAAAGTGACTTGAGATAAGCATTCTTCTGCAATGACTCATCTTCCCTAACAATAATGGAAATGTAGCCCCTTGTTTATGAGATAGCTGAAGTGCAAATAGTAGTGTCCATGAAGCTGAGGTTAATTACAGGAAGGACTTTCATGATAATTGCTAATAAACAACACTTGTCCCCCTTTGAATCTGTATTATTCTCTGCAGAGGAAGTAGGCTTCTGCAATTTGAATAGAATTTTGAACATTTGCTCAGGAGGTGTAGGCAGTAAGAGGCAGGAGTGAATAATAAAAGTCAGCCATAAAAGGGTAGGAGGCTGACCACATCTGACATTTTCTCTCTTATAAAATGTAGAATTCCGAGCGGGTTAGTGAATTCCCACAGATCGTCACTGTCTCAGCATGTAATGTGGTATGACCAAAGAGAAACAAGCCCCTGCATCCATTCTGAGCCTGAATCTGAAAACTAGGCAGTCTGGGAGTGATTGTGCCTGTGAAGGGACAGTAAAATATTCTTTTAAAGGCTTCTAGTTCTCTGGGGTGTCTAGAAAGCTGATTTCTGCTTTAAAGGGTGTGTTCTGTGAGAGATTAAAATGGATTATAAATCCCCATAGCAGTGAAATCATAGCAATTAGGCTTGGAAACATATCATTAGTATTATTTTAAACTGTAAAGAAAGCAATTATGGAAGTATTTTGAGAGTTTGAAGTTTGCGATACCAATTTTATCTAGCAGCTAAAACTGAAACCCTTCTCTCCTGTGTGTCATCCTTCTTAAATTCCTGCCTATGCTGTGAAATTGTCTCCTTTCCCAAGAAATGCCCACAAAGCTCTGTGTTGGGAAGGCACAGAAGGTGACCAGGTCTTAGTCTGTGCTCTTTCCAATGCCACATAAGTATCTTTATCTTATCTATATTTGTTAAATCAATTAAAAGAACATATGGAAGTTAATCCACGGCTGACTTACTTCTGCAGTGTGACACGATATGAACACATGGGATTTCTTGTCAGTGCAGAAAACACAAAGTAGCTGCTTGGTAAATGTCAGCAGGTCATATTTGTGGTTGTGTAGAAAACAAGGCTCCGTTGTCTTTGATAAAATTATTCAACATTTATTTTAGGTGGTTAATGATTTAAATTCCTTTTTACCTCAAGTATTGCAACAGTAAAATAAGAATGCTATGCAGCCTTTTTGAGAGATGCAGGGTTTGACTGGTTTAGTGGCAGAGCTGTTGGAAGTTGTTTGAATGTTACAGTGATTGAAAATTATAGATTTAGTAATGCAAAATTAATATTCCATAATTCCTATTGCTTATCAGTCTGTGTGTGTTGCATTACCTTAAAAACATTGAACATTCAGGTTACTTTTATTGAGCCTGCACTTTTACCTCCAAGGAGTTGTCTTGGGCTGGAAATATGGGGCTCTCTTCTATTTAATCAAAATAAGCTTTTACTCTAGGAGGCACTAAAATCTGCAAGAGGTGGAGCTGTACACTGCATGCAGATAATTAGGGCATTCCCAGGAACTGGGGATTTAGGCATGTGTTCTGCAAGGAAGAAGGGAAAAAGAAATGAGGAAAGGTGACAACTTTCTTTTTGCCATCTTTGAGGATGCATTTTATCATGTTGCTTTTTTTCCTTAGAAGTATCTCAAAATTAAATTCTTTGCTTGATCTTAAATATAGAATTTAATTGCAAATATTATCTTCTTGTGTCATTGTGAAAATTTCGTTCAATCCAATATTTCTGTGTGAGTTCAGTGTATCTTCTAAAGCTTTCCATGGCCTGATTTTCATTGTAATGGTAAAGTAATAAATGAACTTTTATTAAAATATTAGTCAATGCAGGCAGCTCTATCAGTAGGCAACAAGACTGGTGAGTGTTCAGAGGTGCAGCACACTCCTAAAATCCATCTGCAGACAGAGGTTTTGCTGCAAGCTGTAGATCTAGGAGCATAAAGATCATAAACATAAATCATAGGTTTATTTATGAAGGAGTGTGCTAATTGGTGGGGAAAACCAGGGCTGTATATGCAGTAAGGTGCACAGGACACAGTATTCTTCAGGATCCTTTGTGTGGATGGATCCATTAAATTTACTTTAAATTGATATTTTAATGAAATTATTCGTATTTCATAGAAATAAAATGAACTGCACAGATTTTTATAAGAGAGGCAACTGGAGGCTTCAGCACAAAGCTTGGAAAAACAGATGTTTGTGAAGCTGTTGCTCACACCTTACTGCATATACCTGCAGAGCATGTCAGAGTCCTGAGCAGGCAGTTCTAAAGGAGTTTCAGACAATAAATATTTTTATTCCTTTAAATAGGTATATCACCATCTTAAGATGGTTTTACTTAAGATAAATGGGGAGTGGGCAGCACAGAGGGGTAATTAATAGTGACCTTGGAGAAAAAGCTTCAGTTTGTCTTTGCCTCAGTCACACACTGCACTTGTCTCACACAGCCAGGCCACAACTCCAGGCAGCAGAACACTGGTTTCATAAAAGTTATGTGCCTGAAACATTCACACACTGTTTTTTTCCTAAATCACATTTCTCAGAGCGTAAATCTGGGCAGAACCTGAATGTAAAATTTCCTGGTATGTTTTATGGTGCAGACACGGAATTGTCTGCTCCAATAATACAACCCCCCATTTTTTTATCTCCTTTGAATGGAGTGAATTGTTTGGTACCTGAATAATGCAGCAGCAGGGCCAAACTTAACTCCTCTCTCACCAGAAAACTTGTTGCTAGGAATTTGTCACATTGCATTTGATTGTAAGATAATTTGTTTGGGGAACTGCTCTTTCCCTTTATATTGATAACATACATTGTTATAATTGTTATAAGGAAATTGTTTTAAGGAAAAGATTCTGTTAGACACATAGGCTTGAAAAAGCCCAGTCCCCACCAGTTCCATAGTAATCAGATTCCATTATCACTGATTTCAATTTAATTTCATTTCATTTTATCAGTAGTTTTACTAAAATTATTATACTGATGAAGCCTTGGATTCCGTGATATTTTTAATAATTGTGGCAGAGTTCATAATTATGAGGCTAATTTGTTTCTTTCTGTCTTATACTGCTTTGAATCTCTTTTTCACCTGAGTGAGAACTCTGAACTGAGTTCCTATTTTCCTGAGTTGACCTTTGAACTTTGGGTAGTGTAGAAGAGCCCAGCTGCTCCCATCCAGGCTTTTGGGCAGAGGATCTCAGAAAAAGTTCTAGTTGGCTATGCATTTATTAGCATATTCTAAGTGCTTAGTAATCCTGTTCCCCCATGTATATGTTCTACATTTATTTGTTTATTTATTATAAAGATTCTGAAACTACGTGAAACCTAAGTCCAAAACCACATGATTAAATAATCCATCTGCTTGTTTTTCTCAGTGGTGATTGTCTGGGTCATGGCAGATGCTGCTTCTACCACTGCCACTGTCCTAATGAAATCTGTTTTTCTGTATGCAATAACTGAAGCTAAGCAATGGCAATCTTGGAACCCAGAGTCTGATTTCTTCCCTCAGCTTTTCAGAAACTTTTTGATAACTGAGTTATGAACATCTCTTCATACATGACAATCGCACTGTGCTTAAATATCCAGGCAAACACGCAAACATATTAAAAAAAAGCAACCAAAAACATGTACTCAACTCTTAGAGGAAGGCACAGAAAAAACCACATTTCTGTTTTTCCAAGCATTTATTACATGCATCTCGTCTTCATTGTACTCTGATCCCTTCTGAATTCTCTGTCACGCTGTTGGACTTTCACTTCTAAATGGCTTTCATTGCTCACAACCTTCCCGTTTTCCTAATTCTTTCTTCACCACTTAGTTTTTATAATTTCTAATATTCACATATTTTCTTTTAGATAGGTACCTGGTTTCTTTCTTTTTTCTACTAATTATTGCTTCCATTATCCTTAGGGGGAGGCAGGAGGAGAGGGAAAAGTTCACAGGAATGTTCACTTTTACTTAACAAATACAAATTCTTTTGTATTTGTAGCCTCTCTGAATGATCTTTCAGAAAAATTAGAGTATGTTTATTTCATTTATTCGTGTAAAGCCTTATAGAATTGAAGGCGAAAGAAATCTTGCTCAAAGCAAAATAGATGACACTGTTGCGTGCAGAAAGTGAATAAAACTTGAAAGTGTTTTCTGCACCTACCTGAGCACAATACATTTTGTCCAGCCAGACAAAGCCTTCTAATTGCCACTAGGGCAAGGGTTTTCTGCTATTTCTTCTGTTTAAATTAACCTTTTTAAAGTAAGCTATAGAAGTAGTTCCAATGTCAGAAAAAGCTATTAACTATTAGTTGAGAGCCTTTCTAAATTTAAAGATGGGCAGGAGGGTCTGGATAAATTATCAGTGCTTTGCTTTCCCTCCCTGCCATGTCATCTGTGTGGTCTTCAGGCCAAAGAGAACTTTGTTTGTTCAATCCCTGCCTGCAGTGCTGGGATGTTGCTTATTTACTGGAATACAAACAACAAAAATAACGTAAACGATCAAAAGATCAAAACAGATCTGTTTAGTTTCACATGTTAACGGAGTTTGAGGACAGCAGGATGGACGTGGAATGGGAATTTCCTAAATTTCAGACCTGGGCTTGTCACTGCTTTGGCTGATGAGCCAAATGTCATTAGGAACCAACCTGAATGAGCCCCTGAGGTGGGAAGATGCTGGGCAGAGGTTCCACAAGGGCCTGCAGCTAAACAAAGGATTGTCTGCCAAACTACACTTTGGGTTTTTTCACATATTTATGACAAACACTGACCAAATACAATTTTTCCCTGTTTTCCCACCAGACTTTGCAACCTTTGGCATTGTTAAAAAGGATTAATGAGAATTTTCCTGAGTAAGTCATGAGATAGTTTTATTTGCATTAAAATATTTTAAAGAATTAATATATTTAAGCCTAAAAATACAGTTTTTCTTCCTAATCTGGGATATTCATGTCAGACATTTGATGATGCCTTTTAAACAGCTGCCTTTGATTGTTTAGAGGTTAGTGGTGATTCTTGAGGTCTCTGAGAGATGCAAGGGAACATCTAAACTTTCTCATGGGTGGAAAGGTTTTTTTAAAGACCAGTCTTTGCTAATCTCGTCAGTTTTTATTTCTTTAGCCTTACATTGACTCCATCTTCAGGTGTAGCTTTCCTGTGATTCTTTAAAATGAAATAATTTTTAGAAGAAAAAAAGGAAAAAAATTAAGTAGCTCAGCCCATATTTGGTTTTGTTGGCCCCTTTCTGTGCTCTTTAATGGACAACTGGTTCGTTTTATTTATCTGACAGGGTTTCTTCATATTGTTTCAGGTTATCAGCACTCTTGCAGATCATATTACAGCTTGTGCTCGGATTTGACCCTCACTAGGTTTCACTTTAAATCAGATCCTTATCATTAATGCAGTGATAAATAGAGATGCTTTGGAAGCAGTATACAGATTATTTATTTAGTGCCTCTCTGTATCATGTTTTATACAACCAGGGATCAATGTCAGGCCTTTATGGATATATCTTAGGTTGCATTCAGTAACTACAAACTAAAGCCCTTTAAATAATGTTAACTTAATAGCTGACATTTTTATGAAATAAGTCTGCAAGGGGGGAAATGTAATATTGCTCTACAGTGAGGAAGATTTGGATTTTTAGTTTCATCCCAAACCTAAAGGGATGTTTTTAGTTTAACAACTGCCTCTGAAGTCGCCATTAAAGAAATAAATAAAAAAGGAGACAAATGCTTTTAAGGGAAAAAGAAACCCCAAAACCCGAGTGCTCTACCACAGGTGTGACCTGGGGTTATTGCTTTTGCAGTGATAGTTTTTTGAGGCTCTAAATAATTCTTCCCTTGTAACTCTTGCTGGTCCTTTTATGTCAGAACCGATTTTCTTTTTTGTCAGATAAATTTAGGGTTGAATGAATTAAATGAATTAAAGCATATTTTCCTACTTTCAGTCATAGTCTTATACCTTTATATAATTTTCTCAAGTGTCATTCTCACTCTGGAAAATAGCAGATTTGTAGTCTTTGTTTTTCCTATTTTGGCCACATTTCCACTAGTTTTAAAGTCTTCTTCTAGAGCAGATAGCATGCAAATTCAGAATGAAAAAACCAAGTTTTTCTATTGTAATTTCTGTGTAACAAGCAAATTAAACTACAGCTAGGTAAATGAAATAATTTATTTAAGCTTTTATATTGTTGTAGACCATTTTTACAGAAGGCTTTTCTAAGCAATTTAAGAGGAACATAAATAAGAGAGAGGTGTCCAGTCAAAAAGTGTTTTAGTACAAATTTAAGTTTTAGCAAAAATCAGATGCTTAGATTTGAAGATATACCATGGGTAAAATTTGATTTAGGTTTGGGTATAAATACAAAAATCTCAGAAGTTATTCTGATAAAGTTTAGACCCATACAGTAGAATTTCTAAGTATTCAAGTGCATTCCTGAATGTTTTCTTCCTTTTCTTGGCATATTTTTTTCCTACTTGGAAATAAAATCTGCACGGGTGGGTTATTGGATTCAGTTAAAAATCACTCTTGAAAAAATAAGAGCAAATATAGAAGTTGTTCAGAACAGTGGAATTGTTTTGAGGTTTGTAACTGTTGTATTTCATGCCCCACATGGTCTGCTACTGTAGAAATGTGCTCTATAAAGTATTAAGCATTTGAGGTCCAGCACATTCAGGGAGAGCAGCTACAGGGATTTTGTTACCTTTTCTCTTTCTTCCACTTGTAATTGTAGTCCAGGCTGGGAATTGTGTGGCCAAGATGGAGAGAAAACCAAAACTGAAACAAAATTCAAATCCTTCACAGATTTCATTGATCTATTAGGCCTTCCATTGTATTATCTTTATCTTGGAAAGGATAAGGTGATACTTTTCAAATGGATCCAAGTAAGTGTAGGAATATATTAGAATACAATTTTTGAAATTGCTGAAACACATTTTTTTTATAAATGAAAAAAAATCACAGCTGAAGATGTGCTGATCCAGTCAAATACTCAGGATTTAGCTGACATACACTATTCCTTGTAAATAAGAAAACTGGAGGTACATGCTTTTTGCTGTTGAGCCGCTAGCTGAGGAATGACCCAGGTTCTCAGACAAGGAAGGAGAAAAGGTGTCTTTATTGTTTTGATTTCCATATATATAGAGTTTTCAGAGGTCACCCAGATTGGTCAGCCAGAGACCTCCCCCTAGGCCCAATTGGCCAAGCCCGAACTGACCTAATCCGGAGACGTTGTTTGCAAAACATCCAAACTTTATCTTTGTTTATGAAATATAGCAAAATGTTCTCACGAGAAAGACCTGTGCTAGCCACACATGCTTGATATGAGGTGTTTAAAGAAAATTTAAATAGAATGCATTCCTACTAAGCAAATTATTAATTCATTTAGCTGGAAGTCATCCAAAAGAAGCAGCTGTCATCTCAGTTAAGTTTGTTCACATATTGTAAACTAGATTGTTGCACGTTTGTGGATGATCTTTGTGGCTTGCTTAGCTGGATTCAAAAAATCTTATTGAAATTACTGCTTTTTGCATTTTCTTGCGATGTGACATTTCCCAGCCTTATAATTTGGGGAGCCTGGGGGGTGTTTTGGTGGTTGGGGGGTATTTTGGTTGGTTGGTGGTCTGAGGTCTTTTTTTATAACTTCAGTTTCCAGAGGTACTCCCTTGCTTCTTCCCATCCATACTGGCCACTCTAATAAAAGGTATTAATTAATTCACCAGTTTCATCTGGTTTACATCCTTCAATATTATGTTGAAACAACACTGAAGCACTTATTCCTTGTCATCCAAGGTTTTATATTATGTCGTTTGTCTTCATAAGTATCCACATAAGCTAAGAATTACTCCAGTGATTGATAATCCAAATTTCAAATAGTGTCTGGTATAAATGTCACTTCCAGGTCAGTGTGAATAAAGCAGGTACCTGTGGGAAGGTGCACATGCCTGTCTCTGCTGCTGCCTTCAGTACATGCTCAAGAACAGTGGGTGTGAAGAGGCTTTAGATGGATATTTAACTGCATTATCTGTACTTGTTGACGTGCTAATTGGCCTTAATGGATCCTGACAAACACTAAGTTAATGATAACTGAGTGCAACAGATGGATAATAATGGAGTCTAAAAACTGAAACCCAGATTTTCTCAGTAAAGGCTGAATTTACTATACAGGAGGCTGTTTCTCTTGCAGCTCATTATTAGATTAAATGCTACTGTTTGCAAAACTGCATTGTTCACCTTTTCGACTATATTTTCCCCATTTGGAGGTGAAAGGGACCATAAGCCTTGAGTAAGGCAAAATATTTCAAAATGGAAGGAAGGAAGGATATAAAATCAGACAAGGAACATTTTGGTTTTCAGTATATTCCTTGTGAATATTTGAGAAAGACAAGTTTGCACAAAGAGTTTATTATGCTGTGTTAATTCAATTCTTGCACAGTGAAATGAGAGAACATCCTTAAACTTTCTTGTTGCCAATCACCAGGAGTTGTGAAACTGCTGCAATATTAGGTAGTGGCAGATACAATGCCACCATGCAGCACAGGCCTGTCTTTAAGATGAAAGATGTATTGATGGGCTTTAAATCCCACTCTAAAGAGGATGATGTATTTAAATCTGGGTGCAAGGGGGAAGGGCAAGAACTTTCCTGAATGACAGCTACTGATATTCCCTCAGTGTTATTAGTGATTACTTTTACTCACACATCCCTGTGAGAATGTTGATATTGTTCTGTTGGCTTGGAACTGAAATATTGGTAAATCCCAATTTATAGGAAAATTTCTTAACAGCAAAATCCAGAAGCACAAACATTTTAATTCATATTGAACAGGCTGTGTAGGAAGTTGTTTACAGTGCAGTGCTAAGTGCTGAAACACTTCACAAATTCATCCTATGGGCTCTTATTATTTTGGGATTGAAATTAAGTGCCAAAACTTCGTGTTTAAATGGAATTAGGGATTTGGAAGTGATTGACAACAGCCAGGCAATTCCACATTCCCCTGCATGCTGGCCCATGGCATTTCCATCAGGCTGTAGAAGACTTGAGCCCTCAGCAGCTGTTTGAAGAACTTTATTTTGTTCTGCAACTGACTGTGTAAGGAGAATGTGAATTGTTAAACGAAATGTGCCACCTTTTCAGATATACCTGTTGGATTACAGCTAGGCACTCCATTCAGATTCAGCCAGCAGTTAGGAGGAGGGCAGGTTTGCACCATGAGCCCTGGAAGTAGTGGAGAAATGGAGATTAACTGTGTACTGGAAGCTCTGCTCAGGGCAGAAACCAACTGATGTGGTCTGCAAGCCACAAGTGGCTCCAGCTTGATTAAAGCCCTTGAATCTGTTCTCATTTCTGCCAGCATTGGTCCTTACTTAAAATGTCAATAGAAAAGGTTGGTGCAGATTGACGATAACAGAATATAGCATCTGTGGAGGGTGTCTGTTGATAAGTCTGCAGAAATTTTAGAGTGCTTGTCCAGTGTGCTAAATTAACCCCAGTGTATTTCTGATCCATTATCTTCTGTCTGACCAGAGGCTTCAGAAGTAGGTGAATGAAATGCACAAGCCCTCTTACATCATGACAGTGCCATAATCTCCACATGGAAAAAAGGAAAATCTTTCCTAAACCCTGAAAGCCTGTTAGATTCTACCTTGATGATTATCTGATGACCCAGATCTTAAATTCTCAGCTTACACCATATGAATTCCAAGCAGGTCTTTCAGCTTTAGGTTACTCTTGGGCACACTTACAGCATTGTGTCTGGGGTTGTTCAGCATCTCTGATACATTTTCTCTTTCCTTGTCTCTAATGTAGTCTCTTCTGGAAATGGGATCTGCAAATCTATCTTCCCAAGGCAGCCAGAATTTGGTCCTGTGTGTGACATTCCTGTCCCATTCCCAGATGCATGGTGTGTTTGGCTGGTGTCAGCTGGGAGCACACTGATTTACACTTTATCTCCTGCACTGTACGAGTGGTGAAGAAATAGACTCAACCTTAGCAAATGCATTCCTGAGAGCTGTTACCTGGTCACTGACCTACAAAAAGGATCTTTGAGGGGATGCATTCGGAGCAGAACATTGCTGAAGTCTAGAAGTCTAATTCAGTGACCTTAAGAAATAGTAGAATAAAGTTAAGTAAAAATGATGGCAGATAAAGACAAAAAATAAAATTAATTTTACAGATAAATTTTCTTTGATTAGATAAACACAATTTTTATAAAACCTATACATTAATTTCTAGGATGTCATAAAGCTAGCAATCCTTCTTTACGTTAAATTTAGGAAAAGAAATGTAGGAATTTCCCTTCTTTTTTCCGTAGAAGTGACACTTTTAGGAATATTTCTCTTTTTCTACACTTACTGCTGAAAGAAACCCATGAAAATTAATAAAATTCAGTCTGGGTTTTGGGTGGGTTTTTTGGCCTTTTTTTTTTTTTTTTTTTTTTTTTTTGCCAATAAGGATTCCAGAAAAATTTTTCTATAATATTTCTTTTAAAAAATATTAAAATTAAAACTTACAGTATAATGAGATTTCTCTGGCTATTTGATGAAACCAAAGTTAAAAAAAATGCTACTTATTTTATTGGGGTGAAATGAAACGTTTCAGCCTTGTGGATATGTGCACGTGCATTCTGTGCTCTGTTGCTCCATTGCTCACTGGATTTGCAGGGTAAACACATTCAAGTCTCTGTCCTCGATCAAGGAGGGTAATTATTCAAAGGTATTCCTCCAAATGTATGTAATTATCCTGGATAGTCCTCACTGGTTTGGAAGCTGTTTGCCTCTGACTAGACTTCAGGGCATGCTGAGAGATCTTCCTTGATTAAAATTCTGTTTGGTCTGAGAAGGCAAAAATCTTCAGATTTTCCCTTGGGGGGAAAAAATACTTTTATTAAGAAAATTATTGACAAAGCTGAAATTAATTTCTCATTTTGAAGAATTAATACTTTCTGTTCCCAAGTGGCTGTTAATGAAAGGATTCATATTCCTAGTTCCCCCAGGCATTCACGAATGCAGTTGTGAAACAAGTTAGGAGTGTGATATTTGGGGAGTCATTTCAGCCTTTCTTTCAATAGCATATAAAATTCACCTGGAAACCAATTAATTGTCTAAATGATTGATTTTACATTGATACCAGGTTTTGATATGAAAACTGTACTATGTTGTATCTGTTCTAGATTTTATATTCAGATTGTTGTGGCAAGTTAGTGTTAGATTTTTTTATCTCAAGGAACAGATCAAATGTACACATAAAAATTATCTTTCTTGGAAGAAAAATACTACATATATTACTTTAACAGCTCTTTTCTTAATTTGTTATCTCCCTTTAAACATTTCTCAAGTGCAGCTGTACTAGGTGTATGTACTCTATTTTACAAAGTAACCTGGGTTTATATTTTACATTTGTAATTCTTTTCAACTGTAATTTTTCCTTCATATTATCTTCTTTCATATTCTTTCAGTTTCTCTAAATGAGGCCACCTATGAAACTGCTGGCAGGTAGTGAGAAAATAAGTGTTTAATGAGTGAGGAAACTATTAGAGCAGTCAGGAAAGGGAAATTACAGCACATGTAATAGGACAATCATTACTTTTATAAAATTCAGTATTAAATTGTTAATGTCTCTTGACAGTTCTTTAGTAATTAAGATTTCATCTTGATTGTCTTTCTGTTAAAATGAAATGATATGATTGTTAATATTGTTTAAATCACAATGTTAAGTGAATGAAAAATCATAGTGTATAATCCTCTGGATAGTATTTGTTAGAGGCTTTAATGTTATACTCAATTTAGAAAAATGTTTTTTCATTAAATTGTGAATGTAGGTTTATAACATTTAAATTGTCTCTTAGTAATATTGCATTTATAAAATATATATATGAGTGCACATTCATACACTTTTCTAGCTTTTTTATGATAAACTGCATAAATAAAGGCTAATTATGAGGTAGGACTAAAAGCTAGACTTTTAGACTGATAATCCAGTGAAACTCTGTATGTCTTAAAAACATTTGTAGCAAGTGTGATTGCTAAAAACATATTTATGAGACAAGTAGACAATTATTTTTTTGTATTGTAGCTGTGGTGGCTGAGGTAGCATTTCACATTAGACATAATCTAGGTAAGAAACATCAAGGTAATAACCAGGCAAAGCAGCTGCTTACTCAGAGGATAAGGTATGTCAAGGAAACCACACTTCCCCAGAGCCAGGAGAGAAGGTTGTACAGCTATTGGATCTTGTCATAATGATGCTTGACAGCAATACACAGCCCCCCTGGCAGGAAAATAAAGCAGAAACTTTCCACCACCCAGGGAACTGTGAAGGGCACATTAACAGAAATACTAGTAAAATATGAAAAATGAGGTAAAATAGAGAAAATTGATACACTTAATTTAATAAAGAACACAATTAAGGTCTTTGACAAGAACACTGTGCTTAGATTTAAGCAATCACAGTTGGGACCTACTCTGGGACTCTAGAGAGTCACTTGATGCTAAAATCTGCTACAAGTTCTTACTGTGGTCCAAAGATCTGAAATCAGTTTCTCGATTTCTGTGGTTCAGTTCCTCAAACACAAAACAGAAGGAATAGCAATTTTCTGTCTTGAGGGCTCATCACAAGGATGAACTTGTTCATGCCTAAGCTGGGACAACACTGCACTGACACAAGCACATCTGTTTCAGTATGATTAAAAACCTAAATAACACATCATTTAAGAAAGTGAGATGAAAAAGTCCCCATCACAAACTCTAATTTTGGTATTTTGCAATTTATTGTAAAACTTTTTCCCATTATTCTGTTACCCAGCAGTGAACACTTTCTCAGATACAAAGCAGAAAGCAGTGAGTGCTTACAGTACAGAAGGTACATATGTATGAAAACCACTCGGGTTACTACCAGGAACATACTGACTTTCACTATCAACCATTTAAAATCAATTTGAAGGCATTTGGAAAGCATTTTAAAGAGCAACTAGACATCAATAAAATTTAATTAATTGGGACTATGGATGCACATGTAAATTGAGTACTAATTGTGCTAGCAACGCTTTTCCATTAAAAATGAAACTCATGATTAGTAACTAAAAAAACCCATGCCAATGTTGTTCCATAAACAAATCTCATTTTCTTTAATTATGCCCCTACTTCAGATAGCAATCATAATTCTTCATTTGCTTTGTCAAATAGGAGCATCTCCTCAGCATGGGAAAGACAGAACCATTGCCACTTCTTTTAAGATATCAAAGAAGTATCTTTCAAAACTTTTGATGCAATGTTTTTGTTTAAATTGCGTTATCCCTCCTTTGAACAAGAATGGAAGTTTCTTTTCTCTTAATATCTGGCAGACTACTTAATTAAGGAGAAAAATAAGTTTGTCAACCCTATTTTTATAAATAAAGGTTTAATAGTAATGTGGGGATTAGTGGGGTTATCTCATTTATTTACCTATAGGTGTGAGAATACAGAGATGAGATTTAATAAGAGGGTCAGTTCAGCACGCAGGTATTTGAAGCTTCAGTTCTATTCTTGCTCTTCCACAAGTTCTGTTGCTGTAGCTATGCTTTCAGAATAAATACAAATTGAAGGGGCGAGGAATATATGCTCAATCTTGGTAGAAAGTTCATAGATTTCAGGAGTGAAAGATAGTATCTAGAAATACATTTAAAAAAAACAATTGGGCTGAGACTTCTGAAAGCAGATCCTCTCCTTGTGCAGTGCTAGAATACCTTCATGGTTCTGGATTCTGTGCCCAGGCAGGCAGCTGGGAGTTAGGAACTGTAGACCCTAAATTTTATTAGCTAGATCCTCTGAATGATTTAAGCACTCATTCAGGTCCTGCACCAACAAAACGACTGTGTCACTTCATTCTCTCACTCTTGTAAAGATATAAACATCTTAAAAACTGCCAAGGACTCGGGGATGAGTTAGACATGGTTATAAATAGAGAGCAGTGGTGGCTTTGCATTTGAATATTATATGATGACAGTGATTAAAAAAAACATTAAGAAGGCAGGAAAACAAAAAGAGTATGAACAAATACAATCCAAGGATTTTGAATCCAAATCTTAACTTAAGCACTTATACATACCACCTCAGCTGTAGAGCTTCACTTCACCTGTGGAAAACTATTTGTAGTTCCTATTATCCCTTCAAATCAGCTTGTGACCACACATATTTCATATTTATTGCTAACTTTTATCTAGAGCTAGGCTTGGGTGGATGCTAAGACAACACTGTTCTAAAAGGATTTGAAGTCCAAATTAGTTAAACCAGGCAAAGCACTGTCTCACTAGAATCTCAGCAGATAACACTAAAGTGTCTGTCATGTTCTACTGTTGCACAGAATCAGTCAAAAATATTTAAGTAGCAATAAAAAGGGACCTGAATAAAAGGGTTAGGAGTAGCAGGACAGTATTTTACAGATAATGTAAAATCAATCAAAAGATGAAGATTATTTTATGGCATTTACAGAGCTTTGAAATTCCTCGTTGTCTGTTGGACATGGGAACTGCATCTCTTTGAGTAGCACCCTCATTTCTCAGGAGCATCTTCAAAAGTGTGGAGTAGAATAACAGGGAAAATAAATTTTGATAAATATCACAGCCTTCCTTCTGTGGCCTTGTGCACCTTCTCACTATTCATAGCATGTTGTGAGGGCTGGGAAACAGGGTATTCTGTACTTCCATGCTAAACTGGGCAAGTCTTGTTCAAATTCTTCATTGTCTCAGGGTGAAAAGTAAGAAAACTTTGTTAAAAGTAAATTTTCAAAGGCCTGGAATTTATTTCCTCTCATTCTTGAAAAATCAGGAAAAACATTATGCTGGAAGAGAAAAAGCCTCAATTGCCTGGATGTCACTGTCTTAAAAGACAAGTATGTGCTTAAATTAACTTCTGTCACATAATGTGAAACTTTTGCCACTGGTGTGAAATTTGGAATTTGGGGAGGTGATACAAATATCCCACCAAATGAAATTTGTACTGCAAGGGTTTGTGGGTTTTTTTCCCCTCCCACATCAGCCTTCCTCCTCAGAAATACCCCATGCCTGTTTGGTTGAAGTGCTCTTTGCTGCCTCTCCTTAGGTTGTGACTGATATATCAGAGGTGCCATTTACTATCTCTGGAACTAATTCCATAATTGTTTCAGTACTAATTCAGTATGAATCGGTTTGCTTCTCCCAGCTGGTATGTCCTATTTATCCCAAAAACATCTTTAGACCAAAGTCAAGGAAATGAGTGCACAAATTTAGTGGAGTAAGTGGCCAAATCAAGGTTATTTTGTTTTCCTCCATGTGTTTTATTTATAACAGCCATAACAGTGTACTTGTCTGAAGCACAGAGAACTACAAATTTGTTAGTCCAGTAGATTTTATACTTGGAAACATGACCAAAGTACTTAAAGGTAGTATAGTGTTTCTATATTTTATGTAGAAAACAACTCCAGGAAACTTGTTCCTCTGACTGTGAGATGTGGCTTCTGCCCTTTCACTGGGGTTTGGAGGACAGAACTTGCAAATTCCATATGGATTATTAGAAAACAGCACAGAAGGAGCACCAAGAATAAAGTTATCTACTTGAAATCCTGGCAGTCAAAGCTGCACTGATCATTTGTCTGAACTCACAAATGCTTGTCCAGTAAAAGGTTTTCAGAGCACACAGATGTTCGAGTGGGACTGGGCTTGGTCTTTGTCTTACCTGCTCAGGTAGAAGGAAAGTAAATGCTCTTCAGAATGTGCACTGCCTTGCACCTGAGGCACAGAGCATTTCCCACTCATTTCCCACTAGTCTGGGGCTGGGATTTAAAGCTATGATCTGCCACTAGCTGGAGAGAGAGGTTAAGAGAAACTTGGTTTTAGTTTCCCTCTTGCAGATCAGGCAAAGGAAGTGTATTTTGGAAGGTAGTTGTAGCTGACTTTGTTAGAGCAGGGGGGAGTCAAGAAGGCATTTCAGACGAGGCTGAAGAATACTGGGACCCTCTAAAGAATCCTGCCTGTAAGTGCCCCCTCCTCCCATGTCAGATGAAGTTTGCAAGCATGCTTTCAAGCAGCTTAAATCTCCTCCTAATCTTATAAGAGAAATGGAACTATTTGCTGTTGCCTGTATCTACAGTGGTTTCTATCTCTTCTGTCTGTCAGGTGACCCAGATCCTAAACCTCTTTGTAAACTTCAATTAAATGTTTAGCCATGGATGGGGGATGTGTTTCATACAACCCTTGGTCAGTGGACTAACATGCCTACAAGAACAGTAAATTGAGATGATAAATAAATTAGATGGAGATTTTCTGTTGATCCTCCATCTGATCTGATAAATACCTATTTTCACACACCACTTGTATTTTTATGAGAGGTAACAGTTAAATATTCAAAACTGATGACATGAATTTAAGTCTCCTTTTAGTTTAAGCCTTGTATTCATTAGCATTCAATCAGAATGGATTAATAGGTGGGAAACACAGTTGTGCTGAATAGAAACAGCAAGATAAATGGAGTTTCTGCTTTGAGGTTTGAAGTTTTGGAGATTTGGGTGGATTTTTTGGTGGTTTTGTAGTTGCTCTCCCCCACCCTCCCATCTGTTAGGTACCTTTGAGTTGCAATATCATTCCTCTGGACCTGGCTGTCCTCCTGACATTTGTTCATGGGCAGATTTGGAAAAGTTGATAAGGTAGCTCAAACCAGAGCTAAATAACTAAATTTTCAAACTAGATTAAATCTAAAAATTTGTAATCTACTTTTTCTCATACCGTAACATTTCACAGGCAGTAGGATTATGACAGGCTAATATTACATAATGTCATGCATTTCAATGTATGTGAAATGACATATTCAGCTGCAATGTGCCAATGTTGTATTTTATCATACACATTACTCCTACACAGGTATATAAGAGAGAAATAATGATAAATCCATACAGTGAGAGTATGTGTTACTGCTCTCTGAAAGAGTATACCAGGACTTGATTGATAATGAACCAGATATTTTTGAAAATTAATTTAATGGTAATTTTTTTAAATACTATTTTTATTTGGAATATAATTCTTCATAAAAAATCAATACATTTCAATAAACAGAATTTCTGTTTAGTTTAAAACAGAAATTCCAAGATTCAAAGTGGCTCTTCTAGGAGCTAGGATGGGAATTTCATTTTTATATTAGATTAAGAAATGCAAAGAAAGACCAACCACGTGAGGCAGCTGCCACAGTCTCTCTTCAAATCCAGCTACTGCGTTTGTTCAAGATGTCAAGTGAAATCTCACTTTGATAGCAACTGGACATACAGTAACCAGGTGCCAGCTCTTGCTGTCTAAAAATGTGTGAAGGAAAGACCAAGGAAGAGTTGAAAATGTTGAACAGCTCTAGCAAAGTGGCCAGATCCAAAACTTTACTTATTCTCAGGATAATATTCTATTATATGAGGCTGTTTCTAGTTTCTTTTTACTTATATTATTATTTTTACTCTGTAATAGACAATACAAAAAGGCCCATAAAGAGAAATGCATTTTTTTCCTCTTATCAACTAATTCACAAGCTGACCAAGCCTCAATGCTCCTAATCATCTCCTTGATAACTGCACTCTGCTGATGGTTGTTTGATGCTATTCTGTCAGTGTTATCCCATGATGGTGAGTTGTTTCTGAAGTCTATATGGTACTTTGAGTTTGGGGAGTGTTAAAACTTAAAATAATTTCACGTTTTCCTCTGATCTAAAATGTATCTTACCAACAAAAGGAAATATCAGAGCTCTATGAAATCGAGTAAGAGAAAAAGAAGTAGGAAAAGTCTCTGATGTTTGTTTTTCTCATGCAGCTTTGCTTGTGTCAGGTTTCAGGCCTTGAATGCCTTTTGGTTTGTCCATGTACTTTTTGTTTGTTAAACTTCATGTGCTTATCTAACTTCCTAATCTCCTGTGGGGATTTGATAACCTTAGTGGTTTTTTCATGCTGCTTCTAGTGCCATGATTAATGGGATAGACCACTAAACTGGCCACCTCCAAAATTATGGAATGTGTTAATCAGATGGGCAGATGACCTCAGGGAGGGCAATGACCCTTAGGATCAAAGGTCAGATTTTAACAATATGACAAATACAAGGATGTTGTCATTTCAAACTAAAAAAGGGTAAATAGATAAAGGGTAACTTGAGAGTGACATACTTATTTCTTGCAGGTTTTATGTATACAAATCAACTTTTGCCATTAAATAGCGAGTAATGTATCTTTGATGGTTTGCCATATGAGGTCAAAATTACAAGGGAAAGGTTGCTGGTAAGGTACTCAACACAAGGAACACAAGATTTGGTTTAACTTTTAATGTTTGTTGTAAAACAACCTGTTATTTCTGTGCCTTCGTTTTCCTCTCTACAAATATCACAGGATATGGTCCTTGGTGAAGCTATTAAAAAATCTTGCATTCATAGTAATGCAGGAGGGCAATGCAGGGTTGCTATCAGTGCTGCTGTTGAGTAGCTCTTCATATATATTATCCATCCAACTGGAAACATGACACCATATGGTAGTTTAGTATGGAATTTTATTTTTCTCTCTTGATTGTTAAAGTGATCTCTGTGGAGTTGTATTAAAGAAAGAAAAAGGCTCATTCTTCAGTCTGCTACAGCTGAGAAGAAAGAGGACTTAATACAGATCTGTGCTTCCATGGCACTGGCTGGGCAGATAACACAACAGACTTTGCAATAATTTAAGACAGCTCTAGGTTACACTGGCTGAATTAGCTGGGAACCTGTCAGAGCACTGTATGATTTTTCCTGACCATGGCATAAAGTCTGCTCAGTACTTTCTAACCCAACCTTCTACCAGGTCTTGGAAATAATTAGTACAAAAATGCATCATGTCAAGGAGAATCATCTGTTCTCCTTTAAGGCAGCTTTATATTCTCAGTTCTACAAACCTGTTTGATGTAGGGCATGAGTTTGAAGCTTAAGTGTGTTGAGCCAGTGAAACATTGAGCAGACAGCGCAGTTTCTTTCATAAAGTTTGTATTCAGCAGGATTTGTAGTGGACAATATAGTCTAGAATATCTTGGTCCACTTATTTTATATTTTTTTCTTATTTGCACCCCTGGGTATTTCACAAATGGCACAAAAAGCAGTATGAAACCCCCTCGTCTCTAAATAAACCAAGTACTGGAAGTGTTTTATAAATTTTCATAATGGTACAGCTGTCCTAGCTGTGGTGGTCCAAGGACATCACTAAGTCATTTTTTGCGCTGGATCATAGTACCTTCTGTTATGATTAGCATAACTATTTAGACTTATTCTCAGCTTTCGTATTCTTTCCAAAACTGTTGTTTCTGTTTCAAACGTAAGAATTAGTCAAAAGCATCCCTGCTGATTCCCCACCACTTATGTGTTTGTTGGTTCAATGAAAGAATTTCTTCTCCCCAGAAGCCCAGACTTGCCTTAGGAAATCCTGTCATGAATGCCCAAATGTTCTGCTACATGTTGGTTGTATTGACAGTAAAGGAGACAAAGCACTGAGGAATAACTCATAAACCATCAATTCACCTTTATTACTTAGCAGAGCTCTGACTTGGCTGTGGCAGTGTGAGTGAGTAAAGAATGTAGCCCAGGACAGGAACTAAAAAGGATAAGTCAGACTGGAAAGGGAACTCTTTGATATTTTCAATTAGTATTTGCTTTAAGAGCAACCTCTCTACTAAAGAAATATTTCCTTAATAGGTCATCAGATTACTTTTGGTTTGTAGTTAATAACGGAAATGAGTTCTGTTGAATATGGTCAGTTAAGACTTGGAATGAAGTATTTTATTCTGAGGGCATATGTATTTATGTTCTATGTTCACAAAAATGTTTTATAACAATAATAAAAAAGAAAAGAAACCATTTTGCATGAAAACATGTTTTAACTGTATTTGTAACACTCAGTAAATAAATTACAGGTTTTATATCATTCAGAAAGAGCTGCGAGTGATTTATTCAGTTATTAACTTCACACGCTTGGAAGAATGAATTAAATACCAGTCCTTGTTGAAGGCTTTTGGATTATTCTGCCAGAATATACCACTTAAAAGTTTTGGCAGCTCAGCATGTGGTGCGTGATGAGCAGAAAGGTTTTGTTGGAAGCTGAAGCAGATGAGTCTGTATCTTGACAGTTTACAGCATCTTATAAATTCCATAAAATGAAAATGAATTATGTATTATTGGGTTTACATAAGGTCACCAGATGAACTCTGACCCTTCTCTTTTCTCATTTGGCTCAATTATTAGATGAAATGACAGATCTGATCTCTTTTCAAATTGTATTAGAAGGGGCCTCTTTATTTTGCCCTCTAGCAGCAATTCTCTGACAGAACTAGGCAAGTGCATTAATTATGATTGATTTAGTGGGTCTATAAGGTGATTATTTCTCAAATTCTACTTCTGTGAGAAAACCTTTTGACCTCTCTCAGGCCACACAGCAAATGAAATCCATAAGAAGATTTAAGAGGGGACTGACCAGCGCTGCAGTTTCTTTCTGCTGTTTGAACTCAAAACACTTTGGGACACCCAAGCAAATCCAAAGGATTGAATTACCAGCACACACTGTGGTTAAAATGTTTAACAATTTGATATCTCTGTTTAAAGTAAATGGCATGAAATTGATCACAAGGGGGAAAGGTCCCCTTTTTGGAGGGGGGAGTGGCAAAAAGGATTTTTTTCTTTGCATATTGGATATGAGAAAATTACCAATATGCCTAATATCAAGACTGATGGAGTGTGTTACATTGCAGTGAGAAGAGAATTTCAGCCATGTTCTTCTGATAAAATGGCAAAATAATTTCATAAATCTGTGTAAGTCTCTACTTTTTCTTGGTTTCACCTTATATTTATGTGTGTGTATATAGACATGTTTATATACACATATATGAGCACAGTAAAGAATACAGCTTGAAACCAAATCTGAGTTCAGATAGAGAAATTGCACACTATACATTTATTCCTAAGTCACACTGATGTTTTGTTTATAGGCTAATAGAAAAGCCAGTCCTGTTTCCTGATAAACCACTCTGGTTTTGGCAAGCCTCATTCTCTGGGAAGCCTGCAGTAATGCACCATACAAGTGCAGTAATTCTAGATATGAGCTTTGTGTAACAATGCCTTTTACAGCTCTGCTGTTATGAGCCAGTCAGAGGATGTGTGCACTGGGGTTAGTTTCTCGGGAGCAGAGCTGGTTGGTTCTCAATACCACTCAGCTCAGTATCCACTCTGCCTAGTCCATTTTGCCCGATTAAAAATTTGTTGTGAAGTTTTTCCTTATAATTCATGGAGACAGAAGCTATTGTTCAAGTAGATCTTTCAGGAACTCCTAAACAAAATTCTGCAAATCCAGCTAATCAAGATAAGGTTTTGACAGTGGATTTGAACTTTCTAAATGTAAAACTAAACAAACAAAAAAAAAAAAGAAAAAAGAATCAGAATGAGATTTCAGTACTCCACAGGTAAGGAAACTTTAACTGCAGCTTAACATACCACAGTAAAATGATTAAGTTCTAGTTAGTTTCACGAAGCAGAGGATGAACAGAAAATGCCTGATGCCTTTTGGTGTGAAATAATTTAGAAATTGCTCTAGGACGCAGAAGGGTGCTCATATCTCTACTCTGCTTGAGATAGGGTGATCAGAGACGAAAATCTCTGCTTGAAGCAGGCAGAAAAAGAACATGACCTGGCTCTTGCCATGCAGGAAGCATCCCTGCTGGTTAGTACAGGCGTTTGTGCACATACAATAAAAATGGGAACCAGGGAACAATTGTTTTTCTACGGAGCTGTTCAAAGCAGCATGTGTGATACTTGGACACCAGTCACAAGCAGTGCTGGTGATACTCTAGTCAGACCTTATAGTGACACTACTTCAGGGAAAGGAAAAGCTTGGGCAGTTTTCAGCTGCCCTGGGCCATGTTACCCCATGGTTGTGGCCTTGAGTCTTCAGTAGCTGTTTTCTCATTAAACTGTTGATCAGCACTTATTTTTCAAGTCCCTTTATCACTAGGAAATGGCACATGGTGCCTCATCAGATATTGTGGGTATTTCACTTCACTAGCATAAATGAGAACGCTGTCAACAACTTCATTAGCATCCTTTGCAGTGGACACAAAATATTTGAACAGTGAAGTGCCTGTTGAACATTTATTGCTCAGTTTTCTGGGGAATTCCTTACTGTCTGAATTAATCTCTTCAGCCATTCAAATTCCGGTGCTGGAGCATGTGCAGAAGCAAGAAAAGCACAGCAGTTGTCTTCGTGTTATGTATCAGCTGTTCTTCCAGATCTCTGCAGGAGATCTTAGCACAAATCCTGTCACATTGAATGGTTTGGCTGCTTTATCACTGTGCTCTGCCAGTAACCTTGGTAAAGGCAGAGCACCTGCATTAGTCAATGCTGTGCCTCTGCTCCTTTTTAATGCTGCTACTTGTATTGAACTTATTATGGTTATTGCTCCACTTGCTCTCAGAGATTTGCTGGCATAGGCACTCCTGTAGTATTTCTGAGGTTAAGAATTTTTTCCTTGTATTAAAAATTAGACAAAAGTATTAATGTCCATTTGTTGATGCCAGAAAAGTAAAGAATGTCCAGTGAAAACAAGCTAACTGCAGTCATGCTAATGAAATAAATTACCTTAATATGGAGTGTTGTTCAAAGTGCTTCCTTAGAGCTGCCTTGTGTGTCCTAGCATTGTGTGGGAAGATACAGCAGCATCCTAGACATTAATAAAGAGGTTCATTCTCATAACTGATAATTCAGACATTCAGTGAAACCATTAGAATCTTTCAAAAGACCCCTTTTTACTGTAGTGGAATACAAATAAACCCTTCCCCAGCTCCCTTGCCCTTCTCTGAACGTGCACATTCAGACATGAAACAAAGGAGATAGAAAAATGGGAAAGTTTGCTCCCATTTTGTAGGCAATATATGTACACCCATTGTGAAATTCAGTGATGTTTCCAGGCATGATATATTATTGTTTTCTGTAGAATTCTTAGGGTTTATTTATGCTGGGCTTGCCACATTTGTGACCTAATTTTTTCTTTTAAAAGTGGAAAGTTTTTGAAAGCACACAAAATTTACCAGTGTTTTCCCCAAGGAGGTGATGGAAGACTTTTTCCAGACATGTTTACATTAATAATGTAGTATGATTGATTCCTCTCTTGACAGGTGTTGCTGCTGTGTTTGCTATGTATTATAGATACTATATGTTATGGCATTATGAAAAAATCTAGCTAGTAATAACAGACTTTGGATCTCAGGAGACCAGTGATAGTTTCATACACCATGTCCTACTTGTAACCAGCCACTTGTGTGGTGCTGCTCTGCCTTAGGGTAAAGTTCTGCAGGGCTGCTTACACTTTGAGATGTCCCATGGTTGCTTCCTGCTTGGCAAAATCATGCATGTTCAGCCTAGTGGCAAAAGTTGCTTTTATCCTGTAACTTTACTGTTGTCCTTCTGTACATGAAGAGCCACTGATGTTTGATATATGAATGCAAGGCTACTAATATGTGCTTCACGCAGTGTTAAGTTCTCCAGGTAGAAAGTCTCAAGAATTATTTATATGGATTCTGCATAGCTCAGTATTGGTTTTGGTCTTACCATTCTGATAAATCAGCTTAGATTTCTTATACAGAAATAGATAATAATAATTCCAGTGTCTGATTATGCCACACTAGGCCCCTAAAAGCCTTGGGTTTACAGTTTATAACTCCCTTGCAAAAAGTAATGTTATTTATGATAATGAGTATTTATTTGTGAGCAACTTGATTTCAGACCTGACATTGTTCTCAATACATGTAAGAGCTGCAGCAAACTGGAAATGACATTCAAAGGTTACATTTTAATCTCTGAGTTCCTTGTGCCTTGTTTAGAGATAACTTTCTGCTCAGAAAGCTCTCCTAACTTGGCTTGAATCTGAAAAGAAACGTATTACATTTTAATACTGACACAAACAAATGAGTTGGTTTTAGATTCTGTCATCCACAAACTGCTATGTTTATAATACCACAAGTATATTAATGGACAGATTTAATGATATATATATTATTTCTGTCAAGATCCTCTAAATTACTTTTGCTACCACAAGACACAAAATGATGATGTATTTCAGTGAACAAAAGAAGGCAGGTTACATTTCTAGTGCCCATAAATTCTTTGTTTTAAAAACATCAAGGCCCTTGATACAGTACAGTGCTTTTCAAGAGATTTGCTAGTAAAAATTAACCAGTGGGGTGGAAGAAGGTTTCTTGATGTACCTTCCTGTATCACATTTCCCCAGCCCATTTTTCCCATTCTAGAGGTGGCATTGACTGACTCCTGCTTCATTACAGTTTCTCAGTTTTGGTGGATGCTGGCACAGCAAATGTGTTCCGATAAAAAACAGGCTGAACTGTGGAATATCAGTATGTTTGGGGCCAGAATCATCTTACCACACTTTTGGAAAGCTTTTCATGCCACTTGATTTATTCTTGTTTCTTTTTAAGGTGCTTCCCATCTTAAAATGTCTCTTAAAGAACGTTTGTGCTTCACAATTTAGTTGATTCCCATATTCAGCTCTGATACGTGGATACTATCCTCCTGCTTCTGTTTTGGGTTTTGTTTCTCTCTGTGAGTGGTTTGGGATGTGGGGGATTGAGGGTGGAGGTAAGAAAGAGGTTTGGGATTGTATTTTTTATGTCAGTTTTCTAAGAGATTTGATCACTTCAGCTTTCACAGTTACTTTGCAGCTCTGTTGCTATCCAAAACCTGGGAGTTTTGTTAGAGATTGACAGTAGTTTCAGAAACAGTAAATCATGACAAGAGGAGAAATGTTTAATCTACTTTTAAGAATTTCAAGTTGTGTACCTGTGTAAAACATATTACAAAAACAAGCTTTTGGAAATTAGAAAAGAACACCATTTACTGTGCTGCCTCTGCTTCATTGCTTGGGAGAAAAGCAGTGTGCACTCATGAAATTCATATAGAAAAAGAGTCAGGGTTACAAGGGTGACTTCGTACTGTGCAGTTATTTACTATCCATTATTCAAATCAAATATTTTGGATTTTAAAAACCTATTTTACTGTAGATTTAAAACAGAAGGGTTTTTTTAGTTGTAGCTCAAAAATATACCTACTTCTTTGTTTCTTCCTCTGTTCCTGTCACAAAAAAGATTCAAATCTTCTTTCAGTAGTAGAGATCTCTCCTTTGTCAATCACCACTAAGTAGATGGAAGTTACACAGGCAGTTTATTTAGATGAAGACAAACCCAAAAGTTTCCTTTAGAGTGGAGTGAAGTAGTTTGCAATCACAGAAAAAGAAAATATCTGATCCTCCTTTTCCTAAAGTTAGTGTCAGAAAAAATTAGTGTCACTGTGGAAATTACATACTTACTGCTGCACTAGATTCTGTAATTGTTACCTGTGAGTGTTTGTTTTGTTTAGTTTAGCTTTGGAGTCATACACTGGTGCAAAGACATTCAGGTTTTAACAATGACGTATGTTTCAGTGATACTGTGCTCTATTTACTTTCAGAATCTGAAAAGGTGATTTGGAAACAGGATGAGCTTTCATAAATTATTAAGCAAAGTATCATCCGTCTTTGGTGGGAATCTCACAGAAAGCAGATGTCCCACTTGTTAACAAAAATAGAAAAAGTAATCATATATGCTTTTTCCATCAGAAAATCAGGTCTCTGATCTCTGAGTTCTCAAAGTTGTCTTTACCCCAGCCTTTTAGCAAGGTTTCAGGGTATTTGATCTTCCTAAAAGGCCTTGTTTTCTTTTCTTAGACCTTTCTCCAAGTGAAAGAATTGTGAAAATGCTCTTCTGTGAACACATTGAAAATACTTTCCTCTTTCTATTTTGAGTTCTACATCAAGTAGAGTAATCTTGCACTCTAGTTTGTCAGTACTTTTTAATTATTCTCATCAGCATTTTCTAATCCAGCCTGAGAGCCTGTTGGAGAAGAAAAGGATATCAGACGACTTGTGTTGTTTTGGTATTTATTTGGTATTTGTTTTGGTTGAATTTAAACATTTGGTATAATTATTTGCTTTTGATTGTGCTATAAATAAGTATGTATTGGCATGATATGTTTTCAATTTACAGCAAAGACAAGTAGAACGTGGTTTAGCATTCTGTTTGTGAGTTGTTAATCTGAGTAAACAAAATTCCAAATAGTAAATAACAGTTAGTTGAGGCTTACAGACTGAGTGCAAATGGAATAATTTGTCAAAGTGTTTAAAAAATCTAAATAATTGGAGAATGTGTAAAAGCAGCAAAACAAATTACAGGTGGAGGGAAGAGTTGTGTATACTAAATTATTTCCTGCAAGCTGTTTACTTATGTTTGCTATGATAGAACCCAGTATTTCAGACCAGATGCCATTCTTCAGAAAATGAGTTAGATATGAAAAATGTTGCTTGGATTTAAGTTGTACAATGAAATGGCAATTGCAATTGACTAGATGATTACAGAGAAAAAAAGAAATCTTTGAATCTAAGCAAACATTATAATGCAACTCTTTAGCTGAAAAGGTGTTGAACTGTTCCCACTGCTGACTAGAGAATAATTTGCCTCACAGGTTCAATAATTTCACGTGGATCTTCTCTACTCTGTTCTGCAACATTTTTCCTGTTTAGAAGTGGTAGGGATCTTAATAAAAGAGTAGAAGCACCACAGTAATATAATGCAAAAGGCGCCTTTGTAAAAAGAATCTAGGCAGGTTTATATTCAGTAAAGAAATACAATCCAGAGAAAGATTCTGAGAAGGGGGAGGAGGGGAGTAGGAAAAGGGAAAAAAAAAAAGCCACACCACAGATGCTCAAGTGTTCATTACCCAAATCTTTGCAGGAAGCAATTGAATAGAATTACCTACAAAGAGAATGTGGCATTTTAACATTATACAATCATGTTCCTCATGGCAGGTGACATCTATCTCCTTGACGGAGACTGTATCTCAAAAATACATTCACCGAGCTGTCTATAAATTCAAATAAACCCTGCAATTTAATTTTCAACATATCCATATGTTTGAGAATCAAGCTTTCAGCAGTTGAGTACAGTTTGTGTTGATACTACTGTACCCAGTGAATAAGGAGGAAACAATGCAGTGCCACTGCAGCCCTAGCCAGGTTTAGCAGGGGTCTGCAGGGCAGAAAGGATTCGTCCCAGTGTTCTGGGTCTAATTCAAGATCCAGTCAATAGAATTTCCAAGAAGTTCATCCTTTCTTGTTTGGTCAAACGCAACCTTTTTCATGGTTTAGAGGAACTATGTCATTACTTAGTTAGAAACACAAAGAACCAAATGTGTCATTGTGCACCATGGAAATGCAGCCAAGAATCTTTTAAGATAAAATAAAACCCTTAATTCTTTAAGAAAAATAATACAGTAGAATGCACATTCATTTACCTTCTTAAGTTCAGATTTTTAGAATATCTGATAAATTATATTATTTGTAAGAAAGAGAACACCTGAGGCAGCTGCTGTAACAAAAGGGAAAAAATAGCAGTTTGGTTTTTGGTTTTCAAAAAGGCATTTCCAGAATAAGTCTCATTTCTTTGTGTATGATTGTATTTCTGCTAATGAAAAATGTTGTCTTATGAGCTAAGGAAACAGCTTGAAATAATGAACAAACAAGTAAGGATTTTAACTGAATATTCATTTTCTTTCTGGAATGTGATAGATACTGTAGGTTGAGAAATGTACTCTTACAGTGGTAGGTCTATTCACACAGTCAGTAGGATCCATGGTGTGTTGGGATCAGTCAGAAAATTCCTAGTAGCCAAAAACATTTGAAGAAGCTTCTGACAGCAATCGCCAGCAGATCTCCAGAATAGTGACTGGGGCTTCAAGTGATCAGGGATTTCATTCCAAGTTTTTGGCACAACCCCTGTCTCTATAATGTTGATGTGAAATTTTGGGTAAAAGCACACCAAAACAAAAGCCCTTAACTTGGCTATCTCTTGGGTCTAGGGTGGGCCTGACACTACAAACCTAAAAGGGGAAGGCAAAGACTCCCCCTGCACCCCTTGCCCTACCAAGACCTCAGTGCTGGGAGGATGTGTGAGCCCAAATCAGTTCAGCCACTCCTGTGCTGCCCAGGCCAGCAAGCTTCTGGCACAGCTTTGCCAACGCCATGTGCATGGAAAAGCTGGGGGAACATCCTCCATGTGAGGAGGAGCTCTGGCCTCAGCAGCTCTCAGCCTTTATCAGCTTCTGGTGAACCCAGCAGTCAGGGGCCTCACTGACACATATGGCTGCAAAAGGATTTTTTTGACATATTTGGCTTTTATAGAGCTGGCAAAGTATTGTTTCAGGTTTTGTCACTGGCCTGTAAGGTTGCTGTCTTCATTTGAATTCTTCAGCCTTTTAAAGGCCAGTTAGGATGTGTCAGATTTCCAGAACAATGAACATTTGGATAACACAGACTGCCTTTGGCTACCAAAATGAGTAAAATCAGTACTGGGGCTCTCCAGGTTCATTGGTTTTCATCAGGGAGAAACCATGATCTCCCATTAGACCATTAATGATCTGCTACGTGAGAGGTAAGAAGACAATATTTTTTCAAGTCTTGGGTCATATAATACTATTTCTGTGCTTAAGAAACAAACTTTCTGAGCTGCCCCAAACTGCCAAAACTTGTAGCTATAATGATCAGCATGTTCAATAAATTTCTAATCACTTTTTTTTTTTTTTTTTTTTTAATGTAGAGGAGAATTTGTTGTTGATTTTGGTGCATTAAGAAGCTAAACTCATATAGTTAGCTAATAAATCATGAAAATATATATTTAGGTGACCTGATGTTAAGATGCAAGTTTTCATGTCATCTTTATCCTCTCATTGTGAGGCCTTCAGATTTGAACCCTGGCCACTGATATTTTTTAAGATAATAGAACTATGTTGACTTATCCTGCCAAGCATATGGTCCTTGAATTACTGGAAGTTTCTGCATAATGTTTCAGAAAACATTTCACTGATGTTAGATAGCAGCATTTTGTTGTGGAATAACTGCATGGGATACTTTAAATTATTCACATCTAACATAGAGCCTTCTTAAAAAAATAAATAAAAAGAGGTGCTAAGTTATTTTAGAAGAAATTAATTAACTGCAGTCCTTGAAAAAAATCCTGTAGTTGCAGCTACATTCCAATCAGTTGCAGTTTGCTAATAGTTCAATTTTCGACATCCGGGATCATCCATATGTATGGGAATTTTCTGAAGCCTTCTGTTATTGTTGCTTGTTCTTTTCCTTTTTTTAAAAAATATTTTAACTAAAAAATATGGGAGCAAACATTTAAAAAAATGCAGTGGTGGAGCTTTGAAAATTTATTGCACAGCTGGGGGCACTTAAAGAACTTAATTAACAAGCTCCAGCCTTAACATTCTGTCTCTTTAAGGGGAAAAAATCAGTTAAGGTTTGTCCAATTAAATTTTAGAAGAGTTTGTTGATAAAAAAAAAAAAAAAAAAAGCTGTGATTGTGAGCTTACAGTTTAAAAAGAGAAGCTCCAGAATAATGAAAACTTGCAAGCTGATTAATTCAGTGGAAAGCTGCTCTGTGCATAGTTTCCACAAACTCATAAGCACTTGGGCATTTTTAGCCCAAATTTAATTATAGCCTTTGATTATCAGGCTTTGCTCAAAAGAAATCCCCTTCTTCCCATAATACATGATGATGTAATGCTCTATTATAACTCAGAACTCTTCCCCCAGCACCAAAAACAAGCCGTCTTCATGTCAATAGGAAAAAAAAAAGGTGACCTCTCCTCTGGGAGTTTTACATTTCATGTTCTGCAAACTGATATAGATCATCCAAGGCTGCGTTGGTTTGGAGTTCTTTTTGTTGTGTTGTGGGTTTTTTGGTTTTGGGTTTTTTTAATTTGCTACTGACTGAAAACAGCTAATAAAGGCTCAGTTCAAAGCTGTCTATTTCTTAGTGGGGGGGAAAGATGTTATTCTGACATCATTGCTCTGAATGAGCAGCCTGTGGTTCATACAGTATACGCTCCCCTGGAATGACAAATTTTCTGCCTTTTTCTTGGGGGGAATGTTCAGGCAAAAGGAAAAAATGCATAAGAGAAGCAAAGAAAATTCATTTGTATAAGCTGGCCCCCCTACTGTGGAATTTTCAATTATATATATCTAATTATGGCTGTCAGTTGATGAATTGAGAAAAGACATTTTTTGTCCCCCCTCCTTTTTTTGTCTCTTCGTCATCTCTTCTGTTAGAATGATTATAGCACACTTACACAACTAATTGCCTTACTGCTTATTAGTGATACAATTATGCAGGCCAGACTCCTTGTGTGAACAACCATCTGCAGAGAAAAAAAAAGTGACACTATTCAAAACTATCCATAATTTAACCAATGTTATTCCAATGCACTGAGCTCAGACAATTGTTGGGCCTTCATATTTCATACCCACCCTGGAAAAAGAGGGTTGTGGGCTTTTTTTTTCCTTTTTTCCTCTCTTTCTCTCTTTTTCTCTGTGCACTGATTCACCTCTTTAGACTCACTGTGAATTGGAAAGAAAGAAAGAGAAAAAAAGTGCTTCATATGTCAACAAAAAGGAGGGAAGTGAAGCATGGCTAATGCCCATTCCTCCTGTGGGCAATTTTTCTTCAAATTTTAAACTAATAGGCATTTTTTTTCTGCTTTAGAAACAGTTGAGAAAGTGCAGATGTCCTGACCACAGAAATCTGTGTATGTACATTTGCTGGCTTTTAAATGGTGTTAAAGCAACTGATGTACAACACAGAGCAGAGCAGAAAGTTTGCAGTGCATGTAATTGCTTCTTAGGAGAATGTGCAAGGAACGTCTCTGTCGCAGCTCCTGGACTCGTAGGTGTTGGAAACCAAACAGGTGAAGATGCAGGAGTCAAAACAGAGCTTTGTGTGCTGCTGATTGAACTCATCTGGTATATTTAAATGTCTACAAGATACTGCTTTTAAGTTGTAGCTCAGAGATGATGTCAAAATGGCTTCCCCAGCAGCGAGGCAGAGAAGAGCTTTATTTCTGTCATTTACCTTAGATTCTCTGTACAGTTGTATTTGTCAAGTCTCTGAAATGTCAGTCTACCATTAGTGTATGTTCAGGATAAATAGGTAGAAAATAAGTTGTTGTGGAAACCAGAATTTCTTTTTTTTTTCTTTTTTCAGTCAGTATGAGACTACAGAAACACACATAGGAGGAAAGAGCAAAACTTTGGTGTCAGAAGCCTCTCAACATCTGTTGCAGAAAGCCTGTAATTGTTTTGGCTAACTAGAATGTATCTGACTGTAACATAGGGGAGAATACAGACATTTACAATCTGTCTTGGAGGTACAGTTACAATTGTCTTAGAGATACAGTTAAAAATGCACAGTTTTTATATTTCCAGGCTTTAAAAGATATCAGTGACCATGTTGAGGAAAAGCCATCAGATGTCTGGGAAGGGGAAATTGCCATTCCCTCATTCTTCCCACTCTCCCCAGTGATGTTTGAATGCCATCTGCACTGGAAATACAGACTGAAGTGTACTTGTTTCTGCTTTTGCTTGTACTTCTAGAACTTTTTGGCTCCAAAAGTGAGTTTTCTCATATAAGCCTGAATTTGGACCACTGGCTCTTGAGGACTTAGGGTTTAGAAATTTAGTTGTTCATCCTGATTCATTCAAAGTCTAGTGTCATTTATCTGTAACAATTTTAATGTGGTGCCCTGTTATTGTGAGCATGCTTATTAGAACAAGAATGAGCTCTATTTGTCTTCAAATAGGAATCCTGCTGGTTTGTTCATGAAGTCTCTGAGGGGTCTCCTTTAGTCCCAGTGATTTAAATGCACATTCAAAATTGAGAACTCCTTCCTTAAAAATGGTGTACTTCTTATGTCCAATTTATATGAGGGGGGACTTACAAATACAAATCTCATTATTCTAGACCTGTACTTCTCAGCCTTGAGGCCAGTCAGTTATGACAGGAAAGAACAGAAGAACTGCCTTGCAAATTTGTGTTTCACTTGAGCCTCAGTGTCATGGGATGGACCCTTTCTATTTTCAGATATATTTTTTTCCGGGAGATGCATCTAAGCAGGTTAGTGGTGCAAGTCTGCAGTTTGTTTGGCATTGTTTATATCAGCTGTGGCATTGATTTACCTTCAGTGTATCAATACAAGCATTTCTAATAATGCCAATGAGAATCTTGCATCAGAGAGGCTTGCAGGCTGAGTAACATAATTTTGGTCTGTTCTGGAAAGCAAACCTTATTTTCCTGTATTCTGAAATCCCAGCCCAAGACAGAGGAATAATAATGGAGAAGGCTAATTGTTCAGTACCCCATGGAATACATGTACACAAAAGCACCTTGTGTTTCTGACTCTAAAATGTACTATTAATACTTCAGGCAAACTGACCTTCTAAGAAGCTTTACAGATTTCCTTCTTCACTTAAGTATGGATGACAAAACATCTCTGAGCTGTCTCAGCTCTGTGATAACTGCTGCACTGATCCCAGTAGTTATGAGTTGTGCCTTGGAAGTGGAACAAGGTATCAGGTATTTTTGGTGCTCTGCAGAGAGAAACACTGACAATCTAATTATGCAGATTAAAAAAAAAAAAAAAGAACATCTGATCAACATGGTAGGATGAAATGTCTGGAAATAATCTGGACAATCACATACCTGAACACTGGAGATCCCAAAACACAGATTAAGACTTTCTGATGTTACAGCCTATTTCATAGTTCCTGGAATGTTCCCCGTGATGTTACGGAGGTTGTGGCAATAAAATCTGCATTGCACAACAAGGAGAACAAAACCTCTGGTTTGGTATTTAAAATTGTATCTGCATGCATGCATGCAAGGCAGCTGAAGTATGCAGAGACAGCTTTCATGCGGGTGTATCCCACACTGCGTGCCCTACTTAGCATGCTTCAGAGTCTTTTTGGATCATTTCTTGTGGGCCTGTCTAGACTGTCTTCAAGCAACCTAAGTGCAGTATAAGATATAACTTAACATAAGCTTATTTATCTGCCAGAAGCACTCTATGCAAGTAGATTATTTTCTCTTTACTGCTTTTATCTGTCTCCTTTATCCACCCCTAAAAAAACATTCAAAATAGGCACAGGCTTAAAGACTAGAAAATGGTTCCACAAAGGGACTGGATGTGTGACAATGGCTGAAGGATGGTTATTTAAACAGTATTCTTTACCACTTTTAAACTTATTCAGTATCGGTGCTCCTAAATTATTTATTGAATGTGATTCCTAAAGACTGGAAGAAAGGAAGAACTATCTGTAGGAACCTTTCTATTTGCAAATATACTAAGAGCAGGCAAACAAAAATCCAAGAGTGAGGGGAAAAAGCACAAAGTTACATAAATGCCAGGTATCATTTCAGTCAGTTCAAGTTTTTCCCGAGGAGTTCTTTATGTATTTTAGGAACCATCTAGAAAAGTGGATAGGGCACACTGATGGCCTGGGAAATCATCATGGTCAGGAGTGGGGTATCTTGTTTTGGTTTTTCATTTAAGATGTGATGTTTCTAAAATTTTGATGAATTCCTCTGCTCACCAAGCTGTTGAGTCGGCTAGATGTTGTGCTTTCTGACAGTTTTTTCACGGTAAATGACAGCAGGTATTACTTTTGTTTCTCATTGAAAAGCAGCATAATTCAAGGTCTTAATTTTTCATGAAACAGATGCCTTGTTCCCCACTGAGTCTTGCTGTTAAGGAGGTGTTCTTCTTTCATGAGCTCCATTGTCATCCAAATGCCTTTTGGGGTCTCACTAATTTCTGATTTACCCTACAGATTTTGTGTTTTTGAAGAAATCCAGTGGATATGCACCAAATAATAAACTCCCTTAGCTGTTATGGCAAATCATATTATTTTAACATGTTTTAGAAGTTGTTGGGGTACTTGCTTTGTAATCCACTTCGATTTACAGAAACTTTCACGGGAAACCCTGCATTGTAAGGGGGAAGTACATTCTCTTCAGCTTCAGCAATAGAGTTGAAAAAATACAGAAATAATCACAAGCTGGTGTTTTGCTTTCCAATTTCTCCACCTCATGGATAAAAAACTAATTATCTAAAACCCATATTTCACAGTTTTTCTAGCTGTTGGATATTCATCTCAACTGAAGTTAAATGAAGATTACCTGTAAAAATTGTATTCTTTGAATCACAAGAATGAACTGCTGAAGTAATTTTAGCTGTTGACGTGGCAGGTTTGTCATCACTTCATCAAAGATGCCACAGTTACTTTTGATAAGTCAGGCATTGCATTTCTTTTTCTTGTTTCTTATTTTCATGTTGACCAGATCTTATCTGGGCACTGACATGATTACACCAACACAGGGACCTTCAAGAAGTCATGCACCATCACCAATATTAAAGTGGGGCGAAACAAATTTAAATCATGACAAGTGAAATAACTTGCTTTGGTTGAGAAATCACTTTGCCTGTCATTATTTTACACAACCAAAACCAGTGCCGGCCATAATCTGCTGCCTTTCAAGTAGGAAAAAATACATTACTTATGCAGAGAATGTTTCTAATGTAACAAAGAGAAGGAACAAAAATGCCTTACAACAGTTTTATTAAAAACAAATTCCCACAGCAAATACATATACACTCTAGTACCATGGTGAAACAGCCAAAGACATCACTGTTAAGTGCTATGGGAAGTACTTATAAATTACTTGAAATAAAAAACATTGTTGCCTGGACATCAGGGTTGAAATGCTGCAGTTTGTAATAAATTAACACAGAACTTCACTTCCCCTCCTCAAACAAAGCAGCCATTTGTCTGAATAACCCACATTCAGCTGTGAGTTATATTTTCACAACTGCAACTGCATTCATTTGCAAATCATTCTCCAGTTTTAATGCTGAAGTTTTAAATACCTTAAGAACTAATAAATAAAGCAAAGTAGAGCAAACAGTTGGCTTGTAGCCTAAAAACTGGCCTAATTTCTGGGGGGTTTTCTTTCTTCTTTTTCCTCTTTCACAGTAATTTTGTACATGTCTGACATTTCTTTAAGCTGTGTTTTGTTTTTAGTCTGAATGTTTTTTCACAATATTTAAATTTAGTGAGAACATTTCATATTAGCAGCAAAAATAAAGACTATAGTTATTCAGGTTTGAATATTAAAAAGCTTGTAAGGATTTCATTCCTTGACTAGTTTCAAATAATCTTTGAGTTACCTTGAGATTTTTTTTGTTGTAAATCACTTTTATCTCTTGAAAACAGTTTTCTGTTTGTATTGATTCTAAGCTTTATGCAGAAGTTTTACTCCAGAGTATGAGTCTCTCATTTTCCCAGATTAATTTTAAGTATAAATCAGAGAGCTATTCCACTATAAGGGAATCTGCTCTCAGTACTTATTGGGTAAAAATAAAATGCAATACTTTATGGATATTTAAGTAAACTCTTCAAAGTAGTATGATAGAAGCCTTTATTTACAGAAGTTGAGTTCTGAGGGTATTTTCCTGGCATTATTGAAGGCTGATTTCTATAGATAGAATCTTAGGCTTTGTTCCACTCACTCATTTTGTTTTGAATAAATTCCTGTGGGTATGCCTGAAAGGGTTGGTAGTCATTTTGAGGAAGTGAAATTTAGGGAACAAAGTTCTTTGCACAGACTACTTGGGTTTAGAATTGATCAAGTTTTCAGAAAAGAGGATTTGAAACACTTCTAAAATCTCTTTTCTCCTTTTGTGACTGTAGCCCATCTGCATGGTGAAGTGTTTCTTAGTGTAAACTCTGTCCCATGAAAGGAAGGAAACAAGTTTAATGCAAAACCTCTATTTACAAAAATATCTTGTGTTCATATCAGTTAGCATTGTACCCACTGCTTCAGAACTAAGAATATCCAGGTCAATTATTTGAAACTACTTCTTTCAAGTGTAACTTCTTATTTTTAAAAGATTATAGCAGTTTTTGAAGGAAAGTCCTCAGTCCCTATTCCCCCAGTTAAATGCATGTAAATCAACTGTACACAAAGCAAACATCTTTGTGCTCAAAACTGAAATCTTCTCACCTCTCTGCAGATTTAAGCAGATAAATTTCAGTGTCTTGCTTCATGAAACATCTATGCTAATGTGAGTGAAGTAGGCAGTCCTATATAGCTCTTCCCTCTTACCCTCCATTTAATTTAAACTTGTCTTCTTGCTGGTCCAATTTAAAGCTATTCGCTTTCTCCCATCAGCAACAGAAAAATTTCTATAGTCTGCTGAACCAAATGGAGAAGCAAAAAATGGAAATACCTATCTGACAAGACGGGAAGGGAAGAGACTGCCACTTTTGAGATTAGATTACACAGATTGAACTAACAGATTATTTATTTGTTAGTTAGTTAGTTAGTTTGTTTGTTTGGGAAGTGGAATCTATTTAGCCATCCATCTTCTGACCTTGCCTCTGACAAGCCTATTTTAAGCAGGCAGCATTTTTTCCCAAAGAAAGTGAAGGACGTGCAGGTATCCTCCTTCCTGCACATAGCACAGCTCTCTGTGCAGTGGGCAGCCTGCCATGTGTGGTGAGCAGCATTTTAACCTGGGCAGCAGTCATGTGTGGTACAATTATTAGGCCTTGACAGAGTCATGCCTTGCTTGCCTAATAAAACCAAGTGATTCCATCCATTCAAACCATTTGTTTGAAAGTAAGTAAAGGCTTGTCTAGGAAATTTGCAAGAAGTTTTCCTATTGCCTGCTGACAGTTAACTGAGAGGAATACAGCCCTTGATGTGCACCGTTCATAAATTCCTAAAATCAATACTGTAGAGTTACTAAATTGCAAGTACATTTGCCTTACACACATGAATGTTCATAACAATCAAAAATTGAGTTCCTTTTATTAGTGCAAGATTTGTATGAGGATAAAAAAGATTGGGGTTAAGATTAAGAGGTAATGACGTGACAGGCTTTAGCTAAGACAAAATCACTTCTCTAGTTAGCAGAGTAATTTCAGCAATACATCTTCTGTAATTTTTTTTAATCACTTAGTGATTACTTGTGTGGTGCTATTTGATTCATTGGCCATCAGTACCTGATTAAGATTCTATGCTTAGGCCATCATTACTTTTCAACAGGCCACCCATATGGTGTTAGTGTTGAGCCAGTGCAAATCCCTCAGCTTAGCACTGTATATTCTGTTAAAGAAGACTACGTGAAATGCTGACATTAGCATATGTTCTCCTCTTATTCTGTTGACCTTTATCCATGGCATTACACTAACTCTGGATCTTTGGAGTTGCTCCAGTAAGAAATTGGGTTGAAATGATAAAATTAGCCATCTGTCTATTAAAAACTTTACTGAGCCAGCAAGTTGGAACAAATGAGCACAATGATGCAGTGAAATGTAACTATCAGATATAAGGTTTACTTTGGGTTTGATTTTCTGTGTGTTTTTTTCTCTCAACTATAAATGAGCTTCCTTTCCATAAGTGTTTCATTGGGGTTTCTTATAAGTGTACGTGGATGGTTGATATGAGTCTTTGTGTTTAAATTTATTATGTATTAATTTTTCTTTCTGTATATTTTTCCCACTTGATATTCCAGAACTCTCCCTCCGGTCATTAAAAACAAAATTATTTTAAAAATTGAAATTAATTATATTAACTTGATATTGTGGATATTTTTCTTAAGTTGTTTTCCTTCCAGTCTGGTTTTGTTTTCAATCTAGTTACTGTGATTTTGATTTTAGAAGTACTGATAAAATATTTAGCTTAAAACATGGTTGGACTAGTGGTAATAGTTTTCCAAGTGCTACAATTCCCAAGAGCTTGAACATTTTCCCTCTTTGATTGCAAGGTCTCTGTTAAAAATAGGAGCTACTGTAGCTTGGGCTATAAAGAGCCTAGTGGAGCGTTTTTGAAAAATAATTCATTTACTAATTAACAAAATGGTGTTTGTTTATTTACAGTACATAAAATGTTTCTATCAGGAAAGAGCCTGCTAATACTCTGCCTCTACCCTGCTGTGCTGACAGCAGAACATCTGCAGTTTAATTTAATACATTTACTAAATGAAGTGGGTAAATAAGGGGATGTTAAACAGCTACTTCCCAGCCTCTGATATTTTTGCTTTTCTCTGGAGGTCAGAAGTGCTGATGAATGATTCCTCATCTTCCCCTTTGCTGCTGTTCCAAGAGGCTCCCAAATGCCAGTGCTGTTCCAAAGGGTGCTGTGTTCCAGTTGTGATTGATGAAATTACATTGGCCCATAATACCTCAGTTTATCTGCTCATCTGTCTCTTTAAATGCTCTGTGTGTTACTGTCAGGGATTATTTTACTCAGAATGTTACTTGATGCCTTTCAAAATGTATTTTTTGAGTCATTCTTGGTTCTGCATCCTGTTCCAGGCTTTATGCAGGGAGATGATAAACCCAGAGTAAGAAAAAGATTTGGGTTAATACCATAGCCAAAGGTGGATATTTTATCAAATATGGCACTTGAAGAAAAGGTGTCTTTAAAATGTTCCTCTTTGCCTCATTATTTTTAACCCAAATCCAGTTTGCCAGGTGAGTATCAGAAACAGCTGTAACAGAAGCACTGAATTGAGTAGTAAAAATTGCTTAAGCCACTGCTTCTTGCTAGAAAGACTCACAAATTTATGACTTGAATCACAGATTTAGAGAACATTATTCATGAGCTCTAGGACAAAACACAGAGAGGAATGCAGTTTTCCTCCTTTTTAGTCAGGTATCTTAACCAGATTTCCACTCCTATTAAATGTTCAAATATTTATCACGGAACAGTTGATATGTCTATTTATGTAAGGATGGGCGCTTTCTGTTATACCTTATAATAAGCCTGTAATTCGTTCTAAAGATGATTGCTTGTAAACTTTGCCTTTCTTCTATATGAAATTCAATTCTGCGTCCACAAGTTTTGCAGGGAAAATCCCAGTGCTTCCCTTAAAGCTGGTACTGCAGTGGTGGGTATCAGAATGACCCTTATTTAGATGAGCTGCCTGTGACTGATTCCTTTAGCCATGGCATGGCTCTCCTAGGTCCATTTCAGGGCTAGGATTTAGTTAGAAGAGTCCTTGCCTTACATTCTGCTTTCAATGTCATGGCTGAATCATGGTATCCTGATGTTAATTCCATATTTTAATGGCTTAAATGGATCATGAAAATACTGTTCTGTAGATACTACATGGATTAAGCCAATAATATACAGGTTTGCAGTAACAGTGATTAAAAAAAAATAAATCTATTGAAATACACAAAATCTGATTCTGAAAGAGTGAGCATTAGCCTGTTAACACCTCCTTCCCCTCCCTCCCATTAAACAAGGAATTTAGCAGGCTGGCAAAAGGGGCTCTGCTCCGGATAGATGGTGAGCAGGAAGAAAGGAAGGACATTTCATGAACTAATGCTGATCTATTTAAATGCCATGAGTAGTATTGGAATAATAAAGAGTGTACATTTTATCAAAAATACATTGGTTGTTACCAACAGCTCGTGAGTAATCCTTGTGTGCCTCCTGAGGTGTGGGGGTTTGACTGTCAGGAGAAGAGACATCAGCAACTTTTTCACTGCTGCTTCCTTGAGATTCCACTCCAAGGACTCACCTTTACATCTAATAGATAAGGATCTCATGAACAGTTATTTTCTGGGAGGCCCAGTGGATCAGATACCCCCCAAGCATGGCCTTTCCTCTGGCTTCCACCACCTGCCCCAGGCACTTTGGTCACTCAGGACAGAGGAGTGGTTCCATCAAGTTTGCCACGAGGACAGCACCCTATATTGGTTTATTACATATGGGACTTCCCAGAAAATGGACAGCACTGTGAATCAAGTAGAGAATAAGGGTATCTATTCTGTTGCTGGAGCATCTGTTTGTCAGAGCAAAAATAAAAGTTATTTATTTAGCAAAAACTGATGTTTACATATTCATACCAAGGAAACTATTTAATTCAGGCTCTGTTGTGTGCACACACATACCTATATCAAAGATTCTCCAAACATGCATATGCATTTTTTTATTTTAAGGGAGTGCATAAAAGTTTTCTAACCATGCTTTGAACTTATTCATAAGATTTTATGTGTCTACCTGGAGCAGATTTGAAATTGCTTTTTATAAAATATGCTGCATTTATAAAATGCTTTTTTGGATGCCTTTTTATTTTTCAGTGTTTTTATCAGCCCCAACCCTAGATTTCATAGAGCCTGGGGAATTTAAAAAGGAGCCAACTTGGAGTAAACTTAAGTCACAGATATTGTACATTCAATAGTGTGTCTGCTGACGCCAAGCCTCACTTTCCTCCTCCACTAATAAAAGCCAGTAACAGTTGTCTGATCTTTTGCATCAAAGACAGTGTTTATGAAGTGGCCTGTATCGTTATCTTAAAATATACATATAATTCCTGCATTAAAAGTTTGAGAAGAATTATGAATCAACATTTCATAGTAAATTGTACACAGATTTAAGGACTGAAATAATGTTTCATTCATGAATCCTGAGCCTTCAAAATAGGAGCACCCGTGAAACAGGCTTGCCTCTGACTAATGGTATTTACTCGCCTGATTGACCTTTTGTGTGCATGTGTGTGTCCAGCATTCTAAAAATTTAAATAATAATATTCCTTCGTTTTCCTGTTCACTGATTTTGGCATATTGGATTTTGATTTAAGTGGGGTCCAGCTTGCATAAACAGCTTGCAGCTCAGAGTCCTGTGATTATCAATAGAGAAATACAGAGCAGAATGCAGCAGAGTTATTCCAGCAGTGGTTTGCAAGGCTTAGGGGTCCCTTGACTCCACCTCAAAACAGAGATCTCCTGGCCAGTTGGGAATGCTCAGTCTGGCTGGAAATTCACTTTATCACTAGGTTGTTGGGTGTGGAGTGTGGCAAACTGTCCCATGGTTGGATCAACCCCCAGCTCCAGTCAGAGTCCTGCTGTCCCTTATTTCCCTGGACAGGTACATGGCCCTAGCTTGCCTTGGGAGGGAACTTTGGAGAGACACTGCCAGGGAGCACCAGGCAGCTGCAGCACCCTGAGGAGAAGGGCTCTGAGGGGATCAGCAGCAGTGTTCTTGTTTCTCAGGTTTCTTGGGAATTCCTTGTGTTGGGGCAGCTCAGGATCAGGATCAGAAGGGAAACATTAGAAAAAATCATAGCTTTAATTGAAGGTGGGATAGAACTAATGTTTTGGAAAGTTTGATCATTATTTACTGTGATATTCACAATGCAGAAGTAAGTTATATTGAATAGGCTTCAATGTAGATCTATTTTGAAATTATATACTCACTTATAGCCACAATTATGGTAACTACTGAACAAGTTTGGCAGTGACTTCAGAAAAACCTTCCAGAAACATTAATATTTTTGCCAGAGTTCTGCAAGATTTCCAAGCACGTTCCTTAGCCAGAAGGATGCATCAAGCAGCACAGGGCAAATCAAATTAAGAGAAACTAATGTTCATGAGAAACAGAAATCTGTCTTTTGCATTTCTGTTTGTAAAATATTGAATAGGGAATGTTTTATGGACAAGAGATAATGGGGAGCAGGGGGATAAATCTAGGAAATGTATGTTGCTCCCTGAAGTACAGCAACATAGCTATCCTTGAGTGTATTTCCCAGCTAATTTCTAGGCTACAAACTTTTTGGGCTATCAGCACCTACTGAAATGATCCAGTATGTATGTAATTAACTGTTTCAGTATATGGACCTTAGCTCTTTTGTTTTCATCATAATAAATGCAATATTTTTCCTTAGAATGATTTTAAAAATATACCTATGGGTGGAGAGGATGACTTTGAGCACTTACTGGTATATATTTAATATAAAAATTCACAAAGTACTTAAATTTGCATGCATCTGGTATTCCCATTTCATAGCCCATATTGTAGTTTACTTATGTCTTAGTCATTTGCATCAATTAAATTGAATTGGAATATTTTTCTCCTCCTACTTTAGCCCTTCATCTTCAGCTGTCAACATGCATATGCCAGTCAACAGTGTAGCTGTCAAAGCTGACATCAACATCTGTACTTGTATTTTTCTGGTGTCTGTATCTGTCTTAATTCTGAGTATTTCTTAATGTTTTTCTTGATGTTAATAAAAGGATTTGCAGAGAATCAAGTTTCTACTATCCCCATCTTTAGGGACCAGAGGAAATTTCACTATAGAAACCTGACTTGAGCAGAGTCACTGTATTCCCGTAATTAGGGTCAGATTCTGGAGGTTTATAAGCTTTCAGCAGTTTTTTCCTTGCCATCAAGAAATTCTGCCTTCACTGAGATAAAAAAAATATGCTTATTTCAATTTAACTGGTTATTCCATAATTTAATGTTCTCCATAATTCAGCTAACACAAAAAGGTGATATTTCTTCTGAAAAGTAAAATTGGAGAGCATGACGATAGCCAAAGTTTTTTACAGAAATCTTCACAGCAGTGATGAAACCAAGTTGTGAGAACATTATTGCTCAAAATACATCCAAGGAATATTCTGTCACTGAAATGAAAAACTTCCTCATTTGCTTCAATGGGTGCAGTATTTTTGTGCATTCCAGATCACTGAATTAAAACCAAAGCATTTCAAACATATAATTCCTCATATATAGAGGTTAGGAGTACATACAAAGTAGGGGAAAAGGGTAGAAGCAGCTCAGCAATAAAGCTTTTATAAATAAATAAAAAGCACCTAATTTTCAGAGCAAATGAGAGCATACGATGAGTGATGTGCTCCTAATGAGTACTGAAAAGCTTCCAGTGTAAATAAACAGACGGTAAAAATACTTAAGTCACAAATTTTTCAAACCACAAATACCTAAGTCACAGGTCTGTGCTATAGACTTCAGAGAGAAACTTTGCATCCAGCTTTTCCACGGGGTAAACATTTTCTTCCTCTTCAGAGGGAGATGATGAATTGGTACTTACTTCACACAGGAAGGTTGGGAAGCTCATTGAACAGCTCAGGATTTGAACCCTGACGAGTGCTCTGGTATAGCAGGTGTTAGTAGTGCAGGAAGGGAGGAAGTTCTGAGTCAAGCCAGAAGAAAGTAACTTCAAATTAAATCACAAGTTGTGTCCAATGAGCTGTGGATTTGGGGATTACCTTATTGTCCTCCAGAGACATTTGGTTGGTGTAGAAATGAGTTGGGAGACAGATATTTGTGTGAAATCCATCCCACTGTGTGTATTAATCTCTGAATTACTGCATAGTTTCATTCTAAGGTAGCTCATAGAAAATTCCCATGAGCTTCAGAAAATAAAGGCAACATCTGGGAGACATAGATACATTTTGTTGAATAGTTAGATTTATATTGAGCCTCAATGCAAAGAGAAAATTGAAAGGACCTTTTGCTGTAATTATTATTTAGGAAACACACAGAATTGTCTCTAAATGTCAGGGCAGTTCAGATGGTGCTCAAATCAATACTCCACTTAAGACTTTCAGGGGCAAGCTGATAAACTCATGTCTGTTACATGACATGTCCATGTGTTCTAATGTGCCTGTCAGGTTTGCATAATCATATGTTCTGAGATGTTATTTCTGGGGTTTAGCATGTTTCATATTTTGATCAAGAAATAAATGTGGGGAAGTCAAATAGGATTTTGTTTCTATTTCCAGGACTGAGCCCTCAGTCTTATGCCCTGGTGGATCAGCAAACATTGGTTTACTCATTTTCCTAGTAAAAACTAGGAAATTAGTCCTTTCTTCTCAATTAGGGGAAAGGACTGAGTTTTTAGTTTGTGCTTAGCCAAAGATAATTTCTCAAGAAACCTTGTTCTCATGTTTTTTGCAAGGTCTTGTATTTGACATTTCCACTAGAAAAAAAAAAGGGGAATAGGAAGCAGTTTCAGACACTCAGTAGTTATTTAGATTGCTGTTTTGACTCAGTTCTTCTATATACCAAATTAATTTTGTGCCTAGTGCTTTAGCCAAAATCAGAAATGTACATCTGATAAAGTTGCTGTTTGTCTTGATTTGTTGAGCTAATCTCAATTATGCTTAGTTTCAGAAGGGTCCAAATAATTCCCAGGTCATAAAATCAAATCCTTTCATGGTGAGTAGGACATGAATATGCTTTTTGTCTTCCCAGGAGGCTGGTGTGTGAATATGAGACTTTTCCTAGGTTCATGAAAATGGCAGAGGATAGCTACTTTGAGCTGACATGTTGGATATCCTGAGTGGGTCAGATCCTATCTGCTGCTGAATCCTATTCCAGACTTTCAGATCTTCTCTTGGTGCTGATGAATTCCCTCCAGTGCACTTCAGAAACATTTGTGCTTCACTGCTCTCATAACCAGCTGCTCCACACAGCCTGTTGTAAATGATTCTGCAGCATCTTTGGCTCCCAGCAGGGAAACTCTGAATTGCTCTTTGTAATAGCTTCAAACCTGCAGCCCTGACAGGTATTTTTAGGTCTGTCTTGAAGAGATATCAACTTGCATACACTTCACCTTTGTCTGGAGTCACTGCAGCTCCAGACATATCATTGGAAGGAGGTATAATTGTGGTCTCATGCCTTCCCAATCCACCCACCAATATCAACTGCCTTAAAGGAGCCTCCTGCTGTGCTGCAGGGAGCATTTAGAGCCTTTCTGAGCACAGCAAACTTGTGCCTGAATTTAAAGACTGGCTTGGAAGAAGGAGGAGTGAAAATGCATTGTGAAAGCCCTTCTTTAGAACAATATGATTTACAGCATTGGAACACTTCAAGCTATGAATTTCTTGGGAAGTGTATGATTTATGCTGCTTATGGTTCTGGAATGCTGAATTCTCAGTGTTTTCTGTCATTATAGCACAAGTGGTAAGATATTATAAGGCTGATTAATAGTAGAATAGAGGTCTAAACCATACTGCTATAAAAGTAAGTAGGATTTGGTGAGAAGTAGGGAAATAATCTGGTAACACATAGATGTTCAAAGATATTTTACCAAAAAAGGCCAAAGAGAGGAGGAGAAAAGCCTCTTTCACTGCTCCATTTAGATGAGGTTGTGTCCATGCTAGAACACCAGAATTATTCCCAGAAATAATCCCTTTGAACTCAGCAGAGCTAGTAATTGAAGTTTTGTGTTCAGGCTGCATGCAGCTTCACTGCGCAGCTGCTGGTTAACTCATGCAGTTTCAGTTTTTTCCTTTCAACAACTTCTAGATGCTTTATAGATGATTCCCAATAAAATGGGAAAGGAGGAGGAAGGAAGAGCTAATAAGGGGGTTGGGAAGTCTAGAAAGGAGATCAAGATCAGAAGTTTTTGTCTTATTTTTACTACTTTTGTACAACCCAAAAGATAAAATTAGCAAGACTGGAAACTTTTTCAACCGGTGCTGTATTCTGATATTAAAAATATAGCTTTTAATCTTCTATAGCTGATGAAAGATGTGGCTCTGGCTGGCTTCTTGCTTCTAATCAATGAATAAAGTACAAATACCACCAAGTCTGTCTTTCATCATCCAAGTGAGAAATCTCTATGGTCACTCTAACACATCTTACCAGAGAGCAGCTGGGATATGCTCCGTGCTTTGGCAAACTGAAGTTTTTTTTAACTGCTGGAATAGAGCTGATTGAATTGTTGGCTTTGTGCAATACAAGTTTTTATGACTTCTTCTAATATAAAACAGAAGATAAAGGGGAAACAATACAAAATAATATATTAATGGCAGATAATGTTAACCTGATTGTGTATTCCATTGTATAGTTTCAAGAAATATTTCAGACCAGTCGAAAGGGCCTTTCCATCAGTTTATATTGTATTTTAAGAAAGCGGTATTAAAGTCAGGAGAATATCAACTGTAAGTCAATGCACTTAATATAGACAGCAAATGGACAAGAATGTGGATGCATTTTTCTGAAGAAAATGATATATAGGAATCCATCTCATAATTTATATCAACTCTGTGTCAATCAAATAAGGTTGATCACTTGTTGGAACAGTATTTTAGGAGAGGGAAAATGCACAAACATGAAGATGAGCCAGAAAACTAAAGTGGTAAAAGGATGATATGTATTTTTCCGATATGGAAAATGTAATAAATTTATCTTTTTAGATATTTTTAGAGCTCCAGTCACAAAAAAAAGCAAACAGCTGTAGCAGCCACAACCATGTCTTACATAGATTGGAAGTAGTCTGTTACAACTAAAGCTGAACTGTTTTTCTCAGGAAGTATTCTGTAGAAACAAAAACATACAAAAACAATTGAAAGAAAATATTTGCTCTGGTGAATGAGTTCATACTCACTGCAAGAACAATTGAGTTATTTAGCTTAATTGGCACAAGAGCACATAGAGAAATACAATTATGTCTATCAAAATTTTCTGCAGAAATAGTAGCACACGAGCAAAACTGGGGGAAAAAAATAAAGTAATTTTAGTGTCAAAGAATATTTTCAGCAACAGAAGTACCCAAAGAGAAAAATTTTCTTATTTGAAGATAAGGTGACATCTACTTCCTATTGAGGTAATTTGCCTCCATGCAGGAGCCCCCTGTGCTCAGTGTCAATCATTCCATACGTTTCTATGGCCTTTAATCAGGCCATGATTTTCAGTTTTTCTGCCTGCATCTGTTTTTCTGTCAGGAACCGGTCCTTTGTAGTTCCTTCTGGGCTCACTTTATAAAGGTTTTACAAATTTAAACTGGAAAGAAAGCATTTGTTTAGATCCCCCATTAATGGCAGTTCAGCTCCAAACACAGATTCAGCTTTCATTCTGAACTTCCTCAGTCACTGCAGGGCTCTTTGCTGGCTTAGGGGAGCCAAGACTCCCAGCTTTGATCTCCTGTGGCTTTAGCTGGACAAGTCCCAGCTTCAGCCAGGACATAAATGGGAAGGAACCTCTCAAGGGAGCTGCATTTAAAGCTAACAAAAATGTCACCATCACATCAGTGAGAATATGCCTTGTTCTTCATGGTTTGTCCCTTTGATATCTCCACTTTGTGAGATCTCCTGGGCAGTGATTGCTTCTGTGTGAGGGTGTATGTGAGATTAGAGAGGGTAGTCACTGCTGTAATGAAGATCATATTAATGCAAAATTTAAAGTAGAAAACTACGCTGTGATATGGATTTGGGGAATGTAAAAACAACAATGCCAAAAGAATAGCCTTAAGTTGCTCCTCTAATAATACATCAGTGGTTACATGCAATATAGACTGTGTAAATGCACATTCTGTTCTCCCTTGCATGAATTTAAGTTTAATGCAAAATTGACAGATCCATTCATGCCTATGAAATTAAATCCAGAAAGGTTAGTATAAGCACTAGGTTTAATGATCACTGCACAATATAATTAAAAGATGATGTTACTTGAATATCAGATTTTCTGTATGTATGTTTATTTGGAGTTTTTAATTGAAAATAAACAAAATGAGAAGTGCAAAAAAAAGTAGAAAAGATGTGTGAAATGTAATGATAATGGTTGACTTCTAAACAGCCGAGGAAATTATAGTCATCTTATGTGTGGGACAGGAACAAACACCTCTTAATTGCACTTCATTATAACGTACCTTTCTCTTCTCAGTTGTATATATTAATTATAAAAATCATGTTTCAGGGACGATAAGCTGTACAATAGGGTTTTTTTTTCTTTTCCCTCCCTCCCTTGTGCTGTCTGCAGCAGGATGGAAGAACAATATCAACTGTCATCCACAGGAAGAGCTTAAGAGCTTTCAAAGACAAATCATAAAAAGAATGAAAGGCTATTATAAAAAAAGGAGGAAAATGCTTTGATTTCACAGATTTGCTACTTATTAATGTTTAAGGTTCTCTCTTCTTCTTAAAAATATCTTCTCATATTGTTTTGCATGTGTTATGTGCAGGTACATCACTTTTTGATGACTATATCACATGACACGTGGATTACGTAGATCATTATTCACGGATGGAGGTTGAGGGGATAAGGCAGGGAAAGGAACTGTGCAGCCCTGCAGGACTTGTAGCCCTTCTTTGGATGAATTGCAGAGAACTTGGGCATGAATCTCATGGCATAAAGTGACACTGGGTTTTGAGGTTTTGGGGGTTTTTTTCTGTTGCAGTTCATTCTTGTCTTTCATTGGAGAAGTACTCAGAGACCCTTGAAAGTAAGGACATAATTGTCTTAACTCTTCAGTGATCACCTGGGAGCAGACTTTTCTCTGGATGCAGATTGCTTTCTTGGTTTGGATTTTCAGTTGTGCTGTTTCCTATATGCCTAGCTGGGTTGTTTCCTTAAAACATGCCTTCCTGATTGTAGAGCTGAATAGTCTCACTGGTTTTGTTGAATCTAGGATCTACCTAGATGAAAATCTAGGAAGATTTTGTGACTGCTGGATGTCGTCTCACAGTGTAACTCACCACTGCATGACACATGGTGTGTGACACCTGGGTGATAAAGCAGTGAGCAATGATCTGGTTATTCTGGCTTTTATTATCCATCCTCTTGAAGCTTTCCCACTTATTCCATTATTTTCTATTTCCTTCTACACTTTTCCTGAAACAGAAGTCTGTGATACTGGGTGTCTCAGGTGCTTCCTTTGGCTGATGTTTTGTTTCTCCTGAGCCTGACAGCATCTCCTGCAGCCTCTGAGGATCTTAGAGATGCAGTGTCTCTGTCAGAGTTAGACACAAGCCATGGCTCTTTGCTGTATGCATGGCCTATGGACAGCAGGTGAAGACCTACTGTTGTATATCTGGTGTGTATAATATATATATTTTTGCAAGGGAAAAGGAAAAAAAATCAATGAACTATTTTAAATCCTAACTATTTTGTTATGAACTATGAGTGTCAGGGTTTCCTGAAAGGGTAGATGTTCACAGAGATACAGGTGCTGAGATTATGCTGTGTGGTTTTCTGTATGTGCCTTCCAAATTTTAAACTGCATCTCCTTTGGAGAATAAAGACATTCCTATCCAAATGGCAAGTTTGTTCCTTCAGTGCATTCCTGGAGATGGATGCTAGCTTCTGTCAGCTGAAGTTCTCCTGCTAATGTGTTCACATTTCAGCTGTTGCTTTTTCAGATAGATGAGGTAACTCCTCCCAAAGCTTCAATAGCCTTTACTAGACCTTATGCTTCTACTGCTGGGAGGGAAATCCTCCAAGTGCAAGAACTTGAGGATTATTAAAAGTGGATATAAAGTAGGTATGAAAGAGATAGGTAGTATTTATAGGTACTATTCTCAGAATACAAACTTTTACTTTACTGATGAATTCCTTCAATTTTTTTCCTGCCCCCTGCAAAAAAAAAAACCCCAAGCAGTTATTAGTGCAACTATCAAAGGTAAGACTCCTTTCCCTCTCTCATGAAGAGTTGCAGCATGAGTATTGTTTCAATTGACTGGTCAATTTACTAAAAATAGAATAAACTGTAAAAAGATTATTTCTTCACAGAATTGCTCTAAATTGCAAGCAGGAACCAGACTCTGCAGGGCAACAGATCATCCTGAGAGAACAGCAAATGTATTCTCTATTCTTCTTCTCTATCATGTGCCATTCTATAAAGCAGCATATGCTTCTCTGGATGTATTTTCTTAATTCTTCCTATTAGGTACTTTGATCTGTATTATATGTCAGAGTAATTCAAAGGCACAACAGAATCAATGGAAACTCTCAGCCCTTCTCTCTAGTTTCATGTCATTTCTGAAGTAGTTTAACCATTAACACATATAAAGCCACCTAACTACATGAAGAATAATCACATGATACAGTTTTTTTCCTAAGGAAATATTAACTTTAAGCTGGGATAACCAACTTCCAAGAATTCACATAAAAACATTATGAAGTTAATATTAAATAAAAGGCTTGTGCAAGCTTTTATTTTTACAATATGTGCTGATGTGTCCCTGATTTAATCATGTTTTGTTTATGATTAATGAATGATTCACCTTGAAGATCAAAGTTTGATTCATATCTCATTAAGAATTGGAAATCATCTGTTTGGAAAATAAAAGAAAGCTGCTTTGTGTGTTACTCAGAATCACAAATTTAGCCAAATACTGAGAATAGAAGATGAGAGGATATGGGGAAGCTTCAGTTTTGACAGAAGTGTTATCAGACCTCAGACTGTTCAGAAAATCTTCATGTATAAAATTGTGATAATTTAAAGCAAGAAAACTTAACTTTTTTTCACTCCCCATTATGTTTTATCACAAATGTTGACTTATGCAGCTGAACTAAAAATTTAAACATGTGGAATATTTCAATTTATTTGCAATATATTTATAAGGCAAAATTCAATACATTCATAAAGAAAAGCAGCTGGAAACGTGACCAAGTTGCTTTTGTCAAAAGAAAATGCACAATTGTGCAAGTTTCAGAGTTTATATTTCACTAGGGGTATAGACATTTCTGTGACACTTCACCTACATAAAATATTATTAACTAACAGAACTTAGGAAAGATCTGAAGTAAACTGCAACAGTAATGAAAGTATCTGTGTTTAAAACCAAAGCACAGAATTATTTGTCTCTGTGTTATAGGTTAATCAATCCTGATGTGTTGGTTCTTTTCTGATCACGCAGTAAGGATTATTTTATAAAGATCCATCTTGGAATGTGAGCAGGTAGATTTGCAGGAAGCATTATCTGTAAAAAAACCTGATATAATGGGAAGCTTTTCCTGTGCCAGTGACCTGAGATCTCCAATGTTGTATCTTTTACTTTTTGAAGGAGAAGCACTGTCTGAAGATTGTCTGTGGTGGATAGATAATGGTTAATTTGATAGCCTAGGCATTCATTGTGTGATATCTAACAACCTTTTCTGACAATATTGTTTAATTACAATGATAGACAGATGACCATTCTGCTGTTGTCATTGGATGACAGAAAATTGTTTATGCCCTAGAATAGTGATATAACAGAATTATTGTCCAAGTATTAATGTAAAATTCAACTCTTAATTCATATTTATCTCTAGTTCTCTAATGAAGAGTGAGTGAGAAGGTTTTACGTTAGCTCTGGCCTGTACTGCATTTAACTTTCTTAGAATAATTCTTCAGTGGTAATGAAGCATGAGCTACAGGATGAGCAGTTGAAAAACACAATGCAAAACAAGACTGTGTGAGTTGCAGTTTATGCAGTAGATCAAAATGTGTCTCTCCAGAGAAAAGTGTTGATGTTTTCCTGGTGGAAGAAATCTTTCTGTCTCGTTTTATCATTTACTGATAGAAAAGTGGACAATTAATTACTTATTTTAGGTAAAGCCTTGCAAGCAGAGGATGATATAATTCAAGTTGACTCTAGTGTCATTCATATATCATAGTAATATAAGAGTGACAGAATGTAATAGTTAATTTGCTTTCCTGTGAAATGTGCTTGATTAATTGATGTCTAACTTGGCATTATACTCTCCAATTCAAAGAAGTTTGAGAATTTTTGAGAAAATGGAGAAAATGTCCATTTTCTGGTCCAGTGAGTTCCCTGCTGTTCCTGTAAAGTCCACATGCTTTACTTGGATTTTACATTTCATAACTCTTTGTGGCATGTTTCATTCAGGCTGGTTCACCTTGATATTGACATCACAGAGTTCAATGACTTCTGTATGGTTTGTTTCCCCACTGAAAAATAATATAGCTCTGAGAATTGAGTGATCTTTGTCCTGTGGTTTGCTTAATATTGTGGGTTTATGTTTTTTCTATTAGTTCAGAACTATTTGTACTTGGATTATTAATCTATAACTAAATGTTGCCCTCTGTGTTCATTCTGCTGACGATATCTGGAATCAGACCAAAGCTTTCTTCCTTAAAATTGTGCAAAGCATTTTTATTGTCACTTTCTTCTTCACTTATGATCTTTTGGGAATCATGTCAGGAGGAGGAAATATTAGCACAGAGCAATATTAGTATCTATACTAGTTCCATCTTTTTACAGCCCAAAGCCTTGGATCTCCTGCCTAAAGCAAACCATAATGGGGATTCTGTCTGTCTCTCTCAACAGCAATGCATCAGGCAGGGAATCTGAGCTGTCACTTGAACAATCATGGTCTGACAGGAGCTATGGCCTGTCACTGTCTGAACTCACTGTGTAAATACAGCAAACACTCCCAAGGAAATACCCTGTCTCACAAGGAGCTGCTGAGGAAGCGAACCCAAAGCCCTGTGCCATGTCTGGGTCCCGCAGAGGAGGCACTCAGTGCAGTCAGGAGCACTTTGCCTCCAGTGCCCTGTCTGTGCCAATGGCTTGGCTGTAGCTGGGAAAATCCTTCTCCAGTGAAAACCTCCCTCAGAGTCATTGCTAGAGTCTAAGCTGTGCACAGTCAGGATCACAGGTTTGACCCACTCAACTCATACAAAATATTCCAATCCTAAGAGTTATCTGAAAGTTTGTACCACATTAACCTAAAAGGAAATGAACCAAGTGTGAGGCCATAGGGAAACTTTTGTTTGGGTTAAAACTTCAGATTTAGATGCTCTCTGCTGTTCTGAAAGACTGAACAAATGGAAGTGGAAAAAAATTTCTTACTTATCACAGGTGGATTGAATTCTTTATCAGGTTCATGGTGTGAGGGCTGCATAGCTTCTCTGCAGGTACTGTCATTGCAACCTGTGCTATTGTTATAAGCAGCCTTAAACGAGACACTTATGGGATGGATTTTTGTGAAGGGGTAGAGATCTATATGATAAAAAATATTAGATTCTTAATGATCATGTAAGAGTTTGATGTTTGTCACCTAGTGTGTTTTCCTTCTCTTTTTCCCTATGATAGTGTGTGACAGATGGTATAAAACAGAGCACCTCAGCTTCCTAGAAAGTTAATCCCGTTTTGAACATCTGGAAGCACAGAATTAGAGGCTTTGTGCAGAGTTTTCAAAGAGCTGGAGGTACAAACACACTCTTGTAAGCCTGCTTCATTGGCTGCAAGTGTGCCATGGCAAGCTTTTTAACTCGGGCAAAATTTCACCTGCCTTCAAACAGAGTTTTTCTGAGTAATCTGTATTACCTAATCTTTAAAAGCATTACATTGACTTGAAAGGAAGTGAGGAAATTCTGATGCTACAGTTCAAATACCCATCTTGAAAATTCGATATAAATAAGCATTAATCTGTGCCAATATGAATGTTGAAGGTCCTCTATGGGTGGAGATCTGCATCTTCTTCTTCCCAACTGTTGTCAGTGTGAAAGGCTATGGACCAATTCTGTTTGGATAAATCTTTCTGTCTATGTATTTATCTTCAAGTGCATCTGTAATGAGTTTTCAAAACATGTCCCCTTTCACACCCTATCACAAATGAGAGGGAAAAAAAAATATTTACTTGCTCACATTAAAGTTAATGAAGTTGGAGACTTCCATCATTCTAAGTTACCAAGAAGATAACTTGAAGTGAGGGAGTTTGATAACTATCAAAATCTTCCTAGTCATGGCTGGCATCTTTTAAAGAGTGGATTCCTGCTAGATGGTGTGTACAGCAAAACCGATATGCAAAAGAAGAAATAAAAATGCCAGAGCTTCTCTTCCTCTCCTCTTTCATACTTGCATAATATATAAGTAAAGTTTAGTTCTGAAACCCATTGAAGACAGATGAGTTCAGCAGATTTTAAGAACCCTGTATTTGATGTCTGGCAAAATGTATATTTGTGCTAATATTCACCAGTGTGTACACACCAGGTCAAATCCCTTAGTCTTACAAAACATGATGTGAATGGTAATTTTTGTTTCAGCAACAGAATAAGAAATTATTCCAAAAATGTTGCTGGGCAGAGGGGAACAAGTGTGTGAAAAGAGAGTAAGTTTTAGTTAATACTTTTACAATAAAATTTTTAATGCAAGTTTAAAAATTGCATCAGAGAGTTAAACAGAATCTTATGAATAATAGCTCTTTTAGATCAACTTATGACATATTTATAAATTAATGGCATGCATAAATAAGTGGGAGATAGGGCCTAAAAGTAAAATGCCTATGTTTTAATGTGATTGTATGTTTATGCTGACCTGGACCAAGTAAATTTTAATCTACTTAAAATTCTAGTAAATATTTGGTTCTTCTTTTAAAGCAAATGAAGCATAATTGCACTAGAAAAAGTACACCAGATTTGAGCTGCATAAATATAATTCTGAATATGGCTTGATATTTACTAATATAATAAACAGCAAGAAGATGAATCAATATGCATCAAAAGTATTACAAAAAACCTTTATTTTTGCAAACAGAAACAGTTGCCTTAAATTGCACTGAAAATAGGACTGCACAAACCTTTCGAGTTCATTTAGTTTCCCTGAAAGGGTTAATTTCTAATTATTTTATTAGCAATGCAACAAGCTAATAAAAATGGAAGCTTGTACTGCTTCATAGCTGAGGCCTTCCTGACGTGCTCAGAGCCCTTTAGTTCTGCTGTTGTTTCTGTGTAAGAATCAATACCACAGGCAGCAATTATGTGGTGTTGTTTTTTGGCTAAAATTCCCACACATCTGGGATAAACAGATATTCTATTCGAACTTCCTCTGTTAACTCCACCAGTTTCCATGGAATGACTCTCTATATGCTTGTTAAGTAAATGATTGTTATAAGACTATGGAGACATGGTCGATCAAATTAACCCCTTTTGTCCAGCCTCCAAAATGGTTCCCTTCATTTGCCTAAATTCAGCTGCTTTGGGGAATTTTTTCAAGCTTGAAGGACTCTGGATTCATCACATTAGCAAACTGTAACCTGAGAAGAGGGTCTTTGGAGCAGCAGGACTTCTTTGGCCCCCAATTGTTTTGCTAATCAAGATTATTGCCACTATTGAGATGTGGAAAGATAGCCTAGCTGACAAAATTTGTCAGCTTCCCATGAAATAGTTCTGTCAGTTTAGTCAGGGTGCCGGCTAATATTAACATATAAATGAAGTCTCTCCCCCTCACCCCTTAATAGATGCAGAGAAAATATAAACACACACACAAAAAACCCCTCTGTGCTTAAATCAAACAAGCTTCTTTTCTCAGCTCCAGCCCATGTCCCTGGAAATCCTGTGAGTAGTGGAGCTAAAGGGAGGGGGGAGGGAAGCAGAATTTGCACAAAACTACTTTTAAGCCATAAAGCGGCAAAGCCCCACTCCCTGCTGATAGCAACAGGAGATTGATTACGCCTGCAAAAGTACAAATGGTTGCCTGAATGCAAGTGGCAGACCTCCAAAGCAGTGTGCTCTATGTGCTGGTTTTACATTTTATAGCGGAGGGCTTGGATACAAAGTGGAAAAGTGGAACAGGGGGTATGAAAGAGTTATCTTTGCCCAGAGGTCAAAGCGATGAGTCTCAGCCCAGCCCGGGGAGAGGAGCCCAGCCCCTGCCCTGCCATCAGCCCCTCGGCGCCCCAAACCCAACCCCTCAGCACCTGTTTACTGCCTTTCACCCTGTTTTCTCATAATCAGAATACATATTGTATTTTCCAGCTGACCTACGAGGTGATATAATCTAATGCTCTTTCACCCACTTACACGAATTTTGCATTACTTTGTCAAAGGCAAATGCCTTGCATCATTCTGGCGGCAACTCTTTCAAACCCCAGCTGTACCCAGATCATAAAAAAGTAATTCAAACTTGAGCTCATTTTAATTGTAAATGGATCCACTGAAAGTTCTCTTAATCTTTCAGCCTGATTTAAATATAAATAAATTAATATCTCGTGATATTTGTAATCTGCAAGTCAGCAATATTGGCCTTTTGGTACTAAATTAGCCCTTGAATGGCAACTGTGCAGCAGCTTTGTGTAGTTAGTGTACGCATCGGAGATGACTCTTCTAGCAAGTTCAATAGGCTTTGCAAAGCATAGCTTTAAATAGAAGAAATCCTTCAATCATGATTTGTTCTTCCTTTATGAGAAACAATCAGATTATTCCTTTGTGCTGAACTGTGACAATACTCTAAAGCATGAATGAAAACTGGAATATATGTTCCCCCAGTGGATTACATCAGCCTTCTTGATCATTGGGCTAACATGAAAAATAGATTTAACGTGTAAAATATCTGTCACTAAAAAGAATATTAAGAAAATTACTTGGGAGCAGTTTGTAAGAACTTCAGAAGTAGTGAGTTAATGACAAAGCACAGCATTTGTTAAGAAATTCAAGGCAGATCATTCCTGAAGGGCTCTAGGCAAGTAGCTAAGCTCCCTACTTCATGATTTCAGAAGATGTTATACTGAGTTGCTTTCAACTTCTCCAAAGTAAAATATTGTGTAAAATATTGCATTAGTTGCCCAGAAAGTGGAGCTAAAGAAGCATAATCTAAATAGTTCCACTTGCCCTGAGTTCATGCAGTGTTTGTACTCCTACCTTTGATCTGAACTTTCTGAAAAAAATAACTGGGAGGCACAATGGTAAGCACTGCTGGAAATAGGAAAGAGTTCATAATAATCATAACAAAAATATAAATCTTCTGGTTAAAGTCGTAGTTTGCTTAAAAGTCCTGATCTCAGAATCTTTGTCAATTTCCTGAATTTCCCTTCAGCTCAGTTAAGTTTGACTACCTTGAATGCTGCTCCCTCCTGTGACCTGACCTCGCTGCTGGGTATGAGCTGGGGGGAGGCTGACGGATGCCTTACTGCCCACCATGCAGTGTGTTCCTATACAAATGAAAGGGAGTCTTTGCTCCAGGGAGTTTACAGTCTGGAACAGCTTTTAGTTATCTGTTACAATATCCATTCATCAAAACATATATGTTCTAATCTTTTGAGTTCATCTGGCTCTAGAAGTTCTCTCACCGTTTAGCTTCCGTTACAAGCATCAAGTCTAAATCTTCATAGATACCTTTAAATAGTTAAAGGACTAATATTGGCAGAAAGAAGTCAGTCTTCTGCTGAACAGCTGTCTTTCAGGCCAGTGCTCTCCAGAACTCATGTAAAGTTTCCAGGAGTCAGCAAGACACACTTGACCAGATGCTGTGAAACCTCAGCTTAGTGTGCACGGCTTTTTCTCACATTTGTTTCTGGTCACACTCCTTCGTTTTGCACCTGCAGGGCTTGCCAGGTGTATAGTTCCTCTAAGAAAAAGAAGTGCTGCCAAGGGCCAGGGTGTGGAGCTTTCCTCCTCTGCAGCATGTGCCCAGCCTGCAGCCTTGCCCTGGCCAGGGAGCAGGGTGCTGCTCATAAAGGAGCCCTTCATACCTTGGAGAACAGCTGCCTCACAACTCCAGTGCACACAAACAAAACACCTGCTGGAACCAGCAAGACCAGTGAGCAGTGAGACTGGCTGTGTGGTGGATGCTGATTAGACTTTCTCTTTTACCTCTTTTGAAATATTATGACTTTTTTTTGGCATTTTGAAAAATCGTGCAGTTTGGTTCATAGAAACATTTTTTTCTTCAGTTTTTGAGGAATATTAAAAACCACTGCTAATAATTTGCTTTTTGTCATTAGTAAAGACAAACCTCCATAAGGCTGGTTTGGCTAAGTGTCCTGCAAGTCTGGCTATCCAGCTTTTAGACTTACTTCAAATTGTATCACTTTAACTTGAATACAGGCAGCCTTTCGTTCTTACCTATCCTTTTTTGAGATATTGGACAGGTGCTGAATTCTGCTTAATTTGGTACTTTTCTCTTGCATCTTGTAGATATATGAGTGTATTTCTTTCACACAGTAACAGAGTTTCCTCTGTCCTGTTGAAGTGTAACTGCAAGGGTGCATCAAGGTCTTTTGTGAGGGAAATGGCACTTTGACACTCTAATTTTAGCTATACTTTTTGGTGTCTCAGGCTGGGAGACAGAAATGGCTCTTCGGGAATGCCAGAAAGATAACTCCACTGAAAATTAGTATATAACACTGATTAAGAGATGATGAACTTATGTCTCAAGATTACCAATAAAAATCTGTAACTTCTCACTTTGTTTCACTCAGATTCATCTGCATTTCTGACAGAGTTCCCTTGGTTTCAGCTGAAATGCCCATCAGTGCAGGGAAGCTCTCCATAATGGCTGTTGTCATATGGCAGCTGTTATCATTTGCACTTTGTTATACAAATTTATCAACTCCATCAGTTCATAATAAGCCTGACAGATACCATAAAACCCTATAATGCCAGCAACAATAATTGTCATTCCACTTGGACGTTGTAGAAGAGAGATTAAGGACTTAATGTTTAAATTTTAAATTAAATATTCTCTCACCATTATGGGTGGTCTCCTTCTGAAACCTTGGTAGGACAGTATAGTAACAATACCCCATGCTATTGCCTGAACTCAGCATTAAAAAAAAAAATTGTCTTTAGTGCTGTCAGCCTTTAAATGTCCTAAGCTGAATATTCACATTGTGTATACATTAATCAAAATAAATTTCAACTTCCCTTTTTTATTTTTAGTGTTGCCCTAAATTTTATTGGACTGACTAACCCTAAGTAATAAGCATAACTATTTTATTTAACCAAGGGAAATGAGTGGGAACAAGTTCCTACTGACAATGGCTCTCTGCTGGAACCCAGAGAAGCAAATGCAAGCAATGCAGTAAGGAAGATCAAACTTGTTACACTGCTGATATTCTAAGAGTTTGAACTCGGACTCCCTGCTGACCTCAATTTTACAATGATAATCATTTCCTAAAATGTCTTCATTTTGTAAATGAAGCTGTACCTCCCTCTGAAGCAGGGGTTTGCAAAGATTAAATCATTTACATTTCAAAGTGTTCATTTTTTTGCCAGTGTGAGAAATACTCAAGCAGGAAAATGAGTGCTCCTTTTAATTTTTGAAAGCTGGGAGAGCATTCATAGTGAAAATAATCACAGCCTATTACAGCAGCCTTGCTTGCCTATTCCCACTTCAAAAGGATGAGCCTATCTTTTCCCCGCCCAGCAGTGAATGACCACTTAAATGAGTGATGGCTTATTAATACTATGACTCAGCCACTTCTCGATAAGGAGAACAATAAGGGGTCAAAGCTTGAGCATCCCTTACAGGAATTAATGAGAACATGTTGCTGGTAATTTGGTCTTTTGGAGATTACATTGAAATTAAAAGGTTCTTGTGTCAGGCTTAATGGTGAGACCAGTGTCGTCACTATTTGAAAGCCAGAGACTGCATTTTTGTCCTTTCTACCTGTGTAAGTTCATTGACTTTGTTAAGGTTGCTTTGGGGATTGGATACCATTTAAAGAAAAAAAAAACAAACAGAGAAACTGGCAAAACAAAACCTTAAATTCTCAAAAAGTAACCCCAAAGATAGCATGCATTTATTTGGGCATAGTGCTGTTTTCAGAGTCAGGATGTATAATTACAAAAACAATTAATGCACATATTTGAGATAGCTTGCATTAACATTTCTGCATAAGACTTGGAACTGATTCATTACCAAAGAATGTTTACTCTGAAGTTGTGTGGAAAACAATTTACCGGGCAATGTTTGTGCAAATGTGGGGCCTTTGGTTCCTCATCCTTCTTTCCACTAAAGACTTAGCACCTGGGGTGTCTGATTTTATTCTTCGCTTTTATTTTTACATTTTATTATTGATATTGAAACCATTGTTGACACTTTATAACAAAGGCATGAAACACAATGGTGAGATCAAAGTTGTTTAAAGGAGTTAAATTGCTTATATTGTTGTGTGTATTATTAACTACAGCAGAGAAATCCAACCTACAGCTTTTCTATTATCTGTTTCTTGAAGTTACAAAAATAGTGCATTTAGCGTCTTTTCTGACGTGAAACTAATGCAAAGATGTTCTAGGTAGGAGTACAAATATAAACCAGTGTCCATTGTGCTAATTAGTGCATTGTGTGCTAACTAATGCACATTGCATTTTCAAGGCACTTTGAAAGGATGGGAATAATTTATAATAATTTCAGACATAATTCTAAGGGAAAGTAGCAATTCAGCTGTTTTCTCATTGTGCAGTGGTATTAAAAGTGTAGAAAATATGACATTTTATTATAAAATTAGGTAAATTATAAGCATGATAATTTTTATGGTCTTGAATTTTTTCCTGGTGAATCTAGAAGTCATGCAATCATTTTCCTTTGCCTTATTTTTATCTTCTGTCAAGATGATATTACTATATTTGTTGGAGAAGACCTACAAATCTTAAAAGATATAAAACTGATACCATGCTGTAAGAAAAGTTAATATGGTTGTTCTGAGATTAGTTGAAAAACTTATGAAGTATTAACAGAAGAATATTTACATACAATACCAATCCACAGATAAGTTTCTCTGCTCCATGCAAAAAATATTTAGACTTGCACTGGACAATAGAGCAAGTTCCAGTGCAAGCATACAAAATGTTGAATAATGTCTCAAGGAACCCTCCTTATTAGGCATTAGTTCAACTAATGTGTCATTCTTGGGGAAATAAAATGTCATTTTTAGCAATAGCATCACCAGATTAGGAATTCAGAAGGTGGAGGGAGGCTAAATCCATATGGTGGTACCATGATGAGAAGTGACACAGTGTTTAACTCCTTCCCTTGTCTGATAAGGTGGGAAAAAAAGTATTAAAAATGAATACTGTAAATGTTCTCTTCTCTAGCTTGTTCCTCCATTTTTTATGAAAACAGAGTTTCTGGGTAGCTGAGATTGTTTCACCAGCCTGACAAGATCCCTTGATTTTATGATCAGCCTTTGGTGACATCTTTGGGATGTTCCAAATGCACTTGCTGAGTGCTTACAAGAACTATGCAACTCGCTTTTCATAGGACCTCTGCCGTCTGGACTCTTAAGGAATTAGAAGCCTTCCAGGACCTTTATTGTGATCCTTGCTGGGGCCCCAGTGATAGTTTTTGTCCTTTGTTGAGCCAGTTAACCACTGATTACTCTGAGCCTACTCATGATGCAAGAGGCTTGCACATATTGCTCTTGCCAGAGGCAATGAAACTTGTCCCATTTGGAAATATAGAATGTGACTACTCCTTAATCAGGAGAATATTTCATGACTTGGAGTCTTAAACAGCCTCTCTTTGCTTTGCAATAACTTTTAAAAAGAATGTGATCCGGAGCAATGAGGAAGAGCCGTAAAGAGAGGGGATGGCTGGGGAGCCCAGTTTAGCTGGTGCCAAGGAGAGGGGCTGGCAGCCCCAGCACTGGGCACTGGGAGCCTGGAGCTGCTGCCAGCCAGAGCCTCCCTGGGGGGTGGCTGCCTTGGTGCAGGGACTCTCGTTTTGTGACTAGTGACTGACTTATTATTCCTAAGAAAAGTGGCAACAAGCCAAGCAAAAGCCCTTTTTGTCCTTTACTCCCAACAGGGGACTTGGTAGTGGTTTGTCATGTGCCTGGGCATAATCCAGGCAAAGTCCCCATATGCAATTAAAATAGATTTTGCTACTGTATGTGTTTCTTAGGAAGCGGTACTCCAAGTTACGGGTACTGCTCATTCTTTTATTTAATGTTTTTGTCTGATTTCAGTGCTTAATTTTCTTGGAGATTGTTTTTGTCTTTTAATCAATACTCATTTTTTCAATATCAGCACTCCTTTAAATAATTCTGGTAGTGTATACATTACACAAAAGAAATATAATTTATGAATAGTAATGTCTATGAGTAGCCATCTCTCCATAATGTAAATTCCAATATATGTCATGATCAGAAATCTCCAAAGTATAGGTTTACCATTTAATAAAAGTATTTGTAGCACATACTTGAATCTCACAAATAAATTATATCCCTTTTGAACTGTCATCACACTACTCTGTCATCATTGGCTTTTATGCCCTTGTAGCCTTAGTTACGCTTTTATTTGTAATTTTAAAAATTATTATGATTATTATTCACTTTTAAGGTACTTGAATGTAATAGACCTAATGGTACTAGAAAATCAATCTTCATTGCTTTTTGTGGCTGTTTTGTGCCATTTTCAACTGTTTGAATACTGTGCACTGTAGCTACCTTAGCTGATCATGATAGATACATGGCAGGCAGAGTCTCACAATTATTCACACTGAGTAGTAGTTCTCCAGTAGATTGTTTCTATGAAATTCAGTGGAATATTATGGGAAACAAGGGGCTGTGCAATGCACTTCAGCTACTTTTTCTCCTGACAAATCTATGTTTTGTAAGGCAATATTAAGAATCATTAGAGAAAAAGATGTCTTTTGACAGAAAATATCATTTTAAAAAGAAAGGTTTATAAAACACTCTTAGGTTCCTTAAAAATGGAACTTTTCTGGAAAAAAGATAATTGGATCCAGATTACAGGGATTGGTCTAAGGGAGCTGCCTCTGCACTAGAATACAAAATGTTGGGATTATCCCCTCCTATGTAAAAGCACATTTTGAATCTCAGCTCCAGTAAATATTTCTACAATTCCGTAGAAATATTTCTGCAATAATTTTATGTTATCTCTGCATAATTGTAGAAATTCTGTATTAAAAACTTAACTGGACTAGTTGAGAAGATAGGTACAGAATGTGTCTAGGAGGGGGTTAGAATATTCACTGAGAATCTGCAAGGCACAAGGATGCTGCCACATCTGAGTGACTGATTAGGCCATGTTAGATGCCTGGTTCTTCATTAAAACCTTAAACCATTCTTTTTTTTCTTGTACAGGTGCAAGAGCAGAACTGGTTGGATGTGAGACTCAGTGGATGAGAGGGAAGTGGCACTCAATTCTGCCTTTTAAAGAGTATCCTAATTGTGAGTATCTTCCATAGCTGTTTATTTCTTGTAATTTAAATAGATCAAGTAGCCTTATCTTGCTGTGTAATACCCTTACTGTGCACCTGATGGAAGGTACTGCAAGAGGTGTCACTTTTTTTGTGGGGGGAACACTCTGGGTCTTAACCAGATGGCTTAACAGAACACTTTCATTAATGAAATAGTACTGGTCATCACAAAGTCGACCTTATTCATGTTTTCATTACTGTAGCTCTCAAAATGCTTCATGTTTATTCAGGATTGGTTCTTTCCCAATGATATTGGAAGTAGCATAGTTCCCAAAAACATGTCTTAGCATTTCTCTTGTGAGTAACTCTGAAACATTCAAATACATTCTGTTTATTTCGATTTTGTATCTCATAGGTCCTGATTCCTCCACTGAAATACTTAACAGGAAAACATCTGGGAGAGATTTATCACTGAAATGTATATAGTCTAGAAGGTCGGGCACTGTTGCCAGATTCAGTGGGAATCCCAGTCTGTCCTGGGGCTCTGGAAGAAGAGCTGCTCCATGAAGTGCTCTGAGGGCACAAAGTGCAGAAAGTTAGACCCACTTGCCTAAATTTCTGCATGACTGATTATATTTCTCTTGCTGCAAAGAGAAAGGCAATGTACTCTCAGTTGTCTTCTGGTAGTGAACCATCTTCTGGAATCCACAGCCAGTTTGATCGAGGGACACTTAGTCCAGGTGGAATTTCTCCAACTTGCTGGAGTTAAATTGTTGCCAGGGTTGTGTCCTGTAAATAAATAAAGGAAAGAGATATCCTGCTGGAGACTTGATTCTCAATTTTTTTCTTTTTTTAAACAAATGGCATTTCTGAGAAATTGAGTAAAATGTTTCAAGATAAAAGAATGTTAAATATAGCTAGAAATAAGAGAGCCATATGTTGAAGTCATATCAACTTTGAAACCATGCACTTAACCCTGGGACTCAACAAGATTTCACATTTTAAATAAAAAATTTTACTTCCTGGAAAGATGAGGTTCATTCATCTTGAGAGCAGCCTAGAAAAAAATGGGAAATGGGATCCATGGAGAAGCCCTTCACTAAGATTAGTATCTTGACATTTGAAAAAGAAGAATATAATGTGTAAAAATAAGATGGGTCATATCCATTCCTAAAAAGCTGTTATTATACTTGTACATAAAAGTAGGAGTAAGGTTATTTTCTCAGTGGTTTTTTTGGCTTACAAGTACATTATCTTACAAAACTGTTGCCAGAAACATAAAAATCTTTGTTCAATAGGAAAGCAATATACCATTTTAGCACTCCTATTTGAAATACTCTGCAGAACAAAGGCTGTTCTAATTTCAATGCAAGTGTTACACAAATGCACTACTAGAAGTTTGGTCCACTACAAGAAATTTATCTGGTTGGTTCTAAATTACATTGATAAAAGTCAACATTTGTGCTTAACACAATACACACGTGTTTGTGCAACCATCATCTCTGTTCAACTGAATTGATTTTGTTTCTTGCACAAACTGAGCTTTCATCCTGGAAAATGTTTTCCAGTAACACAAGGGCAGATCAGGAAATGTGTAAACTGGATCAGTGCCCAAAAGACTAAGTTATATATTTATTCTTGGAAAAACATGAGGACATGTTGTCTTAAAAAGAAAGGCAGAAATTACAGAACACTAAGTTTGTTTGGACTTGCATACTGAGCTACACCATCAATGTAAATTCTCAGGATGTCACTGACTGCAACACGGAGGGTCTATTTTGAAGGTAGCTACCTAAATATCCACCCAGAGAGAGCCAGTGAAGTAGAGCTGTCAGCTTCCCTGGGGATTTTGCCAGTTCTCATGGAGGAACATGTTCATGTTCCATGAACAGTCTGTCAGCACAAGAGGGTGTTCCATCTTTACTGCAGCTTGCTTTCTTTCAAGAGGCATTCAAGCTCTTGCCATTTTGCACTGCATTTGAAAATCTTTCTAGGCTGAGCTCTTCCAGGTGTCCCTGGCTGTGTCCAACCTGCAGAGCAGGTGTCCCTTGGGGCTCTGGTGGCCAGCACAGCACAGCTCTGCCTGCTCAAAGGCCTTGCTCATCTTCCAGGGGCTCTCCAGATGTGTGTGCAGCCTGCTCAGACCCTGAGTTGGTGTCACCCCTTGAGCTCTTCCCAGACAGAACCTGTTGAGCTTTTCCCAGATAGAACCTGTTGAGCTTTTCCCAGATAGAACCTGTTGAGCTCTTCCCAGATAGAACCTGTTGAGCTTCCATTCCTTGTTTTGAGGAACCCCACAGCCCAGCTGTTGGCATGCTGACAGTGCCTGCACACAAACCAGTCTGATGTCCTTTAACAAATTAGGTTTGGCTTTCTCCTTTTATCCTGGGCCCTCCATAAACCCCAGGAAAATTGCAGTCATGGTGGAGAAACAGCACATGGAGTCATTGGTGACAGCCTCTGAAAAACAAGGGAAATTTAGGGAATTGAGGGTACAACAATCCTTAGTAAAACCTGCACACCTATTTAGTGTCATAAACACCTTTTGGAACAGTGTCATGTTCATTTTATACCTTAGGAGAATCAAATGCACATTTGTTTGTCTCATTAAGAGAAAAAGTAATATTTTTCAATAATAATGGAGGCATTTGTTTCAAACTGTTGGAGAATCACTGATTAAATAAATGCAATGTGCTTACATGATGAATGCTTTCTCTAGAGGTTACCCTACCTTCTGATGGTTGAGTCTAACCCTCTTTAACTGCTTTGACAAGATTATTGCCTGAAGTAACTTTTTTAATTAGCATTCTTGTTTGTTTACATCTAGAGATTGAGGGGGAAAATAACTAAAAGCTTTGGAACAACTAGTGAGTCTGCACTTGCTCTAAGCTGGAAGAAAATAATTTTTAGTATATGTTTAAAATTATATAACACGTTTCAGATGTTGGTTCGAATTACTGTTAAAATGACATTCAAATCTGGGAGTGTTTCTCGCTGGTTTTATCCTTTTAAAAATTTCCACTGTGCTTTTTTTCATCTTTAATTAAATTTCAATTCATTTTATAATAGTAATTAAAGTATTTACAGCAAGAAATTCTATCCATTTGCAAAATGGCAATAAATTGTAACATTTTCACAAACAAACTTTTTAGAAGTTTTGCAAAGTATTTATCCTGCATTTGTAAGGCATTGAAGGATAGATTATCAGCTGGTATAAGTCACTGTCATTCACTGGAGTCAGAATAGTAATTTTGTTTTACAACAGTTTAGAATTTGGCCAATAATGTAATTAATATAATCAAAACCATGTACAGACACCAGAATAAACAATACCAAACTGTAAGACAAGTAACTTATCTTACAATGAAAATAAAATGAAGGTCCCAGGCTTCTTAAGTCACTGTTTCATTATATAGCTTTGCTTCCTATCATCTTTGATCTCCTTCATTTCATTAAAGTAAATTTCTTGTTAGAAGCATGACTGTCTTCCTATGAAACTGATCTCACATTCAGCACTGCTATCTAGTGACTTTTTCCAGTTTCATCTTTAGTCTTTTTATATAGCACGTAAAAAAAGATAAACACAAATTATTACATCATCAGTAGAGGAACATATGGCACATCCAAAAGTGAGTACACAATAAATATGTTTCTAATAAATACTTTGGTGCTGATTAAATTACAGAAGAGAGCAGACAATAAACCACCATTCTGCCATTAATGCCTTTTCTTAGCATGGTAGCAGTTATTACATTAGTTTAATCATAGCCAAGCAGTTGAGGTGCAGTAGCACTGCTTGTTACACAAACCATTATCATCTCACTCTTACCTTGGGCCTTTCTCATCTGTTTTGTATTCACTCTATCAGATGCATGGCTAGCAAGCTTTCTTCTGTTATATAAAAAATGGGTGTATTTACATGTCACAACTGGGCCTTGATATATGATTATGGCCTTCCAGTTTTTTTCAAGAGTAAATACTGATTACAATAATTTCAGGGCAATGGGAAAAAATCATTTAGCCTCAGGATAGAACATTCTGTAAAAATTTTACCTTGTTTAGCTTTCATTGATTCACAGCTGCGTAGAGAAACAGAACAGAGAAAGCTTAGAAGAGCATGGCCACTACCTACCAATTTTAGCAATTGTTGTATCCAAAGTAAATTCTACAGTGTTAGGGCATTTTTTCATGAAGTGATGCCAGTTTATTTGTGGTGTTTGTGCATTCTGAGTATTGGGACAAATTAGGACATTTTCAGTGGGTTCCCTTATCTGTAATAACAGCAAGGGAAGATCTGCATTTTGACAAACTCTGTATTTAGGAGCAGATTCTTACACATGGAGTCTGGACAAATGAGGCTTCTGCAAATGCACTGTCCCATTATAGTTTTCTAATTAAAGATCAGCTGCAGGAAGCAGTAAATTTAAAACAGTGATGACAATATTAAAACTTCCCAGGAAAAAAGGGAGAGCATTGGAGATAAGGCTGCAAATATCCTAATAGAAGAAATAGCACTAAATGCTCTTTGGTGACTCTAAAGCACTGTGCAAGTATTCACAGTGAGCTATAGATGAGAATGTGAAAAAGATGAGTGTTCTAACATCAAGGGGTATGAATGACAAACAGATGCTAAACAGACAAATGAGCTATGGCTGAAGGAGGCCAGTGCTGTTGTATGCTGAGGGAAGAGAGAGGAGAGGAAGAGGTGGATAAAAAAAAATATAGCCCCAGAGAAAGCTGAAAACCATGCTGAGAAGTAGTCTGGAGAAGATCACAGGAAACAGCTTATGGAATTAAAAACATTTGGGAAATTACAGCACTTAGGAGGAATTAAATATAAGAAAGTAATGGTCATCTATGAAAATAGAAACTTCAAAAAGGAAGGGACTGCAGCACAGAACCTGGAGGAGAAGAGCTAGAAAATCAGTAGATATGATCTCAGCATGAATAGAGAGAGTCGTGCTAAGGACCCCACGCAGCATATCAGACTCTAGGAAGACCTTTCATGAACAGTTGACAAGAGACTTTTTGGCAAGGAAATGTCTGAGAGACAGGAATATCTGACTGAAGTGATGGTCTTACATCAGTCCCGTCATGACTGGGAAGAATGTGCATCAGATATAAATAGCATCTTAATTTATTTCAAGTGGATATAACTTGCTTCTCACTCATACTTCTTACTGTTAATTTCTTAAAGATGCTGAGATTACATAGATAAATATAAGCATAATTTAAAAAATAATGTAAATTTGCATTTACAGTAAAGTAAGAGAAGTACTAAAGGAAGAGAAGAACTAAAATTGTGCAAGTGTATTTTTTTTCCTGATGAATTAGCCATATTGAAAGTATTATTTTCAGACTCAATTACCCATGTAAGCCAGTGGAAATATCTGTCCTCTATTCAGATTTAAGAAATGGACCCAAGCACAGATAAGAAAATGAGTTCATAATGAGAACAGATGCTACAGAGACAAAAGATATCTATAAAAAATCATATATGGCTTAATCCCATAGCCATTTGCTGTGCATTTGGAGTATAGCTTTTAAAAGTATTTAACAATTGTTCTGCTCAGCAGTGCAACTTGTGTCTGATGTAGAACTGCAGAGTTAATGCTCACCTCCCTGCCTGTGCTACTCAGGTGTCTTTGCCTGGGTGTTTGCCAAACCATTCCTACACCAAACATGACATGAAGTTTCATGGGAAATCAAGTTTCACCTAGTTTCTCTTGTGCCAAAATCTCTAAGGTGCAGACTATGGGAATTAAGTAGTAGAATCTCATTGAACTGGACAGGAATTAGGCACCTTGGTACCTTTTTAGATCTTAGTCTAGCCTAGAGTTGCATGAACAAGACCTAGTTAATACAATGCCTTCTACCACCATTCACACCCAATGTAAGTGTTTATTTATCTGAACAAAGCTGACTTGTTAATTTGTTAAAAGTTCTGGGAGACAATCCCAAAGATCCCAAGGTTAATGCAGAGTAACCTCACTAGAAGTCAAGTTTTCCTTTCAAAATTATGCAGAAGGTAGAAAAACTGGCTTAAAATTACTCTAGGAATGCATTCCAGCCCCCTCATGTCCTGGGCAAAGAGGTGAAGCCTCTGGAGAAAAGGAAGAGTGACCAGCTGTGCTTGGAGAATGTAAGTTTGTTCAATCCATGGGGGTGTAGGGCAAAGAAACTTTAACTGTGGGTTCTGTGAATGATAGATGAAGTCTGCCCAAGAGCAGAACCTAGTGAAATTGCTAGCAAAAACCTTTTGTCAAGTATGTGTGTGTTTGATTTTCTACACACTGCTGAGGTTGAGTGCCATGAGAGAGCTTCTGCCCTTTCAGTTTTGTACATTCTTTTGTGAGACTATAAATTGGTCTTGCCATAACAGCTTGTTTTTAACTTGCAAAGTCATCAAATGCTTCTGTAATCTTAGTAATGGTTGTATTTTTCAGCTGTATTGTAGAATGGTTGTGCAAACTGGGAATCAGTGAAATACATTAATTAATTCAAGAAATAGCAGAGTAATGAGAAAATTTGGGCAAAAATTAGAAAATCACATGAGCTACTTGATTCTCACAAATCTCCATTTTTGAGAGCAAAGGTATAGAAAATTTGTTAGGAAGATTCTTACAATAATTGATTGGAAGTTGACCTAGATATATACTGCTGTAACAGTAAGCACAGTTTGGAAATGTGTAATAAATGCAGTTGATAGTGGAAATAGTAGGATCAGAATATGAGAGAAGAAACCAGAGCCAAAGTTTGCTCTAAATTCCATATGGCAGCAACAAGTGCTAAGATTACCTCACACAACAGAAGTCTCAAGTGTTGAACACCAAGTTAGAGCCCCAAAATAACAGTTTTTCCTCATACACTTTAGCAGAAATTTAGTAACTGTGCAGCTGGAGAGACAAGAGGAAACGAAACATTTCTCAGAAAATTTAAAGATAAGATACACGCATGTTGAACGGGCAGGGTTTATATCCTCCTCCTTTGTTCTTCCCTGTCCACTTTCCCGAATTAGAAGGGCACCCTCAGTGTTCTGGCAGCAGGATTATGCAAAAGAGAAGTATAACTGCTTTTCTTAGAAGTTCAGCCAAGTTTAGTGCAGCCAGAGCCCTCAGAAAGCAGCATCTACCTATCCTACAGAGGCTGAAGGTTGTTTTACTTCCAGAACACATTGTTCCACCTTATGTTTCTTCACGATTTTCCTTAAACCATTACTACTTACAACTTTGCTTCTGGTTAATAAAATCCCATTACAGTCCTTTTGCCTTGATAATTCAGAAATCTGAAATGAAAATAACTTGGGCTCTAGGATTTCTGCTGGTTGTGCTGAGCTTGTGGCTCTTTTCTCATTCTTAAAGACATCCTCAAGCCAGCAATATTTAACTAAAATACTCTACATGTTCCAGTTTTGGGAGAACTACAAGTCATCTTGACCTGGAGCTCTAGAACTGTGAACAATCTTATCTCTAGATAACCTGCAAAGCCATCAGATATTTCTAGGCACAGAATACAAGTCTCCCTGGGCCAGCAAAGTGACAAATGATATAATATGTTAATTGCATAAGCATAATACAATCCCATTGTGTTCCTGAGTAGCTTTTTTAATTCTGAGTGCCTCAAGACACGATCTAAATTTTTATGCAACCTGCAGCTTAATTCTGTATTGATAATATTGAAAATATCATTTTTACAAATTTTACAGAAAGGCTCTCATGTTCTAGACTTAAGTAAAATATAGGTAAAGAATGAGGATTTCTAAGCCTTTTGAATGCAGCTTGTTTTGGTAACTGCATCTAGTTATGATATTTTTCTGTGTGGATTTAATATTATTTAAACACTCCACAGTCTTTGGTTCTGTGAATGTTATATGGAAGTGTTTCTAAAAGTAGTTGTCATAGCGATCAATTAGAGATTAGCTAATGCAATATCTATCCCATAAAGTCTGGGATTCATGAGACTACAAAATAATTATTAAGATAATAGTGTAAAAAATGGGCAAAACCAAATTATATAACATTAGCTTTGATAAATTTTATTCCATAAAATTAGTTTTTGAAATAGAAATTTACTAGGTTGAACATATAAGTATCTGCTCTGCAAAAGTATATTTTCTCAAATTAAAAATATTTTTTAAGAACTGGAAACCTTTTCTTATCTCTTATGGTTTCCAGTACTATGTAAATTCATAGCTCAGAGGAATGGTGTAATTCCACATAATGAGTTGCATGATATACTGAGCCAGTTTTAATGTATCTTAGTTTGAGAGAGGATTTTATTACTTTTCCCAAATATTATTTTGTTGTTTCAATATTATCATAAAACCTCATTCAGATAACTCCGAATATCTTCTTTAAAGCTTACACAGGCAGCAGAAGTGAGGGGATACAGACACAATGCAATCCTTAACTCACCCCTATTGTGCAGCAACAGAACAGGAGCCTCAGAGCTGCTGGGGGTCTTACATATCTCATATGTGCTGGAACAATGAAACAAATTATGAACAGGGCTTTAGGCTCAACTCTGAATTCTTGCCTTTGTGAGTTTGTGTCTCATGCATGGAGAGCATTGATTTTGCAAGGTACTCTGAGATGTGGCCTGTCTGTCTGTGAATAGAACCAGATGGATGGTTTTCTGAAGCTTGACAGTCAGACAGGGATCTCTCCTTCTTTGGTCTGGCACTTTTACTTAAGTCTGCTCATGGAGGTTCTATACATTAATTCATTCATTTCAATAATAATGTATTTAAACTGATAAAAGCATAATTGCTAGTCTCACACACTGCAGTGCTGCTCTGTTCTGCTTTAAAATGTGCTGGGGTAGAAAATGCAATTACTTTAATGCAAAGAATCTTAGACTGTGCTGAAGAAATGATTATAAGGTCAAAGATGCACATACCGAGTTGTTTCACAGAGAATATCTGAAGTGGTAGCTAGTTTTACAAAATGTTTCAAACGTGTTGAATTGGCTGGCAAAAGCAATCCTTGGCTGATTTCATGACAAAAGATGTGTGAGTGTCCACAGCCCCAGAGTCCCACCAGTGAGACAGAGCCAGGTTACACGAGATGCCATTGAGTTGAATCTGCTTTTGGATAACCTCCATGGGTTTACTCCAAGAGGAAAGTACTATTCAATGTAACAAGCTACGCCTTTGGCTGGTCAGAAAACAAATGCTGTATTAAGTTTAATTACTTCAGCCACCAACTGATGATCTGCAAAAATCTTTTAACAAACCAACAGTTCTCAGCTTGGCTGTTGCCTTGGTCTTATGATCTTTCACTGTACAGCTGTGTGTAAGTGCAGCAATCAGAGTTTAGATTACTCTTTGCAGGTCATGAAATTTAGAAGTAATTTCTCTTTAACTTCCCACCTTAAATTTTGATTTGGTGACAGTATCAGCTTTATAAAGATGATCTGTATCTGTGTCTGCAAATACAGAGAAGTGAACAGAGGGGGAAGATGTCATTACAAATAAAAGAGGTCAATAATTATGGACAAAATCCTGCTTTGACTGAAGTGACACAAATGGCATGGCTTTCAACAAAATTAATAGTTGCAAATCACTGACAGTAAGCCCTAATAAAATGTTATTTCTATTCATAAGATTCTTAACAGTTCATATTTACGTGATATAAAATAAACTTGAAAAATCCTTAGCATATTTTATATTTTAGAGGAATGGCCTTTTTTCAGACTACTGTGAGAAAAACATGGTATATATAAAAATCAATTCTGGCATTCATTAGGTGTGTGTGTCATAGAGGAATCTGCATCTTGGCATAAGCATCAGCACCTGGATGCTGTTCTTACAAACTCAGTATTAAGTCTTGTCCCTGATTCACAGTCCTGTGACCTTGAAATGCAAGTTTCTCAAAAGGTAAAAAACCTTGACCTCTCCTCTTTCTGAAGCAGAAGGATTGAACATCAAGAATTTTTTTCATCCTTGAAATGCAGTAAGTGTGAATCATAAAGACACCCTAGCAGTTCTCCTTACAAGTAGGTGCAGGACACCTGTTTGTGGCTTAGGGAGCTCTGCTTCACTCTCTTCTTCCAATGTGCTTTATGCTCATGGGTGAAACTCCCTCAGCGACTTTCAGAATGCCAGGTTTGGACAGAGGGATGTTACTAACTGGACAATTGGATTATTTTCCATTTTTAGAATAGCTACTGCATTTCAGAGATGCAGAGGGAAGCTCTTTTAGTTTTGTTTTGGTTACAGCTATATGACAACATTTTCTCAACTTTTTAATAGAGCTCAGCTCTTTTTTTTTCTTGCAAGTGAAAAGAAAAATCACTGGCCTGCTCACAGAACAAAAAAATGTCTTTGGTCTCAAGGCTTATGTATTCACCAGGGAGGTTGGACTGTGCTCCAGCAAACAGAATTAATCAGCAAGTCACTGCCTTCCAGAAGTAATGTGTAACACCTTGTTTTGTTCCGTGGTTCAAAAGGCACTGTCACTGTTGTACACCAGTGTGGTTTTTTTTTTTTTAAGGCTATAATTCATATGCAAACTAAGCTGGGATTCGTGATTTCATAATAAAATGTTGAAACGCTTTGATCATGAGCTGGAAGGAGGTGTGAAACAGTGCTTCAGAAACAGACAGATATTTGTGTAATCAGCCTTTATGTATTGCCAGTTCAGAATAATAACATATAAAGAGCCCCAACTTACCTCATCTGCCTGGTACAGCCAAGGCATAAATAAAAGAGAACAATGGAATTACTATTACTCACTCACTGAGCCCCAGCTACATCACTGTATTCTTTATAATTGCTGGCAAGAAGATTAATGTTTTGTTAAATATCAGAGTAAGGTCACAAGGGGGCTTGCAGGGCTGTCTAAACATCTAGGTTTTAAACTCCTTCCTTCCTTCTTTCCTTCCTTCCTTTTTTCCTTTTCCTATTATTTTTTAAATTTTAATTCCACAGAGATGAGCTTTCACCATTTTTTAAAATTATTGGGACTTTTATATTCTTGCAGTTGAAAACTTTTGGCAACACAAAGAATAAATAAATAAAGACAACAATGGCTGTATGGCTGATAAAGCTTAATCACCATATTGATAGGAAGATGGTAAGGGCTTTTGTGTGTTAGAAATAGAGCCAAGTTTCATTTTGCCTGTCATGTCTCTGTTTCTTCATGTCTGTTAGTTCTGCATCAAAATTAGGAATTTTTTCTCATTATATTAATGCTAGTTATCCTAAGTAACAACCTGTTTGGTTTAAAAAAGGTCATTCTAAATGTCTGTTAAATTACAGCTCATGAACACCAGGGCAAGAGCAGTTCAAGTGAAAAGCTCCTGGTTTTGCAGACTGAGGAGATTTACACCTTCTGCACCTTCAGGTGTATGTACCTGAGGTTCATAGCTCCAGTTTCAACTCTTTTGCAGCAAACAAGAATTGACAGATCTGTATCTTTGTACAGACAAAACCTTATGGTTATCAGTCTCCCCTGTCATTCTATAGAAATAGTCAAAGAAATATTCCACCATAAATTAACTGATTTTTTTTGAGATGTAAAACATCTGATCCATATGGGAGAACAGCTTTATTTGGAAATGAATGCTCACATAAGAGATTTCTGGTATATATAAACACAGTTGTTTCTGGTGAAGGAGCAAAGAAATTACATAGTCATCTTAATCTCTTGTTTAGACTATTGCCAGTCATTTGCAAAATGCAAATATCTTCCTCATTTGGCTCAGATTATCCTCCAAATTACACAGGAGCAGTCTGGGCAGCAGCAACCAGTCTCATACAAAAATGGTGAATGTGTTTTTCAGGCTCTCCCCAAATCCATCCTTTGTGGAAGGACTCTGAGACAGGTGCTTTTGCCCTGGAAGGACTCAGTGTGGGGCCAGCCTGAGGACCTGAGTGCCACAGGACCATGATGTGCCACAGGACCATGATGTGCCACTCTCTCCCCCATCTCTCTGTCCCTTCCAAGAGCAGAGTGGGGCATTAATGGGACCAAGAAAGCAGAGAAAGATTTGTTTTAAAGAATTCCTACTTCTTGGTGCTGTTTGCACTAACACTGAGAGGGCTCCTTAACAAAATTATGTCGTTGGAATCCATTTGTGTCTTTTAGTGGAACAGGTCTTTTCTCAAAGAGGGGCAATTCTATGTGGTATTACTGATTGTATGAATGTTATCTTCAGTTATCTAATATTAAACAGAAGTAAAGGCTTCAAAGATCAATATATGGGCAGCAGTGGTAAAAGTCATACATTTAAATCCTAGCACTTTGCATAGCAGTAGCAGTGCTGCAGAAGAGCAAAAGAAGCTCTCCACAATACCTGAACAGCTCTGATTGGTTTCAGTAGAAATAGTTTAGCAATATAAGCTAAAGGAGATAACAGATCTGAGAACCCCTGCTCTTGATTTGATTTAATATATGGCTCTTGGAAAAAGAATTTTATTCTGTTCTACTCAGCTTGCCTGATAGAAAATAATAGAAAATAAAAAAAATAGAAAATAATGAAAAATCTGTTCCTATTTTCCTAGAGGTCAGTCATGAAAAAAATATGTGATTAATTATATACCAGTAGGTGTTAAAATGTTGTTATAAGATTCTTATTCTCCACATTCTTGAATGTGGAACTGTGAAAATTAGCTGTAGAAAACAAAATTTGAGCCCTAGATTGACTAATATTGACAATGCCCTTCGGTTTCATCATTTCTTGTTATCACCATCAGATATTCCAAGATATATTACCACATCGCTGGAAAATTACTGAAGTTTTTCCCTTTTGTTAGAATCCACTGGAATTCTAAGGTCCAGGAAAGGAGCCTGGAAGAAGTGTGAGGGAATGGAATTTGTTTAAAATATTAAAAAAAAAAAAAAAGTAAGACCACTTGTCAATCACTTAATTTTGTAAGAATTCTTTATGAGCCATCACAATATTGTGAACTAATTACTCATAATTTCAATTTGTAGCTCTCCCCTGGAGACATGAATGCTATTTCCATTTGTATCAGCCAAAGATCTGGTGCAGTTATTGTTGTTTAGCTGTGAGAGTTTTTCCATTGGTTGAATTCAAAGTATTTGGATGATCAATGAATGAAAGTATTAATCACTGAAATTAAATAAAACATAGTAGAACTCTTTTAATATAGCCAATCCTTTATAATTTTTAGACACAGTAGGCACAGCATTTATATATGTAAAAGTATGTATGGTGTGCATAAGAGAAAAATAAGATGAAAGAAACAACCGTAGATGTTATTTATTAAAGACATATGACACATTAAAATTTAAAAAGTTAAAAGGCTGTTCAGGTTAAGGACTTATAAAAGGTATTAACATGTACAAGAAACGAGAATGTGAAATTAATTAGTCTTGCTTTAGAAGAGAATTTTCCAAGGGCTAAAGTTCTTGTGACTTGTGTTGGGAAGCTACAGGAAAGAGTGGTTCTACTTATTTGTTGATCCATTCAGCTGAACTTAGTGTAGTTGTCAGTGACCTTGTGAATTCAGACAGATGAGATGTCATCTCTCTCTGCTCTCATCCAACCTCTCTCTGCTGCAGTAAAGTTAAACCTCTGGTAAAGAGCAGGCAGGAGCACACAAGAGCTCCATAATTGAAAGTAGGTGCATTTTTTGGTTGAACATTCCTGTGGAATGTTTCATTCCTGTGGAACTGAAAACAAAAGTGAAAATGTAGGTTTGCTCCTGGGAGAATGAGAATGGGAATTATTCTCTACCTATGCCTGTTCTATGCAGTTCAAGTCAGTGATCATATTTTAATAAGTACCATCTCTCCATTGTTTCTAATACTTCAAAGTACAACAATGTTACTATATCAACTTTCTTTCTCAGGTGACTTGTGAGCAAATAAGTTGTTAAATGTCTAGAAGAGGGGGAGACACTATAAATATCAAAGGCAAGAATGAGAAAACTCAGAAATACAGTGTGCCGGTGATAGACTTCAGTCTAGAATCTACCAGCAGAAAACATTTTTTTTAATCAGAAGATCCCTCTGGCTTCCGGGATTCTATTTTGCCAATCACTTTGGGATAGCTGCTGCAGTGCATTAGTAAATAGCAAAGAAAACAAGAAAGACACTGATAAGCCTAGAGTGGGCTCAGCAAAGGCCACCATGAATGGCTCAGGTGTTGGGTGTTGTCCAGCTTGGAACAGACAAGGTTTGGTGGGACCTCTCAGCAGCCCCAATTCCTGCCAGGGCATTAGTGAACAGGGACCAGGTCACAATTCTAGAGTTAAAAGTAAGCTGAGCTTTCCTTTTGAAAATATGTTAAGATACAACCATTCAGTTTTCATTATATTCCAAACCAGTCAGGGAATCCAACTCCCTCTTTCAAAATGCCATGTTAGGGCATGAATTAGCAAGTAGGGTACTTTGATTGGAGATAATATCCATGGAAATTGTATAATTGAAAAATACAGCCTTGCAGTTTATGTGCCTAAACATTGACAGTGATGGTTCTTAGTTTATTGATTAATCTAAATGTAAAAAACAGGTTGCAAAAACCTATTAGTAAGCTCCCTGGGAGTGTTTTCTTCTCATATTTTTGGTGTGATTATATTGATTTTTATATGGCTGATTTACCTCCAGAGACACCTGTGTATCCCTCAGATTCCCCTGCAGGGCTGGATTTGGCTGTGCAGAGTGGTCAACACCATCATTCTTGATGAAGTGCATGGTTCAGATTGCAGAGCAGCTGTTTTAATTAAGGCTCTGTGCATCAAAATTAATCTATCAATAAAAAAATCTATCAATAATCTATCAATCTATCAATAAAAAAAAAATTTTGAGATTTCAGTCATCGTGATGAAAGGTGTTAGTTGGCAACTTGGCAGAAGTTGGGCACATATATAGCTTTGAAATCCTGTGGTACTCCCTGGAAGGTAGGACTAGTTTTAGCACAGTGGAAGATGCTACTGGCAAAGTCTGTAGAGATGTAAATCAGACAGTTAGATGGCAAGTATATCCTTTAAATTATAAACAAATTTACTGTAAAATCTTTTGTTCCTTGTTAAACCTTAGATTAAAAGACAAATTCTGAATGGGAAAAGAGGTACATAGGTCTCTTCCTCAAGGATGGATATGACCTGGATTATGCTAAGTCATGGCTGCCCTTAGGATCTGGCTCTGTGAAGAGACTAGTAGGAATAAACCTTAATTTTAGTTGCAAGACAGGTTAGACAGCTTTTATATCTGTGAGCAGCACTGAGAGGGACACTGTGACAGGGTCTGAAATACCATAGACCTCCAACAGTTTAGTTTTCAATAGTCATCACATTACTTCTTTCATAAGGTCAAACTTTACAACCCAGTCACTACCTCTAGAGTTATTATATCTATGTTTCATCTTTCCTGTACATGAATATGAGGAATACTCTTGCAGAATTACAGTTTGAAAAAATCGACCATGTGAAATTCAATTTGTTAAAATGACACAAAATATAATATTACATGTAGGCAGAAATCAATGAGATCTGCAAATATTTTTTAAAAAATAAAAAATAGATGAAAACCAGTTAAAATAAATAAAAACCAGTCTAGCTGCTGAGAAGAAGATCATTATGATGAAGGATAAAAGCAAAAGAAACAGTATTATTAACTAGTGCAGGATAAATAGACTCTTAGCATTCTGAACATTAAATTTTTTCCTGTCATTCCATGTACAGAAAATCCAGAATAAAAAGAAGTAGCAAAATCATATTGTAATAAGAAGCTCAGGAATGAGTGTTAATGGGACATAGCCTTTTGAGTCTCACTGTGCTTTGTATTCACTTACATTGTTCTGTACTTGAGCAGGGGGAAATATTTTTGTTCTTTTTTCCCCCACAATTAACAATAAGGATTTCAGGGGAGCTGCCTGCCCACACGTGATGAAAGGCTGCAGGTTCTGTGACTCACCGTGACAAAAAAGTATGTATGACAAACTCCAAAAGAATCAAGCAGGTTACATTGATTCAGGTTGGCCTGAGACCTTCACTCACAAAAAACCAGCTGAAAATGCACGAGAGAAATGGCAGCTGGAGGGAATTAGGGTGAGGATGGGAAACCTGCTGGGGTTAGAAAGGGTGGATCTGCAGGCAAGCCTCAACATTTCACAGTATTTCCCATGTGAGCGATTCTCTCAGGGTGAGCAGCTCTTCATGGATCTCCATGGATTCCTGCCTTTGCACCCTGCTGGAGCAGCGCTGGTGCCAGGGAGCCTCAGCTCCCAGCCCTGCCGCACACCCTGCCCGGGATGGGGTGGATGTTGTTGGGTGTGCAGCACACCCTGCCCGGGATGGGGTGGATGTCGCTGGGTGTGCAGCACACCCTGCCCGGGATGGGGTGGATGTTGCTGGGTGTGCAGCACACCCTGCCCGGGATGGGGTGGATGTTGCTGGGTGTGCAGCACACCCTGCCCGGGATGGGGTGGATGTTGCTGGGTGTGCAGCACACCCTGCCCGGGATGGGGTGGATGTTGCTGGGTGTGCACACTGGAGGGTGCTCGTATTTAGAGCAGAGGCAGCTCTTTGCCGTGGGGTTCTCTCGCAGGCAGCGAGGAAATGGGAGAGCTGAGCTGTTGGCATCTGGCTGCTGTCGCAGAGCAGGAAGTGACTCTGTGGCACTGCTCTGATTCCACTTAGCACCCAAGCTAGATGAACTTAAAGTGATTTTTTTGGGCTTATTCAAAAATTTGGGCTCAGCTCCTGATTTGCATTGCTTATATTAGACATGCTGAATATACCTATATGCAAGCCTCTACTTAAATGATTTTCCTATTAGTGTATTTCTCCTTGTTTATATGTGTATTTATTCGTGTTTTCTTCAGGCTATTTCGAATGTCATTGGGAGTTAAAGATGATGTATGGCACATTCCAAAGAATTGTAGTAGAAGACAATATAGCATATTTCTTCCATGCCTGAGTATATTAATTCTTGCTTATATAAGAAAATGCACAAACCAAATTGTAAACAAGGAATCAGTTGGAATCAGATTATGCATGAGTAATGATATGCAGCCTCATCTCAGATATAAACAACAACAAAAAAATCAGGTTTAACTGCTAATGGGTTTAGGAAACATTTTTCTTTTTCAAAGGAAATTAGTCAATGGAATAAAAACATGAGGGGTTTTTTTAATGAATGGATTAATTTACCTTTTGTTCCAAGATAAATAAATAATCATAAATACTGTACTTAGAATGAAAAGAGATCGAATTCTCTCACACATACTTGTCTTGGTGATGGAGTTTGACCTTGGCTTTATGACACTCATGTCTGCTTTCTTTAAAAATTCTCTCTGGGTTTTACAACTGCTCCTTTACCTGCAGTTCTGCACTTTTCTGGTCACTGCACCTAAGTCAAAGCATATCAATGGGAAAACTCTTACAGCTGCACTGTGTGCTTGTATCAGACTCTGATTTGATCTGATCCTTTCACCCACAAAGTTCATTGCAACACTTCTAGAGACTTCAGTGTCTCTTCTGGCCAGCGTTTTTTGTATCATTATGTGCCTACAGTCATAGTTCTCTTTTTTCACTGACTTTTCCAAGCCTGTTGCAACAAAAAGGTTTTTTCTCCTGATGATAATTCTTCTTTAAATGCCAGTTCAAAAAAGTTGTGGACTTGTTTTCTTTTTTTTATGCACCAGTAACATATAATTTCATTCCTGCCTGCATGTTTTTAACCTTAATGCCAGAGGATAAGAAAATAAATAGTATTGTATTTACATTTCAGATTCAGTTTAAGTGTGTGAGTAGAGAAAGAGAAATTTTTCTTTTTGGTTACATGAATAAAGCTCCATAAGTGTTTGCAGGATTGAGGTTTTAATTTGTAACCCTGATCTGGCTGCACGAACAACTCTAATAAAGTTTAATGAACATTATTAAAAGTTTATATATGCAGGCAAATAGGGTTCCACATTTGGAGTAGTCATTACTCCACTCCCCTCCAAAAGAGAAGTGGCTTGAGGTAGCTCCAATTTTCCACTCACAGAAACAGGGGCATCAATCAGGACAGTAAGGAGCAGAACGGGATCCTCTCATCTTCCAAAGGAAACACAACAGAATAGTCGGGGTTTTAACAGGAACCAGAAAAGACTTTCACTGAAGCCAACTTACCATGACAAACTCTGCTTAGCTTCCCTCCTTCACTGCTTGGGTTTACCTTTATTGTGCATAACCTGGAACAAAATCCTGCTGTCAGGTTTGCTCAGCAGAAGTTGGTCCAACTCAAGTTGTTATTCCCATCAACTGGGTTCTTCACCTGTGGCTTAAGAGAGAGTATCTGAGCTGAGAGGGTCTGACCTGGAAGAGATAATCACGTCAATAAATTGATTTTTTGAAAAATCTCATTGGTTCCAAGGGAGGTTAGTCCTGCAAATGAAGTTACTTGTGTACTTAACTCTTTGCTGGATCAGGTATTGTAAACTCTCTGGGGGAGGACCCATGTTTTCTTTTATTTGTCTGTAAAGTGCCATGTATACCTATGGCACTGTATAAATAAATAATAATAATAGAAACAATAAAAAGCATCTAGGGATTAGGCAGGCCTTTTAAAGAGGCCAACTGTTCTTCACATAAATCTTGGATCTAATTTGAGCTCTAATAAGCTCCATTTCCTGCTTTTCCAATATTTTTAAGCCGCGTTGCAATAGCTATCTTTTTTTTTCTTTTAACAGGTGTTTTAAGAGGGCCCTAAGGCAAGTATCTAATCAACCAAATGGAATTTTCCATGCAGTTAAGTGTTTTATTCAGCTCAAAACATTGTCTTTGATTAGACTTACCACCTTCCCTTCTGCCCTTTTCCATTATTTTGGCAGGCTCTGCAGGTGGAAAAGCTCCATCTCCACTGCAGCCCCATGGTGTGTAAAACAGCCTGGCTGTGAGTGCCTGCTTGCCTTGGAGCTGGAGGAGGATCCTTCAGAGGGAGCTGCACAGTGCCAGCCCTGGATGTGCCTGTGCCACAGGACACCTTTTGGAAAGGTACTGAGCTTTTCACGAGGCAGTTTGGATCCTGCCAGTGCCCCCATGGTGCTGCAATCCAGGCTGGCTGTCCTGCAGGCTCTGCCTGGGGCTGGGCTGGGCTGAGCCCTGCTGAGCCCTGGCTGCAGAGCTGTGCTCAGGCTGACCTGCATTCACTAAAGCTGACTCATGTATGCCTGGGAGATCCACAGTCCTCTTAGATGGCAGTGGAGGTGTTTTAAACAAACTCTTCTTGCCTTCCAACCCTTTTTTTAAACTTGGTTTTCTAAAATGGAAATTGGTTTAAATCATATGAGGGTATAATATATTACATTATGCTTAATATTTTCCCACCTCCTGAGGTGTTGTGAGGATTTTCAAAGTAATATTTATACAGCATTTTGAAGATAAAAAGCATTGCATAAGTGATAATTATTATCTACATTTATTTTCATGCCTCAGTTGAAACATCTTTTTCTCTTTGTCTAAGATACTTAATTTTTCTTTTGCCTTTTTTTTTTCTTTTTTTTAATTACTGTGTTATTTAACTTTGAGATTTTGGGGTATAATTTTGGAGGAGAAAACTGCTATACAGATTATATTGTACTGTGTCAGATAGTTCTTCTCTTTTTTGTTTTGCATCCCATGATGAACTGATGCTTTCACCAATCCAATCTGCAACCAGAGGTTTATTCATGCCAGAACAGAAGAATGGTTTGATTGTTCAGGAAATCAGCCAAGACTCAGAAGGCCTAGATTTTCTCCATTCTGATGCAGGTTTCTTGTTTGACATTGGAAAAATCACTTAATTTCTCCATGTCTCAGCTGGCCATCTGCAAAGCAGAAATGGTGCTTCCCTACTGTGTACTTGGGTTGTAATATTACTTTTCTATTGAGGCAATGCTCATAAGGGTGATAGGAGAACCAATATAGTTCAAAAGGCATTTTTAATCTCCTGTGTGCAGATCACTCATGGATCCAGTGACTCACAAATGGATATGGGGCCTGTAGTTCAGAAATACATACTGATTTAACTCTCAGTTGACTATTTGTTAATTTTTTATGAATAATATTGTATTTATGTTTCTATTGTATTTATTATCGATATATTTGGATATCAAAGAAGACAGTTTCTATCTTCTTTGGAAAGAATCAGTGAACAATCTTTTCAAGAGAATTAATAGGCATATCTCTATGGTCCCTGTCAGTGTCTGCCTTAGGGTTTGGCCCTCAGCAAAGCTATGATGAAGTTGTTTCTGCACATTTTGCTTTGGATATGTATTTCTGTGATTTTGCACCAGGTACAAGCAGTCATTTCATTTGCCATACCTGGAGACCATTTGTTCTTGCCATGATATGCAAAGGCATATTTTCATCTCTCCTCATACCTTCATCCATTTATGACACTGATTGCTAGTGGTGGAGTGTATATTGATAATTAGATGTGGAAACATATATGTTCATCCTCCTTTCTAGAAGGAAGCTGTTATATTCAAGTTATTCCCTACTTAAAGTGGCAGGGGGAAAATACAAAGGTATTGTACAACATATGATCAGATGAAACCTTCTAAACATAAACACTCATGCTTTCATTGCTTTCCTGATCAGCATGCAGTGCTGAAAAGGTGGGGAAGAAGGAGATAAAAATTTATTATATTTTAACTGAATTCAGTTATTCTTTGCAAATGGTTCTCCTACCCCAGTGGGAATGAACCATGGCAAGATAATGTTACTTAATAGTTTTATTTCTAAAATGCACCTTCTTTTCTCTGTGCATGCAAATGCTTTACAGCTTTGATAAAAACCATTGTGAAACAGATGCTAAAACATTATCCTAAATATCATTTCACTTTCTGCCTTAAATGTAGACATTAAAGTAGTAAAAGGAGGTCTACTACACAAGTAAAAATGAAAACCAGAAAAGTTTGCATGTGGAGATAACAGATCATTCTAATCATGCTGAAGTTTTTATCTGCTGCAGTTTCAGTATCATGAAATTGCACTGGCTAGACTCAGATCCTTATTTCCTCTGAAATAAGGTTGGTTGCTTGAGAAGTCAGACACGTTCTGGATGTATTCCTATGGAAGAAGTAAGCTATAACCCATGAAAGGATGTGAACTCTTTATATTTTGGCAGCTGTTAATGTTCAAAGAATTGAATTGGCTCTTACAGGAAGCTGATCCCATTCCTGCCCAGTTCTGCTGGTGTTCCCTTGTACATCCACACTGAAAGGGGAATGTGTGCTCAGGGAGCTCTTCAGTTAGCTTTTGGTCTGTTTGTCACCTTGGATCACCTGTGCTCATGATCTTTGTCTGCACATATCACCAGCTCATTACAGAAATGCTCTCTGCTCAAAGAACTCAAGTCAAGTGCTCCCAAATGTTAAGGGGATTTGAAAGCCAAACCAAACTCTGCATCTAAATTCTGCAGTTCTTAAAGGGAATAAAAACAAAATGCAGGGGTATGCTGTTGGCTCAGTAACATAATTAGCAAACTTCGTGTTGCCTTCAGCAGAGCAGGTTTGCATCCCAAACATCAATAGCTCCAGCCACCAGCAGGGTTTGCAATAAGAAGCTGGATGTGAATCCTGCCTTATTAATTTCTGCTGAAAAGTGAATTTAACTTTGCAAAGTATTTTCTGCTTACATTTTATTTTGCTACTGTCCCAACTAAATTTAGCTTTCTTAAAACCATCTGAGAATTGAAATGAGTTTCCTGTCCATGCACTTTTGTAATTTTTTTGTACCACTCATTTCTTTTTTGATAGCACATTGTTTTATTCTTTCAGTCTTTAAAAAAAAAAAAAGGGAGAGAGAGAAAAGAAAAACCTGCCACAAAAGTGAAATTTTTTTTATTGCATTTCATTTTAAGTCTTCTTTTTAAAGATCTGTCATTTATACAATGACAAGAAAACTTTCTAAATTGGAACTAATTTATGAATTCCTTCTTTTTGGCATAATGTCACTTTGCAAGTTAAAATGATAATGACTGGAAAGATCAAATATGTTTATCTAAAAAAAGAAGAGGGGTTTTAAGAGTTTGTGCTCATTAGAAATCTTTGCCAACTCTGTACACAGCAGACGTTATAGATTTTTTGAGTGCAAAAATCCTTTAGGTTAAGAAAAAGCTGTAGCTAAGAATGGTAAAGGTTGAAGACAGTTCAGAATTCCTTTGTCTAACTACTATAGATGGGTGAAATATCTATTTTTCACTTGTGTGATTTTTAGAATGAAATTGGATTTTTTCACCAAACCAATCCTTCATACTTCATATATGTGATTGGATTCTTCCCATTCAGCCTTCCATTCATGAGCAATCCTTCAATTGCACAAATATTCACAGGCCAGTGTGTTACCTGTTGTTTTTTAATAACTTCTCCTTTGTAACAGTGATTTAGGAATGTGCATCCAAATGGCTTACAGTGGAACTTCTGCACACTGGAAAACTTTCTGACCTCTCTCATTATAAGGATTTTGATGCGAAGGAAACAACTAAGCTGTAGCAAATGAAGTAGAATTAATACCATTATGCTCACAATATGCCCACTGCCTGGGGGGAGTGCTGTCGACTGATCTAATAATACCAGAATCACATCCTCACACCATTGTAAAATGCATCCATATGTTTCTTATCAAGGCCACTGGTGGCACAAGTCCTTGATCCAGGCAAGTAATAATCTTTAAAGTTGTACAGAAGAAAAGTTTCATTTGGTGCTGTTTCTGTGCCCTGTGCTGTTGCTTCCTCTTACACTTCTGAATTTCTCGTTCCTACCAGTAAAGTTGGCATGTCACCATCTGTTCTCTCTTCCACCATGTCAGTTTGTGTCTTTATCCTGTGTTTTACTCTCTCGTGATGTGCTCTTCACCAATGAAGTGTTTAAAAGTGGTGTGAGAAAGCTCTTAGTCCGTGATACAAAAATGAGAGATCTGTTTCCCCCACTCATTTTCTTTCAGTGAAGGTGTGCAGATTTTTAAAGCAAGTGCTTAAAAATAAATATGGAAGAATTAAGAAGATGCTACAAAAAATGCCGTATGAGATTTTCTAATGCTTTGTCTAGGCACAATTGGATTCAGTGCAGATTTCAGATTGCAAGTGAATTAGGAAACAATTTCTGCCTTATATTACCAAAAATAGATGGGCCTGTAGTTTCACCTTAATCTCATTTTAGCTGTAGTTTTCACACCAAAAAAAAATCCTTCTAATATCTGATGCAAAACCATGTAAAGACTAGAAACAAAAATAGAAGCATGAATAAGATAAAAAGCATTCAGGCTACATTGTTTCATCTTTAAATCACTGATTGTTTTCTTCTTGGAGATCATGAAGCTCCTACCCAGGGTTTTACTTTGGCACCACCTGTCACTGAAGGAGGTCTCACAGCTGAGTGGTGATTTCTGAACATCTGTCTTATTCCGAGAATGTGTCATGTCTCACATGTCTCATGTCGCTGCTTTTTTTGACTAAATACAACTTTTGAGGATCAGTTGTTTTGGACATGCTGGGAAAAAAAATAGTGAATTAGTATGTATGATATAACCCAGAAACAAATACCTATGATTTGTCTTTTTGTTTGTGGAATAATTGGTTGGGGTTTTTTCATCCTTTGTATGCAAACTGTCTAAGGCAATTCCAGAGTGATATGGGACAAAAGCCCTCCTATATGTGCAGTACTCACACTGATACTCCTGAGAATAGGATTCAGAGCCATTCTCCATTTTATACTCAGTGTCTTGAAGATTAAATCTTAAATAAGAACACTGCAATTAGTTAACATGCCCATGAGCTGTTATACAAAGCTTCAAATCTCCAGTGAAATATGAAAAGTGAACACAAGAGCAGGTGCTGCAGCTGGCTGGCATAAAAAAAGGGTTTCATTGCTGTCACATATTTGAAGCACAAGAAGATGGGAGTGTCTATGTTCAACATCATATTAAAAGCCTTTTCAAAGAAAATAAGTGATCCCAAACTATTTGGATGCTATCCAGATTTCTTTGGAAGCACTCTAATATGAGAATAATTGAAAGCAAATCTCTAGATAAAGATTTAATGTTTATCTTTATTCTGAGATCAGAAATTTATCCTACCACTTTACAGTGCTCAAAAAGCATGTGGATGTAGCACTTGGGGATATAGTTTAGTGTGGAACATGGTGCTGGGTTTACATTTGTCCTCAATCTTACAGGTCTTTTACAGCCTTAAGGATTCTGTGTTTAGCTGTCACGTTTATAGGATCATGTTCTTGACTTATGTTCTTTATTTCAAAGATAATTTGAGAAACATTGAAATGCACTGAGGCACTTCCTGCCAAGGGTCCATAGCATTTGTGCATCAGAAACCTTTTCAGGAAGCAGTAAGACAGCAAAAAAGGATTATAGGAAATATTCCTGAACAAGTTACTTCTTGCTGCAAAAATTATCTTCATATATTATAGTTCCTTCATAGAAAGTCCATTATCTAACTACTAGTGGTGACAGAAAAAGGTTTTATCTCAAGACATGCTTGGATATTGCTTGGTGCAAATGCTGAATCACTACAGTGGTGTCAGGATGGAATTGCACTGACGTGCCTGAGAAAATAGACTTGGCCAAATATTTTCTTTAGATACAGGAATATAATTTTCAGTGAAAGTTTCAGAATTCTTCAAGATTTCCATCACTTCCTTTATTCTGGAGGCAGTGTGTCTGTCAGGCAAATGTTAAAACTATTAATTTTGAAAAGTTCTGCCCCCAGCTTGCAGTATTGCCATCATGTTGTGATATTGCCATGTTATAGTATCACCATACTGACCACTCAACTGTTTTTACCTCTTTCCCTCTAGAGCTATTAATCTTAAACCTTTGAGCATGGGCACCAAGTGGGGACACTCTGGATATTATTTAAATATGAATTCTTCAGATTTAGCATGAGTATAATTTCTTCCTGCAGTACCAGTGTAGATGTGCCAGCAGTGGTCAAGTTCTGGTTTGAATGGATATCCAAAAGAAAACTGCCAGGGACATTGTTTTTGGATGATAACATTTGCAATGGAATCACCCAGCTGGTTAAAGGTTAAAGGCAGTCAAACTGCCAAAACCTAATACTTAACAGCAAAAATTTTTAGGATTGTCTACTGTTCTTTTTTTGCTTTTAAAGAAATGTGGCCTAGCAAAATTCTGTCATAGGCTGGAAGGTTTGTGCAGACAGAAGGTAGTTAGCAAATAGAATTATGTGCAGAAAGGCTTTAATCCCTGCAGCCCCTATATAAGAACATCTGCTTGAATTACAGGCCATACATAAATTGTGTGTGCTTGTTTTTGTCACAGATCCTTCCCCTCTACCCTCTGCTCCCCACATCTTATATGATACACTGCAAAAAAACCCACCCAAAACAAAAGCTAATTAGTACTTCCAGCCCCCCCATCAGCGAAACTTGATATGTTTACTAAAAAAATAATTGCGACATTCCATTCATAAATCTTTAGCAATGTCAGCATTATACTGATGGAATTATGATGTCCCAGTACAAATTGTCTGACCTGCTTTATGTTCCCCAGCACATAATTAAGGTGGCGGTGTGTTAAAGGAAGTAATTTTGTTCAAAGCTTTGGCACCAGCAGTGCAATGTCTTTTGCTCGTATTACTAACAGTTCCCAGTCAAGGTAGGAGCTGCACCGTGTTTGACTCTGAGATTAGACATATTCCTGGAGCTCTGAGCACAAGGCTTGGAGCAGCATGTGCAAAATTTAAAATAATGTTTGCTGGAGTGCCTTTGTCAGGATTTGGGGTTTACTCTCTTGAGGATTTGAATGAGCAAATAAGTTAATGAATGATGACAAGAAAAGCTTAAAAACAACAAGCTTTAAATTTTGTTCACAGGTAGTTGGAAACGTAACTTGTTTCCTTTCTTTGTTATCTTTGAACTTTCTTGTTTTCTTCTTTGAAGATAGAAACTTTAGGAGAGTATCTAACAAGCCTTTGAAACTTGTTAGCAAATTGAATTTTATTGTCAGAGTGCATATTCTGAATATTGATTTTAGAGGACCCATAACAGTGTAAATTTCTAGTGAAAATGTCAGTGGCAATATCAGGTCCTGATCCCACAAACAGCTTACATTCTCTGCCTCCCTGAAGATCTGGAGCAACCACAGTGACCTTGGGAATCACAATGTTTCTGTATGATTTGGTCATACAAATGGCTTCCATGCCATTTACAGTCACTGCTGAGGTCTCCAAGCCTCTGGACTGTCACTTGGGTCTGAGCCTCTGTAGAATCACATTTTATGAGCTTTCCTCATGTATTCAGTGACTTCCAGGCACTACTCATATTTGCAATATTTCCTTTCAAGATAGATCATAGGATTTGGTAGAGCATAAAAATAGTCAATAAAATGCATAGCAACTAATGAAGCAAATGTAATTAAATGTATTTTCTTTATCCCTGTGAAGCATTCAGGCTTGAGCAGATGATAGGGAAATTGCTACTGTTACTTTAGTTTAGGATTTGAAATGCCCAGTGCTCTGAACACTGTGAAATTGCCTTTTGACTTCACTTGGCCTAAGCACACACCTGTAATGACAAATTCTTCTTTGTAATTATTTTTTTTTCTCTAGGAAAACAGCTTTTGGTTTAAAATTTTCATAGTTTCACATAGGTTATATCTTTAAAGAACTAATAATGTCATTTCTGTTTACAAGTCAAAAATGCATGCACTTCAATTTCTGCTACAGTCAGTGCATGGTATAATGTTTACATTTGGCAAAAGGAAGAATAGTCAGCTCGGTGTTTACAAGCAGGTGCTCATATTTGAGCTTGACTGAAACTTTCCCCTTAAAGTCAGGAGAACATTTAACCCAGGATTAGTTTTAATTTGTCTTTCCAGCTAGTTCCATGGCCCAAATGTAAACACTCCCATGTCATCATTTTTATTGAGTCTGCCATTTTTTTACATAGCATTCTAAGATTTCAGTAAAGCTTGGAAGATATATTTTGATATTTTGGATCTTCAGCACATTCAAAACAGAGTAATAACCCAAAATGTACATTTTAAAGCAATTTGCCTGCTGTGATATGGTAGAGTGGCCTTTCTGCTCTGTTCTCTAAATGAAAACACTGACTAAAAGATCACAGAGATTCCTTGAAACTTGTATTGTCCATTTCAGTGGATCTGAATGATCCAGGCATTTAATTTCAGCATGCTTTTCTACTGTTCACCCAAACTTACAGCTAAGGCTCATATAAATTACACATCTAAACACATAGAAATTAATTATTGAAAGTTCTGGATTTCAATAATCTCATACCAATGTCAACCTGGGTTTTTATGTCTGGTTTCTAAGTCTAGGGAATATGTCATTGGACAAATTGTCTTGTGAGACCAAAATTAGCTGCTACTCTTTCCTTTAAAATATTAACTGCTTAATAATTTCCATGCAAATACACTAGCAATTAATAATTGCATTGCAATGACTTGGCTGTTTATAGCCTGTAAATTGAAGCATTAGGTGTATGTAAATATCTTGACTTCAGTGGGAAATGGAAAGACGCTGCTTAGTAATAAAGGCTGTCTTATTCAATTAGCAGAATGTTACATTTCCTGTTTCCTTCTAATCACCATAGGGTCTCCTAAACATTCACAGGGTTGGTGTTGACTAAGCTGTTGCATTGCAGATTACAGGAAGCCTTGTGCTTAAAATTACCATTTGAAATAAAACAGAACAAAAATTTTACCCAGAATCAGTAGGGCTGTGGCTAAGCTATTTGAAAAGCAACACCAAGGAGAGGGGGAAATCAGGGTAACATTTATTGCTGAGAAAAGGTTCAGAGTTGTTGAAACTATTTCACAAATGGTCTGAGTAGAAACAAAACTGACAAAAGCTTTTCAGCAAAATGTTGAAATGCTTAGTTTTGAAAATGTCAAAATTAACTGGTTTGATATTTCAAAATGTTTTGTGCATTGTAATGCAAGCTGAGGAAATAAAAGGGTGAGTTCATCCAATTACTTGAGGACTGTGTCCTCTTCCCAAATGAATGCCATGAGATGCCTTGGCTCAAGCCCATCTCAGTCTTCCTGCTTTCCAAGGGTGCCCTCAGCCTTCCACAAGATGATGTGTGCTCTGATTTGTATATTGACAGTGTTTCACTTTGCATGGTCGATTTGTATGTCATTGAGCAGACAAGGAATCCCTCTCACATCACAGTCATTCAAACATTTGCCAGAAGAGCCGGAATTTCTGCCCAAGCACTGAATTCAGCTGAGGCAGAACTAAGGACTCTGATGTCTCAAGGAACTGTGTAACCCCTCAGCTTCAGCTACTTTGTGGTGAAACATCCTTAGTCCTCTCTTTTGTATGGAGTATTTAAATGTTATTTGCTGAAGAGAACTAAAGCGATCATAAGGTACATTTGGAACATCATTGGGTGTCCTTAGGTATCCTTGGTAATCCTTAGGTATCTAATTATTTCTTTCCCTTTCTTAGTTTCTCCAGTTAAACTTTCTTTATATGGATTTTTTTTTCAACTTATTTCCCTTCTGTTTTCTGAACTAGTCATCTGGCAAGAAAAAATAATCAGTATTTTCACATTCCTCCTCCAGATGATTAAATCTCTAAAAATCACAATGTAACAAGATTCCATATTTGGAGTGATAGAAGTTTCTGGAATGTGTCAAGAATCAGAATTTCTCTTAACATCTCTTGGGTTTCTGTGCCAGTAGGTAGTCAGTACAGTTCCATTCATGTCAGTAAGGTGTGCTGTTTTATACTGAGCAGGGGATTGACTCACTATATTTTGACTTCTATTAGGTAAATTAAGATTAGGTGTGCTAATGGGTTTGGGGTTTTCCCCACTGATTTTAGTAAATCCTTACATGCTTTTATGCATCTGCTTATTTAAAAGACATAACTACTTTCATTGACTCAAATGACATATTCATGAACATAAGGTAATTAAGGTTGTAAGTTTCTGGAAGACTGAGATCTAGGATTGTATGTCTGGTGCATTTTAAAAAATAATACTAGTATTTGGGCTACATATATGTTTGTGTGTAAATTGTGTGTGGCTTTGTGCAAGTATTATTAAAAAGCATGTTTTCTTTCCACCTCTCAATTGAAGAAGATAAAAAAACCACAAGCAAATTAAATTAGTCTCTATTCAAACAGTGGTATAATTATGTCACTAGTTCCTGTGGGCATAAGAAAATTGTTGTAAGAATCTTAACTTTTTTTTAAGGGTATTGTCATCTACATCTGCCTAACTGAAGTCAAAACTGTTGCAGATCAATATTTTACAGGTTTCATAGAAACTGAGGCATTTATGTATGTATCAGATTATGTCACAATATTGTCAATCTGCCATGTCCTCCCATCCTCTTTAAAAAAAAATTCCCCATTGCAAAGCACATTATCACTTTTATGAAAACAAAAAGAGTGCATATTTATTTTCCAAAGTGTTCTTCAAGACTTTCATAAGGTTACTTTATAAAATGTTAGACTGTGCCCTTTTTCTTTTCTTCTCATCATTTCCATCTGCTGAAGAAATATGTTTGAAATACCACTAAATCAGAGTAACTGTGGTGCATCAGGGCTGTGAATTGCAGGCCACACCATAGTGCTAAGAGTCCAAAATCCTCCTATTTTCAACCTCATTGTACTCATGCCTGATTAAAGTTTAAATATGCATCATGGTTCAAATTAAGATTAAAATGGGTTTTTCTAAATCAGGACCTCTTAACTGCTCTTCCAAAGTCCAATAAATTCAGAATACTTTGGATTACTTTCAATGTAGTTAAAGGTCAAACCTCTGAATGCCTGTTTAGGGAAAACTGGTTTTTATGAGCCAAAAGTATATAATTTGAGTTTTTTGTACTGAGACAGTCCTGTTAAATCACGTCCCATTACAAGGTTGCACAACTAGAACACATACTCTGACCTGTTTCTGTAGTGCAAACAGGGAGTCAGGTTTGCATTCCAGCCCAGGAAGACACCACGTCCTGGGCTGCAGCAAAGCAGGGTGGGCAGCAGGGCAGGGAGAGGATTCAGCCCCTCTGCTCACTGAGACCCCACGGGCAGTGCTGCACCAGCTCTGGGTCCCAGCACAGGAAGGATTCAGACCTGCAGGAACGAGACCAGAGGAGGGACATAGAGGTGATCAGAGGGCTGGAGCACCTCTGTGAGAAGACAGGCTGAGAGTTGGCATTGTTCAATCTGGAGAAGAGAAGGCTCCAGGTTACACGAGAGCTGGAGAGGTTCTTTTCACAAGGGCTTGTAGTGATAGAATAAGGGAGAATGGCTTTAAACTGGAAGAGAGTAGGTTTAGATTAGATATCAGGAAGGATCTCTACTGTGAGGGTGTCACAGGTTGCCCAGAGAAGCTGTGGCTGCCCCACCCCTGGAAGTGCTCAAGGCCAGGCTGGCTGGGGCTTGGAGCAACCTGGGATAGTGGAAGGTGGTGATCAAGTGGAACCTGGTGATCTTTAAGTCCTTTCTAACCCAAACCAGTCTACAACTCCACGGTTCTGTAATGACTGCAATGATTGTAAATGAAATTGTGTTAAGCCCTTCTCAAGTGTCACTAAATGTGCCTTTTGAGCCTAGATGGTCTCTTAATTTGGGTCCCATACTCTATAAATCAAGAGAATAAGTTAGTTTTCAGTAAGATATGTTTTATATATCTGCAAATTTTATATCTTTTTACAGTAAGATATGTTAGTTATCAGAAGATATTCAAGGCTTATATTATGTACCATACATTTTTCTTAAGCTACATATATAAAAAAAGCACATATATAAAAAAATAATGAGTGATCAGTCTAATAAAAGCAAATGGGGAGCTCCAACTGATCCCAGTTTGAAGTCCTTTGCTGGTATATTTATGATATCCAGGTGGTTTAATAGAAATTGAGAGATTTATACAGTAAATGATTTCACAGCTTTTTCCTGTTTGACTCAACATACTTAAGCATGAGAAGTTAATGTATGTTCTTGGCAAGTTTGGTCACATATTTTTTGTAAATAAAATGAAATGCCTCTTTGAGAAATGAAGTCGAGCCTTTACTTTCAGTACAAATCTTTGTTCAATTCAGTTTTGCATTAATTGTAAATATTATGCAGAAATGTATGTCAGTTGTGACATTTTATGAGAAGACAACATATGATTCCTAAGGAAAGTATTCATTTAAATTTCTCTCGTTTTTCGTTAATGACTTGATTGTTGCTTTTTAGTGGGGTTTGTGACAAATTTTTTTATAAACTTCAGCAATATCATGTGACTGAAATAAGCAGTACTGTTGAAATGAAGATATATCTAGAGGATCATGGCATTACCTTCATTGTATTTCTTCTACTTCCAGGTTAAGACATTTTGATAACTGAACTTCCCACCATGAGACTGCACTTTCCTGCCTCTCAGCAGAGGAGAAAAAAATCACTCCAGGATAGTAAGATGCTTAATTTCTACTCTATTAAGGAACTCAAAAAACACTTCATGTAAGTAACTCAGTCTCTTCTTGCCTATCATAGGCACTGATAAGTTGGTGCTCAAACTTCTCCCCTTTTCTCTGTGTTCAAACTTGGGAAAATTCAGTAACAGTTTTGCATGCTGCCTGCTAACTTTAGGCCATTGAAGCAACACATCAAGAGGAGGTGAAGAACAAAAATATGTCACAAATCCATGTGTTTTTAAACCAATGGCATAGACAAACAGGAAACATATTAGCTTCTTGTAGGCCATTTATGTTTAGTTTTAAGCCATTCCAGATTAATATCTTCTATTGATTTTTTTCTGTGGATAGGAAGAATCATATTTTTAACATACTAAAATCTAATGCATCTTTTGAATCAGGTTGGACAAAATAATCAGCAAGTTGACTCAGTGGTTTCGGTCATTTTCCTCTTATTTCATATTCCAGAAAAACCCAACAGATACAAATCATGTATTTATGGGAAATTATTAGACACAGTTCTTTGGTCTGTGATTTTGAGGAATGCAGAGCAGCTAATGAGCATGGTCTCTCTCTCTGACAGAAAAATCTCTAAAGCTCATTATAGCTTAGTGTGTACCTTGGAAAAGGCAAGTGCTGCATAAGCATCTTTCAGATGCACTTTCCATACAGGAGAGTTTGAAAATGTGAAAGCCAAGGGAATCTTGCACTGCTCCTGCCTGCCTTTACTCTCAGGATTTGCCAGTGTGGCATTGTCCACAACCACTGATTCTCTGCAGCTCTGGGATAAACTTTAGCCCATTCCCCCAGTCCCTAACCAGGTGCAGAGTTTATATACAACCTCCTGGCCTAGAGGCAGGAATGCTCCCCGGTGAGCTCTCCTGACACTATAGTACATCCTGCCACGACTTTTAACATCACTAGAGACATTTTTTTCCCCCCAGAGGAAATAATGACTTGCAGTAACACAGCCTGTTGAGAGATCTTGTTGGAAATCCAAACATGTGGCAATTTACGAGTGTCAGCAGAATTTTTGAGACTTGTGTGGCAATACGTGCTGTGCGTTAGATGTTGGAATCTGACCCTTCGGCTTGGCCACAGTGGTGTCCCAGGAAAACCATGTAGAGTTGCCTCTACTCTCTTTTCTATTTACTTTCTTTCCCTAATATTCTGCAATATTGTTTACCTATATAGCAATTTGTACGTGTTCTGCCTGTAGATTGTTTTTCACAATCCGAAATCCTGCCTAAGACCTTTTTGTTTTATCTGATCAATCAATTTTGATATTTTTTTCTTTCTTTGTATAATTCATGTTTCCTTCATGGAATTCTTGACTAACTGAAATAGGGTTGTAAAGTAAGAGGCAGAAAATGGTGATGGCAATAATTTTTTTTTCTTTCTCACCCCAATCCTGTAACAATTTGTATTTTTAATAAGAATAGAATTTTTTTTTCCTACAAAGGATGAACCTCAGTTTCTAAAATCCAATTTTAATACCTGTGTTCTGCCTAACTGGATCTGAAAGCAATATAGATCTCAAACTGTTTCATGACAAAACAGTCTTTGCATTCAGCCTCAAGCAAGTGAAACAAGGTTTCTGGTTATTCCTATTAAGAACAGCATAAATAAACCTGAGCACAATGCTGTGTAATGTTCAAGTAGAAAATAGCCTTATTACAGACTGGCTTGTCTGAAACTTGAGTTTGGCATGTTTAACATGTTTTACATCATCAGTTTTTGTTACTGCTGCTGGCACTAGCCTACAACATGATTGAGAGGTTTTGATGACCTCAGCTTCAGCAGTTTATTAAGTCATCCAAACAAATAAAGAGGTTCTGTCAAGTAGCTTGCTCACAACATCTGCCTTACCTGTATATTTTTATGGTCTAGTATAATTGTAATTTGAATTTTAAGTGTCTATCAGTGAGGGAAAGCGGGAGAAGAGAAAGCTCCTACTCTGTGGCTGAAAGGAAAGGGAAAAAGACTCCTTGGCTACCATCTCTATTGAATACAGAAAGAAGGGCTAAGAAAACAATCTTTTAATGGGCTCAAGATTTGGTTACATTAATAAAATAAGCTTGTTTTCATTCTGAAGATCAGTAGCAATGTATTATTATGATTACGGATATTGCTGAAATTTCATAGGCAGAAACACGTATTGCATCAACTGCAAGAAACTGAGAGTGATGTATTAATCTGAAGGAAGCAGATTGGTTTTATGAAAGTACTTTTCCCTGGGCCAGTGGCATATCCAGTGATTCCTAGTTCTCTGCTAGCATCTACATGGTGCTGCACTGCAGAGACAAAAACACCATTTTAATAATAGTTGATTACATCTTCAGAATCTGAGATTTTCAGAGAGCTTTTTCATCAGTTCTCGGCTGAGATAGGACTGATAATTAGGACATGTGATAAATGACAAAACTTGAAAACTCAAAGACTTAAACTTTTCTAAATCAGATGAAACTTTTTGTCTTTCATATGGAAATCCTTGTGGTGTGATGATAAAACTCATGGTTTGAGCCAGATTGAAATTACAGTGAAAACAGCTTTCCTATTGCTACTTCAAAACATCAGTAGGCTTTGGCACAGTGGGAAAAAGAGAATACCAAAGCAACATTGAGCAACTCTGGTGATCCCCAAAACCCTCTAGGCACAGAAGTCAGTAAGATTTGGCACAGTGGAAGGTGTTTCATTCCCCTACAGGTGTGTGTGGCTGCACAGCCCTAGGGTGACCCCAGGGCCTGGCTCTGCACTCAGACAGTGCTGAGGATTAGATTCCGAGGGCAGGAAAGGGTTTGGACATGGAATTCTCCCATTCTCTTTTTTCCTTTGGAAACTGTGACACACCACGTTAGCATCAGCTGATTCTTACAGAGGAAAGTTGCCTGAAGTATAAATATGTATATAAATATATAAATTGCTCCTGCCTAAAGTATATCATGGCATCTGTTCTTGGAGAAGGTCCAGCTCACCTGGATTATCTGATGTTGGAGGTTGTGGTAAAAGTGTCTTCCTGGCAAGTAAAGGTATGACTAGATACCATAAATATGAGGTGCAGTTAAAGCTAACTGCATTTTCAGATAACATCTTGTAATCCCTGTGCCTCTGAGCTCACCCAGGGGTTTTGCATTTGTGTGTAAATCCACACAAATGATCCTGAATGGGCAGTCAGTGGCTTTGGTTTTCAGTACCAGCACTCTAAACACATTGCAGACTTCAGTGAGACTAGATTAGATCACATTCTAGAGATCACACATGGAAATGCAGCTTGCTCTTTTCTTACAGAGCAAAAGGGAGGCTCAGAGTACTCTGAGCCATGACACAGAAGGGTCTATTTACTCTTAAATTAGGAATTTGCTGTGTAGTAGTTAGGACTATCCTATCACCATCAAGAAAATACTGGCACAGGCCACTAAAATGACAGTCTGCTTGGCTGGATCTCAGTCTGGAGGAGTTTGCAGTGATGCCAGCAACTCAGAAGTTGTTTTAAAGTACTGAAAAGCAGCGTGTAAACAGTGAGCAAATACATGAGTCAATGGAGAATGAAGTTGTCATCAGCTGTCCCTCAGTGGAAGCAGGAAAATGCATGTTGTAAAATGTGGCTAATAGCAGAACTCTCTTTTACGTGCTGCCTCAGTGAGTAGCCAGCTTTCAGAAATCCAAAGCTGATCATTTTCAAATCCACCCTTACAATATGTCTGTTTAAGCTGCCTCTGAAATAACCTGTATGGAAAATAATGGGGAAAAAAAAAAAAGAAAACAAAAAAACCCAAACGAAACAGTCACACTGTCCTTCAAGTCAATATTTTCTTTGTGGTTTTAATTCGGATCCTGGTCAGAAACTAATGGGATTTATTTTTCTTTGACTTCCACAAACTTTGAATCCAGTCTGCAACATGCACAAATTCATGAAAAGCTGGGGAGAAGGTTTATTCCCAAAGTAAAGCACTCTTACAAGCGTTTCTCTTTTTCTTCTAAGGCTGCCCTGTTCTCTTTGGCATAAAGGTGTGGGCAGTAGGCCATGCTTCAGTTTCTGAGACCATCTGCCAATGCAAACAGAAAAAATTAATTATGAATGGTGTCTTCCCATGCTAAATCATTTATTGTAAAGGAGTTTTTCAGCTTGTTTGTAATGGCTGTAGCCTAAGGGTGCACACTGTATAAATTGCCTGATTACAGGATACAGAACACTTCTAAATAGGCCTCAGATGATCAGGAGAGGGGAAAGAAATTAAAAAGGCCATTTCCCTTTAGGAATGCAAATGGATTGCAGAACAATAGACAAAGATATGAAAGACCATGATAAAACATACCCTCTTTTCTTTTACCTTAAATTATGTGCTAGGCAAGTAGCAAGCTTCATTACATGTGTCAGCTGAGATGTGAATTGTTTCATAATTGAAACAATGCTGTTGCCAGATAGTGCATGTTAGATTTCAGGATAAAGTACCAGTTTTTGTGTCCTCAAGCAATTTGGTGTTTGCTGCCTAAATCTGTCTTAGCAATGGTTACATTCTGACCTTGATTTAATTTAACTCTGCCTACTTTAGCCTTTTTGAGCTACTTCTTCAAACAGAAAGGACTAAATTGGCTTTTGTCACTCTGGACCTTCCTCTCAAGTGACAGTGAGGTGTCTGTCCTTCCTGAGCAGCCAGTGCTGGTATTTTGCTGCCTGTTTGCAGGTAGCTGGGTGTGTTTAGGCAGTTCAGTGAGCAGCAGGAGTTGTCTCCTAGTCTGTCACACACTCTGCATTCCCCCTTTGCCATACCCTTGCACACACATCTGCCCAGGCCAAGCATCTGCTGTTTCCTGTCTGCTTGAATATTTGGGGAGGTACAAATTCAAGTTTCCTGGTGCTAAAGTAACTTGAATATCTTAATAGTCAACTGCAGCTCCTGGTGAACTGAAAGGTGAGAGGTGATAGATAATATTGTCTTTAATTATTGCTCTTCCATGACATGTAGGCCTCCTTGGAGTCTGAGTGACAACAGAAGTTGATGCTTAACAGCTACAACCCTTTGAAAAATTACACCCCCATCCCTCCACATTGCTGTGTCTCCAGCATGGAGCAGACAGGACAATGAGAATCACCAGACTGGGGTTAAAATTCATCGGGTTTTTAATCATAGATTTTTAAAACTTTGAGAATTTTGGAATCTTATTGGTCTGCTACATTAAACATATGGGGTAAGATTCTCCTTACAAGCATGATGTGCTGAATTTTTTGGATAGTCAAAGCTAGACTTCCCTCATAATTATAAAAGGCCAGGACCTGAATGTAAAATTTGAAGTTTGTTCTAAACCTATCTGATTTGAAAATATCCCTCTATTTAATCTGCCTGTATTTTGCTCTATTTCTTACCACAGCACAGGAACAGACATTGAGTTTGCAAGTTTGGCCAGAGGGAGCTTATGAGAGCTGAACCGTCTGTTAGAGCCCTGAGGAGCTCAGCCATACATGAGAACCAGAGATATTTTGGTGTGTCTCCCAAAGAAAAAACCAAAATCAAGATTCAGGACTTAATCAGGTCTAAACTTTTTTAGATAAATATTTTGTTTTTCATAAGACAAGCAAGCAAACATGTGAAAATATCCTCCACATCTGTGCACTGGGTCTGTATGGCCCAGTCTGTCCTCCTTTCTCTGTCCAGTCTTTCTCAGAAAAAAATGTATCTGCAGCTACACCTTACACATAGAGCCCAATCCTCTGATCAAAGTGTTGGCTCTGGGACTGTCCTTCCTCCCATCTGGGATCTCTTGATCATTGTTATAGCTTCCTCTGCTTAGGTCATGCCACCAGCTCAGCCTTCGGCTCCTCTCAGTGGGCAGCTCTTCTCTCAGTCAGATGCAAAGCAGAAAGGAGTGGAGAGGGGGAGGGTAAGCAGAATTTTATGGTATAGTCATCTGGGGCTTGCAAGAGCTGTAAATTGGGATTTAGAGTGATATCACTGTTCTTTCATTTATTTCACCGAGTAACAAGGGAAACAGCACTTTGAATGTAGTACTAATGAATAAATAATGCACTCATTTGAAAGCTGGAGTTGAGATTGAGAAATATATCCAGTATTTTTAGTGGGCCTGAGGTTCCATTATTGTGCCAGCTCAGAGGGAGGAGCCATGCAGGGAGATGCAGAGGATGTCCCTGTGGCCTTGTCACCTGCCTTGGGCACAGGAAGGCAAGCCCAGCTGTTCCGCTCACATTTTTGCTGGCAGTGCCTGGGCTCCCCAGGCGTTATTGAACTTTTTTAACTAAGGCATGTGACAAAAAGAGAATGTTAAGATTTGTTTGAATCTGTGATTCCTTTTATTTGGCATCCACACACCACCTGCCTCAGGCTCAGGTTTGGCTGTATCCTGTGAGGTCCTTGCCCTGCTAGAGCAGAGCACAGTGAGGGATGGCCAGTCCCTCTAGGGAAGCTCTGCCCACTTCCTGTGGCCATGTCCTTGGGCTGTTAGATGGACTTTGCACAGACAGCTCTGGTCCATTTGGTTGTCAACAGACAGTTCTGTCACTGCAGTAATGTACAAACTTTCTGAGTTGGGTGAAACACTATCTGGTCCTCTAAACGTGAAAGGTGATCAAGGAGCAAAGCACTTAAAAGATCTTTCTCCTAGTCCTAATACATTCTCCTTACTTCATTCTGTCCATGTTCCTTTGCAGTTCTTTCCAAGCAATAGTCTGGGGATGGAGTAGACCTGCTTACAACATTCCCTTGGCTGTCCAGTGTTTCTCTCTTTGTTCAATCTCAGCATGAAAAAGCTAGAATTCATTGCCTTGTGCAGTTCCAAATACACTATTGATAATTATTTTTCCTAATATTTTGAAAACAGGGTGGAAATCTGTCATGTGCATCTCTTCTGTCTTTAATATACCTTGTTAACAGAATCTGTAAAGGTCTAGAAGCTGTGATGAATATTTCTGTTGTTTTGGAGGAAGAGTGCCTTCCATAAACAGCATTTTGTGGAATTTCCCCTCCCCACTTCTGTGGATTGTGAATTCTTGATGAGTAACTGAGATCAGGTCACAATGGGATGAAATCTGTGAAAGATTATTGATTTCTTCTAGAAATGAGGAAATTTGTAAGCCACGACATGCACTTTAATATTGGTTCTGTCTGGCAGATCACCTGCTTGGATCAGTGGTTCTCTATGCATGCAGTAATTTCAGGATCCTTATCATCATTCAGACATGAAAAATTATTTTTAAATAGATATGTAATAGACGTAATTTTTATAAAATTAATATTTGCAGTTAGCATCAACAAATACATTTCATTTCATTTGATGTTTGTGTTTTTCCTTGTTCCTAACTATTAGATAGATGAAAAGCTTTGAATCCAGCTTGAAATATGTTATTATATATCCTACATTAGGTATCTTTGAAATAGCATGTGTGGGTGTTTATGACAGTTTTGAAGATTGATGATTGACAGTCATTCCCATAAAAAGTAGTAATATGAAGAATCACTTGTTTCAAGAATGCTGAGAACATTCCTTACTTTGATTTTCATTCCTTCTCTTCTGAAACCTGAAAAATAGTTTTATTTTCTAAGAAAATGAAAATATGAACAAAAAGACACTCCATTAGGCTGATCCACCTTTTTTTTTTTTTCATTTTACTGTGTGATCTAAAAAATCAGCTTATATTCTGCCTCCTAATGTCATACAGAGTCCTTTTTTGTTGTAAGAAAGGTCTTGTTTTAGTGCAGGTCTTGTTTATTGTAAGCTCAATACTACATGATCCTTACTACTCCACAAAACCTCAGAAAGGCAAAGCAACTAGAAAATCAATGTAAGGAAGAGGTGATTTTGTCAAGCAATCCCTTCCACAGTGGGTGTGGAAACCTTTTTAAAGATATGTGGTTATATTGCTATAAAGAGGTAGAAGAAGCACCTCTTATATAGGAGGGTGTCATAGAAATGTAGACAATTCTAGCTCTGCCTTTGCCCTGCTTAAACTCCACTTCCTCTTCAACCTCTAAGAGCCTGACTAGAACCTTCACCTTCCTCAAAAAGTGCTTAATTTAATATCTCATGAAAAAAAAGAAGATCTCTAGGATCACAAAAATAAATTGTCAGCATAAAAATAGCAAAGACATTTTCCTGTTGTCTTACAGGACAGATCACTTCTCTGCATCCAGGCAGAGAAGTAAAAGGTAAGACCCCCATTGTGTATATGTGTCTCTTAGCCTAATCTTTTCATGTTTAAAACCGTGGGAATGATAGCACTCCAAATAGTATATTATTTTTAAGGCTTTCTAAGTTCTGTTTTTCAATTGACTTGGGCATACATAGTTGCTAATTAGAGGGAAATTCTGTGTAGGCTCCTCATGTTACAAAGCTTAGAAATAATAACTAGGCTCTGCAGAAATGAAATATTTCTACTCATTTTGTGATGAAGAATTGTGCATCTTGCAGTCTGAAACCCTTTGTGCTTTATACACAGTAAAAATCACTATATATTTCTAGGTTACTAGTACTTGCTCCTGTCCACATTTTGTGAACAGGAGCAAAATGCCACAATTTTTGGTAGCTTCTGGGTGATAGCTTTGTGTGTTTTAATAGGAAAAATATGGTAATGTGTTGAAAGATTGATAAATAACCTGTGAAAAAAGTTAGTTACTGGCATGCTCTGAATGACTTATTGTCCTCCCATCATAGTAAGACTCCATCATAGTATGAATCACTCAGGAGTCCTGAAACAACACATCTCAAGTAGCATATACCTTTACATTTCAGAAGAGTGACAAACATGGTATTTTACAGTGCTGTGCATGACTGATGATGCAGGAATAAGTAGGAGTAGGAAGTACACTGGAGTTATAAAGATCTTTTAAATGAAACCTGGAAAGCAATCAGCAAGTGAATTTTATTTTCTGCTTGTTTTGTGCTTGAGAGAGTGGGAGCAAAAACCAGGCATCACTTCAGTCCTCATGACTGTACTTTCCTGTCATGCATTTACAGGAGGACAGAATCTATTTCTGTTCCTATGTTTGAAAATTAGAGACTTAGATCTACCTGGGCCATCTGCATCCATTTTTACAAACCAATGCCAGTGTGAGGTTTCCTTTTGGAAAGACTGTTCACTGGTAAGGCTCAAGCTTTGCAACTCTTTTCCCATCAGCTTCTGTGACGTGTTTGTGAATTTAGTGACACAAGATACATCCAAGTTGGTGGGGAAAAGATAACCTTAGGTAAGGCTCCACTATCTCTCGTGGAGCACAACTGATTTAGGAGACTGTTGGCAGCCTCACATCTGCCACCAGCATTTCATGAAAGCTCTTGGACCCAGATCAGTTTACAAACAACTTTGTATTATGACTTCATAAGCAGTTCCAGTGGTACAACTCAGAATGAAATAAATTGCAGCAGGAGATGGGAACAGTGTCCCAGTGCAGGAGATTTCCTTTTGGGAAACTGAGCTGAGGTGTGCTCACAGCCATCCTGCTGGTTACCTCCACTAACAGCAGGAACAGGAGAAGGATGCTGGAGCTGTTTCTGCAGTCTGGACCATAGGTTGATATATAAGAGCACCTTCCTCTAGGCTGAACATGGTTATCTTATGCACATTGATCTTTGGTTGAGCTGCTGGACCTTCTTCCTCAGTGTCCTTGCATACCAATCCTAACTCTGTCAGGAGCAGTTATGTGTTTGGTAATAGAGCTAAACCTATATCTCTGTATTCAAATAGGTGAGCAGATACTGGCAAGGGGGGAGACAGTCACTGACACAAGGAAATCCTACCAGGCACATTGTTTTAATAGTGATCATTTCACATGTTCATGTGAAATGTCTCAGTACAGCTCTAAGAGAGACATCTTTAAATGCTCCCAGCCTAATTTTTCAGACCATATTACTGGACAAGATAGACTTAGCATTCTTTGAACCAGGAATTTTCCTAAAGTAGCCCTTAGGACTTTACATGTACTCTGACTCAAACCAGTTTGGAATCTGATCAGAAATGCAGTCTGTTGCTGATGCAGTTCTAGCATCTATTTTCTCTAGTGGTGGAGGTGACTGTGAAGGTTCCCTGACCTCTGGGTCACAGACCTCACCTTTACTGTGCCTCTACAGGTTTTTGTGAGGCCACTTCTCTAGACTGCAGCACAGAAAAGAGGATTAACTGCAACACAGGAACAGAAATGAACAGTCAGCATTTAAAGGAAATACAAGAATTTTTATGTCTTACTGTCAGAAAAATGTCAGGTAATTACACATTGAGCTACACCAAGATTGCATTTCAGTGATTATTAAGACAACAGATACCTTTGAATTTGTTTCTCAACTGTCTCTTGCCTGTAAAAGAGCGAGTTTATTGTCAGATTCACTAATGGCTTTAAACAGCCTTTTTTCCGTTTTATAGATCAGCCATAACTGCAGGAAAACTGGGACCTAAACCACTGCTCAAGTGAATGCTTTTTGAGTTTGGGTGTGAACAGAGAACTTAAAAATATTTATGTGTGGTATGTAGGGAAGAGGTGCTGTGCATGGGCATCAGCAAAATCATTCACTGAGACAGTGGGACGAAAGCACAGAGCGCCTGGAGCACAGAAACTGTGCTTTGAGTGGATAAAGCCTTTTGTTTTGGGGTGAAGGGTTGGGTTTGGGGGTGGTTTGCTTGCTAAAAAGCATCCAGTTCAAGTGTGTAGCTCACACATTAACAGTATCCAAGCTAGAATATCTTATGACTGTGCAAAGATTCCCCCCCACCCCCCAAAAAAGGAAGACCCAAATTCTAGAGTCTCCCAGAAGCCAGAAAGCACAATTGGTATCTACTAGTGGCATTTATGATCACTCTTTTGAAACAAAAGCTAGCAAAAACCCCTTTCTCCTTCCTTCTAGCTGGAAAGTTCTGGCATTACCATGGGTAAGTGACACAAGTTATAGGAAAGGATTTCTCAGGAGCTGTCATTTTCTCATTCATATATATGTACATATGCACTGTTGTACCCTAGCTTTCAAGCATCATGTGTTTGTTTAAAAGAAAAGGACACACACCTTGAAAATCAGTTGTCAAACAAAGTGCTTGAATTCCAGCTGAGCAGGATTCCCAAAAGAGCAATCCTTGCCAGTTTGTATTATGGAAAAGCCTAATTCTGACACGCTGTTCTGTGTAGCCTTGTCCACACACTAAAGCAGCCTGAATTAATTCTCATGTTCGAGTCAATCAGCTTGGGAGTTTTCCTGAAGGCAGGTGTTTCAAAGTGCATGCAGTTTTAATGAAAAGTGAAGATAGCTGTTTTCAAACATGTAGACCTAGAAAGAGAATTTCCCAGAGGCTGCTGTACATATACTAACCCATTAACAGTTAAAAAAGTAAGATTCTCTCCAGTGTCAAGCATGTCTGGTAAAATAGCTTTACAAAGGCAAGAAGCTTGTCTCTGATCAGCTCTCTTTTCCCCTTTGTGTGATGCTGTCATGCAGGCTCAACACTAAAATATTGTACTTTGTGGGTTTGCTGTGACACTGTTTGTCATTTTGGTGTTATCTCGTTACTCCTTGACTCTGTTCTCCCTGAATGTTGTTTCTCATTGTGATGGATTTGGTCTTCTTCATCAAGAAATTAGGAAAGGACTTTAGTGGGATTAGGCTGCTAACCATAAAACAAGGAATTTTCAAATCTTAGAAACTTGGTGTGCTTGGTTCACTAACACTGAGTATTAGTATCTGCATTGTGCTTGTTTAGCTAAGAGAGTAGTGAGGGAATGTTTGAGAGGTAACATTCTATGGGGACAGACTGTCCTTAGACATTGTTTATATTTATTTAGCTAATAAACTCACATAATAAAACAGTTTCAGTCTACATAAACTGTTTTCAGAAATTACTTTGAGAACATCCATGTAAGGTGAGTTTGGGTGTAGATGAGGACAAGCCAGCATCTCAAGCACGCCATGTCTATTCTAAGATGAATAGGAAGATCTTTCGGTGTGGTCCGATTGCATCCCCGATGCACCCTGCCTATTGAGGCAACTTGCTTGTGCAGCTGTTTGATATAAATTCCTCGCATATGTCTTAGTCCAGTTGGTTTATTTTTATAAACAATAAATAGCCCAACATTCCTGCAGTGTTTCCCTTCCCTGGGACAATCCCATGGAGCCATTTGCCACGAGCACGGTGGCTCAGATTAGTGGCGTTTGCACAGATGGCGGCCATCGTTTGGGAAATCTCATAAATAGTGGAACACGTGGACTTTTTCCTCCCCCTTCAACATGATCACAATAGATTATGAGGGCCTACAAATCACTACCAGATGATATTAAGTTGCTTTGATAACACTCTGGGTCCCTTCCGGTGTGATATTTTTCTTCATTAGAAAGGATAGCTCAAGCACACCAAATCCTCTTACTCTTTTCTCAAAATTTATAGATCTCAGTCTCTAAACTAATTGTTAGTTGCACAGCATGCCTTAAGCTGTGCCCAGACAGAGCAATTACATCCCCCAGCCCTGATTAAAGGCACAGAGGAAACAGAAGTGCAAAGAAAATGAAACACTCTTGGCTGTTTGGGCAGGATGTCATTGCTGTTGTTTGCCTTTTTTGACATTTGTTGATAAAAGTGAGAAAGGAGGTCAGTTATCCATCACTGACCCTTGTTCAGTGCCAAAGATGTGACAGGCTTGTCTCAGGCTACTGACTCCATTTATGAAATTATAAACAAAAAGGGGTTTCTAGGCCAATGTGCTTCTTTTCTATTAGCAGCTCAAGAATTTCTCCATTTTCCCCCTGCTAAATTATATTGCTTTCTGCATCTTTTAAACTCATTTGCTTCTGTGTGTCTGCCTAAAACCACAAATAGCTTTGTTCACAAATGAGCAGAGCTGTACTATCATAAAAACTACAAATTAGCCAGGACAAGGAAAAACTCATATTCAAATATTTCTGCATATTCAGGCATTTCTCATAAAATGTTTCTCACCTGTAAACTACAGCTTCTAAAAGATGTGCTTTCCTTTTGTGATTTACCATAACTTTATGGATGCTCTAACAGTCAAAATCAAGATTTTCAAAGGAAAATGGGAAAGTACTATTTGCTTTCATCCAGTATCTTTCTGAGGTCATCATGCCCAAGTTTGTAAATGTGAAGCAGAAGTACATCTATTTTAAAGTGCTGAAGTGGCTTAAAAGTCAATCACATACAAGCATCTAAAAATCAGATGGCAGAGAGCAGCAACTTTCTTGCATTAAATCTAAGATTTTGTTTTCAGTGATGTTTCTGCTAATGTTTCCAGTCTGCTGGGAGTTATCTATTTCATAGAGCAGTGTGTAGAAAAGGCACTGTATTGTATGTCAAATATTTTAGCCAGGACTGCCAGACACTTCACATTTTGAAGCCTTTGTTTAACCAGTTTCTCTAATTGCTTGATGTGATACACGAACATTGCTCCATACTAAACAGATGGGTTGTACAAAGGATCAAGCCATAATCTCATGGTGTCTATAAGGAGTCAGAAACAAACAGCTTAAATATTTTTGAAAGTAAAAATAGAATTTTTTTCCCTAATTTATTTCACTTCATATTCTATTTCCTCCCTTTTTAAGACACAGAGGGGTTTTCTATTAAATGACCACAGCCAGTCCCAATGTTTGAATATCTGGTAGAGTCAGATGTACACGAGAGTCCATAATTTATATGGTAGTTGTTGCTGTCCTTTGTGTCCTGTGCACCACGACTGAACGGAAGAGAAGCTTTCAGCAGTCACTGTCTCTTAAACTGACCAAACATCAAAGAAGTTCAGTGAACTTGAAATTACATCAGGAAGTAGATCAGACAAAACCTTGCTTGTGTGCATCTGTAGTTTCCCCAGTTTTGTGCTTTTAAGTGGATTTAGTTTCAGATATTCTGTCTGTGGAAACTGTACACTTGCAAAACCACAGGTCACTCCCCCATGAGCCTTGGTCCCATGGACAGTTTTATTATTGCTGCTGAAGGCTGACTGATCTGGCATTAGTAGAATAATACAGTAAATAAACAACATGTAATAAATTAGAGCTTCTCACTCTGAAGTCTTTGTTTAACCAGTTTTTTAATTGCTTTATGTGATATACTGACACAGACAGCTTCACAGTACAAAGATTGGTTGTACCATGGATCAAATCTATAATCTCATGCTGGTTGTAAAAAATAAATACAAAATAACTAGAAACAAATTAAACAAAACTAACAAACTATTTAAACAAAGTGCTTATGGCCTAAGGTCTCCACAAAACTGCTGTAACTAATGATTGAACATTGCCAGCATGGGAGTCAGTGAGTTTAAGACCCTACAGAGGAAAGCAAGCATGAAACCTTGTATTACATTCCCACAAGAAGCAGTGATGAGCAGAAACATATTTGCAGGTGCAGTGAGTGTCTATCCTTCTCAGATGATCAGAATTATAAAGAGTTATTTAAGATGATATTTGCTAAATGCAGATTGCCTCATGCTTGAAGTGATCCTTAAGCTAGATCCCTTATAGAAAAGATATGTCTCTGTTCCACTATCATTTTACCAATCATCACTAACTAGTGGTGCTGAAGAAGCCCTGTAAAAAAGAAAATCCAGCTAGAGCTGTTGAGAGAAGTGAAGGGGTGATTCCTCTTTTCTTGGCCAAAGCCCTCACAGATTTTCCCTGGATTCCTTTCTATAGCATGCCTATGTATTTGTTGATCTGTGCAGTTCAGAAATCACAGAGTCAGCTAAGGGGTTTTTGGTAGACAGAGAGAGTGAAAAAACTCTGGGTTTTCTATTTCCTTGTTGTTTAAGAACCTCACAAGAAAAAGGAAATCCACTCTGACATTCTATTTTCAAGCTATCTATAAATTATTTTCTGGAACGTTTCCTGAAATAAACAGAATGCACAAGGTCTGACAGCTCTCCACATGTGCTTTTGGTGCAATGGGTGAATGTAACTACTGTTCCTGCAAGACAAGGCAGAAGTGAGACATTACATGCCATGTGGGAGAGGCTGTTAACAAATTGGTGGAAATGGTTACGGTTTTCATCTTGTCAAGCATCATTTTCTTAGCTTGATGACACCTTGTAAGACCAATAAATAATTTATGGGGTATCTAAATGTTTCAAATAGGAGTTTAAGGACTGGAGGAAAGAGGTCTAGGGTCTCATAGTTAATCCTATTCGAGCAGCTTCTTATTAAAACAGCCCTCCACAAATTGATTACAGCTGCAATCCCTTTTAAGAAGGATTATTTAAAAATCCCAATTATAAAGACTATTTGTAAAGAGTAAAATACTTAGTGTCAGTTTTGCATGGAGACTGTGGCTTGACTCAGTTGGCAGAAGTGGGTTATCCTTTTCCTGCCTTTCTTTTCAGGAGAATCTGCTCTTGGTGGGCATTTCAAGCAGTGGCTTTAACACAGTTGCTGCAGAGGAGTTAAGTTTCTTTTCTTGCTACTTGTGCTCCCTGGCTGCCTCTGCTGGGCCACCTCTGCTAGGCTCAAGCTTGGTCTTTCCTTCTTTTGGCTCTTCTGCTCAATTTCATCTGACACAAAGAACTGATATTTAAAGTGCCACCTAATTCAGGACTTGATTCTGTGATCTTTTAATAGTGTTTCCCCAAAAGGTCATATCTTCATTCTTAGAATTTATAGGTACATCCTACAGTGAATGTGAGTGAATCTATGGGGGAAAAGGGGCTAATATGGTGGTGTTTTATCTCATTTTAGGTGCCTAAGACCACTTCTACAAAGCTTCTTTGCAGCATTCTGATGACATAAGCAGTAATAAACCCACTGATGAAGACAGTTTCATAACAGTTTTGCAACTTTGGAACCATGCAAAGGAACCAGGACAGGTCAGTGGATTTGATTCTGTGGTCTATATCCAGAAACATTTCTAAAAATCTGACTCTGCCATTTTATTTTGAAATATTCCAGTGAGTTCAGAGGGATTTATATAATACACTGTGACTCTAAGACAAGTTTTCTTACAGCTAACCTATGTAATACATCATGTTTGCATTTTCAAATAGCATGACCTCAGTTGTTCTCTCTCAAAGAAGTAATGCCCCTTCTGAAACTTCAGTCACCAGAGACTGTTGCTTGAACTGCTGTGAAAAAGCTTATTTTCTTATGGCAGTAATGTTTGAAAGAGTGTATATTAAATAAATATTTAAGAACAGTCTTAGAAAGAGAGTTGTAAATTTGTAAACATAGAGTACTTAATCAAGAAACTGAACACTTAGAGATTTAGTCAGGGACAGAAACATACCCTATAGCCATGTGTCTAATCAAAATTAACCAAGTACTTAAAGAGTGAATGCTTGTAATGAGCTGCTTGAGAATAAGCTGAGAATAACCACAAATAATTCTCTGAATACAAATACTCTTTCAAGGAAAAGCTGAACTGTTTCTGAGCAGCTAGGGAATAGAAAAACAAAAAAAAAACAAAAACACAAAAAAAAAACAAAAAAAAAAAAGGTAGCATTTACCAAATAAACTCTACATTTCCACCCAGTTTTGCTGACCATGACAAGAGTGATAAAGGCAAACAATACTTCCTTTCATAGATAAAGGATAGCTGAGTAAGAAAGATGCTAGATCGGGCAGCTTATATTCAGGTCTCCATTTAATTACACACTCACTGTTTTGTTCTAGCCTCACTGCTTTACCCTCATGCTTCATCTGAGATTTTAGGGTTGCGTTTTTCAAGGCTGAATCAACTCCAGTTGATTTTAGCAGGAGTTAAATGCAAGCCTTAGCATCCCTGTCTGTGCTTGTATTTACACAGTTGTTAATGTAGGTCGAAGCAATTCCCTTACTTCAGACAGGCATTGGGAGGGCATTGGTGGTGGGGAAGCATGGGATAAAATATGGAAGATCTGGCACATGGGGTATAAAGCATCTCTCCTACTCGGCAGGTATGGTTAGTGCTGTGTCAGGTCATTCATGCTTGTGCTCATGCCCTCAATTTTGTTTAATGACTGTATGAACACAGCAACAGGTTTTTCGTCAAACTACAGAAAGGTTTGACTATTGGAAGTCTTCTGAAGTGTGCATTTTGCTTTGCTATCACTTTCCAAATAGGATCAGGGGAAGAAACATATTTAAAGTGCTATTTGTGTTTATAATTTTTTTCTTTCTGACATTTTGCCTGTTAGTTTATGAGAAAATGAGAAGACAGTCTGCTAGTAAACCTTTTAGTCTAGCATCTCACTACTCTGTGGGCTGCTCTGTGGGCTTCCTTCTACATAGACAAACATATCTGCACATGTGTATGTATCTATTTCACAGGAATATCTACTCATCATGCCTTTTACAGTAGTTCTAACTTTCTGCTACATGTGCTGAGCTGTAAAGTATTAAGCCTTGTAATCCCTCAACCCCTTAGATGTGGTTTGCTGGGGGGGGAGGGCTGTAAATCCATGGTGGCAAACAAGAAAAGCCTGAAGCTGTGAGCAAACAGGAAACAAATGATCTCAATCCCAGAATGTAAACTGTCATTGACAGAGATGCATGAAAGAATCATAACAGGGAAACCTGCTGCAATTTTTCATCCAGTTACCAGCTGAATCACTGCCATTACACTGGAGAAGAAAGCTGCCAGCCCACCACTGACATGGCAGAGTTCTTTACATGTTGTGTGCACAAAGCAACCATATAGCCTGACTGGCATTTACTCCTTTTCATGCTTGCAGACTGATAATTATTGTGAACTGCCTCAAGCTTACAATTAGAGGCCACCAAGAAACAAAAAATAGCTGAATTTCAAGATTAAGCCTTTTCCATGACGAGTCATATTTTCCCAGCAGGGAATATGTTGTTGCCAGTAAAAACAGCAATCACCTATGCTGTACTGGTACCAGATTAAATGCTATATTAGCTGCAAGAACAAATGGAGAATTTGCATATAATAAAAAGTAATAATAACTGTCATTGTTACTGGTGACACAATTAGAGTTGATGCTGGCTCCTGTGTCACGATGAGACAAAACACTGAGCAGCCAAGTACTTGTAATTATATATTCTATGGTAATTTTGCAGCATGGATATTCACTCTGTGTTTTAAGCATGCTCTCATTCCATTTTCCAAGATTTTTCTGCTATCTCCCAAAGCTTGCAGTTTAAGTGCATAGGAGATAATTCACTTCCTTTATTGCATAAAAAATGTGTCCTGCTAAGCACATGCCCTGTTTGGCTCACTTTCAGTGGTAGGCAGAGGATAGCAAGTTACTAAAGCATTAGAAAAACACTTAGGACAAAGTGGAATACATAGAGACGACGTTGTCAATGAGGAATGTTAAAGAGAAGGTTTTGAGTTTCTTTTTTACTTTCTCATTTTATTACTTTTTCTGTGTTGTATAGTGATGACTAAGATAAGTTGCTTTGGAAAAATCAGAGCTGCTCTGCAATAATAATCAAATCAGTCTATATATGGACGTGTTTAGTGGTATGTTTATTGTAAAAATACATTGTTTTCACTTAATGGAAGATTTGAAAGGGGGAAGTAGAAGGAGAAGGAATGGCCTGAGATGAAACTTCTTGGCACACCATTAAGAATCACTTAGGAAAGTTCTATCAGCTCTGAAGGTCCCTCTTCAGCTGTTTGAACCAGGGCAAGAAAATCCCACAAACACAGGAGAATAAAAGAAAAAAAAAAAAAATAGATGGTAGAATTCAAAGGATGATCTGTCAAGAGATGAGATTTTATGGTTTAGGAGAATTTGACTGAGGCAGAGCTGCTGTCTGGGAAGAATCAGGAGCATCAGTCCAGCTCACACTGCCAGAAATGGCACACATGTAAATACCATTATAAATAATCCTAATTTATCAGAAATCTGTGTGATTCATTGCTGGATATAGTCTGGAAAGATGAATCATCACTACCTGGGCTCACTGGACTTTCTGAACAAGAGAGGTAGATTTTGGGATTTATCCTGTAAGTCCAGTTCTGATCTGAGGGTGTGGTTACTGCCTTGTGGATCATTGACAGTAATTAATAGCTTGCAGAAAATTGGAACATCTCACTGAGAGATTTAAATAAGTGTCTAACTGGATGCTCAGCTGAGCTTGGTTAGGTGGGATGGAACCAACCCACTCTTCTGAAGCTGTTAACTATGATATTAGTTCAGCTGGACTGTGAAACACCCCTGAATGAAGGGAAATGCAGAAAGTAAAGGACAAACTTCAAAAACCCATGCCACAAAGCTGTTTTGTTCTGCTGCTGCTTCTATGCCTGTGGGTTTAATGCAGCACAGAAATCATCCTTGGCCAACCACGAGAGCCCTGCCCAAGCTTTCAGATGGGTTTTGTAGCTCCTCTGCAGGTGCAGCAGGGATCAACACAGGGTTCAAACACAATGTGGACACTGCCAGGAAATTAGACTGAGGCAGAAATACCTGTGTGCTGCAACATTTGTTCCCTGCAGCATTCTGTCATGCTTGTTTTCATAATTTTATGAGAGCAGTCTCACATCAAAAGCTTTATTAATACAAAAATAGCTGTGTATTGTCAGTCTGGAATTTGGGGGAGAGGGGTCTATGTGGGTGTAGAGAGGGGTGTATGAAGGGAAGCACAGTTTGGCCTCAAGGGTAACCTTAACTCCTTTCCTCTACCATGTCTATACATTAACCCTTGTAGGATAGCTCAGCTATTTGGAGACCTTGTATGTACATATTTTGTCTATCATCTAGTATTTTAATATGTGGTTATTCAAACATTTTGAAAGGCAGATGAGGAAAAACTAGACATGGATGTAGTTTGAAGAAGGTGTTGTACATCTGCAAAGACCTCACTTTGCCTCCCATCCTGACTGAGTGCTCACATTCCCATTTAACCACAGGAACACAGCCAAGGTGCCAGCTTGGGAAAGTGTTCATCTACTCTCTGTGCTAAATAAGAATGCCTCACATTCAGCTTGCTGAAGATTTTACCTTTGTCCCCCTGTGACAGCAGAATGCCTAATTTCTCCCAAGGTCATTCTGTATGCTCAGTGAAAACTTTTGCTGCTCCTAGTCTTCAAATCAGTGTGTTATTACTTATTTTAGACTCATTGAAGTTACTTTTGCCGTCATGATTTTGAGTCATCAATTCATTGTGACGCCCTGACATCACTTGCCATAGCATCCAGGCATGCACTCAATAAATCTAAATGTACTTAATAACAAAAAACCCACATGAAGTATTGATGATGGACACAGGAGGCAGGATTGGCTCCTCACATAGCTACCTATACACATGAGGATGTGCAATGATATGTACCTATACAGACCTACATGGTATTCACAAATAATCCTAAACTGGAAGCATGAAAATAATAGCCCAAAGCAAGGGGGTTTCTGTATAAATCTTAACTTTGACTCTCAGGATATTCAGCAAGTTTTTCCCATGCTTTCTTCCTATCTCTTGCAGGTCACTTTTTGCTCATCTCCTGTTCTCACGAAGACAGTGTGTAGCAGAGTCAGCTATTACAAGACTCATCAGCTTCCTGTCTCGACATCAGGCTTTTCCTTCTCCCTTTAGTCTTAAAAATGCACATTTCACTGTCATCCTGAAACTGCTTAGGGTATGGTCACAGTTTTAGCATCATAGCACTCAGCAGCAGATGGGAAACTGCCTCCCAGAATGAGGGAAAATCAGCATATTTTCTATATGGGAAAGACATTGAAACCAAATTGTCATTTCCTACTTGAGATCTGTCCTGGAGATCCTGCTACTCTGAGTCTTTCAAAATCAGATGATGGCCTCTCTTCAAAGTTCCTGCAGTGTACCCTGGGAAAAAAACAAAACAAACCCACCACCTTTTTCTTGATGGACTCCAGAGATCTGCTGTGAGGGAAAACAGGCCATGGCTCCCAGGTGTGATCTGCATTTCATACACAATCTGGGCAGCCAGTGTGCAAAACCAGTAACTGCCAGCTTTGAGCTGGTTGATGAGCTGTAACCCATGAGGGTAGAACCTTTTCAGGTCACAACAACCACCAGCTCTTCCAGGCTGGGGAGAATTCTTGCTGAGGATGTCTCATTTCCAGCACTGATGCCCAAGCTTAGGGAGCACAAATCACTTCACTGACTGTGTTGTGCAGCCACAGCTGAGCTGTGTGACAGGTTCACACCAAAAATATGTGTCAGGATCAGGAGAAAGGGGAATGATAGTAGCACAGTGCTTTGCTTTGAGGTGCTTGAATAAAAGTGATCACAATATAGATCACAATAACATCTTACAAAGTACAATACTTCTACTGTATTTATTTAATTAATTATTGTGGTTTGTAGGATAGCAAATGGATTTAATTCTTCCTTCCCCCACTCCACAAGTAGTGGTTGATGCATTGTTTGTCATTAAATTTAGCCCACATATAATATTTTAAGATTGAGTCCCTAAAGGAATAATTTTGTAATTCCACATCTGTGTAAATAAAAAATATATGTATATATATTTACACACACAAAACCCTAATTTTCATTTTAATTTATACTAAGACAGGTCCCACTGGAGCTGTAACGTGAAGTTGGTTTGGTCCTGAGTGCTTACTGGAAAAAAAACCCAAACACTTTTTGTGAGAGCCTAGTCTATTCAGTGGGATTTTGCATGTGATTAAAATTTCACCCATGCCATAGCAAAAATGGCTTTGATATGAAAAAGAATCAGGCATATACAGTTACAATGTATTTACTTGTATTATTAGACTTACCTTTGGCATAATAATATTTCAGCTCTGCTGAATTGCTGTATCTCTAAACTGAATTTTTTTAACCATTTGGAGAAAATTGCAAGGTTCTTCTCCATGGCACTGACTTTATTGTTTTACCAGGATGTCTTCTTTTGTCCTAAAAACAATAACTTAGTGTAAGTAGTATTTTTTAGGTTTACTAATCAGACAGACTAATTGTATCTTTTAATCTGGGTCAACCTGCTCTTGCTTATTATAATTTGGCTCCAAATCACCCCCCAAAAAGAGGAACATTTGCAAATAATTTAGGGTCAGAAGCACTCTTATATAAACACTACAAGAATTTCTGAAAGGCCCAACAAAAACTCTATAATTTTGAATCCAAATATCTAATATATTTTGTAAAAGGAATGTATTGCTTTTCTTAAACCTTGGAGTGAACTTGAATGTGTGTGTGTGTCTCCAGGTGAACACATAAAAGGACTGGATAAATAGCTAGGGTTTGGGTCTTTCCTTTATTTACAAAGCTGAAACTGTCTAGACAGGGCACTTTTCCTGATTCAGTCTACCAACTAAACTTAGAAACACCATACTAATATTCAATTTTAGCTTCATCACCATGTCTGTACAATCCCTGCTTAGATTGCTAACCAGGGTGATTATTGCTTACTGAAACTGTTAATGTTTTGGTTGGATGTTTGTCTTCTCAAAAATGGACTGAAAGATTTTTCCCTGTAGGCTACTGAATTTTCATTGCATGTTAACTGTTTAGTTTATTTTTCAGCTCCACCATCATCCAGCAGTGAGAGAAAGCAGCTGCCACAGGAAAAAAAAAAATATTCAAATTTCTCATGGAGACTGAGAAATTTGCTTGATACCTGGAGTATTTTTTATCTTGCAGGAGGACCTTCTTTACAAACTGATGTCTGAAGGGGGCTATACCTTCTGGCAGCACCAGGCAACTGCTCTCAGGAGGCAGGAACTTTGTAGGATCAGCATAGGAAAGTTTCAAAATAAGTTTGAGAAATATCTGTTCTTCTCACCAGTTTGGAAGTTCAATCACAGTTGCATGAACTAATATTTTCCTTCAGGTTGAAGGATGGTTTTATCATCCACCTGCATAAAGTGCTTTAGTAACACAGACTACACTGGTTGTTATCAAGAAGGCAAAAGAAAGTCCAAAATTATGCCCACAGTTTCACATATGTCCTCTAGATAAGGAAAGGTCTTGAGAAAATGTGCTTTGCCATAAATTATTCCTTCTAAGGGGAAAAGAATATTGAAAGGGTTTTTTTGACAAGTACAATATAAGAGATTAGTTCATTTGAGTAGAGAGAGTGCTTAAAAATGCAGCTGCGTGCAGATTTCTTAAGAAACTACAACTGACAATTGAAGAGGAAACCTAAAACAAGATTACAAAAATTAATCAGTTGGCACAGAACGGCTGACATTAATGTGTGTACTTCTTTGTTTTGAAACTAGACTGTGGAGGAGTTTTCTTATACGGAAAATTTCATCTACTTGTACTTGTCTCCTCACATAGTCAAATATTTTGTGAGACAGATCAAAAACCCTCTTTGACAAGCTCATTCCCACGCTTCTCCTTTTTAACCTGTTTTTTCTTTTATTGGGTTTCTCCTCTTTTCCTGGAGACTTGCTCAGATGAAGAAAACTTTGCTCGGAATCTATTTCAGCAGCTCTACATCTCTTGGGCAATCAGTATTCAATGAAATATGGAAATGGCATTTAAAAAAATATCAAGGGATGGAGTAAAGCGAGTTCCACTAGACTGTTAGAGGACTTTGGGAGTGTGGAAAGAGTGTTGAGATTGCCATTGGTCAAGGCAGTCAGGAGAAGCAGGTTCCTTGGTGAACTCTTGCTGTATAAACTCTGAGCTCTACCCTGAAATGTTATCAGAGATTTCTCTCATACTCAAGGCTCTATTTTTTGACATTACAAAGAATGCAGTATTTCATAGAAAAGCTTTGGTCACAATACAAAAAATGTAAAGTGACTGTGTGTGTGTAATTTTCCTTCCACAAGAGAATAAAGAATAATTATATAATTGAGCATACAGTTTGAATGGGTAGACTTTCTCAGTTAAGCACTAGGATACATGAAGAGCTATGCAAGGGGCCAACATGCTGTCTGCTTTATAGGTTGTTGAGATAATTGATAATAGTTACATAGAAAGAGTGCAGGGAGTTGCAAGACTGCAGTAATTAATATGCACCCTGTGCAGCACCCATCACTCAGGGTTGCATATTTATGAAATTTTCTTTGGATGTGTTTTTTCTATCCACCTTTGCATTTACAGAATTTTTTTTATGCAGTGATCTCAAGGAGCTCCTTTTGAAGCTTTACTCGTGCTGATCAGGTTCTGACAAGGGACACACTTGCAGCTGGCAGGTGAGGCATCACCAGGTGAATACTGGTGCCCACTGAGCAGCCCACAGAATTCAAAGTAACCTGCAGTGTAATGCAATCAGTGTGATTTCACTGATCAAGAAAGACTCCAAACAGTTGTCTCATTCTTCAAAATGGATGTCTTCTAAAAAATGTTGGAGTTTGCAGAATAACCTTAGTTTCTTCTCTCATGTTTCATTTTCCAGTCCTAGAACTCAAGTTCACTGAAACGGTTGCAAACATGGAACAGTTTGCCCAGGAATGTGGTGGAGTCACCATCCCTGGAGGTATTTAAAAAACACGTAGATGTGGCACTTAGGGACATGGTTTAGTGGTGGACTTGGCAGTGCTGGAATATTGGTTGGGCTTGATAATCTTAGACATCTTGTGCAAACTAAAAGATTCTGTGGTTCCAATTCAGCCACTGTTGCTTCTCTTACACTGACACTAAAGTTTGTGAACATATTGACAAATTGTGTCATTTTATGGTTGGGTTTTAATTGTCCTTCTTGGTTGCTAATGGTATTTAAATGAACTAGAAAAAACTGAGTTCATGAGCTTGGTTTGATGTATTCCATAAAGCAGAGTTTGATGTATCTTTAATTTATGCATTTGCACCGTGTAAATGGCCATTTTGTAAAAAAGTAAATATGTATGGGACATGTATAAACTCTTCTTTTGGACGAGCCTTATCAGTAAATTCATGGCCCCATTTTGAAAATAAACACCTGGATTATCATGAGTTCTTATTATAAACTCTAGTGATTTGAGACAGAAAACTATTTATATCATAACCAGAGGCTGCTGTTGTTTTTAAACAAAGCTCCCATTGATTTCTGTGAAGTTCCAAATTTTAAAATATCATTTTTCTGCCCTATTATGGTTATTTATTGTCTTTAGGAACTCTGAAGGTTTACCAAGTGATTCAAAGTCAAATCAGATAAATATTCATGGAAACTGTGTCTAAATTGTAAAGAATTTCTTTTTAAAATTACCTTGTATATTTGAGTTTCAAAATACCAAATACGATAAGCTAATGAAAATATTTCTTTTATAGGTATGTTTTGAATTAATTCTGTAATTCCTTTGAGGCTAGGCATGAGTGAATGTAAAGTTCAGACAGAAGACACACTCTTCTTGGCTGATCCAATTTCAGACTCTCTGCCCAACTGGCCTTTCATTCCCAGGCACAGATAATGAAAAGGGAGCGCAACGTAGAGGGGAATGGCTGAAGTGAGCCACGCATCATAGTGATGAGGTATGCCTTTTCCTCCAAAGCCTTTTTTTCTCTAAAGAGCAAAATAATCTGGTGATTACACAATAGTGTCATCTTTGACATAGGGTTGTTTTAAGCTCTTGTGATCATGTTCATCTTTTCTTTCTCTTTTCCTTTTGTTTTTTTTACTTTTTACCTATGTATGCAGCAGTGTGGACCTGTATTTTTCACCCCAAACTATAATTCTCATTTGCTTTTAACATAAGGGAATCTGGGTTTCTTTAAAGAGAAGCCTGTGCTGATAGAATCTCAGGATGGCATAAATCTGTCAGTTCTATCAGCTCCTCTTTCTATGGTACAGTGTGCATAGAGCAAATGCAGAAGTAGCACAGTTTTCCTCAAAGTCTGAAAAAAATATTTCTAGGAGCTTTGATTTCTGTAGTTCTCCCACCTAATATCTCCTTCCAAGTTTTGATTATTGCACTGTGATAGGCTGCTTAGAAAAACCCTCAACAGATAAGATAGATCTAATTTCTAACCCTGACATCTCTGCCACCCATTCATTACTCTCTTTTACATTTCTTGCTATGCCCTGTAAAAGCAAATGTGTCACTTACATCTGCAATCTCTATCAGATTGGGAAAATAGTTGTATATTAACATCAGAGCTTGTTAAAAGTGGAGCAAATTGTGTACAGTTCAGAATCTCCTCACTTCAGGTGAATAATCAGCCTGGCAGGAGAGGCTTGTTCTACTCATTTGTCAGTGAGTGCAGGCAAGTGGTGCCTGTTCCTCGTGCTGTTGTTTGTTTTAAACACTTATTTCATGGCCATTGTGTGAAAAGGTGTCCTTTGCCTCTTCAGCCAGCTTAGGGAATGTCTGACATCAAGCAGCATTTGTTTTATATTGTAAAAACTGTGTGTCCCTGCACTTTTGCTCCACTCCTATTCTCCACAGTGACTCTCAGTGGGTAACTTACAAATGTACAGGAATGTTCAGAACACATTTTGAAGGAAGAAGAGAACAAGAGAGAGGGGGGGGAGAGAGAGGAAAAAAAAGGAGAATAGAAAGAGCGACTCATCTAAAGTTACACCATCATCTTTAACAGCTGTGCACATATTAAAGGAAGTAATGGGGGAGTGAAGGTACTGCATATTTCAAAGCTGAACTGTTGCAGTAACAATAAGAAAGGGGGGATGTTGCACAGAGTTAGCCAAGTGTTTGAAGTACATTACCGTAAGCCAAACCAATGAAGTGGACAAGATTTCTAGCATGCTGCAGTGGTGCCTCTGCGTACTTAATAACAGATGTTTGGTCTCTCTAGGCAGATAATTGTCCTGCTGTAAGGTTGGCTTGACCTGTGTGAGCAATACTGTGTACAGCACTGAAGCAGTAACAAATGATCATAGCTTTTCTCGTTTTACTGGTAGAATGCTTAGCCACGCTTCCTTTTAAGCACATAATTACTCCAAAGCAACTGGAGCCCATACATCCTCCTTGCCTAATGGCTCTGAAGCCATTTTGCTATAATTTATGGGGACAGGGTTCAAAGTTTTAATAATATTTGGATAATATCATTGCCAAAATGTCTTTGAGCTGTGATGAATAGAATGAGAGTGGGCACATTTTGATTCTGTGCATGACAGTGCGAGTGTTAACAGCACCATACTTTGTTCAACCTTTATGGAAACATTCACGAGCCAATTTGCTCATGAATTGTAGATATGAGCATGAAGAATTATAAACAGCAGTGGAAAACATACAGGGCTGCTTGTTCATAAGGCACTGTCCTGTTAGTGGCTCTTCTTTATGCAGATAAATGAATTGCAGAGAATACAAAAATGGTTTAAATAAACCCTTAGCAGATAATGTATTAGCACATCAACATAAAATACGCATGCACTGTGGCATGCTTTTGGATATTTATGTTTATACTCTCTGCTCAAGTGGCTCACTGATTTTTTGGCTTCCTATCATTCACCTAATAATTCCAGCATCCTAACTGCACCTCTGGGTATGTTTATCTGACAATCCAAGCTGTTCTTTGCTTTATGTGGTTTGCTGAAATTGGCTTACCAATTTGCTCTGCAAGTCGCTCCAGTGCATGATAGGTTAATGGTGTTAATCAAAGCTAAATAAGAGTAGATATGATCCTTTCAGTGCAGTCACAGAGCAGCCCAGAGCAGGAGGTGCAAACATGCCTGGTGGGGAGGTGGCATGAGACCACAAAATCACACCAAAATAATGTATCCCTAAAGATAATGTACACCTAGATCTTCATCCAGAGTCTACCACAATCTGTAGGAGTCCCTACTGATTTCAGTAAGATTTAGACCAGATGCATAAAATTCTTCATCCTTTGGCTAAGAATATTTTTTCCAGTTTGCTTGGTAGAATATGAAACTTACCATGAACAAACTGTGGCTAAATTCTGTAGATAATTCATCAGTGAGAGGTTAAGGATTTATTAGACAAAGAGCACAAGTATTTTTCATTACACAAATGACATAAAAATGCTGACTTGTCCAGGCATGACAGCTGCCCTCATGATAAATGAAAAAAAAAAAACAAAACCAAACAAATATGAACAAGACTTGCTTTAAATGTTCCCAACAGTGATGGTAGCTAGAAACAATTTAATAAATACTCTCTGTTTAATTCCATTCAGTGATATTCAAGCAATGCTTCATTTAATCAAAGGGGTGTTTGATTACAGAAATAATCAGCTGACACAGTCCCAATTCACTCTGGCCACTAAGTATGCATGTAGATGGCTAGATGTGACATATGTGAAGGTTGGCAATTATTTCTGAAAAACTGCTAGGATGGCCTTAATTGCAATGGTCTGATTTTGTATTTGATAGCCTTACTTGGAAACCTTAATGCTTATTATGAAATTTTAATGTTAATTTCTTGAAGATTCTTTTAAATATAAGCCTTAATTGTCTTGGGTAAATAGGGTTTTTTTTTCCTCAATGGGTTGAACAGAGTTCACCAACTAAAATTATTTCTTCTGGTTATGCTGAGGTCTAAAGACATCATGAACTTACATGTCTGCAAAAAAAAAATAGAACTAATATATGTGGGATTTAATTAATTTTTTGTTTTTCAACAATATCATGTACTCATAAAAATGGGATTGGTAACTCCTGTGGTTATCTTAAAATAATATCTGGACTATTTTATTTCTGTATTAAGCTGTTGACTAAGTCTTTAAAAACAGGTATATTTCAATATTGGCTTATCACTAGAAGATGAAATATATACTTTATTCTTCCTCCCCCTTATTCTTTTTCTCCTTCAACTACAAAGAGAGTCTGGAAACCTTCAGCCTCAGAAGTTAAAAATACAACATCTCTGTATTTTTCTTAATTGTTTTCTGGAAAATCTATGATCTCTAAGGATGAATTGAGAGACAGGAATGATAAAAGCAGAGATAGTTTTACATTTTGAACAATTCCAACAAGGGGCTGAATATTCAACAACTGATAGGCCAAATAACAAGTTGTTAACTTCACAATGCACAGTCACAGAGAACATGTGTGTCACTTTGAGCAAAGATTGAAAAGATGTTAGAATTAGAGATTTAACAGCCAGTTTTGATTAAATCAAAACAATCAGAGTAGTTACATTTGCAACAGAATTAGGTTTAAAAAATCCAGACTCAGAATACCTTGCCAGACCTCTCATTTCAATCTTATTCAAGGATAAATTTTTCAGGTGACACCTCTGAAAAATATATGTTGCAGAATATTTGAGGACTCTTCTGGCAAACAACAATGTATGTTCAACTAGTTTGCCTCCTGTCTGTGACTTAGAACAGTCAATAGTCAGAGAAATGCTGCTGCTTGCTTTGTTGTTGAGAGAATTCCATCATATTTAAGTGAGGTAATAGGAAATCCTGATTTTTGAGGTTAGACTTGATGTTTATGCTCAGTGGATTAAAAAAGGAACACAGATAAAGCCATATTGTCCATCTCTATAAACTGAAAATATTTAGCTTGAAACCAGTAGAAACCAGCTCTGTCTCTTTTTCTCCTTTCATTAATTCACATACAGTTTGTCAGTACTTGCTTTGAGCAAAAATGTCCACTCCTCATATACACCACAAAGCACAGGGATCTGCAGAGTATGGCAAATAGAGGATATGGCAATGTAGGACCCTGAAAGCCTCAGAAATTGCATTACAGCCTGGGAAGAGGTTGGATTTATGCACAAATAACTATGTCATTTCTATCTATAGTTGGAGAATGGTATTTCCAACTGATTTGCACCCCTGGACTATGTGCATTATCACACTTTGGAGAACTGCTGATTCTGTTTCCAAATCACACCTTGGAATGGCCCAGAGATGCACTTTGATATGACCACATCAAGAGAAGTTAACTCCTGCATGGATATGACACCAACCCTCTACTCTTCAATCTGTGCTGCTCCAGCCAGGAAAGGTGCACTTCAGCCCCACAGGGAGATCTCTTGGCACATACATCAAATAAAAGCCCTGAGAGAAGTCCCTAGAGTGCAGAAGATGCGTCCATAACACTCCTCAAAAGATGTAACCACTAATTTAGCTCAGGAGCTCACATAACTCAGTAGATTGTGGAGCAAATAATCCCAGCCCACCTTCCCAGAAGACAAGTTCATGCTACTATCCCAGATCCCACAGAGTGTAAGGAAAGCTAATGAGGAATGCTTGGAAAACTCTCAGGAGCTCTGAGGATGTGACAATTTTAGATTCACATTCAAAGTCTACTTAAAACCCCCCTGCCCAAGAAAATTTGGGTTGAAATCTTATGCAAATGGTAATTCTTGCTAAATATCTGAATGCTGCCATTTTGCATTTGATAGAAAATGCACCTAAGTACAGCCATGATTCTCAGTGGTTTCCCTCATTGGGGGATCCCAGCATCCCATGTGTTAGGCTGAAAGTTCTCCACTGTCAAACTTCTCTCCAGGCTTATTTATGAAATGACAACCTAATTTGACAAGCATGAGCACAATGAAGATTTTCCCAAAACAGTGCACAAAAAATCAAGGTGGGGTTTTTTATGTGTTACCATTTTTCTTTTTTCATCTTCCCATTAGGCTTCACTTCTACCCCTAAAACTTGGTGCTGTAAGTTGATGGCAAAAGGGAATCCTCAAAGATTTACATTGTTTAGAGCTAAAAGATGTTGAACATTTGGGAAGACCACTAAGTATTCTCGTTTAACCTTAGTTAAAATTAGGCTGCTCTGCCTACTTGTAAATAGTTCTCCTCTCCAGGTATACTTCAAATTCCTGCTTATCACCTCGCTGTGCAGCAGAATTCGCAGTGACCTGCTTCCTCTAATTGCATGGGAGCTCTGTTCGATCGCCCTGTCCTTTAATTTAGCTCTCCCACCTAGAACAATGGGTGATTAACACAAGTCAAAACAAGAGCAGAAAGGAAGGAGGCGGCACAAGCCGCCTTGGTGCAGCTGCTCGGCTGCAATGTTTGCCTGCTGTGTAGCAGCATGTTCCGGTCACTGCCAAGCCTTGATCTCCTCTCGCTGTGTCACTACTCCAAGGATCCATCCTTTAACAGCGCACAGCACACAATCAGACATTGTTGGGCAACTTCGGTGTCACTTCTAAGCAATACAGATTCTGAAACTTGAGACAAAAGTGAATTAAACAGAAATACACACACGATGTTTAAGTATTATTTTGGGTTTCGTTTTGTGTTCAGATTGCTGCCTCTGTTGCCACCAGTGCACTTCTTTTTTCCTTTAAGTTATTGAAACGTTTGCTGCATATTTGTCAGAAATTTCAGTTTTGAGGTTTTCTGTCTTTTCTTTTTCATCTTGGTGCTTATGCCAGCATAATATTCCATCAAACTGTGCCTTACTCAGATCAGAATGTGTTTGCAATCTTGTTTTAAGAGATTTACACCTTGATCCTGGAAATTATCCTATAACTACATATAATTCCTAGAAAGTTGTATTGATGCAGTTCATTTTGGTGCTGACCAAAGGTATATAATAGCAATGAAATGAAACTCAGTCATTTAAATCACTTTGAATCTGGCTCAGGAAAGTGCATCTAAAGTATTATCATTGATAGTGACCTTTTTAAAACCAAATGGAAAAAATATTACAGAGGGATGAAGCCATTAAGCTGTGCAGAATTTACTTTAAAAAGCTTATAAAATATAATTAAGAACAAGAACATTTAAGTTGCTGCAAACTACAAAAGGTTGTAAGCAGCTGTCTGGGTGCCTGAGCAGATCTCTGCATAGACAACACGGTGCAGCCTGTCCCACAAACTTTACAATCCCAACCATGCACAGATTTAACCACTAACTCTACTGCACTTCTGAATAACAAAGATATTCTATCTATCAGCAAGGACAGCCTGCTCCTTTTAAAGCATGCTGGATAAATGCAATGGTTCTGCTTTCCAGTCTCTGAGAGCACATAGTGCTGCTTGCTCAGGCCCAAACCAAAGACCACTAAGGGCAGTATTTGTCTTTTCCCTGAATTAAGAATCTTTGCACCACACCCTTGATTTTTTGTCTCAAAACCTGACAGGCAATTTCATATATACATAATATGCCTCCTTAAAAAAAACCCCCAAACTTCTTCATCTCACCAGGTTTCTAAAAGGACAGGGTTACTTGATAGTCCCTGCTTAAAATGAGACTCTGCATACCTGCTATGATTCAGTGTTTAGAAAACAAACAGATAGGGTTAGATCCAAACAAAGGATTCATTTTAATAGTAAACATATTTAAGAGGGTGCCTGCCTAAATGTGAATTGTTTAGGGGATGGATTACCATTTTGCATACATTTTAGAGCTCTAAGAGAAGCCATTAAGGGATTAACACCTCCGATTTATGAAAATGCAAGGATGATAAAGAAACAATAGGGGTGACAACATTGTGTAAACGACATTGATTCATTTCAGAACAGGGCTGTTAACTGCTGGAAATGAAGAAATAAATGGAACAATGGATAGATGCTTTTACCAGCTTGTCATTAATTAGCAGTGAGCACAATTCTTTTATTGTCCTTTTTGAAAAATACAAAATTGGTAGGAAAATACAAGCACTGAGCAAATAGATTACTCTGTGTCACTAGACTGACATCTGCATTTTCTTTCTTCTCTAATATATTTTGGTTTTCAAATGATATCGAACTTTTAGCCTGGCAGCAAGCCCAAATTTTGCTTCCTTTGAAATTCCTAAAAAGATGTGTTTTCATCCTTGAAACCTTCCTGCTTAATAAAAGCATAACAAAAGGCGTGATTTGAGAAAGGGTTAATAAATGTTAGCGAATCCCCTGTAACGCAGCTTGGAAGCACAAACAACAGTTCAATGCACTATTCTGCTGACCTATTGCAGCCGATCAACTGCGGTTTTATTTCTAGCAATGCCAGCAGGTGGGAACTGACAACATGTTTCTTTGGAATCGTAAAGAAAGATCGTCTCAGATGGAGAATTAGCTGGAAGTAAGCGAGGTTGTTTGGCACAGATCTGAGCAGGGACAATGCTTGATTATGGCTATCACTCTCCAGCTGCTGTCAGAATGTTAAGTTTGCTTTCTTGAGGCCTGACATCTAACACATTTCTTTTTCTAATTAGTATCTGGTACTGTAAGATGCTGATATTTTACTGCATGTCAGATGTGCAGGGCTGAAATACATCACTGAACTCAGGCAGGTGTGGGTGCTAGGAATTAGTTTTTTACCTCTTATAGTGAATTCAAGGCATCTCTCCACTTTAAAAAAGCAATGTGGCTGGAGAAGTCAGTGTGGATAACCTCCAGTGCTCTTGCCCGAGAAAGGATACAGAGGGACGCAGACAAATCAAACATGGGCGAGGCAAAGTACCCTGAGCACTGCCTTCATTTCCACCTGCATATCCAGGCAATATTCTCTTCGTGAGTTTTTTGTCGCCCCTGCATCACAGCAAGGTCTTCCCAGCTGTAGATGGAAGGGTACAGATGGGCATTTACATCATGCTAAAGGAGCAGCAGCCCTGCCCACACACTGAGGTGAATTAACTAGGCTCAGAACTGCTGAAGATTTGCTATTTTGGCATTGCAGGTAAGGAGTCAGGGCTTTCACCTGGGCTGTGTCTCAGCAGAGCTCGGCAGGAGCTGCTGTGTAGCTGCAGGTGGGACTGAAAAATTGAGCTCACAGGTACAAATCCAGCCAATGCTCAGCAGAAACCTGCTCCACCTCTTCACTGCAAAACTGGGGCAAGATTTGCTGTCTGGCTAAGAGTGTTTGTGTGTGTTTGGGGTTTTTTGGAGGGAGAACGTCAAGTATTATTTTTCAGGCTGACACCACAAGCACTAGCTCATAAACCACTTCAGCATCCTGAGGTAAAGCTGAGCGTGGTTTCTCACCCACGGTGAAGGCAGCAGTTTCTCACCTTAAATGCACATAACAGGTTTCATCAGAAACTGATTTCTTGTAGGAGAGGGCTCTTCAGCCAGTAACAAGTAGGTCTGAATCCTTGATTTTTAAAAAAGTTGTTCTTCAGAAAAAGAAGGCTAATTTTTCTTACTAACATGATGCCATTTTTTAAATGTTTAAAAAATATTTAGGAAAAAAATTGTCAATTTAAATTTTTTTGTCCTAAATTTTCTTACAACTCTATGCTTTTAAGATTGATTTGATCCGAATTTCAATAATTTTCTCCCAGGGAAAACAGAGATAATTATTTTATAAAACTATCAACCTTAGCAATACAGGTCCTGGTGTTGCAAAGGTGTTTACAGTAATTTGGAATATTTGCAGTATTCCAAGTCCAACTGTTCATCACTCACCCATGCAAAGAGTCAGGCTGCTCCTTGTTCCAAGCTTTGCACAGTGCTTGATCTCTGAAGTGTTGCTTATGGTTTGTAGAGCAAATAATATTGTTTAATGCAACTTTCATGAATGAAATTTTCTGTACTCCAGACAGTTTCTTTGAAGACAGTCTTGCAAGAATACAAGTCTTTGGCTCTTTGGAAAAAAACAACCCAAACTGGTTTCAGCATCAAAGTTAAATAAGGCCTTAATTTGTTGCACTTATAATTTACATATCTACAACTATTTTATTATATATGTCTAATTTTCTTTCTTTGTTTGCCAGGAAAGGCCTCCTTTTTGTAAATGCGTCCAACCCCCTCTGCTCCTAGCTAATCTATGTCTCCAACAAGGTTTAATTTCTGGTACCAGGTTGACAAAGAAATGGGACATAAGGCTATAAAGCTGTAAAAAGAGGTGTTTAGCAAGGTTTCCTCCTACCTATAGCAGAGATTCTTCATCATCTGTGAAAGTCATTGAGGCTCTGTGAGGGTTCCTAGAATTATCTGTACAGAAGAAAACAATTGTAAAGGTCTTATTGTGGTGGAGCACTGAAGCACATGATTTACTCTCAGGCTGCAAGCAGTCCCATTGATTTCAGAAACTAGTGACATGCAGGAGGTTAAACATGTGCTTTGCTGGGTTTGGGCCAAACCTGGTATCATTCATCTGAATACTTACAAAAACGTCTCCTGTTATTATTTAAAAAAAAACCCAAAAAACAACAACAGCAACAAACTGTTATAAAGATATGTTGTATTTTGAGTCAGGACATAAAAGAACCAGCTCTGGCTCAAAAATAAACTAATTATTTTTGCAAACACAGTAGGAGTTTTTGGCTCTGTTGCTGCTGTAAGCACAGCAGGACCCCTGTGCACCATCCCTTGCACAGCCAGACAAGCACTGTGGTTATATTAACTTTCCTTCCTAGGCTCCCTGTTCAGTGGGATTTACCCTCCAAAGGACAATTGTAGAAAAATCTCCAAGCACATGGAGCTGCACTGTCAGGTACAGGATGCAGATATTAAAGACATCACAATTGACTTTGGATTCTGAGCAGGTGCAATTGAACATCTTCCATCCGACTCGTGGTAAACTCAGGTTTGAGGAACATTAGTTCTGAGCTGTTTATTCTCTGCTACATTCTCAGAGGAAAATTGTTTCATGCCAGTGGGATGATATGCCATATATTTAATGTGTGGAACTCTGGAGTTTTCTACAGAATAAAAATCCTTGGTCTGGGTGATATAGAACTTATGCTTTGACTGGAAAGAAACCACCAAACTTCTAAAAGTGTAAAATTTAATCCATAAAAGGGAAAATTAAGTAAGGTAATGAGCTGTCTTTGTTTATCCCTTTAATTTCTGTTTCAGTGTAATCTTTTACCTTGAATGGAACTCATGAGCACTAATAGTCTTTATAGTTAATTCACCATCTTTAATTTCTTTTGTATTGATTTTGATGAGATTTCAGTCTCCCATACTGACTCACTCCTCACTTCTATGAGGATCTGAAAGGAAAAGTGTAATATACACAAATGAAATTCTCATTCTGTACTTTGTTCCTGTGCATTCATCAGTTCTATGTCAGCAATACTTGGGCAGTGTGAGATTCTTGCTCTGAGAAACCAAATAGCACAACTTCACTAATTCTTCCATGTGTTCTCTTCCTTTTACTGAGAAATTAATGTCATGTAACTACCCAAATACAGTAGCTAAGGCAAGTTTGGCCAGGATTTTGGACTATTTGCTTCTTCTCTTCCATAATAAGAACAAACCTCTTGTTTATTGTGATGCTGGGGAAGTACTTCAGGCTGTGAAATATTTGAGAAGGCTGTCCCAAAATAAAGGAACCTGGTTGATGGAGTGATGCAGTCACTCCCTCAGCTGTTTTTCCTACTATACAGTGCGAGTTAAATACATTTGTAAATGAAGTTACTAAAGAATATCTCTTCTGAAACAACTGCTTTCAGGAGTAATGTCCATGCTGGCACCCATGGGCTGAGAAGACTCACTGATCCCTGGTGAGAATCACACATGTCTGAGTTGTCAAGGGCTTGTTTCCATAACATGAAAGTTCTGGGTAAGTGCCAGAACACTGCCAATTTTGGAAGAGCCTCTCTTCTACTTGCTTTGATTTTCTCATTGGATAACAGAACTTCCAATGTCATATCCAGTTAATACAGAAAAACATAAGGGGAGTGAAAATATTCAAAGGGCCCTGTTGAATTTTTCATGATGGAAAAGAAAAAAAAATCCATGTCTGATGTTTTCCAATCTATGAAATCAAGGAAAAGAGTTCTGAAAGTTTTGGACATATTTACATTCCCACACTTAGAGTTTTATTCATTTCCTCATAAATAAGTTATCTTTAACTGCAACAAAAAAAGGATCTTGTACAGTTTAGTACCCCTTTATGGTTGACATTGATTTAAAACACTCCATACGGGGCACAGTAGTGCAGGATCAATTAAAAGTAAATGCAGTCATGAAAGTTACATGAAGTACTGTCTGCCAGAGCCTTGCAGACACTGTTGTTCATACACCAACTTGCCACCTTAGCTAGACAGGAAAAACAGATGTAGTTATAGATGGAGCTTATTTCATATTAATCAGAGGCCTTGTGACTTGAAAGCAAAAGTCCCTGACCAAACCAAGTCTTCACAGATAAAAATCTCATGCAATTTTAAGAGGATTTTAACTTAGGCTGTTGAAACATTCAGTCAAGTCTCTTCCAGAACAGACCCAAACAGGTAGGCTGGCTGTCACCAAGGCAGGTTCCTAAAACCTTATTGTTAATCACTACATTTGTGCTCAGAAAATCAACAGAAACAAAACAAAATCCAAACTCACACTAGTGTGTTCAGCTCTACTAGTTCCAACTTCTTTTGCTTATGACCTCAATTATAAATAGAGATGTGAGTGTAAATTAGACCATGTTTTAGATGGGAAGCATTGCACAATCTTCTGTGGGGAAAAGCACTGATGATGGGTTTCCTCTTGCCCTGCATGAAAAGCCAGCTTTGGTGAGCTCAGGAGCTGCACTAATTTGTCATTCCAGCATAATGCTCTAAAGGTAGCAAGTAGAAATCAGGGACTGCTTACTGGTTCATACCAATCTGATTTGGGGGAAATGCTTCACTGACCTCACATGAGAAGCTTGATTTAATATGAGGAAGACACCAGATGAGTACTCTGGTAGAGTAAGAGCAACAGCACATCAGTCTGACATCTCTACCAGCTCCAGTCATGTTCAGCCATCAGTGCTCTAAGGAAAGCAAAGCAAAAAACAGAAGCCAAATTATACATCAAAAGGGAAACTGTATTTTCTCCTGCACTGCAGGCAACCAGCAGACCACCTCAGAATGGCATTGACAGGCTGTGTCACAGGGAAACAGTCAACAAACAGTCCTTTCAGCCCACACCACCCCGTATCTACAACAACAAGCTCTGTAGCCAAGAACTCATATTACCATTTATTTTTAATACCAGGTTTATCCTGATTTCAGGCATAGAGTTCTTTCCAGAAATGATATTAAACTTGCTTTTTTTCAACCAAGTGATATATATACAGAAATAATTTCTTCTCCCTTTGAGATTTTGTGCATTATTTGAGTGATGCATTATAAAGCCAAAGTAGAAGGTGAGCTGAAGACTTTAAAGTTTTTTGGGGGGTTGGGGGATATTTTCTTTTTATTGGGAAGAAGGGAAAGGCTGATGGCTTGGACACTTAAAATAGGATTTTGATTCTGGGGAAGAACAGTCCCAAAAGCAATCTCATATAGTCAAGCTTAAACCACATCAGGAGTGTTGAAATGCTCTAGACCATCTTTTTTCCCCCCATCTTGATCAAGTAACACATCATCATTGTGTGTATGTGCACATTTGGGTGAGAAAAGAAGCTCTTTACTTAGTATTAATATATTTGCAGCACGTGATGTTTTTATTCCCCCTGCCCAAATGACAGCGTAAAAAAATGGAAATATTTTCTATTAACTGTACTTCTACTATGATAGAATGAAAATATGGCATCATTTTAAAATGATTAACAAAGTAATAAAAAGACTTTCTGGGTAAATCATGGGTTACAAAGAGTTACTATAAATATGGGATACTATTATCAAGGAGCAGTTATGAAGTAATGCTCTGGCATTCTTAATTTAGTGCTGTGCTTATGGATGTTTGGAGATCCAGCGTGAGTTTTGCGATTAGCTAAAGGATTGGTGCAGCATAGATCAGATAACATATTTTATAGTCTGGTTTTCAGTAGATTCAACTTTGTGAACAGTAACTTAAATTGTCTGCATTTTCATTATTGTTCTGAAAAAGACAACGGGGATGAAATAATAGTACTTTTGTAGTGGTAATGGTTTTAGAAATATTAGAAATATTTAGGAGTAGTGATAATATTGTTGCTCACATCCATGTAGAACAAATGGGTAGGGAAAAAGGAGTCATCTGTGGTGCTGGAGGTTTTATATTCTTTGCTGAGCAGCCCTCTATGAGTGATGATCCTGATGGTGTAATTAGGTAACTCATAGCACGGTAAAGATTATAATGTGAATTTGGCTGGATGATTGTACCTTTGCTGGAGTACAGTTTTAATTTTCAGTCTAATTTTGATAATTTTCTTTCACCTTTGCACAATTAATTTAAAAGTCTGTTGAATAGAAGAGAATCAGTAAGTTCAACTGTCAGTTGAAATGAGTTATCAAATTAATGCCATATGACTACAACAGTTTTGTAAATTTGACCTGATTTGCCTCTGAAGGAGTTTATGCCAAAAATACTCTAATACAGGCAGATACCAACCATTTTTATCAAGCCTGCAAGCAATTTATCCTCAAGTCTTAGTGCAGAAAAACCACTTGGAATGAATAGGAAGTTTTGCTCAGTAAAGGAGTCTAGTTTTGGCTGCCAAACCAGCCAGTTCCACAATCAGATTTTACACTTAATATAATATATTATCATATTCCTCTACTACTGATATCAGTAATGTTAAGGCTAGGAGTAGGGAATATCTGTAACTGTTTTACACAAGTAGAAGCCTGAGGACATGGAGCCACTAGCACATTGCAGTGACAGTGCATTAACTCATGGGCCAAAACTCTCATTTCAGAGCAAAGGGGCTCTATTTTTTTTTTCAAGTGACATTTCCATATTTCTCACAGAATACGTTCTTCCTAGTAAGGGAAAACATTTTTAAATTAAGCAGAATGAGTGTCATCATAAAATTGTTACTTCTTTTTCATGGAAGCTAACAAACTACACGCTATAATTAAAAATAACAAATGATCATTAATGAAAAAGTCATTGTCTGTCCCTAATGCCAGACTTGTTGCTTGGCAAGAGAGAGGGAGAAATCTGGCATATTAAAAGAAGATGTTTATTGAAAAATATTAAATTGTACTAGAAGTTTCATTTTCATACATTGCATTATTTTATAATCCTAGCAAAGCAAAGCAAAGCAATGTGTTTATACCTTTTTTGAGTCCTTATGGTGAAATAAAGAAGCAGGAATGGTTTGGCAGATATTTTAGATTGTTTTCTTTAAAGTTGGGTTTTGAGCTTGTTTTTAACTGGGAACTGTAATGAATAAGAAACAGTTGTTTCTCTGTGTCTTTTCCTGGAGGATCTCTTTGTCTCAAGAGGACTAGAAAGGAATCTTTCACAAAGATTTTCTCTCAGTTGTGGTATTGCTGATGTCAAGCATGCAAAAATCATGAGTCAGCACTCCAAAAGTCACGAGACTGCATTAAAAAAAAAGTGATCTTTTAAAATATCTACTTGGCTCTCTTGTTCAAGCCTTTGTGGTAAACTGATGGCACATTTTTTATACTATTCCTGCAAATTAAAATCTTATTTTTCAAAACAAAAGAAGAAAAAAGAAGAAACAGCTGAATTTTCTCAAAAGTTTGGAGGACTCCCAGAAATGGGTTTCTAAAGAACAGCTGAAGCGTTGCAAACATTGCAATATAATTGCAGGTGTTGGAAACAAGGCCTTTGTTTGAAAGAACTTTGATACAAATTTCAGTCAATAAAAACAAATGGGAAAAAACCTGATTGAAAGAAAAGCAGAGAAACCTTCCTCTGCATTTCAGGAGCTCAGGCTGCTGTGGTACCTTTTATTCTGCAGTCCTTCCAACACAAATCCAGGAGAGCAGGCCTGATTCTTTAAGGTCAAATAAAAGATATATAAACATCTGATTCCCAGACAGAAGATACAGTCAGATAATGACAACACTTTGATTTTGGCAGAAAGGGAATAGGCATAGTGCAGATGCTGCTGTTACAAAGACATAAGACCTTTACCACAGTTTAAAAGACAAAGACTATTTGAATCTAACAACATGGTTTCTGGCCAGAAAAAGCTACAATTATTTTTAAAAATGTCACCTCATTCACATTCAGTGATCAGAGAAAATGGAAACATTTTAAGGAGTAATTGTAAACATCTGCTAAAGAAAAAACCGAAAACATGACTAAGACAGAAATGAGCTGCCAACATAAAGTATTGTGTGAACAAATCCACCGGAAAAACACCAGATCTGTGGATGGATTCTAGCTGGAATGTGAAAAAAAAATTGGTGATCATAAAAGCAACTAGAATGCACCTAAAGACATTGTACTCTAAGTCAGTCTGGCCCTCTACGCAAATATCGAGGAATGTGGCTACACTTGCATTTCTGCAGCAGCTTTGGCCCCTGCTGCTTCTCCTGCCCTGTTCCAAGAGAAGCATTTGCACAGGCACAGGGAATTGGACTCAAACTGATCTAGCTTTTTTTTTCTTTCTTTTTCAGCTGGATCAGTTAAGAAAAAGTCAATGGTGGTGCAGATGGTGATGACAGCTCATAGAGAAATGCTGCTAGATTTCTAACCATTGCCTCGAAATACTGATTTCAAACTGCAGTGCTATAATGACAACATAAATGAAGGTAAATCAGATCCTTATGGCTTTTAGAAAGTGCTCTCTAAGGCATCTATAGATCTGTATCTCAGCACAGCTTTTAAATGTGTTGAGCAGCTTGCAGGGCCCAGGGCTGCTTTGGAGGATCTGTTGACTCCAGCCTGGAGAATGACTGAGATGACACAGAAGAGAAAGTAAAGGTGTGAATCCCCCAGTTTTCCAGTGTAACCGTGCCAGTTCGAGATGCTCTCATGAACAACTCCTATCTCTCATTGTGGAGATACAACACACTCTGTCCTGTGGCACAAGTGATCACATTTTCTAAAGTGCAGCAGGTAGCCTGTGTTGGCTCAAGTCATCTTTTAATGCCAAACATTGCATCTGAAAGCAGCTGTTCTGATTGAAAATGTTTTATCACCATCCTTTGGTAGAAGCTTGCAATTCCCCCAGTTCTACTGGCTGAGCAGCTCATTTGAATTATTCCTAACCTCTGCCTTTCTGCAGCTGAGGGGAATCAGGCAGATTTCTGGGCAGACAGGCTGTGCTGGGCTCAAGGGTCACTGAGCACAGGTGCCTTGCATTGCCTTCCCAAGCTGCAGCTTTCCCTGCCCAGTCTCTCATCCAATAGCTGACACTTAGCCACCTTTCTTCCCCCTCTCATTCTGGTTTGTGGTGGTTTTTAATTTTTTTTGGTTGGATTAAGCTGTGGTTGGAATTAACCACATTGCCACAGGAATGCCTGACCTTCTTCAGCACAGTGGGCAGCACTGGGGGAACAAAGACCTGCTGGCAAGGTAGGTGTGATTCTTTGCTTGAGCAGCAATGCCAGTTGCAGTAAAAGGCAAACCATCAATTAAAAATAACCAGGCCTACAGTCTTCAGAGTTGACCAGAATGGAGAGTGTGAATAAAGGCTCCTGGGAAATGGAAGTTTCAGGGGAAGAATCCTAGAGACATTGCTGATTAGCTCTATAAAAAACCCCCAGAAATTATAAGAACATCAAAGTAGCTTGATGGCAATGAATTGTTCTAGCTCATAGGCAGGCCGAATTGCAGGAGATTGGAACCCTTGAAGGGATTTGATTGAAGGGAGACTGTTTGTGGAGGGTGGCTGGTATTTAATGTTATGTGTATCACGAGCTCTTAATATGTATGTAGGTGCTTTGTGGAGTTTTCTCTTTCCTGCTCAATATCCAGAAATGAGGTGTGTGGAGCAATGATGGCTCAATGCAGGTTGCCTGCATTTGGGTGACAGTTGAGCCTGTTCTCAGTAAATACACCATAAAAACCAATTTCTTTAAACTCCTGAGAAATCAAAGCCAAATCCTCATTAAAAGCATCTTTTAAAGAATTTTCTTGGAATATGGCACATGTTTTCAGAAGATCTATGATAAGTCTTTTTGAAGAAAATGTGAAATAGTGTACTTTCAAATTACTTTTTTTTTTTTTTTTTTTAAAGTTTGGTGAGGGAGAATTGGCTGCTGGTTTAGCCTGTGGCCAGGAAGACAGTATCAGTGGTTGTATCATAAATCAGTAAAGAACAAGCTTTTGACATCCTCACAATGAACTGCAAGCAAGCTAGTATTTTCAGAGAAAGTTTTTCCATTCTTTTTTATCTAGGTTGAAGTACCCAATGTGAATCCTCCTTCTAAGCTCTGGGATCCCCACTATTGATAGAAGTTGATTTTGCATAAACAAAAGTTAACATTTTTCTTTATCTTTAAGGAAATTGGAACTTGTAGAGGTGTTGTGAGATTAGAAAATCTGTTTAAACTGGGATTATCATTCTGAATGCTTGTAGAATTAGGAAAAGAAATGGTGTTCAAACCTATCATTATAATTAAGTAGCAGCTCTCCATGGTGAAGGTGTGATGTCTTTATCAAAGCTCTAGGCCACAAGCCATGGTGCTTTCAGCCTGGCTTTGGGCACCTGGTACTGGATCAAAATTCTTTGGTGAAATTATGTGAAGTATTGAAGTGGTCTAAAGTTGCCCTGTGTATTCAAAATCTAAGAAATTTTGAGTTTTTGCATGAAGGCTTTATGTGTAGCTAGAAACCACCTGTTAAACAACTAATTTTAACCCTTTTTAAGTATTACTTGTTATTTTAATACTTAAATAACTTAAGTACTTATAATTAATTAAGTAATAATTAATTAAGTAATACTTAAGTATTTCTTGTTATTTTAATACTTAAAATCTTTTAATTTTAAGTATTACTTGTTATTTTGACAGGGCTGTCAAAAATACATATACAGTATGCTTTTGCTGTTTTCCTTGTCACTGTAAGCCTGTGGCTAAGAATTAGTGATACTGAGGAAACACTGGGCATAGCAGACCTGCTGTTAACAGCCATGGAACCACAGCTGCCTAAAATGTCTTTGGTTTTCTGCTGAGTCAACAGCCTAAAACTTTGTCCCCAGCTCTGTCTCCTCCTGATATATTTGATTATAATACATAAAACACCAGACACTAGAAAAAGAAGCTTCCTAAATATGAAGGTTAAAATTCTCCCATGGTCTTTGTATTTTGAGTATTACGTGTCAAACGTGATTACAGGGGTTTTTTTCCAACTTACAAATATTTGCATTGCAGAAGCTGATTTAAAGAAAAAGGGCTAGTTAAATACAAGTTGAATTTGTTGGTGCTATTATGTGTTTCTCCATTGTCTCTCCACTTTGAGCTCTGTTCTTATCAGATGGAAACCAGAAGAATGTTGGTTTTAATTGCTGATTGTAAATGTGACAACCTGTACTTTCAGTGTGGTGTTTACTAGCTTTAGGGAACAGAGATACAGAGATGTTAGAAGAAAAAATAAGTTACCTGTATTCCTGCATGGACTTCAGTGGGAGTCCCAGACACTGCCTGAGGGTACAACCTTTTTTTTTTTTTTAATCATTGAATTTATCTGTGCTTTTTGAGCCAACTGCTTTTGTAAAACCAAAATTAGTCTGGAATAACTGTGTGCATCAGTGGTGTTGTTCAGATACACACTAGCCCAATTAATGTGGATTTGTGCCTTCTGGACAGAGCTGTTACTGGGGCATTGCCACCTTTTAGACACAGTTTAGGAACTCAGCTCAGTGCAGATTACATATTGACTTCGTATGCAGACACTTTGTGGAAAATATACAAAAGTAATGAGATGGAAATTTTTTCTTTGGGGCCATGATACACTTTTTTTCCAGTAGAAGGGAAATAGAACTCTCAGCTCTGAAGAGTCAGAAGGGCATTGTTACCTGCTCAAAAAGCTTGGAAGTAGAAAAAGTGACACCAGTATACAACATTTTGTTTTCAGTACTGCAACATAGTTATATCTGAAGAGATAGCCTTTGTTTTTTCTTTTACTGTCTTGGTTCATCTGCTCTGGACTGCAAAGCAGGTTAATTCAAATAGGTGTCTCTAATGTGCCTTCCAGCTCCCCAGTAACTACCACAGCATCTCCTTTACCCTGACAATCTTTTACCAGTTCCTGTGGGCAGCTTTAGTTCACACGAGGAGAAGGGATTGAGGTTTTCTACTCTGAGCTCTTCACACAGTGCTAAAATCCTGCATGAAACACAACATCACCACAGCAGTGAATGTGGAAGTGCATCAGTCAGCACAGGGCTGTGCATGGAACCCCCAAGGGCTCTCTGGGTGCACACGGGGCTCCCAAGGTTTCTGGCGCTCCTGTTGTTCCTATTCAGCTTTAGGATACTCATGACTCAGGGATACTCATGAACAGACCACTCTGCTTCTGCTTTGGAAAAATAGAGAAAGGAAAATGACATTTCACAAACAAAGTTGATGTGCAGCTGCATAAAGACTCACAAAGTGTCCTTAGGTTTGCTTAGGGACAAGACCAACACTAGAGTTTGACTCTATCTTGGTGCTGCAGTTGTTTGTTTGGGGGTTTGTTTGTTTTGGTTCAGTTGCTGTTGGTTTGGGGGTTTTTTAACAGTTAACTTTAAGGGGAAATAATTATAAAAGGTCTACATGTTTACTTTTAAACACAGCATTTTTTCCACTCTGCCCCAAGTCTGACATTTTAATGACCTGCTTTGCTTTGGTTTTTACTGGCAGTGTATATTGAAGGAGTATTTTATGTACAGTTTTAACATTTGAACAACGCAGCTCCGTGTTCTGTTACTCTTTTATGTTGTGGATAATGTCTTTTAAGTTTTTATTTCTTTTAAGTGCTTACTAATTTGAGGGCATTTTTACAAATACCTTTAGAAACTTTTAGATTAATTATCAGTAAGGGTAATTAATTTAAGAAGAGCAGGCAAAGTAAAGGCTACATATATTTTCACTCAAATTACTATCCTAAATGACTCCATGGGGGGTTTCTTATAGGGGTCACTGAAAGGCAGAAAGGAATGTTTTTACTTCTTTGCTTTGTCACAAAAATTAGGTTACAAGGGTTATAAATGCAGGTAATACTTTTTATTACTAGATTTTCCTCTGTAATGAATATAACATTTCTTCTTTTCTGATACCTACTGAATGTCTTAGTACTTAGCATGTTTACTCTTACCTTTAACAAGGTCTAAAGTAATTCCCCTTTAAAAGTCTTGCAAGCAAATTTGAAGGTAAGAAAGAAACCCTGTATGGCAGGATCCCTGCTGGAAGGGGAAGATTGGAGAGGGACACTGTCCAAGCTCATGATCATCCCAATCCTTGAGGAGCTGAGGTAGAGAGAAACAAAAACTAAAACTGGAGAAGTCAAAAGTGTGAACCAGAAAGACCAGAATTTTTTTGCAATGCAAAATACAAAATTGGTCACACAGTTTCCTGCTATAAAACAAATTGCTCTGTGCCACTCTGCCAGAATCCAGATTTACACAGCTCTCTAGCTCCAAAAGAGACTTGGGCTCGCTACTGCTCTGAGATTTGGGCTAGGTAGTTAAACTGGGCTGAGCAGCTCCCTCGGCAGGGCTGGGCTCTGTCCCCAGTGGTGGCCTGGGCTGGCTGGGCTGGCTGGGCTCTCCCACCAGGAGAATCCAGCTCCTCCCCAGCTGGGCCCTTCAGGAGGGCATTAATATTCTCTGAAAGGAGGCCACTCGGCTGCAGCTCTGGGAGGCCAAGCGACTTTGATCTCAGCCTCAGAAACAGAGGGATGGGGATAACAGTTCAAAGTGTAAGAAGAAACTCAATATGCAAAGAATGTACCACATCTTAATAAGTAATGAGAATCCCCTCCATTTGTTGCTATTGTAAGGAAAAATAGTTTAATATCTTTATGGGATTAGGACTCCACGGTACTTTGCTAATGAGTGGCCAGAGCTATTAGGATTTTCCCTGTGTCTCCAGATAGGCTGGCAAACAAACATCAATAAACAATGGTGAGTCTAAGGCTGGCTATTAAGAGTTTGTTCTGGTGACTATTTTATTAATGGGGCTAACATGTTATTTTGTTTGTAGACCCAGCAGAGAAATATATAATACAGAGTTTCTATCTTTTCCTTGCAAGAGACTTGAGGATTAAGGAAATTACCAGTAATGAATGGCAGCTTTTAACCAAGTTTATCACAAGTGACCCTGGATTGTGAAGTGCTCACTATTCAGGCAGCTGTGGATGGGCAGGAGATTGAGAAAATTACCAGTGAGCACAAAACTCTGTTTTTTACTGGTTTGCTCAGAACTGTGGAGATATCATTCACATGAACACTTAGCCTGCATAGCAATGGCAAATACCAGCAAATTTAGCTTTCATAAGTGTATTTGAGAAAGATTAGCACACACCATTCAGTTCAAGTTTTAGTTTTTAGGTTAGCTGCCTTTCATATTAATCAGCTTTAGTTTTTTCAGAGCTGCCTTTTCTGTGTAAGAGCAGTGGGTGAATGCCATGTTTAATAACCCTTTACATCCACTAATTCCTTCTGCAGCAATCGTGTGGTTTCTAGAAAAAAAATTAAATTTGTATATCTGGAAGAAGAAATGTAGAAATTAATGTTGTTTGTCCTTAAAGTCCAAGAGAAGCTTATGTTTTGAGGAATGGTGTGACCCTTTCAGAACCATTTACTGTTCCTCAAAGGCTTTTCTATTTATTTTACCAAGTCCTATAAATATAGTAGGATTTAAGATCAGCACAAGACACTTTTTCACTTGATCAGCTGAGGTGCTAATTGTCACAATGAAGTACAGCATACAAAGAACAGCAAGATATTTCACATGCAAACTGATTTCCTGAGTGTGATGGCAGGGCTTATTAGCAAGGATTTTCATCAGGTCCCTGTTGAAACCTCGTTTCCTTATTCACTTCTCCTGACTGATAAACATCTCTGCCATATCTCTAGCATCAATCTGCCTGCCTGGAAACAGGTCACTAAATTCTCTTACTCACAGACAGGGATTTCATTTTCCTTTTGGAAAAAGTTTGAGTATCAGAGGTTTGTACAATAGAGGCCAAGCATGAAAAACTTGTCAGTCAAGAGAGTGTCACCCCATAAATGTCCCTAACAGCTCTTTCCTCTTTTCTATTTCGAAAGGAGAGTACCTTTAATTAATTTATTGGTTGGCATCTGTTTAACAGGCATATGTGTGATGGGTGTCTGAACACACCTGGTCAATTTTTTAATGTAACCTCTAAAAATATTTTCATCTTATTTTTAGCTTTAACCTTATAAAAATGTAACAGCACAAAGAATTCTTACAGTGACTAAACTCTCTCTTTTTTTTTTTAATTTAAATCCCAGTTTCAAAGGAATTTAGCTATGACCTGGATTTTAATTTTCTTGGGGATTTTACTAATGCTTGAGGGGGGAAATCTAGTACATTTTCAGCATATTAAATACCTGTTTGTGTCAAAGTAGTCATTAGATTTCTAATTGATTTGATTACAGCACAGTGATACAGCAAGGGGTATATCTGGATATTTATCATCTTTAGTTATGCTATCAATAGAATATGATTTCTGCATTTTCATTAGTGGGACACACTGCCTAAATATTGTTCAATTTTGAAAACACTTAATTATGCTGTCATTGGTGCAACATTATTCAATTTTACATTAAAATAGTTTTCCTGGAGACTTAAGCTAGATTCAAATAAACTGTTCATTTTTGGCAACCAGGAAGAAATGGAGTCCTTGTAAAAATCAGACTTTGGAGTGAGGAAGTTGGCGATTTTTTTCATTAGTTTCATAGGGCTCATTGTTCCTATTCTGGAAACTTTATAGCTGCAATCACCTACGGCTAGAGTCTGATTTTTACTGAGGTGCTATAATAATTATACTAAGTACTTTCTGTTTGTCACTGACAAACAACAATCCTTGAATGTCACTTAAGGAAAATGGAGACTTTTATGTTGTGGCTTAGTTTCCAAAACTTCATGGTTTGAGTTCTCTGAAATAAGTGCAAGCTTTTCATTAAATAAAACCAAATCAAACCAAAAAACTACCCTGGGTTTTGCCCATAACAGGAGATCTGTCAAACTCTTAGGCATACTCACAGAGATGTGATAAAATATTTTGCTAAGAAACTTAAGTGTGACTTACTGAGAACTGAAGGTTGACAAGTTTAAATACTGTAATAGCAAAACAAACAAACAAAAACCTTTCAGTTCACTCGTGGATTAGTAGTTAATGCTCTGAAATCCGCAAGCTACAGCTATCTGTGCTGTTATAATCCAAAAGAAGAACTCTACTTTTTCTGTTTTTTCAAAGGAAGATCTTAATCACCTCTTTGTAAGCCACCAAACCCCTTATTAAAAGTCTGGGCCCAATCCTCCCTTGAAAGCATGGCCCCAGCTAGCTGTGGGCTTTGATCCTAAATTGAGAACAACAACTCCTGAAGGTAACAGTACATGATTAAGGACTGCAAAATTTGGGCCACTGACATTAGTGAGACAGACTGCTCATGTGAGTAAAAACCATTTCATAAGATTAAGGACCATTATTATGTTTGGTAGTTGTATTCTTATTAACTCTTCCTCATTATTTATTCAGCTTACATAAGTTGAGCAATATTAATGTGTTGTCAATATCAACATTAATCAGTGGAAACTAGAGTAAAAATTGCTGCAGTATTTTTTTTTCTTTTTTAATCATTAAAACTGTTCCTAGCATAAATACTGTATACTGTGAAAACAGCACATTACTGGTAGTGTTGCTAGTCTTGCTGTTTGGCATTGTATTTTTAAATACCCTACTGACAATCTGAATAATTGAACACAGTTTTCTGCTAACATTAAACTGTTCTCACACACGTACAAATTGTTTTCCCGCTGTTCTAAATGTGTCCCAGTGAAAGCATCCAGCGAGGGCACCTGGGGAGTTGGGACCAGGGTGCTCCAGTCAAGGGGAAGGAGATAATGGAACATTCTCCCCCAGTTCTCACGTACAGTCAAGGGCAAAATTAATATAACATTGAGCTGGGCTGTTCAGTTAAGTTCTACCACCAAGCCAGAGTAAGAGCCTCTCTCCTAAGAGAATTTGGGTTGTCCCCATCCTTGGGAACTGGGGAGGTCCCTCAGATGACCCACATGCTTTCTCTGTAGGAATGTAGGTAGATGTGCTGCCCTGAAAGCTTTGGGATGGTAATTTTTCTGTCTGAACTGGACTGGTGACTGTAACTTCAGCTTACCTGCAGAACAAGGCATTGTGACAGCTGAGACACTGCAGAACTAGAAATATCATTTGAGCATTGAAAAAAAAAAAAAAAGGCAGACATTTAACTTGCTTTACCTGAACTTTGTAAAAGTCTTGCAGTGGTACATCTCTGATTTCAGATTTTTGTGTTTGTCGCAAATAGGAAATGTTGAAAGAACCTGGAGCTTAACAGCTTAGCTCTTTCCTTTGAGAGGAAATAGAATTAGAACCTGCATGTGCTTGGCTTATACTTCATAATACATTTTATTATTACAATTATAAATTAGGCCCCTGGGGACAAAAATACAGCATAACTAAAAACATAACCAACCAAGGTAAATTGATGCCTGCCCTAATATATTTTACCATCACAGAATACCAGAGACTGCCTCTCACTCTGGGTCCTCCCCTCTTAAGTGGGGCTGTTGGCACAGCACTACAGTGCTGTAACTAGTCTAGGGCTTGAATCTGAGCCACACTTTGGTTTCCATCCATTCCTCACAACTGGGGAGTCTTGTGGGTTGTTGGCTGACTTTCACCTTCTACAGGTGGTGCAAGGCCAGCTGCAAATGTATTTGTTCTCATCAGCTGGGCTGTAAGCCCTGAGCTTTTCAGTGCTGGTGATGGGAGAGAGATTATCTTGTGTGTGTGTGTGTGTGATTGCACACCCTTGCACACTGGTGTTTAGCAGTGCTGTGATTCCAGGGTGCAGGAGTCAGTCCCCTGCTAACCATTTTCCACAGGATCAGCAGTCAGAAAGCCTGTGATAGTGATACAGTCCTGTTTCCTTGATATAATGCAGTTATCCAAATTTTTCAAAAGGGGAGTAGTAATACTACCCCACCAACTTGTGCCTGATGACTGCAATCATGAATGTTTCTGAGGAGAGACAGTTATTTGAATCAAATTGGTTGTCTTCTTTGTAACTTCAGCTTATCTTGTGAAAATACTGTCAGAATAATATATGCTTCCTTTATAACCGAGAAGTTCTACTCTTGATCGATAGGACTTACTTTTCATTTGTCAGCTTAATGAATTATTAGTCTTACAGGGTTTTTTAGTACATTTCAGACTCTTTTTATGCAGCAGACAGCTGTGACAAGCTGAGATGGAAAACTAGCCTGAGCCCTGGTGCTAAATAGGGACTGGTACTCTTAGATCTCACTGGGTGCTCCTGAAATATAGAACTAAGGTGAAGTACTTGGACTGATGCCAGCAGCTGTAGGCAGAAGTGATGCTGGCAGTGCCCTGGTGCTTGGCTTGACACTTTGACACAGTGATTGCACCTGGGGAAGGGTTCAGGGCTGGCAAGTGTCTCCTTTGCTAGAGGAAAGGTTGTGGCAGTGTGGCAAAAAGAGCCTTAGGGACAATGTCCTCAGAAGGTTCAGCTGCTGGGCTGTCAGAGGCACAGGATGTGACCTATGTCCCTGCATGCCAGGGCTGGTGCTGCAAACCAAACCATGCAGCTCTGGAGCTCCACAGAAACTGCACTTCAGGAGGGTTGGGATTTGACTTTCCAGGCTGGGCTGCTATTCCCATTGTGTGCAGTGAGATGTATACAACTGCAGAATCAAATCATCAGAAAATGCAACTTTTTCTGCTCAGTTTTTCTGCCTATGAGTGACAACATTAGGTGCTTTTGCATTGTTGCCTCAGGATTTTATCATGCAAGTCTTTTTGTTTGATTTTTTTTTTTTGTGAGTTTAACTTTACTTTGGGTGCAAATGAGAAAAATGAAGATTTCACGTTCAGTAAGTTAGTTTTGTTCCATAAACATTAACTATGCATGTTAAAGCTGTCCTAGGGCAACCCTGATGTGCACACAGTAGTGTTTTCATCTTTTCTATAAATATTTGTAGTTGATCATGCATTACAATAGAGCATTCCTCTCTTTTGACTTTGCCCCTTTTTTTTTGGAGCTTAATCAACTTATTTGCACAGAAGGGGGAAGAAGTTTTCGTGGAAAAGATAAACTGCAGACTAAACTCTGCAGATATGTGTGTATGTTAGTACTGAAAAGCTGTTTATGGATTTTGGTGAGAAGGCATTTTCTCCCATTTTTATGAAGCTTATGAAATTTTGAGGGTTTTGTTTATCTACAAAGAAAGTTCTGAGGGGAAAAATGTGAGAATGACAAGGAAACATCACAAGTAAAAAGTTATCTTCAGTCCTATTATTGCATTCTAAATGTCATATTCATCTTTTTTCATTTCCTCTATGAACACTTCCTCCCATTTTTGTATGCTACTATATTTCAAAACTTTTTTACCAATAAAGGGAAGTCTTCTGGTGTCATTCATGCTTTAAATACTTTGCTAATTCTGATATTCCAAAATGCCAGGAGTCTTGTGTGTTTCTGTGTGCCTTAGACTTCCAGAATAGCCAAAAAATTTCTGTCAACCACAGAAAAAGATCATCCAATTGCAGTGAAATAAAAACTTATAGGACTGAGGATGAATATTTTCAAATTCCTTCTAGTATATGGCTTTATACCATAATATTATTTCTGGTTTTGTTCAAGCATTGGCTAAATCAGCAGTCAGTGCACCCTAAACCAAATCTGGGCAGGCATTTTGGCAACATGTTTTAACTGGATCCTGAGTACAATCCTCCTATTTGTTTACTAGTAAAACAGCAAAAGTTCTTCAGGGAAAACAAACCAAAATTGTAATTGTTTTTAATTAGTGGCAGGTCTACTTAAAAGCTTAAAATTATTTGACATTTGCATAGGTCCCTTGCCTGATCTTAACTTCATGACAGGCTTTGCAAAATAACTCAAATTTGACCCATAAAATAGAATAAAATGTCCCTGAGTTCTGCCCTCTGTAAGGTTATGGCAACTTTGTATCTGGATTCAGATCTCTAATATTTTTACTTGAGTTAAGTTCTCGAATGCTAATTTCTCTGTATTTTTAATGGCTATTACTGCATTTGTTATGTGCAAAGTCTGTACAATTCAAACAATTGTTTTAGACATAAGCACAGGAAAGCTTTAGTCACTGTATGGAAAATGTATTGCTGCAGTTTTCCTTTTTTTAAAGGAATAATTGAACATTACTGGTCTAGTATCACTGTCTTTTCATTTGTCTTTCATCACTATGCCTTTCAATACCATTCATCTATGGACTAATGCAATGCCTGCTGAAGTCAATAGAAGTCATTCAGTTGACATCAATGAACAATGCATCAGGCCCTTTTAAAAGAAGAAACTAGAGTTTACAAGGGTTAAACAGAGCAGTGAGGAAAAACACTCTGAGGCAGGAATTGTGACTTCTCTCCTGTGCCCATACAGCACCTGGCACTTCCCTGACATTCAGAACAGCAACAAAATGACCAATTCTCAGCCTCCACTGGTAGCTCTGATAAGGGAAGGCAGTTTTGCCAGTCAACATCTGAATTGTTTTCCTGTGCAAAACCTTAGCAGGTATCAATAATTGTAATACACAGTAAAAATCTGTTCAGATAGGTGTCATTGATGCAGATGTTGAGAATCTTTTTGTTTAATTGCTTCTGCCCAGTCTTTCCAAAGAACTCACTTTGCTATCAGTCTTTCTTTGTTCTGATTAAGTTGTAATCACTCAAAAGCAGATTCAGAAGCTCCCCCTCCTTCCTTCAAAGAGGCAGTGTTTGCTTTATACCCAAATGTGACATTGCACAGTGGTGCAATCGAAAGAGGCTGCAGTGATCAATTGTTGGCCCAATCAAAGCCTCGCAGATAGGCAGCCATTCGTCGCTGTTTGATATAAAAGGTGTTTTATTTCTCATCACTTTTTTGTCACTGAAAGAATGCTTCCTACGTGCAGATTAATTAAAGTGTAAACATTAAATATTGATTGATGCATTATCAGCATGGAGCAGTTGCCTCCACTCAGATTGATTCCTGCAGTGATTTATTGTCATATTCGTGGAGTCATTTCACTCGATAACAAAGAGAAATAGCCTGCTCCCTCTACCTTTCAGGCTTGCTTTCTGGCACTTGCAGTGCACCTCCTCATCCTCAGTGACTCCCATTCTTCGTCTTCTAGAGCTGTCACAGTGTCACCATATTTTCAGGAGAAAAACTTAGGTTTTTTATATTGGCATTTGCATGGTGAATTGTAGTTCGGTGGGAAGCTCCCAGACGTGTGCTCTCAAATGGAACATCTCTGGTTAACACTTCCAACCCGTGCCCCACACAGCTGCTTGCCACCACCCTGCTCAGGCACAACTTGGCATGGAGTTTCAAACCATTTGAGTTAACTCACTGCCAACTTGACAGAAAGGTGAACTTTCGAGAGTAACATTGCTCAGGTCAGTTCCATGGCTGAACTATCCAGTTAGTTACTCTGAGTAGGAGCATTGCAACACAACAGAATACCAATTTAAAGAATTTCAGGGTTTTACTCTCATTTTTGAACAAATGCATAAAAGAAGTCTCCATTCAAGTCTTATGGAGTATTTAAAATAAAGCAAAGTTTTGTGGGATGTTATTGAGCATCTGGATTAGAAGATGCTTTTAAAAAATAGTATTCAATTTCTGAAGTTTTTGGAAGTGGATTGAAATGATATAGTAATCCAAACCCCTTCCTCTTCTCCCTGAACATCTTCAGTGTTTTTATTCTGCGTTCATCTGTGTCAGGGCTGGCTATTGCACAGCAGCACACGTGATATCTGCTGCACACAGCCATGTGTGCCTAAAGAGGCCCTGAAGTCAGGTATTTGTTCAAGACTGCTGCAGTCCCTCCTTCTCCATGTTTTCAGCAGCTGATGGTCACCCAGTGTGTTTGCAGCCAGCAGCTGCCTGTGCAGGCTGGAGGTACCTCAGTGACCCAATCAGCTACGAGAGAAAACCATTTGTGGAATTGCTTTGTTCTGCAGTAACAAAACTTAATCTCTTACATACATGGCTTTCATTTACCATTCCGAGAATTAGATTACTCAGAGGCTGCTGAAGTCAAATGTGTGAGCAAGACCACAGAAATATGTAATAGGCAACTGGTGATTTTGATTCAGCCAAGCAGCAAAACATTAACCTTTGGTCACAGTAGCAAGGAATGCTAAACTTGTGAATTTACTGCAGCAGATAATTTCACTCCTGTACCTGCAGGAGATCACAGGAGTGGTTTCCTACATGAGCAGAGGCTGTGCCAAACTAGCTCTCTAAGAATGGTGTGCTGTGATTTCTCTAAAGGGCTGTTGCAAAAATGGTGTGAGACTTCATTAAGATAGGTATGCACTTGTACTGCTGCCATTCCTGCCCATCCCTGTCACTCCCCAGCACTTGCCCAACAGCGCTTTATTTAGGATGTTTTGATATTTTACAGATGTAGCCAAGCCTGGGAGAAAATGCTGCTGTTCTAGGTCTTTTCTCTCTATGCTTCTCCAACCAGATGCTCTCCCTGTCCTCCTGCTCTGTCCTTTTCCATTCCAAACCAAAATTCTTGCTCTTTGCAGCAGCCTGCTGATATCTGGGCAGTCACACCTGAATTTGGCACTCCTAAAATTGAAAAGCAAACAAACCAACCTTAAGGTATTGCAACAATGTGCTCATCTAGGTCCCTCCAAAACACTTCTCTTGCAAATCACTTTTCCCCTGATCTCTGTTTGCTGTTGCCCTTCCTACCCCTGACTGCCGCGGCTGTCACTCTGTGTTAGACTGTCACCCTGATTGAAGTTGTCAGCTCTGCCAGGCGAGGACCTTGCCTTCCTGCCTGTCCCTCCCCAGCTGTGAGTCCAGCACGGCTGCACAGCCACCACTGCTGCACATGCAGGGCCAGGAGCCTCCTGCTTGCAAGACTGCTTCTGACTGAACAAACTCTGCTGTCCATGTAATTTTTGTAGAGTACATTTACACTTTTATAAAGCTTTTTTTTTTTCCCCAAAGATCCTAGTCCATTTTGTGCAGAAATGTTCTTAATGGTCTCTGTTTTCAGATGGAAGCTTGCAACAGCTATGAGAGGAAACTTTAATATTTTTCATATGACAGATAAAGACCTTCTAGAAAAAATATCCAGTTGGAATTGCATTTTTATGATTTAGATAGGGCCACACAAAAATTAAGAGACATCCTAGTTACAAGGGATCTGTTTTGCAGATCGAATGTGGACCTAAGAAATATGCAAAGAGCTGTTCCCTCTGGGGACATCAGAGCACCTTTGAAAACAATTGGAAATCTTCTGCTGGCTTCAGTGGGCCAGGCTGTCCTGGGTGGGTCACAGGGGTGCTTGTGCTCGACTTGGACTTTATTTTAACCTCCGTGCAGCCCCAGATGGCTCCCAGAAGGCAGCAGCCCCAAGGAGAGCAGCTCAGGAGGAGCTGAGGGCTGTGGCTGCTGGGCTTTGTCCCGGTGGGAGTTACCCCAAAGGCTCGGTGGCTGCAGCACCTTCCCAGCCCTCGGTGTGGATCTTTGTTATATTGTTATATTGTGTCAGCAAACTCCACAGCTGGAGTCACCCTGGGCACGTTTCTCCTTGGGGAAGCAGCTCAGGCCAGTGCACAGCACGTCTGTGTTTCTCTCAGCCCCACAGGGGTTCCTCACCAGCTCTGGTGGGCACTGCAGAGAGAGCAGATATTGGGGATGCTTGGGGAAACCATGGAACAGAGAATAGGAAGCAGATCTTTTTCACAGGTACTAAAATAATTTTGCAAAAGCAGTGTATGATTTCATCTCAAATAGCATCCTGCAAGGCCGGATTCTGAAAGGAATGAGTTATTTGTGAAGTGAGCTTTTCCCTCACTGTGCCTCATTGCACCTCAGTCTTGCATAGCTGTTGTATAAAGGTCATACAGTAGTTAATAATAAAAAAATTAAATTATTTAACTTGTTTTGATGTTGTAAATAAGATGAAAACTTGGTTTTTTCCTTATATGCTTTCCCAGGAGCGTAGGATAGTTCAGGTTGGAAATATACATGTCTTAGAGTACTTCTCTTGAATTCTGATTAGCATTTCCTTTCACCATGGACAATTAAAACCGACACGAAGGGATACAAAAAGATGTTTGTTAAGTATTTAGAAAGCTCAGTACTGACCTAGATGCTGGAATTTTAGATATGTCCATATACACAGGGACTGTAAACCTGTCCTAAGGACTCAAAAGAAACTCCTCCTAGAAAATAAAAAAAAAATTAAAAAAAGAAAAATAAAATATAAAGAAAAGAAAGTTGTGACGATAAATACAAGCTGTAGAAGGCTGCAGCCCTCCCCAAATTACTGAAGAGACTGTGGGCTCTACAGTAGGGGTTCGTTATGAATTCAAGCCAATCTGCTAATGTTCCATATGAAGTTATGGTTGTATGGCCATTTTAACCAAGTAGACTCTACTGTAAATTTAGATTAACATATTGATGCAAATTACCCAGCTGTTTTCTTGTATCTATATAAGACCTGCCAGATGAATACTGTTGCCCCAAATTGTGATATTTCCCCTACAAAAATGAGTTTACTATTTTTGAGGCAACAATTACAGGTTGCACGAGAATAGTGTGTTATTTCCTGAAATTGTATGTAATTTATTTTTAAGAGTTTGAAACATAGTTTTGAAGTTAAATACGTATCATCTTTGTAACTGCTCAAATCATGTTATTTTACATTTCCTGAAATACCTTTGAAGTTAAATGCAAATAAGGGGAAAATAAATTACAACTTGTGGAGTGACCAGTGTCTGATTATATGCAGTATAATTAACTCCATCCTTCACATAATATTTGTCTTAATACTTATCCCTTGTACTTCAGAATCATTGAAATGATTGGTGATTCTTTGCTTGGAGGAAGTAGTTAGGTTTGTTCCTAAGGTGATCTTTTTATTCGCTTTCTGGGTTATGAGGATTTCACATTTTGAAAACACTAATCCAAAATTAATGTTAAAAATAGGCAGCGACAACTCAAATAGTCAACTCAAAATAGTCTTTTATCATATCTCATTCTTATTTACCTTCAGTCATTTGTCTTTTGAAAAATGGATGGGAATTAGTATTTTAATTTTAATATTATTCTATTTAGAACCATGAAATAGATTGATAAGGCACATTTATCCTTTCTTTGCTTGTTCTGTAGACTACAAACAGAGATGGTATTTCAAATTAACAGACTTCTATTAGAAGAAACCATTTTGGTCCAAAAATAAGCTTTTTCATTCTTAGACTATAACTTGTATTATGACAGAAATTAACATTTTTGTGACCTGTAATTAACTGTGTCTCCCCTTGCTATAAATAAGATTTGGCAGCGACAGCTGGAGTTAACTGTATCTTGAGGTCTAAGTTTTTTATTTATAGCTTTTTGTATTTGCTAGTGACGCTGTGGAGTTCAGGGATGCAGACAATAAAGAGTACAAATAAAATCTGTGCCTGGTGTCAGCAGCCCTGCTCCATTTCATTCCTGCAGTGGCATCAAGAGTTTCCTCAAATTTTCCTGTGCTTGGAAATCTCTGGGGTTAGCGTGTGAGTCTTTGACGCTGTTAACAATTTCAATCTGCACCATTAAAGCTGCATTTTCTAAACGTCCCCTGGTAATTGTTGCAAGGACTTCGACAAGTAAGACTATCCAAAGGCATCAGTAAGGTCAAACCGTGGTGGAAAGAGCTCTGATTTTATCCTGGAGATTGATGCTTGTATCACCTTTTTTTCGATTCAGCAGCTGGGGTTATAAAATGTACTTGCAATCACTGATAACATGTTAGATCAGACAACAAGTGGAGTAACACAGTATTTTATACACTCGGGGTAGTTTTACCTAATGCAACAATAAATCAGTAAAGGCAGAGGTCTTTTGTAAATTTTAATGAAAATTCAACTGCTGAAAATATAGTCACGTCTGGCTGAAGTTCTAGAAATATGAATTTGCTTCCATTCTTTAAAGCTGTAAAAATTGCTTTAACTGCAAACTTTCTGGTAAGGCAGTAAAGAAGAAAGCAATAAAAGAAGAGACAGCACATCCAATATATCATAATTAGTTTGTCATTGGCTATAGGCAAACTGAGGGGTTGGGGCCACACAGTAAAATGTACTTTGAGTTAGCTGTAAAGAATTCCCTTTCTGAACACAATCTAAAAAATATCTCTATACGTGAATGAGACAAAAGTTGGTTGAATGGGCCAATTGTGCCATTTCATGGAGATAAAATCATGATAAAAATTTAAAAATATTTACCAGCTAATCAATAAACTACATTTTCATGCAGTCCAGAAGGTTTAGTAGAGAGCTTTTTTCTCCACAGATTATTATAGCTACTGAAAAATATGCTTTTGTGTTGTTGCAAAATTGTAGTCATATATAGTAAACCTAATTGGAATTTATTAAATGAGTGTCACAAGATGGAAATGAGGGTATAGAAATAAAGAACACTAAAGAATACAAATATGCTGCTAAACTTCTACAGGATCTTTCTTTCTTGTAAGTTTAAAGCTATGTTTCTGTAAAATTAATATTATTCTTTCCTAAAACTTGTCAGCCTACAGAAAATTTATTCAGCTCTTCCCCAAGGTGGATTTTTCCTTGATTCCTTTTTTACAAATTATGTCATACACATAGAGGATTTTTTTAATATATACTAAGGTATGATATTTTTTATTGCTTGTCATTTTCTTATTTTTCTTCTTTATTTCAAGTATTTCTCTTAAATTCCATCTATTTTTGAATACCTTATCTGTTTGATGGAAAGTTGGTTGAACTTTGATACTTTCATCATTGATTCAGAGCAGAAATAATAAGACCAAAATGAATATTAAAAACAGTTTTAACAAATAACATTTAAAATGAAACATCTTTTAAAGACTTTAAAAATTGTGCTTTTTTTCCTTATTACTAGTGTTTCCACACTGGAATTATGAATTATGCATATTGAGTTGTTTTTTGTAGCCTTCTCACAAACTTAAAATGATTGTCACAATTGCATAGGAAAAGATTTAAAAATTGAATGTTTGCTCTCATTTTTATGATTCTCCCTGTACAGTATTTTTGGCTTCAAGGAGTTGTTCCCAAATTCCATTGGTGTCACCCTGCAATGATCATCTCAGTTCAACCACCACACAAAACATCACTTTTACCCACAAAACATCACTGGCTTCCACCACTCTCAAAGGTCCCAAAGGTAGGCTGCAGGTTCTTATCTTCCATTGCCTCTGATGGTCCTATACCTGCATAAACAAAGAATATTTTGGTCTCAAATTAGTATATATTATAAATAGCTAAAATGTATTCCCTAATATTTTTCTGTTACATAAGCTTCATGTTATAAGCTAATTTCTGATCTCTACTTGGAGAATGCTTAAGTAACTTTCAAATTACTGTCTAGTTAAGAAACCCCACCAGGTGAACTCTTATTTAATAATAATGACTGTAAGAGCAGTGGCCAAGAGATTCATATTTAGGCAGTGAATAGGAGCTTTCACACAGCCTGTAGTAGTTTTGAAAAACATTCTATCCAGAGTGACAGAAATGAAAATTATTTAGAAGTTCCCAGCCAGGGAATGATGCTGTATATCCTTTAGAAACTCCCTGGGCTTCCACAGACTGCTTGGGAAAAGTTAACATCAGTTTGGGGAAGTGTATTCCCTCCTGCACTGGGATTTGTTTCTGCAAACTCACTGTCAAGCGGAACAAGCTTTCCAGTTCTGCATCTGTTCCTGCTCAGCCAAGGTGCCTCTGGGAATACATTTCCCCTTGCAGCAGCAGGTGGCGTTGAACAGCTCACGTTATTCTCACTCTCATAATCATTTTGTCTTACATGTAGTAAAAACTTCTCTCCCAAAAGAGAGAATCTGCAAGAGAGATTCACCAAGTTTTTATAGATGTAGCAGACTTCCTACATGACTAAAGTGGTGGTAAGTTCTTCCAACTTTAATCACACTGAGAAATAAGACTATAAATAATGTATACAAGCAACAGCCAAAACAGCTGTGGTAGAGTAGTATCTGAATTGCAGTTTATTTTCCTTTGCACAAAAATCTCATGAAATGCCACACAGTTGATGTTGTGATAAGGTCAAGTTATTGTGTGCCAGGTCATTCTCTCTACAGCAGATCCACCAACCTGAGCTGGCCTGTGGCATTCTGTGCACACTCTGCCTCCACAGGCAAAGGGAAGAGTTCTCCTCCCAAATACAGGCAGTGTGTGTTCAGAGCTCAGGGCAGTGCTGCAGACTGACCTTACGGTAAGTGAGAAAAGAACAAGAATTACCATCTTCTGAACTTCTCTGAAACTGCTTCTAAAAATCAACGGGCTTTGCAGAAGAAGTTCAAAACACACCTCCAAATGATTTCTCAAGTTGATTTCTAAAATATGACATGCACATAAAGCAAACAAAAAAAAATTTTACCAGCACACAGGTAAAATTTAAGAACAGAAGTATTTTTCAGGAAAATAACTATACATCAGTTTATATAGTTAGTCTTTGCACTAATTATGAGCATTTAAGAAATCCATCCATCTTTCTTTCATCAACAGTCAGAGTTTTCCATTTGCATATCTAATAATTTATGGCATGTCCTGACCCCAAGCAGTAATTGAACCAATAGATCTTCAGCCTAGATTTACTCGTCTGGCTGCCACAGTAATGTAACTCTGCAGGAGTTTTGGATTACTCCAAATGCCATCTCCTCTTCTGAGAGGTTGACAGTCACAGGCAAAATTTGACCTCCCAAATGTCAAGACAAAAACTCCATTGCCTAATTTAGATGAACCAGCTCTCTTTTTGGAATACTTCAGATAGAAACAAGAGGGCACAGTGATTACTCCCAAAGTTACCCCAGGAAGATGGTCTTTAAAGTAAGACTCTGTAATGACAAATTAATTCTCCTTAGAGTTTAAAACCATGTAAGAGACTCAATCTTAGAGTGAAAGGGGGAAATCTGTGTACCAGCGCTTGTAAATAGTAATGTAAAAGTTAAGGGGGGAAAAGAGAGAAACTGTTACATTTTAGAGGAATCTCATGATCAGTGCCAGAGTGATGAGACTTGAGCTGAGAGATTTGGAAAGGGACATGGGGTGCTTTTCTGTCTCAAGCAAGCCATGGCACAGGGCAAAAACACCCAGCCAAGAGCCTGTGTTTCATCTTCTCAAAATGTGGTTTAGAAGCCAATTTCAAGGCAGCATTATCTGCCTCAGTAAAGTGTTCTCAAAAGCTTTGAACAAGAAAAATGCCAACAAACACACAGCCCTGCACTGTTGCAGTCTCTTTGCTGAATACTAACTATAGAGAAAATGCAGCCACGGAAGCTGTGGGTTTACAGCAGGTATTGTTGGGGAAACTCCCTCTGCTTATCAGGCACTGTGGCTGCAGGTGAAGGAGCAGGTGCAGAGCCTGGTGACACTGCTGCTGCTTCCAAACCACGTATCAGATGTTCTGAAAAGACTCTGCTTTGAAATTTTGTAACCCTCATCTGTTGGCTATTTTGTTTTTCTGGAAAGGAGCTCAATTGAATAAGCCCTGGCAGACACACAGAGCCGTGCTGTTGCTACTGACACGAGTCCCAAAACAACACATACAGGCTGTGAGAAAATGCTACTGTCTCACAACTCCGAACAGTTTTGTTCTTTTTTTTTTTTAAAAAAAAAAAAAAAAGAAAGAAGAGCAGCAAAGGTACAAACCAGGAAAATCTGACTCAGTCCCCAATTAATGGCATAAACTGCATTTATCTATTGATGATTGAGTGCTGCCCTTGTTCCTTGGTAGCGAAGTTCAATGATGATAGACATCTTGGAAAACAGGTAGATAGACAGAAAGATAGATCTCCTCAGCTGCTTCAGCCATCCATAATGTGCCATGTGCTGCCATCACTGCTTCAGCCTGAGCAATTGCCTCACTAACATGTTCCATCTTGTCTGATCAATATTAGCACTTCAGTAACTCTGCAGAATTGCAGCTATCTGCTGGCACAGGAAGAACCTCATCTTGCCTTCTTGTATAGAAACACAGTCATATGGAAGAAGAAAAACCATTAGCTATTTAAATACTTTGATTTAATTGCTTTCATTGACTTGTTTTTTGCTCCGATACCTTTTGTACCTGTTCTGCAAATGCTTTAGAGCAAAGAGAAAAAGCTGAAGTATCAGAAAATGAATGAACATTGAGGAGTTTAACAGGAAATCTGAGTTTGGTGCCCAGCCTCCTGTCCAAGCAATTCCTGTGTGCCTCAGTTCTCTAGATTTAAATGGGATTAATGATACCATTAAGTCATCTTTTGTAAGGCTAAGAATATTCATGTGATCATCAGACCTACATGAAAATGAGATCCAGAGGCAGAATTGCTGCTGTTTCCTCCTGAGCTTGGGCGCTGACTGAGATACTGAAGCAAGACCTGATACAGAGGTGGAGGATCAAAAAGTCCATGTGCGTTATGGGAATAACAGCACTGCAAGAAAAATTTTCTGGTTTTTACCTCACAAAATCTTTCATTAACTGGCAAACAAGGACAGAGTAGAATAAAATGTTCAATCTCTCACCCAGCTGCTACTGAAAGAGTGAGTGTTCCTGGTAAGTGTCTGGGAAAACAGCAAATGCCAGTGAGGGACAGAAATTGGGACATTTCTCTTGGCACCTTGAGGACATACAAATGATGGGAAGTTTCCTGTGTTGTCTGTGTGATCCTTGAAAGTCCTTCTTACCTCCTGCACAGGGCAATAGGGGCTAAATCCTGTTTTCTTGAAGTGAAATGGAGCTTAGTTGAAATGATCTGCAAAAATATAAGGACAAACAGAATACCCCTTCCCTCTAAGCTGTTGATCTCCCATGCTTCTGGCTTCTCTGTTAATATTGGCCAGCCACCATTTCTGTCCTCTTCTCCTTTTTTTTTTTTTTTTTTTCTTTTTCTGTCAGGTTCCTCCAGCCATGGTTCTTTTCCAGGTGGAAAATGAAAGGAAGGTACAGGTAGAGACTCAACCACCTAAGCATCATCAGGCTAAATATTTGTTCACTTGCTTAAGATGCAGTAAGTCCTGGAGAGCTCTCTGTTTACCCAAGAGGATTTCAGCACAGAAGCTTGCTCCAGGAAGGTATTTGTTTAGAAAAGAGAAAAATCCTGCAGATCAGTGTAATCTCTGTTACTCTAAGAATTACTGAGAGTATAATGTGCTGTGGGTTGGGTTTTTCTCCTTAGCAGAGCAGCAGCTCATGGCAAAGACTAAGTGCTATAAATTCAGCATCCTAGGAGGTGGTACCAGAAAACCTACCTTTAGAAGGAGGATAAAATCTAAGAAAGCTCAAGCAAACAATAGGTTTATTTCAGGTTGAAAGTTAGTTTCCCTTTTCTCATCCTGTTTTTCAGGTTAAAGTCAGTGGACACAAACCATGTGCATTTGCTGGATAGTTGTTCTGCAAAGCTGACTGACAGAGGAAAGGAAAACGTGGCAGCAGCAGAAACAACTCTTTGGAGATGGCAGATGGACAGAACACTTGTAGTTATGGTTAATTTTATATTTTTGCCATTAGTTTGTTTATAAAAGATGTAAAAGTCGTTTGAGCAATTGTACCAGTGAGACTGTGATTTACTATAAGATTTAAAGTATACTTTTGGATCATTTCAAGCTGGTTTCTGTCTTTATTTGACTGAATTTGCCACATTTAAGTGAAATAATTGATTTATCAGAAGTGTTTTATTTTTCATTCTAGATCTGAGCAGATCTAAGTCATAAACCAGGAAAGCAGTAGAAAGTTGCATTTGTAAATATTTTAGAGAAGACTGCTGTTCTGTGTAACTTTATGCTGTTTTTCTCTGGTGCTGTTGAATGCTTTACAGAAGCTCATTTGGGAAATGTATTCTTTGATTTTGGTAATCAATTGATCAACATTTGAAGCTTTGCTCAGACACACAGCTATTGTGAAGAGCAGTTCTTTCAAATATCCATTTGATTGTGTTTGTGATGCTTGCTTTATTCAACTCTGCTCCAGGCAAATTAAAATGTACTGCTATATAATAAGTATGGGAAGGTTAGCATTCACAATTTAGGGATAAAACATTTTGACAGTTCTATTCTACATTTGCATTTAAAAATCGTAATGCTTTTGATGAGACCCTATGTTTATCACAGGATCTCTTGTAGACATTAAAGACTGTGAGATTGTTACCTTTCAGGATTTGTTCTGGACTGTGTGTCTGTGGGGAAGCACAAAAGCCTGCTGGTTCCACAGGCCTGTTTTTTCTGGTCCATGGTATGTCTCATTTTCTTTAATTTCTGATGGGGCTCCACCTGTGCTGCTGCTGCTGAGTCATTTGTGTTTGTTTCTGAGAATTTTGGTGTGCAGAGCTGGGCAGGTCATGTGCATTACTCTGCCCTGCATGCTTGCTATGGCTTTCCACTGGTGCCCAAACTCTCAGTTTTTGGGAGACTGTAGGATCCCCTCGGGCACAGAGGCAGTGGAGGGACAAGAGCTCCTGACACAGCAAGATTGTCTTTCTCCCCAGCGAACAGGTGATGCTCAGGCACAGCATGTGCACAGACAATGGGCAGCATTCTGAGCTCAGGAAAACAATCACTGGCACAGACTGATGTCTGAAGCACTGGTCACTAAAACTATCAGGATTAATTGCTCCCCTTTTATTTTATCCATCATCTTTCTGCATTAGGAACGTTCAGGGGGGATTCAAGTAACCTGATATAACATCTGCAACACTGCCATCACCACGAAAACATTCATCCAGATAATAAGGCTGTCTCAAGATACACTGTCTCAAGAGACGTGGGTGAATTTGACCAAGTGATTAAAAAAAACAACCAAAAACTAACCAACACTCTGGCTAGATAGTTCAGACTTTTCAGAAGAGCAGAAATAAGAAAAAAAAAATTGTAGGTTTTACAGGAAACTGTATTTTAGCTGAAGTAAGGTCTTCTCCCTGATCTTTTAGCCAGTCTCTAGAGACTTCTCGTAATTATTATTAGATTTCCCTTGGGAAGAATATGGACTGAGGTGATATCAGAAATCTTGTGCAATGAATTTTCCAGGAACTCTTTCCTGCATTAGGCCCCATTACTCTGTCTCCAAAGCCCTGGAAACTCATACACCCTCCAACTGCTGTGAACTGACATTTTGCATACCTTCCTTCACATTTGGGAGCTGTTTCTTCTGACTCAGCAATAAATAGCAGAGAAGGGATGGACTCTGGGAATTCAGAGATACAATGTGCACAAAGTCAATTTCTGATTGTGAAGGGGACCACTGGCAAATCCTCTCTGTGCATGCAGATTGGTTCTTGCACTGAAAAACATCAAAATCTGAATTATACAGAGGCTATGCAGCACTATGGGTAACTACTTTGGCCTTTCATGTCTTATTATGTTGTTAATTAGTTAATGTTTGTAAAGCACTTTGAAGATGAAAAGCCCTATATAAGTTCTAAGTGTTATTATCTCTAGAGACCTAGGTTCAATTCAAAGGTGCTTAATTACATATGCCATAAATTAGACTTAATGAGTTGTAGAATCATACATTTTATGTGATGCATGCAGGTTTCTCAGCCAGATCTGGGTCTTACGGTCTGCTGCAGTACTTCTTTAGGTATTTAGAGTCACTAAGAAAATTACACAAAAATAGAACATATAATTTTTAATAATAATTGGATTGCATTTCAGTACTATTCAGGACTTGGTGGAGCAAATTACTGGGAGTTTTGCTCAACTGTATCTGGGATTTTCCAGTAACCAACTTCAAATTGCTGAAGGCAACAGTTTTGGGGTTATTTGAATTACAGTAGAGACATAACTCTAAGTCATACTTCTGTATTTTGGCTTAGCAGAAGGGTGCTGAGAGGTATTGGTATCACTGTTGTCCTTCCAGTAACACCCTGAAATGTCCTGTTAGGAGACCACTTCATGCTGGGTTGTGTTCACCAGCACAAGAAAAAATTTCCCATCTCTTGAGATACCACCGTGTAATTCACAACAAGCCATCACCGGCGGGCAGCCTGCAAAAAGGGGAAGCCACAGTTATAGGAAAATGTGGTTTCATTGGCTTTGCAGAGCTGAGAGTTTCCATGTTTTGTAACTTACATCTTTTGTGGCCAGAAAGCTGCAGACTCTGCCCTGCTCCAGCACCAGGGCAGATGTCCATGGTGAGCAGGAGGTTTCTCCTGGCTGCTGCCCAGCCAGCAGAGTTCAGAGACACAAAAACCCAGCAGGATTGTCCACCTGGCCTAAAGTGGCTCCCATGCATTCCTGCAGCAGAATATATCCATTTTACCTTGGGTCTTCCACAGGCATGTAAAGAGAGGCAGGATTTATCCTGTGAATAAATATGTTAGGAGTGATTGCGTTCATTAGTACAACCCAAGTAGATTGGAAAAACTAATTAATAGCAATTTACTACGAGTGTTGCTAACAGACTTACTTGAAAGTATTTATCCCGAAGTGAAAGTCATTTGATTTGGTTAATGTTTATTGTAAGCATATGCAGACTGTGTTCCAGGGGAAAATGTATTTTTGAGTGCTCCAGACAAGTGAAACTGGTGAGCCCGCAGTCCAGAGAAAGCATCTGTAACCGCAGCCAAAAGGGGAACGAGATTTCTGACATTCTTTCAAGACGTGTTTGAAGCATGGGTTCCCATCACTTTCAGAGCCACTTGCAGGCCTATTTCTTTATTTAGATTTTGACAAGTCAACATGGGCCTAGATTCAGTGTGATAAATGCCTCTGTGATTTCTCCCTCATCCATTTCCTACTGTTATTTTAGTGATTATTTTGAGCAGAAATACATTCTTTAAATGGGACAAAGCATAGTTCCTGACAGTGTTCGTTGCTCACTTTTCTATACTCCTAAGAAATAGATCTAGCCTTATACTATAATTACTGGGGTGCATTTCTTTCAAAAACAAAATATAATTTTGGTGAGTACTTTTCATACATTCTAATAAATAGGAACTTCACATGAGTGTTGATTTGAGCTCCAGACTGTGGTTAAACGATTTAATAATGCAGCAAACTTATCAACAAACCTTTCCTTCCCTACCCTTCCCCCTTCCCTTTTTACAATGAACAGATTTTTATCCGACTGGCTCGTGACTTGGGGATTTTTACAAGCAGGTTTAGGAACTTATCAAATATTTGGACATTTGAGTCTGAAAACAAAACAAAAAAATCCCACAGCTTAAAACCCCCTTATTTTATATAGTGTGTATTAAAGGTAAAATTTTGACTTGCTGAGTACCTACAGAATTCTATTCTCTGACCTATCAGTACTTAACTACAAGTTACCAGTCTGATGCTTTTTTTTAATACTCCAAGACACCATTTACACTGGCATTAACTCACTGAGGTACCAAATCAGTGGAGCTGCAAGACACTCTGTTTCTGAATTCCTGTAGCCTTATGTCAATAGGTGATAAGAATATTCACATTGGTTTTATTTAATCTTGGCATTTCCAGTGTGTCTCCTTTCCTCCTCTGTTTCCAAGATGTCAGTGACTGACATACTCTGGCAGTGATATCACTGCTGCTCAAATGTGAGCGAAGAAGCTTTCTGAGCAAGGGGGAAGAGTTGAGAGCCTGAGCAGCTGCACTGCAGTGCCTGCTGCAGGGACATCAGGGACAGCTGAGCAACAGAGAGCACCTTGACACAGCCAGGCCTCCCAGGCTGCCCAAGACACCAATGGCTCCTCCAGAAAACAGCTCATGGGCTGCCAGGAGCAGTAAATGTGCATGGAGAAATGACTTGGTGAGCTAATATCCAGTGCAGAACTCTGGTCACTTGGTGGTTGTGTCTGTTAGGAGTTTTACAAAAACAATTGCCATTCTTTTGGTTTGTGACTTCCCCAGTCATTTTCCTGTGTTAAGTCCCTAATTTAACAAAGCACTGATCTCTCTTCTCTGAAAATCTTTGACTGTGGAAATATTGCCCCTGCAGGAGGTCTGGAAGACTTCTGGATCATTACTGCTTCTGACTTTCTGTGAGCAAAGAGTTGTCACAGGTCAGCTGCAGAGGGGAAAGTGTGGCAGCAAATTGTGGGGTAAGCCCAGATTTGATACTGGTGAGTCTTTATACCAGAGTGGATGAAGATCATCCATGCCTCCTAACAGGATATGGTGTTGATGTATGTGAATCATCACAAACTTGCCGGTGCTGTTATTCCAGTGCACCTTGTGGATTTTATGTCAGCAGACTTGAAGAGTTTACTACTGGTCTGCTGCATGATTCTTGGATTCCTTTCTCTCTACAGTAAAAGTGTGTTGCAGAAAAGAAGAAAATCACATGCAAAGTGAAAAATAAAGAAGTGTCTGGTCTGAAAGCATTAAGAATTAGGTTCACAGATATCTGATTCCAAGAGTAGCATTATGACATCAAATATTTTCATGTCGTGCACAGACCTACATATTACTTCAGCAAGAAGCTCTGTCATCTATGGATTAAGAGCATGTTTTCAGTTTAACTCTCAGTTCAGTAAAACAATTCTATTCTGAATGATAGCTGAGTTTAAGTTTAGACATGTCTGCAAGTCCATTGTATTTGATATCTGCAGTTAATAAGGTTAACAATGGGCTGAAGTGTTGTCCTGAACCAGAGTTTGATTTGACAATGTGCAACAAAGTACATGTGCACACCAACACAACTGTTTGAAAGTTTCCCCAGGAAATAGGCAATGAAATTATTTAATAAGTATTCATCAGGAAATCTGCTTTATTATGACTATGTCTTTACAGTTAAGCCTAAACTTAGTTCTGCATTAGGTGTTGATTGAAATTTTGATTTAAGTAGGGTATCAGAAGGCTGTTAGACTTAAAAATGAACAACTCCATAAAGCTGGAGTTTGTCATGGAAACATCATCACATCAACTAATTGGCATTATTCGTTCACCCCATTAGAGCAATTATTTGTAATTGTTATTATTGTAGCATATGTCCAGCATTTAAGCAGTGCATATTCCTTGAAAGAGCTAGATCATTCATCAGAAAAACTGAGAAACTGAGTTGACAATGCCAAATCAGGCAGGCAGATGGAATTATTTCATGTGGCATTGCTCTTACACAAATTTATATTTTTTTTCTCCTACTTCCTCCTACAGGCAAACAGGGAAGCAAGATAATGCTATCTCCTGGTTACACAAGCAAAAAGTCAGAAATACCAGAACCACTAAAAGCCATCTTGATTAAGGAAACCCTTTGATGGACCCAGGCTTCAAGGGTGCATTCAGTTTCCCTGCACAGTTACCTTTGACCCAGCAAGGGCTAAGCTGTGAGCTTTGCCCCTGTGCCACTGGGAGAGGTAGAAATCACTCTGCATTCACCAATGAGCAGAGAGTAACTCCACAGATACCCTGTGGATGTACCTGTTTTCTAGCAGACAAAATGAGGATATTTACAGAAAGTCTATCACAGTTGTTTTTATCTTGCATTGGTAATAGGACTCATACTAATGTGATTTAAGAGTTAGAATTTAAAAATAATCAAAACCTGCAATTGTTTCATCTAGATTCCTGGGAGGAACCATTGAAACTTTGCTCAGAATTATCCAAGATTATGAAAAAATGCTCTTTTGTTCTTACATTAATTTGCTTACAGATGGATTTATAATATCCTTTTTAAAATGTGATGTTACACCCATCTGCATGTGCTTAAGCTCAGTCTGCTAAAATGTACTGCTTGAGCTCATGACGAAAGCTACGACTATTGTTTGCCTGCACAATACAAAAGGAAATAAAATGAAGGGTTCAGAATGGACTGTTGCAAATCAAGACTTCAAAATCTCAGTTAAACTGCTTTTTGTTCAGTATCTTTTATTACAAGAGGAGGCATTTATCACAGATATTTGGGATATTTGGCAGCAAAACCGTAATACTGAATGTTCAGATGATGATGAAGCAGCATTATTGTCTTCCAGTGCCACTAAAGTCAAAGTGTCCATTTACATCAATTTTTTAAAATCGGGATGTTTGGTTCTTTTTCCACAGAAATCTCAAAGAGATAAGTTAAGCCTGTTAGCCTGAATGTGGCAGTTAATATGCTGATGTTAAGAACATACTTAAAGCCAAGAGCTCTTGGCTAGGCATTGTGACTCATTAAAGGAGAAATAAATGTCAGAGTGAAGAAGGTAAAATTGTGATACAAAATCTATTAATGAAGCATTCTGAAGAAATTGCTTGTTATTTGTTATTAAAGGAGTTGATACACATTTCTGTAATGAACAAAAAGGTTATCTATAAGAAAATATTCTGTTCCCTTGCCTACACTGAAGGAATTTTATATCAAACAGATAGAAAGTTGCTCCTTCACTGTTCTAATCATAAGATCAGTGTCCAGTGAATAGCAAATAGTGTAGTACTGTGCTCTGACATGATATGTCCAATTAAGTTGGGGGAAATGATGGAAAGAGCTTTTTAAATGCTGCAGAGAAGTGACAGCCTGGAAAAAGCTAATTAAAGTATGTTTTAAAATTGTGTTCCTTAGGATCTTTTATTAAAAAGCACGCTTAATTGTAAAAAAAAAATGGACTAAGAGGGTGCTGATGTCACTGCAGCAGCACTAGTCCAAGTGTAGATTGTATATTCCTTAAATGATTTGGATATTTTGATATGGTTTGGCAAATGAAAACCTTGTCTTACTAGAAGTCATTTTTAGCATCTGGATTTGCATATATGTATTATATCTGTTATATTAATTACATCTATTTTCCCAGGTACAGACAGTTGTACCCCGGGCGTGTGGCACCCATGAATAGACCGAGTGAGCTGTGCAGCTGTGTTTTGATCAGCAGAGAGGTTTCCTGGCATCCGAGAACTGAAATCACCTTGTGGGTATGACAAGCACATCGAAGTATCTAGCGAGTGAAAATCAAGGGTTTCTGTAAGGAGGCAGTAAGGACACCTACCACAAGAAATTAAAAGTAAAATATCCTTTAATAATGGCAACAATTGCAATCGCTGTTCTATGTATTGCTCTAAACTGGCGTTTAGCCATCCGTCATTTGCTGGCTCATAAACCTGATTTGTGCTCTTCCCTCCCCTCCCTGTTTCCAGGAGCTGCTGGCTCCTCTTTTCACCACTCCTCTCCCATGGATACACACAACTGGGACCCAAACACTCTTTTGTCTCTTCCTCTGGAGCTGTTTTTTAACGCGTGGGGAAAGGGGGAGTTGTGAGCAGCTTGCTTTCTTCATGGTGTAATGCCACTCACAAAGTCTGTCGACAGACACTTGGGAGGTGTCTAAAATGTTAGACAGGGGAACAGGTATAGTTCAGAGGAAACCTGACCCTGACTGAATAGGGTCCAAATGCCTCCACCACCTCTTTCGCCTGAAACTCCTCATTTACAGACTCAGACTTCTCACTGTGGCTTGGAGTTGACAAATAGAAGTGGGTTAACCAAAAGATGGGCGAGTCCCGGGTCCTGCTGTCTCTGTCCCTTCCCCGGGCCGGCATCCCCCATCCCGTGCCTTTGTTATCCCAAGGGCTGCCACTTCACGGCCTCTTGTCTCCCACCCGGAGCTCCATCTGCATCTCAATCTCCAGGTTGCCAGCCAGGCTACCTGGACCAACAGCATTCCTCAGCAGTAATCTGTCTGGATTTAGGGAATTCTGGGACTAACCAAATTTTTTGTGGAGAATGAACAATTTCTCTCACCTCAAAGGGTTGCAGCACCAAATTTGTGTAGAGTACAAAGCTTTGTTTACTGAAATCCTGTTTGGGTATCTGCAGGTATCAGCACCTAGCAGATGAGTTCGCGCTCCATCTTCCTAATTCCCAGGTCTAATTGTGTATGTTAATTAAGCTCCTGAGGAAACAATAGGCTGAGCTCTAAATTATGTGTCTAAGAGTTTGAATTTTCCTTTTACTTTTAGAAATCTAAGGCTGTAAGCCACCAACTGCTTTTGAACAAAATACTTGTGGTCATTTCCAGACTTGGTCAGTACAGATATTTCTTGAGCTTCCTGTTGCAATCTGCTATCTCAGGTCCTTTTTGTTGAGTATTCTATGATTTACCAAAATATTTGATAAAGTTTTGTACAGAATGTAATCCAAGCCCTTGTTTGTTATATTATGCACCTCTTTCAACCACATTTTGTTTGTTATTTTTGAAACCCCTTCTAGTGAAAGTTGTTTGACCCAGGAGAACACTAGCCAACCAATGGTTTGAAGCTTTCAAGTAATTCTCAATATTTTTGGTTTTGTATTCTTTGAACAATATCTTTCTCACTGACCAAAACCACAGATGGCACAGGCCTGACTTTCTTTCTCATCACTAAGGAAAATTTCTATTACATCAGCAGTAAAAAGGGACCTGCAAAAAGTGTAGATGTAATTAGAAGCCCTTTACTATCCTTTCACACGATTGGACTAGCAGACAGGCATCTTTAGCCTTATCCCTTCTGTTTCTTTGCTGGGAAGTTCTTCAGCCAGGGCTGGTGTGGATTGGGAACTGGCAATTCCTCCTCTCCTGTTCCTGAGCTGCTGAAGAGCAGCCACACCAACACGCTCAGCACAAGAGCGTTTCTGCACATTTATCTTAGGTTAGCACTTTCCTTTATTTAACTGTCTCTGATCTGACTATATCTGATCATTCTTTCATCTCATTTTCACTTAACCTTTTGCCCTCTCCACAGACTAAGCATCCTATCAGATATCTCCCAAGGGACCTTCTTTTCCCCCCCACTCCCCCTCTCTCCACTCTTTCTCCAATTTAGGTGCTTTATGCCACTCCTGCTAATTTACCTGATTACATGGAAGGAGCTGTAGATCTTTTTATAATTGCTGTTTTACTTAAAACATTGATTCTTTAGCTCCTGTCTGTTTTCAGGTCATCACACCTCACTGGAGGTTTCCCTGGCTTAATGAGCAATTCTGAAACCACAGAAAGTACCAGGCGTTGGGGTCAGTGTGCATTCTTATATTTGAAAGCCACGCCAGAGCATCCACAAGAGGATTCTTGGCACCTGCCTGGTTAAACTGAATGTCCAATGTTATCTCTCCAGGCAAGTAAGATTCTGGCAATCACTGTAGTCCTATTTCACTCGTTCTCAGTCTTTTTGACACCAACACATTAATTCTCCCAAGCTCCTTTGGCAGCTCTAAGAAGTTCTCTTTTTTTTTTTTTTTTTAATATGATTGATAATATTGAATATTTCTTTTAACCTTTTACTGCCTTTCCTGGGCTAGGTGATAGTTTTTGTGTTTGGATGTTAATCTCCAGTATGCAGTAGCACATCTCCCAATCACTAACTCATTATGGAGCTTATTTTTAAAATGCTGCTGTGTAATTTTCAACTGCCTGTGATGCTCCACCTACCAGTGGTCCTCCAACACTCCCACTGTCAAAGGTCACATAGAGGAAATTATTGCTTTACACAAAAAATCCTTCTAGGTTAACACAAGGAATGGCAGTTTTCATATAAAATTTGTCTATATGGTTTTGTATGATGCACTGGAAAGAAACATACTCTGGAAAGGTCCTGCAGATTCTCTGCTTCAATGCAGGAAATGACCCAATTTAAATGTAGAGGAAAAAAATGTCATCATTTTCTTCACTTCCAATTTCTTGGGGAAAAAAAAAAAGAAAGGTTGTCTGAGGAGACACAAATATGTAAAACAAAAAGACCTCCCAGGATGACTTGAAATATGTTCAAATTACACATCTACTCCCTGCTCCCTAGAACCCAGTAAATATTTCTTTGGCCCTACAAAGTATTTCAGTCTGAACCCAGGAAACCTCAGCCTGACCTTGAAAATAAGATTCCTCAGTTTTCAAAGTAAATGTCTCAGCCACATTACTGGAGGAGTTGTGCTTTTTTGATTGAACATATAAAACTTGTCTCTTTTGGCAAATGGGGTGGATTATACTGCAGGGAACTGGTTGTTTTCCCAATTAACTGACTACAGGCACTTTTAAACTCTCTTTCTCAACTTCCACACCTCAGTACAATGCTGGTGGCAAGGTTAAAATATCTATTTTGGGCCTTTAGGGGCAGGGTCAAGCCAGTGAAAAGCAGTAGAGCCTGTCTCAGTGGAGATACACTGACCTACCTTGCTGAGTGAGCATCCAGGGCATATCTATACAGAGACTTTGTTTTGTCTTCTTCTCAGGTTTATTGGATGGTTTAACAGCATTTGATGCTGTAGAATCCTTCCAGCATACCTTGGATCCCATTTGAGATTTTAGATTGAATATGTCTGGATTTGATCAGTTTTATCAGTTTATTTTCTTCTGATGTTTTTCTCCTCTGCCAGCTGCATTAACTCTTCCTTCACCCAAGACTCACTCCATGGTAAGTGTAATGAAAATACTCTTTTGGAACACTTTGACATCATCTTCTGACATCTGACTCATAGTCAGGTATAAATTTCTCAGGTCTGGTTATCAGTTCTTTGCAGAAAAGCATAAGCATGTGCTCCACATGGAGTGTAAAAGGACTAGAAAGGTCACAAATTCCTCTTCTGATGACTGGTCCATGTCTGTCAACTGATGCTCTGTGACCAACAGCCTTCCTTTAATATCATAGCTCAGACATAACTGCCTTTTGTCCGACAGTCTTGCCTAAAACAGACCAAAAGAATAGAGATAGACACTTTGATTGGCATCTACCACATTAATTGAATTAAACCTGGCTGTAATTCTAACAAAAAATCAAATGCGGTATTGGGTGTTAAATAAAATAAGGTGATGCTTTTTCAAAATGAGCCTTTCTGCTTTGGGTTCAGCTTGACCTTCTCACTGGGGCCAGCCACACGTGTTGAAATGCTGTCAGCTTGTGTTTCACAGAGGCTTCTGGTTGAGGGCAGCCGTGCAGACACCCAGCTGCCCAAGCCATGCCCTTGCACCCTGCCCAGCTCCTGCTGGCTCCTGGGTGTGCTCAGGGATTCATGAGGCTGCAAGTTGCAGCCACGCAGTGCAGACTGAAGAGCTCCATCTAGCTCAGGTAATATCTACACATCTGAGAGGGACGATGCTGCTATCCAAACAGAACGAACCTTTGAACTTTGTTAGGTTTTTAATAGGACACTAAGCCTCAGATTTATAAAACCAAACCAGAACAAAACAAAGGCGTTGCTTGCTTTTATTCTGTGTTCTGATTTTGCAGGGGATTGTCAGCAAAGCAGACCTTTTACCTATAAACAGATGGCACTCCATTCTGTGGGATTTTCCCACATTTGATGAACACACATCAAGTCCATTTACATGAGCATGGAAAATATTAAAATGACTACCAGGTCTGCATAGTGTAAGACACCTGGAGCACATTGCTGCCAGCACGCTTCTGAGGTGGGGATATTCTGGCACACAGTCACGGTTCTGGGGACTGGGCCATTTTTGACTCAGGTTATTGCATCTTTTGACACCTAAAGACATGTTCACCTCTGACCCAGCAACATCTGCAACGTCAAACTATAAAAACGGGAATGGAAATGTAGCCTTTTTTCCCCCTTACTGTTATTTTTATTTTCTATTGAAAAGGGTTTTAAAAGGCCTATGAAATGTAAAATTGCTTTTTTTGCCATAGTTGCAAAACTCATTTCAATTTTTATCTGAGATGCACTTGTAGCAAATTTCCAGATTTGCAAAACCAGTGCAATAACCCACTCTGAGGCTCTGAGCAGAGCCTGGGCTGCATCTCTGAGGCAAAGGAGGGGAGTGTCCCAGTGCCCAGCCTTGTCCCCATTGCCACCATTCACCCCCACCTCTGTCCAACAGCTTACATTGTTTGCAAAGTTCTTGCATGTTCTGACTTCCCCTCCTTGAGTAGCTCTGACTGATTTTAACTCAGCACTTTTGCTCCTTGTGTAGAGGCAAAATTGATAATATCTGGGCCATTAGTGCTGCTGTGACATGGCACATGATCAGAGTCCCAGCCCTCCTGTGACTGCACCAGGGGCTCTAGGTTCTTAACAGTGAACTGAGAACAGTCAGAGTCTTCCTTTCACCTCTCTTGTTGCTCCTGCAATTTATATGCACAGATTTTATTTCTTTTTACTTCATTTTGCCTAGTAATTTTTGGCCCTAAAAACTGAGCTGGGACCTTTCTGTCAGTGTTGCTTCCTGGAGAATGAATCGTGTGGTTTGTAGTAAAATGTGACTATCTTTGGATGAATGGCACTATAGAAATCCCCAGAATTATTGTAGTCAATTTTTTGTTTCATTTAACATCAGAGGTAGAATATATAGCAGAGCAACATACTTTGTTGATAGATAAGTTATTACTGTGGTTGAGTTTGCCAAAATTAGTATATTTCCCATTGGAAAACAACAACAACGAAAAACAAAAACAGAAAACAAAAACCCCAAAACCAAAAAAACCTGAATCAAGCAAAAAACTTTGGGAAAGTTTCTCTTTTCTGAGTACAGGCATTTTATGTTAGAGCCTTAGAGCTGATTCTGTCTCTCCCAAGTTATAAACCCTTATGGATGTACCATAAAGATGTCCACCTAATGCAGAGAAAAGCAGATTAATTGATCACAGTAATATATTCTTATCCACTGAATAAGAGCATTCCACATATGGTTTCTTGTTTTGTTTCTGGCTTGTAAATCTTCATTGTAGGATACAAATGAAAATGACCCAAATATGTATTATTTATGAATAGGACTCTCCGATATTATGCTTTAGATTGATTGTGTTAGACAGGATATAACAGAAGCACAATAAGTCAATGAAAAATAAAAAGCAGCAAAAATGTTTCATGCTAAAAATGTAGTTCTAGTGACACCTCTTATATAAAGGACATTTCCACCACATTGACATTTATATTTATCATGGCTGTGCGTGTGATTTACAGTTGTCTAAGGTACTGAATATCAGGAATATCCATGCACATACACACCCCTTTGAATGATGGCAAGACACAGACTGCTGCATTGCCCCTTACACAGCAAGCTTTTCCTCCCCTTTTTATTTTTCTTCTCTAGCTTCAGGGACACAGAGGAAGCAGTAGATCAATAGGGTGTCTTGACTGAAGTTGCCTGCAGCACTTCCATTTCTCAGACTGGACACTGATGCTAACTATCAATAGCAATAAGAGGCTGTCTCAGACAGAATTAAGGCTCCTTCTTCTGCATGGCTGTCTGGTGCTTACTGATAAACATCTTGTGCACAAGATTGCAACAAATAAACCATTTCAAGTGTGCAAACTAGCCAGTGTCATTCTTCCTATCGATGCTGGCTGTGGGCTGAAGGGACTGCTGGTTATTTTCATACAGTTGATAACATGTTAGATAAGGGCACAGATGGATAACAGTACAAAGGCATAATGCTATAAAGTGGAGAAACATCATTGATGAAATTCTTGCTGCTCCTGTAGAAACCCTGAGACAACAAAAGACAAAAATATTGACTTATGTTCAAACTACTTAAGAGAAGCTACAGCTGAATTTAACTATTTATTAACCTCTGATTTTTAGGTAATATTAAAGCTATCCTGCCAAGCTATTTTATTCAGCTGTTTTTCATTTACCAGTCCTGGATTTGCTATCCTATTTTGGAAATAAAAGTCACCAGGGGCTGGATGCGGGTATGGTATAGATGAGGAGGTGTTGGGCAGCATCATTCACTTGTCATTTGTCCTGAGCTATAAACCACACTAGCAGTTGCTAATTTTGGAATAACTGAGCCACTTTAGCCTCCCTCCCTGCAAACAATCAATGTCTCGACTGATCTATAGCTCTGTAGTGCATTCTTAGTTTTCAGCCTGAATAAGGATGAAGAATCAGGTTCTCACCCACCCACATGAAACCACCATTAAAATACCCTGGCCCGGATCTTCTTGGTGGTAAGTCCTGTTCTAACTCTGCCTAAGTCAGATATCCAGTGGAGTTATGCCAGTTTGCATCAAGTGAAGAGCTCCCATGCTAATTGGGGTTTATTTTCTTTTAATTTTGCTTTAAACTGACTAGGGAGGGGGAAGTGGTTGAGATGCTCTGCTGTAAAATCAACAGAGCCTTTTTTCATATCCCCCTCTGTGGAGCTCTAACCATTTACAGGAGCAAACAATTTGGCTCTGAGATATCTCCAGCTTTATAGGATGATGATGATGTGGGCTTTGCAGATTAGGAGGCGTGTTTTTGGAGGGAAATTTCAGTGATACATTTTCAGTTTCAGACCATCCCAAACAAAATGTATCGTAACATTATCATCTTTCATAACCATATTTTATGTGAAATTTAGAAAAGTCTGATGGATTTTATAGGATGAGATTATTCTGAAGACAGTCCTGTTGTTGCTAAATGCTTAAATTAGGATGGTTGATGAAAAAATAAATCAAAGTTTCCATGATTTTAGGGATACCAGTTATGAATAGCCCTACTAAAAATATTTGCATGAAAAGATTCCTGAATATATGTCTATGAATCCATATATTTATTCAAAAAGAGTGAAATAAAATGTTAACTGTAATTTAATTCGGGAGAAAAAAGAATCAAAAAGAACCATACTACAACTCATAGAATAATCACTTACTGATAAGGATATTATCACTTTTTTTTGGCTCTGTACCATGTGCTGTAGTCAGCCTTGCCCACCACACACGAGCAGTTTGGGGGTGGAATAGTTAATGTCTGTTGACTGCTCAGAATCACTGCTGTTATTAATTGTCCTCCAGTATAGAACATGTACATTTTACATTAATACCCTAACTAGCGAGACAGAGCATGCAGTTTCCAGCTAGGGAAGCTGGAATTTCAGACGTAGCTTGGCTTTTCACTTTGATTACTTTCTGGCTGGAGAGTTGGAGTCAAGCTAATTCATTTTGTAAACATTGCTGGTCATTCATGGACAGTGAGTGGCACGAAGCAGGGCTGGACACTCCGAGGGTGCAAGTTCAAAAGTCCAGATGGAAATTCCTGTCCCACTGCCCACGGAACAATCCATGCACAAAGTAGCAAGGATCATACATGAGCTCAGTCAAAATTCCCACTCCCCAGACATGGAAGGTTTCCTTGAGAAAGGTGAAAAGGCGAGGTCCCTCACTATTTGCTGATGGGCAATCCACCCCTTGCACCCTCACAGGCAGCTTTCAACAAATATTTATACAGCCAGGGATGCAGCCATAGCTGCAACATTTCTGCACAAATATTAGGCCACAACCTCAGCTAGTCTAAATGGGCCTCAGTGGCATTACAGTGATTTACAATAGCTGAGCTTCTCCCTCCTTTCATTTTTTTCCCTCGGTGCCTGACACAGCATGCTCTACACGCTTCTTTCAGATGAAGAGTGCATTCATTTTAAAGTAAAAAATAATTTTAAACCAAGCTCTTCATCCTACTGTGGTTTGTCCCAAATTTTAAGAGGGCCTCAGCAAAAAAAAAAATCTGCTACAAAGGTGACTGTGAGTTTTCTGTAGCACAGCAGCACCCAGCTGAGTTGGGCTGCTAAGGCAGAAAGTCATTCAAAATTTTGATTTTTTTTGTTTAAAAAAAAGACTATATATATCACACACACACACACAAACACAAATATAAAATCTGGTTTTACTGCTCCCACAGAAGAACTCCACTGTGTGTGTAAGTTTAACAGCAGTTACACAGAGATATAAGTACACAGTTGTGTATTCTAGTATTTGTTTCTCAATGTCACTAAGCCAGAATTCTTTAAAAATATATGAAGTCTTAATTTTTCCCCAGTTTTTCAAAACAGAAAACGTTAGCAAAGCAGTATTTTTTTTTCCAGTGTGACTTGAAGCTGGAGACAGAGAAATGGATTGCATTACATATTTTCTACACGAGCATAGGGATTAATTTAAATGATTCCCCTAAATCAAAATAACTAGACTTTTTGGCAGCCTTTGAAGTTTAATGAATGTTTATTCTTGCCATCAAGTGTAGGTTTTGGGACACCCTGCAGGACCTCTAAAACAAGATATCTAAAGCTATTTATATAAAATAAGCCAAACCCAAGATGTTTTTATGTTATGAAGAAAATGGAAGTATTTAAAAGTAACTAATATTTTGGTTTAAAAATTCTAAGTTAAAGATATAGAATTGTTCCCACTGTGCTGCCAATGTCTACAGCTGAGGGTTTAAACATTAACTGAAATTCTGATGATTTCAAAAGTAGACATGACATAGACCAGGTCTGCTCTGTAGTTGTGTGCTCTCCTAAGTCTGGTTTCCACTCTTTTAGGGACACAGAAAAGCTGCTGTGCTCTTATCTTTCAGAATACATTTGGTATTCCTTTCAAATGTCCCTTATCAAAGTTGACAACAAGTACCTATTACTTACAGACATTTCAATGTGGGTTTTCTGTAGAAGAAAATTAAATCAGGTCATGAGATGTAATAAACCAGACATAGGATTTCCAAATACATTCTATTTCTTTTATGGTTAATACTTTTTGAAGTGCACTACTGAAATGCTGCATAAATGCAAAACCTGGTTTGCCTCTGATGGCTGTGATTGATTAAAACAGTAGGTAATGTTCTTGGAGATATTTAGCTTCTGATAACTCAGCCATACAGACATTCTCAGATTTTTTTTATTTTTTTCTGGAGGGCCATTTTCACATGTACAAAAAACCATTGAAGACTAGATATTTTTTATATCTAAAATTCACAGCATGTCTTGCTGTTAAATTGCCACCTTAGAGGCCTTTTTTAAATTTCATTGAAAATGCATATTAAATCAAAGTGATAGACACATGTAATGTAAAATGTCTGTCAACAATTAGAATCCCATTTGGAAGTTTGTAAAGCATAACAATTTAAAATGAATTTAAATTGAGAAGGAAAGTTTTTAGATTGAGAAGAAAAGTTTTAGCCTGCAGTATTGCAATTTTGTTCAGAACAAATCCAGATTTTTTTTGCTCTTTTCCCAGTGAAAGAGAAATGAGAGAGCCAGAGCTTCTAATGTAATTCTTTCACTATCATGTGTCAGTCAAGAAATTTCATTTTTTTCAGCAATAAACCCCAAATTATATTGATTCTTTTATTTTTAAAGATATAATAAAGCATCAAGTGTGTGAATAATATAACTCCATGTAAAATCATGTTGCCCTGTCCTGGAATCATGGAATGGCTGGGACAGACCTCCAAAGACCACCTGACCCACTCTTTCATTTTCCAGGAACCTAGAGCACATTGCAGCTGAGCCACTAGATGAATTTGTGCTCTATGCATTGAAAAGTGCAACTGGTTTCATTTGGATAGACTAAATCCCTGTCCAGCAACATCCTCGTGGCTTGAAATAAATGCTCTAAGGGAAACTTTACAAAATATCCTTTGTATTCTGCTAAGGTCTTGTAAGCTTTGCACACAAACCTCCTGGATGTCCTGAAGCCGTGGGATCCTCAGACAGAGCAGACCTCAGCACACTGAGTGCCTCTGAGGCAGTGCTGGCCTTTGGCTGTGCCTAAATGGGGACTGGGATTGGCAGCTAAAAGGGTACAGAGTTTGGGATGACACCTGGATTTTCCAAAAATCTTGAACCTAGCAAAATCTGGGGTTAGATTAGGGTTTATGGCTAATATTTATTGAATACAATGTAAACATCTACAATATGGTTTGCTATAAAATGGAAGTATTTTCAGTTAAGTTCAAATTTTGTAGCTTTTTTCCCCCCCAGTTTTACAACATGCACATTTATTAATATAATCTTGTAGATATGTGCCAACTCTTCAAGTGCAGAATGTTGTAGTCTCTGTAGTGATATATAACTCCTTTAAAAGCAGATACACTTCCAGGACTGATATACTTGTGTGTAATTCCTCCAGATTAAATTCTGGCTGTTTCTAGACATTCCAGTTATCACTTTGATTGATTTTGTGAGAATGACAATAAGAAAGCAGAATAATAAGAAATGCAAATCATATTCTACAGTTAATTTCTGAAAGGAGAGTCAATCTCTGGAGAACTTTACGTGGTGTGTTACTGGTTACAATTATTGCAAAAGCAATAACATGACATCACAAAAAATGGACGCAAATTACCAGTAACAGTTTTTGTCTTTGGTTATTTAGTATTTTGATTGTCTTTGAGTAATCCCCTTGAAGAGCCAAGATTACCCATGATTAGCAGATTTGAACAGGTGGTTTAAGGAGCTGTACTCCTAAAATGTCACAGTTGTTTTGCTTCGAGAAGCAGTGAGTGCTTTCCCAGCCAGCAAGCAGCTCCTGCAGGCTGCCCTGAATGTGGCAACCAGCACCCGTTACCGGATTTTGTTGCTCTAGGCAGAACATTAAAGGTAGGCCCCTCACAAGGCACAGTCTCTAGCACAAGAAAGTGTTACTGAACATTCTGCAGCCCTGGGCAGCTGCTGCTCTGGGGGCTGGTGGTGGCAGGGCTGGCCCGGGATGCAGATGTACCTGTCTGGCCCCCTTAGGCTCACATGCATCTCGCTTTTCACCTTTGCACTGAGTTTAATTATTGCTTCTGCTCAGTGGGACCATGGCTGGACACAGGCAGGTCTTGTCCCACTTTAATCTGTCAGCGGTGGGGCAAAGGAGTAGCAGGTCTGGCAGCCCTTTAAGAGCAGCGCTGCCTGAAATCGAATTTTGCTATTTGAAAATTCTAGGAGTAAAACAGAGTAAGTGAAAGATCCTGCTTGAACAGAGTGAGTACAGCAATGTTATTGTGTCGTGAGATTATAAGTACAGTGTTGGAGAGGGCAGTAGTGCAGTTGGAGGAGGGAATGGACCATATTTATCCTTTCTTTAATTCCACTTAATTCAGTACATTTACAATGCATTTGGCTCTCTGTTTTCATTAAGCTGTTATTCTTATGTATTATGGCATTGCTTGTGCTTTTGTGCAGCATGAAAATGGAAGCTGCTTCAACGGCAGAAGAAGCCAGGCTGAGTAAACTTGAGAGACACAACAAGTGACTTCAAGCTTTAAAATGTATGGGAGTGCAAAGGTATGCAACTGTCAACTAAACAAGAGAGTTCTTCCTGAGAGGTATGGGATTTACATGCTAATCGTTGTCACTGGTGCCTTCTCTAAATCTTTTCTCTCTGCAGCAGTTGTTTATGCTCCTCTGAAGTTAGTAATGGCCCTGATCTGGCACACTCACACAAATACAGCTCCTCTCGGAAATCACTTTGTATAGACTGGGGGCTCAGACACATTTTTTATTTGCAAACAGCTGGAACAGCTTAAGGAGTTACTGTACCACGCATTGTTGCCCCGTGCAGGAGATTTCCATCCCTGGCTGGCGAGGATGTCATGCAGACGTTTGTGCCAATGGCAGTGCAGCACAGCCTGGGAGAGCCCTGTGCCTATGGCCAGCTCAGCTGGTGGGACAGGGAGCTCCAGGCATGGGGCAGTGAGGAACAGTGCCCACAAACGTGTTTGATCCCCACAGTCAGCCCCTGCTCCAAATTCATTCATGTGCAGCTCTAGACTGAAACACTGCTCGTGCTGTGCTGTCAGTGCTCTGCTTCCTGCCCAGGGATGAGTGTCACCGATGGTGTTTAGGATTGGGCACTTACACTGCACACTTCTGAGGACAAGAAAAGTGTCTTTTCATGCTCTCTGAAGTGAGTATGTGATGTATCCTTGAGCTTTACAAATTGAAGTAGAATAAGTACTGGTGTTTGGTGTAATTCCTAAACTTCCCATGTTGTCTTATATTCAAGCACAATTCTCACTCTTTTGTTTTGCCTGTTGCAGTACGTGACAAACAGTTGAATTGCTGAACCATCACAGACTGGGGCTACATTTGTCTTTGCATGTATGATTTTTGCACCACATGCGTTTAGTATTATCTAAAACCTACTCAAGCTTTAAATTCTTATTCAGGCAGTACTTCTAGGGTGTCAGTGGCTAGGAGCAAGCTCAGATGAGCTTAATGATTGTGTACAGTCCTGGGGAGAGCTAGCTAGTGTGCAGAAAGCTGCTTAAGGATGTAAATAGACATGTTCTGCAGCCCTGGACACTGCATTTGAGAGGGAATTTGAAGTTCTGTGGAGAGGGACCAAAACACAGAATATGTAACTCAGGGTGAGACTCAAGGGATGGCTTGCACAGCCTGGATGAAAGTCCAGGCTTACTATACAAAGCATGTGAAGGATGGAAACAATTTTTCTAACCCCAAATCTGGTTTCTGGATTTCTGAGAGAGGGTTTTTTAAGTCTCTTTGTGAGGATTGCTCTTTGAATCCTGTTACTTGAGCTTTTCTTACGTAAGGAAAGGAAACTGTGAGTCTCATTTTCTAGGTGATAACTGTGTGATCTTGGGTTTATGAAGCAGTACTTTTCAAGGCTCTTTCTGGGTCACTGATGTAGTATCTGCTGATAGTTCAGTAGAGCTGGCTGGCAGCTTAGGGCTCAACTCTTTCCTTTCTTTTCTGCTGACGAATTTTTCAAAGAAATGAGAAACTCCTGGAGTTACCTTTTGAGGTAGGTAATGGCTGTTGTTGCCATCTGAACATTAAGTGATCATTAATGGGAAGAAAAAAAACTGCAAAAATGTGGCTGGGGATCAGATTGCTCCATGAGGAAATGGGCTCCCCACAGGACCCAGATAGTGCATGTGCAAGCCTGTGAGCAAACTTATTTGCCCTCAGAGGGGTGTGTTCTGCACAGCACCATTGCAGAGCAGCTCTCCTAACAGCCTGGCTCAAACTGGGGGCAAAAGGTGCATGGGGAGGATTCTGCTTAGCTCAGGCATGGAAAGCAGAACATTATTCATGAGGCATTTACTTTATTGCAACTAGCTGCTGCCAGGCCAGCTCCTTGTGTTGATGCAGAGAGCATGACAATTTTCACGTTGTAAACACCATGCATTAATCAGGGCACCTCAATATTATGCAAACAAAATGTGTCTACTTACAAATACTTCCACTGTATTCGAATCAAAAATATGTCGTGAAAAGGAGAGGGGCTGTCAGGTTCATTTCATTAGGCAAGAAATTTGGGACTCTACAGGCAACATTCCCCCTGAGGTTTTGAAGAGTGTTTAGTCTTTAATCACTACATATTTTCCAGTTTAAAATGAAACTTCAAAATGTAAATAAAAATGCATGCTTTGTAACCCTGATTTGACAGTGAAAATATTTTTGTGACGACGGGTCTTTGTTAGATGACTACCTTGTAGAAATCATCTGTAGGTTCTATTTCAGAGAAAATGTTCATGTGAAATTTTGTCTTTGTATTTATATTTTGACAAGAGTACAGGATTTTTGTGTTATTTTAATTCAAAGGTAAGCAGATCCTAAGGGAACACTTTTTTTAAGAACACGTGTTTTACCTTAAATATCCTGGAAGATACATCCCTTGGTTCTGCTCCTTCATTTGCTTTTAAATTACTCCCATCTCCATATTTTATACTATTTTAAATAGTACTTTGACAGAGAAATTATAACTATAATACTTTATTAAAAATCGACACTAAGATTCCCATGAATAGGTACCCAGATGAACAATAATAGAAACTGTGAAGTTTTCCTACTGCATGAAGGCACTTTTTTCAAAGCAAGAGGTTTGGAGGAAATCTTGGTTGATATTGCAGGTTATATCTCATAATCTGATATCAGATGTATTTATTCACGACTCTCCTTTTGACATGTACATAACTCATATTTCAGTGTCCTTTTTTTATTTTTCCCCTTGTCTTATCCAGAGTTTTTTCTGTGCTGAGAGACATCACAATATGTCCTTGAAAGATGTCGTTGTAGCTCAGAATGGGTTTTAATTTTTTTTAAATCTAAGGCTGGAGAAATCTCTGTCACTTCATTTCTAAACTTCTGGCTTTCTGGTGGAGCCACATGGTGGCTTTATATGGCTGCGATACACTAGGATATTAAAAAAAAAATTAAACTGGGATACAAAGGCATGTGGCTTGCAGAGAAAACTTCCCCTGTGGCATCAAATAAAAATCTTGGTTCTCGATAGGACTTATAGATTTATTCTGTCCATACCTGATGACCACTGTAACAAATTAGTGGGAAAGCTTTCTGACCTAAGCAGCCTACCTGAAATACCCTCTAATTTATTTTTTAACTCGAAGAAAAGGGCATATAAAGGATAGAGTGATACCTTGGGATTAATAATGATGTTGGAATCAAGAATCAAGACACTTCCTCAAGTGCATGATATTTAATTGGAAAAAAAAAAGTAGTTTTTTTTAACATGGGAAATAGGATATTCTGAAATACGTATTAAATAAAAGATATCAGAGGAAATAATTATGGGCTTTGGGCTGTGAAAGTATTTCTAATTACTAGCACTCTCTTGTCCTGTAAAAGTGCATGGAAATCTTTTGCAATGTTGCATAATTATCTTTCTGTTTGTTGTTTTCCTGCCTTGTGAGTTGTACATACAAAAGCCCATACACTGATGCAGGAGATTTTTTTTACTCCTTGGGTTTTAACATTCTTACCCGAGTAAGAGAATTTTCCATCCAGCTTGTTTACTTCATGATTTATGTCTAAATTGACAGAGTCCTTCGGAGGCATTCGTGTTAAATTTGAAACAAACATATTTAATGCTCGTGTTGTAATAAAACAGCTAAAAGAGCAGATTAAAAAGATATGCACAGAGGGGTCTGATTGATTGAGGGATTGATTTTACTACTTTTCCCGTAGGTGGGTAGTGATGGCTGTAAATCTCTTGATAATCATTTCAGAAGCACCTTCATCAATAAACTCAAAAGGGACAGCTAGGTGTAAAAATTTGCCAGCCATCAGGTCAAACAAAAGGCAGCAAATGTGTAAAGAAAGAATTGAATTAAATAATCCCACCTTGGCTGGTTATGGCATTAGTCATTTTTATCTCGGGGGTGGAGGAGTCCCCATCACTGCGATTCTCTGGGATTTAGGGCAGAGAGAGGGAGATGTTCTTTCCCTCTATTTTCTTTTTTCCTTCTTCTTTGACTAAACCCGTATTGCTTACTATTCAATTATGCGGGTAAAAGCTTGTGTTTGTGAGCAGTGATCAATTATTAGTTGTCAGTAATAATGGCGAAGATTCAATTCTGATGCCCCCTCCTCTTCTTTTTTTTTTTTTTCCTCTTTTTTTCTTCTTTCTTCCCCCTGGAGCATTGCCATTAGAAAATGGGGGGAAAAAAGAAAAAAGGCAGAAGAGAGCAAGGAAGGGGAAAGCTGACAGCATGCCCACAAAAGTAGTCATACCTAAACCCACACAGTCACAGGACTTGCAGTGTCCATAGTGAATAGCGTGATCCAGGCTATTGATAATAAAACAATTCCGGAGAGCTGGTGCTCGCTGCCCCGGGGTAGCTGCGCCCCAGGACTGTCTCAAAAGTTTATTATACATCGGAGCATAAAGCCAAGTTCCCAGCTGACTGCAGCATCTGGAAGCCTCTAATTACACACATTTCTAAAATATATGTAACCTGTGTTAGCTGACAAACGGCGAACTTGCGAGGTCAGCTGGAGCGCCGCTCGGAACTCCAGTGAAGTGTGGCTTTTTCAGTTAAAATAAAGGCAAACAGAGAACACAGAAAACGAGGAGGAAGAGAAGGAAGAAAAAAAAAAGCCCAAACTAAAAGCCCAAGCGCTGTGCTGAGCGGGAAGCGGGTGTTTTGGCAGGGGGACCGTGCGAGCGGTGCGGGAAGCCTCGGCGGCAGCGCGGTCCCGCCGTGAGCCGCAGGTTGGGCTGCCCGACCCTCGGCTGCCGCCGCCGCGCTGCGCGCTCCTCGCACCGCTCGGGCGGAGGGGCTCGGGGGTCGTGGGCACTAAATATGAAACCACTTGGGTTTCCCCCACAACCGCCTATCGTTATTAAGGATGTTTTATAACTACGAGGGGATAGTGCAGCTTTTAACTCCATCGTGCTGTGGGTGTTGTGTCTGATCGCAAACCTGAATAACAATAATCCAGTCTGGTGTGATGCATCTCATTGGAATCGTCTCTCAGCAGAATGAACTGCAAATTATCCCCTGTTTACCATCTCCCTTCAGTGCTCATCTCAATGAACTGGAGATCGATCCCCACCACGGGTGTCTTGCAGCCAGGTTGATTTGCATTGAAGCACATTAGAAAGCCTCCCACCTCCATTAAAAAGAACAATCCGAGAGGGGAAAAAAAAATCTCCAAGGTGTGGCGGGGAGGGAAAAATATGTCACTGTCATTTGGAGCATCGAGAGGGAAAACCCGAGATCAGAGTATTTACGCTTGTGAACTCTCACAACTTCAGTTACAGACAATGACGTTTAATTGATGTATTGCTATCAACAACAATAAAGACCGATTTTTCTCTAGCCCTGGCACTGCTGCTCTGCCCCCACCCTTTCCCCACCCCTCCCGGCCCCCAGCGAAGGAGAGGAAAACAAACAATAAATAATCAATCGGTCTTGGATGAAATACCAGGCGCCGCTTTAACACTAGCGAGGAGAAGAGGAACGAAAAAAAAAGTTGTAAAACTTAATTTCTCCAAATTAATTTCTTTTTCTTTAAGTCACCCTTTTTCGTCTTCTTGTTGCTGTTGTTGCTTTTTAATTACCTGTCCACGGCCGCCTTTTTCCAGCCACGAAGCAAAGGTACTGAGCATCTGGGGAAATTTGTCTCAAGCTTAATCGGCAAAAGTATAATGAAATTGTGAACGCGAATAATTTTGGGAGGTCGTCTAGCTTAGAAACCGTAAGATGCTAATGGAGTGATTGATACAGTTAGAAATACAGGCATAAACGTGCAAATAGATCCGCGTGGGTATTTTGTGTGCATCTACGTGTGGCTAGCAGTGAGTAACGAGTGCGTTTCTGTGCGTTCAGGTTCGGTTTCTTTCCCACTGTCTCAGGGTAAGGAGGGTGACAGCCTGCGCTGAGTGTATCCATCTCTGCCGAAACATCTCTTTAAATATTCAGTGAAAAATAATGTCATGTGAAGTACCACCTATAGCAACATTATTATCTTCATTCTTCAACATCATCCCCGCTGATAGCTTCGTTTGTCTTTTTCTCAAAATCTACTGTACCGAATGCTGCGGGGAGGGAGGGGGCTCGCCCTGTGCAGAAATGAAAAGAAGCGTCAGTGACCACTTTGCAACGCTGACTAAATACTGGAGTGGCACCTGGGAGGATTTTTCCGTTCGTATGCGCTTGTTTGGTTGGGGTTTGCGGCTGTTTTTCTTTCCCCCACCCTTATTGATAAACGTTTTGCATTCTCTTTCGTTTAATAATGAGAAGAAAACGCCAGTAAGCCGGTTCCTCGAATGGGAAGATTTGTCCCTCTCTCCCTTCTCCTCTCGCTCACTCTCTAGGCTTTACCGGCTCATTTGAAATTGAAATGAGTTGGATCTGATCAGCCTCTTGCTTTTACAGAGAGTTTGTTAATATTAATACGGGAAAAAGGAGTAGCTTCTATAGAAGAGTAAATAATCCAGCGGGGGGAGTGGGAGGAGAGAGCACTAGATGGGTCAGGGTGGAGGGAAAGAGACGCCTGTGCTCCCGCTTCTGCCGGTTCAGCTTATTTTACAGAGTAACTTTCCGTGCCCGCAGCGGCGTGACGCGCGGAGCGGCGCGGAGAGCGGAGCTCAGGGGGACACGCACCATTTACCCACAGAGTACGTGTATCGCTGGATATACATACTCATATTCAAAATAGCCTCTATAGTTTGTAGCCTCTTTGCAGCTATACTTTTTATTTCAAGATCGTGCCATTGGTTTGTGAGAGGTTCCTCCTCTGGAAGTAACACATGGGCGTAAAAGTTCGGCGCGCGATGCATGGCAGGGCAGGAGCGCAGTGCCCGCAGCTCCCGGGCTGGGAGCGCTGCGATACGCGGGGCGCGCAGAGGCCCGGGACAGCCGCGCCGCGCCGCGCTCAGCCCAGCCCGGCCGGCCCGCGGGGTCCCGCGGCAGCTCCGCCTGCGCGCACGGCCGGCTCAGGGGTCCTGCGGGGCACCGCGGGCCGGGCCGGGCCGGGCCGTTCCGCGCTCCGCCGCAGGGCTCGGCGCGGCCGGGGGCGCCTCCGGCGGGCAGATGCGCGTCGCTCCCACGTCCGAGAGGGAAACAAAAGTCAGGAGCGACCCGAGGGGGGGCCGGGGGAGCGGAGCGGGGCTGCGGAGCGGGACGCACCGCCCGCCCCCGGTCGCGGCCCCGCCGCCGCTCGCACCGGGCTCCCCGGGCCGACTGACGGCGACTGCAGCCAACCCGCGCGGCGCGGGGGCGGAGCGGCAGCCTGGTCCGCCCGCCGCTCCCAGCGGCGCCCTAATTGTCCTGGGAATGTGTGAGGTAAAAAACAAACCCTTCCTATTTTCAGCACCCCTCGGGCCGTGATATATGGAAAGAGAAGCGGAGGAGGGGGAGTGGGAGAGAGAGCTGGGAGAGGGCGAAATGGATCTTTATTTGTAAATGCGGGGACGAGAGGAAGGGGAGAAAAAAACCCAAAAAACAAACCAAAAACAAGAAGAAAAAAAATACACCCGAAACTTTTTTGCGGCAGCGGGACGGAGCGAGCGGCAGTGCGCGGGCCGAGCGTGCAGGGCTGTCCCCGCACAGGCACTTGCCGGGTGCCGGGCAGATCCTCCGCTGCTCCCCGCCGGCCGCCCCAGCCGTGCGTCCTGCCCCGATCGATTATTGCTCACCCTGCCCTTCCTCCACCGGTCCGGGCTGCGGGCGAGGCGGGGGGAGTTAAAAAAAAATATGGAAAAAAAAAAGAAAAAAAAAAAAAAAGAAAAGTGAAACGCAGCGCAAAACTGCGGGAAGGAGGGAGGGAGGCGCGGGGAGCCCGTCGGGGCTGGAGGAAGGGGCGAAGGGAGACACATTCCTATAGTAACCGGGATGGCGCGATGCAGCTCCAGCTGGTTGCTAAGAGGGTTAAACTGTATCCAAACAGCTTTGGGGAAATCCAGCCCCTTCTCCTGCCACATGGATCGACTCATTGGGTGGGAGCGGCGGAGAGACAAGGGTCTCCAGCAAATCAGCGCCTAATTGATTAAGGCGAGCTGGTTTGAATAGAGCTGGCCATGTGCCAATCGCCTTTCAAAGAGCCCCTCTATGATTAATCGCAATGCATTATTGATAATCATAATTATAGCAGGACACATGCGCGGTGCGCGGAGGATCGGGGAGGCTGGGGGGGGGAGGCTCGATTTCCGTAATTTTGAGAAGATTTTTTTTTAGTAATTTTTTATTCTGCCCCAGCTGATGTTTGAGCCAGCATGTCGCGGAGGAAGCAGGCGAAGCCTCAGCATTTCCAATCCGATCCCGATCTGGCCTTGTTATCCCAGCGAAATGGTGAGTTCTTCTGCTCTCCCTCGCACACATTTTAACACAAACACACAGAAAATAGATGAACTTACCTTGTGGGGAGTCGAGACCGCGCCGGGCAGCGGTGCGGGACAACAGGATCTCCCGGAGTTACACGCGGGGGGGGTCCTTCTGAGCTTTTGGTCCGAGTTCTTGGGTTTTATCTTATTTTTTTAACTCAGCGTTTTGTTTCGTCTGTTTCTTAACGAAACTCCAAACTCTTTCCGTTTTTTGATGTTTTCCCTCCGCCCTCTCCCAGCGGGGCGGTCTGGCATCCCGAGCCCGCGGGAGATGGATCCTCGCCCCCCGCGTCTCTCTCCGCGCCCCGCGGAGCTGGGAAACAAAGTGGGGCTGCGGTGGGGCGGCTGATCCCGTAGCCCCGCGGGACGGATGCCCCGTCCGGCCACACACGCTGCCCGCGCCGTGCCCCCGAAAGGGCCGGAAAATCCCCCCCCGGGCACCCACTTTCTCGCCCGCCCCCCCACCCCCCGCGGACCCCAGCGCTCCCGCACCCCCCGCTCCTCCGCAGTCCCGCCGGGCGGAGGACTCAACCCCGCCGCCCCACAGCCCCGGCCTCCGGCGGCACCAAAGGCTTCCTGGAGGCGGAAAAGTTGCCGCCGCCGGGCCGGGCCGAGGGGGGATCGCCCCGTGCCGGGAGCTGCTGCCGCCGCGCCGGGCTCCGCGCAGCCGCTGCGCTCCGAGGGGCTCCGTGGCCGCAGCGCGGAGGCTCCGGGCAGCGGGGAGCCGATTTGCTTTCCCTAAGGTTGTGCTTTATTTTTTTTTTTTTTTTCCTCCGTCTCCCTCTCCCCTCCAAGCCGGTAAGCGAGGGATAAACGCTGGCTTTGTGTCCGCCAGGATTTGCAGAGGGAGCGTGTGAAGTACCTATTTTTTTTTCTTTCTTACTCCCTTTTTCCCTCCCCTCCGGAGCAGGGGGGTTCGTAGGAGTTCGGCGCAGCCCGGGGGCACGGAGGGGCCGTGCCTCCTGCCGTACCTGTGCTGGGACGCGGGGCGACAAGTGGTCGGCTGGAAGCGCGGCCGGGCGGCCCGGGCCAGCGTCCTCCGTGCCCTGCGGCCGCAGGCTCCGGCCCCCCGGCGGCCATGAGCAGGGCGAGGGCCGGGGGGCCGCGGGGGAACCCGCCGGCCGCGGAGGGCACCGCGGCGCAGAAGCGCTTCGGGCGGGCAGGTAAGGGCGGACCGGGCGCGGCGGAGCCTCTGCGCCTCCCGGGCCGGCCCCTAGCTCGGGAGCGCCGAGCGCTTCCCTCGGCCACTTCTCGGGGAAGCTGCGGCTCGGGACCCTCCGCTGCCGCGGCCGCTCCGCGCTCTGCGGTGCCGGGAGCGCTGGGCCCGCCGAGCTGCCGCCCTGCCCCGGAGCTCCCCGCGCCTCTCGGCTGCGCCGGGCCACCGCCGGGGACAGGGTCCCGGGCTCCGCGCGGGGAAACGGGGCGGAAAGTTTGCAGGATGTTGTGCTTTGCTGTGAGCATTTCCCCGGCTTCCGAAATCCCCGGGATGCCCTTCTCGTACAGCAACAAATAGATCAGCACTCGCTCCGCGGAGCTCTGCGAAACGTTTCTTTAAAAGTCATTTGGGTCCTGAGAGTCGATTTTGGGTTTTTAACTGAGTTTTGTGAGCTGTGAGTGCATTCGAGTTTTGCCGTTTCCTCAGCATAATCCCCTTTCTCATCTCAGTAAACGTATTTATTTTTCTTACGATATTATTCCCACTTCCGCTCGAAGTTTGGAGTAAGAGTTGGGGAAGCCTTAGGTTTTTAGTTGTCTTTCATCGGCCTCCTGTGAAAGAATTTGCAACTTCTTAAAGTGAGCAGAGAAAAGAAAAGCAGAGAGGGATTTTTTACATCTTCCCTTCATATGATTGCATCTTTTGACATTTGCTATCCTTTTTTGTTTGTTTTTAGTAGATGGAACAGGTCAAAACCATCACCAAGTATCTTTGTAAAAAGTAGCAGTTTTCTTCTGTTTTTAGTCTTTTGATCTGATTTTGCACGTCGTTTTCAAATGAAATACAGTGGGAGTGTGAGAAAGGAATGTTAACTGAGCAGCTTTCCTGCCTGTTGCTAAAGGATGTCCTTGAAGTAAGCTGGGTCTTGCCTGAAACGATGGCATGGAAGTGAACCTTTTGTTTAGTTTGGGTGGCTATCATAAGTCAAAGGAGTGAATAACGAAGTTTATTCTGTTTTAAAAATATCGACCAGCTTCCTAGGAAAAGCAGTGTGCTTTACCACAAAATCTGCAGGAGCCTCCCCCTTCCCTTCTCTAGTCCTGCTGCTAGGTTATGGCTGGTTTACACGGCTGGGCGGTAAGTTTGGAGTAAGTTGCCCAGAAGGTGAGCTTTGTAATTGTGCTTCAGGCTTCAGAGCGCTGTAGTAACACTAGCATAGAGCTACCCCCGCCTTTCCGGGGTCCCCGGCCCTGGCAGCAGCTTCACCCTTGAGCAAGACAGGGTGGGAGAGCTAAAGCAGGGACGAGTTTGCATTCTGTGCCTGCGAAATTGCAAAACAAAACTTGGAAAATCCAAGCGCTTCTTTCTTCTCCTTTCCCGCTGTGGATTCAGGTTTGCTACTCCACGAACGGCTTGTGCAGGGTGCAGGCGAGGGGAGCATCGCTGGCTCTTAAGACACTTGCAGGAAGGTACTGCTGGGCAGCATTTTGAGCAAATCAATAGAGTGGCTCCGTGAAAATTTCTCGCATCTGATTTGAATTCTGGTTTGCTAAAACTTTCTGCTATCGTTTCATATCTAAAGATCAATAGGGGGAAAAGTTCCTCAGACTGCAACAGCATGTTTTGGTTTGACTTTTTTTTTATTTTTATCACAGTCTTTCTGGTTTTTAATGTTTTTTTTAAGTTCAAAGCTCATGAGTTCACTCCCACCAGGAAGACTTTCCACTTAAAACATATTTTTGGTGCAATCAATGGATAAGTAAATTCACCCTTGTAAAATCCTGTGTATGTGCACATTTGATAAAGTTCGTATTGAAGTAACCAGAGCAGCTCTCAGATTAATAGCAGAAATTACTTGCAGCGTAAATTATATTCAACAAGTAACTAATTACTGCTAGGAAGTGGGTAGGAGATCGTGGGATTATTTCCTTTTGTTAATAACTCCAGCCACTTTCATGACATTTTAGAGGGGTTTTTTTCAGTTTCTTGGAATTACATTCTCAGTTGTAAAAGAAAATTCTTGGGGTACAATATTCTAAGGCAAACGTTATATTAGAGAAATAAACCATACAGATTTTGACAAAGAGAAAATATTTACTGCCCTTCCTCATAAAGGCTTATCAGAACCAGTGCCTTTTCATGTCAATAATGGATTTTGGTGAATTCCTGCTGCAGCATTATGAACATCCACATAATTGTTACTGGGCCCATGAAATAAAAGAAATTATGATTGCTTCCCTCAGTAAGATCCGGAGGACAGGATGCTTAGGAGACAGAGCTGCTCAGTTAGGCTGCTTTTAGTTCATTACATAATTAGGCCTTTTTGTGAGGTAGCTGCAGTCTGTTGGTTCAGGATACAGACATTTGTGTTTTTTTCCAAAGGTGAGCCCAGGGTGTAGAGGACCTTGTGAAATATCACTCATACAGATGCAATTCAGAAATAATTACTGAAACCCATATGGTGGAAATTGTCTAAACCCAGTGTTAGTTCAGACTGTTCTGTGTGTGTTTCCCCTACATTACCCCAATCTTTGTCTTGCTGCAAAATATTTATGTTTTAGTTCGTACCTTATTTATCTTTTTGATGCTAAGTAGCATCTGGCTCCCCGAGGACAAGCCCTCCTGTATATTTAGCTGTACCAGTGCTTATTGCATAACTGGCTTTTAACCATATTCATGCTTTAATTGTGAAAACATGAATCTTTATTGAAGTGACCTGACATGCCTCAGAATACACAATTATGTTTCTTGAAACTGTTCTTAAAAAACAAAAGGGGCAGCTCCTGCCAAAGGAGCACTGAAGAAGCTGTGCCGTGTGTGTTTTCCACACTTGAAGGTGCATCACACCTTTGTGCTTCCAGCCTTGAAAAACTGAAAGCTGAAACGCGCGAGCGAAATTGTTGCTTCGTGTCTGTATGGTTGGTGCTGCGAAAGAAAAAAAAGTGTTCAGCTGTTTTAACCTTTGCTAGCCTCCTTCCATCCAAAGGTGACAGGGTTCAGATCACAATATGTACTTCAATATCTTGCCAGTGACCCCCGAATTGAGTCTTACTGGTTGCTTAGCAGGAAGTTAGTAGTTTATTTTAGCTTCACCTTATCAGCTTTGCTTCTTTTGCTAACCCTATTCCCCTGTCACCCCTCAGATGCCAGACCCCCGAAGAGGAGATTGACAGGTAGTTCCCATAGCTCCGTTTTACCCTCCAAACAACAGGGATTTAGTTTCTTGTCCCTTTGCCAATGTTTACGTAGTCAAAGTTTAGATATAGCCTTAAGGAGCCTTTCTTTTACGTGTCAGTGGAACAGTGAAACTGCACTGAACTTTTTGAAGAAACTATTGCAACTGGAACCCCATCTAGTGTTCATTTTGATTCATCCATAAGGAAGAGGGGTTTTAATTGTGTTCATTAGGATGAATTTGTTCTTCATTTCAAGATTGCTTGAGATTATTAAGGTACTTTTTGAAACCAGATTACAGAATCTCTGAGAAAATTCAGCATTAACATGTGGGAGAATTGTATTGCCAGTAATGATATGGGAAAGTTTGGAAACTGAGTTAAATACGAGCACCAGCAGCCACCTTATCTTGAGAGCAGTTTTCTTCTGAACAAATTGTCTCTTTAAGCTT